>CM033724.1:11154487-12618328 GCA_019671005.1 Hibiscus mutabilis | reverse complement strand
ATATCGGATTGGATATGAGCATGGTTGAGCATGTGTTTTGTTTTTAAACATGGTTTGTTTTACTTAGTGTAAATGCATGATTTTGAGTACATATGCAAGGGTTTAAAAGAATATGAAATGCTAGTGAGCATTGGTTTTCATTGTGGTCGAGAATGTGGTATTGCTTTGGCAATGTGGTTTGCATATGTGGTGATTTTATGTAATGTATTGTAAAATAGTGAGTAAATGGTTTGTAAATGATATATTGGCTATGTGACATGATGAGAAAGCATTCGGATATAATTGACATGCCATAGGATGAAGTGCACTATAATATATGTTTAAAATGATCGTGTCTATGGGTCCTTGAGGTATAGCAGATTGGCTACTTAGACTATTGAGGTTCTCATTAGAGGTTATACGGATTGGCTAACCTATGTGAGGATCAATCTTGCAAATTGGCAAGGTTTGAGATATCATGTGGACTGGCATGTTATGAGTATGGTAGAGGATTGTCCATCATGAGTTATCCGTGTATCCGATGTATGGATGGAGGATTGTTCATCCAAGGATAGAGGATTGTCTATCCAAGGGTAGAGGATTGTCTACCCGAGGTCAATATAAATGCTAATATATGAAAGTTCATGTGTTGAACCTATTTTATAATGCTTTGGGATTAATCATGGTAACATGATTTAATGCTTTGGGATTTAAGCATGGTAATATGATTTAATGCTTTGGGATTTAAGCATGGTAACATGATTTAAGATTTGGGATTTAAGCATGGTAATATGATTTAATGCTTTGAGATTTAAGCATGGTAATATGATCTAATGATTTGGGATTTAAGCATGTGATTTGCAAATGATTTTGCATAAGGTCGATAAACATGTTTGGTTTTGGAATCAATGAAAATGCTTCGGTCGTTAAGCATGGGATTTATATATGATGTTGCATAAGGATCGTTATGCATGTTTCGGTTGGAAACAATGAAAATGCTTTGGTTATTAAGCATGTTTTGAAAACAAGTGGTTTTGGTTTTCAAATGGTTTTAAATGCATCATTGTTTTTATGATACTAGCATGTTTTGATCGATGCTAGAGAGGTATTGGTTTGTTGACCATGTGGTTAATTGCCTTATGTTTGGATTTTGGTATGTGAGTTGCTTGATTTTAGGGAGCATGCCTCTAGGCTTGAGATTCGGGTAAATTGCCATGATATGTTGATGAAACTGTGATGTTATGATTGGGATCGATCCTTGGTAATGTTGTATGAATGTTAGAAGCATGTTTAAGTGGTTTGAAATCCATAAAAGTATGTTAAACCATCAAATTTGAACTTTACAGGCCAGGGCGTATTGATACGCGTATGACCGTATTGATATGGGTTAGTGTTTTCAGGCATAGCGTATCGATACGAGTCAGTGTTTTCAGGCATAGCGTATTAATACACGTGAGATCGTATCGATACGGGTTGGTGTTTTTAGGCATAGCATATTGATACTCGAGGAAGTGTATCGATACGGGTTTGAACTACTGGAATCTGGAATTTTAAAAATGTACAGGTGTATCGATACACTTGCCTATGTATAGATATGGGTAGCTGTTAATTCAGTTAAAGTGTGTTTTAAAGGTTATGTTTTCTTAAATTTTAGTCCCTGAATGTTGTACACACAATTAAATGGGTTTAAATAGTCGGTTTGAGCTGTGAATTGGCATGGAAGCATGTAATATGACTAATTGAGGATTGGTAACCTTAATTTCAGTAATGGTCCTTTAAGTTACCAGTTTTATGTTTTGGTCCCTAAAATGTATTGTATGCAATTGGTTGCCTTTCTGAGGTCCGTTTCCTTTGTAACTTCACCCGATGCAAGCATGTTAACTTAGGATTAATAATATGCATCTAGACAAGATAAAAAAATAAACCGGTTTTTGAATCTTTCTCTGGTTTGTTTCGACAAACATAATGTAGCTCACTCGGTTCGGTCGGGCGTCTAGGCCGGGTCGAGGGGGTTGAGGTCTCCTTCAGGAACTATGTTGTGTGCTGCTTAACATGGAAAAGAATGCAAAGGTCCTTCTTGAGGAAAATGGTGTTCTTAGGAGCTTGTATCCTTATAACCTAGTCTACATGTGGTTTTATTTTCCTTTTATGTAGTTTTCTTTTTACAGTTTTACTTGTTCCATTTTGAGGGAATGAAGGGACAACATGTTTGTAGGAAAGAGTGGTATGCAAAAACTGTGACTCATAGATCTTAGGGGAGTGCTAGTTTTGCAGTTTAGGTTATTTACATTGACAGACAATAGTATTCGAAAGGCTATGACTAGCCATATGTAGTAAAAAGTGCCGATAGACAATGTATTTGGGAGATATTGGCTGCAATTTTTCAAAATATTGTTCTCTGTTGGTGTTTGTTGCTACTTTAGAAGGAGGCGGACGAGGAAGTGATAGATCGCCAAGACGGTTGATTCACTCTAGAATTTGATCGTTTTCCTCTTGATACAGAGTATAAGTTTTTGGAGTCGAAAATAGGAGAGGCGTTTGTCATCTCCATGTACTCTGCCAGCTACATTAAGAAGCCCACTCTTATCCAGGTGGAACGGGATAACTCATGCAGAGCCTATTGCTAGTGTGTTTAGTTTGTGTAATACCCTATTTTTTACCGGGATTGAGCCCAAATACCCATTACATTGACCCAATACATATTAAACCAAACCTATTTAATTAAACTCATTACAAAATGCCCAAAATACCCCTAAACCTAATAAACCCTAACTCTTCTTATCCTCTGCCGCCGCCGTCCCCTTTGCCCAATCACCTCCCGCATGTGGCCGCCACACACGATGCCATTGGCCACGCTGACCGGCCACCGCCCAAGCCGCACTACTCCGCCGCCTTTACATATCAGATACGAAAAAGTAGAAATCAAATAAAAAAGTAGGATAATTTTTCGTTCTAAATGCATGTAAAATCGGGTTTAAACACCCACACAAATCGGATGTAAATGGAAGGTTTTTTGGAACCAAAAAAATAAAGAGGTTTCGAAGAAGTAAAAAAAGGATTCGAATGAAATAAAGAATAGTTTTATCCAAAAAAGCTCAAAAACTTGGCATGTTTCTTCGTTCTTTCATACATTCGAAAGAGAAAAAACACTAAAAACAAATTCAAAAAGGTAAAAAAATATACCTCTACCTTTTCCAACTTAGATCTACGTGTTTAGGAGTTTTTTTTTTGTGAAAAACTGATCTTAGATTTGGATTCGTTGCGTCGAGGAGAGCCGGAAAGCTGCGACCTTTGAGGTTCTTGACTGCTGGGAACAGCGCCGCCATCGCCGACAACCGGCGGGACATGGCGCCGCACGGACGCTGGCCAACTCCCAAGAAGAGAGCATTTGGAGAGGATTGGGAGATTTTTTTTGGATATCAGATATCAAATGAGTTTTTTGGCCTAAAATGGTATTTAAAGCCCATCCAATCATTTTGATCTCTGAACCGCATATCAACCCGACCGGGGAGAAGATCCGATTCTTTTTGGAAAAAAGGGAAATTGTGTTTCATTCCTTCCGCATGGGAAATTTACAAAACTAGTCCTTGAAAGTTTTAAATAGTTCACAATTCAGCCCCTATTTTAATTTTAATCAGATTTTAATGGGTAAATTACCCTGTTAGTCCATCCGCCCCAAAGGTATTTTCAAAATGGATCTGCCGCATGGAGAAATTATTTCCGTAGTCCCTTTAATTTTTAAATGTTTTTACGATTTCGTCCTTTTCAGTTTTTAATTTTCTAATTTTTATTTCAGTCATTTTAAAATTTTTATTTTTATTTATATTATTTTTATGTATATATATTATATGTTTATTATAATTTTTATAATTATTATTATTTACTATGTATGTTATTTATTATGTTTATTATTACTATCGTTTCAGTATTATTACTATATTATCATATTGTTACTAACATTATCTACTTATTATTTTTAGTTTAATAATATTTTTTTATTATTATAATTACATTATATTTATTATATTATGGAATATATATATTAACTATATGTATCTTGTTTCCATTATATAATATATGTATATATTTATATATGATATATATAGTACATATATAATATATTATGTATATTATTTATAATTATTATCATTATATGTTTATTATTATTATTAATAGATTTTTATGTTTATTATTAATAAAATTTTCATGTTTAATATTATTACCATTATTATATATATAGGTTCTATATTCATTCGTTTTAATCGGATTTTGAATTAAAACTTTTTATTAGGGATTATCGTGAAAAATCGAACGTAAGGGGTGCCGCTTTCCGTTAATCTCTATCGTGAAATACCATTTTAATTCTAAACTATAAGTTTCAAAGTAGATTCCTTTTATTCGGGAATCTAACAAAAATTATGCCCCGGGGTATGGGTGTAAATTCCTTTCATACGCGGAAACATTCTTTTAAATATTTTAATAGGAATCACAAATTTTAAATTAAATTTGAATTCTTAATTTCCATCATTCAGACAATTTGTAATCGACCAGGTACCAATTTTGGGCGTTGTGGGGGTGCTCACCCTTCCCCACACGTAACCGACTACCGAACCTATTTTTTCTGGTTTCACATACCAAAACTCGTTTTAATAAAATGACAAAAACAGGTTTTATTAAAATAACCGAGTTTTCAGGTGATCCAATCTCACCTAAATTAAAAAGATTGGTGGCGACTCTATCCCAAATATTTTTCGTAAGATCGCGTCAAGCACCACCGCGGGGCGGGACCATTGTTACAGCTTGGCGACTCCGCTAGGGACCACTTTTTTTAGAGTCGAGCAATTGATTGATTTTTTTTTTGTCTTAATTGAGTGGAAACTATAAGTTCGGTTTAATTTATTTTGTTATCCCTTTTCCTGTTAAATTTTGTACATAAAAAGTTTTTTAAAATTGTTCCCTTTTTTCATATCATGAGCTCTGCACCCGAGCTCCGTCCTTTTTAAGTGGGAGTGAGAAGCTACGCCTTCGTGAGGTATTACCTCCGTGTAGGATAGTGGATCACTTTCGGGATACACCTTTACCTTTGTCTCCATGAGATCTTCAATTTCGCACAAACCTAGGGAAATGTATCCTCCTGAATCGATGTCCTAGTGACAGTTCGGGTACCGTTACTCTAGAAACTAAACCATATGTAGTGAACCATTTCAGCCTACCTTGTCTAGAGCCATGCCGAACCTCTGCCCGTTTAGAGATTCATCCTATAAGTGCATAGTAGAGAGAGATGTTTTTATTTATTTATTTCAATTATGCTCTTTAATTTTAGTAACACTTATTTTCTCGCGATAAAGTATATACTAGGTATCATTCCGATATATTTTATGCGGGTAGAAAAGCATGTTCAGGTAGAATCTACTTTTTGTTTAAAGTGTGCGGGTAGAAAGCATGATAGGGTTGGATTACTTTTATTCGAATGAAGCATGTTAACCTAAAGGTTCTATACCTTTTAATTTTTGCTATACATTATCATTATTGATTATTCTATTCGTGCTAATCTATTTTTATTTTTGCATCGCATTAGCATCTCATTTTGCATGCATTTGCTTCACATCATATTGCATAATCATTTCTTGGTCGAGCTTCTAATTCTGAGAGAACTGCGATCACAGTGATTTTGGGTCATCCAATCTGGCCGAATCAGCATTGGTTTTCACTTGAAGTAAGGCTAAAAAATGGATGACCGTTTGGAAAAGGTTGAAAAAGCGTGCGAAGATATAAAGAATGACATGGAGCAAAACCTAGAAAAGGTACAACAAGCAACTCACGACCACATCTCACAGTCACAGGGGGATCTACTTGCCAAGATAGCTGCGATGTTCACAGGCAAAGATCCTAAAAGGGGAAAAGGATTGGCCATTGACCTCAGTGCTCAACAAAAATAAGAGAATCCTTGCGACAAGACACCTCTGCAAGCGTCAACTTTAGCTGGAAAGCAACAAGGTCTTCAGGTTGGACCTTCATCTCACAAAGGAACTAAAGAGCGTTGTGTCCCAGGTCCAAACGAAGTAGGTAAGCCGAAGGTCGAACTACCCAAGCAACTTGAAGATTGCTTTCAGCGACTTGAGGAAAAGTTTAAAGTTGTAGAAAGTCCAGATGTATTCTGCGAGATTGATGCAAGAAAATTAAGTTTAGTCCGTAATCTGGTGTTACCTCTAAAGTTCAGAATGCCAGAGTTTAAAATGTTCGATAGAACAAGCTCTACATCTGCTCACCTCAACATGTTTTACCGAAAGATGACGGGGCATGTTGATAATGACAAGATTTATTTCACTGTTTTCAAGATAGTTTAAAAGGGTCTGCTGCCAGGTGGTACAATTAGCTTAGCCGAGATGAGATACAATCATGGAAGGATCTGGATAAAGCCTTCACAGATCAGTACAAACATACAACAGACATTGACCCAGACCGATTAACATTGTAAAACACAAAGAAGAGGCCCAACGAGAGCTTTAGGCAGTATGTGCAAAGGTGGATGGATGCTGCAGTGCAAGTACAACTGCCTCTACTTGAAAGGGAGATAATGCCTACTTTTGTTAGAAACCTAGAAGATCCATTCCTGAAGTAAATTCTGGGAAATACAACCAAGAACTTCGAAGACCTTGTAATATCAGGTGATCTCGTAGAAGAAGCCATCAGACAAGGGAATATTATAGATTCCAGTAGTGCAATCGTTAGAGCAGAAAGTGGATCAGAGGTTCATATGGTGGGGTCTTATCCTTCCAATCAACCTTGGTCCTCACACCAATCAAACTATTCGTACTTACGTTGACCTACGACATTTTAGAAAGTTGTTCATCCAGTCCCGGTAACATATACAAAGTTGCTTTGGATGCTTGTTGAGAAAAACTTGTTAGCCCCGGTTCAGTCTAAACCAAAAGAGCCTCCCTATCTAGAAGGCTATGGCGTTAATGTTGTGTGTGATTATCATCTAAGGAGCATGGGTCACACTATCGAGAATTATGGAGCCCTGAGAAACAAGGTACAAAATCTGATTTAAAATGACACTTTAAAATTCAACAGTAGAGCCCCTAATATGAACCGACGATGGGATAACGTTGGATCTGCCCGAAATTTAGACAACCTTTAAGGACACCATTATTTTTTTGCATATCACCATCATGAAGTATTGATTCATGACTAGTTCCCAATTTGACGAAGAATTATCATCGGGAGAAAATCTAGCACCCTAGATATCAATGCAATATCCAAAGTTGCAAATAAATCCCTTGAATTCAGAGGTTAAGTCACGAGAACCATTTTTGAATCAGTACCTTTGCATCCAAGATATGCACCTTGCATTTACATGCATACATTTTAAAAATTTAAAACTGACCCCCCGGTATGCCCCATGTCAGCAAATACCGGATAAAGTAAAGTCGGCTGATCTAGCGCCATCCTGAACATATGCGAGAGCCTGGTTTAGGAGCTTTTTCCAAAATAACCTTTGCATTCATACATACATCGTGCCTCCACAAGACCCAATCCGAGGGCATTATTCAACGAGTTCAAAAAGTGAGCCTTCGATGTTGAGTCAGACTTCTGCACCCTAGACGACTACATTGATTATCATCTGTAGCACTTCGCCAGAGCCAAAAGTAATGAGCTGCCATGAACCAACAATAAATTTACAGACCCGACTGGGGGCAACATAATGCGTTCTTGAAAATAATGAAAGCCCATCAGGAAAAGGTGTAAACATACTTCAAGCTCCGAGAGTAGTCTCAGAAGAAATGTTGGGGCATTCACCCGAGGAAGTAATCCAAAAGATGATCGAACCCAAGAAAGGTTGGGCATCCTCACATACAAGGCACTGAACACTACTTAATAAGAAGCAAAGATATGACCAACAGAGAGTCAGGAGCATCCCTTTGAGGGCCGAGGAAAATAATGCCACATTCATCATGTCATATTAAGCACGTGCATCATACGTACATCTAAAGTTTATCATGCATTTAGACTAAACACATACATTTAGACATAAAGATGCATTCATACTAAATACATTTATTTTTGCTCGTACTCATAAACAGGTCCAGGAAAGAGACCGGAGAACATCAACTATGGGGGAAATAATATGATGACCAACCTTTAGCCCGGAAGGAGCCGAATATGCAGAAATCTCAAACATCTAGATAACAACGGTAAATTTTTTAGCAGATTACTAGCTAAAGTTTCCTTTTGTTTTCAGGTCATGACTTCCGCACCAAGAAGTAGCAAAATCAACTTTTTCCCGATCTCACCTCCGTCAGTGGTGATGGGCCAATTTAATCCAGAGTCTGCATCCCCGACGGTGGTGTCGCAAGTCAATCTCTCTGGAGGAGAAAATAGGAGATGACATTAGGGTCGTTCATCTCAAAAGTTCAAATTTAAAAAAGAATGAGAACAATAAAATTTGGGGGGCAAACATTTGTCGGAGCGAACTTTGAACAAGAGTTGAATTCGAAGAGAAGCTAAGCCAGAAGGAGAAGATTTCTGCAATTACTTCATCATGAAAACATATGCATCATTGCATCACTAAACATGTTTACACATCATGGCATCCAGTTTGTCATAAGGCATACATAACTTGAAGGTTCCGGCAAGAATTTTATGCATCTTTGCATCATCACAAAAATATGTATGCTCATGTCATTTGCATAAATATATTATCAGAAACTAACCTCTCAAGGGAGTTTCTTAATTTCATCCTTCCATAAGGACATTTTTCTCAAAAATATGAGTTTCTTAATTCCATCATTTCTTAAGGATGTTTTTCTCAAAACGAGAATTTCTTCTCAATAGGAGTTTCTTAATTCCATCGTTTCATAAGGACCGTTTTTCTCAAAAATAGGAATTCATTAATTACATCATTCCTTAAGGATATTTTTTTCAAAATAGGAATTTCTTAATTCTATCTTTTCTGAAGGACGTTTCTCTCAAAACGGGAATTTCTTAATTCCATCATTTCTTAAGGATGTTTTTCTCAAAATGATAATTTCTTAATTTCATCCATTCTTAAGGACGTTTTTCTTAAAACATGAATTTTTAAATCCCATCCTTTCTTAAGGATACTTTTTCTCAAACAGGAATTTCTTAATTTCATCATTTCTTAATGACGTTTTTCTCAAAATGAAAATTTCTTAATTCTATCCTGTCATAAGGATACTTTTTCTAAACAAGAATTTCTTAATTTCGTCATTCCATAAGAATATTTTCCCCAAAAACATGAGTTTTCTTAGCTCCGTCTTCTATAAGGACATTTTCCTCAAAAATAGGAATTTCTTAATTCCATCCTTTCCAATGACATTTTCCTCAAAACATAAATTTCTAAATTCAACCCTTTTATAAAGATCTTTTCCTCAAAAGATATCTCCTTAACTCAATCCTATCTTTTCTTAAAGGTACTCGATCATTTCTTAAGGAACCAAAGATTAACAGGTCTGATATCCTCAAATAGGAAGGAGCAAGTAGTTGTCAACAAATTCCAGTATCCTTGACATGGGGAAAATATTGTCTAGCACCTTCAACCAAGAAGAAATAGACAAACATTAACAAGATCCAACATCCTTGTAGGAGTGAATCAACCAAACATATATTCAGATCAAACCTTTCAGTTTCATAGTCTTAAAATAAAGCAATTAATTTGTGGCTCACTTTGACCAGACACTCTTCTTAACTTTTGCAGGTCCTATCTCACCCGTAACATGGTGTAGCAGATCAACTAATCTTTTACAGATTCTGTCTCTCCAACAAATGGTGAAACAGATCAAACACAACAACAAGTTCATCTCCTTGAAGTTGCAGTGGAATGGACACCTCAACCATCTTATCTCTCTAAAGTCACAGTGGAATGAGCACCTCAACAAGTTCATTTCCTTAAAGTTGCAGTGGAATGGAAACCTCAACCGTCTCATCTCTCTGAAGTTGCAGTGGAGTGAGCACATCAACAATTTCATCTTCTTGAAGTTGCAGTGGAATGAGCACCTCAACAATTTCATCTCCCTGAAGTTGCAGTGGAATGGAAATCTCAACTGTCTCGTCTCTCTAAAGTTGTAGTGGAATGAGCACCTCAACAATTTTATCTCCCTAAAGTTGCAATGGAATGAAATCTCAATCATCTCATATCTCTGAAGTTGCAGTGGAATGGACATCTCAACCGTCTCATCTCTCTAAAGTTGAGTGGAATGAGTACCTCAATAATTTGGTCTCCTTAAAGTTGTAGTGGAATAGGCATCTCAACCGTCTCATCTCTCTGAAGTTATAGTGGAATAAGCACCTCAACAATTTCATCTCCCTGAAGTTGCAGTGGAATGGACATCTCAACCGTCTCATCTCTCTGAAGTTGCATGGAATGAGTGCAACCACAAGTACGTCTCCCTAGAATTGTAGTTGAACGAACAGATCATATCTCATTGAGGATGTAATGGAATGAATCATCTAGTTTATTTACCCTAAAGAAGCAGAATAACAGAATGATTAGAGAGTTTTATGCTCTTTTAGAAGAGAATACAAGATAGACAAAACCAAGGGAAGTCATGATCTCGCTTTGCTGTTGATGGTGCAACAGGTCATATTTTTGTTCATGTCTAGTTTCTCCATTGATGGTGCGACTAGACCAGATATTTTTCTCAGATTTTCTCTCCGGACATATGGTTACAAAAAAAACAAAAAAATGAAAAGGAAAGGAAAAGCAAACAAAAAGATTTCCAAAAAAAGAGAGTGAAAAAAATAAAAATAAAAAAGCCAAAAAGGAGAAAACCAAAGCTCTCTTCAGATTATGCCTCTGCGTCAGAGTGGAAGCCTAGACAAAACTCTCTTAAGATCATGCCTCTTCGTCAGAGTTGTAGCGGATCAAACTTTCTTCTCCAGATCATGCCACTTCGTTAAAGTTGTAGCGGGTCGAACTTTTTTCTCCAGATCACGCCTCTTCGTTAGAGTTGTAGCGGATCAAACTTTCTTCTCCAAATCACACCTCTTCGTCAGAGTTGTAGCGGATCAAGCTTTCTTCTCCAGATCATGCCACTTCGTCAAAGTTGTAGCGGATCAAACTTTCCTCTTCCAATCATGTCTCTTCGTCAGTGTTGTAGATGGATCAAAACCATTTTGACAAGTCCAACAGAAATGTTGGCACAACGTGCTTAAATACGGTAAAGTTTAAGATAATGGATATTTCAAATGTCCATAAAAAATCTATTTTC
This sequence comes from Hibiscus mutabilis, assembly GCA_019671005.1. NCBI lineage: Eukaryota > Viridiplantae > Streptophyta > Magnoliopsida > Malvales > Malvaceae > Hibiscus > Hibiscus mutabilis. Next base: position 12,607,115 of record CM033724.1, on the reverse strand, counting down.
ACGAATGGTTGAAGTAAAATAAATCCTTTGAAAAATCCAATGTCATGATTGGTATAAACTGATTGTACCCAGGGGAATGGTACAACTAACCCAGAGCAAACGGCTACCGGTAAAGGCAACTCAAATTCGTTGATCCCTGTGCATTTGAGGAAATGCAAAAGAGATCTAGGAGCTAAGCTCTGGATCAAAACTTGCTGACTTTCGGTCTTGCGCCTTCGTTGGTGTTGTAGCTGGGCCAAACCTTCATATTTCGATCATGTGTCTTCGTTAGGGTTGTAGCTGGATCAAGTTTTACAGACCTTGCCTCTTTGTCAGAGTTGTAGTTAGGTTAATTTTTTCCAGGCATTGCGTCGTCATCAGAGTCATAGCAAGCTGCGCGCATTTTTTCTCTTCCAACAGATCGCCTCTAATTTTTGTCTTCCCAACGAATCCTCCATTTTGAAGATTTTGCTTATGAGAGCGGCCGAGAAGATCAAGTGAAGCCAAAAAAAGAAGCGGTGACCGGAGAAGAACCTCAAATCTAATTGGTCAAAAATATTTATTCTTTTGTCTTTGCTCTATTCCTGTTTTACAAGAATGAGCAAAGAAATGCAACTGTAATAACCTATTTTTGACCGGGCTTAAGCCCAAATACCATTACATTAACCCAATACATAAACCCAATACATATTAAACCAGACCCATTTAATTAAACCCATTAAAAATGCCCAAAATACCCCAAACCATAATAAACCCTAACTCTTCTTATCCTCTTCCACCACCGCCCCTTTTGCCCAATCACCCCTATTGGCCACGCCGACCGACCATCGCCCAAGCCGCACTGCTCCGTCGCCTGCACATATCAGATCCGAAAAAGAAGAAATCAAATAAAAAAAGTAGGATAATTTTTTGTCTAAATGCATGTAAAATCGGGTTTAATTACCCACACAAATCGGAGTAAAAGGGAGTTTTTTTGGAACAAAAAAATAAAGATGTTTCAAAGAAATAAAAAATGATTCGAATTAAATAAAGAATAGTTTTATCCAAAAAATGCTCAAAAAACTTGGCATGTTTCTTCATTCTTCCATACATTCGAAAGAGAAAAAACACTAAAAACATATTCGAAAAGGTAAAAAAATATACCTCTACCTTTTCCAACTTAGATATGCGTGTTTACGAGGTTTTTTTGTGAAAACCGAACTCGGATTTGGATTCGGTGCGTTGATGAAAGCCAGAAAGTTGCGACCTTTGAGGTTCTCGACTGTCGAGAACGACACCTCCGCCCCCGTCAACCGGCGGGACGTGGCGGCCCACAAACGCCGGCCAACTCCCAGGAAGAGAGTATTTGGAGAGTATTGGGAGATTTTTATGGATATAAGATATCAAATAAGTTTTTTTAGCCTAAAATAGTATTTAAAGCCGATCCAAAATGACGCCATTTTGGGCGTCAGATATCAGGCCCTGATCTTTGACCTGCATATCAACCTGACCCGGGAGAAGATCCACGTCTTTTTGAAAAAAAAGGGAAATTGTGTTTCAGTCCTTCCGTATGGGAAATTTACAAAACCAGTCCTTAAAAGTTTTAAATAGTTCACAATTTGGCCCCTATTTTAATTTAATCAGATTTTAATGGGTAAATTACCATGTTAGTCCCTCCGCCCCAAAGGTATTTTCAAAATGGGTCTACCGCGTGGAGAAATTATTTCCGCAGTCCCTTCAAATTTTAAATGTTTTTGAGATTTCAACCTTTTTTAGTTTTTAATTTTCTAATTTTTATTTTAGTTATTTTCTGATTTTTATTTATTTATATTATTATTATGTATATATATTATGTTTATTATAATTTTTATAATTATTATTATTTAATATGTATGTTATTTATTATGTTTATTATTACTATCGTATTAATATTATCACTATATTATCATATTATTATTAACATTATCTACTTATTATTTTTAGTTTAATAATATTTCAATTATTATTATAATTAGATCATATTTAGTATATTATGGAATAATATATATATATTAAGTATATGTATCTTGTTTCCATTATGTTATATGTATATATTTATATATAATATATATAGTACATATATAATTTATTATGTATATTATTTATAATTATTATCATTATATGTTTATTATTATTAATAGATTTTTATGTTTATTATTAATAAAATTTTCATGTTTAATATTATTACCATTATTATATATATATACGTTCTATATTCATTCCTTTTTAATCAGATTTTGAGTTAAAACCTTTTATTAGGGATTATCGTGAAAAACGTACCTCGAACGTAAGGGGTGCCGCTTTCCGTTAATCTCTATCGCGAAATACCATTTTAATTCTGAACTATAATTTTCAAACTAGATTCCTTTCATTCGGAAATCTAACGGAAATTATGTCCCGGGTGTAGGGGTGTAAATTCCTTTCATACGCGGAAACATTCTTTTAAATATTTTAAAGGGGATCAAAAAATTTTAAATTAAATTTGAACACTTAATTTCCATCATTTAGACAATTTTTAATTGACCAGGTACCAATTTTTAGCGTTGTGGGGGTGCTCACCCTTCCCCACACGTAACCGACTCCTGAACCTATTTTTTTTTGGTTTCACATACCAAAACTCGTTGTTTTAATAAAATGAAAAAAATAGGTTTTATTAAAATAACCGAGTTTTTAGTTGATCCAATCTCACCTAACTTAAAAAGATTGGTGACGACTCTATCCCAAATATTTTTTGTAAGAACGTGTCAAGCACCACCGCGGGGCGAGACCGTTGTTACAATTTGCAATTAAGCCTTATCATTTTCTCTTTGACTATCAAGGCCGTTGTTCGTCTATCAGTTGTGGTGCTGGGTACTGTGGCGATAAACAAATAAATTTCAAGCCAAAGATTTGGAATAATGAAGCTCTACATGCAAAATTAGGTGTTTAAGGTGGGTTCTTGCCCCCTAGTTAACTAGAAATTTGTGGGTTTTGGTTCACTTTTGGATCATGTGTTAATAACAGTCACCGTTTTTACTTGTTTTAGAAATGTTGCTTCTATTTCTGTTTGTTATTTTGTTTTTCTACGTTTGCATGTTTATCTTGCCCCCTGGGCGAGGTGGTTTTGACTGTCATTGTATTAATATGTGTTTTCTGTAACTTGACATGCGAGTAACATGAATCTACTCTAATAAGCCATACATTTGAGAACCGCTAGATGTCCGTGTTGATTTTAATTTGCACGTTGCCCCTTTTTGTGTAAATAGTTGGTTTCTTACTAGAAATAATCATAGCAAAAAATCTCATTTTTTTCCCAACAGAAGAGCTGATGTCGATTTATGGGCTTTTCCAGATTAAGCTTACTAGAAATATTGTCAAGTGTACTTTATTTGTCCCTTACATGGGTCTCATGATTGTAATATCTTGTTTTATTCTTATTTACATGGGCATTTGTTTTTATCATCCTGAGGGTGTCATGGTCATTTAATTTTGTTGATTGATTTGTGTGTGAATTGATTTTTTAATGGATAGATTTTTCGCATTCTTCACATATTTTTTTTTTTATGATGCTCATGTTTTCATATTTGTATTTGAGAATAGGATTATTTTATTTGGACGGGTCGTACGAGTATTATTTCCTATGAACCACATATTTTATCAATTGTATGGTTTTAATGACCTCAAAGATGAGAGGGAGGCTTGTGGTTCATGGAGGATTTTGTACTTTTGTAGTTTTGCATCGTCGTGGTGCCTTTCCTTAAGGTGAATTCTTGCGCACTAATAGAGAAAGAATGCATGGTAGTAGGGGATGAGTTGGAGACCATGCATGTGCTCTAATGCTTGTATCGTATTTTTCTTCCTTTTGTTATAGTGAGACGCGAGTAAAAATCTATGGTAGGTTGTTGCCCCTTTTTTGTGACTAATTCATTGGTGGGGTTATGTACTAGTGTTATTATCTAGGGCTGGGAGGGCTCTTGCCCCCTGGTGAGATAACTTCAGTTATTACATATTCTATTAACTTTTGAGCAACTTTGTTAATCTCGATGTCGGTATATATATATTTGGAAACGAAGTTCGTTGAGTTAATTCCTCTATACATATTTTTCAAAAGCGGCAGACGCTTAGACGATCCTTTGTTTACTTTTTGCCTACTTGCTTAGGAAGCGATGAACGCTCAGATGATCCTTTGTTTATTTTTTGCTTGCTTACTTTGGAAGCGGCGATCGTTGAGCTGATTTCTCTAGTACATTTCTCAAAAGCGGTGGACCTCAGACGATCCTTTGTTTACTTTTTGCTTGCTTGCTTTAGAAACGGCGATCGTTGAGTTGATTCCTCTGCGCACACTTCTCAAAAGCGGCAAACGCTAAGACGATCTTTTGTTTACTTCTTGCTCACTTGCTTTAGAATCGATGATAATTGAGCTAATTCCTCTGTGCACACTTCTCAAAAATGACGGATGCTCACACGATTCTTTGTTTACTTTTTGCTCGTTTACTTTGAAAGCAGTGATCGTTGAGCTGATTCCTCTTTGCATACTTTTCAAAAGCGGTAAATGCTCAAACGATCTTTTGTTTACTTTTTGCTCGCTTGCTTTGGAAGCGACAATCGTTGAGCTAATTCCTCTATGTACACTTCTCAAAAGCGGTGGATGCTTAGATGATCCTTTGTTCTCTTTTTGCTAGCTTGATTTAGAAGCAGCAATCATTGTGCAAAATAAGGGTAATAATAAATAACTTACGTCGGTAATTTCATATAGCCCAGCTTTTGGAGAGATTTTCTAGAAATTTACGCTTTTTTGAGTTTGCTATGTAAAAAATGTATAAGGCTTTATTGAGGTGTCAAGTATCACAAGGTCTGAGAGCCCTTCTGCTCTAATAATTCTTTATTTTGCCTTGTTGTCTCACAGCAACTTCGTCAGCTCCCCTCTATTCTGGTCGTTTAACTCTTCTCTGAGGTCTAAGTTATCGATGGTCATTATTGTTTTGCTTAAGATGTTAACCTCGGTCATTTCTACTAGGGTAGAGATTCTTTTGTAGCGTTGTCACGATTCCCCTACTTCTATGCCAGTTAGAGTGAGAAGATATGGTACTATCTTGCTATCTTTTGATCAGTTTGCATGAAGCCTTCTCCCGCGGGCGTGGGGAACTTGACTTGTAGGCAGAAAGGGATTGTCATCATTATGCTTTTTTTTCATCAAAGGTCTCCCGAATATAGCATTAAACGCGTATAGGTTGTTGATGACCAGGAAATTGGCCATCTGTATGACCTTGTTATCACCATCTCCCAATGTTACGGGAAATCGAATGGAGCCCTTCACCTCGATGGGTTGATTACTAAACCCATACACTGGGTTGGCCAGCTTTAATTCTAAATTTAAGATTCCCATTAGGCTGAATACGTTCTAGCTCAATACTTCTATCGCACTACCTGTATCTACCAAAATTTTCTTCACAATGAGTCTTATTATCCCTGCTAAAACAACGATAGGTTCGTTTCATTTCTCATCAAGAATGTTATCCTCCTTCTTCTCTGAGAACAAAACTCACCACGGGTCTTTACATTTCAGTTTTTTCATCATTATTGATGAAATTGACATTACTACTTGCACGTGCGCCTTGCGTTTGGACCTTGACTGGTTCTATTTTTCGTCTACAGTGACTATTATATGTATGGTTCCCTAGTATCTTGGTTTATTCTTCTGTTGTCCTATGGTCGCGGCTGATGAGCCTCCCTACAATCCTTAACCTATTTGTAGCAAGAAACCAAAAATCTCTCCAACTACCCTTTTCTCACTACAGATTCAATCGTGTTCTTTAAATTTACGCAATCATTTATAGATTTGCCCTAAGCTTTGTAAAACTCGCATCTTCGTCTGAAACACTCCCTGCACCCACCTCTCTCATTGGTAACGATAGCCTTAAGATTTCAATGTGTTCAATCTGATATAGTATCTGCAAAGGCGATTCTGTTAATTCGTGATAAGTTTTATATATAGTCAATCTTTCCTGGGTTATCTCGTGCTAATGGCCTTCCTGCGCTTGTTGCTGTGACTAGTTGTTATTCTAAACATGCTATGATCCACGACAAAATTGTTGGTCTCCTCTACCAACTCCTTGATGAAGAGAGGGCCTACCACGTCTAGGACCACAATCATCCACCCTCTGGCTTTCATGGTGCGAACTATGTGTCATGGCTCTCATGCTATCTGCCTCTTTATTTTTAGTGTGCGGTTGAACCTTCTCATATAATTCTGACAACGTTGTTGGTAGTCGGCCCAGTAAATTATATTTACGATATTGGTGGGAGGTACCATTAGCGAAAGTAAATATAATAAACTCATTGGAGGCTTTCTCGGTTTACATGGTTGTTGTGTGAAATCTTTGGACAAACTCATGCAGAGATTCGCCTGGCCTTTAGATGACGAATATGAGGTACGCCGGTGACCTTTTTAACATCTTGTTTGCTAGAAAATGGCTCATGAACAGCTCTGCTAGTTGATCAAAGTTGGAAATTGAGTTCGTTGGGAGCTAGAGGTACCAAGCCTGAGCTAAATCCTTAAGTGTCATTGAAAATGTTCGACATTTAACTTGGTCAGAGGCACCAAACAAATCCATGTGGTTCAAGAAGTACGATAGAATATCTTGAGGGTCGCCCCTTGCATTGTACATTAGCTTTTGACCTTAAAAGACGTTGACACATGATGCTCTAGAATGTCTACAAATATGGGCTCATTTTTATACCTTTGGGGATTCGGAGAAGGGTCGTCCTGCCGAAGATTCTAGATGCTCTAAAAATTCTTCTCTAGATGCTCCATCTTTTCCCTTAACGCTTGTTGTTTGTCTTCTTCTTTGGGACTATAATCTATGTCTTCTAAATCTTCATAGTCTTTTTTCAGCTCTCGAGGTTGTTCCCCTCAGCACCCTGTTGGGGGAAGCCTGCCTCTCCTAAACTGCCTTGTCTCTGGCCTTCCTAGTCGATTGCCTAATTAACTTTTCACTCATCTCTTCTGCAACTCTATATCGCTCAGCCTGTTCCTGCATAGACTTTTGTTGCTGCTCAAACTGCTATTTCGAAAGCAATAAAACTTCTTCCATGCTCTTCATCATTTCTTGCATTTCTAAAAATTGTTAGTTACTGCCCTCTGACGGTGACACTCCTCTCGTCTGCTGTGTGCCCTGCCCCACTATAAACCACATGAGAGGTTGTTCCCAAAGCTATTGCCGAAAACTCTACTAGATCTGTTGTAGTTGCTGAATAGTCATTGTCGCATGTTGTCCCATCGATACATTATTCTCTGCGGTTTCTTCATCTGTTGTAGTCACCGATTGGGCTACCAAGGTGTTCTCCTCAGCTATTTTTTCCCTCCAGATGGTCTTGGCTGTCTCCACCCATGCTTCAGGACTTTCAGACTTACTGATGAATTAGAGGTCACGCATTCGTCCACACTCACCGTACCAATTATTGATTGTCAAAATAGACAATAACCAAAGATAGTGGTTCGATGGTGGCTGAAATGGTCGCTCTAGGTTAAGGCCTGTATGTTGTTCTTACTCCTCGTGAGATATGATATCTAGGCCTTTTTCTATATCTCACTCCCCTTGCTGCATATCCAGTTTTATACTACTTGGACAGGTGTCATGATGGGGTTGTTGTGGCGTGTTGATTGGACTGGCTATGACTTGACATTATAGGTTCCCCTAGTCATCCATAGCAGGCACGTGTGTAGCCACGTGGTCGTCGAATGATATGCGATGTTGCTTGTAGTCTTGTCTGTCCATCACAGACTACAAAGGGTATCGTACATTTCACAGGTAATCTTGTGCGTTGTGGTTGGCGTGCGTTGTTACGCTCATCGCCGAACGTCTTTTACACCATCCGTAGTCTTACTCATTCTGGTTTCGGCACGTGGCGGTAGATATTTATAGGTACTAACGAAAAACATTGGACTAAATTATGAAAACCAAAAATAAAGTATAGTTTTCAAAGCTTAATTTTCTTTTCTCACACTTTTCTATTGCACCAAGAAATAGAGAGGAAAAAAAACTTATTTTCCTTCTAGTTTTCACCCTCTCAACCAAGCACACCGATGGAAAGAAAAAATATAGTTTTCATCCTTTCATTTTTCGATCACTTTAATTATTCATCCTTCTTATTTTCTTTTCTCTCTACCAAGCAAAGCCTTAAGGATGAAATTGAGAGTGGTTTTGTGGGAATTAGCATGATTGTATATCCAACTGGGAGGGGATGAGTACAAGTTTTACAAGTAGTGAAACGAGAATAGGAATAGAAATAGATCTATCAAGGATATGGGGCAAACGTGGATATAACCTTATATCCGCCCCACTCTATCCCCACCCACAATGCTCTATCTACACCCAATATGAACAATAAACATATTAAAAAATATTTAAAAATTAATTTTAATAATATTCAACTCAAATTCAATACTACTTAAAAAAAATAATACTCATAGAATCACAATTTCTCCATTCTCATCTATTTAAAGGGTAACGATGACTTAGTAGTATTTTTAAAATAATGATACCTGAAATAATGCCACACGTGTGGTGAGAGTCCGCGGAACATATATTTCATACTTTTTCATAAAATAGTTATATGTATTTAATTGTTACTTATAAATATATTATCTGAAGTGGATTGTGGGACGGATATAGCGGGAATTAGATGGGTATCACAACCTAAATGGATCGTGGGGCAGTGACAGTTCTACTTCTAGTCTTGAGTCGTGGGGCAGTGATGATTTTAAATTTTGTACTTGCAGCGGATCGTGAGATAAAAATAAGATTAATTTTTTTGACGAAAATGAATGTGGAGGGAGCGCCCTTCACACCCGCCCCACTCAATTCACATCCCTAATCACACTTAGGTCACCGTTCGTAATTTTCCAAGTGAAAGACACAAATGTTAACCACATAAAATATTCATTAAAAATGGCTACTTCCATAATTGTTTCCGTTTAATTTTCTTTTCAAAGAGTAATTTTCTATATTTGTTACGGATATTAGTACACAGGCTTTATACTGTCCTCCCTCAACTAACAAAACCTTTAACAACTCAAAGTTTGGGTCAATATTCGGATGTAGACCCAAATTAAAGAAAATTGAATATTAGGCTTATTTGAGAATAGTGGAATGAGCAAGTGTTTTAATTGGTGACTAATTGCATTTAATCAACATACTTTTGCAATGCATATAGACCAGAAGGACTAAATGGATGATTAGACCACTTGGGAAACCAAAAGAGCTGAAGATATTTTGTTTTCACGAGGGTTTTGGGGACACTTCAACGGAGCAATTTAATCTCTTCATCGAAAATATATTGGGTTTGGCAGCTTAATATGATTTGGAGGTTAAGCAAATAGATGTGAAAAATATTTTTCTTCATGGTGATTTAGAGGAAAAGTTTTACATGGAACAACTAGTAGATTTTATTATGCATAGAAAAAAGAATTGTGTGTGTAAGTCGAAGAAGAGTTTGTATGATTTGAAGTAAGTTTCGAGAAATTTTTATATCCATTATGGGGAACATGACTACAAAAAGACTACTTTTAATTATTGTGTTTTAATTAAGAGGTTCTCTGATAATGATTCAATTATTATTTTGCTCTAAGTGAATGATATACTTATTGTTCATTGTAATGCTTTAAAAATTGATAGGTTCAAGTAAGAGTTGAGTAAGCTCTTTGTAATGAAGGGTCTTTGGCCAGCAAAGCAAATTCTTCGTACAAGGTTTACACATGATATAAAGATCAAGAAATTATGAATCACATAAGAGGTACATTGATAAGAATTTATATGGACATACTTAAAGCGGTGAGCACACCTCTCGCTACCCATTTTAGGTTGAGTGTCAAGCAGAATATTTTCTGATTTAATCAATAATGTAAATCGAGTTAAAATTAAATATCTTGAATTTTATATCAATGTATGACCTAAATTTTAACTTCGCGCATTCTTATTGGTCAGAATCGGAGAAGACACTTCGTCAGGGTAAAATTACTCAACCTTCAGCATTTTTGTTTTCAATTCCTCCCAAAATTAGTTAACCCGGAAATGGTTCACCTATGCGTTTCAGAAGCATTTTTGTTTTAAAAAGTATTTATGAGGGTTAAAATTAGAGGTATGCAAAAATACCTTATCCAAATGATTCGATCCGTTTATATGTTAATTTGATTCAAAAATTTAATCTAATTTTTATTTTTAGATTAGATATTTGATCTGTTTTTTATTTTTCGGATCATATACAGATAGTAATATTTAAGTTTTGGATTATTCAAAAATTCGAAATATTCTAAAATTTAAAAATTTATGTATATGAATCTTTTATATTTAATAATTTAATGTTTGTTATATCCGAAATTTTCATAAATGAGAATTTTGTTATACTTGGTAGTTTATTTTTTGTTATATTTAAAAATCCAATTTTTTCATAGATATGACTGTCAAGTCTAAAAAATATTTAAATCAAATTATATATTCGAATAATCGGATATTTAAATATCTAATCCAAATATCCGATACTTAAAAAACTGGAGATCCATTTTTTCCTGATCAGATATAAATCACTATTTTACTGATCCAAAATTTTGGATATTCGATTTTCCGAATAGAATTTTATGTGATATATGAAAATCACACCCCTAGTTAAAACTATACTGAGCTCCTTTAAAATTGAAAAAGAAGTGTTTTTATACTGCACTCAACAATGTCAAAAGTAAAAACTAGTTTTTTCAACTTTTACGCTTTAAAATCACGGTTGGAAGGAAAATACCATTGTTAACCTTAACATTTATCATCATCTACGATGTTCATCTATATAGACTATAAAGAAATTCTACTTGATTTTGAACTGGAAGTTTTACGTTGGGCCCAAGAGAATCAGTGCTATGTTGAATTAATCTGGAAATTATGTCCATTGTGTGAAACTCAACTGTGATAATGATCATGTGAAACGAAATTTCCTTGTTTGATTTAAAAAATTGATGTGTTAAAACTTTCAATTAGTGTTCGAAGGGCAACCTTCATATTCTATGGTTTTTATGAATCATTTTGCTGAAATTTGAAAAGTGCAGATAAAGGAAAAGGGTAAATAAACTTTTACACATTTTTTTGAATTATTGGATGGGTGAAATGGACGGTTGAGATTAACAGAGAGGTATGTGAAGATTATCATTTGGAAAAAGTAAGAAGTTAATATCAACCGTCCATTTCACCCATCCAACAAGCCAAAAAACTTGTAAAATTGTGAGCTTTACACGATTTTTGAATTGTTGGATGGCTAAAATAGATGGCTGAGATTAACTCTTTACTTTTTTTCTCATGTGATAATTTTTACATATTTTACTATTAATCTCAGCCCCCATTTCACTTATCCAACGATCTAAAAAACGTGTAAAACTTAAAAATTTTACACTGTGTAACTTGATCAAATATATATATATATGGGATCCGATTACACTATGTAAAATTCAACTAGTTTTACACTAATCCATGACCATCAGATGAGTGAAATGGATGTATGAGATTAGAAGTAGGATATGTGAAGATTACACTTGGAAAAAAAAGTAAGGAGTTAATCTCATCCATCCATTTCACCCATCTAATGACAATGAATTAGTGTAAAACTAGTTGAGTTTTACATAGTGTAAGTGGATCATATATATATATATATATTATATATATATATAATTTGTTTACACAGTATAAAAATTATAAGTTTCACAATTTTTTTAGATCGTTGGATGGGTAAAATGTTGAGATTAACGGTAGAATAAGTGAAGATTATCACTTGAAAAAAATAGTAATTAGTTAATCTCAGCCATCCATTTTATCCATACAACGATCCAAAAAACGTGTAAAACTTATAAACTCTTACGCTGTGTAAGTGGATCCTAAACACATTTTTTAAACCATTGGATGAAGGTAAATAGATGGTTGAGATTAACAGTAGAAATGTGAAGATTATCATAGGAAAAAATAGATAAAGAAATAATCTTAGTCATTTATTATTTTCATCCAACAATTCAAAAAGAGTGTAAAAATAATTGAATTTTACGTAGTGTAAGTGGATCTTATCCCATATATATATATATAGGAAATAATCTTAACCGTAGGATGCGGTGCAATAATACTAGCACCGTTACAATGGCTGCTACTCCGTATTACATGCTAAGACAAAACATGTCGATCTTGATCTTCATTCTATTCGTAAGAAAGTCATACAACACTTACTGTAAGTTGATTATGTTCCAGCCAAGTATCAACTGACTGATATCTTTACCAATCCCCCTTCCGGTTTGTAGGTTTGAAAAATTGAGGCAGCAATTGAATTTCTGCAGATTTGAAGAAGTTGAGAGTAGCTAGAAACGGCGTAAATGTTGAAGATAGTGTGGTAATAAGATTGGGTCTATTTATTCTCCTTTTTAAGCGTCACATCTTATAACTCAAATTTTATTTATTTATTTTTTAATTCGAGTCGAGTTTTTGAATTCTTATAGAAATTTAATTGTAATCATTATTTTTTTGAGAAAATTTAATTGTAATTGATTATCATGTTATAGTACAGTTTGATTCTAATTTAAACGATTTTCTCTAATCATATAAGATATGTATGTATATTTTTTCCGTATGTGGCATATATTTCTTTATATTTTTTATATAATTGAGGGACTTAACCTGAACATAAAAATCAATCCACTAATTACTAAAAATTTCAAGTTATTCGAATTTCCATTTTACAACTTAAACTTTATTTGAAATTTTTTCGAGTTGAATCGAGTTTATGAAATTTCGGGTCGGATTTTTTCGTCTCGAGTCGAGTTAAAATTTTTGATTTTTTAGAGTTGAGTTTTGCTCACCCCTAAACAGCACCTATATAGAAAACATATGATACATTTTTTCGAACAATTTCCACATAGGGGAGAGAGAAGGAGAATTTTTCTCCTACTAGATTTTGAAACCACAACCTAGAAGAATGGGAGAGTGTCAACTGAAAATTTTAACCACCTACTCTAAAAATTGTTGACAAAAATCCATTATACCTAAAAGCACAATTGATTTATCAAACCTTTTATATATAGAAAAAACAAAATACCCAAAGGGATTTCATTGAAGGAGAAGAGTACAACGTTGAAGAAGAACCTGCGGTCCAACTACATCGATCTTATTGTCACACAATACATTAATATCTTAACAAAGCTCTTACCAAACTCTACGAATGGCGTTTGTAAAAAAAACCTCTACGAATGGCACTTGACATATATTATTATTTCTAAAAGGTTGCCGCTTTCAGTGACGTTATGGTGATTGCAGCCCCCAATGGGGACGACCCGACTTCGATCTCAAACGTATCGTAACGTTTGAAAAGTTGCACCACAAAGAGCCTATATATCAGCACCACGAACTGCTTGCCCGCACACTGTTTGTTCTCCACCGTTGGGTTCTCCGTCTCGGGTCCGTTCGACCAAACCACGTACTTCAACAGCTTTTCCCCCTCCGCACCTACGAACCTATCGGGAACAAACTCCTCCGCTCTCTCAAATATTTTCGCGTCTTTGGTCGCAAATGGTTGGTAACCATACAACATCTCGCCTTTCTTCACTTGGTAAGCAGCGTCGTGGCTCTCGATCAGAAAATCTTTCTTTGCTTTTGCGTACTGTGCCGGAACCGGAGGTTCGATCCGGAGCGCTTCGTATACCACAGATTTCGTCAATGGCATCTGCTCCAAGGCAGCCAAACTGAGTTTCCCACCGTTGGATTGGATGACTGATCGGATCTCCTGGGCTAACTTAGTGTGTAGCTCCTCTCCAGCTTGGCCAATCCATTTAAGCATGTTGGGGAAGAAAATTTTCATGCCGCCAAAGGCATTAAAGCACGTGGCGAATAACAGATTATGGCAAGCTTCCTCTCGTGAAATACCCATTTTCTCAGCTTCATCTAGAACGGAACCAGCCGACTGGTAGAAGAAATCATAGAGTCTGTTATAATCCTTTTTGACAAGAAACGCGGGAAGGCGAAAAGTATGAAGTAAAAGATCTTCGAGGTATTTTGGGAGGCCAAGGGAGAGAACCGGAGCGAGATTAAACAGTAACCATTTAGCGATCAAGGTCGGGCCGTCAACTCCGAGTTTAGTATACGTCGGGTTCGAACCAAAGTAAGCCAGACCCAAGAAGTTAAACGCTGCTTGTTCATTAGGTGCCGTAAAGCTGCTTTTGCCAGTCGCAGCGAGTTCTTTCTCCAATGTTTCAAATAACTCGGTGTAACAAATTCCAAACTCTGGAAACACTCTATCACTGCTGGATTTTAAGAGCAAAAAGAGAAGTTGTTTGAGCTTGGCATGTTTGGGCTCCGAAGGGTCGATGTAGGCGAGGATCCGGTACCCGCCGGTAAGGCTCGTGGAAGGCATGTAAGTGCCGGTGAGAAGGTCCTTTTTTTCAACTTTGGAAACGTCAAAAAGAACGGGAAAACTCTTCGCGTCGAGTAGAGCGATAACTTTTGGATTGGAAGCAATGAAAGGACCGGGTGGCATGTTGGTTCGAACCACGGTGGACTGGTATTTCTGGATTTTGGATTTGAAAAACTCGTCTCGACCTTGGTTGTAGAAATAATCAAGTCGGTCTTTGATTGCACCAATGAAAGGAAGGCCATAATCGCCTGGAATTTTCTTTAAAGGAAGCTGGGTTTCTCCGGGCCTGGCAACCGCTGGCATAGATGGCTTCTCCGACGACGAGTCGCTAATCGGCCGAACGGTAACAGGATGAGAAGCCATGTGAAGGGATTATAATTATGGAATTAATGAGAAAAATAAATTGTTTCGGGAAGGTGAAGTTGATTGGATTGAAGCTGCAAGTCGAGTCTCTACTTATAGTAATGGCCGTGCCGACAACAATATATCCACTGTTCACTCGTGAAATGTTTGCATTATATTCGCTTTAAGCCACCATTTCTTTTTCAACGTAATTTTCCTTTTTTATTTCCTTTAAGATATGATAATAGTAACAACAATTAGGTTTAGTCGTTTTTTCAAGTATTGAAGGAATCATAAAATGTGTTTGTAACAACGGTCCCGCCTGCCGTGGTGTTTGACGCGATTTTACAAAAATTAGTTTTTGAATAAAGTCGCCACCAATCTTTTTAATTTAGGTGAGATTAGATCACCTGAAAATTCGGTTATTTTAACAAAAACATGTTTTTGTCATTTTATTAAAACAACGAGTTTTGGTCTGCGAAACCAGAAAAACAGGTTCGGGAGTCAGTTACGTGTGGGGAAAAGTGAGCACCCCACAATGCCCAAAATTGGTACATGGTCAGTTATTTGGTGTCTTAATGGCGGAAATTAAGAATTTGAATTTAATTTAAAATTTGTAATCCCTTATCATATTTAAAAGAATGTTTCTGTGTATGAAAGGAATTTACACCCCTACACCCGGGGCATAATTTCTGTTAGATTCACGAATGAAAGGAACCTGTTTTGAAAATTGTACTTTAAAATTAAAAAAATGGTATTTTGCGATAGAGATTAATGGAAAGCGACACCCCTTTACATTCGAGGTACATATTTCACGAGAATCCCTAATAAATCGGAAGGAAATATGAACTAAAGATAAAAAATGGAAGGATACGAAAGTTTAGGGATTGCGTTTGTAATTTCCCCATTCACAGAAAAGGCGTGGATCCCCTTAGACGGGTTGGGTCGAGACGCGGGTACAAGAGCAAAACAACATCGTTTTGGGCTTGAACAGGGATGCCCCGAAATGACGTCGTCGTTTTGTGGATCATATAAATACATGTTTTTGCCCAAAATTTTTCATTTGATCTCTGATAATTTAAAAAACTAAACTCTCAAACTCTCTAAACTTCCTCTATGGTCGAATCCAGATGCTGGCTGCTGGCCCCGTCTTGCGCCACCGTTTGCTGGCGACGACGACCATCGTCCATGGTGGCTGGAGTGCATGCAAGAACACCAAAAGACTCAGATTTTGCTCCTGAACAAGGATCTAAGGTTCGTTTTTCAATATCCCCTCCTATTTTCATAGATCTACAAAAACTGAAAGTTTTTTTTCTTGTTATATATACATATACATTTACCTTTTTCTTGTTTTTTGGTTTGAATCCTCTTTTTTTCTCTATTTTCCCCGATTTTTTAGTCTCTCCCCCTTTTCTCCTCCTTTTTCGCACAGTTGTAGGTTGCAAATTTATAGGGGAGAGCGGGTGTTTATCCAATGGCCACGTCAAAGGGGTGATGAGGCTTAAGGTGGGCAATGGAGGCAATGACGAGGCAGTGGTATGGTTTAAAATTGGGGTTAGGGTGGTGGTGGCAGAGGGTAATCAAAGGATTTTTTAGGGTTTAATTTGGGTGTCGGCAGCGGCTAAGAGCTAGTAGGGTCGGCGGCGGCGTGGCTTGGATGGTGGCGGCTTCAGGCGAGCAGCGGCTTGGGGGTGAAGGCAGTGGCGGCTGAAGGCTAGGGTTAGTTTAGGTTAGTAGGGTTAGGGTTTTAATTGGGTTAATGGGTCAGATTATTGGGTCGGGTGTAATTGGGTTAACGGGTCTGTGGGGCTTTTTATTTGGGTTGTAAAAGGGTATTGGGTATTTTATTAATTTGGGTTTGTAATAATATTTGGGCTTTCAGGCCCGGATAAAATGGGTTACTACAATGTTAATAATGATGAAATTATATTGAGATAGAAGTGGGTAAGGATGCTCATATTGTCTTATCTTGTGTGAGTTTGAATATCAATATTTACTTTGGAAATGTAATAGTCTCCACAAGGGTGATTCTGGACATTTACAATAGATGCGACCACACAAGGCTCCGGGAAAAGGAGGGCCCAAAATAAATTAAGTTAAACACTTACACGGGAAAATAAAATATTAGTTATGGACTAGTGGTAAAACACATGGGGAAAAACAAAATGTTGTACTTTATAGATCTTGAGTCATATTATACATTTTTTATTCAAAAGCTGGTCTACCACGCACATAACAAGTTCATAAACATTTATTTTTTTAAATGAGGATCAAATTTTAATAAATTGCATAGGAACCCTAAATCTTTGAATTGTCCCTGCCTCTCCACTTAATAAAAAAATGATGAAATTATATTTTAATCCTTAAAATAAAAATATTGTAATTGAGTTAAATTAAAAATTATAAAGTTACAATATATCAGAGAGATTTTAAAAAAATTCAAGAGATTTTGTGTAATTTATTAAACTAAAATTTTTAATTTATAATACATAAGAGATTTAAGAGACCATTAATTTGAGAGTTAAAAAGTGAGAAATTTGAGTACAACAACATTTTATTTTTACTATGAATAAAAAATAAGTCTAACATGATTCAAACCTATACAATACAACAATTTTTTTTTTGTTTTCCCTACACGTTTTACCACTAATCTAGGATCCATCTTTTCTCTTATCTCGCAAGTATTTAACTTAAATCATTTTGTGATTTCAATTTATAAGGGATTACGTGTAATTTCAATTTATAAGGGATGATGTATGATCACTCTAATTGTGTCTATTCAGAATTGTTACTAAAGATAATATATTAATACAATTATATTTTAACTCTATAAAAAATTATAATTTAACTTTGTCCCTTAGAAAAAAAAATTGGCTTCACTCTTGATAAAACCTATAATGATTTGGCGATACATGTTAGTCGGATACTAAGTTATTTAGAAGTAACAACTAAAAGCTTCTCATTCTAAAGGATAATAAATATTATTATAGTAATATTTTTATATTTCTATATGATTTTTAAATACAAAAAAAACTAAAATTTACTATATTTAAAATAAATTTTGCATCCAATGATCTAATATAAGACCAGTAAAGATTATATGCAAAAGTTTTCTCTCCCATACGATATTTCATCAAATAGTTTTTTTAAATACATTTTTATATAAAATATATTTTCTCATTTTATGAGTACGGCATAATCTAATATATTTTATATGTGTTATTTACACAAGGAACATAAGTCTTTTTTTACATCTTTTTGAAAATGTTTGAATTTATTTAATATATAGAATACTTAAATTATTTTATTATTTATATTTTATTTGAATTTATACACCATCTATTTGTTTGAAAGATTATTTGATCTAGAGTTTTTTTTTTCTCGTTGTGGGGTACTTTGAAAACTTTTTTTTTTGAATAATATGCCGCTATATTTATTAGAAAGTAAAGTAATTTTTTTAAAACAAAATAAAATATACAAAAAAATAAAATAAAAAACCTACAAAACAAAACATCATACTAATAAAACACGTCTATAAAATAATGAATATTATGCTATATTATCAACGTCTTTATCATTATATAAGCAACAGTATTAACAATGTGGCTAGTGTATCATCTCTATCTTCCTCTGTTTTCCCGTTTTATTTCTATTTCTTTTGCCTTTCTTTTTTTCATGAATTGAACACTATTACAAGTCCAGGGATTAAACAAAACTGGTCTAAAATTATTTGAAGGGGAAAATAGGCCGCTAAAACAACTAGGGTGATTATTTGATCATATTGGGTTAAAGAATTTTAAGTCAATTGAGTTAACGAGCCATATTTATAACTCAAATGTTATTTGAATTTTTTTCGAGTTGAGTCGAGTTCGAGTCAAGTTGAAGTGTTTGAGTTTCTGTTCAAATTTATTTGTAAATATTTATAATTTATGATACTATTGATTCCAATTTAAATGACTTTCTATAACCATATGCAATATACATATATAGTTCTTTATATATTTTTTCATATGCAATATACATATATCATGCAGAGTTAAGAGACTCGACTCGAACTTGAACATCGATGCACTAATTACTAAACATTTTAAATTATTCGAGTCTCACTTTATAACTCAAACTTTATTTGAAATATTTTCGAGTCAATTCGAATTTATAAAATTATGATTCTAATCAAATCAAAAAGCTTAATTTTTCGAGTCGAGTCAAATTTTACCAGTCTCCCTCGTCTTTTTAAACGGCTTAACTTTTCCTCTTCCTTTTCCCTGACTATACTTACTAATGTCAAATATTAATCTCAGATAATAAACAATACTTGTCCTACAAAGAAGCCATTAAAAGTTATTCAATCTATCATTTATTTTATATTAACTTAATTAAAATCAATTTAGATGGCTATTTGAAGAAGAGAAAAAAAAGTGAAGAAAATTAAAACTGTTGCCTGAACTGTTATTGTTATCTCCATATTTAAGCATTTTTTTGCTGCTGGAGAGATAGAGGTAAAACATTGAAAAATTATTATATAATTTCGGCCAACTACATCATTCATGGTCTTATCTACTAAAAAACAGCTACATAATATTTTTTCTATGTCATTTTCCCCAAAAAATGAATCTCTATCTTTTTATGCCAAGTAAATAGGGAGCGGATGGTTACATAGAATTTAATTATGAATAAATTAGTGATATGAAAAAAAGATTACTTGGCTGATTTTTAGTAGATGAGGATCATAAATAACGTGGTGTGTCGGATCCGCAACATAATTTTCTCGTAAAACACTTGAAAAATGAAAGTAAAAGTAATAATCCTTGCCACGTATGATAATTTGCCACTTAAGCAATGATATAGAGGTTTAGAAGTAAAAAAATAAAAAAATTAGTGTTGTTATTAATATTTATGTGGATTCCATTATGATTAAAACTCAATGTATCACCTCGATATATTAAATAGAAATTTGATGTATTTTATTATTAAGAATTGGCTTAAGAAGGTTAGAAGTCTTTGAATTTTTGAAGAAAAAGAATCAATTATGTCTTTAAACTTTATTTGCACTCAATTAAGTCTTTGAACCGATAAATTAAATCAATTAAGTCCTTTGATCAATTTGACCATTAATATTGACAATTTTTTTCTTTAGATATTATTGACACATGATATACTACAATTTCATCATGTGACATTTATAAATTTTTTTAAAAATATTTTATAAGCTTTTTAGAATTTTTAAGACTTTTTAAAGATTTTTATAAATAAAATAAAAAAATCTGAAAATGTCAATTGACAACACTTTGACACACGCGTTGTACTAATTGATCCAAAAAATCCGTTAGTTTCAATAGTCAATGTTAATCAAAGGACTTAATTAATTTAATTTTTTTGTTTAAAGGCTTAACTGAGTAAAAAAAGTTCAATAGCTTAATTGATGTTTTTTCTAAAGTTCAATGACTTCTTAAGCCCTTAAATCGTATAATCTTAACGTCCAACTTTAACGTCCATAGGATTAAAATTTTATATGATATCTGATATGTATATCTATAAATATAAAGTTGGAAAAAATATAGTATATACTTTAGATTAAGAAAATAATATAAAATTCTTTCTTTATTCCTCTTACATTTTTTTTTATTTTCTTTATTTCATCATAATTGTACAAGTGGCGGATGCATATAGCACATAGGAGAGCAGTTGCATCCCTTTTCGAAAACAAACTTATTAATGTGGATTTCTTTCTTAAAAGTATTTTAATTTAATGTATAAAAGTAAAAAAAAATTACATACTTATTTTTTAAAATAAATACTTGAAACTTCATTCTTGAATTTATTCTTGAATTTTAGATCCGTTATTAAATTTACCCTTCTCCTATAATAAACTCGTACTATCTGATTGGTAAAAACTAGAAATGGTCCACGTGCAATTGATAATGAAGAGCTACCTGCCAATAGGACGGTTTATAACTAAGGAATTAATTTAACAAAAAATAATCACTATATTTGGTAAATAACATTTTGAGTTAAAATTAAATGTTTGAACTATTTTTAAAGGTTTAATTAATTAAATCCGTTAATTTCGATGTTTGGTAAACAAAAGATTGTAAAAGCAAATTGGGGTAAAATCTCTCAAATTAAAAAGACCCATTTTATGAGCTTTTGGAGTTGGGGATTGGATGTAAGAGTTGTAAACTCTTTTGTCCATGACAATTACAGACAGAGTTCTTCAAATAATCGAAATTTGAATAACTAATAAAATTAAAAAAATAATTTTATCTTTCATAAAAAAGATAATTTTATAAATAAAAAATTAATACTATATAAATTAATATATACATTTAAATTTAATAATTAATAAAATTAAAAAGATAATTTTATAAATAAGAAATAATATATATATATATATATATATCAGAATTTAATAATTTCATAAATAGGAAATTAATATATATATATATACTTCGAGGTATAACGATGAACACACTGATAGTGGCGGTGGCATTCACGGCTCGACGGTGGTTTAGATTGGTCGGTTAATGAGAGAGATTAGAGGGGGAGCTTTCTGGAAAATAATATTCCCAGAATAAAGGGAAATGAAACGACATGGGAGGTTAACTGGGATTTATTAAATTTTTATTCAGGGCTTTAATCTATAATTAAAATATAATTCTTAGAGCTAGACACTCTTTTATTTCTAGGTCAGCGGATAAGGCAAAGGGGGTTGGAATTGGGGTCGCAGGCTCGAAACCTTTCAACCTCAATTCCCCTTCTTCTTTTTTCTTTTCTTTTCTTTTCATTTGCTCTCTCATAATAGCCTGAAAAATAATTACTAATTTAGGGTGTTACAGCATGGTTCCACTGTCGGACTTAGGTTAACAGTTTCAGTGAGGCCAATCTAATATCCATATATATTTAATATTTATATCTTTTAAATAAATTTTTTTGGTCTTTTATGGTGTCATTTGGCCCCACATTCCAAAAGCGACACTTCTAGTGAAAAGGTGTGCATTATTTTGATTGAATTTATTTATGATTTTTCAAGTATTTTCTTTTCTCCCCTTAATAACATAAGATTGGTTGCACAAATTTAGCCCTAAAATATGTTTTCTCCCTATTTGATATTTAAATTTTCAAGCCTATTTTAATACATGAATTATTTTTAAGTTATATGTTGGGTAAATTATATAGTGATCTTTTTTATTTTTGGTTTGTTTAATTTTAGTATTTAATATTGAAAAAACAATGTTTTAGTAACTATTGTTATTAGTTTATATTGTACGATCACTAAGCCATTAACTCTAATCAATTGATAACGACATAACGTGATACGTTAAAAATATTAATTTTAAATTTAACTCTAAGTTTTTAAAAGTTATCTTTTTAACCTTCTCTAAAAAAAACTCCTAAAACCCCTTTATCCTAAAAGACTTACCTTTCGCTAACCTAAATCCTCGATCGCTGCCATCACAGTCTTCGCTCATCGTCTATTTTATCGTTGGAATTTTCTCCGATCCTTTTTTGTGTGATCCCATACTTTCTCCTCTCGTCGTTGTTATTGGCAACAAGATATCCATGTTTGCAAATCTCTTATTCCGTCTGCTAAAAAGGTGAAAGAACAGCTTGTAGAAAGAAAAAAAAAACATTTTTTTTGTGTACTGACCATAAAAAATATTTCGCAAGTAAAGTTGTATAATTTTCATATGTCATTATTGTTAATTATTAATATAATTAAAGGACACATTACGTAACCTTATTTGTAAAATAAATTTTTTCCACTATTAATATATAAAATTATTATTTTAAATCCTCAAATACCGAAACACGAAATTAGAAATATAATCTGACATAGGTTTAATAATGAGAATGGGGTAGCTATCTTTTTGAAAAGAATGGGGTAGCTTAATTCAGGATATCATGGATCTTAAATTATTTTGTGATATTAGATCACGACACCACTCATTCTGCAGGTGAAAAAAAGATTGATAGAAATTAATGTCCATCTTTTTTTTTTTAAATAAAAATCTAAATTTTAAATAAGTTGGTGTTTAATCAATTGATAATATTTTCATGAACTTAATTATTGGTATAATTTTTTAAAAAGTAAAGGATATTTCTTTTATAAGATCTCAATTAAATTGTTATTTAATTAATTTTCAATATTAAATACAATAAAAAAATTTAATTGTCATTATAGATATGATACGATTTCATATTTTATCCTAAATTTACAAGTCATATATGTGGGCACGTTTCTCATGATTCAGAAACTAAAGACTCAAAAATTAGATTAAATATCATTTCAGCTTTTATTTTGGAAGTGACGTAGATTCTATTATTTTATTTTTAACATCTTCCCCACCCCCGGTCCCCGACGGGAATAAAAAATTATTTTATCTTCAATCCATTTAATTTAATTTGAATTCGATTTAAATAATAAAGATATTACTATTTTAAATGTAAATACAAAAAGTAAGAAACAATCTATGAAACCTATTTAAATATATGTTATAATATATAAACAGTAACAAATAAAATTTTAGAACGAGTCAAATACGAGCTTAAGTTTTGAAACTTTGTTGAGATTAGATCATAATCGTAGCTCAATTTGGTTTGACTCATAAGACAAATGTTTCCATGTTATATAGAGAAAAATTCGATTAGATGGAATTTTGTTTTAAGTTATAGTGTGGGTTGTGTAACAATATGAATTCATGATTAAGGAGTGAGCGTTGACCTGAGCTTGAGTTAGTGAATTGTAAGGTGCTTAGAGCTTTCGTGTCAATGTTGAGATATGAAAAATAATCATTGAGCTTGTGTAGGCTAAGGTGAAGGTCTTTGTCTGATAAGGGAAATGTGGATGATTTATATTGTAATTAAATAATTGAAAGGCTGAAATTTCTTCAACAAATTTTGTTACAGGCAAAACCTAAAGGAATGAAATCATATGGTACCGATATCACATTCATGGAGATGATCCTTGCTCACAACATATTAGTGCCATGAGAACTTGTGTTGATTTGATGAAGTAATCTGAACACATTGATAAAGTAATAGATTGACAGAATTTAGAACAAATTTTGAATAGCATGCTACGAGTTAAGACATTAATAGATGTTGTAAGATGGCTTGTATTTTAAGCTTATGCTTTTAGAGGTCATGATGAGACATCTGGTTCAAAAAATCATAAAAAATTTCTTGAGTTGATTGAACTTTTGACGTCCTATAATTATAATGTTAAAAAAGTTGTGTTGAAAAATATTCCTAAACATGCTAAGTATGTTTCTCCTTGAATTCAAAAAAGAGTTATACATGTTATTGCTAATAAAGTTAGGAAGAAAATTCGTGAAGATATTAAAGTTTTAAAATTTTGCATCATTGTTCATGAAGCTCGTGATGAATCCAAAAGAGAACAAATTATTATGAGATTTGTTGATAAATGTGATTTTATTTGAGATAACTTTTTTGATCTTGTACATATTAAAGATACATCCGTATTAACTTTTAAGAATGAAATATGTGTTATTCTATCTCGTCGTTGTCTTGATGTTTAAAAGAATCGTGATCAAGGTTACGATGAGCTAGTAATATGCGTGGCGAGTGGAAAGGATTGCAAGCATTATTCTTTAATAATTTTCCTTATGCTTATTATGTGTATTGCTTTGCTCATCGATTACAATTGGTTCTTGTTGGCGCATCTCGAGGGTACATTTTGCTCATGAATTTTTTTAATAATTTGAGCTTCATTATCAATTTCGCTGATGCCTCATGTAAATGTCATAAAGAATTACATTCTAGTCAAGTAGCTACAATTGCACACACATGTTAACTATAAAATAACTTAAAACTAGAAAAAGATGTTAATCAAATTGACACTTTACAACGGGCCAGAATTATTCATTGGGATTCACATTTTCATTCGATAAACAGTCTTATAACAACGTATGATGCAACTTGTTTAGTGCTTGAAAATTTTAAAAGGGAAGGACCCACTTATTCGCAACGAGGGGATGCCAATAGTGCATCCAAAATGATTCAACATTTGAATTCGTTTTCATTTTGCATTTGATGAAAGAGATTATGGGCATTACTATTGTATTATGTCAAGCTTTGCAGCAAAAATCTCAAGACATTGTAAATTTTATACATTTAGTTGAGTACAAAAACGTTGATCTAAAATTTGAGAAAGAATGGTTGGGAAAGTTTGTTGAGTGTTGTACTATCATTTTGTAAAAAGAATGATTTGAATATTTATATGCACAAAATTTTAATGTAGGCGTCAACAACAACATCAATGGAATCAAATAACTGTGAAACACAATTATTATTTTGATATATTTAATGAAGTGATTGATTTTTAATTGTAAGAGCTAAATAATAGATTTAGAATAGTCGCAGTGAATCTTTTGAAACTCTGTTTTGCCTTGGATCTAAAAGAAGATTATAAATCTTTTAACATTTATGATATTTGCACTTTTGCTGAAAAATATTATCCTCTTGATTTTATTGGACAAAAGATATTGATTTTGAAATTTCAGTTGAAGCATTATGCGTGTGATATGAATAATGATGTAAAATTGTAAAATTTGTCGTGCTTGTCTCAGATATGTGTTGTCGTGACGGAGACATAAAAATCAAAAGCTTTTTATCCAGTTGACAAAATGATCAGACTTGTTTTAATTCTTTTAGTGTCTATAACAAGTAGTAAGCGATCATTTTTAACAATAAAAATCATCAAAATAAGATTGCAAAATAAGATGAAAGATGATTTTTTTTGCAGATAATTTGGTTATTAATATCGAAAAAGAAATTGACGAGACATCTACTTCTGACTTAATTTTTGAGGATTTTATTTCTTTAAAAGCATGTTGTTTACAATTCTAAATAACATTATTATTGATGTATTTGTTTCTTAAATTTTTTGTGAATCGATAAATTTCAAGCATTTATTTTATTAGTACAATATTCAGATATATAATTTACAAAAATAAAATTATATTGAGATCTGTGACTGCAAATTAACCCCTCAAAATTGAATATTAAGTTCTGCCGTTGCTACCTAATAAAATCTGAATATCCGAATCTTGAATTCTTACATGGATGGACGATGCTTTGAAAAATTAAAATAAAATAAGCTTAAATGAAAAATTAACCCTTAAATTATTATTTTTTTATTTTTAGTCCTTAATCTATTTTTGAGTGAAAATAAATTTCTAAACTATTATTTTTATTACTTTACGTTTCTAAATTATTTTTTAGTCAAAACAAGTACTTAAATTATGTTATATTTTTAGTCATTAAATTATCTATTGACAAAAAATCTTTGTAATATGTCAATATTTTATTAGTCAAAATATTTTTTTAACTTAAAATGACAAAAATAATACTTTAAGAACTAATTTTAATTTAAAAAATAATTTAAAAACTAAAAAAAAATAAATTTTAAGAGTTAATTTTTCATTTATGACAATAAAATATCTTCTCCATTACTCGTTATCTTCTTGGTTTTAACGTCAACTTTATTGAATTTGAGTTTTTTTTTTTTCTTATAAAAACATGTCAATTTCATTACTCATGCCATGCTGATTACAGCAGTCCATAACAATGTAAAACTTTATTATATAAAATATTTCAAGTGTCCAAAAGCCATTTTTCTACAGATTCATTGCATAAAAAGTTTTCCCCATTTTAATATTTTTTTAAAACAATCATTGAATCAAACAAATCTCAATCGATAGAATTGTATTTTAAAATAAATTATGTTGGTCAAGAAAGAGTAAAATTTTTAAATCAACTTTATAATTTTCTTTTATAAGTGAAATGGGTTATTCGTCAGATTTGAACACTAATTCTCTTCAAGGTATTGATGCATGGACGAAACTATAAATTTTCTTTAATATATAAAGTAATTTTTCTATTATATCAGAATAAAATTTTGTGAAAACTAAAGTGATTAAAATACAAATTGATATTTAGGGGGCCAAGCCCCTTAACATTATCCCAAACTGATTAGTACTCGAGTAAATAAACGAATTAAGTCCCCTAAATCAATCAACTGAATATGGAAGATTGAAATTTGAAACTCACGGTGGTGCCCAAAAGTAGTATGATACATTTAAGGCTTATATTACAAATTAGTATATAAAGTATATCAACTTTTTTATTTAAATATTTTAAAATATTTTTTTGTCAAAATAAAGATCTAAATTATTTTTTGTCAAAATAGGTACCTAAAGTATTTTTGATCAAAATAGGTACATAAAGTATATTTTTTTGTAAAAAAGAGGAAGTATTTTTTTTTTTGTAAAAGAGGGCTCTGTCCTCTTTTACTACTTTAGGTACCTAATGCATTTTTTAATCAATATTACATTATAACTTTTAGAAATCTAGATGAAAACTATATATTTACTTTAGGTACCTATTTTAACCAAAAAATACTTTAAGTGCCTATTTTGACCAAAAAATACTTTAAGTACTTATTTTGATAAAAAAATACTTTAAGTACATTTTTTTACAATGGCAAAGAAATTTTATTAAAACAAATCATGGAAGATATAAAAAAATACAACCTAGAAGGAAGAATAATGAGGATTAGTTAACTAAAATCTCATACAAAAACCCAAAAGTGCAAAGAAAAGTAAATACTTCCATAGAGATTAGCATACCGTCAAAATCCATAAGCCTTCATGAATCTCCTTGTCTCTATCCAAACGAGACACATTACGGGGTGAAAAAGGAGTGGTGAGCAAACCAAACCATCATGTATATTGCTCTGTCACCCAGTATTGATTACATCCGCAAAATAATCATCAACCGAGTAGATATCTATCTTTTTATAACCACCGACAAAATCATAATCAAAAGCTAGCGTCGTGAAGATCTCTGTACGAGCACCAAAAGATCGCTAAGGTATGCTAAAATATTGCTAATGTTCGGCTGACATACTAAATGGTATGAAAAATCTTTCCACGTCTCTGTCTCAATATAGCTCCAACGTCATAATCGCTGACATCACACATGAGCTCAAAGGGCTCACTCTAATCTGGTGCCACAACTATGGGGGCATTAATCAATCTATCTTTAAGTTCCGGAAAAGCTTTTAAACAAGAGTCATCAAACGCAAAAGTGGCGTTTTGTTCTAAAAGCAAGCATAAATGTAACCCCCTAAATTTAACCTAATTGCTTAGGATAAATCTTGGGAGTTAAGTTTGAAAACTTTCCCCTCAAGTAACACATTTTAGGTTTACTTATTTATAAAACAAAATAATTATTAAATCTTAATAATAATTACCATAAAATATATCAATTAATTTCGAACTCAATCATTAAAACAAATTCTAAGTATTTAAATAAAACATTTGTATTAAATCCCCCAAATCCCAATTTAAATGTCCCAAATGTCCGAATTACAAAATATGTTAAAAATTAATCCGAAACAATTGAAAAGAATTCATACTGAATAATTAAATATCCGAGTAAAATGCGAGATGCTCCAAGTACCGAGTCACCTAATCAGTCTGAGTATCTGAAAGAAGAAACTATGGGGGTGTAAGCTAAAGAGCTTAGTGTGTCTTTAAAGTGCAAGCAATACAAAAACAAAACAATATTTTTATTTTCTGATAAAGTCTTTTCTGAAAGCATAATAAATCCGATAAATCCAAATCATAATGTTATGATGTCCGATGCATGACTCAATGCCTGACTATCCGATATCATATAGAGTGGAGGTTGCCCTCGCCAGAGTGGAGGTTTCCCTCGCTAGAGTGTAGGTTTCCCTCAATTTTTTCGAACACAATTCCGATCCCATGACACATGATATGATTTGTAAAATCATAAATCTGAACTCTTACGAGTAACTCATTTTCAAAAATTCGATGCTTGATTTAAAACACAAAATAATATGCCATGTATGATGTTTCAAAACATTCTCAATTAAAATCAGATAATAAATCAAGCAAGGTACAAAATATCATTTATAACACAGTAAGAACACACAAGTATGTGGCTAAGGAAAAGACACACCTTAGCAAGCAGTAGCTCT
This sequence comes from Hibiscus mutabilis, assembly GCA_019671005.1. Classification (NCBI taxonomy): domain Eukaryota; kingdom Viridiplantae; phylum Streptophyta; class Magnoliopsida; order Malvales; family Malvaceae; genus Hibiscus; species Hibiscus mutabilis. The sequence continues at coordinate 12,578,347 of CM033724.1, read as the reverse complement.
AATGCCGAGAAGAACGCGCCTCATGTTCAGATCTAGCATTGGGCCTAGCTGAATCAGAACGTGTAGTTCTCGTGGTACGTGCACGGTCAGATAGAATAGGCAAAGAGGGAGGTAATTTGTCAAACTCATGATCCAAAGAATAATGATCACCTTAATCACAACAATAATCTTATTCATAATCCAATAATAAATTTTCAATGGTCAATAGGTCAATTGGTCAACGGATTGACTCGGGTAGTGGCTCGATATATTGTTGTCTAATACTATAAATTAATGACACCATAATAGTTTTCGAAATGTGATTGCTTCAACATCTATATCATTAAATAGTAGTAACATATAACTATATAACTAATAGAAACAATAATGGTTGTATACAATTTATATGGGTATAAACAATAAACCTTTGTAGGTGCATATATATATATATATATATATATACTTATACTTTAATTATATAAAATAAATAAATAAAAGTAATGATGAAAAACAATCTAATGTTGGCTAAGATTCGGTGAATGGCTTACCTAATTTCTGAAGGAGCAGTAGTTGCATAAATGTTTTGAAACAATGCTTGAGTTGGCAATGGAAGACTACCTCACTAAGGGAGAGCAACGTGAAAATTGAATGGAGGTGAAAGACGAGAGGGAGAGCTATATGGGAGAGGCATGCGGCAGAATATAGATTAGGAAAAAGAAAGGGTTACGTAGGTTTAAATACTCCATCTTTTGGACAACACTAGGTAAAGTCCTTGACTTTTTTAGGGTACACGAGATAGTCACCTAATTCTAATTTATTTACAAAAAGGTCACTAAATTCGTTTAAAATTCATTTAATTCCCAAATTTTTTAACTAGGGTTTTATTTTTAAATTCACAATTTTTAGGGTTTTGAATTTAGGAGTTTCAAAACTAGGATTTTAAATTTGGGAAAAAATTCGGGGTGTTACAACTCTCCCACCCTTAAAGGAAATTTCGTCCATGAAATTTCTAGACTTAACAACAGATTCCCAAACTAGCTGACACATTCTTATTCTTCTTCATTCTAAATTTCAATCCATCATAATCAAAAGTAAGAACTGAACACATCAAAAAGTACATGCTAAGCCATCGTGCATATTATCATATCCAACGTGAGAACTGGTCAAATATACAAAACCTGGTTGTCTAGCCTCGGATCTAACTGACCCACCTCTCTGAGCATGTCTACCTCTACTAGTAGTACCAGAAGCAGTTAACCTAAGCTGCCCTCTACCTCTATGAGGTGCCAGAAATGATGCATGTGCCTAACTCTGCACGGATGAACCATTAGGTGAACGCGGACCATTCTTTAAGTAATTATCCTGAGAACCACATCTAAAACACGTTCTGCTTAGTAATCTGCACTCTTCGTTATGTTTCTTATTGCAATAACCACATAGAGAAATAGATCGACGAACTTTTGAACTACCTAAGCTACTAGAAGGAATTGCTTGTATTGCAGGTCTCACATTTCGATGACTATGAGGAACAGACTCATATCTAGGCCTCTTTCTAGGCAAGTAGTCAAAACTATGTTGAGTAGATAGGTCCGATTGCTTCCCGGCTTGACTAGCATTCTGAAGTTCCTCCTCTTCCATGAGTGCAGCTATCCTCTCAGCAGTCTTAGCTCGACCAATTAGCTCGCTGAACACCTTATCATGATGTGTAGCAACTTCTCTCTGAAGCGATAAACGAAGCCCATTCAAAAACCACTTACACTTATCTTTCTCGGTCACAACTAACCCTGAAACATATTTGGTCAACCTCAAAAAGTCTATCTCATAGTCATTTACAGACATGTCATTCTGCTTTAAATTTATAAAATTATCGTGACACTTTGCTAAGAACTCAACTCCCATATATCGATCCTGAAATGCCTGTCGAAAAAACTCCCATGTGACCTGACTATATGGAACAATGTCTACCACAGACTTACACCAATTTTGTGCTTCACCCCCAAGCAGGGATACAACGACCCTTAATTTCTGATTGACAGGGTAATCCATCTCAACAAACAAACGTTGTAACTTCTTTAGCCAATATTCAACCTCAGCTGGATGTGTACCAGTTTTTCCCTTAAACAATTTTATCCCAATAGCTAAAAATTCTGTAGATATGGGTTTCCTCAAACTCTCTGACTGGCAGAGATAACGTAACAATTCTTGGTGCACCGTGGCACTGTCTGGCTGAACTGTCTCAACATCCTCAACATCATGTGAGTCATTGCTCCCAATCTGATGTTCTCCCATCCGCTCGTCCCCATTAATCAATATCTCATTCTGATTTTCTGTTTGACCAATAGAAGGCATATGATCACTACCAGAAGCGGCGGTACGGCCCCGGCCTCGACCACTCACAAAGCTAGAACCCCTACGTGGTGGCATAGTAGACTATCTACAAAAGGTAAGATCCTAGAGTCAGATTCGGTACTGGAGTCTCGAATTTTTAAAACACATTGAAAGCGGTAAAGTCAAAATCACATAATATAGTAGTATATTTTTTTTCAAAAAATTCTTATTTATCCCAAAATATTTTAGATACATGTAGAAGTCAAAAATATTTTGAAAATACTTTTGTGAGCCTCACAGTTTGAGGGTTGAATCGGGCTCTGATACCACTAAATGTAACCCCCTAAATTTAACCTAATTGCATAGGTTAAATCTTGGGAGTTAAGTTTGAAAACTTTCTCCTCAAGTAACACATTTTAGGTTTACTTATTTATAAAACAAAATAATTATTAAATCTTAATAATAATTACCATAAAATATCTCAATTAATTTCAAACTCAATTATTAAAGCAAATTCTAAGTATTTAAATAAAATATTTGTATTAGATATGAAAACGCGTGCGGAAACAAAATCTCAATTTAAATGTCCCAAATGTCTGAATTACAAAATATTCCAAAATATGTTAAAACATTAGTCCGAAACAATTGAAAAGAATTCATACTGAATAATAAAATATCTGAGTAAAATGCGAGATGCTCCAAGTACCGACTCGCCTAATCAGTCTGAGTATCTGAAAGAAGAAACTATGAGGGTGTAAGCTAAAGAGCTTAATGTGTCTCTAAAGTGCAAGCGACACAAAAACAAAACAATATTTTTATTTTCTGATAGTCTTTTCTGAAAGCATAATAAATTCGATAAATCCAAATCATAATGTTATGATATGAGGTATGACTCAATGCCCGACTATCCAATATCATACAGAGTGGAGGTTGCCCTCGCTAGAGTGGAGGTTTCCTTAGCTAGAGTGGAGGTTTCTGTCACTTTTTTCGAACATAATTCCGATCCCATGACACATGATATGATTTGTAAAATCATAAATCCGAACTCTTACGAGTAACTCATTTTCGAAAATCCGATGCTTGATTTAAAACACAAAATAATATGCCATGTATGATGTTTCAAAACATTCTCAATTAAAATCAAATAATAAATCAAGCAAGGTACAAAATATCATTTATAACGCAGTAAGAACACACAAGTATGTGGCACAGGAAAAGACACACCTTAGCAAGTAGTAGCTCTAATACCGAGAAGAACGCGCCTCACGTTCATATCTAGCATTGGGCCTAGCTGAATCAGAACGTGTAGTTCTAGTGGTACGTGCACAGTCAGATCGAATAGGCAAAGAGGGAGGTAATTCGTCAAAATCACGGTCCGAAGAATAATGATCACCTTAATCACAACAATAATCTTATTCATAATCCAATAATAAATTTTCAATGGTCAATAGGTCGGTTGGTCAATGGATTGATTCAGGTAGTGGCTCGATTTTGGTAAACCATCGTATAACAACCGATATATTATTGTCTAATACTATAAATTAATGACACCATAATAGTTTTCGAAATGTGATTGCTTCAACATCTATATCATTAAATAGTAGTAACATATAACTATATAACTAATAGAAACAGTAATGGTTGTATACAATTTATATGGGTATAAACAATAAACCTTTGTAGGAGCATATAATATATATACTTATACTTTAATTATATAAAATAAATAAAAGTAATGATGAAAAACAATCTAATGTTGGCTAAGATTCGTTGAATGGCTTACCTAATTTCTGAGGAGCAGTAGTTACATAAATGTTTTGAAACAATGCTTGAGTTGGCAATGGAAGATTACCTCACTAAGGGAGAGCAACGTGAAAATTGAATGGAGGTGAAAGACGAGAGGGAGAGCTATATGGGAGAGGCATGTGTTAAGTGTCTAAAAGTACTATTTTATTCACCCTTTTTATTCATATTATTGCTAGACTCAGGCTCATATTAGTTGCATTATTAGCCATTCATGCATGTTTGTATTGTTTCCTTGGCGGACAAGCTTGATATCATATTTTGCTTAATTTTGTGGAAAAAGATACTGCTTTGGCGTGTTTTTGTACGTGTGCAGAATTACTTGCCAATGCAAGGCTGAAACCAGTTGCCAGGGCAATGCATGAAGGAGATGCCGAGCTAGTTGCCAAGGCAATGCATGAAGGAGTGCCGAGCTAGTTGCCAGGGCAATTTTCGATAAGGGATAAGATGATAAGGCAGTCGAAATTGATGACTAGACAAGCCCAAGATGACGTGTAGCAAAGTTAAATCCCAAAGGAGTTTGATTTCCATGAAGAGGTTAAAGAGAAATTAAATCCCAAGAAGATAGGTGAAGTTCTAGAAGGAATTTAAATATAATAAAGAATTATATTCTTTAAAGATATTTAATTCCAACTTAACTTCCTCCTCAAAAAAGACTTTGACCTAGCCCTATAAATTGAGGACCAAGCCGTCAACTCCATAGGGAGAGAGAGGAGAAATTTCGACAAGAGCAAGGAGAGATTTCAACAAGGCTTCATCCATTCTTCATCTTTTTCTTTCTTGTTCAATTAGGTTTATGTTATGAATTCTTTGTCTTGTGTTTCTTTGGAACCTAGCCATGAACTAAATCTATTTGGCTAAGGTTATTGTGTTTTGTTGTTGTGAGAAACAATTGGATTTTGTTTAGGTAATAAGAGTTTGCACTTTCAATTCAAGGTTTACTCATTCTTGGATTTTATTCTTGTTTATGAGTGAATTGGGAGAGGATCTCGTAACTTCATCTATTTATCTAATATCAGGAGAGTTAGATTCAAGAAACGAATGAGTATGGTCTTTATTCAATCTATTGATGGTGAAGATTAATCCGGCTTAGGAATAAGTTAAGGAATTAAACGACTAAGAGGAACACAAGATTGGTTGTTGTTCACCCTTGATTCACGCAGGGTTGTATTATCAAGGCATGTACGAATAGCTAGAGTTTCGACTTAGGGATAAGAAGAAACCATTGAAGAACGCTCCGCCGAACCATGAAGTTGTTGCCCAGCCGCTCAAATAGTTGCCCAACCAGTCGCCTAGGCAACCGTAAATTAGTTGCCAAGGCAACCCCGCTGCGCATGTTGCCGCGGCAACTGAGTTGCCCTTTCACTCTCTTACCAAGACGATCCAATCAGCTATCACACCTCAACTCACGATAACCTGACTTATTCTCTTTCATTTGATTACATCTTGTTTTACTTTATTGCTTTCTAGTTTAGTTGTTAGTTAAAACTCCTACAATCACCTACTTGTGTTTTTACTTTTTACAGTGCAAGAGATTAGATTCTTGAAGTGGCACCAATCCATGTAGAGATGATATCTTTTATACTATAACTTGCGACGTATACACTTGCACAATTGCGGAGCACTTATTACGCGCAACAAGTTTTTGGCGCCGTTGCCGGGGATTGGCAATAGTAACTTTGTTTTTATTTTCTTGCAGTTTTTTTTTATTTTTTTATTTAAGATTCAAAGGGTTAACAAATTTTGGTTTTGCATTGGTAAATGACCAGGGTGAGACCGATTACACCAGAATATCCCTTTGATCAAAAAATTGAACGGACCTTGCAAAGTCTCAGACGAAAGTTAAGAGTAACAATGGCTAATCAAGACGGCAATATGAATCAAGATGTTCCAGGAGGAGGATGAGTGATTCTTGCACGAAACAGAACTATTCGAGACTATCTTGAAGATGATCTTGAAGGACTTAATCCAAGAGTTGTCACACCTGAAATTGAAGCCGACCACTTTGAGTTGAAACAGGTGATGTTCAATATGATCAACACAATTGGTCAATTTGGTAGCTCAACAACTGAAGATGCACGACATCTTAAATCTTTCCTCGAGATTTGCAATTCATTCAAAATACAAGGAGTAACCCCCGATGTTTTACGACTAAGATTATTCCGCTATTTACTGAGGGATAGGGCGAAAGCATGGTTGAATAGTATTCCTGCCGGATCAATAGGATCTTGGACCGATCTTTGTCGTGATTTCCTTGCTCAATTTAATCCTACAAATTTGACTGATAAGCTTCGTAACGAAATTACTTATTTTTGGCAGGCATATGATGAATTCATGTACGAGGCTTGAGAGCGATATAGAGAACTTCTACACAAATGCCCCCTACACGGATTTCCAGTGTGGACACAAGTAACAATGTTTTAGAACGCTGTGAATACACCAACAAGGATGATGCTAGATGCCTCGTCAAATGACATACTCCTAGATAAGTCACCGGAGGAAGCAATGCAAATTCTAAACAGGCTTGCCAAGAATGATTATTAATTCCCCTTTACTAGAAGAGGAGGAGTTAGACGCCAAGCCACAATACATGAACTGGGATCATCAGACTCAATTTCGGCACAATTGGCCATTCTAACCAAGATGGTCCAGAACATGCAGAAACCAAAAAACACAGGAGGTCAAGGTAATGGATTCCTTTTATGAGTTATGTGGTGGTAACCATGATTCTTCTGAATGTATGCAGAATTCGAAATCCAGCTTTTATGTGGGGAATTACAACCGGAACAACAATGTGATGTCCAATACATACAATCTAGCTTGAAAGAAGCACCCAAATTTTTCATAGAGTAATCCCAACAATGCTCTAAACCAGAACAATCAGAATGCACAAGCATCGGGATTCCAGCAGAATATGCCACGACAACAGTTGCCGCAGCAACAACCGACAACATCTCGCTCTTTGGAAAATTCTCTCAATGATTTTATGTTGAAAACTGAATCTTATATGGCTGAGAATAGTAACTTCATAAAAAGAACTGATGCTTTTATTAACAGCACCGAGATGAGATTGCAAAACCAAGAGGCAGCAATCAAATCATTGGAAAATCAAGTCGGATAATTTACTCAAAACCTGAATACTAGACCGTAAGGAGGTTTACCTAGCGATACTGAAGTCGCAAGAGGAACTGGCCATGAACAATGTAAGCCGATCACCACGAGAAGTGGCCAACAACTTAAAGAGGCTCAAGTTCGCTCATCAAACAACACTCCACAAAAAGAACAAGACGAACTCAGCGGCAAAGCCTCAGATGCTGAACCAGGAATTGCCTTGGCAACCAATGATAAGGATGCTGCAGCAACCAATGATAGGCACGACACGGCAACCCTAGTTGATAATGCCTCGACAATGCCATCAATCAGGTTCCAGACTAATGAAAGGATCAAAGATATCTGACTTCCACCACTATTCCCACAAAGGTTGAAGCGACGAAAGCAAGAATATAAATTCAAGAAGTTTCTTAATATCCTTAAGCAAGTCCACATCAACTTGCCATTGGTTGAAGCAATTGAACAAATGCCGAACTATGCCAAGTTTCTTAAAGACATTGTGTCCAAGAGAACAAGGCTATGAGAGTTTGAAATAGTTGCCGCAACAGAGGGATGCATGGCCATGTTGCATAATCGCATGCCACCCAAGTTTAAGGATCCCGAAAGTTTCACAATACCTTGTTCCATCGGAAACCTCTATATCGAGAAAGCATTATGTGACCTTGGAGCAAGCATAAACTCGATGCCTAAATCGATTTTCCAGAAACTAGGAATCAGGAAGACAAGACCTACAACAGTTATGCTACAACTAGTTGGCCGATCCTATGTGCATCCAGAGGGAAAAATCAAAGACATACTGGTAAAAGTTGATAAATTTATTTTTCCCCCTGACTTTATTGTTTTGGATTGTGAAGCAGATGAACATGCACCTAAACTTGATCGATGTTGAAAAGGGAGAACTCACGATGAGGGTGAATGACCAATAAGTTAAACTAAATGTGTTCCAAACACTAAGGCATGCTGATGATTCAGAAGAATGCCAACTTCTTCATGCCACGGCAGAGTTTGACTTTGACGAGGAATTTAGTTGCCTCAGCAACTACATTGCCGATCAAGAGGAACCTGATGAGTATGAAGAATCGATTGATGAAAAACAACAAGAAGAGGCAAATTGGTTAGTCAATCGACCAGGTACATACTTTGAACCACTGGATTACTCAAGTAAGAAAGGTAAACTCGAAAAGCCCTCCATTGAACAACCATCGATTCTTGAGTTGAAACAATTACCTGGGCAACTAAAATATGCTTACTTGGGAACTGATAATACATTGCATGTAATTATTTCCTATAAGTTACAGCCTGAAGAGGAAAAGAATCTGATCAAAATGTTGATGCTACACAAGAAGCTAATAGGGTGGACAATTACCGACTTGCAGAGAATTAGCCCGACAGTGTGCATGCACAAGATTTTGTTGGAAGATGATTGTTGTGCCTAATAAGTGCTACGCAAATGTGCAAGTATACACGCCGCAAGTTATAGTATAAAAGATATCGTCTCCACAGGGATTGATGCCACTTCAAGAATCTAGTCTCTTGCACTGTAAAAAGTAAAAACACAAGTAAATGATTATAGGGGTTTAACTAATAACTAATCTAGAAAGCAAATAAGTAAAAGAATAAATAAGATCAAATGAGAGAGAGATAGGCTAGGTTATCGTGAGTTGAGGTGTGATAGCCAATTGGATTGTCTTGGTAAAAGAGTGCACGGGCAACTCAATTGCCGTGGCAACTTGCACAACGGGGTTGCCTTGGCAACTAATCGATGGTTGCCTGGGCGACTAGTTGGGCAACTACTTGGGCTTATGGGCAGCAACCTTCAAGGTTCGGCAGAGCGTTCTTCAATGGTTTCTTTTTATCCCTACGTCGAAACTCTAGCTACTTGTGCATGCCTTGATAATACATCCCTGCGTGAATCAAGGGTGAACAACAACCAATCTTGTGCTCCTCTTAGCCGTTGAAATCCTTAACTTATTCCTAAGCCGGATTAATCTTCACCATCAATAGATTGAATAAAGATCATATTCATTCATTTCTTGAATCTAACTCTCCCGATATTAGATAAATAGATGAAATCACGAGATCCTCTCCCAATTCACTCGCAAACAAGAATAAGAACCAAGAATGAATAAACCTTGAAATAGAAAAGTGCAAACTCTTATTACCTAAACAAAAACCAATAGTTTCTCACAACCACAAAACACAATAACCATAGCCAAATAGATTTAGTTCATGGCTAGGTTCCAAAGAAACACAAGATAAATAATCCCTAGCATGAACCCAATCGAACAAGAAAGAAAAGGATGAAGGAGGAGGCTTGTCGAAATCCTCCTTGCCCTAGATGCTTATCGAAAGTTCTCTCCTCTTGCCCTCCTTGGACTTGTCAAAATTTCCCTATTGCTCTCCCCCCTGGATTGTCAAAATCTCCTTGCTATTTATAGGGCTAGGCCAAAGTCCTTCTTTGAGGAGGAGTTTAAGTTGGAATTAAATTATCTTTAAAGAATATAATTCTTTATTATAATTGTATTCCTACTAGAACTTCTCCTATCTTCTTGGAATTTAATTCTTCTTTAATCTCTGCATGGCAATCAAATTCCTTTGGGTTTGGGCTTTGCTCCACGTCATCTTGGGCTTGTCTAGTTATCAATTTTGACTACCATATCACCTTTACTCTTGTCGACAATTGCCCTGGCAACTGGCTCGGCGTCTCCTTCATGCATTGCCCTGGCAACTAGCTCGACGTGTCCTTCATGCATTACCCTGGCAACTATCTCGGTATTGCTTTGGCAAGTGATCCTGCACATACACACACAAAGCACACCAAAGCAGCATCTTTTCCACAAAAACTACCAAGTTATGTAATCAAGCTCAACGATTGAAGGAAACATGGATTAATGCATGAATGGCTAACTATGCAACTAATATGAGCCTAAGTCTAACAATAATATGAGTAAAAAGGGTAAGAAAAATAGTACTTTTGAACACTTATCACACCCCCAAACTCGAACTATTGCTTGTCCTCAAGCAATGCAAACTCATAATTACCTGCCAAGACTTCAATTTTCACAAACTTAGCTTTGAAATTGATTTCAATTCTCTGAACCGGGGCACAGTATGATTGGATTTTTATTTTTCGGAAAACTTAGGAGTTACTAGGAATCAAACTATAATGCTTGTGAGTGTGTGCAGAGTTGTGTGCAACTTGATTTTTCGGATTCTATGCAAACAAGAGGTTTTCAAATTACTTCATTGGGTTCTTTTTAACATGTTTGAACTAGAGCCAGTGTTGGGCACCTCTAGTGTTTTGTTTTTAGTTTTATTAAGTTAATTTAATCGACTAGAGCCGGTTTCGGGCACCTCTAGTTAAATTTTTTTTAACACATCCTAGAGCCAGTTTCGGGCACCTCTAGTGATCAATTTTTTAGCACATGCTAGAGCCAATTTCGGGCACCTCTAGCATTCATCCAATTTTTATTCTAATCCCCCAATTTGTTAATTATCAACCTAAGTTCACTAGAATTCCTTAAATCAATCAAACCACAACAGTGTTTCATCAAATTTAGCATCATAGTAAAATTCTAAGTTTTTCCATGGTTATCCTAGAATAAAAATTCTATCAATTAAGTGCATTGGCAAAGTCATCATCAGATATTCATCAAATCTAAGCAATTCTTGTTCCAATTAAAGGCGTGGCAAGCAATTTATGTATCCTAAATGCAATACTTAAGTGAATGTAACTAAACATGGTAAACTACTAATAACAATTCCCCCCAAACTCGAGTGAGGCATTGTCCTCAATGCATAAAAATAACGAAAAATAAAAATAAAATGCATACGAGGACTTTCTCCGAGAGTTCATCATCGTAGATGATTAGTTTCCTTCTAGTCGGTGTCTTGATTCTCTTGCTTGAACGCGATGGTTGTTTTCTTGTTGTCGGTGGTGGAATCGATCCTCGTACGGGGTTGTCCTCATCGTCCTCTTCATCAATGTCAATGGCTTTTCGCTTGGAGGATTCAATTGGTGCGGTCTTTATTGGTTCAATAGAGGACTCGTCTGAATCTGAAAAATCAGAAAATGATTCCGTAGGAGTTGATTCAGGCATAGGTGCGTTACCTTTGGCTTTTGCAGTGGTTGCCGGGATGTCTTTAGCTTTGATTGCCGTGGCATCTTCAGGGTTGGTTGCCGTGGTGTCAGCTTGTGCATGCACAAAGTAGGTTGTCGTGGCATCATCTGTTGTGGTTGCCGTGGCGACTGCTTCATTGGTTGCCGGGGTAAGGATCTCGGTGGGAAAGATTGGGAACGGCACGCGATTGTCCGGGTACTTTTCTAGGATGACTTGGGTGATGGCATTGTTGTGCTCCTTCATGTACCACATGAACATTAGTTGCCGGTCTTTAATTTGCCTTAGGTGGCTTGCCAATGGGTGCAAAAGTGCTTCAAAGTGTCCCGGGGTTAATGGCCGAGTTGCCCTGGCGTTAGGTGCTTGGGCATTAGGGATTGCCGCGGCAGCAGGAGTTGCCGTGGCAATTGGAGGCCTTGAAGAATCTCCCGGTGCCTCTCCCATTAGCTTTTGGATTAGTGCTTGATTCCAACCAGACTTGGGTAGGGCCTTTTCATCGGTGGACTCACTCGGGACATGCATCTCCTTGCAAAGATTAGAAATTAAGAAAGGGAAGAAAAGAGAACCCTTATCTTTTGAACTGCATACAAAAATCTCATCACAAATAATTTTTCCAATATTAATGATGCGATTATGCAAAATAGAATGTATGAGCAAAAGACGTGGTATATCAACGATAGTATTGTGTGTGGTGGGCATTAAAGAAGTTTTAACAAACTTATTCCATAGTTTTGCCTCGGGTTTAAGCCGAAGGCGATTTACCGTGCCCTTGTATTTACCGTCATTCCAATGAGTTCCCGGTTGAGTGAGTTCTTGAAGCACCTTGTCGAGTTGCTTGGGATTGATTTGGTCAACGAAGGCTTGATGCTCGTCCTTCTCAATGTAAAGTCCGTAAAATGTGTTGATGCTTTCGGGACTTATAAGTATGGCCTTGTCACGAACAAAAACATAAGGATTATCCGGGTTAGGTGAGTGAGCATAGAATTCTCTTACCCATGAGATGTTTACCGGTTCGGTTGATGGCAAAAGATTTGCCACTTTTGATGTGCAATCCTCTCAAGATGAATGGTTCAAGGCGAAATCTTGATGAGAGTTGGAGTATTCAAAGCCTTGTTGTTCATGAATCTTCCGGCTTTCAAACTTGGATTGAAATCTTTCTTGAACCACGGTGTAGCAAACTTCTTGTATCTTGGTTCTTTGGATGAACTTGGATGAACTAAAAGTTTAATCTTGGATGCCATGGATGATCTTGGTTGTGAGTAAAAACAAAGAAAAGAAAAAGAAAAGAAACTAAAAAGTTGCAAGATATAAAGTAGGAATAGGTTAAGGGTGATGGGTTTTATAGAAAAGATAGGTGGGTGGGATTAGGGAAAGCGAAAAAAAAGGGTTTAGGGTTTGGTAGAAGTTGTCGACAAGGGGATTTTGGTTAGGATGAATTAGAGGCTTTATATAAGCCTTAGATTCAGCCCATTAGTTTCCTTGTTGAAGATGTTTTCCTACTTGGTTTAGAATTCCTTCTTTATCTTGAACTTCTTTTCCTAAAATTCAAAGACAAATCAAATAAGGATTAAAATTAAAGATAAACTAATAAAGAAAATAAATAAAGATGTGTAATAGGATTCTTAAAATTGAATAAAAAAAATCTATCCTAAAACTACTAATAATCGGAAAAATAAAAAAAAATCGGAAAAAATAAAATAATTAATTAATCGAAAAATAAAATAAAAATAAATAAAAATAAAAATAAAAATAAAATATCAAAAGGGAGAGCATGCTCATGCATCTCCTAAGTTGACCACTTCTTTGTTACGTTCCACATGGGCACCATTGTAGTGCTTCAATCTTTGTCCATTAACTTTGAATTCATGGTTGTCAGAGATGGAATTGATTATCACAGCACCATGGGAGAATGGTTTGACGACTTCGAATGGTCCTGTCCATCTTGATTTCAGCTTTCCCGGGAAAAGTTTTAGCCGAGAATTGAATAGGAGAACTAGTTGCCCTAGTGTGAATTACCGTGGCAATAGTTTCTTGTCATGCCATCGCTTTGTTTTCTCCTTGTAGATTCATGCATTGTTATAGGCGAATGCACGGAATTCTTCTATCTCATTGAGATCCATCAAACGCTTTTGTCCGGCACTTTCCCAATCCATATTCACGGTCTTGATTGCCCAGTATGCTTTGTGTTCGATTTCCTCCGGTAGATGGCATGTTTTTCCATAGACAAGACGGAAGGGGGATATACCTAAGGGTGTTTTAAATGCAGTGCGATATGCCCAAAGTGCGTCATCTAGTCTTAATGACCAATCCTTCCTTGAGGGATTTATGACTTTCTCGAGTATTCCCTTCAACTCCCGGTTGGATATTTCTGCTTGCCCGTTGGTTTGTGGGTGATATGCCGTGGCGATCTTGTGTGATATGCCGAAGCGTTGCAACATCTTGGCAATTAGTCTGTTGTCAAAATGTTTGCCTTCGTCACTGATAATTGCTCTTGGCATCCCAAACCGCGTAAATGTGTTTTTCTGCAAGAATCGTTGCACGGTCTTGGAATCGTTGTTGGGAACTGCAGCTGCCTCAACCCATTTAGACACGTAGTCGACGGCAAGTAGAATGTAGAGGTTACCAAATGAAGATGGAAAAGGTCCCATAAAGTCGATCCCCTATACATCGAACAATTCCACCTCGATGATGTTCTGGAGCGGCATTTCATGTCGTCTAGAGATATTGCCCGTCCTCTGGCAACGATCACATTGCTTGTAAAAGTCTTGGGCATCTTTGTACAATGTTGGCCAATACAAACCGGATTGTAAAACTTTGGCCGCGGTACGAGTTCCTCCAAAATGTCCTCCATAGGGTGAAGAATGGCATTGCCGAAGTATATTCTGTTGCTCTTCTTCAGGGACACATCAGCGTATAACCTAATCTGTACATTGTTTAAACAAAAGAGGCTCGTCCCAAAAGTAATGCTTAGCATCATGGCGGAACCGCTTCTTCCCTTGGTGAGTAATGCCATAAGGAAAAATACCACAAACAAGGAAATTGACTAAATCCGCGTACCAGGGTATTGCCGAGGCATGTGGCTGCCGTGGCGACTGCTCCCAAAATTGCCGAGGCGTGCGCGTCAAAGGCTTCTGCGGCGTCAAGGGTTGCCGAGGCAACTAAAATTTGTTCATCCGGGAATGCATCACATATCTCAAGATCCGCGTCCTCTTCCCTATTGCGTTCCAGACTTGATAAGTGATCGGCCACTTGATTTTCTGTTCTTTTCCTGTCCTTAATTTCAATATCAAATTCTTGTAAAAGTAATATCCAACGAATCAAACGAGGTTTAGCATCCTTTTTAGCAAATAAGTATTGATTGCCGAATGGTCCGTATGAACAATTACTTTTGTACCAATCAAATAGGATCGGAACTTGTCAAATGCGAAAACTACAGCTAGTAACTATTTCTCCGTTGTTGTGTAATTCACTTGAGCACTATTAAGAGTTTTACTAGCGTAGTATATCACATGGAAGGTCTTACCTGTGCGTTGGCCTAGGACTGCTCCTACCGCGAAATCACTTGCATCACACATGAGCTCAAAAGGTAGCGTCCAATCTGGTGGAACGACAATGGGTGCCGAGGCAAGCTTTTTCGTTAGGTTTTCGAATGCTTGGGTGCAAGAATCATCAAAATCGAAGACTTTATCCTGTTCAAGCAGATTACACAAGGGTTTAGTGATTTTAGAAAAATTATGAATGAACCTCCTGTAAAAACCTGCATGTCCGAGAAAACTTTGAATTCCTTTAACCGATCTTGGTGGGGGTAATCTCTCGATCACGTCCACCTTGGCTTTGTCTACTTCAATTCCCTTGGATGAAATCTTGTGGTCGAGCACTATTCCTTCATCAACCATAAAATGGCATTTCTCCCAATTGAGGACTAAATCTGTTTCTTCGCATCTTGCCAACACCCTATCTAAATTGCCGAGACAACCGTCGAAGTCATTACCAAAAACCGAAAAATCATCCATGAAGATCTCAAGGAAGTCTTCGACCATGTCTGAAAAGAGTGCCATCATGCATCTTTGGAAGGTTGCCGGGGCATTACACAATCCGAACGGCATCCTTCGGAAGGCATAAGTACCGTATGGGCATGTGAAGGTTGTCTTTTCTTGATCTTCTGGTGCTATGGCTATCTGATTGTAACCTGAATAACCATCAAGAAAACAATAAAAGGGTTTACCTGCAAGGCGGTCAAGCATTTGATCAATAAAGGGTAATGGGAAGTGATCTTTCCTAGTGGCTTTGTTTAGCTTTCGATAGTCCATACAATCCCTCCAACCGGTCAGTCCTGGTTGGGATAAGTTCATTATTTTCATTGCTTACCACTGTTATACCTCCTTTTTTCGGTACACATTGTACCGGACTTACCCATGTACTATCAGAGATAGGGTATATAATGCCGGCGTCAAGCCACTTGATGATTTCTTTCATTACAACCCCTTTCATGGCATGATTCAGTCTCCTCTGGGCCTCAATTGAAGGTTTGTGATCATCTTCCAACAAGATCTTGTGCATGCATACTGCCGGGCTAATTCCCTTCAAGTCGGCAATTGTCCACCCTATTGCCTTTTTGTGTAGCTTCAACATCTTGATCAGCTTCTTTTCCTGCTCAGACTGTAACTTAGAAGAAATAATTACATGCAATGTATTATCGGTTCCTAAGTATGCATATTTTAGTTGCTCTAGCAATTGTTTCAACTCAAGAATCGGTGGTTGTTCAAAAGAGGGTTTTTCGAGCTTACCTTCCTTACCTGAGTAATCCAGTGGTTCAAAGTATGTACCTGGTCGGTTGACTAGACAATTTGCCTCTTCTTGTTGTTCCTCATCGACCGGTTCTTCATACTCCTCAGGTTCCTCTTGATCGGCAATGTAGTTGCCGAGGCAACTAAATTCCTCATCGACGTTAAACTCTACCGTGGCATGAAGTAGTTGGCATTCTTCTGGATCATCGACATGCCTTAGTGTTTGGAACACATTTAGTTTGACCTGCTGGTCATTCACCCTCATTGTGAGTTCTCCCTTTTCAACGTCGATCAAGGTTCTCCCTGTTGCTAGGAATGGTCTCCCGAGAATGATAGGTGCATGCTCATCTGCTTCACAATTTAAAACAATAAAGTCAGCGGGAAAAATAAATTTATCAACTTTTACCAGTATGTCCTAGATTTTTCCCTCTGGATGCACATAGGATCTGTCGGCTAGCTGTAGCATAACTGTTGTAGGTCTTGCCTTCCCGATTCCTAGTTTCTGGAAAACCGATTTAGGCATCAAGTTTATGCTAGCCCCAAGGTCGCATAATGCTTTCCCGACATAGTGATTTCCAATGGAACAGGGTATTGTGAAATTCCGGGATCCTTCAACTTAGGTGGCATACGATTGTGCAACATTGCCATGCATCCCTCTGTTGCAACAACTGTTTCAAACTCTCCTAGCCTTGTTCTCTTAGAAACAATGTCTTTAAGAAACTTGGCATAGTTTGGCATTTGTTCAATTGCTTCCACCAGTGGCAAGTTGATGTGGACTTGCTTTAGGATATCAAGAAACTTCTTGAATTGGTATTCTTGCTTTTGTCGCTTCAACCTTTGTGGGAATGGTGGTGCAAGTCGGCATTGGTTTGAAACCTGATTGACGGCATTGCCGAGACATCTGGAGTTGCCGAGGCATTATCAACTGGGGTTGCTGAGGCATGCTTATCGCAAGTTGCCGAGGCGTCTTTATCGTCGGTTGCCGAGGCATGCTTATTGCCGGTTGCCGTGGCAATTCCTGGTTCAGCATTTGAGGCTTTGCCGCTAGGTTCATCTTGATCTTTTTGTGGAGTTTTGTTTGATGAGCGGGTTTGAACCTCTCTAAGTTTTTGGCCACTTCTAGTGGTGATCGCCTTACATTGCTCATGGCCAGTTCCTCTTGCGACTTCAGTATCGCTAGGTAAACCTCCTTGTGGTCTAGTATTCAGATTTTGAGCAAACTGTCCGACTTGATTTTCCAATGATTTGATTGCCGCCTCTTGGTTTTGCAATCTCATCTCGGTCCTGTTAATAAAAGCATCAGTTCTTTTTATGAAATTACTATTCTCAGCCATATAAGATTCAGTTTTCATCATAAAAGCATTTAGAGAATTTTCCAAAGAACTAGATGTTGTCGGTTGTTGCTGCGGCATCCATTTGCCGTGGCATATTCTTTGGAATCCCGATGCTTGTGCATTCGATTGTTCGGTTTAGAGCATTGTTGGGATTACTCCATGAAAAATTTGGGTGCTTCTTCCAAGCTGGATTGTATGTATTGGACATCACATTGTTGCTCGATTGTAATTCCCCACATAGAAGCCGGATTCCGGATTCTGCATACATTCAGAAGAATTATGGTTATCAACACATAACTCACAAAAAGAATCCATTACCTTGACTTCATGTGTGTTGTTTGTTTTTTGCATTTTCTGGACCATCTTGGTTAAAGTGGCCAATTGTGCCGAAATTGAATCTGATGATCCTAGTTCATGTATTGTGGCTTGGCGTCTAAATCCTCCTCTTTTAGTAGATGGGAATTGATAATCATTCTTGGCCAGCCTATTTAAAATTTGCATTGCTTCCTCCGGCGACTTATCTAGGAGTATGCCGTTTGCCGATGCATCTAGCATCATCCTTGTTGGTGTATTCACGGCGTTGTAAAACATTGTTACTTGAGTCCACACCGGGAATCAATGTAGGTGGCATTTGTGTAGAAGTTCTCTATATCGCTTCCAAGCCTCGTACATGGATTCATCATCTGCCTGCCGAAAAGAAGTAATGTCGTTACGAAGCTTATTAGTCAAATTTGTAGGATTAAATCTAGCAAGGAAATCACGAAAAGATCAGTCCAAGATGCTATGGATCCGCAGAATGCTATTCAACCATGCTTTCGCCTATCCCTCGGTGAATAGGGAATAATCTTAATCGTAGGACATCGGGGTGACTCGTGTATCTTGAACGAGTTGCAAATCTCGAGGAAAGATTTCAGATGTTGCTGTGCATCTTGATTCTTTGAGCCGCCAAATTGACCAATTGTGTTGATCATATTAAACATTACCGGTTTCAACTTAAAGTGGTCGGCTTCAATTTCAGGTGCGACAACTCCTCGGGTTAAGTCCATCAAGATCTTCTTCAAGATAGTCTTGAATAGTTACATTTCGTGCAAGAATCACTCCTCCTCCTGCTCGAACATCTTGATTCATATTGCCGTCTTGATTTGCCATTGCTTCTCTTATCCTTCGTCTAAGTCTTTGTAAGGTTCGTTCGATTTCTGGATCAAAGGGATATTCTGGTGAAGTCGGTCTCGCCCTGGTCATATACCAATGCAAAACCAAAGTTTGTTAGCGCTTTGAATTTTAAACAAGAAAAGTAAAAAGAAGGTGCAAGAAAATAAAAACAAAGTCGCTATTGCCAATCCCCGGCAACGGCGCCAAAAACTTGTTGCGCGTAATAAGTGCTACGCAAATGTGCAAGTATACACGTCGCAAGTTATAGTATAAAAGATATCGTCTCCACAGGGATTGGTGCCACTTCAAGAATCTAGTCTCTTGCACTGTAAAAAGTAAAAACACAAGTAAAGGATTATAGGGGTTTAACTAATAACTAATCTAGAAAGCAAATAAGTAAAAGAATAAATAAGATCAAATGAGAGAGAGATAGGCCAGGTTATCGTGAGTTGAGGTGTGATAGCCAATTGGTTTGTCTTGGTAAAAGAGTGCACGGGCAACTCAGTTGCCGTGGCAACTTGCACAATGGGGTTGCCTTGGCAACTAATCGATGGTTGCCTGGGTGACTAGTTGGACAACTACTTGGGCTTCTAGGCAGCAACCTTCAAGGTTCGGCAGAGCGTTCTTCAATGGTTTCTTCTTATCCCTAATTCGAAACTCTAGCTACTTGTGCATGCCTTGATAATACATCCCTGCGTGAATCAAGGGTGAACAACAACCAATCTTGTGCTCCTCTTAGCCGTTGAAATCCTTAACTTATTCCTAAGCAGGATTAATCTTCACCATCAATAGATTGAATAAATATCATATTCATTCGTTTCTTGAATCTAACTCTCCCGATATTAGATAAATAGATGAAATCACGAGATCCTCTCCCAATTCACTCGCAAACAAGAATAAGAACCAAGAATGAATAAACCTTGAAATAGAAAAGTGCAAACTCTTATTACCTAAACAAAAACCAATAGTTTCTCACAACCACAAAACACAATAACCATAGCCAAATAGATTTAGTTCATGGCTAGGTTCCAAAGAAACACAAGATAAATAATCCCTAGCATGAACCCAATCGAACAAGAAAGAAAAGGATGAAGGAGGAGGCTTGTCGAAATCCTCATTGCCCTAGATGCTTGTCGAAAGTTCTCTCCTCTTGCCCTCCTTGGACTTGTCGAAATTTCCCTATTGCTCTCCCCCTTGGATTGTCGAAATCTCCTTGCTATTTATAGGGCTAGGCCAAAGTCCTTCTTTGAGGAGGAGTTTAAGTTGGAATTAAATTATCTTTAAAGAATATAATTCTTTATTATAATTGTATTCCTACTAGAACTTCTCCTATCTTATTGGAATTTAATTCTTCTTTAATCTCTGCATGGCAATCAAATTCCTTTGGGTTTGGGCTTTGCTCCACGTCATCTTGGGCTTGTCTAGTCATCAATTTCGACTACCATATCACCTTTACTCTTGTCGACAATTGCCCTGGCAACTGGCTCGGCGTCTCCTTCATGCATTGCCCTGGCAACTAGCTCGGCGTCTCCTTCATGCATTGCCCTGGCAACTAGCTCGGCATTGCTTTGGCAAGTGATCCTGCACATACACACACAAAGCACACCAAAGCAACATCTTTTCCACAAAAACTACCAAGTTATGTAATCAAGCTCAACGATTGAAGGAAACATGGATTAATGCATGAATGGCTAACTATGCAACTAATATGAGCCTAAGTCTAACAATAATATGAGTAAAAAGGGTAAGAAAAATAGTACTTTTGAACACTTATCAATAATCACAAACCTTCGATTGAGGCCCAGAGTAGACTGAATCATGCCATGAAAGGGGTCGTAATGAAAGAAATCATCAACTGGCATCATATACCCATCTCTTATAGTATATGGGTAAGTCCGGTACAATGTGTACCGAAAAAGGGAGGTATAACGGTGGTAAGTAATGAAAACAATGAACTTCTTCCAGCCAGGACTGTGACCGGCTGGAGGGTTTTTATGGATTATCGAAAGCTAAACAAATCCACTAGGAAAGATCACTTCCCATTACCCTTTATTGATCAAATGCTTGACCGTTTTGCAGGTAAACCCCTTTATTATTTTCTTGATGGTTATTCAGGTTACAATTAAATTGCCATAGCACCAGAAGATCAAGAAAAGGCAACCTTCACATGGCCATACGATACTTATACTTTTCGAAGGACGCCGTTCAGATTGTGTAATGCCCCGACAACCTTCCAAAGATGCATAATGGCACTCTTTTCAGACTTGGTCGAAGACTTCCTTGAGATCTTCATGGATGATTTTTCCATTTTTGGTAATGGCTTCGACAGTTGCCTCGACAATTTAGAGAAGGTGTTGGCAAGATGTGAAGAAACCGATTTAGTCCTTAATTGGGAGAAGTTCCATTTTATGGTAGATGAAAGAATAGTGCTCGGCCACAAGATTTCATCCAAGGGAATTGAAGTAGACAAAGCCAAGGTGGACGTGATCGAGAGATTACCCCCACCAAATTCGGTTAAAGGAATTCGAAGCTTCCTTGGACATGCAGGTTTTTACAGGAGGTTCATTCATAATTTTTCTAAAATTACTAAACCCTTGTGCAATTTGCTTGAACATGATAAAGTCTTCAATTTTGATTATTCTCGTGCGCAAGCATTCAAAATACTAAAGGAAAAGCTTGCCTCGGCACCCATTGTCGTTCCACCAGATTAGATGCTACCTTTTGAGCTCATGTGTGAGGCAAGTGATTTCGCAGTCCTAGGCCAAAGCATAGGTAATACCTTTCACGTGATATACTATGCTAGTAAAACCCTTAATAGTGCTCAAGTGAATTACACAACAACGGAGAAAGAGTTACTAGCCGTAGTTTTCGCATTTGACAAGTTCCGATCCTATTTGATTGTTACAAAGGTAATTGTCCATACGGACCATTTGACAATTAAGTATCTATTTGCTAAAAAGGATGCCAAACCTTGTTTGATTCGTTGGATATTGCTTTTACAAGAGTTTGATATTGAAATTAAGGGTAGGAAAGGAACATAAAATCAAGTGGCCGATCACTTATCATGCTTAGAACGCAATAGGTAGGAGGACGCGAATTTAGAGATATACGATGCATTCTCGGATGAGCAATTGTTAGTTACCTCAGCAACCATGGACGCGTATGCCTTGGCAACCCTTGACGCGCATGTCTCGGCAACCCTTGATGCGCATGCCACGACAACTCTAGGCGTACATGCCTTGGTAACCTTGGAAGCAATTGCCACGGCAACACATGCCTTGGCAATACCCTAGTATGCGGATTTAGTTAATTTCCTTGTTTGTGGTATTTTATCTTATGGCCTTACTCACCAAGGGAAGAAGCGGTTCCACCATGATGCTAAGCATTACTTTTGGGACGAGCCTTTTTTGTTTAAACAATATGCAGATCAGGTTATACGCCGATGTGTCCCTGAAGAGGAGCAGCAGAATGTACTCCGACAATGCTATTCTTCACCCTATGGAGGAAATTTTAGAGGAACTCGTACCGCAGCCAAAGTTTTGCAATCTAGTTTGTGTTGGCCAACACTGTACAAAGATGCCCAAGAGTTTTACAAGCAATGTGATCGTTGCCAGAGGACGGGCAATATCTCTAGACGACATGAGATGCCGCTCCAAAACATCATCGAGGTGGAATTGTTCGATGTATGGGGGATTGATTTTATTAGACCTTTCCCATCTTTATTCGGCAACCTCTACATTCAACTTGCCGTTGACTACGTGTCTAAATGGGTTGAGGCAGTTGCAGTTCCCACCAACGATTCTAAGACCGTGCAATGATTCTTACAGAAAAAATATTTACACGGTTTGGGATGCCGAGAGCAATTATCAGTGATGAAGGCAAGCACTTTGACAACAAAATCATCGCCAGGATGTTACAAAGCTTTGGCGTGTCACACAAGATTGCCATGACATATTACCCACAAACCAATGGGCAAGCAGAAATTTCCAACTGGGAGTTGAAGGGTATACTCGAAAAAGTTGTAAATCCCTCTAGGAAGGATTGGTCAGTAAGACTAGATGACGCACTTTGGGCATATCGCACTGCATTCAAAACACCCTTAGGTATGTCTCCCTTCTGACTTGTCTATGGCAAAACATGCCATCTACCGGTGGAAATTGAACACAAGGCATATTGGGCAATCAAGACCGTGAATATGGATTGGGAAAGTGCCGGGCAGAAGCATTTGTTGGACCTCAACGAGATAGAAGAATTACGTGCACTTGCCTATAACAATGCATGAATCTACAAGGAGAAAACAAAGCAATGGCATGACAAGAAACTATTGTCGCGACAATTCATGCCAGGGCAACTAGTTCTCTTATTCAATTCTCGGCTAAAACTTTTCCCGAGAAAACTGAAATCAAGATGGTCAGGACCATTCGAAGTTGTCAAACCATTCTCCCATGGTGCCGTGACAATCAAGTCCATCACTGACGAACATGAATTCAAAGTCAACGGACAAAGATTGAAGCACTACGACGGTGAACGTAACAAAGAAGTGGTCACCTTAGGAGATGCATGAGCATGCTCTCCTTTCGATATTTTCTTTTTATTTTTCTTTTTATTTTTTTTCAAACTATTTTTTTATTTAATATTTTCGGTTATTTTTCTTTTTAGGATAAATTTATTTATTTTCTTTAAGATTAAAACTACATCTTTATTTCATATTTGTCTAATTGTTTTAAAATTTTAAGTTTAATAATTTCTTTGCACATATTTCTTTATTTTCTTTTATTAGTTTATATTTAATTTTAATAATTATTTTATTTGTTTTTGAATTGTAGGAAAAGAGTTCAAGATAAAGAGGAATTTTGATTGAAGAAGGAAACTTATTCAACAAGGAAATTAATAGGCTGGATCTAAAGCTTATATTAAGCCTCCAATTTAACCTAAATAAAGTCTACATAACCAGACAAACCCTTCCCCTTCCCTAAACCCCCTACCCGTCACCTTTCCCCAATCTAAACCCTTGTTTTCTTTATTCTAAAATTACTCTCACCCGCCATATTTACTACCTATCTTTTCTATTTAACCCATCACCCTTAACTTCCAAGAAACCTATTCCTACTTTTCACCTTGCAACTCTTTAGTTTCTTTTGCTTTCTTTTCTTCGTTTATACCAAACTCACAACCAAGATCATCCATGGCATCCAAAATCGAATTTTTGGTTCATCCAAGTTCCTCCAAAGAACCAAGATACAAGAGGTTTGCTACACCGGTGGTTCAAGAAAGATTTCACTCTAAGTTTAAAAGCAGAAAATTTGCGAAGAACAAGGCTTCGAATACTCCAACTCTCATCAAGATTTCGGCCTTGAACCATTCATCTTCGAAAGGATTGCACATCAAAAGTGGCAAATCTTTTGCCACCAATCAGAACCGGGTAACATCTCATGGGTAAGAGAATTCTATGCTCACTCACCTAACCTGAATAATCCTTATGTTTTTTTTCGTGACAAGGCTATACTCATAAGCCCCAAAAACATCAACACCTTTTACGGGCTCTACATTGAGAAGGACGAGCATCAAACATTTGTTGATCAACTCACGCCCAAGCAACTCGACAATGTGCTTCAACAACTCACTCTACCGGGAACTCATTGGAACGACGGTAAATACAAGGGCACGGTAAATCGTTTTCAGCTTAAACCCGAGGCAAAATTATGGAATAAGTTTGTTAAAACTTCTTTAATGCCCACAACACACAATACCACCGTTGATACACCTTGTCTTTTGCTCATACATTCTATCTTGCATAATCGCATCATTAACATTGGAAAAATTATTTGTGATGAGATTTTTGTATGTAGTACAAAAGAAAAATGTTCTCTTTTCTTCCCTTGCTTAATTTCCAATCTTTGCAAGGCGATGCATGTCCCAAGTGATTCCACTGATGAAAAGGCCCTACCAAAGTCCTGTTGGAATCTAGCACAAATCTGAAAGCTAATGAGAGAGGCACCGGTAAAATCCCCAATGCCTTCAATTGCTGTGGAAACTCTTGTTGCCTCGGCAACCCCTAATACTAAAGCAACTGATGCCGAGCAACCCCAGGACAACTTGAAGCACTCTTACAACCGTTGGCGAACTGCCTTAGGCAAATTGAAGACTGGCAACTAATGTTCATGCGGTACATGAAGGATCACAACAATGCTATCACCCAAGTCATCCTAGAAAAGTACCCAGACAGCTGCGTACCATTCCCTATCTTTCCTGCCAAAATCCTTGCCACGACAACCAATGAAGCAGTTGCCACGTCAATCGCAATAGATGATGCCGCGACAACCTATACTACGCCTGCCCAAGCAGTTGCCACGGCAACCAACGCTGAAGATGTCGCGGAAACCTAAGCTAAAAACGCCCGACAACCACTACAAAAGCCAAAGGTAAAGCACCTATGCCCGAATCAACTCGTACTAAATCATTGTCTGACTTTTCAAATTCGGACGAGTCCTCTATTGCACCAACAAAGATCGCACCAATCGAATCCTCCAAGCCCAAGCAAAAATCCAATGACATTGATGAAGAGGACGATGAGGACAACCCCGTACGAGGACCGATTCCACCATCGGCAACAAGGAAGCAACCACATCGTTCAAGCAAGAGAATCAAGACACTGACCAAAAGGAAACTAATCATCCACGACGACGAACTCTCAGAGTAAGTCCTCATTTGCATTTTACTTTTCATTATTTTTATTTTTATTTTTCTTTGTTGCATGCATTGAGGACAATGCCTCACTCGAGTTTGGGGGGGTTGTTATTAGTTAGTTACCGTGTTTAGTTGCATTCATCTTAAGTATTGCATTTAGGATACATAAATTGCTTGCCAGGCCTTTAGTTGGAGCAAGAATTGCCTAGATTTGATGAATATCCGATTATGACTTTGCCAATGTACTTAATTGGTAGAACTTTTTATTCTAGGATAAACATGGAAACACTTAGAATCGTACTATGATAATAAACTTGTTGAAACACTGTGTGGCTTGATTGATTTAAGGAATTCTAGCGAACTTAGGTTGATAGTTAAAAAAATTGGGGGATTAGAATAAAAATTGGATGAATGCTAGAGGTGACCGAAATTGGCTTTAGTATGTGCTAAAAATTGATCACTAGAGGTGCCCGAAATTGGCTCTAGTATGTGCTAAAAATTGATCGCTAGAGGTGCCCAAAATCAGCTCTAGTCGAATAAATTAATTAACTTAAGAAAACTAAAAAGAAACACTAGAGGTGCCCAAAACCGGTTCTAGTTAAAACATGTTAAAAGAACCCAATGAAGTAATTTGAAAACCTCTTGTTTGCATAGAATCTTGAAAATCAACTTGCACACAACTCCGCACACACTCACAAGCATTATAGTTTGATTCTGAGTAACTCCTAAGTTTTCCGAACAATGAAAAGCCAATCATAATTTGTGCCACGGTTCTGAGAATTGAAATCAAGTTCAAAGCTATGTTTGTGAAAATTGAAGTCTTGGCGGGTAATTATTAGTTTGCATTGCTTGAGGACAAGAAATAATTCGAGTTTGGGGGTGTGTTAAGTGTCTAAAAGTACTATTTTATTCACCCTTTTTATTCATATTATTGCTAGACTCAGGCTCATATTAGTTGCATTATTAGCCATTCATGCATGTTTGGATTGTTTCCTTGGTGGATGATAAGTGTTCAAAAGTACTATTTTTATTACCCTTTTTACTCATATTATTGTTAGACGTATGCTCATATTAGTTGCATAATTAGTCATTCATGCATTAATTCATGTTTCTTTCCACCGTTGAGCTTGATTACATAACTTTGTGATTTTTGTGGAAAAAGATGCTGCTTTGGTGTGTTTTTGTGTGTGTGCAGAATCACTTGCCTAAACAAGGCTAGAACCAGTTGCCAGGGCAGTGCATGAAGGAGATGTCGACGTAGTTGCCAGGGCAATGCATGAAGGAGATGCCGAGCTAGTTGCCAAAGCAATTTTCGACAAAGAATAAGATGATATGGTAGTCGAAATTGATGACTAGATAAGCCCAAGATGACGTGGAGCAAAGTTAAATCCAAAAGGAGTTTGATTTCCATGAAGAGGTTAAAGAGAAATTAAATCCAAAGAAGATAGGAGAAGTTCTAGAAGGAATTTAAATATAATAAAGAATTATATTCTTTAAAGAACTTAAGTTCCTCCTCAAGAAGGATTTTGACCTAGCCATCTCCTTTTTAAAGGACCAAGCCGTCAAAGAGAGTTAGGCAAGAGAGGAGAAATTTCGATAACTCCAAAGGTGCAAGAGAGGAGAGAAATTTCGACAACTCCAAAGAGGCAAGAATGGAGAGATTTCGACAAGAGAGCAAGGGGGAGAGAGTTTGATTTCTTCTTCTTCTTCTTTGCTTCCATTAGATTCATGGTTTGGGGATTATTCTTTGTATATCTTTTGAACCCAACCATGAACTAACTTGATTGGTTGGGGTTATTGTGTTTTTGTGGTTGAAAAACAAGTGGATTTTGTTTAGGTAATAAGAGTTTGCACTTTCAATTCAAGGTTTACTTATTCTTGGTTCCTATTCTTGTTTGCGAGTGAATTGGGAGAGGATCTCGTAACTTCATCTATTTATCTAATATCAGGAGAATTAGATTCAAGAAACGAATGAGTTTGATCTTTATTCAATCTATTGATGGTGAAGATTAATCCGGCTTAGGAATAAGTTAATGATTTCAACGGCTAAGAGGAGCGCAAGATTGGTTGTTGTTCACCCTTGATTCACGCATGGATGTATTATCAAGGCATGCACAAGTAGATAGAGTTTCGACTTAGGGATAAGAAGAAACCATTGAAGAACGCTCCGCCGAACCTTGAAGTTGCTGCCCAGACGCCCAAGTAGTTGCCCAGCTAGTCGCCCAGGAAACCATCGATTAGTTGCCAAGGCAACCCCGCTGTGCAAGTTGCCACGGCAACTAAGTTGCCCTTGCACTCTTTTACCAAGATGATCCAATCGGCTATCACTCCTCAAATCACGATAACTTGGCCTATTCCCTCTCTTATTTGATTTCATCTACTCTTTTAGTTTATTGCTCTTAGTTTACTCATTAATTAGAACTCCTATTACCAATTGTGTTTTTATTTTCACAGTGCAATAACTTAAGCAAAGTTGCCCAAACCAATCCCCGCGGAGACGATACTCGATACACATATCACTTTATTACTTGCGACGTGTATACTTGCACAATTGCGTAGCACTTATTACACGCAACAGGTTTTTGGCGCCGTTGCTGGGGATTGACAATAGCGACTTTGTTTTTATTTTCTTGCACTTTTTTTTATTTTTCTTGTTTAAGATTCAAAGGGTTAACAAACTTTGGTTTTGCATTGGTATATGACCAGGGCGAGACCGATTACACCAGAATATCCCTTTGATCCAGAAATCGAACGAACCTTACAAAACTTAGACGAAGGTTAAGAGTAGCAATGGCTAATCAAGACGGCAATATGAATCAAGATGTACCAATAGGAGGAGGAGTGATTCTTGCATGAAACATAACTATTCGAGACTATCTTGATGGACTTAATCCAGGAGTTGTCGCACCTGAAATTGAAGCCGACCACTTTGAGTTGAAGCCGACCACTTTGAGTTGAAGCCGGTGATGTTTATTATGATCAACACAATTGGTCAATTTGGCGGCTCAACAACTGAAGATGCACGACAACATCTTAAATCTTTCCTCGAGATTTGCAACTCATTCAAAATACACGGAGTCACCCCCGATGTTTTACGATTAAGATTATTCCCCTATTTATTAAGGGATAGAGTGAAAGAATGGTTGAATAGTATTCCTGCCGGATCAATAGGATATTGGACAGATCTTTGTCGTGATTTCCTTGCTCGATTTAATCATACTAATTTGACTGATAAGCTTCATAACGACATTACTTCTTTTCGGCAGACAGATAATGAATCCATGTACGAGGTTTGGAAGCGATATAGAGAACTTCTACACAAATGCCCCCTACACGGATTCCCAGTGTGGACACAAGTAACAATGTTTTACAACGTCGTAAATACACCAACAAGTATGATGCTAGACGCCTCGGCAAACGACATACTCCTAGATAAGTCGCCGGAGGAAGCAATGCAAATTCTAAACAGGCTGGCCAAGAATGATTATCAATTCCCCTCTACTAGAAGATGAGGAGTTAGACGCCAAGCCACAATACATGAACTAGGATCATCAGACTCGGCACAATTGGCTACCTTAACCAAGGTGGTTCAGAACATGCAAAAACCAAACAACACACATGAGGTCAAGGTAATGGATTCCTTTTGTGAGTTATGTGGTGGTAACCATGATTCTTCTGAATCTACGCAGAATTCGGAATCCAGCTTCTAAGTGGTGAATTACAACCAGAACAACAATGTGATGTCCAATACATACAATCCAACTTGGAAGAAGCACCCTAATTTTTCCTGGAGTAATCCCAACAATGCTCTAAACCTGAACAATCAGAATGCACAAGCATCAGGATTCCAGCAGAATATGCCACGGCAACAGTTGCCGCAACAACATCCGACAACATCTAGTTCTTTGGAAAATTCTCTCAATGCTTTTATGTTGAAAACTGAATCTTATATGGCTGAGAATAGTAACTTCATAAAAAGAACTGATGCTTTTATTAACAGGACCGAGATGAGATTGCAAAACCAAGAGGTGGCAATAAATCATTGGAAAATCAAGTCGGACAATTTGCTCAAAACCTGAATACTAGACCGCAAAGAGGTTTACCTAGCGATACTAAAGTCGCAAGAGGAACTGGCCATGAGTAATGTAAGGTGATCACCACTAGAAGTGGCCAACAACTTAAAGAAGCTCAAGCTCGCTCACCAAACAAAACTCCACAAAAAGATCAAGACGAACTCAATGACAAAACTTCAGAGGATGAACCAGGAATTGCCGCGGCAACCGACAATAAGCATACCTCGGCAACCAACGATAAGCATGCCTTGGCAATCGGCGATAAGCATGCCTCAGAAACCAACGCTAGGCATGCCACGGAAACCCCATTTGATGATGCCTCGGTAACTGCAGTTGCTCCAGCAATGCCATCAATCAGATTCCAGACCAATGAAATGATCGAAGATATCCGACTTCCACCACCATTCCCACAAAGGTTGAAGCGACAAAAGCAAGAATATCAATTCAAGAAGTTTCTTGATATCCTAAAGCAAGTCCACATCAACTTGCCATTGGTGGAAGCAATTGAACAAATGTCGAACTATGCCAAGTTCCTTAAAGACATTGTGTCCAAGAGAACAAGGCTAGGAGAGTTTGAAACAGTTGCCGCAACAGAGGGATGCATGGCCATGTTGAACAATCGTATGCCACCCAAGTTGAAGGATCCCAGAAGTTTCACAATACCCTGTTCCATTGGAAACCACTATGTCGGGAAAGCATTATGCGACCTTGGGGCTAGCATAAACTTAATGCCTAAATCGGTTTTCCAAAAACTAGGAATCAGGAAGGCACGACCTACAACAGTTATGCTACAGCTAGCCAACATATCCTATGTGCATCCAGAGGGAAAAATCAAAGACATACTGGTAAAAGTTGATAAATTTATTTTTCCCGCCGACTTTATTGTTTTGGATTATGAGGCAGATGAGGATGCACCTATCATTCTCGGGAGACCCTTCCTAGCAATAGGGAGAACCTTGATCGATGTTGAAAAGGGAGAACTCATAATGAGGGTGAATGACCAGCAAATTGGCTAGTCAATCGACCAGGTACATACTTTGAACCACTAGATTATTCAGGTAAGGAAGGTAAGCTCGAAAAGCCCTCTATTGAACAACCACTGATTCTTGAGTTAAAACAATTGCCAGAGCAAATAAAATACGCATACTTAGGAACCGATAATACATTGCTTGTAATTATTTCCTCTAAGTTATAGCCGGAGCAGGAAAAGAAGCTGATCAAAATGTTGATGCTACACAAGAAGGCAATAGGGTAGACAATTGCCGACTTGAAGGGAATTAGCTCGGCAGTGTGCATGCACAAGATTTTATTGGAAGATGATGACAAACCTTTAATTGAGGCCCAGAGGAGACTGTATCATGCCATGAAAGGGGTTGTAATGAAAGAAATCATCAAGTGTCTTGACGCTGGCATTATATACCCTATCTCTGATAGTACATGGGTAAGTCCAGTACAATGTGTACCGAAAAAGGGAGGTATAACAGTGGTAAGTAATGAAAACAATGAACTCATTCCAACCAGGACTGTGACCGGTTGGAGGGTTTGTATGGATTATCGAAAGCTAAACAAAGCCACTAGGAAAGATCACTTCCCATTACCCTTTATTGATCAAATGCTTGACCGTCTTGCAGGTAAACCCTTTTATTATTTTCTTGATGGTTATTCAGGTTACAATCAAATTGCCATAGCACCAGAAGATCAAGAAAAGACAACCTTCACATGCCCATATGGCACTTATGCTTTCCGAAGGATGCCGTTCTGATTGTGTAACGCCCCTACAACCTTCAAAAAATGCATGATGGCACTATTTTCAGACATGCTCGAAGTCTTCCTTGAGATCTTCATGGATGATTTTTCTATTTTTGGCAATGACTTCGATAGCTGCCTCGATAATTTAGACAAGGTGTTGGCAAGATGTGAAGAAACTGATTTAGTCCTCAATTGGGAGAAGTGCCATTTTATGGTAGATGAAGGAATAGTGCTCGGCCATAAGATTTCATCCAAGGGAATTGAAGTAGACAAAGCCAAGGTGGAAGTGATCGAGAGATTACCCCCACCAAGTTCTGTTAAAGGAATTCGAAGCTTTCTTGGACATGCAGGTTTTTACAGGAGGTTCATTTATAATTTTTCTAAAATCACTAAACCTTTATGCAATTTGCTTGAACAAGATAAAGTGTTCGATTTTGATGATTCGTGCACCCAAGCATTCGAAACCCTAAAGGAAAAGCTTACCTCGACACCCATTGTCGTTCCACCAAATTGGAAGCTACCTTTTGAGCTCATGTGTGATACAAGTGATTTTACGGTAGGATCAGTCCTAGGCCAGAGCACATGTAAGACCTTCCATGTGATATACTACGCTAGTAAAACTCTTAATAGTGCTCAAGTGAATTACACAACAACGGAGAAAGAGTTACTAGCTGTAGTTTTCGCATTTGACAAGTTCTGATCCTATTTGATTGGTACAAATGTAATTGTTCATACGGACCATTCGACAATCAAATATCTATTTTCTAAAAAGGATGTCAAACCTCGTTTGATTCATTGGATATTACTTTTACATGAATTTGATATTGAAATTGAGGACAAAAAATCAAGTGGCCGATCACTTATCACGTTTAGAACGCAATAGGGAGGAGGACGCGGATCTAGAGATATGCGATGCATTCCCGAATGAGAAACTTTTAGTTGGGACACGCATGCCTCGACAACTCTCGACGCTGCAGCAACCCTTGACGCGCAATCCTCGACAACCATGGATGCGCATGCCTTGGCAACCTTCCAAAGATGCATGATGGCACTATTTTCAGACATGGTCGAATACTTCCTTGAGATCTTCATGGATGATTTTTCTGTTTTTGGTAATGACTTCGACAACTGCCTCAGCAATTTAGAGAAGGTGTTGGCAAGATGTGAAGAAACTGATTTAGTCCTCAATTGGGAGAAGTTCCATTTTATGGTAGATGAAGGAATAGTGCTCGACCACAAGATTTCATCCAAGGGAATTGAAGTAGACAAAGCCAAGGTAGACGTGATCGAGAGATTACCCCCACCAAGTTCGGTTAAAGGAATTCGAAGCTTTATTGGACATGCAGGTTTTTCCATGAGGTTCATTCATAATGTTTCTAAAATCACTAAACCCTTGTGCAATTTGCTTGAACAGGATAAAATCTTCGATTTTGATGATTCGTGCACCCAAGCATTCGAAACCCTAAAGGAAAAGCTTACCTCGGCACCCATTTTCGTTCCACCAGATTGGACGCAACCTTTTGAGCTTATGTGTGATGCAAGTGATTTTGCAGTAGGAGCAGTCCTA
Source organism: Hibiscus mutabilis (assembly GCA_019671005.1). Classification (NCBI taxonomy): domain Eukaryota; kingdom Viridiplantae; phylum Streptophyta; class Magnoliopsida; order Malvales; family Malvaceae; genus Hibiscus; species Hibiscus mutabilis. The sequence goes on along the minus strand of CM033724.1, from coordinate 12,545,659 downwards.
GGCCAACGCACAGGTAAGACCTTCCATGTGATATACTACGCTAGTAAAACTCTTAATAGTGCTCAAGTGAATTACACAACAACGGAGAAAGAGTTACTACCTGTAGTTTTCACATTTGACAAGTTTCGATCCTATTTGATTAGTACAAAGGTAATTGTTCATACGGATCATTCGACAATTAAATATCTATTTGCTAAAAAGGATGCCAAACCTTGTTTGATTCGTTGGATATTACTTTTACAAGAATTTGATATTGAAATTAAGGACAAGAAAGTAACAGAAAATCAAGTGGCTGATCACTTATCACGTTTAGAACGCAATAGGGAGGAGGACGCGGATCTAGAGATATGCGATGCATTCTCGGATGAGAAAATTTTAGTTGGGATGCGCAGGCCTCGACAAATCTCAATGCCGCACCATCCCTTGACGCGCAAGCCTAGGAAACCATGGATGTGCATGCCTCGGCAACCCTTGACGCGCACACCTTAGCAACCCTAGATGCACACGCCTCGACAATTTTTGGGAGCAGCCACCACGGCAGCACATGCCTCGGTAATACCCTGGTACGTGGATTTAGTTAATTTCCTTGTATTGGCTAACACTGTACAAAGATGCCCAAGACTTTTACAAGCAATATTGCCAGAGGACGGACAATATCTCTAGACGACATGAGATGCCGCTCCAAAACATCATCGAGGTGGAATTGTTCGATGTGTGGGGGATCAATTTTATGGAACCTTTCCCATCTTCATTCGACAACTTCTACATTCTACTTGCCATCGACTACGTGTCTAAATGGGTTGAGTCAGCTCCAAGACCGTGCAACGATTCTTGCAGAAAAACATATTTACACGGTTTGGGATGCCGAGAGCAATTATCAGTGATGAAGGCAAGCACTTTGACAATAGACTTATCGCTAAGATGTTGCAAAGCTTAGACGTGTCACACAAGATTGCCATAGCATATCACCTACAAACCAATGGGCAAGCAGAAATTTCCAACTGGGAATTGAAGGGTATACTCGAGAAAGTTGTAAATCCCTCTAGGAAGGATTGGTCATTAAGAATAGATGACGCACTTTGGGCATATCGCACTGCATTCAAAACTCCCTTAGGTATGTCCCCCTTTCGACTTTTCTATGGCAAAACATGCCATCTACCGGTGGAAATCGAACACAAGGCATATTTGGCAATCAAGACCGTGAATATGGATTGGGAAAGTGCCGGGCAAAAGCGTTTGTTGGACCTCAACGAGATAGAAGAATTCCGTGCACTCGCTTATAACAATGCACGAATCTACAAGGAGAAAACAAAGCAATGGCTTGACAAGAAACTATTACTGCGGCAATTCAAGCCAGGGCAATTAGTTCTTTTATTCAATTCTCGGCTAAAACTTTTCCTGGGAAAATTGAAATCAAGATGGTCGGGACCATTCGAAGTTGTTAAACCATTTCTCCCATGGTGCCGTGATAATCAAGTCCATCACTTACAAACATGAATTCAAAGTTAATGGAGAAAGATTAAAGCACTACAATGGTGCCCATGTGGAACGTAACAAAGAAGTGGTCACCTTAGGAGATGCATGAGCATGCTCTCATTTCGATTTTTATTTTCATTTTCATTTTTATTTTCGAACTAATTAATTTTTATTTTTTTATTTTTTAGGATAGATTTATTTTCTTTAAGATTAAAACTACATCTTTCATATTCATCTTTTTAAGTTTAAGAATCCCTGTACATATCTTTATTTGTTTTCTTTTATTAGTTTATCTTTAATTTTAATCATTATTTGATTTGTCTTTGAATTGTAGGAAAAGAGTTCAAGATAAAGAGAAATTTTGATTCAAGAAGGAAAACATCTTCAACAAGGAAATTAATGGGCTGAATCTAAGGCTTATATAAAGCCTCCAACTTACCCTAAAAAAAACCCCTAGCTGTCACCCTTCCCCTAAACTAAAACCCTCTTTTTCTTCCTTCCAAAATTAATCCCGCCCACCATATTTACTACCTATCTTTTCTATAAAACTCATCACCCTTAACTTCCAAGAAACCTATTCCTACTTTTCATCTTGCAACTCTTTAGTTTCTTTTATTTTATTTTCTTTGTTTTTACAAAACTCACAACCAAGATCATCCATGGCATCCAAAAGTAAATTTTTGGTTCATCCAAGTTCCTCCAAAGAACCAAGATACAAGAAGTTTGCTACACCGATGGTTCAAGAAAGATTTCACTCCAAGTTTGAAAGCCGAAAGATTTGTGAAGAGTAAGGCTTTGAATACTCCAACTCTCATCAAGATTTCGGCCTTGAACCATTCATCTTCGAGAGGATTGCACATCAAAAGTGGCAAATCTTTTGCCATCAATCGGAACCGGGTAACATCTCATGGGTAAGAGAATTCTATGCTCACTCACCTAACCCAGATAATCCTTATGTTTTTGTTTGTGACAAGGCCATACTCATAAGCCCATAAACATAAACACCTTTTACGGGCTCTACATTGAGAAGCACGAGCATCAAGCCTTTGTTGATCAAATCACGCCCAAGCAACTCGACAAGGTGATTCAAGAACTTACTCTACCGGGAACTCATTGGAACGACGCTCAAAGGACAAGGGTTCTCTTTTCTTCCCTTGCTTAATTTCCAATCTTTGCAAGGAGATGCATGTCCCAAGTGAGTCCACCGATGAAAAGGCCCTACCAAAGTCCGGTTGGAATCAAGCACAAATCTGAAAGCTAATGGGAGAGGCACTGGTAAAATCCTCAAGGCCTCCAATTACCGCGGCAACCCCTAATGCCCAAGCACTTAATGCCCGGGCAACTCGACCATCAACCCCAGGACACTTTGAGGCACTCTTGCAACCATTGGCGAGCCACCTTAGGCAAATTGAAGATCGAAAACTAATGTTCATGCGGTACATGAAGGAGCACAACAATGCCATCACCCAAGTCATCCTAGAAAAGTACCCGGACATCCGCATGTCGTTCCCAATCTTTTCGACCGAGATCCTTGCCACGACAACTGCAACAGATGATGCCGCGGCAACCTACACCGCGCCTGCGCAAGCAGATGCCACGACAACCAACCCTGAAGATGCCACGGCAACCAAAGCTAAAGAAGTCACGACAACCACGGCAAAAGCCAAAGGTAAAACACCTATGCCCGAATCAACTCGTACGGAATCATTGTCTGATTTTTTAGATTCGGACGAGTCCTCCATTGCATCAACAAAGACCATACCAATTGAATCCTCCAAGCGAAAAACCAATGACATTGATGAAGAGGACGATGAGGACAACCCCGTACGAGGATCAATTGCACCATCAACAACAAGGAAAAACCATCGCATTCAAGCAAGAGAATCAAGACACCGACCAAAAGGAAACTAATTATCCACGACGACGAACTCTCAGAGTAAGTCCTCGTTTGCATTTTACTTTTCTTTATTTTTATTTTTAATGCATGCATTGATGACAATGCCTCACTCGAGTTTGGGAGGATTGTTATTAGTTAGTTACCATGTTTAGTTGCATTCATCTTAAGTATTGCATTTAGGATACATAAATTGCTTGCCATGCCTTTAGTTGGAACAAGAATTGCCTAGATTTGATGAATATTCGATGATGACTTTGCCAATGCACTTAATTGATAGAATTTTTATTCTAGGATAACCATGGAAATAGTTAGAATTTTACTATGATGCTAAATTTTGATGAAACACTAGTGGTGCCCAAAACTGAATCTAGTTAAAACATGTTAAAAGAACCCAATGAAGTAATTTGAAAACCTCTTGTTTGCATAGAATTCGAAAAATCAACTTGCACACAACTCCCCACACACTCACAAGCATTATAGTTTGATTCCGAGTAACTCTTAAGTTTTTCGAAAAATGAAAAGCCAATCATACTTTGTGCCCCGGTTCTGAGAATTGAAATCAAGTTCAAAGCTAAGTTTGTGAAAATTGAAGCCTTGGCAGGTAATTTCTAGTTTACATTGCTTGAGGACAAGCAATAGTTCGAGTTTGGGGGTGTGATAAGTGTTCAAAAGTATTATTTTTCTTACCCTTTTTACTCATATTATTGTTAGACTTAGGCTCATATTAGTTGCATAATTAGCCATTCATGCATTAATCCATGTTTTCTTCCATCGTTGAGCTTGATTACATAACTTGGTGATTTTTGTGGAAAAAGATGTTGCTTTGGTGTGTTTTTGTGTGTGTGCATAATCATTTGCCTAAACAAGGCTAGAACCAGTTGCCAGGGCAGTGCATGAAGGAGATGCCGACGCAGTTGCTGGGGCAATGCATGAAGTAGATGCCGAGCTAGTTGTCAAGGCAATTTTCGACAAAGAATAAGATGATATGGTAGTCCAAATTTATGACTAGATAAGCCCAAGATGACGTGGAGCAAAGTTAAATCCCAAAGAAGTTTGATTTCCATGAAGAGGTTAAAGAAGAATTAAATCCCAAGAAGATAGGAGAAGTTCTAGAAGGAATATAATTATAATAAAGAATTATATTCTTTAAAGATAATTTAATTCCAACTTAACTTCCTCCTCAAAGAAGGACTTTGACCTAGCCCTATAAATTAGAGGAATTTTGACAACTTCAGAGGGAGAGAAGAGAGGATTTTTGACAACTCCAAAGAGAAAGAGTAGAGAAATTTTTTGACAATCTTCAAGGGGAGATCTCGACAAGAAGGCTTCATCCATCCTTCATCTTTTTCTTTCTTGTTCAATAGGTTCATGCTAGGATTTTTTTGTCTTGTGCTTCTTTGGAACCTAGCCATAAACTAAATCTATTTGGCTAAGGTTATTGTGTCTTGTGGTTGTGAGAAACTATTGGATTTTGTTTAGGTAATAAGAGTTTGCTCTTTTCTATTCAAGGTTTATTCATTCTTGGTTCTTATTCTTGTTTGCGAGTGAATTGGGAGAGGATCTCGTAACTTCATCTATTTATCTAATATCGGGAGAGTTAGATTAAAGAAACAAATGAGTATGATCTTTATTCAATCTATTGATGGTGAAGATTAATCCAGCTTAGGAATAAGTTAAAGATTTTAACGGCTAAGAGGAGCGCAAGATTGGTTGTTGTTCACCCTTGATTCACGCAGGGATATATTATCAAGGCATGCACAAGTAGCTAGAATTTTGACATAGGGATAAGAAGAAACCATTGAAGAACGCTTTGTTGAACCTTGAAGTTGCTACCAGACGCCCAAGTAGTTGCCCAACTAGTCGCCCAGGCAACCATCGATTAGTTGCCAAGGTAACCCCGTTGTGCAAGTTGTCACGGCAACTGAGTTGCCCTTGCACTCTTTTACCAAGACGATCCAATCGACTATCACACCTTAGCTCATGATAACCTGGCCTATCTATCTCATTTAATCTCATCTATTCTTTTACTTTATTTCTTTCTAGTTTAGTTATTAGTTTAAACTCCTATAATCTTCTACTTGTGTTTTCTTTTTTACTTTTTTACAATGCAAGAGATTAGATTCTTGAAGTGGCACCAATCCCTGTGGAGACGATATCTTTTATACTATAACTTGCGATGTGCATACTTGCACAATTGCGTAGCACTTATTACGCACAACAATGATGCTGATTTTTTTACACGGTTGTGGCTTGTTGATTGAAAGAAACTTAGTGAACTTAGGTTGCTTACAATTTGGATAAATTTAAAATTGAAAATTAAAAGTTAAATTCTTGCTAGAGGTGCCTGAAACTGGCTCTAGTAGTAAATGCACTTTCTTGCTAGAGGTGCCTGAAACTGGCTCTAGTAGTTAAAGCACATTAAAGAGTCGCTAGAGGTGCCCGAAATTGGCTCTAGTCGACTAAAATAAAATGAGAAATTTCTTACTCTAGTGAAAACAAAAATAAATGCCCCGATAATTAAATTGGTAAAAGCCTATTGCTCACATAGAATCTTGAAAATCAACTTGTGCACAACTACGCACACACATTGCCACGAGCATAATAGTTTGATTTCGGGTAATTTTTGTGCTATCCGAAAAACTAAAAGGTGATCATACTTTGTGCCACGGTTCCGAGGTTTGAATTCAAGTTTGAAGCATGTCTTTGATAATTAAAGTCTTGGCAGGTAATTGTTAGTTTGCATTGCTTGAGGACAAGCAATAGGTTGAGTTTGGGGGTATGATAAGTGTTCAAAAGTACTATTTTTATTACCCTTTTTACTCATATTATTGTTAGACTTAGGCTCATATTAGTTGCATAATTAGTCATTCATGCACTAAATCATGTTTCTTTCCACCGTTGAGCTTGATTACATAACTTGGTGTTTTTTGTGGAAAAAGATGCTACTTTGGTGTGTTTTTGTGTGTGTGCAGAATCACTTGCATAAACAAGGCTAGAACCAGTTGCCAGGGCAGTGCATGAAGGAGATGTCGACGTAGTTGACAAGGCAATGCATGAAGGATATGCCGAGCTATTTGCCAAAGCATTTTTTGACAAAGAATAAGATGATATGGTAGTCGAAATTGATGACTAGATAAGCCCAAGATGATGTGGAGCAATCCAAAAGGAGTTTGATTTCCATGAAGAGGTTAAAGAGAAATTAAATCCAAAGAAGATAGGAGAAGTTCTAGAAGGAATTTAAATATAATAAAGAATTATATTCTTTAAAGAACTTAACTTCCTCCTCAAGAAGGATTTTGACCTAGCCATCTCCTATTTAAAGGACCAAGCCGTCAAATGGAGTTAGGCAAGAGATGAGAAATTTTGACAACTCCAAAGATGGAAGAGAGGAGAGAAATTTTGACAACTCCAAAGAGGCAAGAAGGGAGAGATTTTGACAAGAGAGCAAGGGGAGAGAGTTTGATTTCTTCTTCTTCTTCTTTGCTTCCATTAGATTCATGGTTTGGGGATTATTCTTTGTATATCTTTTGAACCCAACCATGAACTAACTTGATTGGTTGGGGTTATTGTGTTTTTGTGGTTGAAAAACAATTGGATTTTGTATAGGTAATAAGAGTTTGCACTTTCAATTCAAGGTTTACTTATTCTTGGTTCTTATTCTTGTTTGCGAGTGAATTGGGAGAAGATCTCGTAACTTCATCTATTTATCTAATATCGAGAGAGTTAGATTCAAGAAACGAATGAGTATGATCTTTATTCAATCTATTGATGGTGAAGATTAATCTGGCTTAGGAATAAGTTAAGGATTTCAACGGCTAAGAGGAGCACAAGATTGGTTGTTGTTCACCCTTGATTCACGCATGGATGTATTATCAAGGCATGCACAAGTAGCTAGAGTTTCAACTTAGGGATAAGAAGAAACCATTGAAGAACGCTCCGCTGAACCTTGAAGTTGCTGCCCAGACGCCCAAGTAGTTGCCCAGCTAGTCGCTCAGGCAACCATCGATTAGTTGCCAACGCAACCCCGCTGTGCAAGTTGCCACGACAACTGAGTTGACCTTGCACTCTTTTACCAAGACGACCTAATCGGCTATCACTCCTCAACTCACGATAACCTGGCCTATTCCCTCTCTTATTTGATTTCATCTACTATTTTAGTTTATTGCTCTTAGTTTACTCGTTAATTAGAACTCCTATTATCAATTGTGTTTTTATTTTCACAATGCAGTAACTTAAGCAAAGTTGCCCAAACCAATCCCTGTGGAGACGATACTCGATACTCATATCACTTTATTACTTGTGACGTGTATACTTGCACAATTGCATAACACTTATTACACGCAACAGTGGACAAGCTTGATTTCATATTTTGCTTAATTTTGTGGAAAAAGATATTTATTTGGTGTGTTTTTGTGTGTATGCAGAATCACTTGCCAATGCAAGGCTGGAACCAGTTGCCAGGGCAATGCATGGAGGAGATGCCGAGCTAGTTGTCAGGGCAAATTTTGATAAGGGATAAGATGATATGGTAGTCGAAATCGATGACTAGACAAACCCAAGATGACGTGGAGAAAAGTTAAATCCCAAAGGAGTTTGATTTCCATGAAGAGGTTAAAGAGAAATTAAATCCCAAGAAGATAGGAGAAGTTCTATAAGGAATTTAAATATAATAAAAAATTATATTCTTTAAAGATATTTAATTCCAACTTAACTTCCTCCTCAAAAAAAGACTTTGACCTAGCCCTATAAATTGAGGACCAAGCCATCAACTCCATAGGGAGAGAGGGGAGAAATTTCGACAAAGAGAGAGAGAGAGGGGAGAAATTTCGACAAGAGCAATGAGAGATTTCGATAAGGCTTCAACCATTCTTCATCTTTTTCTTTCTTGTTCAATTAGGTTTATGTTAGGAATTCTTTGTCTTGTGTTTCTTTGGAACCTAGCCATTAACTAAATCTATTTGGCTAAGGTTATTGTGTTTTGTGGTTGTGAGAAACAATTGGATTTTGTTTAGGTAATAAGAGTTTGCACTTTCAATTCAAGGTTTACTCATTCTTGGTTTTTATTCTTGTTTGCAAGTGAATTGGGAGAGGATCTCGTAACTTCATCTATTTATCTAATATCGGGAGAGTTAGATTCAAGAAACGAATGAGTATGGTCTTTATTCAATCTATTAATGGTGAAGATTAATCTGTCTTAGGAATAAGTTAAGGATTTCAACGGCTAAGAGGAGCACAAGATTGGTTGTTGTTCACCCTTGATTCATGCATGGACGTATTATCAAGGCATGCACAAATAGCTAGAGTTTTGACTTAGGGATAAGAATAAACCATTGAAGAACGGTCCGCCGAACCTTGAAGTTGCTGCCCAGTCGCCCAAATAGCTGCCCAGCCAGTCGCCCAGACAACCGTCGATTAGTTGCCATGGCAACCCTGCTGCGCAAGTTGCCACGGCAACTGAGTTGCCCTTGCACTCTCTTACCAAGATGATCCAATCGGCTATCACACCTCAACTCACGATAACCTGGCCTATTCTCTCTCATTTGATTATATATTTTTTTTACTTTATTGCTTTCTAGTTTAGTTGTTAGTTAAAACTCCTACAATCACCTACTTGTGTTTTTACTTTTTACAGTGCAAGAGATTAGATTCTTGAAGTGGCACCAATCCCTGTGGAGACGATATCTTTTATACTATAACTTGCGACGTGTACACTTGCACAATTGCGGAGCACTTATTACTCGCAACAACATGCGACAGAATATAGATTACGAAAAAGAAAGGGCTACGTAGGTTTAAAGACTCCATCTTTTGGACAACACTAGGAAAGTCCTTTACTTTTTTTAGGGTACACGAGGTAGGCACCTAATTCCAATTTATTTACAAAAAGGTTACTAAATTCGTTTAAAATTCAATTAATTCCCAAATTTCTTAATTAGGGTTTTATTTTTAAATTCACAATTTCTAGGGTTTTGAATTTAGGGGTTTCAAAATTAGGATTTTAAATTTGGAAAAAAAATCGGGGTGTTACAATAAAGGTTTAGAAATTTTTGAGAAATCTTTAATGAAACGGTGATAAAAAACTGCATGTCCCAAAAAACTTCTGATACCTTTTACACTTGTAGGAGGTGGCAACTGTTTGATTACCTCCACTTTCGCATTGTCTACTTCAGGCCTATATTGGTTACTTTATAACCGAGAACTATGCATTCTTTCACCATGAGGTGGCTTTTTCTTAGATCAAGACCAGGTTAGTCTCAATACATCTCCTCAAAACAAGCTCTAGACCCTGAAGGCTTTCCTTGAATGTTTTTCCAAACACCGAGAAGTCATCCATGAAAACTTCTAAGTTGTTCTCAATCATGTCGAAAAAATAGACATCATGCAATGTTGCAACGTTGCTGGAGCATTACACAGTCCAAAGGGTATTCTTCCAAAAGCGAATGTCTCATACGGACAGGTGAATATGGTCTTCTTCTAATCCTATGGAGCTATGACAATCTGATTATATCCTAAATAACCATCTAGGAAGCAATATAATGCCTTATCGACCAATCTGTCCAACATCTGATCGATGAAAGACAGTGGGAAGTGGTCTTTCCTGGTGGCATTATTCAGTTTCCTATAGTCCATGCACACTCTCCAACCGGTAACAATTCTAGAAGGAATCAACTTATTTTGCTATTTTGAACCACAGTCATGACACCTTTCTTTGGCATACATTGCACCAGGCCGACCCACGAGCTATAAAAATGGGATAGATTATCCCGGCATCTACCACTTAATTTTTTTAATTACCACTTTCATGCTTGGGTTCAATCTTCTCTGGCCTTTAATTATTTTGCCATGATATTCCTCTATGATTATTTTGTGCATGCAAATAGTTGGGCTTATTTCTCATATATCAACCAAGGTCCATCCCAGAACTTGCTTATAATTGCTTAAGATTTCCAGCAATCTTTCCTCCTAATCATTAGATAGATCAACAAAAATGATCATTGGCAAAGTAGAGTGTTTACCTAAGTAGGCATACTTGAGGTGGTCTGGCAACGATTTCCGTTCCAATTCTGGTGGCTTCTACATAGATGGTTTATGTGTCTTGATTTCTCTTCCAGCCAACTCTAATAGCCCTGGCTGTCCAAAGTAATTAACAACTTTATTCTCCAAGGTTGGTCCTTCAGTGTCTTCACTTATCTCAATTTCATCATCTAGTTCTCTGGCATCATCATCTACTTCTTAGCACAACTGTACCATGTCCATAGTGAAAATAGACTCTATCATCTCATCAACTTGGCATTCCTCAGGTTCATCTGTGCATTTAAGAGCTTAAAATACATTAAATGTAACTTGTTGGTCATTCATACGCATAGTAAGTTCACCTTTATGAACACCAATTAAGGTTTTAACTGTGGTAAGAAATGGTCTGCCCAATATAATTAGGATATTCATGTCCGCCTCATAATCTAAAATGACAAAATCAGCTGGAAATATAAATTTATCTACCTTTACCAACACTTCCTCAATCTTACCTTTAGGATGTGCAAATGATCGGCCTGTCAACTAAAGTGTTACAGTGGTAGGCCTTGATTCGATGACGAGCTTTTTGAAAATAGACATGAATCTGTTGCCAATGGTACAAGGAATAGTAAAACTTCTCGAATCTTTCAACTTTAGTGGAAATCGATAAAGTATCATTGTATTGCATCCCCCAGTGAGAGCTACAGTCTCGAAATCACCCAATTTCCTCTTTTTGGACAAAATGTCCTTCATGAATTTAACATAGTTGGATATCTGCTCAAGATCTTCTACTAATGGTATGTTGATCTGTAACTACTTAATAACTTCCAAGAAGTGCTTAAATTGCTAATCTTGCTTGTGCTTTTATAGTCTTTATAGAAATGGTGGAGGTGGGTAAGCAAATGCTGACTCTGCCAGCTTTGTCAAGTGTTTACTGGCATTAGACTGAGGTCTAGCATCGCTCATTTCTACTTTTTTCTTCCCTTCTTCTTTTGGTTCATCTACTAGTCCATTCTCTTTCTCCTAGCAATTATCTGGCTGCTTGATAGGTATCTCAGCCTCGCATTGTTTGTCTCTCCAAAGAGTTATAGCTTTGCATTGTTTATTGCCTCTCTGCCGATCATCTTATGTATCACTTGGCAAAGCTTCCAAGGGTCGATTGTTGAGTGCATCGGCAATCTGTCCGATCTGAATCTCCAAGTTCCTCATAGATGCTACCAAACTCTGGACAGTTGCATCATTCCTCTCTATATATTATGTCAAAGTCCCTTGTTGTTCCTTTGTCCTACAAAAAATTACTTTGCGCCCTTTATAGCATGGCATTCTGGTTTAAACCTTGCTGAGCATTGTTATTCCAATGCTGGGCATTATTCTTCTGTTGTTGGGAATTGTACTGATTACCTCCTTGATTTTCCCAAGCTAAATTTGGGTGTTGCCTCCATCTTGCATTGTAAGTATTGGAATTTACATTATAATTACGATTAAAATTGCCAACAAAATTTACAAACTCAGGGTTGGCCGGGCAATCTTTCATGTAGTGGTCCTCCCCACATATTGTGCAGAATGTATCTAATGCCTTGACCTCTTGGGATTTTTTATTCTTTTGCAAATTTCTCACCATACTAGTGAGATTGGAAATCTCAGCGTGGTTGGATGTTAGTTCATCTAGCGCTAATTTCCCACCACTTTAAGTTTTAGGCTCTAGTTTGATAGTAGGATACTCGAAATCATTAGTTTATATCCTCTCAATGATGCCAACTGCCTCTGTATAATTTTTGTCATGCAGTGAACCATTTGCCAAAGCATCAACAACAGTCCTGGCATGAGCATTGAGTCCATTGTAGAAGGTCTCTGTTGCGCGTAATAAGTGCTACGCAAATGTGCAAGTATACACGTCGCAAGTTATAGTATAAAAGATATCGTCTCCACAGGGATTGGTGCCACTTCAAGAATTTAGTTTCTTGCACTGTAAAAAGTAAAAACACAAGTAATAGATTATAGAAGTTTCAACTAATCTAAAAGGCAAATAAGTAAAAGAAAAGATGAATTCAATTGAGAGAGATAGGCTAGGTTATCGTGAGTTGAGGTGTGATAGCCGATTGGATTGTCTTGGTAAAAGAGTGCACGGGCAACTCAGTTGCCGTGGCGACTTGCACAACGGGGTTGCCTTGGCAACTAATTGATGGTTGCTTGGGCGACTAGTTGGGCAACTACTTGGGCGACTGGGCAGCAACTTTAAGGTTCGGCGGAGCGTTCTTCAATGGTTTCTTCTTATCCCTAAGTCAAAACTCTAGCTACTTGTGCATGCCTTGATAATACATCCCTGCGTGAATCAAGGGTGAACAACAACCAATCTTGCGCTCTTCTTAGCCGTTGAAATCCTTAACTTATTCCTAAGCCGGATTAATCTTCACCATCATTGGATTGAATAAAGATCATATTCATTCGTTTCTTGAATCTAACTCTCCCGATATTAGATAAATGGATGAAATCACGAGATCCTCTCCCAATTCACTGCAAACAATAATAAGAACCAAGAATGAATAAACCTTGAAATAAAAAGTGCAAACTCTTATTACCTAAACAAAAACCAATAGTTTCTCACAACCACAAAACACAATAACCATAGCCAAGTAAATTTAGTTCATGGCTAGGTTCCAAAGAAACACAAGATAAACAATCCCTAGCATGAACCCAATCGAACAAGGAAGAAAAGATGAAGCTTGTCGAAAAATTCATTGCCCTAGATGCTTGCCAAAATTCCCCTTGCTTCCTCTCTTGGAGTTGTCGAAATTCCCTCTTGCTCTCCCCCCTTGAATTGTCGAAATCTCCTTGATATTTATAGGGCTAGGCCAAAGTCCTTCTTTGAGGAGGAGTTTGAGTTGGAATTAAATTATCTTTAAAGAATATAATTCTTTATTATAATTTTATTCCTATTAGAACTTCTCCTATCTTCTTGGAATTTAACTCTTCTTTAATCTCTGCATGGCAATCAAATTCCTTTGGGCTTGGGTCTTGCTCCATGTCATCTTGGGCTTGTAAAGTCATGAATTTCGACATCCATATTGCTTTTGGTCTTTGTCGACAAATGCCATGGCAACTGGCTCGGCGTCTCCTTCATGCACTGCCCTGGCAACTAGCTCGGCATATCCTTTGGCAAGTGATCCTGCACATACACACACAAAAACACACCAAAGCAGCATCTATTTCACAAAAATCACCAAGTTATGTAATCAAGCTCAACGATTGAAGGAAACATGGATTAATGCATGAATGGCTAACTATGCAACTAATATGAGCCTAAGTCTAACAATAATATGAGTAAAAAGGGTAAAAAAATAGTACTTTTGAACACTTATCACACCCCCAAACTCGAACTATTGCTTGTCCTCAAGCAATGCAAACTCATAATTACCTGCCAAGACTTCAAATTTTCACAAACTTAGCTTTGAACTTGATTTCAATTCTCGAACCGGGGCACAAAGTATGATTGGCTTTTTATTTTTCGGAAAAAGCGAGGAGTTACTCGGAATCAAACTATAATGCTTGTGAGTGTGTGTGCGGAGTTGTGTGCAAGTTGATTTTTCGGATTCTATTCAAACAATAGGTTTTCAAATTACTTCATTGGGTTCTTTTTAACATGTTTTAACTAGAGCCAATTTGGGCACCTCTAGTATTTTATTTTTAGTTTTCTTAAGTTAATTTAATCGACTAGAGCCAGTTTTGGGCACCTCTAGTTAAAAAAATTTTAACGCCTTCTAGAGCCAGTTTGGGCACCTCTAGTGATCAATTTTTAGCACATGCTAGAGCCAATTTCGGGCACCTCTAGCATTCATCCAATTTTATTCTAATCCCCAATTAGTTAATTATCAACCTAAGTTTACTAGAACTCCTTAAATCAATCAAACCACAACAGTGTTTCATCAAATTTAGCATCATAGTAAAATTCTAAGTTTTTCATGGTTATCCTAGAATAAAAATTCTATCAATTAAGTGCATTGGTAAAGTCATCATTGAATATTCATCAAATCTAAGCAATTCTTGTTCCAATTAAAGGCATGGCAAGCAATTTATGTATCCTAAATGTAATGCTTAAGATTAATGTAACTAAACATGGTAATTACTAGTAACAATCCCCCCCAAACTCGAGTGAGGCATTGTCCTCAATGCATGCATAAAAATAACGAAAAATAAAAATAAAAATAAAATGCATACGAGGACTTACTCGAGAGTTCGTCATCGTAGATGATTAGTTTCCTTCTAGTTGGCGTCTTGATTTTCTTGCTTGAACGTGATGGTTGTTTTCTTGTTGCCGGTGGTGGAATCGATCCTCGTGACGGGTTGTCCTCATCATCCTCTTCATCAATGTCAATGGCTTTTCGTTTGGAGGATTCAATTGGTGCGGTCTTTATTGGTTTAATGGAGGACTCGTCCGAATCTGAAAAATCAGAAAATGATTCCGTAGGAGTTGATTCGGGCATAGGTGCTTTACCTTTGGCTTTTGCGGTGGTTTCCGGGCATCGTCGGGGTTGGTTGCCGTGGCGCTCGCTTCCTTGGTTGCCGTGGTGATCGCTTCATTGGTTGCCGGGCAAGAATCTCGGTGGGAAAGATTGGGAACGGCACACGATTGTCGGGTACTTTTCTAGGTTGACTTGGGTGATGGCATTGTTGTGCTCCTTCATGTACCGCATGAACATTAGTTGCCGATCTTCAATTTGCCTTAGGCGGCTTTCCAATGGGTGCAAAAGTGCTTCAAAGTGTCCCGGGATTAATGGCCGAGTTGCCCTGGCGTTAGGTGCTTGGGCATTAGGGATTTCCGCGGCGGCAGGAGTTGCCGTGGCAATTGGAGGCCTTGAAGAATCTCCCGGTGCCTCTCCCATTAGCTTCCGGATTAGTGCTTGATTCCAACCAGACTTGGGTAGGGCCTTTTCATCGGTGGACTCACTCGGGACATGCATCTCCTTGCAAAGATTAGAAATTAAGCAAGGGAAGAAAAGATAACCCTTATCTTTTGAGCTGCATACAAAAATCTCATCGCAAAATAATTTTTCCAATGCTAATGATGCGATTATGCAAAATAGAATGTATGAGCAAAAGACGTGGTATGTCAACGGTAGTATTGTGTGTGGAGGGCATTAAAGACGTTTTAACAAACTTATTCCATAGTTTTGCCTCGGGTTTAAGCCGAAGGCGATTTATCGTGCCTTTGTATTTACCTGATCGTTCCAATGAGTTCCCGGTTGAGTGAGTTCTTGAAGCACCTTGTCGAGTTGCTTGGGATTGATTTGGTCAATGAAGGCTTGATGCTCGTCCTT
Organism: Hibiscus mutabilis; assembly: GCA_019671005.1. Classification (NCBI taxonomy): domain Eukaryota; kingdom Viridiplantae; phylum Streptophyta; class Magnoliopsida; order Malvales; family Malvaceae; genus Hibiscus; species Hibiscus mutabilis. The sequence continues at coordinate 12,529,957 of CM033724.1, read as the reverse complement.
CTCAATGTAAAGTCCGTAAAAGGTGTTGATGCTTTCGGGACTTATAAGTATGGCCTTGTCACGAACAAAAACATAAGGATTATCCGGGTTAGGTGAGTGAGCATAGAATTCTCTTACCCATGAGATGTTACCGGTTCGGTTGATGGCAAAAGATTTGCCACTTTTGATGTGCAATCCTCTTGAAGATGAATGGTTCAAGGCCGAAATCTTGAGAGCTGGAGTATTCAAAGCCTTGTTCTTCATGAATCTTCCGGCTTTCAAACTTGGATTGAAATCTTTCTTGAACCGCCGGTGTAGCAAACTTCTTGTATCTTGGTTCTTTGGAGGAACTTGGATGAACTAAAAGTTTAATCTTGGATGCCATGTATGATCTTGGTTGTGAGTAAAAACAAAGAAAAGAAAAGAAAAGAAACTAAAAAGTTGCAAGATAGAAAGTAGGAATAGGTTATGGGTGATGGGTTTTATAGAAAAGATAGGTGGTTGGGATTGGGGGAAATCGACAATTGGGTTAGGGTTTGGTAGGAATTTTCGACAAAGGGGTTTTGGTTAGGATGAATTGGAGGCTTTATATAAGCCTTAGATTCAGCCCATTAGTTTCCTTGTTGAAGATGTTTTCCTACTTGGTTTAGAATTCCTTCTTTCTCTTGAACTTCCTTTCCTACAATTCAAAAACAAATCAAATAAGGATTAAAATTAAAGATAAACTAATAAAGAAAATAAATAAAGATGTGTAATAGGATTCTTAGACTTGAATAAAAAAAATCTATCCTAAAACTACTAATAATCGGCAAAATAATAAAATAATAAAAAATAATAATCGGAAAAAAAAAATGAAAAATAAATAATTAAATAATCGACAAAAATAAAAATAAATAAAAATAAAAATATCAAAAGGGAGAACATGCTCATGCATCTCCTAAATTGACCACTTCCTTGTTACGTTCCACATGGGCACCATTGTAGTGCTTCAATCTTTGTCCATTAACTTTGAATTCATGGTTGTCAGAGATGGACTTGATTATCACGGCGCCATGGGAGAATGGTTTGACGACTTCAAATGGTCCCGACCATCTTGATTTCAGCTTTCCCGGGAAAAGTTTTAGCCTAGAATTGAATAGGAGAACTAGTTTGCCTGGCGTGAATTGCCGTGGCAATAGTTTCTTTGTCGTGCCATCGCTTTGTTTTCTCCTTGTAGATTCGTGCATTGTTATAGGCGAGTGCACGAAATTCTTCTATATCATTGAGATCCATCAAGCGCTTTTTTTGTCCGCACTTTCCCAATCCATATTGACGGTCTTGATTGCCCAAGACGCCTTGTGCTCGATTTCCACCGGTAGATGACATGTTTTACCATAGACAAGCCGGAAGGGGACATACCTAATGGTGTTTTGAATGCGGTGCGATATGCCCAAAGTCGTCATCTAGTCTTAATGACCAATCCTTCCTTGAGGGATTTACAACTTTCTCGAGTATTCCCTTCAACTCCCGGTTGGAAATTTCTCGCTTGCCCGTTGGTTTGTGGGTGATATGCCGTGGCGATCTTGTGTGATATGCCAAGCGTTGCAACATCTTGGCAATTAGTCTGTTGTCAAAATGCTTGCCCCCGTCGCTGATAATTGCTCTCGGCATCCCAAAACGTGTAAATATGTTTTTCTGCAGGAATCGTTGCACGGTCTTGGAATCGTCGTTGGGAACCGCAGCTGCCTCTACCCATTTAGACACATAGTCGACGGCGAGTAAGATGTAGAGGTTGCCGAATGAAGATGGGAAAGGTCTCATAAAATCGATCCCCATACATCGAACAGTTCTACCTCGATGATGTTCGAGTGGCATCTCATGTCGTCTAGAGATATTGCCCGCCCTCCGCAACGATCACATTGCTTGTAAAAGTCTTGGGCATCTTTGTAAAATGTTGGCCAATACAAACCGGATTGCAAGACTTTGGCCATGGTACGAGTTCCTCCAAAATGTCCTCCATAGGGTGAAGAATGGCATTGCCGAGTACATTCTGTTGCTCTTCTTGAGGACACATCGGCGTATAACCTGAATCGCACATTGTTTAAACAAAAGAGGCTTGTCCCAAAAGTAATGCTTAGCATCATGGCGGAACCGCTTCTTCCCTTGGTGAGTAATGCCATACGGAAAAATACCACAAACAAGGAAGTTAACTAAATCTGCGTGCAGGTATTGCCGAGGAATGTCTTTGCCGTAGTGTTCGCTCCCAAAATTGCCGAGGCGCGTGGCGTCAAAGAGCGCCGCGGCGCGCGAGAGTTGCCGAGGCGTGTGCATCCATGGTTGCCGAGGCGTCATGGGCTGCCGAGGCGTTGAGGGTTGCCGAGGCAATTAGAATTTGTTCATCCGGGAATGCATCGCATATCTCTAGATCCGCGTCTTTCTCCCTATTGCGTTCCAGACGTGATAAGTGATCGCCACTTGATTTTTCGTTCCTTTCTCGTCCTTGATTTCAATATCAAATTCTTGTAAAAGTAATATCCAACGAATCAAACGAGGTTTAGCATCCTTTTTAGCAAATAAGTATTTGATTGCCGAATGGTCCGTATGAACAATTACCTTTGTACCAATTAAATAGGATCGGAACTTGTCAAATGCGAAAACTACAGCTAGTAACTCTTTCTCTGTTGTTGTGTAATTCACTTGAGCATCATTAAGAGTTTTACTAGCGTAGTATATCACATGGAAGGTCTTACGTGCGTTGGCCTAGGATTGCTCCTCTTTGCGAAATCACTTGCATCACACATGAGTTCAAAAGGTAGCGCCCAACGGTGGAACGACAATGGGTGCCGAGGCAAGCTTTTTCTTTAGGGTTTCAAATGCTTGAGTGCAAGAATCATCAAAATCGAAGACTTTATCCTGTTCAAGCAGATTACACAAAGGTTTAGTGATTTTAGAAAAATTATGAATGAACCTCCTAAAAAACCTCGCATGTCCAGAAAACTTGAATTCCTTTAACCGAATTTGGTGGGGTAATCTCTCGATCACATCCACCTTGGCTTTGTCTACTTCAATTCCCTTGGATGAAATCTTATGGCCGAGCACTATTCCTTCATCTACCATAAAGTGGCATTTCTCCCAATTGAGGACTAAATCCGTTTCTTCACATCTTGCTAACACCCTCTCTAAATTGCCGAGACAACCGTCGAAGTCATTACCAAAAACTGAAAAATCATCCATGAAGATCTCAAGGAAGTCTTCGACCATGTCCGAAAAGAGTGCCATCATGCATCTTTGAAAGGTTGCGGGCGTTACACAATCCGAACGGCATCCTTCGGAAGGCATAAGTACCGTATGGGCATGTGAAGGTTGTCTTTTCTTGATCTTCTGGTGCTATGGCAATCTGATTGTAACCTGAATAACCATCGAGAAAACAATAAAAGGGTTTACCTGCAAGACGGTCAAGCATTTGATCAATAAAGGGTAATGGGAAGTGATCTTTCCTAGTGGCTTTGTTTAGCTTTCGATAGTCTATACAAACCCTCCAACCGTCACATCTGGTTGGGATAAGTTCATTATTTTCATTGCTTACCACTGTTATACCTCCCTTTTTCGGTACACATTGTACCGGACTTACCCACGTACTATCGGAGATAGGGTATATAATGCCGGCGTCAAGCCACTTGATGATTTCTTTCATTACAACCCCTTTCATGGCATGATTCAGTCTCCTCTGGGCCTCAATTGAAGGTTTGTGATCATCTTCCAACAAGATCTTGTGCATGCACACCGCCGGGCTAATTCCCTTCAAGTCGGCAATTGTCCACCCTATTGCCTTTTTATGTAGCTTCAACATGTTGATCAGCTTCTTTTCCTGCTCAAGTTGTAACTTAGAGGAAATAATTACAGGTAATGTATTATCGATCCCTAAGTATACATATTTCAGTTGCTCTGGCAATTGTTTCAACTCAAGAATTGGTGGATTTTCGATAGAGGGTTTTTCGATCTTACCTTCCTTACCTGAGTAGTCCAGTGGTTCAAAGTATGTACCTGGTCGATTGACTAGCCAATTTGCCTCTTCTGGTTGTTCCTCATCGACCGGCTCTTCATACTCCTCAGGTTCCTCTTGATCGGCAATGTAGTTGCCGAGGCAACTAAATTCCTCATCGGTTAAACTCTGCCGTGGCATGAAGTAGTTGGCATTCTTCTCGGATCATCGGCATGCCTTAGTGTTTGGAACACATTTAGTTTTACTCGCTGGTCATTCACCCTCATTGTGAGTTCTCCCTTTTCAACATCAATCAAAGTTCTCCCGCCGCTAGGAATGGTCTTCCGAGAATGATAGGCGCATGCTCATCCGCTTCACAATCCAAAACAATAAAGTCAGCGGGAAAAATAAATTTATCAACTTTTACCAAGTATGTCCTCGATTTTTCCCTCCGGATGCACATAGGATCTGTCATTCATTTAGTCAGTAGCATAATCTGTTGTAGGTCTTGCCTTCCCGATTCCTAGTTTTTCGAAAACCGATTTAGGCATCAAGTTTATGCTAGCCCCTAGGTCGCATAGTGCTTTCCCGACATAGTGATTTCCAAATAGAACAGGGTATTGTGAAACTTCCGGGATCCTTCAACTTGGGCGGCATGCGATTGTGCAACATTGCCATGCATCCCCTCTGTCGCGCAACTGTTTCAAACTCTCCTAGCCTTGTTCTCTTGGACACAATGTCTTTAAGGAACTTGGCATAGTTTGGCATTTGTTCAATTGCTTCCACCAATGGCAAGTTGATGTGGACTTGCTTTAGGATATCAAGAAACTTCTTGAATTGGTATTCTTGCTTTTGTCGCTTCAACCTTTGTGGGAATGGTGGTGGAAGTCGGATATCTTCGATCTTTTCATTGGTTTGAAACCTGATTGACGGCATTACCGGGACATCTGGAGTTGCCGCGCGTTATCAACCGCGGGTTGCCGAGGCATGCTTATCACAAGATGACGTGGCGTCGTCGGTTGCCGAGGCATGTTTATTGCCGGTTGCCGCAGCAATTCCTGGTTCAGCCTCTGAGGCTTTGCCGCTAGGTTCGTCTTGATCTTTTTGTGGAGTTTTGTTTAACGAGCGGGTTTGAATCTCTCTAAGTTGTTGGCCACTTCTGGTGGTGATTGCCTTACATTGCTCATGGCAGTTCCTCTTGCGACTTGGTATTGCTAGGTAAACCTCCTTGTGGTCTGGTGTTCAGATTTTGAGCAAACTGTCCGACTTGATTTTCCAATGATTTGATTGCCGCCTCTTGGTTTTGCAATCTCATCTCGGTCCTGTTAATAAAAGCATCAGTTCTTTTTATGAAATTACTATTCTCAGCCATATACGATTCAGTTTTCATCATAAAAGCATTTAGAGAATTTTCTAAAGAACTAGATGTCGGTTGTTCTTTCCGCGCATCCATTGTCGTGGCATATTCTCGCCGAATCCCGATGCTTGTGCATTTCGATTGTTACGGTTTAGAGCATTGTTGGGATTACTCCATGAAAAATTCGGTGCTTCTTCCAAGCTGGATTGTATGTATTGGACATCATGTTGTTGCCCGATTGTAATTCCCCACATAGAAGCTGGATTCGGATTCTCGCATACATTCGAAGAATTATGGTTATCACCACATAACTCAAAAAGAATCCATTACCTTGACTTCATGTGTGTTGTTTGGTTTTTGCATGTTCTGGACCATCTTGGTTAAAGCGCCAATTGTGCGAAATTGAATCTGATGATCCTAGTTCATGTATTGTGGCTTGGCGCCTAACTCCTCCTCTTCTAGTAGATGGGAATTGATAGTCATTCTTGGCCAGCCTGTTTAAAATTTGCATTGCTTCCTCCGCAACTTATCTAAGAGTATGTCGTTTGCCGAGGCGTCTAGCATCATCCTTGTTGGTGTATTCACGGCGTTGTAAAACATTGTTACTTGAGTCCACACCGGGAATCCGTGTAGAGGGCATTTGTGTAGAAGTTCTCTATATCGCTCCCAAGCCTCGTACATGGATTCATCATCCGCTGCGAAAAGAAGTAATGTCGTTTCTGAAGCTTATCGATTAAATTTGTAGGATTAAATCTAGCAAGGAAATCTCGACAAAGATCAGTCCAAGATGCTATGGATCCGCAAGAATGTTATTTAGCCATGCTTTCGCCCTATCCCTCGGTGAATAGGGAATAATCTTAATCGTAAGACATCGGGGGTGACTCCGTGTATCTTGAACGAGTTGCAAATCTCGAGGAAAGATTTCAGATGTTGTCGTGCATCTTGATTCTTTGAGCCACCAAATTGACCTATTGTGTTGATCATATTAAACATTACCGGTTTCAACTCAAAGTGGTCGGCTTCAATTTCGGGTGCGACAACTCTCGGGTTAAGTCCATCAAGATCTTCTTCAAGATAGTCTCGAATAGTTACATTTCGTGCAAGAATCACTCCTCCTCCTGCTCGAACATCTTGATTAATATTGCCGTCTTGATTTGCCATTGCTTCTCTTATCCTTCGTCTAAGTCTTTGTAAGGTTCGTTCGATTTACGGATCAAAGGGATATTCTCGTGAAGTCGGTCTCGCATACTGGTCATATACCAATGCAAAACCAAAGTTTGTTAGCCCTTTGAATTTTAAACAAGAAAAATAAAAAGAAAGTGCAAGAAAGTAAAAACAAAGTCGCTATTGCCAATCCCCGGCAACGGCGCCAAAAACTTGTTGCGCGTAATAAGTGCTACGCAAATGTGCAAGTATACACGTCGCAAGTTATAGTATAAAAGATATCGTCTCCACAGGGATTGGTGCCACTTCAAGAATCTAGTTTCTTGCACTGTAAAAAGTAAAAACACAAGTAATAGATTATAGAAGTTTCAACTAATCTAAAAGGCAAATAAGTAAAAGAAAAGATGAATTCAATTGAGAGAGATAGGCTAGGTTATCGTGAGTTGAGGTGTGATAGCCGATTGGATTGTCTTGGTAAAAGAGTGCACGGGCAACTCAGGTTGCCGTGGCGACTTACACAACGGGGTTGCCTTGGCAACTAATTGATGGTTGCTTGGGCGACTAGTTGGGCAACTACTTGGGCGACTGGGCAGCAACTTCAAGGTTCGGCGGAGCGTTCTTCAATGGTTTCTTCTTATCCCTAAGTCGAAACTCTAGCTACTTGTGCATGCCTTGATAATACATCCCTGCGTGAATCAAGGGTGAACAACAACCAATCTTGCGCTCCTCTTAGCCGTTGAAATCCTTAACTTATTCCTAAGCCGGATTAATCTTCACCATCATTGGATTGAATAAAGATCATATTCATTCGTTTCTTGAATCTAACTCTCCCGATATTAGATAAATGGATGAAATCACGAGATCCTCTCCCAATTCACTCGCAAACAATAATAAGAACCAAGAATGAATAAACCTTGAAATAAAAAAGTGCAAACTCTTATTACCTAAACAAAAACCAATAGTTTCTCACAACCACAAAACACAATAACCATAGCCAAGTAAATTTAGTTCATGGCTAGGTTCCAAAGAAACACAAGATAAACAATCCCTAGCATGAACCCAATCGAACAAGGAAGAAAAGATGAAGCTTGTCGAAAATTCCTTGCCCTAGATGCTTGCCGAAAATTCCCCTTGCTTCCTCTCTTGGAGTTGTCGAAATTCCCTCTTGCTCTCCCCCCTTGAATTGTCGAAATCTCCTTGATATTTATAGGGCTAGGCCAAAGTCCTTCTTTGAGGAGGAGTTTGAGTTGGAATTAAATTATCTTTAAAGAATATAATTCTTTATTATAATTTTATTCATATTAGAACTTCTCCTATCTTCTTGGAATTTAACTCTTCTTTAATCTCTGCATGGCAATCAAATTCCTTTGGGCTTGGGTCTTGCTCCATGTCATCTTGGGCTTGTAAAGTCATGAATTTCGACATCCATATTGCTTTTGGTCTTTGTCGACAAATGCCATGGCAACTGGCTCGGCGTCTCCTTCATGCACTGCCCTGGCAACTAGCTCGGCATATCCTTTGGCAAGTGATCCTGCACATACACACACAAAAACACACCAAAGCAGCATCTATTTCCACAAAAATCACCAAGTTATGTAATCAAGCTCAACGATTGAAGGAAACATGGATTAATGCATGAATGGCTAACTATACAACTAATATGAGCCTAAGTCTAACAATAATATGAGTAAAAAGGGTAAAAAAATAGTACTTTTGAACACTTATCAGTCTCCATCTGGGTCCAATTTGGGAATCCATGCATGGAACATCTCCTAAACAAGTCCTTGAATCTCTCTTAGGCATCATATAGGGTGTCATCATCAGCCTACCTAAATGTAATGATCTCACTCCTTAGCTTGGCAGTGAGTTTAGGTGGCTGGAATCGTAGCAAAAATTTCTGGCATAGATCTTCCCATGAAGTGACAGAACCAGGTGGCAAAGAACTAAGCCACGTTTTTGCTATATCTCTCAGGGAAAGTGTGAACAACTTCAGCTTCATTGTATCTTTCGATACTCCAGGCTGTTGAAATAGCTGGCAAACTTCCATGAATTGCTTTAAGTGTTGCCTCGGGTCTCCAATAGGTGCTCCATCAAATTTTCCTACATTCAAAACTGGCTGTATCATAACTAGTTTAAGTTCAAAATTCAATGTATTTAACTCAAGACAATCAGTCCTAGCATCAAATTGTCTATGTTCGGTGCCGAGTGTTCTCGGATAGGTCTCTTTTCCTCTACATTAACGGCTAGGTTGCAGGTGCAGCCGGTATCCCATTTTGGGTTGGTGGATTTCCCTGATTGTTTGGGTTACCATCAACTCCTCTATTGCCTTGATGTGCCATCTCTCGAGCTTTTCTTTTTAACCTTTGTAGGATTCTTTCAATTTTTGGGTCGTATGATCAATCTTCCACCAAAGGGCAATTTCTGTTCATACACTAGTTAAAACAAATAAAAAAAATAAAAAAATGAAACAAGTAAAAATCAAACCAATAAATTCTGTCATAATCCCCGACAATGGTGCCAAAAACTTATCGACTATTACTAACGCTTGGCAAAGAATTTAATATTTAGTGTAAAAGTGCAAGAAAATAATGCGAAGGTGAGTCTTATGTGTGCAAGTATACACAGTTAGCAAGTAATACAACAGTAAGCTGAGTATCAAATCCGTAGGATTGATCAAGAACTTATTTGCTTAATGTTTACTCATTTGTAAGAGATAAAAGTGTTTGAAATGATTTGGATTTTTGTTTGAAAAGATAGCGAAAACAAAGTAGTGAAAATAGAAGCAGACTGGCAACAAAAGTATATTTGAATTAATGATGAGCGTTGGCAAGGGATGCCCAGATTTCACGCTACTTATGCCAGCCTTTAATAATATCCTGCCTTGGTTTTATTGCCGAGCAGATTAAAGGTAGTATTGCCTCCGTTGATGCCAAACCCTCAGTTAACCATGATAAATCCTTATATGTCTATAGTGAAGCTTTTCATTAATTACTCAATTAAGTGTCAACCTTTACCCTAAGGGGTAGACTCACTTTCAAAGTAAGTTCATCTACTTGAACATCTTCTATCGAAACTTCTCGCCTTAGTATATGGCAACTGATCGTTTCCCCTTAAGTGTAATGTTGCGCGTAATAAGTGCTACGCAATTGTGCAAGTATATACATCGCAAGTAATAAAGTGATATGATAAGTATCGAGTATCGTCTCCACAGTGATTGGTTTGGGCCACTTTGTCTTAGTTATCGCACTGTAAAAGTAAAAACACAATTGATAATTATAGGAGTTCTAACTAACGAATAAAATAAAAGAGCAAGTAAATAAAATAAAGATGTAATCAAATAAGAGAGAATAGGCTAGGTTATCGTGAGTTGAGGTGTGATAGCCGATTGGATCATCTTGGTGATTGAGTAGCAACCGGATTGCCAGGGCAATTCTGTTACGATTGCCTAGTCGATTGCCAGGGTAATTTGGTTGCAATTGCCTGGTTGATTGCCAGGGCAATTCTGCCGTGTTACCTAGTCGGTTGCCAGGGCGATTCCCCCTCGTTGTCTGATCAGATTGCCTGGGCAATGCTCCCGCGATTGCCTGGGCAATTAAGGATGGGTCGATTGCCTGGGCAATTGAGCATTCACTTCCAAAGTTTGGCGAAACATTCTTCAATGGTTTCTTCTTATCCCTAAGTCAAAACTCTAGCTATTTGTTCATGCCTTGATAATACATCCCTGCGTGAATCAATGGTGAACAACAACCAATCTTGCGCTCCTCTTAGCCGTTGAAATCCTAAACTTATTCCTAAACCGGATTAATCTTCACCATCAATTGATTGAATAAAGACCATGCTCATTCGTTTCTTGAATCTAACTCTCCCGATATTAGATAAATAGATGAAGTTACGAGATCCTCTCCCAATTTACTCGCAAACAAGATTGAGAACCAAGAATGAACAAACTTTGAAAATTGAATTGCAACTCAAAAACCTAAACAAAATTCAATTGTTTTTCACAACAATAAAACACAATAACCCCAACCAATCAAGTTAGTTCATGGTTGGGTTCAAAAGATATACAAAGAATAATCCCCAAACCATGAATCTAATGGAAGCAAAGAAGAAGAAGAAGAAATCGATCAGCCCCTTGCTCTCCTCTCTCAATCGAACTCTCCCCCTTTGCCCCTCTCTCTTGTCGAAACTCTCCCTTCTTGCTCTTGCTTGTCGAAATCTCTCCCCTCTTCCCCTTCTCTCTTTGACGGCTTGGTCCTTTAAATAGGAGATGGGTAGATCAAAATCCTTCTTGAGGAGGAAGTTAAGTTTTAATTAAATACTTTAAAAGAATATAATTCTTTATTATATTTAAATTCCTTTTAGAACTTCTCCTATATTCTTAGGATTTAATTTCTCTTTAACCTCTTCATGGAAATCAAACTTCTTTTGGATTTAGCTTTGCTCCACGTCATCTTGGGCTTATTTAGTCATCAATTTCGACTACCATATCATCTTATTCCTTGTCGAAAATTGCCTTGGCAACTAGCTCGACATCTCCTTCATGCATTGCTCTGGAAACTACGTCATCATCTCCTTCATGTACTGCCATGGCAACTGTTTCTAGCCTTATTTAGGCAAGTGATTCTGCACACACACAAAAGCACACCAAAGCAGCATCTTTTTCCACAAAAATCACCAAATTATGTAATCAAGCTCAACGGTGGAAAGAAACATGAATTAATGCGTGAATGACTAATTATGCAACTAATATGAGCCTAAGTCTAACACTAATAGTACTTTTGAACGCTTATCATGTAACACCCCAAATTTTTGCCCCAAATTAAAAACCTTAAATTTGAAAATCCCTAAATTCAAAACCCTAAAAATTGGGAATTTAAAAATAAAACCCTAATTAAGAAATTTGGGAATTAATTGAATTTTAAACAATTTCATGACCTTTTTATAAAAAAATGATATTTGGTGCCTACTTTGTGAACCCTAGAAAAGAAAAAGGACTTGCCTTGTAATTTATCCAATTTTTTGGTTATATAATCCACGTTTAGCCTTTCCCCTGTAATTTGTTGCCGCGGCCGGTCTTTCCCCATCTCTCTATTTGTATTTAAAACACATATTCTTTTTTTTCTTTTTTTCTTTTATTTATTAAATTTTGTTAGATTATTATTTAGGAATAATTCTTTGAATATAGTGATAATAGTAATAGTGTTATCGTATGATTATTCTCATAGGTACCAATACAACTAATCCAGTGCTTCTGATCGTGGGAAACACATTACTCAGTAGGTTGTGTTTGATTTAGCTAAGGTGTGTTTTCTTCCCGTGCTATAAATAAATAATTTTTATATGGCTTACACCTTGTTTAATTATGATTTTCATTATAGCTTGTATAGTTGACATCATATGCATACGATTTTAGAATGATTTTTAATTATGATTTATAAAATATTTGATTTACGAAACATTGAATTTACGAAACTATGATTTACGGAATTATGGACTATGATTTATGGATTTATGACTTATGATTATGGAATATCGGATTTATGGAGCTGTGTTTATGAATTTGAGTTTTAAACATCATATATGTTTGAGCATGGGTTGGGATTTGTATGGGGAAGTTCAGTGGTTTCACCCTTCAGGCTGAATTCCACTTCGGATTGGCGGTTGTAGTGAGGAGTTCTGGGGAACTTTCCTCTTCTCTTGGCAGTTGTAGTTGGGTGCATTGCATTACGCTTGTGATATTGTATCATTGTTTTATGTTTTAAAGAAACTTGAGAAAATATTACTTTGTTTTACGACTATGGTTTTCCTGCACATTAGAGACATACTGAGCTCATTAGTTTACTCCCCCATAGTTTTCTTTTACAGATATCTTTGGACTTTAGGCGACGTAGTACTTGGAGGATCTCACATTTTATCAAGTTATTTTATTATTCAGTATGAAACTATTTTTAGTTATTTAGATTATTATTTTGAGACATTGATGTAATTTCATACTTTGAGACTAATTATGTTTTGGGATTATTTTTGGCATTCATTTATTGTGGTTTTATTTTAGAGATTTTATTTAAATATTCAAATATTAATTATGATATTTGTATTTTATTATTATTAGATATTTATTAAATTATAGTTATATATATATTCTTTTTAACTTAAAGTATAATCTTTAAGATTTATTTTCTTGAGGGAAAAGTTTTCAAAAGTGACTTCTGAGATTCGACCCATTTCTTCTGGGTCAGGTTTAGGGGGTTACATTGAGTCGGTTAAGATATTAAGGTGCAATAAGCACACTATGCCAACTATCGTATGGCAAAAGATTTGAGAAAGTTAAGTACTAGTAGATAGAAAATAATGCCAAGGCATTTAGATTATTAAAAACCAAGCATAAAGCCAGTGTTAATCGCAAACATCCCCCAACCAACTATAAAAGCTTAGTTCATGGTTGGGGGGTCCATCCACAAAAATCATCATTTCTCTTCATCATTTTGAAATAAAAACAAATAAAACTAAGAGAATTGGCAAGAAAGAGATTTGTCGATGCAGCCCTTCGATTGTTCTAGAGCTCTCGGTCTTAGATGTTCGAACCACGTCGCCTCACGGTTCACCATGGAGTAGCCTCTCTTCAATCCCTCCTTAAGTGGTGGCTTGAGCTCCATTAAATAGGCTTGCATAGAAACCCTAGGATAAGATTTTGAGTTTGAGTTTTGAATACGCAAAGGGATAAGACGCGTTATCCTCTTATCTCGATTTGAATCCTAGGGCTGATGTATACAAGGTCCAACGGCTACCTTGACCGATTATCGGATGTCTATCTTTTGCCAGTCAAGCTTGGCATTTTTTGGTCCATCTATGCCAACTGGTACTCGGCAATTCTCTTGCTTCCTTTTCTGCGTTCTCTACCAACGTCTCTCTACCATGCCCGCCTTCCTGTCTATGACCTGCATCAATACCAGCATAAACAACCTTTCTCACTAGCAAAAGAATAGCTCCTAACTCCTTATGCAAATGCATGATTTTAACATCTAAATGCAACTAAATACAAATATATCTACATAATGTCATGCAAAAGCATTGTGAAATAGCGTAAAAAATTAGTACATTTAGGGAGTTAACAGTACTCTGACCCCGCGAACCTCGCCCAGCATTACTTCCACCCCTTCTCTGTTCAAGGCGATACCTCTTATCACGGTGTCTCTTAAACTGACCACCACTGAAACCAAAATCTGTAGCTCTCTTCCCAGAGCCAGAACCTCCCGAATGAAAGAGTAAACCCAAGTTCTGCTCAATGTCCTTCGCCTGTGTAACCAACACATCAAAATTCGTATATAAGCCAACATATATGTCTTAACATCCTGTACTAATCCATATCAAAATCGGTCACAGCGATGCCCCTCATCTGGCACCAACTCAGGTGCATACTGACTCAGTCTGACAAATTGCATCTCATACTTAGACACAAACATACTACCCTGAACCAAGGCCATGAACTCACATTTCTTTTCATCCAAGTATCTAACTTTCAGACACTTCATTCTAAAGGCAACTTGAAAGAATTCCCATGTCACATCATCGGGTTTTATGTCTGCGATCACGGTAGTCCACCAACTATGGGCATCCTTTTGCAGCAGATATATAACATATCCTGCTTACGAGCATCATTGTACCCTATCTGATCCAAAATCTAATCCGTGCTAGCAAACCACTCTTCGAATGCCTTGGGTTCCAACCCTCAACTCCTCCCAGACTGCATAAATGCTTTAACGGCAAACCCAAATTAGTAGCAACAACTGGTGCCAGTGCAGGTACATGCAATCTAGCCATCGCAACCTAAAACACACCAGTCATTGCCTGTATCAAAGGCGTCATATCACCGTACACCAAACCGAGTGGTGCAGATGGTACTTGCTCCACTCCCTCAGGTATATTAGGCGGAGGAGGTGGCAAACCTTTAGGAGGTATAAGATTCTCCTCATCCCCCTGCCCTACGATGTTAGCACTCATTCTCGATCTCAATTCTCTCCTCGGTGGCATCATATAAAAATTTATCTAAGGCATGATAATTACACCAAAAAAACAATCAGGCCAACTTCAAACAAGGATCCAAGACTTTCATTTCAAATCAAAACTATTTCATAACCGTAGTAATAAGGTAATCTATCCCAAAAATACCCCGACATAGCATATACCAATCACCATACGTATAAGCAATCATCGTGCATAGCAAACAACAATGAATAATCATCAACAACATCCCAACTTTTTGTAACCTAGCTCTGATACCAACAGATGTAACCCCCTTAACTCAGCCAACTCGAAACTGAGTTAAAAAGGCTACATTAGGTTTACCGAAGCAAACCCGAACTAGTAACCTAAACTAGGTCCATTTTTTATTTTATCTTTTCTAAATGCTTTGATTTAGTTCCTAAGGTGAAATGCAACAACGAATACGATAATAAGCGATTAGATTTCAAACGGAGTTTAATTGCTCAAACATGAGCTTCAGGGACCAACACATAATTTCTACAAGTTACAAGGACTTAACCAAATTCCAAGTTACAATCCTTCATTAATCATATTTCATGCTCGCATGTCAATTTCCAGCTTAAAACAAGCATTTGTACTCATATAATTACATACATAATATTCAGGGACTAAAATGCACAATTTCAAACTTTAGCATGCAAGAAACTATAGAGAACACCACTGCATACCGATACAGACATGACCGTATCGATACGGCCTAAGTAAAAAAATGGCTCTGTGTATCAATACTTGCATACCCGTATCGATAAATGTATAAGACGAACCTGCACCGATATGGTGCCACCCCTTTACCGATCCCTTAAGAAATATTTTCAAAATCCAAATTCTAGTGGCAAAAGAGCGTATCGATATGGTGGTTAGGCGTACCGATACCCTTTGTATATTTCTGCAGCCCTGAGCCTCTCCAGACCCCGCGTACCAAAACTAGGGTACCCGTACTGGTACGTGAAGGCCTGTAATGACCTCTAGGTCCAACATATGACACTTTGGCTCACTCTAAACATGTCCAAACCTTGCATAGACATCATACAACATCAATGGCATACTTAACACAACTATAATAGCATTTAAATCAACTTCATCAAGCATGACTCAAATCTCCACAACACCTATAGGCATGCTTCCTACTCAACATTCAAAACATTGTTTCAAGCCATTCACAAGCATATAAGTCCTCATACAAGTCCAAAGCAACATTTAAAACTTGCACAAACAAGGAGTTTAGCAAAACAACGCTCCCAAACATCAATTAACCATATTGTCTTTACTACTACATGTCTATTGCAAAACCCCCTTTGCTGGCTCGCTGCCTCCAACATTTAATTCTCTAAATTGATGGAAAAAGAGAGCCTAAGCACACAAGGCTTAGTGAGGAGTGCTCTAGAACAAACCACCATCAATGCATTTAAAACTGTTTATTCAAACCACTTTAAAAACCTCATTTAAAACATATTTCAAAACATCATGCCTTACAAAGCTATGCACTTAACATTTCCAAAACATGCATATTAAACCATATGCAACATGTATCATGGATTAACAGCAAAATTACATTTGCTACATTCAATTTAAGCTTTCCCATGCATAACAACTCATATGCAAGGCTTAAAGAGTAAAACATGTATAAACCAACATTATACAAACATAATCCATCAACATGATGTATCATTAATTATATTGGCTTTAAAGTGGTCAAAAACCAAGTTTAAATTTACAAAATATTACATCGGATACATGGATTCAACAAGTGTCCTCTCAACACTTTATGCAATCTTAACCGAAATTCAAGGTACAATCACAACCAAATCATCAGTTAGATGCATAATACACTAATGGGAGTTTTCAGTACCATATAACCCCTCAACCATTAGGGTAGTTGGATGGAGTTTTTGGTACACATAAACCCCTTAACACCCAAGGTGACTTTTTATAGTGCATTATCAATCCGATGGCTGGCCAACAATATCTGACAACATTTTAAACCACATCACT
This sequence comes from Hibiscus mutabilis, assembly GCA_019671005.1. Taxonomy (NCBI): domain Eukaryota; kingdom Viridiplantae; phylum Streptophyta; class Magnoliopsida; order Malvales; family Malvaceae; genus Hibiscus; species Hibiscus mutabilis. The sequence continues at coordinate 12,513,461 of CM033724.1, read as the reverse complement.
TGCCAATATAATTCATTAATAACCATGTACCTCACTATTTTTATATGCATCAACAAAACCATTTACAATGCATCAACCATGCATTAACAAGTATGTCACAATACTTCATGAACCATTTTCCAAATGCATTCATCATCATTATATGATCAAAAACAGTATAAAACATACTTTAAACCATGCATAAATAGTAGGTAACATGTAATTCAAAAACAAGTGCATAAAACTAATTTCGCCAACTGAAAATGAGAGAGAATTCTCTTTGTAATATCCCAATTTTTGGCTAGTGGCCAAAATGTAAATATTGAATGTTTTGTGTTTAAAGTATAAACTTTGGAAAAGTTTAGGGACCAAAGTATAATTTTCAAAATTTATGTATTTTAACCCGATAAATGAATAGTTTATCCCTAATAATGACATTTCTGCGTTATTTGAATTTTTCGTATGAGGCGATAAAATTTAGAAAAATATTCAGATAATCGGATCGAATGGAAAATTTTATAGACTAATTCAAAAGCCATGGAAAATTCATAAAATATTATTTTATGAATATTTTACTATAGTTGGTTGGATTCTAACTAGATTTATAATTTTTACAGAATGGCAAACTAAATGAATTTGTGAATAGTTAAGGGCAAATTGGTCATTTCCCTTTAATGGCAATTTGGAAATATTTTGGAAGTGACATGGGCATTTTAGTAATTTCTTAAGTTAAGATTAAATCCTATCCCTTGAATCATGATAAGATGAATTATGGCCATTGGATTAAAAAGTTATATTTAATAAAATAAATGGAAAAATCCATATTTGAAACAAGTGGCAAGTTTAGTCATAAAGCAAAATTAAAAGTCAAAATTTGTTCATCTTTCCTTGTGCAGTCGTGAGCTTCCAAGAGAAAGAAGAAAATGAAAACAAAAATTTTCAAGGCATTTTTTGAAGGTTTAAAGTAAGATTCAAGGTATGGTTATTTAAGAAAAATTGATCTATATTTAATTCTCTATATTTTGATAGTAATTTTACATATGGTTATGAAGAACTGTTCATGTTCTTGAAGAGAGAGAAAATAGGGTTTGAATAATTAATTTAGGATTAAGTTTGATTTTGATGAATTACATGCTATTAAGTTGTAAATTTGTAACCCGCTCGACCCGGTCTAGACACCCAACCGCATCAAGAAGGCTACATTAGGTTTGCAGTAGCAAACCGAATAGATACAACCAAAATTTGGTCCATTTTTTTTCTTTTTATCCTTTCTAGATGCCAAATATTAACCCTACATGTTCATACAAACATAGGTGCAGCCCTAACTCAATCGGGCATCAATTTGACATCTAATTGATCTCATTTGTAAATTAGGGACCAAATCGCAAATACATAATATTTTTGGATTAAAACTCATTTTTAAGTTACCAATCTTTAATTAGTTGGATTTCAAACCTTCATCTCAAATTTCATCTCAATTTGATCATTCATGCTCATACTATCTCATGGACAAGTTTCGGGGACTAAAATGCAATAAAAGCAAAACTGCCAAGCTAAATTACAGAAAACGGCCTCGGGTATCGGTACATGAGTCATCGTACCGATATGTATAGATCTGTCCCATACCGATACGCCAAGGCAGGTATCGATACATCATAACGAACTTACCTAACTTTTGAATTTTTTTAACATACGTACCGGTACGCTTACATGGGTATCGGTACACGGGTTTGGATTGAAAAAGTGAAATTCCAGAGGCTAGAATGTGTACCGATACACCTTTGCCCGTATCGATACGCCAAGCCAAAAGTGCCCTGGCGTACCGATACGCCCTAGCATGTACCGATTCCCCAGACCAAAAAATGTCAAACCGTACCGATACGGTCCCCCGCTTATCGGTACGCCTGGACCTGTAATGTCACAAACTGCTCAAACAGGGAGTTCCACAAAACATCTCCCAAAACACAATAGGTACCCCATTACCCTTATTCTTTATAGTCTAAACCAAGACATACTTTGGAAACAAGTCTTGCCAAGATCCCCTTGCTTCTTGCTGCCTTCCAAGACCTTAATTATCTGTATTGATGGACAACAAGAGCGTAAGCACACAAGGCTTAGTGATGAATGCTCCAAACAACCACCATCAATGCATTTAAAACCATTTATTTAGCACCATCCTTTAAAAAAAACATCATCATCATGCCCCTTTTGAAAACATGCACTTTATATCATTAAAACAAACATAATAAACCATATGCTACATGTATCATTAATCAACAGCAAATCCCATAACCCTCCACTTAAGCCTTCAAATGCATTACTACCAAATGCAAAGCTTAAGGAGAAACATGTATAAATCACATTATACAACATAAAACATTTCAATGATACATTAACAATTATATTGGCTTACAAGTGATCAATATCAAGTCCATTAACAAAAGTGTTCATCAAATACACAGATTCAACAAGTGTTAACCCAACACTTCAAGCCATCTCAACCGGAATAGCGATACAATCACAATCGTGATGCAATAACAACCGGGTACACTTTCAATCCATAGGGAAACCCATCCCTGTCATCGGTTAGATGCTTAACCCCACTAACGGGAGTATTCGGTATCGTTAAACCCCTCTACCGTTAGGGTACTTTGATGGAGTATTTGGTACACAATATAAACCCCTCAACATCCAAGGCGACTTATTTTACAGTGCACTCAATCCTATAGCCGGCCAACTATATCCGATAACAATTTTAAAACAACATCACTTGCCAATATAATTAACCATTTAACATTTACCTCACTGTTTTAAACAAACATTAACCAAAACACTTTTCTATTAAACAGTAGGTAACATGCAAATTAAAACAACTGCATAAAACCATTTCAAACTAGCACGACCGAGAGAGATATCCACTTTATACTTACTTCTGAGTCTAGGTAAGCGTTTCAAGCTGTACCATAACTCCCAAAACTCTGTTTCCAAAACATTAAAACACTTTAAACCATGTTTTCACTCACCGATACGCAAAACCTCAATTCGCCGACGCAAAATCAAGTATCTGAAGCCTCCAACGCTTCTCCAATTACTCCCGGATCAACCTCCCCTGTTTTTACCACAAAATAATTGAGGATTAATGCATCATAATGCATTCTAAACATAGCAAATACAATCCTCCTCGGATTTCCATAACACCCTCACAATTAACCCTCCACAACAACTGAAATCAAGACCAAAGCACTTCGATTCACAACCCAGCCAACATCTATCAACCTAGCATCATTCTCAACACCAAAACACATCTAAAAATAGATCCAAGACAACCTACCACCTCTAGCAACCTAATAACCATAATTTCAACACAAAACCTCAAAACTAACAACCTAAACAAATAGAGACTCTTATGTTTCGGGATTCCATTGATAAAAATCACTTATCAACATTGTTAAACATCCAAAATATGAGTCAAATCACCATTACATACTGGAAATCATATTCAATTCACGAATCAACACTTTGCCCAAAAGATCTCATTAAATCATTAGAAAATCATCAAAATCATATTAGAAATGCAAAAGCAAGGATCAAATACTTGGGAATTTCAATAAAGAACCATACAATAGAGGAGATCTCGGACCTTACCCCTATTGTGAAGTTTCTCCCTCAATTGATTTGTGAAAAGCTAAGTAATCACAAGATTAATGTGAGATTTTGTACAAAAAATCTTTGTAAAACAATTTGGAACAATAAAATCAAGTTAGAAACCACCTTACATTTGGAAATTTGATGAAATCTGAGTGTTTGGCTGAGGAGAGAATAGAGAGAAAAATGATGTGATTTTTGTTTAAGAAAAGATAACCACCTTTTTAACAAAATCTACTTTAATTATTAATTAAAGCACATGTTTAAATTAATTAAATTAAGGGAGAAACCTTTAGAAACAAATTGGTAAAATAGATCCTTAAATATTTTAAGTATTTGATCCTTTTCATTTTAGTCCCTAGAAAATTACAGTTTTCAAAACTTTCATTTTGGTCACTAACCAAAATGTCCACCTTCCAAAACTAATTTTTCAAAATTGATTCCACCATTATTAAATATATAATTAATAATGATTTTTAAACATTTTTCCATAATTTTTCCATCACCGAAAATATACGATCCCGAAACTGACTCGAATCTCTACTCCAGTCCACCAAACCAGCTAATAACCTACTAAACCGCTAAGCCCTAAAACCGGGGCATTACAACTCTCCCTCACTTAAGAAATTTCGTCCTCGAAATTTACCTGAAGGAAACAAGTGCGGAAACTGCTTCACCATATCCAAATTTTGTTCCCACGTGGCTTCCTCAACCCCGCAGTGCTTCCACAACACCTTAACCAGCTCGACTATTTTGCCAGGAAGCACCTTACTGCTGGTATCAAGAATCTCTACTGGTTCCTCATCATAAGATAGGTCTGGTCTCAACTCGATCTCTTCCACCGGCATGACATGCGATGGATCCGACCTATACCTCCGCAACACCGAAATGTGGAACACATCATGAATCTTTCCCAACTTCGGAGGTAACCTCAAATGGTACGCAACAGGACCCACACGCTCGACAACCTCGTACGATCCAATAAACCTCGGGCTAAGCATCCCTTTCCTCCCAAAACGCAACACCTTTTTTCAGGGGCGACACTTTCAAAAACACTTTATCACCTACAGCGTACTCTATATCCCTACGCTTCAAATCCGCATAGGATTTCTGGTGATCTGCAGCCGCTTTTAAGCGCTCACATATCAACTTTACCTTTTCGGTTGTGCCTTTCAAGGCATTGGGCATAGACACAAACGTTTCCCCCCGCTTCTGCCCAACACACGGGCGTACGACACTTCCTGCTATACAACTCCTCATAAGGAGCCAACTGTATGCTAGCATGATAACTGTTATTGTAAGCAAACTCCACCAGTTGCAACCGCTTCTTTAAAGTTCCCCGACACTCAATAACACAACACCTTAGCATATCCTCGGGAACCTGAATCACGCGCTCCAACTGGCCATCCGACTGAGGGTGGTACGAGGTACTGAACCTCAACTGGGTTCCCAAAGCACGATGTAAACTCACCCAAAACCTTGCGGTGAACCGCAAATCCCTATCCGAAACTATAGATTTGGGCACCCCGTGCAAACGCACTATCTCAGAGATGTACAACTCAGCTAACCGGTCCAAGGTATACGTAGTATGCACTGGCACAAAATGCGCACACTTCGTAAACTGATCTATGATCACCCAGATCGAATCCTTTTTGGTCGGTGTCAAAGGCAGCCCAGACACAAAATCCATGGTAATTCTTTCCCACTTCCATTCCGGTATCTTCAATGGTTGTAACAACCTAGAAGGAAACTGATGCTCAGCCTTTACCAGCTGAAAAACCAGGCACCGAGCTACAAAATCAGCCACATCCCTCTTCAATCCAACCCAATAGTACTCTTTCTTCAACCCTCGATACATCTTAGTACTACTAGGATGCATAGAAAAAGGACTAGTGTATGGCTCAGGCAAAATAGTACGCCTCAACTCTTCATCCTCGGGCACCATTATTCGACCTTTGAAACACAACACCCCATCATCGTTGAAATAAAAATCTGTAGGACAGCTTCACTTGCAACTCAGCCAACAAACCTCCGTCATTCGTTACACTCAATCTAGCAAACATTGCTCTCAACTCCACATCCGCTTTCCTACTCAAAGCATCCGCTACAACATTGGCTTTCCCATGATGATACTCAATGGTCAGATCATAATCCTTAAGCAACTCAAACCATCTATGTTGCCTAAGATTCAACTCCTTCTGCGACATCAGATATTTCAAGCTCTTATGATCCGTGTAAACCACACATTTCTCACCATACAAATAATGCCTCTAGATCTTCAAGGCAAAAACTACCACTGCAAGCTCAAGATCGTGAGTAGGATAGTTACGTTCATGCACCTTCAACTACCTAGATGCATACGCCACTACCTTACCCTCTTGCATCAACACGCAACCAAGACCGACATACAACGCATCACTATAAACAACGTACTCCTTCCCCGATTCTAGTTGAACCAAAATCGAAGCTTGCGTCAAGGCTTCCTTCAACCTTTTGAAAGCTCGCTGCCTATCCTCCGTCCACTCAAACTTAACATTCTTCTATAGCAACTTTGTTAACGGAGCTGCCACACCGGAGAACCTTTCCACAAACCTCCGATAATAACCCGCCAAACTGAGGAAACTCCAAACTTCCGTCACAAACTTGGGCTCCCCCACCCATTACAGCCTCAACCTTATGAGGATCGAGACGAATTCTTTCGGCCGACATAACATGCCCAAGAAACACAACTTCCTTAAGCCAAAACTCACATTTTCTTAACTTAGCATACAACTGATTCTCTATCAGTTTCTGAAGCACAATCCATAAATGGCTATCATGATCCTCTTTGGTACGAGAGTACACAAGGATATCATCGATAAACACCATCACAAACTGATCCAAAAACTCATGAAACACACGGTTCATCATGTCCATAAAAACAGCCGGAGCATTGGTCAAACCAAACGACATCACAAGAAATTCGTAATGCCTGTATCTTGTACGAAAAGTTGTTTTGGGCACATCCACCACCTTCACCTTTAACTGATAGTACCCCGACCTCAGATCTATCTTGGAAAACACTGAAGCTCCCCTAAATTGATCAAACAGATCATCAATCTGCGGTAAGGGATACTTGTTCTTTATTGTCAACTTATTCAGCTGACAGTAATCTATACACATCCGCAACATACCATCTTTCTCTTTAACAAACAACACAGGCGCTCCCCATGGTGAAATATTGGGTCTAATAAAGCCTCAATCCAACAACTCCTGCAACTGCGTCTTCAACTCCTTCAATTCCTTCGGAGCCATGCGGTACAGAGCAATCAATATTGGTACCGTGCCCGTAAAAACCTCGATGCCAAACTCTACCTCATAGTCAGGTGGCAACCCGGGCAATTCCTTCGGAAAAATACCCAGAAACTCACATACGGTACGAACATCCAGCACTCTCAACTTCTTTGATCCAGGATTCATAACATAAGCCAAATAAGCCTGACATCCCGAATCCAACATTCGCTTTGCCTCCAAAGCCAAAACAACACTAGATAAAAACTTGGCATTCTCGCCAACAACTACCACCTCATAATTATCCGATAACCTCAAAGATATCCGCTTGATCTCAAAATCCACCATAGCCTGATGTTCAGTCAACCAATCCATACCCAATATCACATCAAAACCATAGAATGGTAGCTCCATCAAGTCTACGGCAAACACATATCCCTGAACCATCAGTGGACACCTATGATACAACCTCTTAACCACGACCGTCTCTCCAAGAAAACTAGTCACTCTAACTCCCACATTAAGAATTTCAACAGATATATCAATCAACTCAGCATGCTCACTCAAAATGTATGAATAAGTAGATCTAGAATCAACCAACGAATACAACGACAGACACTGAAGGGTAAAAGTACCTGCAATCACATCAGAGTCATTGCGACCCTCACAATGCGCATACACCCTAGTCGGTCCACCTCCCTCAGGCTGGATAGTAATAGTATGACCCATAGTCTTAGATCCCCCATCTCGATGCTGAAACGGTCGACGGCCACGACCTCGTTGCGGAACAACAACAGGTGCAACACCCTGCCCATCTCGAGCCAAAAATGGATAATCACACCTCTAGTGGTCGCCCGACCCATAACTCCAACAATCATTAGCCACCACAGGCGCAGGTGCCTGACTTCCCTGGCCAACCGTGGGCAATCTCACCTCAAATGGTCTCAGGATCCACAAACCCAGTAAGTGCTATACGAGGCTCTAACTTGGGCACCCTACCCCTGGACTCCACGCCCCACAACACATCCACCTTACCTCGGCTTCAGACGAAACCTCCTATTATGATGTCTCTTGGACCGACCACTACTATAACCCAAATCAGTAGCTCTCTTACCCAAGCTCAAACCTTCTGATCCAGAAGCCAAGCCTAAATTCTGCTCCACATCCTTGGCCCACGAAACCAACACATCAAAATCGGTATAATCAGTAGCAAACATGTATGTCTTAACATCCTGCACAAACCCATAATGGAAACCATCACATTGAGTACGCTCGTCAAGAACCAACTCAGGTGCATACTGACTCAACCTCACGAACTGTACCTCGTATTCTGCAACAGACATACTGCCCTACACCAGAGCCATGAACTCTCACTTCCTCTCATCTTGATATCAGACTCCCAAAAACTTTCTCTGAAAAACCTCACAGAAAAACTCCCAAGTAACATCTCGGTAGCCATACCTGATATAGTGGTAGTCCACCACGTATAGGCATCACCCTGCAACAGGGAAACAGCACAACCCAACTTACGGGCATCAGTGCACCTCATCTGGCCCAATATCCTCTTAGTACTGGCCAACAAACCCTTAGAAGCCTCGGGCGACAACCCTCAAAACTCAACTCCACCCAAACTACGAAGACGCTCAAGCGATAAACCTGGCCCATCAACCAATGGTGTTGGCACACGAACACCCGCACCTGCTGCCTGAAACGCACCGGTCATGGCGTGTATTAACGGTGCCATATCACCCATCCCTGGCCCAGCCGGCACATGTGGTACTTGCTCCATTTCCTCAGGTGGATTAGGTGGGAGCGGTGGTAACCCTCTAGGAGGTACAACTTCTCCTTCATCATCCTGCCCAGCAGCAACAGCAATCGCACTAGATCGCAACTCTCTCCTCGGTCCCATCGTGCTAAAATATATCTAAGGCATGATAATCATTTCAAAACAAAACAGTCAGGCCAGCCTCAAGCAAGGATTCCAAGACTTTTATTTCAAAAATCAAAACTTTCCAGACTATAATAATAAGGCAATGGGTACCCCAAAACATCCCCAACATAGCATACGACCACCAACATTCATATATCAATCACCGTGCATAACAATCAGCGTACATATAACAATCACCATGCAAATCAAACATGGAAACAGCACAGCAACCTCCCAAACGAACCAAACCTGGCTCTAATACCACCAAATGTAACCCCTTCAACCCGGTCTAGATGCCCAACCGCATCAAGAAGGCTACATTAGGTTTTCCGTAGAAAACTGAAGAGATACAACCAAACCCGATCCATTTTTTTCTTTTTATCCTTTCTAGATGTCAATTATTAACCCTACAAGTTCATACAAACATTAGGTGCAACCCCAACTCAATCAGGCATCAATTTGACATCTAATTGTTCACATTTGCTTATACAATCTTTTTTAAGTTACCAATCTTTAATTAGTCGGATTTCAAACTCATTTTTAAGTTACCAATCTTAATTATTCAGATTTCAAACCTTCATCTCAATTTGATCATCCATGCTTATACAATCTCATGGACAAGTTTCGGGGACTAAAATGCAATGAAAGCAAAACTGCCAAGCTAAATTACAAAAAGCGGCCTCGGGTATCGGTACGTGAGTCACCGTACCGATATGCATAGACTGTCCCGTACCGATATGCCAAGGCAGGTATCGATACGTCATAACGAACTTACCGAACTTTAGAATTTTTTTAACATACGTACGGTACGCTTATATGGGTATCGGTACACGGGTTTGGATTAAAAAAGTGAAATTCCAGAGGCAAGAATGTGTACCAATACACCTTTGCTCGTATCGATACGCCAAGAAAAAAATGCCCTAGCGTATCGATACGCCCTAGCGTGTACCGATTCCCCAGACCAAAAAATGTCCAACCGTACCAATACGGTCCCCCCGCAAATCGGTACGTTTGGACCTATAATGTCAAAAACTGCAGGTTTCTCATTCTAAAAGCATTCCCAAACCATCCTAACATACTCATAACATAACCCTAGCACACCAAGCATACCAAAATCATTCAGGCTTGACAAATTCAACATCGCAATATGACATCGTCCAACAAAGAGATTCTATAGGCATGCTTCCTAATTTCCATCCAAGCAACATGTCAAAATGGTAAACCAGCATCAAAACAAATTTTAAAGACCATTTACAACCCAGAAATAACTAAATAAACAAGCTCAAACAGGGAGTTCCACAAAAAATCTCCCAAAACACAATAGGTACCCCATTGCCCTTATTCTTTATAGTCTAAACCAATACATACTTTGGAAACAAGTCTTGCCAAGATCCCCTTGCTTCTTGTTGCCTTCCAAGACCTCAATTATCTGCATTGATGGACAACAAGAGCGTAAGCACACAAGGCTTAGTGAGGAATGCTCCAAACAGCCACCATCAATGCATTTAAAACCATTTATTTAACACCATCCTTTAAAAAAACATCATCATCATGCCCCTTTTGAAAACATGCACTTTATATCATTAAAACCAGCATAATAAACCATATGCTACATGTATCATTCATCAACAGCAAATCCCATTGCTAACCCTCCACTTAAGCCTTCCCATGCATTACTACCAAATACAAAGCTTAAGGAGAAACATGTACAAATCACATTATACAACATAAAACATTTCAATGATACATTAACAATTATATTGGCTTACAAGTGATCAGTATCAATTCCATTAACAAAAGTGTTCATCGGATACACGGATTCAACAAGTGTTAACCCAACACTTCAAGCCATCTCAACCGAATATCAATACAATCACAATCGCGGTGCAATAACAACCGGGTACACTTTCAACCCACAGGGAAACCCATCCCCACATCAGTTAGATGCTTAACCCCACTAACGGGAGTATTCGGTACCGTTAAACCGCTCTATCGTTAGGGTACTTGGATGGAGTATTCAGTACAATATAAACCCCTCAATATCCAAGGCGACTTATTTTACAGTGCATTCAATCCTATGGCCGACCAACTATATCTGATAACAATTTTAAAAGCACATCACTTGCCAATATTATTAACCATTTAACATTTACCTCACTGTTTTAAACAAGCATTAACCAAAACACTTTTCCAAAGCAACAACCATGCTTTAAACTACAAGTATAAACCACATACTTACAAGGATCACTTACCATGTGCATCCTTCAGCATTTCATGCTTAAAACCAGTGTATCAAATACTTTAAAACATGCTTAAATAGTAGGTAACATGTAAATTAAAACAAGTGTATAAAACCATTTCAAACAAGCACGACTGAAAGAGATATCCACTTTATACTTACTTTTGAGTCTAGGTAAGCATTTCAAGCTCTACCATAACTCCCAAAACATTGTATTTTTGAAAAAGATCATTTGTTCCAAAACATCAAAACGCTTTAAACCACGTTTTCACTCATCGATATGCGAAACCTCCATTTTTCGATGCGAAATCAAGTATCTGAAGCCTCCAACGCTTCTCCAATTACTTCCTGATCAACCTCCCCTATTTACCACAAAACAACAGAGGATTAATGCATCATAATGCATTCTAAACACAGCAAACACAATCCTCCTCGGATTTCCACAACAACCGAAATCAAGACAAAAGCACTTCGATTCACAACCCAGCCAACATCTATCAACCTAGCATCATTCGCAACACCAAAACACATCTAAAAATAGATCCAAGACAACCTACCACCTCCAGCAACCTAACAACCATAATTTCAACACAAAACCTTAAAACTAACAACCTAAACAAATAGATACTCTTATTTTTCGGGATTGCATGATAAAAATCACTTATCAACATTTTTAAACATCCAAAATATCAGTCAAATCACCATTATATACTGGAAATTAGATTCAATTCGCGAATCAACACATTTTCCCCTAAGATTTCATTAAATCATTAGAAAATCATCAAAATCAGATTAGAAATGCAAAAGCAAGGATCAAATGCTTGGGAATTTCAATAAAGAACCATAAAATAGAGGAGATCTTAGACCTTACCCCTATTGTTAAGTTTCTCCATCAATTGATTTGTGAAAAGCTAAGAAATCACAAGATTAATGTGAGATTTTGTATAAACAATCTTTGTAAAACAATTTGGAACAATAAAATCACGTTACAAACTACCTCACCTCTGGAAATTTGATGAAATCTGAGTGTTTGACTGAGGAGAGAATAGAGAGAAAAAGTTGAGAGAAAAATGAAGGGATTTTTGTTTAAGAAAAGATAACCACCTTTTTAACAAAATCCACTTTAATTATTAATTAAAGAACATGTTTAAATTAATTAAATTAAGGGAGAAACCTTCAGAAACAAATTGGTAAAATTGCTCCTTAAAGATTCTAAGTATTTGACCCTTTTCATTTTAGTCATTAGAAAATCACAGTTTTTAAAACTTTCATTTTGGTCACTAACCAAAATGTCCGCCTTCCAAAACTAATTTTTCAAACTTGATTCCACCATTATTAAATATATAATTAATAATGATGTTTAGACATTTTTCCATATTTTTTACAACACCGAAAATATACGATCCCAAAACTGACTCGAATCTCTACTCCAATCCACTGAATTGGCTAATAACCCATTAAACCGCTAAGCCCTAAAATCGGGGCGTTACAAAATTTGCTTGAATTAAGATTGAATCCTACTATAATCTCAAAACCCCAAATTGATCACCAAGCTAGGGTTAGGGTTTAGGGATTCAATTGTGAAATTAAGGATGTATATGAAAGATTAATGCTTGTACATGCTGATTTAGTGAATGGATTGAAGAATTCTATTGAATTTCATTAAGTGACCAAAATGAAAATTAAGTAAAGTTGGGGGTTGATCTGTATGATTGGAAATGATATTTAATTTGATTGAATTGATGAATAGCATGCTTAAATTTAAGAGTTGGAACTTGTATCCTTAAGTAACCATTTTGACCACTTTAGGAAATCTAAGGATTTGATGTTCAAATTTCAATATGATATTGGTGATGATGATTAAGTGAGGATGAATGCTGGAATTTGATACTGGAATAACAAAATTGAAGGTTAATTTGAGGTGTTGGAATGGTTAAAGAATACTAAAGATGCAAAATTTTAAAATTTGCCTAGAATTTCAATCATTGGCAGTGAGTTCGGAAATTCACCATAAGTTCTAAAAAATAATTTGAAAGTGATCCTTATATCATTGTATTCGTGATTCAGTCTAGTTTCGTTTGGAACAAACAATGACTGATTTCAATTTGTATATCAAAAGATATGAATTTTTAAGTGATGGAAGGCCAAAAAACAGAGTAGCAGTCTGCCCCTAAAATTCAGAACTGGAATTTGACTTTGAAAATTAGTCATAAATCGTACGAGTTAAATTTGGCTATTAGTTGAAAAGATTATTGAATATAGTTTCTTTCAGAATAAACAAAATCAAATTTTGAGTTGTAGATTATTTTATAGAAATAAATCTTTGAAGGTAGCGCAAGCTGTCAGAGAATGGAATTTGAAACATTTTGTATTTAAATGTTAGTCAGCAAGCTTGGAAGAATTAGTGGAAGTTCAAATTGGTCACTAATGAGCATAATGAGTTTTTGAACAGTAGAAGGAAGAAAGGAAAATATTTGGAAATTTTATATTCGAATGATTATATTAGGCAGCATGTTTAATGTATTGTTGGATTTGAATCTAACAAATATTTTATTTTATTCATGTGATTAATGAAGTCAAGTCCGAATCAAAGAAGGTTCGAGGTACTATGAAATAAAGGATTGAACTAGAACTTAGTGAGGCATTGTGTTAAGTGGCCAAGGTGAGTGCAATTGCATACATATCATGAAATATTGATGTTTTATACATCATTGGGATGGCTTGCGATAAGGCTACACAAATTTTATTATCATTATATTTATGTCATGGAGCATATGATTGACATATTTTAAATATATCAAAAGTTGAATATAAATGCATGGATCACTATTTATATATGATGTTATATTATGAATGTTATTTCGGGTATGAACTACCCAATGTTAAATTATGTTGATATACATTGCTATGGATGAAATAAATATGGAATATATGCCCAATTATGTCATTGAGGGACAAGGTATAGTTGGCATGCCATAGAGTCCAGCAGCACGCTGCATACTCGGTTTAGCTCTATAGTGTATACAAAGAACACTTAGTGCATATGGTGGGCACGACCTTATGTGTATTAGCACTTCGGTGCATATTTGACTCGTGTATCCAGGGTCCTCATAGGCTTATATTTGGGCTATGGTTCATTGGTTAATAAATGATAAACATGTGAATAAGCTTATGAGCTTTTGGATATAAGTGGCAAGTATATCGGTAAGTATTGATATAATATTAAAGGAATTGAACAAACATATCCATTAGCTTGTATCATGCTATGTTTATTCATGCATTGATGCATAGATGACATATTATGACAAATGGACAAGCATGAAAGTCTTATGACATTGGCATATAGTAAATCATTACCAATGCAATATAAAGGTTAGTATATTGGCATATGCCATGTTATATATATATATATATGCATCCTTGAGGTTTAATAAGTCATGAAATTGAATAAGCCTATTTATTTGTTTTTAATCTTGATTATTGCCTCACTAATTTCGTACTTAGCATGCGTTTGATTGTGCACACGTAGGTGGTTCGAGATATTGGAGTAAGCAAGGTGTTGCATCAAGTTCAGAGAATTTCACCAAGCTACCACATTAATGACATTCTACTTCGGTTTTTAATTAATTTTAGTGGCATGTATAAATGTAATAAAAGTGTGTATTTTAGTTCAGAGCCTATTATTTATTGAATAGCTATTTTGTTATTTTTGAAAGGTAAAAGAGCTCCGATTTTGTGTTTTAAGTCAGTATATATATATATATATATTTGGTTTTAAATTTTATAGCATTTTTGAAAAAGGTCATTCTCAACATTGTATTTTTTTGTGACATTTCCGACTTGACTCTAATGATCGGAGTCGAGAAGGGGGTGTTACACTCTTAATACTTACTTCCGATTTTAAACCAACATTTCAAGCTTAATTTAAAGTCACATAACAACCTTTAAACCAATTCAAAGCTGAATTCCACGTTCTCACTCACCGACTACGCAAAACTTTGATCGCCGATGCAAATCCAAGCCTCCAATGCTTCTGAAACTTCACCTCAAGCTTGAGGTTCAACCTCCCCTATTTTAACCACACAAAAACAGAGGATTCAATGCATCAAAATGCATTCAATATCCCAACAACATCAATTCACAATAATCCTCATCAATCTCAAATCAATTTCCCTCCACAACAACCAAATACAACATGAAACACCTTCCAAACTTGACCCAGCCAAACACCTAGGAAACTAGATATTCACTTAGTTTTGGGATTCCAATGTAAAAACCAACTTATTAACATCATACAATATCAAAATCATGTTCTAATCCAATCAAGAACATAGCAAAACAAATCTAATACGAAAATCAATCAATCTCATCAATTAAACCTTAATTTAACCAAAATTTCCATAATTAAATCATTAAAACTCATTAGAAAACATATATAAAGGATCAATAACTTAGGAATTTTAGTAAAGAACCATTCATTAGAGGAGAAGAATAAAGCTCGCCTCTAATGCTGACTTTCCCCTTAATTGGATGGATTTACATGAGAAAACAAGATTAAAACAATAAAATCAAGAACTCATTTGAGAACAACAAATTGAAGAAATCAAGAAGTTACCTGAGAATTTTAAAGAAGAAAAGAGTGTTTGACTGGAGAGATTTTGAGAGAAAACCTTTTGAGGAAAGTTAGGTACGTAAAGTTTGTTTAGGCAATTAATTATAAAATTAATTCTCCAAGACTATTTATTCTCTTTTAAAACCTTTTTAAAATAGCCAATTAAGGAGAAAAGTCTGATATTAGACTTTGGGCAAATAACTTCTTAAAGATTCAAAGTTTTGACCATTTACAATTTAGTCACTAGAAAGACAGATTTTCAATTTTTATATTTTGGTCACCTAACCAAAATATCACTCTTCCAAATTCCACTTTGAAAATTGACTTCACCATAACCTTTTATACATTAAATAATGATTTTAGACTATTTCCATATTTTTAACTCTTTTAAAAATATTTATTTCAAAATAATCCTGAAACTAACTCAAATACTCTAATTCGGTCCACCGGACCGTCTATCCGATTTGGCTAACAACTTGGCCCAAAATCGGAGTGTTGCACAGTGGGTATCGGTAATTGAAAGTTGGTATCGGTTCCTGCAATAAATTCAAACAAAAAATAGTTGTTGAAGGCTCTGCGTATTGGTACGAGACTTTGGGTACCAGTACTCGAAGGAGCGTACCGGTAGCAAAACTCTATACTGGAATTTTGGAAAAAAACATTGTGTATCAGTACACAGCAAGTTCGTACCGGTACGAGCTTTTATGTATCTATACTAAGGTTAGGGTATCGATACTCAAGGCATATTTTTTACTAAAAACACTTCGAAAATATTTGGTTAAGTTAAAATTTTTTTGTAAAGCCTATTAAACACATTTTTAAGTTGAATGGACTTTGAATTATTTTTTTTTTAAAATTACGAACAAGTCAAAAATATTTTTCACAAATTGTTATATGAAAATCAATATCTCAACAATCTTCTCCTTTTTGATATAACAAAACACCATTAAAAATTATTTTTGTGAAAACTCCCCTTTAGAAAGTTAATTTTAGAAAAAGAGAATTTTTTCAGAAAAATATTTTAAGATCCTCTTTTTCTTTTTATAATTGAATTTTTCAAACATATCTCTCCCCTTTTTTTATATAAAAAATAATTCAAAATAAAGTTTGAAATCAATTTAAAACATGATAATAATGGAGAGTAGACCAAAAAATATTTTAAACATGAAAGAATAAAAAATTAGGCTCCCCTTAATCAAGCATCAACAAAATTGTTAGTCTAACAATTTGAGAGAAATAAAATTGAATTTTAATAAAATAAATAAATAAATCAAGAAATTCAATTTAACATGCTATATATCAAATTTATCAATAATCACACAAAGCATAGTAAAAAAGGAGACACAAATTTCCCTTTTTGATTGTGCGTACCGGTACAGAGACGTCTGTATCGGTACTTGTTGAATGTCGTATTGTTACGATAAGGGCTCTATTGGTACCGACTGCACGAAATGGTGAAAAATTGTAACAAAAACATCTACAAAAGCCTTCTAACTTAGTTTTAAGTTCATACAAAGGCTCTATGAATTCTTAGATATACATTTTCATCATTTTGCTACAAAATTATCAACATGCTTCTCAAAATACAACATATAAAGCATATCAAGCATGAATTTCACCAAATTCAACCAAACATTACAAGTTTAAGGCAAAAAACATAAAGATAAACATATTAGGCAAAAAACATGTAACTCATGCAATTGAGACTCTCCTAACTATATGCAATTAAGGCATTAAAGAGACACTCAAAACATGCTTGGATCATCATATAAATCAAACAATTAATCCATGATCAAGCAGATTGCATTAAAAATAAATTTTACCACTTGAACTGAGGTAGAATTTTAAGCCCCACCCTCTTCAAGTGTCCTTCCTTGTGTGTCAAGAGCTCCCAAAACTTTAACTTTGCTCATCAATGCTCAAGCACACCTCAAAAGACAATCACAAACATTTTGATATCCAAATTGCTTTGGATCCATTGGCATAAGTCTCAAAAAGTTTGTTCCCTTTGGAATCCATTTTTCAAGGTCTTCCTTTTTATTTGAAGAAATAAGTCCCTTAGGGACCCAAACATTCTTCACAATTTTACCAATTAAAAATATAGGAGAACTACATTGTCTTTGATAAAAAATTGTTTTAATAAAATTTGTTTTGGAGCTACCTTCATTTTTCACATTTTTGAATTTTTTTTGAAACAAATTCTTTTTAAGATCATCGATTTCTCTTTGATGATCTTCTTGAACTTTTAGAAGCAAGTTTTGTAAATCAAAATTCCTTTATTCAAAATCGTGAAACCTTGCTTCAAGTTTAAAATTGGTTTTAGAAAGCAATTCATTTTCGAATTTTCAAATTTGAAATCAACATCTTGTTTTTCAGAAATGAAGCCTCGAACTCCAAAACCAAATTCGTCATATGCTTATTGTAACTCATCAACAGTATAAGAATTTAAATTGGATGAGTTAGAAGTAACCTCTTCATCTTAGATGTCCATAAGAAAAAGGTTGGCTACTGTTGCGTGTAATAAGTGCTACGTAAATGTGCAAGTATACACGTCGCAAGTAATAAAGTGATACGAGTATCGAGTATCGTCTCCACAGGGATTGGTTTGGGCCACTTTGCTTAAGTTACTGCACTGTGAAAAGTAAAAACACAATTGATAATAGGAGTTCTAATTAACGAGTAAACTAAGAGCAATAAACTAAAAGAATAGATGAAATCAAAAGAGAGAATAAGTCAGGTTATCGTGAGTTGAGGTGTGATAGTCGATTGGATCGTCTTGGTAAAAGAGTGCAAGGGCAACTCAGTTGTCGTGCCAACTTGCACAGCGTGGTTGCCTTGGCAACTAATCGATGGTTGCCTGGGCGACTAGCTGGGAAACTACTTGGGCGGCTGGGCATCAACTTCAAGGTCTGGCGGAGCGTTCTTGGTATATACTAAAGGTTAGTTTGAAATGATGAAGCTCTTGGTATATACTAAAGGTTAGTTTGAAATTCTCAACGTATACTAAAACATGTTAAATTAGTATGTGATGTTAAATTCAGTTAACTAATATTCATGTTAGTAAATTAAGAACCTTGCTTCATTATAGACAAGTAAATTGGCACAATAAATGCTTGTTATAATTAATTTGATTTATTGTAGGCAAAACAAATTGGCATAATGAACACTTGGACTTGTTTACTAATTTTGATTGCACCAATCCATATAACACCATATGATACACCTTTGCATTTTTTTGGACATTGTTTATTGCACTTTGGAGTTTGGACTTTGATTATGGACAATGGACATTGGACAATGGACTTTGGACTATGGACTTTCATTGCAGAACTTTCCGATTGGATTTCATTTCATCATATGGAATTCGATTGAGTAATAAGATGAATAAAAATTAATCTTAGTATAATACCAAGAGTCGATTCTCAAAACTTCAGTATCTTTTATTTATATCGTTGTTTATTTTCTAATCAATTATTCTCTTTGCATATTTTTTATTTTTATTTTATTTATAATCTTGTAATTTCTAAACAAAACATCCCTGTGGATTCGACCTTAGAATCCCGAGAACTATTACTTGACAACAACCTGCACTTGGGTATACGAATGAAAAGAGCCGGTTAAGTTTTTCGCGCCGTTGCCGGGGAAGGTAAGATTTAGAATTCAAGTTTATTATATATATATATATATATTTAATGGACGGTTATACCACCTATATATATTATATTAAATAGATGATTCTACCGCCTATATATATTATATTTAATGAACGGTTTTACCGCCTATTTATGTGTATATTAGTTTTTTATGTTGGTTTGGCAGCGTGATTTTAATTCTCGTCATTTGGTTAGAAATAATTTTGAAACTCTTTTCAGAAATCTGTTTGACACACCTCCAAATTCACCTACCATGGCTGAAGATCAACTTGTTCTCAATGAAAATGAAAGTATGCAAGTGCGTTCGATGCGTGATTACTTGCAACCCCCTCGAACTTCACTACCTTCATGTTTTATATTTCCCCCAAATGCAAACAACTTTTGATTTAAACCAGGTATGATATCTTTACTTCCTACTTTTCATGGCATGTAATATGAAAGTGCTTATGCTTTCCTTAAAGATTTTGAAGATGTATGTGTCACTTTTAATGACCAACAATGTTCAAATGAAATTATTAAGTTAAAATTATTTCCTTTTTTTTAAAAGCTAAGGCAAAAACTTGGCTTAATACGTTGAAACCTAGGTCAATTGACGCTTGGCAAGAAATGCAAACTCATTTTTTAAAAAAAAATCCAACACATAAAACTAATGCTTTAAAAATACAAATTCAAAATTTCAATCAGAAGCCAAATGAAACATTTTTCAGTGTTGGGAACATTTTAAAGATTTATTAAATTCTTGCCCACATCATGGTTTTGAAGAATGGCATATCATAAGTTTTTTCTATGATGGTTTTGTTGGGTCACGACACACCCATGTCGCAATGGAAAAATTATCCGACGATCACCACCAGAGATCCATGTACGAGGAACGATCGGGGTGGATAAGGGCAAAGAATTACCTTTTTAAATTTTGGAATTCTAAATTTGAAGGAGATAGAAATCCAATCACGATTCCACGATATTGATTTCTAAGCCGCAACGATAACGCTCCGACCTCTACGTAGTTCACCCAATTGAAACGAGGATATAAAACTCTCTAAACTATTTAGAGGGTTTTTCCAAAAAGCATTAATGACTGCTAGATCTCTCATGCCTTTATATAGCCTTTGTAATCCTAATTCAACTCATGTTAGGATTTCAATATATATATTAATATATATAATTCTAATTTAACTTTAATTAGAATTTCAATATATATATATATATATTAAATATATATAATCATAATTCAACTTAATTAGGATTTCAATATATATCTATATTAATATATATAATCCCAATTCAACTTAATTAGGATTTCAATGTATATTAATATATATAATCTCAATTCAACTTAATTAGGATTTTAATATATATTAATATATATAATCCTAATTCAACTTTAATTAGAATTTTAATATATATATTAATTTAAATCGAATTATATTATTTATATATTAAAAGAGTTATAATTACAATAATTATTTCCTTTTAATATTTATCCAATAGTTAAATTATATATATCGAATATTTATTAATTTAACTAAATTCGTGTACAACAAATTTGTACATATATAATTCGTTTAATATATGCTCATTTCAACCGTGGGTATGACCCTGTAGGTTCTTTGTAACGTTAGTAGTAAATATTAGAACATTTCTAATATTACAAACAATGAGTGACATCTAGCAATATGTCATTGTCACCTAAGTTACAAGAAATCATGATTCGACATAACCTCTTCGTGATTAACTCTTTTCATGTATTAAATCCCTTTTTCCTTATATCTAGATTGGACACAAGTCATGGAATAGTAACACTTGTATAGTCCATCTAATATTTCTTGATATCTTGAGTAGACTATTATAAACGAATAACTATGGCATCTCATGTCAACTTGTTCAAGCAAGGCCATGCATTTCTAGTCTCACTCGATCAAGTGGCCTACGATATTACTCCTATTATGTAGGAGGGACAAATCCTATCTTGATCAACCATATCCCACTATATAGATTGTAACATATCCAATATCAGTCTTTATAGTGCAGTCAACTACGACACACGTTTGACTGTATCAAAATGTGTCACTCACGACGTTGAAATAATAATGATCTCAAGTCTGAGGATCATACATATAGTTATCACTATGAGAAATGTTGTGACTGTCACATAATAATCCAAGAAACATGCTCATAGCGGGTCAGTCTAGTATGTCGTTCTCTAACACATACGTATGTATTGATTTTGACATCTCCATATCAATGACAACACTTTGCCATCAATCAACTACATATTAGTCTTAATGCATTATTGTTGTCCATGCCCACAATAATACTCGACTAAGGACATTTAAGAATAACCATATTATTCTAAGGACTTTATTATAATTTAGTTTATTTATGCATGCAGAATTGTAACTGCAAATAATAATGACAATGCCTCTTTTATGAATAAACAAGGTAAAAACAAATGTTTTTTTTACAATCATCTTATGATTAGTCCTTGGGCATACTCTAACAGGTTTGACTCCTGAAACTAAACAATTTGTTGAAACAATGTGCAATGGTGATTTCATGAGTAAACTACCTGAAGAAGCTTTTGATTACTTAGATCGTTTAGCTGAAAATTCTCAGTGTTGGCACACAGAGAATTCTACAAAAGGTTCTGCTAAACATAATCTTGTGCATAATAAAGGAAAATATCACCTTAACCAAGAAGATGATTTAAGTTCTAAGTTTGCTATTTTGTCTAGAAGACTCGATGTCATAGAAACTAGGAAAATAAAAGAAGACAATTCAGTGAAAAATAAAGGGAGTTGTGATATTTGTGATATTATGGGACACTCTACTCTTGAATGTCCGAACATTCCAATTTTTAAATAAATGCTGCATGAGAATACAAATGTCATAAATACATCCTCAAAGCCTTTTCCTTCTCTGTGTTCTGAAACTTATAACCCTCAATGGAAAAATCATCCAAACTTTGGCTGGAAAAATAATAACCATCCTCATGTACCCCAAAATCAAAAGTCTCCATACGGTTCATCTAATTTATATTCATAGGTAAAAAGTCTTGATGAGACATTACAAGTTTTCATTCAGGAATAGAAAAATTCTAATATTCAAACATCACAAGCTATCAATGAAATCAAGACAACACTTTTAACATTTACAGCTTCGTTGCGCACTCAAGAAAAAGGTAAGTTTCGTGCTCAACCTCTTCCAAATCCTTCTAATCAATCTCTTGTTTCTTGTTCTAGTGGAACTCAACAAGAAGATTTTAATCTATCATGGCCCTCCGAAGTGGCTAGAATGTTGATAAAACTATTCCATCAAAAATTCAAGAATCCTCATCTCCTTCAAAATGTAAAGGTAAGAATGATGGTAAGTCTGAAAACATTGACATAGAAAAAGAGAAATGTGGAATTCCTACTCCTTTTCCCAAGAGATTACAACCAACAAAGAATTTAAACAAAAATGCTGAATTCTTAGAACTTTTCAAACAAGTTAAGATCAATATTACTTTGTTGGATGCAATCAAACAAGTTCCATCATATGCAAAGTTTTTGAAAGATATGTGTACTGTCAAAAGAAAACATAATGTGCAAAAGAAAGTATTTTTAACAAAAATTGTAAGCTTGATCATCAGCATCTTACTCCACCCAAATACAAAGACCCTGGATGCCCAACAATTTCATGCATTATTGGTAACACTAGAATAGAGCATGCTTTGCTTGGTCTTGGTGCTAGTGTTAATCTTTTACCTTTTTCGGTATATCAACAATTAGGTTTGGGTGAACTTAAAGCAACACCTATTACACTCCAACTTGCTGATCGTTCTATTAAAATTCCTCGAGGGGTGGTAGAAGATATGTTGGTTCAAATTGATAAATTTTACTTTCCAAATGATTTTATTGTTTTGGAAACAAGTCCTATTTCAAATGCAAATGCACAAATTCCTGTTATTTTAGGTCGCCCATTTCTTGCTACTTTTAACGCCTTGATTAATTGCAGGAATGGTGTTTTAAACCTTTCTTTTGGGAACATGACTTTAGAATTAAATGTGTTCAATGTTTGTAAGCAACCTGGAGAGAATTTTGAAGTACATGAAGTGGATTTTATCGACGAACTTGTTCATGAACAAATCAACATTTCTAAACTTTCTGATCCTTTAGGAAATTATTTTGTTGATTCTGAAATTGATGATGTCCCTAAAAATATCTTTTGCAAGAAAATGATCATCATTATTGGATACAAAAATTTGAGAAACTTCCATCACTACCAACTGCTTTGGTATCATCAAATGAAGAATCACCAAAGTTGGATCTAAAACCATTGCCATCTCATCTAAAATATTCATTTTTTGGTAAGAATAAAACCTTTCCAGTTATAATCTCTGCAATAATTGATGCATTCCAAGAAGGTAAGTTGTTAGAAATTTTGAAAGTACATAAGAATGCATTAGGATGGACCATAGCTGACATAAAAGGAATTAGCCCATTGATTTGCAATTATAATATTTATTTATAAGAAAGTGCTAAATCTTGTAGACAAATGCAACAAAGGCTTAATCCTAATATGAAATAAGTAGTGAGAAATGAAGTCATTAAACTATTGGATAATGGAACCATTTATCCTATTTCTGATAGTAAGTGGGTAAGTCCTACTCAAGTTGTACCTAAGAAATCTGGAGTTATTGAGGTTAAAAATGAAAATAATGAATTAATTCCAACTAAGACTGTTTCTGGTTAGCGTTGTGCATTAATTATAGAAAACTTAACATAGTAACTAGGATAGTTCATTTTCCTTTAACCTTCATGGATCAAATCTTAGAAAGAGTTGCAGGTCATGAATATTATTGTTTTTTAGATGGATACTGATAAGTGTTCAAAAGTACTATTTTTCTTACCCTTTTTACTCATATTATTGTTAGACTTAGGCTCATATTAGTTGCATAGTTAGCCATTCATGCATTAATCCATGTTTCCTTCCATCGTTGAGCTTGATTTCATAACTTGGTAGTTTTTGTGGGAAAAGATGCTGCTTTGGTGTGTTTTGTGTGTATATGCAGGATCACTTGCCAAAGCAAGGCTAGAGCTAGTTTCCAGGGCAATGCATGAAGGAGACGCCGAGCCAGTTGCCATGGCAATTGTCGACAAGAGAAAAGGTGATATGGTAGTCGAAATTGATGACTAGACAAGCCCAAGATGACGTGGAGCAAAGCCCAAACCCAAAGGAATTTGATTTCCATGCAGAGATTAAAGAAGAATTAAATTCCAAGAAGATAGGAGAAGTTCTAGTAGGAATACAATTATAATAAAGAATTATATTCTTTAAAGATAATTTAATTCCAACTTAAACTCCTCCTCAAAGAAGGACTTTGGCCTAGCCCTATAAATAAGATGGAGATTTCGACAATTGATAGAGAGCAATAGAGGGGAATTTCGACAAGTCCAAGGAGGGCAAGAGGAGAGAATTTTCGACAAGCATCTAGGGCAAGGAGGATTTCGACAAGCCTCCTCCTTCATCCTTTTTTTTCTTGTTCAATTGGGTTCATGCTAGGGGTTATTTATCTTGTGTTTCTTTGGAACCTAGCCATGAACTAAATCTACTTGACTATGGTTATTGTGTTTTGTGGTTGTGGGAAACTATTGGTTTTTGTTTAGGTAATAAGAGTTTGCACTTTTCTCTTTCAAGGTTTATTTATTCTTGGTTCTTATTCTTGTTTGCGAGTGAATTAGGAGAGGATCTCGTGATTTCATCTATTTATCTAATATCGGGAGAGTTAGATTCAAGAAACGAATGAATATGATCTTTATTCAATCTATTGATGGTGAAGATTAATCCGGCTTAGGAATAAGTTAAGGATTTCAACGGCTAAGAGGAGTGCAAGATTGGTTGTTGTTCACCCTTGATTCACGCAAGGATGTATTATCAAGGCATGCACAAGTAGTTAGAGTTTCGACTTAGGGATAAGAAGAAACCATTGAAGAACGCTCTGCGGAACCTTGAAGATTGCTGCCCAGACGCCCTAGTAGTTGCCCAACTAGTTGCCCAGGCAACCATCGATTAGTTGCCAAGGCAACCCCGTTGTACAAGTTGCCACGGCAACTGAGTTGTCCGTGCACTCTTTTACCAAAACGATCCAATCGGCTATCACACCTCAACTCACGATAACCTGGCCTATCTCTCTCTCAATTGATCTCATCTATTCATTTACTTTATTGCTTTCTAGATTAGTTATTAGTTAAACTCCTATAATCCTTTACTTGTGTTTTTACTTTTTACAGTGCAAGAGACTAGATTCTTGAAGTGGCACCAATCCCTGTGGAGACGATATCTTTTATACTATAACTTGCAACGTGTATACTTGCACATTTACGTAGCACTTATTACGCGCAACAAGTTTTTGGCGCCGTTGCCGGGGATTGGCAATAGCGACTTTGTTTTTATTTTCTTGCACTTTCTTTTTACTTTTTTTGTTTAAAATTCAAAGGGCTAACAAACTTTGGTTTTGCATTGGTATATGACCAGGCGAGACCGACTTCACGAGAATATCCCTTTGATCCGTAAATCGAACGAACCTTACAAAGACTTAGGCGAAGGATAAGAGAAGCAATGGCAAATCAAGGCGGCAATATGAATCAAGATGTTCGGCGGGAGGAGGAGTGATTCTTGCACGAAACAGAACTATTCGAGAATATCTTGAAGAAGATCTTGATGGACTTAACCCGGAGTTGTCGCACCTGAAATTGAAGCCGACCACTTTGAGTTGAAACCGGTAATGTTTAGTATGATCAACACAATAGGTCAATTTGGCGGCTCAAGAATCGAAGATGCGGCAACATCTAAAATCTTTCCTCGAGATTTGCAACTCGTTCAAGATACGAGTCACCCCGATGTATTACAATTAAGATTATTCCCTATTCTTTGAGGATAGGCGAAAGCATGGTTGAATAGCATTCTGCCGGATCCATAGCATCTTGGACTGATCTTTGTCGTGATTTCCTTGCTAGATTTAATCCTACAAATTTGACTAATAAGCCAGAACGACATTACTTCTTTTCGGCAGCGGATGATGAATCCATGTACGAGGCTTGGGAGCGATATAGAGAACTTCTACACAAATGCCCCTACACGGATTCGGTGTGGACTCGAGTAACAATGTTTTACAACGCCGTGAATACACCAGCAAGGATGATGCTAGATGCCTCGGCAAACGGCATACTCCTAGATAAGTCACCGGAGGAAGCAATGCAAATTTTAAACAGGCTGGCCAAGAATGATTATCAATTCCCATCTACTAGAAGAGGAGGAGTTAGACGCCAAGCCACAATACATGAACTAGGATCATCAGATTCAATTTCGGCACAATTGGCCACTTTAACCAAGATGGTCCAGAACATGCAAAAACCAAACAACACACATGAAGTCAAGGTAATGGATTCTTTTTGTGAGTTATGTGGTGATAACCATAATTCTTCTGAATGTATGCAGAATCCGGAATCCAGCTTCTATTTGGGGAATTAAAATCGGAACAACAATTTGATGTCCAATACATACAATCCAGCTTGGAAGAAGCACCCAAATTTTTCATGGAGTAATCCCAACAATGCTCTAAATCAGAACAATCAGAATGCACAAGCATCGGGATTCCAGCAGAATATGCCACAGCAACAACCGACGAGGAAAATTCTCTAAATGCTTTTATGATGAAAACTGAATCTTATATGGCTGAGAATAGTAATTTCATAAAAAGAACTGATGCTTTTATTAACAGGACCGAGATGAGATTGCAAAACCAAGAGGCGGCAATCAAATAATTAGAAAATCAAGTCGGACAGGTTGCTCAAAATCTGAATACTAGACCGCAAGGAGGTTTACCTAGCGATACTGAAGTCGCAAGAGGAACTGGCCATGAGCAATGTAAGGCAATCACCACTAGAAGTGGCCAACAACTTAGAGAGGTTCAAACCCGCTCATCAAACAAAACTCCACAAAAAGATCAAGATGAACCTAGCGGCAAAGCCTCAGATGCTGAACCAGGAATTGCCGCGGCAACCGGCAATAAGCATGCCTCGACAACCGACGATAAAGATGCCTCGGCAACTGGCGATGAGCACGCCTCGGCAACCCCAGTTGATACCACCTCAGAAACTCTAGATGTCCCGGCAATGTCGTCAATCAGGTTCTAAACCAATGAAAGGATTGAAGATATCCGACTTCCACCACCATTCCCACAAAGGTTGAAGCGACAAAAGCAAGAATACCAATTCAAGAAGTTTCTTGATATCCTAAAGCAAGTCCACATCAACTTGCCATTGGTGGAAGCAATTGAACAAATGCCAAACTATGCCAAGTTTCTTAAAGACATTGTGTCCAAGAGAACAAGGCTAGGAGAGTTCGAAACAGTTGCCGCAACAGAGGGATGCATGGCAATGTTGCACAATCGTATGCCACCCAAGTTGAAGGATCCTGGAAGTTTCACAATACCCTGTTCTATTGGAAATCACTATGTCGGGAAAGCACTATGCGACCTTGGGGCTAGCATAAACTTGATGCCTAAATCAGTTTTCCAGAAACTAGGAATCGGGAAGGCAAGACCTACAACAGTTATGCTACAACTAGCCGACAGATCCTATGTGCATCCAGAGGGAAAAATCGAGGACATACTGGTAAAAGTTGATAAATTTATTTTTCCCGCTGACTTTATTGTTTTGGATTGTGAAGTAGATGAGCATGCACCCATCATTCTCAGGAGACCATTCCTAGCAACAGGGAGAACCTTGATCGATGTTGAAAAAGGAGAACTCACAATGAGGGTGAATGACCAACAAGTTAAACTAAATGTGTTCCAAACACTAAGGCATGCCGATGATCCAGAAGAATGCCAACTTCTTCATGCCACGACAGAGTTTAACTTCGACGAGGAATTTAGTTGCCTCGGCAACTACATTTCCGAACAAGAGGAACCTGAGGAGTATGAAGAACCGGTCAATGAGGAACAACAAGAAAAGGCAAATTGTCTAGTCAATCGACTATGAAAAGAAGTTGATCAAAATGTTGATGCCACACAAGAAGGCAATAGGGAGGAGGACGCGGATCTAGAGATATGCGATGCATTCCCGGATGAACAAATTTTAGTTACCTCGGTAACCCTCGACGCCTCTGTAACCCTCGACGCCTCGGCAACCCTCGACGCCTCGGCAACCATGGATGCACACGCCTCGGCAACTCTCGACACCGCAGCAGTCTTAAACGCATACACCTCGACAATTTTGGGAGTAGAAGCCACGGCAGTACATGCCTCAGCAATACCCTGGTACGCGGATTTAGTTAATTTCCTTGTTTGTGGTATTTTACCTTATGGCATTACTCACCAAGGGAAGAAGCGGTTCCGCCATGATGCTAAGCATTACTTTTGGGACGAGCCTCTTTTGTTTAAACAATGTGCAGATTAGGTTATACGCCGATGTGTCCCTGAAGAAGAGCAACAGAATATACTCCGGCAATGTCATTCTTCACCTTATGGAGGACATTTTGGAGGAACTCGTACTGCGGCCAAAGTTCTGCAATCCGGTTTGTATTGGCCAACATTGTACAAAGATGCCCAAGACTTTTACAAGCAATGTGATCGTTGCCAGAGGACGGGAAATATCTCTAGACGACATGAGATGCCACTCCAGAACATCATCGAGGTGGAATTGTTCGATGTGTGGGGGATCGATTTTATGGGACCTTTGCCATCTTTATTCGGCAACCTCTACATCTTACTTGCTGTTGACTACGTGTCTAAATGGGTTGAGGCAGCTGCAGTTCCCAACAACGATTCCAAGACCGTGCAATGATTCTTGCAGAAAAACATATTTACACGGTTTGGGATGCCGAGAGCAATTATCAGCGACGAAGGCAAGCATTTTGACAACAGACTAATTGCCAAGATGTTGCAACGCTTCGGCATATCACACAAGATTGCCACGGCATATCACCCACAAACCAACGGGCAAGCAGAAATTTCCAACCGGGAGTTGAAGGGAATACTCGAGAAAGTTGTAAATCCCTCAAGGAAGGATTGGTCATTAAGACTAGATGACGCACTTTGGGCATATCACACTGCATTCAAAACACCCTTAGGTATGTCCCCCTTCCGACTTGTCTATGGCAAAACATGCCATCTACCGGTGGAAATCGAGCACAAGGCGTACTGGGCAATCAAGACCGTGAATATGGATTGGGAAAGTTCCGGACAAAAGCGTTTGATGGATCTCAATGAGATAGAAGAATTCCGTGCACTCGCCTATAACAATGCACGAATCTACCAGGAGAAAACAAAGCGATGGCACGACAAGAAACTATTGCCACGACAATTCACGCCAGAGCAACTAGTTCTTCTATTCAATTCTCGGCTAAAACTTTTCCCGGGAAAGCTGAAATCAAGATGGTCGGGACCATTCGAAGTCGTCAAACCATTCTCCCATGGTGTTGTGATAATCAAGTCCATCTCTGACAACCATGAATTCAAAGTTAATGGACAAAGATTGAAGCACTACAATGGTGCCCATGTGGAATGTAACAAGGAAGTGGTCAACTTAGGAGATGCATGAGCATGCTCTCCCTTTTGATATTAGTAGTTTTATTTTATTTTTATTTTTATTTTCGATTAAGTATTTATTTTATTTTATTTCGAATTTTTTTTATATTTCCGATTATTATTAATTTTTAGGATAGATTTTTTTATTTAAGTTTAAGAATCCTATTACACATCTTTATTTATTTTCTTTATTAGTTTATCTTTAATTTTAATCCTTATTTGATTTGTCTTTGAATTGTAGGAAAAAAAGTTCAAGATAAAGAGGAATTCTAATCCAAGTAGGAAAACATCTTCAACAAGGAAACTAATGGGCTGAATCTAAGGCTTATATAAAGCCTCCAATTCACCCTAACCACAACCCCTTGTCGACAACTTCTCCCCCACCCTAAACCCTTTTTCATTTTCCCCTAATTCCACCCTCCTATCTTTTCTATAAAACCCATCACCCTTAACCTATTCCTATCATTTTCCTTTAACCTTCATGGATCAAATCTTAGAAAGAGTTGCAGGGCATGAATATTATTGTTTTTTAGATGGATACTCTAGGTATAATCAAATTGCAATTGCAACTGAGGATCAAGAGAAAACTACATTCACATGTCCCTTTAACGCATTTGCATATAGAATGATGCCTTTCGATTATGCAATGCCCCAACCACATTTCAAAGATGCATGTTAAGCATTTTCAGTGATATGGTTGAACGTATTCTTGCGGTATTTATGGATGACTTTTCTAGTTTTTGTTGCTTGTCAAATTTAGAAAAGGTATTGGTTAGATGTGAAGAAAAAATATTGTTCTTAATTGGGGAAAATGCCATTTTATGGTTACTAATGGTATTGTCTTGGGTCATGTTGTCTCTAGAAAAGGAATTGAAGTAGACAAGTAAAAATTAATTTAATTTCCAACTTGCCAACACCTAAGATTGTAAAGGATGTAAGGTCATTTTTAGGACATGCAGGATTTTATAGGAGATTCATAAAGAATTTTACTGCAATATCTAAACCATTATGTAATCTCTTATTAAAAGATAGTGCGTTTGAATGGAATGAAGATTGTGAACATGCTTTTAAAAAACTTAAAAACATGATAATTGCTGCTCCTATAATGAGACCTCCTGATTGGACTTTACCATTTGAAAACATGTGTGATGCTAGTGAATATGATGTTGGTGTTATTTTAGGACAAATGAAGGATAAGAAACCATATGCCATATATTATACGAGTAAAACTTTAAATAGTGCTAAAATGAATTATTCCACTACTGAAAAAGAATTACTTGCAGTAGTATTTGCGTTGGATAAATTTAGATCTTATCTTGTTGGATAATCATTTTTTTAGTGATCATGCAGCTTTAAAATATCTTCTTTCCAAAAGGATGCCAAACCAAGGTTGATCAGGTGGATTATTTTACTTCAAGAATTCAATATCACCATTCGTGATAAGAAAGGAGTAGAAAATGTGGTGGCAGATCATTTATCAAGACTACTTTGTGATACATCTTTTGAATCCACACCAATTAATGATACTTTTCCTGATGAACAACTTTTAAGTATTTTTGTGACACCATGATTTGCTGACATTGCTAATTATCTTGTCACAGGTAAAATTCCTTTTCAATGGGATCTTCACGATAAGAGAAAATTTCTAAATGAAGTAAAGAAATTTTATTGGGATAATCCTTACTTGTTCAAGCATTGTCTTGACCAAATATTTAGAAGATGCATACCGAAAAATTAGGTAAGTAGTGGCCTTAATTTTTGTCATTCCGGGGCATGTGGTGGACATTTTTCATCAAAGAAAACTGCAGCAAAAACTTTAGAATATGGATTTTATTGGCCAACCTTATTCAAAGATGCTCATAATTTTTGCAAGTCTTGTGAAAGTTGTCAAAAATTGGGATCTATTTCTAAAAGAAACATGATGCTATTAAACCCAATTTTAGTGATTGAAATTTTTGACTGTTGGGGAATTGATTTTATGGGTCCGTTTCCACCTTCTTTTGGTTTCTTGTATATTTTGGTCGCAATTGATTATGTTTCAAAATGGAATGAGGCAATTTCATGTCGCAATAATGATCACAGAATAGTGATCAAATTTTTAAAAGAAAATATTTTAAGTTAATTTGGAATTCCTCAATCTATTATAAGTGATTGTGGAACACATTTTTGCAACAAGGTTTTTGAATATTTAATGAATAAATATACCATTACACATAAAGTTGCAACCTCTTATCCCCCCAGACAAATGGACAAGTAGAACTTGCAAATAGGGAAATTAAACAGATTTTGGAAAAAACAATTAACCCAAATCGTAAAGATTGGCCTTTAAGACTTAATGATGCTTTATGGGCTTATCGAACTGCTTTTAAAACACCATTGTGCATGTCCCTCTATAGACTAGTTTATGGAAAACCTTGTCATTTACCTGTGGAATTGGAACATAATGCATATTGTGCTATTAAAATGTTTAAATCTAATCTTGATGATGTTGCACAATTGCGAAAGTTACAAATTAATGAACTTGAGGAACTTATAAATGATGCACATGAAAATTCAAAGATTTATAAAGAAAGAGGCAAAGCCTTTCACGATAAAAGAATTTCAAGAAAAAAAATTGATGTTGAGTAAAATGTTCTCCTTTATAATTATAGACTTCACTTTTTCCTAGCAAATTGAGATCGAGATGGAGTAGACCTTTTGTTGTGCAGCATGTTTATCCTTATGGAGCAATTAACATTGAAAATCCTAAAACTGGAAACGTGTTCAAAGTGAATGGACACAGACTTAAACCTTTCATTGAAAATCAAGCCAATCAAGGCGAGGTTCTTTATCTTTTAGATCCTTGTTAGAAATATTTTGGTGTAATTATATATAATTATATTTTTATTATTATATATTATTATTATTAGAATATTTAATATTATATTAAATTATTATTATTATTTAATTCTCGGTTAAATGGCGAATAACGATACTCCGCCAAATCTTTCGGTTCTTCAGCTACCCATAAAACTGATACTGTATATTCATTTCTCAGTTTTACTTTCAAATTCACTCTCTGGTTTTCTCTTTCATTTTCTTTTTCTTTCAAAATAGATGTTATTCTCTCAAAATTGCATAAATGTCTTTCCTTTATTCCACAAAACATGTTTTGAAACTTTACAAAGTCAGGCTTGAAAGATTGAGAATTATCATGCAAAAAGGCATGCTTACTGACGTTTTTATGCTAATCGAAGAAAAAGTAAGGTATGAAGAATATCTTCCCTTTTTACATTTACCTGGTACTGGAAGAAGTACATATGCAATGAAAAGAAGATCCAAACGTCTTGGATCAAAATGCCAAAAATGTGTAAGATGGACTTGTTCGGGAAGATGTGATTCTATTGAGATGCCTTCCATAAATCGAGATGACAAAATTAGATTTGTTAAGGATGGGCTGAGTAAAGAGAATTTGGAGGATATCCAAAGTTCTCTTGAGACGCATCCGAGTGGAGATGTGCAGAGACAAATTCTTGATTTATGGTTGATATTTCAAAATGAATGGCAACTTCTGGGCCATGTTTGCCAGTTTTTAAGAAAATTGAATGGGAAGCCTATCCTCGACTCATAGAAAGCGTTCAAGCCATTTCTGGACGTAAAACCAGAGGAAGCTGTGAGCCACAGTCGCAACTACTATAAATATTTCTCAAGCTTTGATTTGCAATAATTTCTTCTTCTTCGTTGTCGTGTTTAATTATTGTTTGGATTTGAGTGATCTTGAATAACTGTGTGTTGCAGGAACCATTATTGCAATTGTAATCATTTTCTACTATTGACTTTTTGACTCTTTGCTGCAAGATTCATTAATGACAACCGTTTACTGTTTACCTTTTCAATTTTTGTTTCTACTTTTTGACATTTTGATTTTTCGGTTTAACGTTTTGTACTAACAGCTTATCTACCACTCTTTGCTACAATATTCATTAATGACAATCTGTTTACTGTTTATCTTTTGAAATTTGGTTTCTACTTTTTGACATCTTGATTTTTCGGTTTAACGTTTTCTACCAACAACTTATCTACCACTTATTATATATTTGTATTGTTCTTCATTTCTTTTCAAAAAAAAAAGAAAAAAAGAAAAAATGGAAAATACTTCAACCATACGTCTTCAAAGGTTCTGTGTTTTTTGTGGATCGTATCCAGGAAAAGATGAATCTTTTGCAAATGTAACACCCTAACCAGTATTCTATATCCCTTACTAATTAGAGTATCACATAAAGAATATACCAAAGTATCACATTAATATTTATAAGAAAAATTATAATTTATCCATTTTACCATTTATCACGTAGAATCATATTTCAAATTTCTATCCCATCGAATAAAGTTTGATTTCCGGCAGCAACTTAACAATTCTTATCTATGATATATAAAGAATATAACTGCCTAAAATAAAATCTACCTGATTACTCTATTTAACCTTTTTTAATCATTACCCGATTTTAAATATAGTATAACTACTCATCATTTACTATAAACATTAACTAGTTTATATGTTATCACAAACCATGTGTAAACTAGTATAAAACATACTAACTTTAATATATACATGCCATCTAGTATTATCAAAATACATCATAAGATGTTATTATTGATATCGTGATTATATTCCTGATAAGTAGGATGATTGCTCCTTACTCCGGTTTCTGCTTTTTACCTACGCGTGAAAACCATCACACGCTAAGTATACACTTAGTGCGGCAATAATAATATCCAGTGCAATATAACATAACTATAACTAATAACTTGTGACACCCTAATCAGTATTCTATATATCATACTAATTAGAGTATCACATAACGAATATACCAAAGTATCACATTCCTATTCATAAGAAAATTATAAATTATCCATTTTACTATTTATTGCGTAGAATCATATTTTAAATTTTTATCCACTCGAATTAAGTTTGATTTCATGCAGCAACTTGACATTTCTTATCTATAATATATAAGGTATATAACTATTTAGAAACTGCCTAAAATAAAAATCTACCCGATTACTCTATTTAGTCTTTTCTAGTCATTGGCCGATTTTTAATTTAATATAACTACTTACTATCCGCTATAGATATAAACTAGTTTATACGTTATTTCAACCCATATATAAAACTATTATATAACCGACTAATTTAACATATACATGCTATCTAGAAATATCAAAAACATCAAAAGATGTTATTACTGATACCGTAATTATACTCTGGATAAGTAGGATGCCCGCTCCTTACTCCTATTTCTGCTTTTTACCTACGATTGAAAACCATCACAGGCTAAGTATATACTTAGTGAGGTAATAGTAATTTCCAGTGCAATATAACATAACTATAAATAATAACATATAACTGTCTTTATGCATTTTGAATCACTAGATATGACTTACCAATATGTTTATCATATATCAAATAATATAAACCGGATATAATTTTCTTACCAATATACTTGCCATAACTTTAAGATTTTGTGAACTCTTTTACCTGAAACTCTTTCACCTATTTATCAAATATTTACCGAATAACCATAGCCCAAATATAACCTATGACGACCCTAGGTACACGAGTCAAATATGCACTGAAGTGCTAATACACATAAGGTCGTGCCCACCATCCGCAAGTTTATAAGGTCATGCTAACCATCCACACATTTATAAGGCAGTGCTAACCATACACTAAGTGTCCTTTATATACACTATAGTTCTATCCTGGATACCCGAATATGCAGCGTGTTGCTGACTCTATGGCATGCCAACTATACCATGTCCCTCAATGACTTATTTGGGCATATTTTCCATATTTAATTCATCCATTGCAATGTACATCAATATCATTTAACATTGGGCAGTTCATACCCGAAATAACATTCATGATATAACATCATATATAACTAGTGATCCATGCATTAATATTCACTTTTGAAATATTTAAAATACGTCAAATATATGATCAATGACATAAATATCATGCCAATATATATAAACCAGGTAGATTTATCGCAAGTCTTACCAATGATGTATAAAACATCCATGTATCATGTTATGTATGCATTGCACTCACCTGATGCCTCACTGGTAAACCTTATTATAGCTGGTAGCTTTACTCTTAAAACTTTTCCTTATCCTTAAATTTTCTCGTACTATGATCTTGATCACGATCACGATCTATAAAATTATCGTTTACCAAATACATACATTTCAAAGCATATGTTAGTATCATTCTAACATAAGAACATATTAGGAATAAAGTTCCTAAAAATCCTTCACTATCCATATCCATCACAATTTCACAAGAATATCTAAATTTTCATAATATAACCATAAAATGAATTCTTTTAGAATTCACTTCAACTTTCCAAATTATTCAAAATGGTCCCCTGCCATTAAACTTTAAATTCAATCATTAAACAACATATTCAAGTATTCCAAGAATACTTTCAAGCTTAGCACATAAATTTCAAACCAATTTCCAATTCAATCCTATATTTCCCTTAATTTGCTATTTGGTCCACAACACTTCGCAAACTTCTCAAAATGATCCAATTGAATCTTCTAACATTAATTTTCAGCATAATAAATCAACTTTCCAACATTTGACTCTTAATTCCTTAATTTCCTAAGCTATGCGAAAAGGTCCTTAAAACTTAACAAAGCTCCAATTTAATACAAACAACATTTTAAGCCTTGTAAAATCATTCTCACATCATTTCTAGCCTTAGGAAAATTTTCATTAATTTTCCCTAATATTCTTCTAATATGCCGAATATGAAAGGTCACTACATTCAAAATTTCCAACTTGATTCAAGCATGAATTCAACTTCTAAACCTCATTTCCAAGCTTCTATAATCATTCCCATATTAAAATCAATCTAATTTCAACTTCACATCAAAACCCTAACTGTAAACAAAATAGGATTTAGCTACTTTCAAGTAGTTTCAATCATAATATAAGCTTGGGTATGATTCTACAACAACAATTTCATCAAAAACTAACCTTAACTCATCATATTTAAACATTCCCTTCATCCATCAAAATCACAAAACTAGGGTTTCAAGCAAGGAAAGCATGAATAAATGGTACCAAAAGATAGAAAATTTAATGGGGATAAATTTCACATTTCATGCTTTCATCCAAATTCCAACTAAAATAGCTTGAAAATTCGAAAGACAAAATTTTATTTCTTACCTTGAAGCTTTCGAACAAGAGAGGATGATGGAGAAAAAGTCTTGAAATTTCAGTTGTTTCCAATTTGGCCATTTGTCATCTTATTTTAAAAATCCTAAAAAATCTCTTTTATAGCAAAATGACCATATTGCCCTTGTAATCCAATGATTCATATCTTGCCACATGTTTACCTACTTATCCAAGGGTAAAAAATAAACCAAGTAGTTAGTGGTTACCAATTTTGCCCTTGAAATTTCCCAAAATTACCATCTTGCCATTTTTCATCCAATGGCTCATATTTAACATGGAAAACATACTTTAATCCAATGGTCCATGTTAAATCCTTTCATTTTAAGACATGGAAAATATATTTTTAACCTTGTCGTATCATCCTCTAAAATATCTTAAATATCTGATTCGATCCGATTATCTGAATATTTTTCTAAACTTTATCGCTTTATAGCCACTAATACAAACTCCGTACGAAAAATCCGAGTAACACAAAAACATCATTCTTGGGGATAAACTATTCATTTATGGGACTAAAATGCATAACTTTTGGAAATTACAATTTAGTCCCTAAACTTTTTCAAATATTATACTTTGACTACCAAACTTTCAAAATTTTCATTTTGGTCACTAACCAAAATTTTGGGATATTACAATTCTCTCCCCCTTAATAAAATTCATCCTCGAATTTTCCTTACTTGGTTCAAAAAGGAACGGATACTGCTTTTTCATTACTTTCTCTGTTTCCCAAGTAGCTTCTTCCACTTTATGATATCTCCATAGAACTTTAACGAGAGGAATCTTTTTATTCCTTAATTTCTTTTCTCCTCGAGCTAAAATTCTTATAGGTTCTTCCTCATATGTCAAATCCGATTGAATCTTGATCTCTTCTGGTGTAATAACATGTAAAGGATCCGATCGGTATTTTCAAAGCATGAACACATAAAATACATCATGGACCTTACTCAACTCTGGTGATAAAGCTAGTAATACGCCACTATACCAACCCTTTTTAAAATTTCATAAGAACCAATGAATCTTGGACTAAGCTTTCCTTTTCGTCCAAAGCGTAAAATCTTTTTCCAAGGTGAAACCTTCAAGAATACTATATCTCCAACTTCAAACTCAATATCTTTTCTTTTAAGATCTGAATATAACTTTTGTCGGTCAGGAGCAGCCTTGAGATTATCTTGAATTATCTTTACCTTATTTTTTGTCTCTTGAACAAGATCAGGTCCAACGATCTTTCGATCCTCCAACTCGAACCAATTCAACGGTGTTCGGCATTTTCTTTCATATAATGCTTCATAAGGTGCTATCTTTATACATGATTGATAACTATTGTTGTAGGCAAACTCAGCTAATTGAAGATATTTTTCCCATGAACCTGCAAAATTAATTATGCATGCCCTGAGCATATCTTCAAGTATCTGAATAGTTCTTTCTGATTGTCCATCTGTTTGAGGATGGAAAGCAGTACTGAAGTGTACCCGAGTTCCCAATGCTTCATGCAATGCACTCCAAAACCTTGAAGCGAACCTTGGATCTCTATCATATATAATAGACATAGGAACACCATACAATCTAACAATTTCCTTAATATATAACTCTGCCAACTTGTTCAATGAGTAGTTTATTCGAACTGGTATGAAATGTGTTGTTTTAGTCAAACGGTCCACAATCACCCAAATCAAATCTTTCTTACTTGGCGTTAATGGTAAACATGTTACAAAATATATTGTAACTTTTTCCCATTTCCACTGTAGAGTTGAGATTGGTTGAAGCAGTCCTGATGGAACTTGATGTTCTGCCTTTACTTGTTGACATGTTAAGCATCTAGCAACGAACTCAGAAATAGTTCATTTTATGCCAGGCCACCAAAATCGACTACTTACATCTTGATACATTTTGTTGCCTCCTGATGCATAGTTAAAGGACT
Source organism: Hibiscus mutabilis (assembly GCA_019671005.1). Classification (NCBI taxonomy): domain Eukaryota; kingdom Viridiplantae; phylum Streptophyta; class Magnoliopsida; order Malvales; family Malvaceae; genus Hibiscus; species Hibiscus mutabilis. Next base: position 12,474,414 of record CM033724.1, on the reverse strand, counting down.
AAAATGTGCTTCTGAAAGTATTTCCCTCTTTAGATTCCCATCTTCAAGAATGTACACACGTCCCCTATAGAATAGGCATCCATTTGATTTTATTTCAAAGTCTTTAGATTCACCATTCTCAACTTGCCTCTTCTTTACCAAGCATTATTTATCCTTTTCTTGTAACTCTTTAATCCTTTCTATCAGAGTAGGTTTGATTTGAAACTCATCCATTATTAGACCATTTTCCTATAACCTTAACAGAGCATTCATTGTTCTCAAAGTAGAAAATGTCTTCCGGCTAAGTGCATTTGCTACCACATTAGCCTTCCCCAGATGGTAATCTATGATTACATCATAGTCCTTAATCAGTTCTATCCACCTCCTTTGTCTCAAATTAAGCTCATTTTGAGACAACAAATATTTTAAACTTTTATGATCTGTGAAAATATAGCACTTTTCACCATATAAGTAGTGACGCCAAATCTTCAAAGCGAACACCACTGCAGCCAACTCTAAATCATGAGTAGGATAATTCCTCTCATGAGTTTTAAGTTGTCATGAAGCATACGCTACAACCTTTCCTTCTTGCATCAATACACACCCCAAACCATTATAGGATGCATCACTATATATAGTTAAATCCTTCTCGGATTCTGGGTGTACCAAAACAGGAGCTTCTGTTAATATCTTCTTCATTTTGTCGAAGCTTTCCTGACATTTTTCTGTCCAAACAAATGGAACATCTTTTCTTAATTGCTTAGTTATTGGAGCGGGAATCATTGAAAAGTCTTTCACGAATCGTCGATAATAACCAGCTCATCCCAAGAAACTTCTTACTTCAGAGACACTTTGCGGACCTTCTTAGGATCAACTCGAATTCCTTCCGCAGAGATTATGTGTCCAAGGAAAGCTACTTCAGACAACCAAAATTCACACTTTGATAGCTTTACATATAACTTCTTTTCTCAGGGGATCTGAAGAACTACTCGCAGATGAGTATCATGATCCTCTTTGGTTCTTGAATAAACCAATATATCATCTATAAATACCACCACAAATTGGTCCAAATATAGCTGAAATATCCGATTCATCAAATCCATAAAAGTTGTCGGTTCATTTGTAAGACCAAAAGGCATTACTACAAACTCATAATGCCCATATCTAGTTCTGAAAGCTGTCTTTGGTATATCTGCTTCTTTGATCTTCAATTGATGATACCCCGATCGAAGATTAATTTTAGAAAACATCGTTGCTCCTTTAAGTTGATCAAATAGGTCATCAATCCTTGGTAAAGGATATTTTTTCTTCATCGTCATTTTATTAAGTTGACGGTAATCCAAACATAACCTCATTGATCCATCCTTCTTTTTCCCAAATAGGATTGGAGCTCCCTAAGGTGATATACTTGATCGAATAAAACCTCGATCTAATAATTCTTAAAATTGAGCCTTCAGCCATTTGAGTTCTGTAGGAGCCATTCTATAAGGTGTTATTGTTATTGGTGTTGTTTCAGGAAGTACATCAACTCCAAATTCTACCTCTCGATCAGGAGGTAATCCTTGTAATTCATCTGAAAAAACATTTGGAAATTCCCGCACCGTGGGTATATTTTCCAGATCTATCTTTGTGGAGTATTTATCACATGAGCTAAATAAGCTTCATACTTAAGTGATAATAACTTTCCAGCAGTTACAGCTGCAATCTCCTTACTCAAATAATTTTGCCTTTCTCCCTCAAATATTATTTCCAAACCGTATGGTTCTTTCAAGACTACCCTTTTCAATCGACATTCAACCGTAGCATCATATGCCGACAACCAATCCATTCCAAGAATGACTTCAAACTCTTAGAAAGGAAATTCCATAAGATTGGCTGGAAATTATCTTCTTTGGATCCATATAGGACACTCTTTACATATTTGAACGACTTTGGCGCTTTGTCCTAGAGGATTAATAGCAAATACCTCACTCAAAATTGGTTCTACAGGTATATTTCTTTTAAGAAGAATTCCCATGTAATCTGTTCTGAAGGAACTCATACAGTGACTACATTCCACCACACGTTTGCTTGTTCCATCAAAAGAGATACTACTCCTTCCAACTTTCCTTGTTCATCAAAAAGGAATCCTACTCAACCTGATCTTAATATCATTCAACCAGTAATCAGCAGCCATAGGATCAACATCAGTATCACCTCGAAACTCTGGTGCTTCCATTTTTCTTAATTCCTTCAGAACTGATACTGATGATGGCCAATTTATAATAGCATCCAATGCCTGAAAAAATAAGCCTTGATCTTGCACAGACATATTTTTTTATTCCTAAGCTAATGGCTCTACATTCTGCTGCCCCTGAGGTGGATTTTGATTCACCTCATTACTTCCACTCTGAGCAGGCATATCTTGCTTGATTGCCTAACAAGATTCTCGATGATCTCACATCTGTTAATGTCACAATCATCCCTTATAAGTAAGGAGTAACAATACTAATTACTGGGCATCCCATTATATTCATACAAATATCAGTAATCTTGACATCATAGTGATATGTATAATTTCGACTATCTATATACTTGATTTATATCCAAAATCGACTAAGCCTGTAGCTATGATACCAATAAATGTAACAACCTAATCAGTATTCTATATCCCATACTAATTAGAGTATCACATAACGAATATACCAAAGTATCACAATCCTATTCATAAGAAAATTATAAATTATCCATTTTACTATTTATTACGTAGAATCATATTTTAAATTTTTATCCACTCGAATTAAGTTCGATTTCAGGCAGCAACTTGACAGTTCTTATCTATAATATATAAGGAATATAACTGTTTAGAACTGCCTAAAATAAAAATCTACCCAATTACTCTGTTTAGAATTTTCTAGTCATTACCTGAATTTTAATTTAATATAACTACTTACTATCCGCTATAAATATAAACTAGTTTATACGTTATCGCAACCCATATATAAACTAGTATATAACCGACTAATTTAACATATACATGCCATCTATAAATATCAAACACATCAAAAGATGTTATTACTGATATCATAATTATACTCCGAATAAGTAGGATGCCCGCTCCTTACATCAATTTTTGCTTTTTACCTACGCGTGAAAACCATCACACACTAAGTATATACTTAGTGAGGCAATAGTAATTTCTAGTGCAATATAACATAACTATAAATAATAACATATAACCGTGTTTATGCATTTTGAATCACTAGATATGACTTACCATTATGTTTATCATATATCAAATAATATAAACCAGATATAATTTTCTTACCAATATACTTGCCCTAACTTTAAGAGTTTGTGAACTCTTTCACTTGAAACTCTTTCACCTGTTTATCAAATATTTACCGAATAACCATAGCCCAAATATACCCTATGAAGACCATAGGTAAACGAGTCAAATATGCACCGAAGTGTTAATACACATAAGGTCGTGCCCACCATCCACGCGTTTATAAGGCCGTGCTAACCATCCGCACATTTATAAGGCAGTGCTAACCATACACTAAGTGTCCTTTATATACACTATAGTGCTATCCTGGATACCCGAATATGCAACGTGCTGCTGGACTCTATGGCATGCCAACTATACCTTGTCCCTCAATGACTTATTTGGGCATATTTTCCATATTTAATTCATCCATGGCAATGTATATCAATATCATTTAACATTGGGCAGTTCATACCGAAATAACATTCATGATATAACATCATATATAACTAGTGATCCATGCATTAATATTCACTTTTGACATATTTAAAATATGCCAAATATATGATCAACGACATAAATATCATGCCAATATATATAAACTAGGTAGACTTATCGCAAGTCTTTCCAATGATGTATAAAACATCCATGTATCATGTTATGTATGCATTGCACTCACCTGATGCCTCACTAGTAAACCTTATTATAGCCGGTAGCTTTACTCTTGAAACTTTTCCTTATCTTTAAATTTTCTCGTACTATGATCTTGATCACGATCACGATCTATAAAATCATTGTTTTCCAAATACATACATTTCAAAGCATATGTTAGTATCATTCTAACATAAGCTCATATTAGGAATAAAGTTCCTAAAAATCCTTCACTATCCATATCCATCACAATTTCACAAGAATATCTAAATTTCCATAACATAACCATAAAATGAATTCTTTTAGAATTCACTTCAACTTTCCAAATTATTAAAAATGGTCTCTTGCCATTAAACTTTGAATTCAATCTTTAAACAACATACTCAAGTATTCCAAGAATACTTTCAAGCTTAACACATAAATTTCTAACCAATTTCCATTTCAATCCCATATTTCCCTTAATTTGCTATTTGGTCCTCAACACTTCGCAAACTTCTCAAAACGATCCAATTGAATCTTCTAACATTAATTTTCAGCATAATACATCAACTTTCTAACATTTGCATCTTAATCCCTTAATTTCTCAAGCTATGCGAAAAGGTCCTTAAAACTTAACAAAGCTCCAATTTAATCCAAGCAACATTTTAAGCCTAGTAAAAACATTCTCACATCATTTCTAGCCTTAGGAAAATTTTCCATAATTTTCCCTAATATTCTTCTAATATGCCGAATATGAAAGGTCACTACATCCAAATTTTCCAACTTGATTCAAGCATGAATTCAACTTCTAAACCTCATTTCCAAGCTTCTATAATCAGTCCCATATCAAAATCAATCTAATTTCAACTTCACATCAAAACCCTAACTGTAAACAAATTAGGATTTAGCTACTTTCAAGTAGTTTCAATCATAATATAAGCTTGGATATGATTCTACAACAACAATTTCATCAAAAGCTAACCTTAACTCATCATATTTAAACATTCCCTTCATCCATCAGAATCAAAAAACCAGGGTTTCAAGCAAGGAAAGCATGAATAAATGGTACCAGAAGATAGATAATTTCATGGAGATAAATATCATATTTCGTGCTTTCATCCAAATTCCAACTAAAATAGCTTGAAAATTTAAAAGAAAAAATTTTCTTTCTTACCTTGAAGCTTTCGAACAAGAGAGTATAATGGAGAAAAAGTCTTAAAATTTCAATTGTTTCCAATTTGGTCATTTGTCATCTTATTTTAAAAATCCTAAAAAAATCTCTTGTATAGCAAAATAACCATTTTGCCCTTGTAATCCAATGCTTCATATCTTGCCACATGTTTACCTACTTACCCAATGGTAAAAAAAACCAAGTAGTTAGTGATTACCAATTTTGCCCTTGAAATTTTTAATATCCCAATTTTTGGACTAGTGACCAAAATGTAATTTTTGAAAGTTTAGGGGTTAAAGTGTGAACGTGGAAAAGTTCAGGGACCAAAGTGAAATTTCCAAAAGTTATGTAAGTTAACCCCGTAAATGAATAGTTCACCCCCAAGAGTGGCATTTTCGTGTTACTCAGATTTTTCTTACGAGTCATATATTATTAGAATTTTTTGATCGAATGAAATTGTTAAGCGTGCTCAAATCAGAGTAGTGCAAGGATGAGTGACCTAATGGGAAGGTCCCATATTTAATATTTTGACTGATAAAAAGGATTTATTTTAAGTCAATAATATTCAAAATGGATTTTGGAGATAAGATTTCTAAGAGGAAATGTATCCGATAAAATTTCTCGGTAATTATCGGTATATCAGATCAAACTGAAATTTTAAAAACAGTTTCCAGGAAATTATGGAATACTCATAAAATATTATTTTATGAGTATTTTATTACATTTGGTTGGATTCTAACTATATTTAGTTAGATGGTGATGGAATGGCAATTTTCAAGACTTGTTGTAAATAAAGTTTAGTTTGAGGGCAAATTGGGCATTTGCCATGGATGGCATTTTTGAAATATTTTGAAACCTTGACGGCAATTTTGGAATAATATTTACACATGGATTAAATCTTAGCCATTGATTTTTATGAGATTGAATCATGGCCATTATAATAAAAGGGCAAGATGGTAATTTCACTAATTAAATGAATATTAAATTCATTTAATTAGACACATGGATTAAATAGGTAAAAGATGAGAAAAAATCATCTTGTCTACTAAAGGGCTGTTCGGATTCTAAAAAAATATAAGGAGGAAGAAGTTTCAAGCTTTCAAGCCAATTTTGAAGAAAATCAAGGCTAGTTTCAAGCAAAGTTTATTTAGGTAAATTGTTCTACACTTGATTCTCTTTATTTTGATAGTAATATTGCATGATAAAAGTTAATTTTGGTTCATGTTTAGTTGAAGATTGATTATGGAAATTGAAGTGGATGATGGAATTAGGTTTGTAGATAGTTAATTTGATGATTCAAACATAGAATTAAGGTTGAAATTGGATAAATTCCATGTTAAAGATTATAAACCCTAACCATAAAATTTGGGGTTTTTGGTTAGGAAGTTAAATTGAGGATGGAATTGATTGAATTATGATGTTAGGAGACTTATTTTGATGATATGTTGAATAATTTCTCAAGCTGTAAATTTAAGGACCATTTTAAAATTTTGGAAAATTAGGGGAAATTATTGTGAATTTTATTTTAGCATGGAAATCATTGAATTAAGGTGAAAATAGCTTGAATTGGTGATTAGGGACCAAAATGAATTTTTTTGGAAATTTAAGGATCAATTTAGCAATTTAGTAAAAGTTAGGGATTGGTCTTGAATTTATGGAAAAGTGATAGAATTGAAGATTTAAGCATGTTATGAAAGTTTAAGGATTGAAATGTCAAGAAAGGAATCAAGAGGGACCAAATTCGAAATAAAAGAATTGGCGAAAGACTAAATTGAATAAAATTTGGAAGTTAAAGGAAAATGTATAAGGATGTTAGAATTAAGTGAAAGGTTTAATTGTACATTAATTTAATGTACAAGGCAATATAGTGACCAAAATGTCACTTTTATAAGTTTGGGGAATAAAAAGGAAATTGTCCAAAATAAATAATTAATTATGGAAATTGTTTAAACATAGGTTTGAACAATTGTTTAATGTCCAAATTAGTCACTAAAGACCCAGGGACTAATTCGGCAATTTGTAAAGTATTTGGGAAAATTTTTAGAAAATTTTTATATTCAAATAGTCATGTTCAAGAATTAAGTTAGCAATGTTAGATTTAAGTGGAATACGAGATTGGTAATATATTTGTTCGATTGATCTTATACAGTTCTAAAAGAGATCGAAGGAGAATCAATGATAGAAAGAAAGATAAGAACCTCGAGTAAGCTTAGTAAGGCATACTCCTAGGTGAGTGCATTTACATGCTTTAAAATGCAATTAGGAAGACTAGCGAATAGTCGACCTTAAACTAAAATGATATATCATATTTGTATAAAACCTAACTTGTTGCAAACTTTAGTAGAATATGAGGTAAAGATTTTATTTTACATAATGGCAACGCATGTCTATACATGGAATATGGATATTAATAACAAGATAATACATGATATTGATGTTATATGATACGTGAAATACTAATTTATGTTTGCTATGATCAATTATGTTGAAGTATGAGATGAAAATGTTATTTATATGATGATCTATGTTGGCCATGATTATTTATGATAAAGTATGAAATACGAAATGTTTATTGATATGATAATTTATGTTGCCATGAACAATTATGATGAAACATGAGTCATGATATGTCTATCTATACAATTGACTATGATGATTGATTTATGATAAAAGAAATGCCCAAGTATTGTGTATGAGACTCCATGGTATAGTTGGCATGCCATAGAGTCCTTAACAGCTGCACCCTCGTGTTCAAGTTACCAAAGAGATATTGTTACAAAATGATTGTGTCACATACACCTTGGGGACCTACGCCCTTGGTGTGCACCCTGGGGATCCACACCCACTGTGCCCGAGTGCACCGTCGAGGTGCTTGATGTTATGGGGAGCCAAAAGCGTCCCTGAGTACGTACTCATCTTCACGTTCACGTTTTACACTACGGTTTCATTTCAAGATGACTCGCGTACCTCAATCTCATATAGGGTACTTTGGGCAATGATAAAAGAATCATGTCACGTATATGAATCATGTTATGTAAATGAAACATGTCATGAATATAAACCATGCTATGTATATGAAATATGTCAAGTAAACGAATCATGCTACGTATATAACTCATGACATGTACATGAATTATGCCAAGTATACCTGGTATGTCACATATATAAGAAATATGCTATGCATAGGAATCATGCCATGTATACCAATTATGTTACTTATATGAACTATGCCATGTATATGAATTATGTCATGTAAACGTATCATGTTATGTATATAAATTAAGTCATGTATATAAAGGAAAACATGTATGTGAATCATGCCACTTATGAGAATCATGTCATGCAAATGAAATATGCCATGTATAAGAATCATATTACATAAATGAATCATGCCATGAATATGAATCGTGTATGTATAAGAATCATGTCATGTATGAGTATCATGTTACTTATGTGAATTATGTTATGTATACCAAATATACTATGTATATGACTTATTTTATGAAAATAGAGTACTGGAACCATGAATAAGTTAGGAATTTATGACATGCACATGAAAATCTAGTGATTATGGAAACCTTGATAATACTATCCTATCTTAGGTAGAGAACTTGATATGATATCATATGATAAGTATTACTTTATTCTATTTTTATTAAATGAGATTATTGCCTCACTAAGTTCGTACTTAGCGTGTGTTATTTCATACGTAGGTTCTCCCAAGTGGAGTAGCAAGAGGAGCTGTTAAATCGAGAAATTCAAGTTACATTAGTAGTCACGGTACGTACATCTTAAATTATATGTTTGATGTCTAATGGGCATGTACATATGTGTAGTGAATTTAAAGAGATAAATTGTTTTGAAATCTTAAGTTTATAATATGTTTATGCACTATTACAGATGTATGGATATAGAATATGGTTTTACTACAAGTAATTATATTTTCGATGTAGTTAAGTTTAGTTTAACCCTAATCGTGTAGTAATTTTAAAATCAAGAAAGGGTCTAGGCAGGGTATATAGTTTTCTCCCTGGATTATATTTTTATTTCAACAACATAATAAATTTTATAAAACAATTTAGGGTTAAAACTAGCTGCTATAGACTAATGTAGTTTTAAATTCAAAACCGAGAAAAGGGTTAAACTACAAGAATGAATTCGATAAAAAAAATTCAAGTCAAGTTTTTCTTAACAACTCCATAACATCTTTAGTGTATATTCGGTCTACGAGTATTCGTTAAGGGTGTTACAAAATTTCCTAAAATTACCATCTTGCCATTTTTCATCCAATGGCTCATATTTAACATGGAAAACCTAATTTAATCCAATGGTCCATGTTAAATCCTTTCATTTTAAGACATGGAAAAGATATTTTTAACCTTACCATATCATCCTTTAAAATATCTTGAATATCTGATTCGATTCGATTATTCGAATATTTTTCTAAACTTTATCGCTTTATAACCACTAATACAAACTTCGTACGAAAAATCTAAGTAACAAGAAAGCATCATTCTTGGGGGTGAACTGTTCATTTATGGGACTAAAATACATAACTTTTGGAAATTAAATTTAGTCCCTAAACTTTTCCAAAGTTTATACTTTGACCACCAAACTTTCAAAATTTTCGTTTTGGTCACTAACCAAAATTTTGGGATATTAAATAACTAACATGTAATAATATTCATGAATTTTGAATCGCTAGATATGTATTACCATCATGTTAATCATATATCAATATAATATAAACAGAGTATAAATTTTCTTACCAATATACTTGCCATAACTTTGAGAGTTTTATAAACTCTTTCACCTAGTTATCAATTATTTACCAATAAACCATAGCCCAAATATAAACCTATGAGGACCCTGTTACATGATTCAAAACCGCACAAAAGGTTGTGCTAACCATCCACACATAAGGTAGTGTTAACCATATACACTAAGTGTCTTTTATATACACTATAGTGCTAAACCGAGTATGCAGCTTGCTGCTGGACTCTATGGCATGCCAACCATACCCTATCCCTCGTTAACATACTTGGGCATATATTCCATATTTATTCCATCCATGGCAATGTATATCAACATAATTTAACACTGGACAATTCATACCCGAAATAACATTCATAATATAACATCATATATAACTAGTGATCTATGCATTTATTTTCAACCATTGACATATTTAAAACATGTCAATATATGATCAATGACATAAATATCATGCCAATATATAAATAAGGTAGACTCATCGCAAGTCTTCCTAATGATGTATAAAACATCCATATATCATGTTATGTATGCATTGCACTCACCTGGTGCCTCACTAGTAACCTTACTATCGATTCTAACTTTAATCTTGAACTTTTTCCTTATCTTTAAACTTGCCCGTATTACGATCTTGATCTTGATCACGATCTATAAAGTCATCATTTACCAAACACATACAATTCAAAGCATATGTTAGTATCATTCTAACATAGGCACATAGTAGGAACGAAATTCCTAAAAATACTTTCGATGTTCAATCAATACTAATTCCATTTTATAACATCAATGTTAACCATAAAATGAATTCTTTTGGAATTCATCTCAATATTTCCAAATTATTCAAAATGGTCCTCTTGCCATTAAACTTCAAATTCCATCACTTAACAACATAGTTAACCATTCCAATAATACATTCAAGCTTAACACATTGACCTCTAGTCCATTATCATTTCAATCTCAACTTTCCCTTAATATGCTAATTAGTCCTCGACACTTTACAAACATCTAAATTGGTCCAAACAACATTCTAAACCTTGTAGAATCATTCTTACATCATTTCTAGGCTTAGTTAAAATTTCCATAATTTTTCTCTAATATCCTCCCTAAGGCTGAATATGAAAGGTCACTACATTCAAAATTTCCAACTTGATTCAAGCATGAATTCAACTTCTAAACCTTATTTCCAAGCTTCTATAATTATTCCCATATCAAAATCAATCCAATTTCCAACTTCATATCAAAACCTTAACTTTAACCAAATTAAGATTTAACTATTTTCAAGTAGTTTCAATCATCATACAAGCTTGGATATGATTCAATAACAATAACTTCATCAAAATCTAATCTTAAATCATCAAAATTAAACGTCCCCTTCATCCCTTTTACTCATGAAACTAAGGTTTCAAGCAAGGAAAGCATTAATAAATGGTACCAAAAGATAGAGAATTTCATGTAGATTAATTCCATGTTTCATGCTTTCATCCAAAATCCAACTAAATTAACTTGAAAATTCAAAAGATTTTTTTTCTCTTAACTTGGAGGGTTTCGAGCAAGAGGAGGATTATGAAGAAATTCTTGACTTTTCTATTCCTTTAATTTAGGCCATTTGTCATATTTTATAAAGAATTAAACAAAAAATTCATTTATGACAAATGACCATTTTGCACTTGTAATCCAATGTTCCACAACTTTCCAGATGTCAATCTACTCATCCAATGGTCAAAAATAAACCAAGAAGTTAGTGATTACCATCTTTGCCCTTGAAATCTTCAAAAATTACCATCTTGCCATTTTTCATCCAATGGTTCATATTTAACATGGAAAATCTACTTTAAATCCAATGGTCCTTGTTAAATCCTACCATTTTAAGACATGGAAATGACATTTTTAACCTTACTTTATCATTCTTCAAAATATCCTAAATTTTCGATTCAATCCAATCATCCGAATATTTTTCTAAACTTTATCACTTTTTAGCCAATAATACAAACTCTATACGAAAAATTTGGGTAATACAAAAACATCATTCTCGGGGGGTAAACTATTCATTTATGAGACTAAAATATATAACTTTTAAAAATTACAATTTAGTCCATAAACTTTTCCTAAGTTTATACTTTAGCCACCAAATTTCCATTTTATTCATTTTGGTCACTACCCAAAATTTTGAGGTATTACAATTCTCCCCCTTAATAAAATTCATCCTCGAATTTTCAATATGTACCTAGTTCAAAAAGATATGGGTACTACTCTTCCATTGCTTCTTTAGTTTCCCAAGTAGCTTCTTCTACCTTGTGATTTCTCCACAAGACTTTAACTAGAGGAATCTTTTTGTTCCTTAATTGATTTTCTCCTCGAGCTAAGATTCTTACAGGTTCTTCATCATAGGTTAAATTCGGTTGGATTTCAATCTCTTCTGGTGTAATGATATGCGAAGAATCTGATCGATATTTCTGAAGCATGGACACATGAAAGACATCATGGGTCTTACTCATTTTTGGTGATAAAGCTAGTTGATACGCCACTGGACCAATCCTTTTTTAAAACTTCATAAGGACCAATGAATCTTTGACTAAGCTTTCCTTTTTGTCCAAAGCGTAATATCTTTTTTCAGGGTGAAACCTTTAAAAATACTTTGTCTTCAACTTCTAACTCAATATCCTTTCTTTTAAGATTTGAATATGACTTTTGTCTGTCAGAAGCAGCCTTGAGATTATCTTGAATTATCTTTACCTTATTCTCCATTTCTTGAACAAGATCTGGTCCGATGATTTTTTGATCTTCCAACTCATACCAATTTAATGGTGTTCGGCATTTTCTTCCATATAATGCCTCATAAGGTGCCATCTTTATACTCGATTGATAACTATTGTTGTAGGTAAACTCAGCTAATGGAAGATATTTTCCCATGAACCTGCAAAATTTATTATACATGCGCTGAGCATATCTTCGAGTATTTGAATAGTTCTTTTCGATTGTCCATATGTTTGAGGATGAAAAGCAGTACTAAAGTGTAGCCGAGTTCCCAATGTATCATGTAATGCACTCCAAAACCTTGAAGGGAACCTTGGATATCTATCAGATATAATAGATATAGGAACACCATGTAATCTAACAATTTCCTTAATATAACTCTGTCAACTTGTTCAAGGGGTAATATGTTCAAACTGGTATGAAATGTGCCTTTTTAGTCAATCGATCCACAATCACCCAAATTGAATCTTTCTTACTTGTCGTTTGGGGTAAAACTGTTACAAAATCCATAGTAACATTTTCCCATTTCCACTATGGAATTGAGATTGGTTGAAGTAATCCCGATGGATCTTGATTTTCTGCCTTTACTTGTTGACATGTTAAGCATCTAGCAACAAACTCAGAGATAGCTCGTTTCATGCCAGGCCACAAAAATCGACTCTTTATATCTTGGTACATTTTGTTACCTCCTGGATGCATAGTTAAAAGACTGTAATGTGCTTCTGAAAGTATTTCTCTCTTTAAATTCTCATCTTCAGGAATGTATACACGTCCCTTGTAGCTTAGGCATCCATTTGATTTTACTTCAAAGCCTTTAGATTCACCACGTTCAACTTGCTTTTTCTTTTCCAAACATTATACATCTTTTGCTTGCAACTCTTTAATCTTTTATATCAAAGTAGGCTTAACTTGGAGTTCAGCCATTATTGCACCATTTTCCTGTAACTTTAACTGAGCATTCAATGTTCTCAAGACAGAAAATGTCTTCCGGCTAAGTGCATCTACTACCACATTAGCCTTCCTCGGATGGTAATCAATGATTACATCATAGTCCTTGATCATTTCTATTCATCATTGCCTCAAATTAAGCTCCTTTTGAGACAACAAATATTTCAAACTTTTATGATCTTTGAAGATGTAGCACTTCTCACCATATAAGTAGTGACGCCAAATCTTTAAAGCAAACACTACTGCAGCCAACTCTATATCATGAGTAGGATAATTTCTTTCATGAGTTTCGAGTTGTCGAGAAGCATACGCTACAACCTTTCCTTCTTGCATCAACACACACCCCAAACCATTATGGGATGCATCACTATATCTTGTGAAATCCTTTCCAGATTCTGGTTGTACCAAGACAGAAGCTTCTGTTAATATCTTCTTCAATCTAGCAAAGCTTTCTTAACACTTTTCTGTCCAAACAAATGGCACATCCTTTCTTAATAACTTGGTTATTGGAGAGGCAATCATTGAAAAATCTTTCACAAACCGCCGATAATAACTAGCTAATCCCAAGAAACTTCTCACTTCAGAGACATTTCGAGGAACTTTCCATTCGAGTATTACTTGAACCTTTTTAGGATCAACTCGAATTCCTTCAGCTAAAACTATATGTCCAAGGAAAGCTACTTCAGACAACCATAATTCACACTTTGACAGCTTTGCATATAATTTCTTTTCTCAAAGGATCTGGAGAACTACTCGAAGATGAGTATCATGACCCTCCTTGGTTTTTGAATAAACCAATATATCATCTATGAATACCACCACAAATTGATCCAAATATGGCTCAAATATTCGATTCATCAGATCAATAAAAGCTGCTGGTGCATTTGTAAGTCCAAAAGGCATTACCACAAACTCATAATGCCCATATCTAGTTCTGAAAGCTATCTTTGGTATATCTGCTTCTTTGATCTTCAATTGATGGTATCCCGATCGAAGATCAATTTTGGAAAACATTGTTGCTCCCTTGAGTTGATCAAAGAGATCATCAATCCTTGGCAAAGGATACTTATTCTTTACCGTCACTTTATTAAGTTGACGATAATCCAGACATAATCTCATTGACCCATATTTCTTTTTCATAAACAGGATTGGAGCTCTCCAAGGTGATATACTAGGTCGTATAAAACCTCGATCCAATAATTCTTGCAATTGAGCCTTCAGCTTTCTAGGTTCTGTAGGAGCCATCTTGTAAGGTGCTATTGATATTGGTGCGGTTCCAGGAAGCACATCAATATCAAATTCCACCTCTCGATTAGGAGGTAATCCCGATAATTCATCTAGGAAAACATCTGGAAAATACCACACCGTGGGTATATTTTTTAGATTTATCTTTGTTTATGGAGTATTTATCACGTGAGCTAAATATGCTTCATACTCATGTGATAATAACTTTCCAGCAATTACAGCTGACATCCCGCTGCTCAAATAATTCTGTCTTTTACCTATAAATAATACTTCTAAACCATCTGGTCCTTTTAAGACTGCTCTTTTTAATCGGCATTCAACTGTAGCATCATACGCCGATAGCCAATCCGTCCCCAGAATGACTTCAAACTCTTGGAAAGGCAATTTTATAAGGTCAGCTAGAAATTCATTTTCTTGAATCTTTATAGGACACTTTTTGCATATTCGACCTATTTTGGCACTTTTTCCTATTGGATTGATAGCAACTACCTCACTTAAAATTAGTTCTACCGGAATATTTCCTTCAACTACTACTTTACAACTAATATAAGAATGGGTAGAACCCGGATCAATCGATGCAAAAATAGGGCTGCCAAAGAGTTCGATCATACTTGCTACGATCTCCTAGTCATCTCAATCATTAGCAGTCTTGATATTATATACTCAAGCAGCAGTCTTGTCTTCTCGATTAGGTATGGTCGTAGATACTCCTGATTTGCCACCTTTGTTTCCTCTACTTTTCTGAGGTGAAGTAACTGATTGATCAGGGTGAAGCTCTGGACAATTATTTTTGAAATGACCAGTTTGCCCACAATGATAGCATGCCTCACCAGTGAACCAGCATTGACCAGAATGCCTCTTTCCACAGTGTTCACATTCTAGAATAGAACGAAATCTAGAACCTTGAGAACTTGTAGTAACAGTTTGAGCCTGCTTTGATTTTCTTCAGAATATCCCTTTTTGGCTGAAGAAGCTGATGCTACAGGATTTTGTTGTAATAACCCCTTACCGCGTTTAAAAGATGATGCAGCAAAAGAGATTTCAGATCTTTTTCCTGTCTAGGCCTATTTTCCTGCCTTTTCCTCGAGGTCTACATTTTCCATAGCTTTTTCTCGATTCACTGCGTCTTGAAAAGTGGTGAAATTATGAGAAACCCATATCCTTTATATTGAGGATCCAACCCAACTATAAATTTGTCAATTCTGGATTTTTTCAGTTGAGATGAACTCTGCTGCAAATTGGCTCAGTCTATTGAACTCATATTCATATTCATAGACCGACCTACCCGATTGTTTCAGATCCAAGAACTGCTGCCTTATTTCTTCAATAAACAAGTCCCCAATATATTTTTCTTTGAATTCTTTTAGAAAGAATTCCCACGTAATCTTCTCTGGGGGAACTCATGCAGTGACTACATTCCACCATACACTAGCTTGTTCCATCAGCAATGATACAACTCTATCTAACTTTCCTTGATCATCATATGGGATTCTGCTCAACATGATTTTAATATCATTTAACCAATAATCGGCGGCCATTGGATATGCATCAGTATCACCTCGAAATTATGGTGCTTTCATTTTCCTTAACTCCTTTGGAACTGATACTGGTGCTTGATGATTTATAATAACATCTAATGCCTGAAGAAATAAGGCTTGATCTTGAACAAGCATATTTCGTTGTTCCTGAGCTGGTACCTCTACGTTTTGTTGAGCAAGAGGCGGATTCTGATTCACCTCATTACTCCCCCTGTGTGCAGGAATATCACGCTCAGCTCCCTCATGGGATTCTTGATGATCTAACATCTGTTAATGTCACAATCATCCCTTATAAGTAAGGAGGACATTACTAATTACTAGGCATCCAAATATATTCATACAAATATCAGTAATTTTGACATCCTAGTGGCATGTATATAAATTCCAACTATTAACAAACCCGATTCATATCTAGAACCGGCTAAACCTGTAGCTCTGGAACCATTAAATATAACACCCTAACCAGTATTCTATATCCCTTAATAATTAGAGTATCACATAAAGAATATATCAATGTATCACATTAATATTTATAAGAAAAATTATAATTTATCTATTTTACCATTTATCGCGTAGAATTATATTTCAAATTTTTATCCCATCGAATAAAGTATGATTTCAAGAAGCAACTTAACAGTTCTTATCTATGATATATAAGGAATATAACTGCCTAAAATAAAAATTGACCCGATTACTCTATTTAACCTTTTCTAATCATTACCTGATTTTAAATATAATATAACTACTCATCATTTACTATAAACATTAACTAGTTTATATGTTATCACAAACCATGTGTAAACTAATATAAAACATACTAACTTTAACATATACATGCCATCTAGTTTTATCAAAACACATCAAAAGATGTTATTACTGATACCGTGATTATATTCCTAATAAGTAGGATGCCAGTTCCTTACTCCAGTTTCTGGTTTTACCTACGCGTGAAAACCATCACACGCTAAGTATACACTTAGTAAGGCAATAATAATATCCAGTGCAATATAACATAACTATAACTAATAACTAATATGTAATAATATTCATGCATTTTGAATCACTAGATATGTAATACCATCATGTTAATCATATATCAACATAATATAAACTGAGTATAAATTTTCTTACCAATATACTTTCCATAACTTTGAGAGTTTATAAACTCTTTCACCTGATTATCAATTATTTACCAATAAACCATAGCCCAAATATAAACCTATGAGGACCATGGGTACACGAGTCAAAATCGCACATAAGGTTGTGCTAACCATCCGCATATAAGGTAGTGCTAACCATATACACTAAGTGTCCTTTATATACACTATAGTGCTAAACCGAGTATGCAATATGCTGCTAGACTCTACAGTATGCCAACTATACCTTGTCCCTCATTAACATACTTGGGCATATATTCCATATTTATTCCATCCATGGCAACGTATGTCAACATAATTTAACATTGGGCAGTTCATACCCAAAATAACATTCATAATATAACATCATATATAACTAGTGATCTATGCATTTATGTTCAACCTTTGACATATTTAAAACATGTCAATACATGATCAATGACATAAATATCATGTCAATATATAAATAAGGTAGACTCATCACAAGTCTTCATAATGATGTATAAAACATCCATATATCATGTTATGTATGTATTGCACTCACATGGTGCCTCACTAGTAACCTTACTTTCGATTCTAACTTTACTCCTGAACTTTTTCCTTATCTTTAAACTTGCTCGTATTACGATCTTGATCTCGATCACGATCTATAAAGTCATCATTTACCAAACACATACAATCCAAAGCATATGTTATTATCATTCTAACATAGGCACATACTAGGAATGAAATTCCTAAAAATACTTTCGATGTTCAATCAATATAAATTCCATTTTATAACATCAATGTCAACCATAAAATGAATTCTTTTGGAATTCATCTCAATATTTCCAAATTATTCAAAATAGTCCCCCTGCCATTAAACTTCAAATTCCATCACTTAACAACATAGTTAAGCATTCCAATAATACATCCAAGCTTAACACATTGACTTCTAGTCAATTACCATTTCAATCTCAACTTTCCCTTAATATGATAATTAGTCCTCGACACTTTACAAACTTTCAAATTGGTCCAAACAACATTCTAAACCATGTAGAATCATTCTTACATCATTTCTAACCTTAGGTAAAATTTCCATAATTTTTCTCTAATTTCCTCCCTAAGGCCGAATATGAAAGGTCACTACATTCAAAATTTCCAACTTTATTCAAGCATGAATTCAACTTCTAAACCTCGTTTCCAAGCTTCTATAATTATTCCCATATCAAAATCAATCCAATTTCCAACTTCATATCAAAACCCTAACTTTAACCAAATTAAGATTTAACTATTTTCAAGTAGTTTCAATCATCATACAAGCTTGGATATGATTCAATAACAACAACTTCATCATAATCTAATCTTAAATCATCAAAATTAAACATCCCCTTCATCCCCTTTACTCATGAAACTAAGGTTTCAAGCAAGGAAAGCATGAATAAATGGTACCAAAAGATAGAGAATTTCATGTAGATTAATTTCATGTTTCTTGCTTTCATACAAAATCCAACTAAATTAACTTGAAAATTCAAAAGAATTTTTTTCTCTTAACTTGGAGGGTTTCAAACAAGAGGAGGATTATGAAGAAAATTCTTGACTTTTCTATTCCTTTAATTTAGGCCATTTGTCATATTTTATAAAGAATTAAATAAAAAAATCTTTTTATGACAAAATGACCATTTTGCACTTGTAGCCAAATGTTCCACAAATTTCCACATGTCAATCTACTCATCCAATGTTCAAAAATAAACCAAGAAGTTAGTGATTACCAACTTTGCCCTTGAAATCTTCCAAAATTACCATCTTGCCATTTTTCATCCAATGGCTCATATTTAACATGGAAAGTCTACTTTAAATCCAATGGTCCATGTTAAATCCTACCATTTTAAGACATAGAAATGACATTTTTAACCTTGCTTTATCATTCTTCAAATTATCATAAATTTTCGATTTGATCCGATCATCCAAATACTTTTCTAAACTTTATCACTTTATAGCCAATAATACAAACTCCGTACGAAAAATCCGGGTAACACGAAAACATCATTCTCGGGGTACACTATTCATTTATGGGACTAAAATACATAACTTTTAAAAATTACAATTTAGTCTATAAACTTTTCCTAAGTTTATACTTTAGCCACCAAACTTTCATTTTATTCATTTTGGTCACTACCCAAAATTTTGAGGTATTACAGCAAATGCATCTAAGGAATTGGGAGAATTTATGCCCAGAAAAAAATATGAAGTTATTTATGGAGGTGGGTGTATGCGTTTAATGGGCGTAGTTGCTACAACAGCATATGTGAAAGGGAGCTCAGTTTTGGGAATAGTTCCAAAGACATTATCTTATTTGTGTGGACCAACAATGGAAAGAGAATTACAAGTCAATACTATACCAGAACGAATAGCAATCATGATTTATTTTTTTGATGCATTCATTGCTCTGCCTAGAGGTATTGGTACATTGGAAGAAATTGCCTGCGTAGCATCCGGGTCATCCCTGACTAGAAATAAAAAACCCATCAGTTTGCTTAATATTAATGGTTATTTTGATAGTTTACTTTCTTTTCTTGATAATGCTGTGGAAAATGGATTTATATTCTCAGATGTAAGAAGAATCTTAATCTCTGCTACAACAATTGAAGAACTACTCAAAAAGCTTCAAGATTTTAGGTGTCTTCCTGATTTAATTGAGAGTACACGTGGGAAAAGGAAAAGAGACGAAGACAAGCGAGATGTGGATTGTTCTTTATCACTGTGATATTATCTTATTTTAACATTTTTATTTTTATGTGTTAGTTCTAGCAATCAGTAGCAGCATAACAGGTAAAATCCTCTAATTTCTACTTTTAATTTTGACATTGAGGACAATGTCCTAATTAGGTGGGGGTAGGGATATAATAAAAAAACTTGACATTTGTTAAATCATTAGGTTAAGTCAAATTGAAAAAAAAGTGACAGATTATAATTAATCTTAATGGTTAATGGTAACACGCACTTTGATCTTTTTGACATAGCTAAGAAAAAGGTGGTTGAATAAGTATTTATACTGAGACACACTTTGTTGATTATGATTTGTTTACATTGTTATAAAATAGTAGTTATAATACATGTTTTATTAGATGTCTAAATTTTTAAGAGAATTTAAGTTGAAAAAGTGGCTGAGTAAAGTAAATCTTGAGACATACTTTGACAATTTAATAATATATATATTTCAAAAAAAGAAAAAAGTGATTGGTCTAATACTCGAGTGTTTGTTTTTTTTTGTTTGCATATAGTGTTGTATGTACTTCGTTGATTTCTGTGAGTTGAAAATAATTTTGTGAATATAAAGTAAAACATCACTATTAAAGAGTTGAAAGATTAAATATGTGTCAAAATTATGCTATGACTTGTCTATAGAAAGATTCTCTGATGTTTCACATTTAGAAAGAATAAGGACATTGGATGCTTCACTTTGAATCTTCCTTGATATCTCTAGAATTTGTGATTTCTTTGTTAAACATCATCTGTCTCATGGGACGTACATAGAATTGTAATCGATCGTAAGTGAATGATGAACCCAATCATAAAAAATTCATTATTTTACCTTTTTATAATAATAAGAGTTCCAAATGCATGATAGGGGACGATCTAAGTATTTTATCTTTAACTTGTTGATTATGGTTTGTTTACCTTGTTATAAAATAGTAGTTATAATACATGTTTTATTAGATGTCTAAATTTTTAAGAGAAGTTAAGTTGAAAAAGTGGCTGAGTAAAGTAAATCTTGAGACGCACTTTGAAAATTTAATAAGATATATATTATATATTTCAAAAAAAAGAAAAAAAGAAAAAAGTGATTGGACCGATGCTTGAGTGTTTTTTTGTGCTTATAGTGTTGCACGTACTTAGTTGATTTCTGTGAGTTGAAAATAATTTTGTGAATATAAAGTAAAACACCACTATTAAAGACTTGAAAGATTAAATATGTGTCAAAATTATGCTATGATTTTTCTATAAAAAGAGTATATGATGTTTCATAGTTAGAAAGAATAAGGACATTGGATGCTTCACTTTGAATCTTCCTTGATATCTCAAGAATTTGTGATTTCTATGTTACACATCATCTGTCTCATGGAACGTACATAGAATTGCAATCGATCGTAAGTGAATGATGAACCCAATCATAAAAAAATTTCATTAATTCACCTTTTTATAATAATAAGAGTTATGAATGCAAGATAGGGGACAATCTAAGTCTATTTTTTTGGATCAATTGAGCCTTTTGAGCCAACCATATATTATTTTCCTTGAACACCTGGTTTTGAGCCTATAGCCTTTTCTTGACTCACCAAATATTTCTTTGTTTATATTTACCTATAGAGCTTAAAGCTCCAACCTTACCTTGTTTGCTTTAGATGCTTAGTACTTATCGGACATATCTTTATGAGCATAAGTATTAATGGGGTAGGTAGATAAATTTTAACAGGAGAAAGACACAAGAAGGATTAAAGCATGAAATTCTATTTTTCTACAAAAATGTTCTCTTTATTGAAAAAAAATAATAATAATAATACTAGTGTCATGTAAAAAAGGAAAAAAAGAAGAAAAGAACCAAAAGAAAAAAAAACAAAAATACTTGTGTTTTATGTTTTATCCTTTTGTAATGGAGAAATAAGGAATATTTTTGAAAAATGATCGAGTTGGATGATCACTAGGGGAAGATGGAATTAATACTTCTTGCTCACTTTGATCCGTTAGTAAATTGAGCTTAGGATAAGCCAATTGTTGTCAATCTCATTGAAATATCATACCTTGACCTAAGCCTTTTTATAAGCCAATTAAAAAGACTTGGTGACTCTATTATATTGGAACTAATTATATATAAAGGTAAATAATGAATTAATTCATGATAGCCATTCACTTATTGTTTATTATTTTTCCAATGTGCTGATGAGATTGCATATAGGTGATTTGCACACATATAAGCATAGAAGTTTCATTGTCCTACACTTTTTGACTGTGAGAATTTTCTAGAGACCACCTATGTCATGAATAGCATTCTATTTGGCCATGTTCAAACATTTATTACTGATATTTTACTCTACATTCATAACTTTGCGTTCTCCTCATCAGTTGACGCTAAAGTATATTAGATTGCATCTACATTTGCATTGGTGATTTGTTTGCCTGAGGACAAGCAAAAATGCAAGTGTGAGGGTGTGATGAATCCTTAATATTGTCTCATTTTAGTATCTATAGTATGAACATTTGCATTGTGTATTAAGTGTTTTATTGACATTTGTATTTTTTTAGTTATTTCATATTTTGTGGTTAGTATTTTAAATATGTTGCGATTTTAGTACTTTGTTATGTTTTCAGTTATTTTTAATAAATTGTATTTTTTTGTTAATTGCAGGATTAGATATATTGAATTTGGTGATTCAAATTATGACACAAATGAAGTTGAATCCAAAGATCATCCAAGGCGAAAGGAATTGGGCAAATGCTGAAATTGAGAAAATAGACTCAATAAACTCGTACTAAAATTTTGCACTCAATATGTTGCACGGTTTTGACTATAACTTAAGCTCCAGAACTCGAAAATTGGCACGTGAGATACCGTTGGAAAGCTTATTGAGTCTACTACATTTTAAAAGTAATTTGGAACTCAAACAATGTAGGATATTGGATGTAAATTAAATGTTGTAATCTTATCTTATCTCATCGAATAGTTTGAATTTAAAAGTCTAAATCTAGATAAACTCTATCTCATTAAAGGATAAGAGTTATATCTCTTAGGTAGACTACTCTAGGTTAACTACTTGTAAAGCCTATAAAAGGAGTACTCTTGTACAGCATTTTCAAAATAAGATTGAACAGAGAAACACTCTAAAATGTTCTTTGATTTCAACATGGTATCAGTTTAGGTTGATCCTTTCTTCCAAATTTCAATTTTTTTCCTCTCTTCTCTCGACCTTTCCTCCATATTTAGAAAACATGGCTACAGCAGAACCTGCTGCTTCTGCAATTAGCTCTCCAATAAGCTCTCGTCCATCTGATTTTACCCTTTCAGATGCGTCTCTTTCTCCCATTCTGTCTCAATTAGTGATACCATCAGAGTGGAAATCCCAATGGGTCAAAGCCCCGAGAGAAGCACATGTTACTGCGCATGACAGTTCTTCCAGCAATTTCAGTAAGCAACAGATTATGGAGCTCTAACAGATGTTTGGTCAAATATTCTCCAAATCAGATTCTACTGCATTTCCTACTACAGAAGGTAGAATTTCTTGTTTGGCCACAGTCAATCCCTGGAGTTGGATAGTGGATTCTGGTGCTTCTAACCATATGACAAGCAATCATGACCTTTTTTCATAAGTACAAGCCACATTCATTTGCATCATTTATCAAAGTTGCCGATGGACCTCTCTCGATTGTATCAGGAAGTGGTTCTATTAAATTAAATGATCATCTAGTACTGTTTGATAATCTTTATGTACCAAAACTGGGATGCAATCTTCTGTCTGTTAGCAAAATTGTTAAAGATGAGAATTGTGATGTTAACTTTAGGCTGTCTGGTTGTATTTTTTAGGCACAAGACTCGAGGATGGTGATTGGCAATGCTAGGCGACACAATAGACTCTACATTCTTGATGGCCTATCCTCTCGAAACAAAACTATTCCCAGTTGTCCTACGTCTACAGTTTTTCCTCTTCCCTTATTTCCAATGATGTCATACTATGGCATTTTTGATTAGGACACCCGTATTTCTACTATCTTGCGAAATTGTTTCCTAAGTTGTTCCTGAATAAACATCCCTCGTCATTCACCTGTGATGCATGTCAGCTTGCAAAACATACAAGACAATCATGTATTCCCACTAAATTTAAACCTACATCTCCTTTCTCTATCATACACAATGACATTTGGGGTCATTCTAAAGTTAAAAATGTATTTGGAGCTCGTTGGTTTGTGTCCTTTATTGATGATTACACTCGTGTTACTTGGACCTATCTCATGAAAGAAAAATCGGAGGTTGAAACGATATTTAAAACGTTTTATCACATGATTGAAAACCAATTTGAACGCAAAATAAAGATAGTTCAGAGTGATAATCGGAGTGAGTATCTTACTAAATCCCTTGGTTTCGTCTTTCACCTTACTTCTTATGTCAACACTCCTCAGTAAAACGGGGTTGTTGAAAGAAAAAACATACATCTACTAGAGGTAACTCGGTCTCTTCTGCATTCTGCTAATGCTCCTCAATATCTTTGGGGGGGAAGCACTTCTTACTGCTACTTTCCTAATTAATGGGATGCCTAGCAAAACTATGGGCTTCAAAATTCCTTTTGACACCCTTTTACATCTTTTTCCACATTTCAAACCAAGGTCATCTACTATTCCTTTTCGAGTATTTGGCTGCACAACTTTTGTTCATGTGCATAGCAACAATAGGAGTAAGCTTGATCCTAGGTCCTTGCGGTGTGTGTTTATAGGATACTCATCAAGTCAGAAGGGCTACAAATGTTACTCACTTATTACCAAGAACACCTATGTTTCATTTGATGTTACTTTCTTTGAAAATCAACCTTATTTTGTAGAGACTAAGATTTAGGGGGAGAGATGTGAGGAATCTCAGCCTATTACTCCTACTCATATTCTTCCTTTGTTGTCTCCTTTCTGACCCTTGAACAAACACAAGACGAACAACCTAGCAACTCTGATAACCCTACAACTTCTCCAGAGCCTACATTTCCTAGCTCTCCTAGTGTTCTAGTAGAAAGATCTTCCCCAGAGCCTACATATCCCATCTCTTCTAATGTTCCAGTAGGAAGACCTTCTCTAGAACCTAGATCTCCCAGGCCTCATACTACTCAAACACCACAATCTCTACTCAAATAGCTTACTCTCTATACTAGAAAAAAGAAAATTGTCACAGAACCCATTGATCAGCCTAGTACTTGCCAAGAACTGATCTTAAGTCTTGTTGCCATGGAGGAAAAGGTAAGCAATGATGTCTCAAAAAGTCCAGTTCATGAGAATTTAGATGATTTTTCGATTGCAATCAGAAAGGGGGTAAGAAAATGCACTAATCATCCTATTGATAGATTTGTTGCTTAGAGAAAACTATTGTCTGGTTTCAAGGCTTTTACAGCTAATATTAACAATGCAAGGATCCTTAGAACAGTGGAAGAGGCATTTGAAAATCCTGATTGGAGGAAAGCTGTTGAAGAAGAGGTCAAAGCCCTACAACAAAATAACACATGGAGTTTAACTAAACTGCCAGAAGGAAAAAAGGTGGTCGAATGCAAGTGGGTTTTCATAGTAAAGTATCATTCTGATGGAAGCATCGAGAGGTTCAAGGCAAGGTTAGTGGCAAAGGGATTTACTCAATCATATGAAGTAGACTATCATGAGACTATTGCATCTGTGGCAAAACTGAATACAATAAGGGTGTTGCTTTCATTAGCAGTTAATAAAGATTGGATGTTGCACCAACTGGACATCAATAATGCTTTTTTGAATGGAAAGCTTGAAGAAGAGTATATATACAGATTCCACCAGGCTTAGAGGATGACTCAATGAAACAAAAAGTGTGCAAACTAAATAGATCCTTATATGGGCTGAAGCAATCACCAAGGGCCTGGTTTGACAGATTCGCGAAGGCCATGGTGAAGAACGGGTTCAAGCAAACACAGGCAGATCACACCTTGTTTAAGAAGGTAGCTTCAGATGGTAAAAAAACTCTCATTATTGTTTATGTTGATGATATGATCATTACAGGAGATGACACAAAGGAAATTGAGAAACTAAAGACTTTTTTGGCAACAAAGTTTGAGACTAAAGACTTAGGAAGTCTTAGGTACTTTCTCGGAATAGAGGTGGCTAGATCAAATAAGGGAATAGTCATAAATCAGAGAAAGTACATCTTGGACATGCTCTCGGAAACTATAATGTTTGGATGTAACCAGCAGACACTCCAATGGATATAGGCTTGAAGTTTGGAAAAAATGGCACGAGTACTCCCGTGAACAAAGAATCCTACCAAAGGCTGGTTGGGAAACTAATTTATTTATCGCTCACCAGACCTGATATAGCTTATCCAGTAAGCATAATCAGCCAGCACATGAGCGATCCTAGAGAAAACATATGGAGGCAGCCAATAGAGTCCTGCGATACTTAAAGTTTACACCAGGATTTGGACTTATTTTCAGGAAAAATCAAGACAGGTCTGTGAAGAATTTCACATATTCTAGCTGGGCAAGAGAGTTAACAGATAGAAAATCTGTGAGTAGCTATTGTTCGTTTGTGTGGGGAAACTTAGTCACATGGAGGAGTAAAAAGCAAAGTGTGGTGCCTCGAAGCAGTGCAGAATCAGAATATAGGGCTATGGCTCTTAGAATTTGCGAAGGCATGTGGCTTAAAAAACTTCTCACCGAGCTGGAGTTGGATGAAAAACAGAAGTTCAAGGTACTGAGTGATAGCCAATCAGCAATGAGTATTGCTAAGAATCCAGTACAACATGACCAGACTAAACATATTGAAATTGACAGACAATTTATTTATGAGAAGGTAAACAGTGGTGTCGTAAACCTACACTATGTTCCTACAAAGAATCAACTGGCGGATATATTTACAAAGGCACTTCCGAGAGTGACCTTTAACGAGTTCTCATCCAAACTGGGAGTATACAACATATACACACCAGTTTGAGGGGGTGTAGGATATTGGATGTAAATTAAATGTTGTAATCTTATCTTATCTCATCTAATAGTTTGAATTTAAAAGTCTAAATCTAGATAAACTCTATCTCATTAAAGGATAAGAGTTATATCTCTTAGGTAGACTACTCTACATTAACTACTTGTAAAGCCTATAAACGGAGTACTCTTGTACAGCATTTTCAAAATAAGATTGAACAGAGAAACACTCTAAAATGTTCTCTGATTCTAACAAAAAATGGAAATGCCCACAAAATGCTGAAAACTGAAATCTTACAAGTGGGACACTATGATAACCACTTGTATTTGAAGTCATCATCAAATAATGCAAATTCACTATCCTTTGTCATCTAGAATCACAAACTTTCTATAAATAGGCTTTAGTTTTGCCTTGGAAATCATCTTGGAAGCTTGGTTGTAACCTTGTTGTTTAAAGAATTCAAGATCACTTTTCTTTCTTTTATCTTTATATTTTTCTTTCTTATGTTTGGTTTTTGTAAACCAAATTTTATTTTAATTAAAGTTATGGTGTCTTTCTAAGTCAAGTTACTGAGGTGAAAGGATGAAGCTCTTGGTATATACTAAAGGTTAGTTTGAAATTCTCAACGTATACTAAAACATGTTAAACTAGTATATGATGTTAAATTCAGTTGGCTAATATTAATGTTAGTAAATTAAGAACCTTGCTTCATTATAGACAAGTAATTTGGCACAATAAATGCTTGTTATAATTAACTTGATTTATTGTAGACAAAACAAATTGGCATAATGAACACTTGGACTTGTTTATTAATTTTGATTGCACCAATCCATATAACATCATATGCTATACCTTTGCATTTTTTTGGACATTGTTTATTGCATTTTGGACTTTGATTATGGACATTGGACAATGGACTATGGACTTTCATTGCAGGACCTTCCGATTGGATTTCATTTCATCATGTAGACTTTAATTGAGTAATAAGATGAATAAAAATTAATCTTAGTAAAATACCAAGAGTGGATTCTCAAAACCTCAACATCTTTTATTTATATCGTTGTTTATTTTCTAATCAATTATTCTCTTTGCAAATCTTTTTTATTTTTATTTTATTTATAATCTTGTAATTTCTAAACAAAACTTTCCTGTGGATTCGACCTCGGACTCCCAAGAATTATTACTTGATAACAACCTGCACTTGGGTATATGACTAAAAAGAGCTAGTCAGAAACTCATTTAAATCTTGACCAGGGACCAATTAGTAACTTGTACAAGTTTTAGGACTAAATTGTAAACCTTACCAACTCTAAGCACTTATCAAGAATTGGGCTTACCAATATGAAATCACATACGTGATTATCTTGTATATAAAATTCTAAAGGTTTTGGTGTCTATTTACACTTTCAATTAACCCATATTTGAATCAGTGACCATTTTGTAAAATTTCCAAAACCAATAACTAACTTACCTATATCGGTACTGGTACTCAAGAGTGCACCCTTAAGAATATTTTTTTGAACCTAAATCTCGTATCAGTACGCAACATATAGTACCGGTACGGGGATTTAGTACCTTTATATCGGTACGGGACCATTACCGTACTGGTACGCAATCCCTAATTCCCAAATTGAATTGTTAATAGTTATCAGTACGCCACCACCCATACCGCTACCCGTGCTTCTGTAAAATTCCAGTGTCGGTTGGTGTATCGATACCCCTATATCAGTACTTGTACGCCTTAATGCCTTATACCAACTTGCATTTTTGTACCGGTATGACACCACTCATACTGGTACGCCTGGGTTGATATCGCCCCAAAGGTGCCTTACAGTATCGGTACGCCTGTACATGTAATATCATATTTTGCCTGGTTTTTGCTCAAATAATGACTTTAACCATGTCCAAAGTTTACCAAATTTTACCAGCAAGCTTATAAACACTAATTCTATATATGTGTCAAATTTCATGTCAATACGAATCCATTTACCATGTTTTCCCTTATTGGTGCATTTAGGGCTATTTTATCAAAACACTAGCATGCCATTTTTCAAGACTTGGCTCATTTAACATGGTGAACCTTATGTACATACAAAATGGGGCTAAACTAACTTGTCTAGACCACAAGCCACCTTTCTAGGAGTTTAAGGACAAAGTTTACATTACATGCAACTTGGCGACTTGCTTCAAAAATGTCCATGCTCCGATCCTTGATCCAACAAACTTTTAACCTGAAACTGCATGGAAATGAGATGCATTAGGCTTACTTAGCCTAGTGAGGTAGTCAATAACAATAACATAAATATCAATGATAACAATGACATGTATAGCAATGTAAATGCATCTCAAGTTAAGTTTTAACAATACTTGCAATACTTATTTATTTTGCTTGGATCGACATGTAATGTGGATACGTGAATTCCCAACCATCGCCAACAATAAATGGTCAATATCCTCCAACATCGCCAATAGGACCAACACTAACATATCCCGCCAACATCGCCAAATAGAGCCTTAGCTCAAGGACCGTATTCCACTCCATACCAATGAGCTCATAAATTCTATGGCATGCCAATTGTATCAAATGTCCATTCGTATCCAAGGATTCAATACTTAGGCCAATATCAATAACAATGACAATAACGATAGCAATAACAATAACGATATACCATGATTGGTATGGACTTTCTCAATGTTTTAATAATATCTATAACAATACAATGATTCAATAATCAACTTGACAATGTAATAAGCTTACCAATGATACCTTTAACAAGGTTTTCTTATATTCATACCTTGATCAATGATGATGATGCAATAATCAATATCAATGAATTTGGGAAAAGCATCTATCCAATCCCTAGACTCCGATTACACTCAGCGATACTTTCGAGGCTTTCAAGGCTCCCGAATGACAACTCCTTTATTCTTGAGCTTAGTAGAATTTGAAGGATTTGGTGATTCTTCACCTTGATTTTCTTGAGCTACAAAGAAACAGGAATTACAAGGATTTCAATGTCGATTATAGATTCATAGCAACTTATTATCTATGAAAAACAATAACAAATAGGCTATAATATCCCTAGAGAATTTCTAGGGTTCCTTGATTCTTAAACTTGGAATTAAACAAGGATATGATCATGGAATCGATGAATCAATTGAGGAATATTCTTACCTGATCAATATCTATAACTTGGAAATGGTAACTTGAAGAAAATTAAAGCTCTACTAAAGCTTTAATGGAGGTGTGTGATTGGGAGAAGATGAAGATAAAGGTGAGGTACTTGCTTAAGGTTTTACCGGGTAAGCTTCTTTCCTTAATTCTTTTTTTTTTAATTTCCCAACGGCCAAAACTTTCCTTCCTATGAAGGAAGCCAAGCTTAACATCCCACGTATGTGGTGATTAGGCTTGAGGAGGGGCTAATCGCAAGGTTAATCCCTCAACTCTTTATTGTTTTTATTGTTCTCCCTTAACTTTCAATTTTCTCAATTTAGTCCCTAAGACAAGTTTCAATGTTTACAATGAGATCCTTAAACAATATCAATACTTAATTGGGATTCAATAACTCAATAATTAACCACTTGGTCAATAGCCAACACTATAGTTTGACTTTCCGGTGTAAAATTTTTGGTTGCCGGAATTAAATTATGACTAGGCCTAGTTTTGGGGTGTTACAACTCTCCCCTTAAGAAAAATTCATCCTCGAATTTTTACCTGAACCAAAGAGATGTGGATATTGACTCATCATAGTCTCTTCCAGTTCCCATGTAGCTTTTTCGATCTTGTGACTTCTCCAAAGTACTTTGACTAGGGAACGCTTTTGTTTCGATGTCTCTTGACTCCTCTTGCAAATACTTACGGAGCATCGATACATGAAATACATCGTGAATCTTCCTCAACTCTTGAGGCAAAGCTAATCAGTAAGCTACAGGACCAACTCTCGCAGTCACCTCAAAAGGTCTAATGAATCAGGGACTCAGCTTCCCCTTTTTGCCAAAATGGAGAATTTTCTTCCATGGGGAGATTTTTATGAAAACTTTCTCACTAATTTCTGTAATACCCAAATTTTGACAGGGCTTAATAATAAATAAATAAATAAATAATAAATAGTAAATAAATAAATACATATTAAATAAATAAAACCTAAAATAGTCCAAAAGTCCATGTTTAAATGTCCAAAAACATATAAAATACCCTAAAGCCCGAAATACAAATATAAAGGCCCAATTTACATCCAATATCCCATTTCAATATCCAACAAACATAAAACCCATTTTTCCCACCCATTTACAACCAATTTCGGATAAAATAACCCAGAAAGCACACTTGTGTTTTTTCTTCCCGCTCAAATGGCCATGTGGCAAGTACCAATTGGCTAAAATAATCTGCCATGGATTTTGGTTCTTCTTGCCCTATCATCTGGATCCAACTAGGGCAGGTGACATCATCATCAGTCAACCCTATAAATAGGGAAGAGAGAGGAATGTTTGATCATTAACAAGTAATAACGATATCCATTAAAAAACCATTAATAATAATAATAATAATTGAAGAGAGAAAGGGTACTTACCTCGAGAGACCAAATGCCGCTATGGAGATGAACAGACGCCAGAGAAGACGACCACCACCGCCATCGGAACAGTTCACCAGAGTTTTCCGAAAGGTATATCTCCGTTTCTTTTTTATTTTCCCTGCATTAAAACACAAAAAAGTTAGATCATAGGTTTAAAAAATATAAAAACCAATAAAAAATAATAGAAAAGAGTCGTCATTTAACACCTTTAACATATACTCGTAGACCAAATATACGTTAAAGATGTTACGGAGTCGTTTAAAGAAATCCTGACTTATAATATTTTTTTATATACATATAAATCTTGTCTTTATTAATCTAACCCTTTTCTCGATTTTCTTGAAATCATAACTTGTGTATTGGCTAATTTCGACCCTAAATTAGTTTGTAAAATATATTAGTCAGTTATTAAAACGATAATGCAATTCGGGGTGAAAATAGGTTCACGGCCTAGGCCCTTTCTTGATTTTAAAATCCTTATGCGATTACCGATAAATAAAAATTTAAACCGATTAAACGGGATTTACTACCTTTTTAAGCTTACCGATTATTCATATTAACAAAGTAAGCTTCCTTTCTACTTTAGTTTATTCTTTCATATTACTAATACCTTATCTTGCTTTATCCATATATGATTCATCATTAAAACTGATCAATTATCTATCGTTTAATTTAATTTAATGCATCATATACTACCAGCGGATAAATAATTACATGCCCACTAGAGATTATCATAAGCTAGAATATCTTACTGATGTTTTGCAGATTGAAGCTTGATCAGTATACTCAACTCCTCTTCAAGTACACCATCTTAACCAACGTGTGAATCAAACACACGCTAAGTTTTCACTTAGTGAGGCAATAAACAAAATTAATAATAATTTAAACTTATTAAACTTTATGGCTATATTTATATGGCATGATATATGCCAATGCATTAACTTTCATGTTGCATTAGTGATAACTTACTATATGCTAATATCATAATATTTTCTTGTTTGTTTTTTTACCATAATATGTCATTTATACCTCAATGCATGAACATATATATCATGTTACAAGCTAATGAATGTGCTTGTTCTATTCCTTTAACATCATATCACTACTTACCATTAATGAGAAACTTTTAAGTTTAAACTTACCATTTTCATGCCTAATAACATACGTTACCTCACATGTACTAACATATATCAAACATTTTCCATTGTCATGTAACCTGTAAAAATCAACATCTCATATACATATGTTAGGCATAGTAAGTCAATTCAATATTCAAAAAAAATCTCTTATTTCCCTTTTGAATCATATTAAGATTACATATACCAATTCTTTATACCTTTAACCCAAGAATTTTATATAGAGAGAAACTTAAGTATGCGAGATCGGTACTCCCAGAGTACTAGTCACCGAAGTGACGATAAACATATAGACACATAAAGTGCCATTAACATATAGACACATAAGTGTCGGCATCATATAGACACATAAGTGTCGATATCATATAGACATATGAGTTTCGACATCATATAGACACATAAGTGTCAGCATCATATAGACACATAAGTGCTGGTAAACATATAGATCCGAAGATAGGTGTGTAGCTATACGCAGTCCCAAACTGCTAGACTTCTAATGGCATGCCACTATACTCTAACTCTCTATCATAAACTTGGGCAATAAATCCATATCAATAACTTGTAAATTATCATTTTGTAAATGATTCATATATCACCATTATTCAATAATAACTTGCCATAATAGAACATAATAGGGCAATTCATAGTCTATCATATACTAACACTTTTCCTTCGCTTGTAAAACATCATATAACTTATACAAAAAACATGTTATCATTTCAATAAAATAAGTAAATAAAATTCTTAAAAGTCTACTAAAATACATTTCAAAACATATAAATGCACTCACCTGGGCCATTTATTAGCTTGCCTCACTAAGCTCTATTTGAACCTTTCTTTCATAGTACCTCGAACCCTCTTTTGATTCGGATCAAACTTCATTAATCACATGAATGTAAACAACAAATTGTTAGATTCAAATCTAACAATTTCTCAAACATGCTATCAAATCTAATCATTCGAATATTTAGAATTTCCAAAATTTCCTTCCTTCCTTGAATTGCTCGAAAACTCATTATGGTCCTTAGTGACCAATTTGAACTTCCATTAACCCCTTTCAAGCTTACTAATTAACCTTAGATACAAAATATATCAATTCTCATTTTCTGGCAGATTGCACTACCTTCAAAGAAATATTTCTATAAAATAATTTACAACTCAAAATTCGACTCCGTTTGTTCTAAAAGAAACTAGATTCAATATGCTTTTCACCCATATAAATTAATAGTCCGAATTCAACTTGTACGATTTATGGCGAATTTTCAAAGTCAATTACAGAGCTGGAATTCGGAACAGACTGGTGCTCTGTTTTCTGACCTTTCGTCACTTAAAAATTCATATCTTTTGACTCGGAACTCGAAATCAGTTTCCATTTGTTGGAAACGAAACTAGACGTAATATCTTTACATTGGTATAAAATTCAACATCTAGCCAATTTTTTAGAATTTATGGTGAATTTTCAAACTTACTGCCATAATCATGTTTTCTACACAGCTTCCATAAATAAACTTCAAATTTTTATACTAACTTCTCCTTACTTCTCTACTTTTCAATTTAGTCTAATTGCTTACTTTAAACCACCAACTCATCACCTTCTTCACCAAATAATTATTCAAAATAATTCTCTCGTATTTTTCATTCTTTGACAAAATAGTCACTAAAATGCAAATATAAGGATTCAAGCTTCTTAACTTTGCAAATTAGTCCTCAATTCAACATTACTACCTTAACTCTGTCATTACAACTAAAAATCAGATTTAGCCCCCATACAAAACTTCATTTTCGATTTGGTCACTTAACTTTGACAATTTGTCAAAATGGTCACTAATTCGATTCAACATCAATTTAACATTCTAACTTCAAATTCATGTCTCTAACATCATTAATAACATAAATACACACCATAATCAAAAAAATCAGATTTGGTCCTCTAACTTTTAAACTTGCCAAAATGGTCCATATACCTTTAACTTAGGGTTTTGCTTCCAAATAACAATTCAAGCTTACTAAATCATTAATTCAACATTACAAACCCTAAATTAAACTTGAATCCATAAACCCTAATCATCTTCATAAAAATCAAAACATGTAGAACTTAAATCCCAACTCAATATCATTATTTTAACATCATACTAACTTGATTTCAACTTGAATTCAATCATGGAATCATAAAATCTCAAAAGCCCCAATTGATCCATAAACACTAATTTCTTTCTCATGTAAATTCTCATCAATCAAGCATGAATTCCATGAATTATTGATATCAAAAGATAGAGCTTGAAGAGTATAACAACTTTGCAGTTGAAGAGATTACCTGAAAACTGAGTTTTGGGGCTTGAATCGAGCTTGGAAAAATTTTCTCTTTCTTTCCCTAGATCTCATGTTTTTGGCTGGAAAAGATGAACATTTTTGTTCATCTTTTCACCATTATTTTACACATATAACTATTAAATGAATATTAAATTCATTTAATAGTGAAATTACAATTTTACCCTTTTTATCAAATGGTTGAGATTGATTTTATCATCAATCAAGGGCCAAGATTTAATATTCCATTTCCTCTTTCCAAAATTGCCCTTATAAATTTTTAAATATTTCAAAATTGTCATTGAGGTCAAATGACCAATTTGCCCTCCAACAAGATTTTATTTACTAGTTTGTCATTCTTGTAAATATTCAGCTAAGTCTATTTGGAATCCAACCAACTGTAATAAAATATTCATAAAATAGTATTTTATGACTTTTCGATGGCTTTTGGATCAGCCTCTGGAATTTTTGTTCGATCCAATTTCCCGATATTCATAAGATACTTTTACTGTGAGTTTACCTTTATCGAGCTGTCGGATTTATTCCAATAATTCTATATTTCCATATTCAAGAAATCCACAATATCATCTCATAAAATTTTCCTTTCCTAATATCTTAGACTGAATCTTCTTAACTCATTCTATTTTCCCAATAATTATCGAAAATCTTCATAGAATAAAATTTCTCTTAGAATTCCTTTATCGATAATCAATACAAATATTCTCTACTCTTACTGAGTCCAAAATATCGATCAGAAACACTTTTATGGGACCTTCCCGGAGGTTACCCATCCTAATATTTCCCTGGCCTAAGCACGCTTAACAATTTTATTCGATCCAAATTTGATACCTTTTACTGCATCTTAATTCTTAAAACTGATATCAAGGTACTTATTCCGATCCGATTCACTCTTATACTGAATAAAATTACTTATTGGGAAAATTTACAAATTTGCCCCCAAATTTTTCCAAAGTTTATACTTGAACCTTAAAACTTTCAAAATTTACATTTTGGTCACTAGCCAAAATTTTGGGATATTACAATTCTTCCCCTTTAAAAAAATTCATCCTCGAATTTTCAACACGCACCAGTTTCAAACATTTGCAGATATTGCTCCCTCAATTTCCCAAGTGACTTTTTCAATCTTGTGATTCATCCCTAGAGCTTCATATATAATCTCTTAACAGGTCAATTCTTTCTTAGCTTCTTTTCTAACCATCTCAGTAGTATCACTACTTAACTTTCCAATTCTCCCCTTATATGTACTGACAGTACAGACATCTTATAATAAGATGCTATTGAGTTATTTTCATCATAACTTCAATCCTTAGCAGGAGCTAACTTCCATTCTTATTTCATTGTTTCATATCCGCTATGGTTCGTTTCTCGACCTCCAAAATTCGTCAATTGACGAAATCCATCATCGTTTTACTTTCCTTATTCTAGTCTCATTCCATCTTATAATAATAAGGAGCAGCATCAAGTCATACAATCATCACATCAGTAATATGATATCCTAGGGGCATGTACTTACTAACAAATTCATATCAATCTTGGTTTAGCATCTAGAACCAGGTAAATCTTTGCTCTGATACCATTAAATGTAACACCCTTAACGCATACTCGTTGATCGAATATACATTAAAGATGTTACAGAGTCGTTTAAAGAAATCCTGACTTATAATATTTTTATATACATATAAATCTTGTCTTTATTAATCTAACCCTTTTCTCGATTTTCTTCAAATCATAACTTATGTGTAGTTGGCTAATTTCGACGCTGAATTAGTTTGTAAAACATATTAGTCAGTTATTAAAACGATAATGCAATTCGGGGTGAAAATAGGTTCACGGCCTAGGCTCTTTCTTGATTTTAAAATCCTTATGCGATTACCGATAAATAAAAATTTAAACTGATTAAACATGATTTACAACCTTTTTAAGCTTACCGATTATTCATATTAACGAAGTAAGCTTCCTTTCTACTTTAGTT
This sequence comes from Hibiscus mutabilis, assembly GCA_019671005.1. NCBI lineage: Eukaryota > Viridiplantae > Streptophyta > Magnoliopsida > Malvales > Malvaceae > Hibiscus > Hibiscus mutabilis. The sequence continues at coordinate 12,437,314 of CM033724.1, read as the reverse complement.
TATTCTTTCATATTACTAATACCTTATCTTTCTTTATCCATATATGATTCATCATTAAAACTGATCAATTATCTGTCGTTTAATTTAATTTAATGCATCATATACTACCAGCGGATAAATAATTACATTACCACTAGAGATTATCATAAGCTAGAATATCTTACTGATGTTTTGCAGATTGAAGCTTGATCAGTATGCTCAACTCATCTTCAAGTACTCCATCTTAACCTACATGTGAATCAAACACACGCTAAGTTTTCACTTAGTAAGGCAATAAACAAAATTAAGAATAATTTAAACTTATTAAACTTTATGGCTACATTTATATAGCATGATATATGCCAATGCATTAACTTTTATGTTGCATTAGTGATAACTTACTATATGCTAATATCATAATATTTTCTTGTTTGTACATTTATCATAATATGTCATTTATACCTCAATGCATGAACATATATATCATGTTACATGCTAATGAATGTGCTTGTTCTATTCCTTTAACATCATATCACTACTTACCATTAATGATAAACTTTTAAGTTTAACTTACTTACCATTTTCATGCCTAATAACATATGTTACCTCACATGTACTAGCATATATCAAAAATTTTCCTTTGTCATGTAACTTGTAAAAATCAACATCTTATATACATATGTTAGGCATGGTAAGTCAATTCAGTATTCAAAAAAAATCTCTTGTTTCCCTTTTGAATCATATTAAGATTACTTATACCATTTCTTTATACCTTTAGACCGAGAATTTTATATAGAGAGAAAGTTAAGTATGCTAGATCGTTACTCCCACAGTAGAAGTGACGACAAACATATAGACACATAAAGTGCCGGTAACATATAGACACATAAGTGTCGGCATCATATCGACACATAAGTATCAATATCATATAGACATATGAGATTCGACATCATATAGACACATAAGTGTCAGCATCATATAGACACATAAGTGTCGGTAAACATATAGATCCGAAGATAGGTGTGTAGCTACACGTAGTCCCAAACTGCTAGACTTCTAATGGAATGCCACTATATTGTAACTCTCTATCATAAACTTGGGCAATAAATCCATATCAATAACTTGTAAATTATCATTTTGTAAATGATTCATATATCACCATTATTCAATAATAATTTGCCATAATAGAACATAATAGGGCAGCTCATACTCTATCATATACTAACCTTTTTCCTTTGCTTGTAAAACATCATATAACTTATACCAAAACCATGTTATCATAGTACCTCGAATCCTCTTTTGATTCGGATCAAACTTCATTAATCACATGAATGTAAACAACAAATTGTTAGATTCAGATCTAACAATTTCTCAAACATGCTATCAAATCTAATCATTCGAATATACAGAATTTCCAAAATTTCCTTCCTTTCTTGAATTGTTCAAAAACTCATTATGGTCCTTAGTGACCAATTTGAACTTCCATTAACCCCTTTCAAGCTTACTAATTAACCTTAGATACAAAATATATCAATTCTCGTTTTCTGGCAGATTGCACTACCTTCAAAAAAATATTTCTATAATATAATCTACAACTCAAAATTCGACTCCGTTTCTTCTGAAAGAAACTAGATTCAAAAATATTTTCACCCATATAAATTAATAGTCCGAATTCAACTTGTACGATTTATGGCAAATTTTCAAAGTCAATTACAGAGCTGGAATTCGGAACAGACTGGTGCTTTGTTTTCTGACCTTTCGTTACTTAAAAATTCATATCTTTTGACTCGGAACTCGAAATCAGTTTCCGTTTGTTGGAAATGAAAATAGACGAACAAATCTTACATCGATATAAAATTCACCATCTAGAAAATTTTGTAGAATTTATGGTGAATTTTCAAACTTACTGCCATAATCTAGTTTTCTACACAGCTTCCATAAATAAACTTCAAATTTTTATACTAACTTTTCCTTACTTCTCTACTTTTCAGTTTAATCCAATTTCTTGCTTTAAACCACCAACTCATCACCTTATTCACCAAATAATTATTCAAAATAATTCTCCCTTATTTTTCATTCTTTGACAAAATAGTCACTAAAATGCAAAGATAAGGATTCAAGCTTCTTAACTTTGCAAATTAGTCCTCAATTTAACTTTACTACCTTAACTCCATCATTACAACTAAAAATACGATGTAGCACCCATACAAAACTTCATTTTCAATTCGGTCACTTAACTTTGACAATTTGTCAAAATTGTCACTAATTCGATTCAACATCAATTTAACATTCTAACTTCAATTTCATGTCTCTAACATCATTAATAACATAAATACACACCAGAATCATAAAAATTAGATTTGTTCCTGTAACTTTTAAACTTGCCAAAATGGTCCCTATACCTTTAACTTAGGGTTTTGCTTCCAAATAACAATTCAAGCTTACTAGATCATTAATTCAACATTACAAATCCTATATTAAACTTGAATCCATAAACCCTAATCATCTTCATAAAAGTCAAAACATGTAGAACTTAAATCCCAACTCAATATCATGATTTTAACATCATACTAACTTGAATTCAATCATGGAATCATAAAATCTCAAAAGCCCCAATTGATCCATAAAACCTAATTTCTTTCTCATGTAAATTCTCATCAATCAAGCATGAATTCCATGAATTATTGATATCAAAAGATAGATCTTGAAGAGTAGAACAACTTTGCAGTTGAAGAGATTACCTAAAAACCGAGTTTTGGGGCTTGAATCGAGCTTGGAAAAAATTTTTCTTTCTTTCCCTAGCTCTCATGTTTTTGGCTGGAAAACATGAACATTATAGTTCATCTTTTCACCATTATTTTACACATATAACTATTAAATGAATATTATTAAATGAATATTAAATTCATTTCATAGTGAAATTATAATTTTACCATTTTTATCAAATGGTTGAGATTGATTTTATCATCAATCAAAGGCCAAGATTTAATCTTCCATTTTATCTTTCCAAAATTGCCCTTATAACTTTTTAAGTATTTCAAAATTGCCATTGAGGCCAAATAACCAATTTGCCCACCAACTAGTTTTTATTTACTAGTTTGCCATTCTTGTAAAATTTCAGCTAAGTCTAGTTGGAATCCAACGAATTATAATAAAATATTCATAAAATAGTATTTTATGACTTTTCCATGGCTTTTGGATCAGCCTCTAAAATTTCAGTTCGATCCAATTTCCTAATATTCATAAGATACTTCTACTGCGATTTTACCTTTATCGAGATGTCAAATTTATTCCAATAATTCTATTGTTCCATATTCAGGAAATCCACAATATCATCTCATAAAATTTTCCTTTCCTAAGATCTTAGACTGAATTTTCTTAACTCATTATATTTTCTCGATACTTATAAAAAAATCTTCATAGAATAAAATTTCACTTAGAATTCCTTTAAGGATAATCCATACGAATATTCTCTACTCTTACTGAGTCCAAAATATTGATCAGAAACACTTTTATGGGACATTCCCGGAGGTCACCCATCCTAATATTTCCCTGGCCTGAGCATGCTTAACAATTTTATTCGATCCAAATTTGGTACCTTTTACTGCATCTTAATTCTTAAAATTGATATCAAGGTACTTATTTTGACCCGATTCACTCTTATACTGAATAAAATTACTTATTGGGGAAATTTACACTATAGTCCTCAAATTTTTCAAAAGTTTATATTTTAACCCCAAAACTTTCAAAATTTACATTTCTGGTCACTAGCCAAAATTTTGGGATATTACATGCCGGAAACTTATCTCGAAGCTTTCAGAATGTGATTAAAGTGGCTGTCGAAGAGCTTTTTTAGGGTTTTTTGACGGAGTTGAAAATAATAGATGGTTCGGGAAGGTAGTTTAGGCGGGGAAGATGGGTGATTCGATTGAATCGGGTGTTAGATCTAAGTTTAGGTGGAAGAATTGAAAAAAATAGAAATTTTGGGGTAGTTTAGGGTTTCGGCACAGTAGTCCGAAATTGCCTCACGGTGGCTAGAGGAACTAGACGGTGGTCGGAGGAACCAGACGGTGGTCAGAGTTTTGGAAGCGGCCGGAGTAAGAAAGGAGGTGACTGGAGATAATGACCGGTGATAGCTGGCATCGCCTCCGACGGCCGGCGAATAGGTCAGAGAGGTTTAAGACGGCAGTGATGGATCGAGGATGAAAGGGTGGATGAACAAGGGTTGAGTTTTAAGGAAGTTTAGGTGTTTGATCTTGGAGAAACACAAAATGAATGTGTTTTTGAGGTTTGTGCTGATCAAATGTGGATTTTATATGAACAGAGGGAAGAACATGAGCAAACAAAGGGGTTTGATCGAGAAAAAACACAAAATTAGAGTATTTTAGTTTTTGTTGCGTATCGAATTAGAGATTTTGGATAAATGTGGGAGGAACATGTTTGGTTTTGTGAGTTTGATATGTTTTTGGGTGGAATTTTTGGGAAAATAAGGTTAAAGTTGAGAGAGTTTTAGGGGAGAAAAAGTGAGAGCCGGGCTTAGAGAGAGAGAGTGAAATAAAAGAAATGAAATTTTAGGCTTAAAATAGGCTTTATATAGAGGCTGCAAAACGCAGCGTTTTGGCCGGGTTTAACCCGCTTTTTTATTCAGATCGGCTTTGGTTTTTTCCCAAAATTCTACCCTTCATTCAATTTGGTCCTAACTCCCTTTAAATTGAGCCTTAGACATTGTATTTCTTTCAATTTAGTCCTCACTCCCTTTTAATTATCCCCCTTAGGTTTGCAATTAGAGTAATTGGGTCCTACGGGCTTTGTAATTGGGCATTTATATTTTGTAATTGTTTCAATTTAGTCCCTATGTAATAAAAATCAGTTTTAATGTTCAATTTGTCTTATTTTAATTATTTATTTAGTTGTTTCATTTAATGCAAGTTAATTATATGTATGATTGCATATTTTAAAATTAGCATATAGTATATTTTGTTAGATAATAAATACACTTAGTTTAATTAATTATTAGAGCCTTTAGTTTAGGTTCTCTAATTAGAATTCAATAATTAAATTAGGCAAGATAATTGTAGCAATTAAATGCATATTAAATATAATTTTAAAATTCTAATTTGGACGATGTTCCATTGTTTACAATGGGGTGTTATCTCAACATGAATTTTAATAAATTATATTTAATATACATTCCACTTAAAATTGACCATTAATTTAGTTCTTTAGTTAAAATTAAACAATTAATTAGAATACATTGTAGATAATTAAATGTATATTAAATTGAACCTTTGGGACACAAATTTGGATGGTGTTCCATTGTTTACAATGGGGTGTTATCTCAACGTTGGTTTTAAAGGTGAACATTTAATATACATTTTCACCTAAAATATTGATTTAATAAATTGTTAGGACCTTAATTAAGACTATAATTTTAATTAATTAGAAAGATTATTTAATTAGGAATATCATTAATTTAAGGGCTTTAAATATATGGAAGGTGTTCAAGAAATTGGCATTTTCTCATAAAAGCCATTAAATTAATTAATATTCATAGTTTTAAAAAATAATTATTTAGAACCTTTTTAAGTTAGTACTTAAAATGAACAAGACAATAAAAGGGCATTCATAAAAAACCTTTTATGTTGGAAATTCATTTTTAAATATGAATAGGGGTGCCACCTAACGGGGTGTCTTTAATCTCATATTCGAACAAAATGAATTTCCTTATAATAGGATATTTGTATTCGGAATTTAAATTTAATTAATAATTATGGAATAAATTAAATTCAAATAAATATTTTGAATGCAAAAATGCCACGTAAAATTAAAGGTACCGATAACGGGCGTTCGTAGGGGTGCTAATCCATCCCTACACGTAACCGACTCCCAAACCCAATTTTTAAGACAGAATCTCTGGTTTGTTTTTTCGTTGTCCGGTCTACCTCGAAGTGATCGGTGGCGACTCCAAAATATTTTTTAAAGGGTAAATAAAGGAAATTTCAATTTAATATGAAAAATCCTAAATTTTCAAGATTAAATCAAAAGTGACAGAAAACCCTAATTTTCCAAATGATCGATCGTGAGGCTATTTTTATACACCCGCTTTCAAAAATGGTCACGACAACTTGGCGACTCCGCTGGGGACTTTAAAAACCGAGAGCCATGCCTAATTAATTTTACGTGGCATTTTGGACAGTAATTTGAATTTAATTTTTTTCCTATAATTATTGGATGAATTTTCTGGAAAAATACAGGCAGCTTTTTCTTGTGTGATATAAATTGTCATTCATGCATAAGCCTTAGACCCGGGCTTTTCACCCTTAAGTGGGAGTGAGGCATGATCTTACGTGAGTTATTCAGCTCCGTGATCGGAATTTTGTCCTCCTTCCGGAATACCAACATTATACACCGTGAGGTTACACCACCGTTATAAGGGGTCGTATACTCCCAAATCCATGTCTTACTAGTCCAGTAACGACAGTTCGGGTACCCAGAATCTAGATCGAAACCCACATGCTGTAATAGAAACCCACCCCGTTAGAGCCAGACAGGGACCTAGGACAGGGTGTTGTTGATTTAAATTCATTTCTCTGGTTATTCTTGTGTGCAAAATAAATTGTTCTCTAGTTAATTTTACGCAATATAAATTGTTTTATTGTAATAATTATTTTGCTTACAATATTAATTCACCATACTGACGCAATTTTTGTTTTTTTTTGTTTTGTGTGATAGTTATAGAGGAAAACGAGATGCAGTATAGTTATAGAGGAAAACGAGATGCAGTATCTGAAAAAGTGATAACCAAAGGAAGGATAGATGGCAGATAAATTGAAAGGGCAATCAAGACGAATAAATTGAAAGAGCATTCAAGGATTGTTTCTAAACCTAAGGAAGAATAGAGAGCTTTGAACTCAGAGGCGATATCCAAGTTTCACAAATGATGGAATTTATCGAGGAATACCATAATTAGGGGAAACGCTGATAAAAATGATGAGCTGAGAAAATGGCAGAATCATAAAACGCAATAAAAAATTGAAGGACCGACTCTTAAGCTTCAAAGAAGTATTAAAATAAACCATTAATAATAATAATAATAATAATTGAAGAGAGAAAGGGTGCTTACCTCGGGAGACCAAACGCCGCTGTGGAGCTGAATAGACGCCGGAGAAGAGGACCACCACCACCATCAGAACAGTTCATCGGAGTTTTCTAAAAGGTATATCTCCGTTTCTTCTTTATTTTCCCTGCATTAAAACACAAAAAAGTTAGATATTAGGTTTAAAAAATATAAAAACCAGTAAAGAAGAATATAAAAGAGTCATTGTGTAACATACTTAACGTATACTCGTGGACCGAATATACATTAAAGATGTTACAAAGTCATTTAAAGAAATCCTGACTTATAATATTTTTTATATACATATAAATCTTGTCTTTATAAATCTAACCCTTTTCTCGATTTTCTTGAAATCATAACTTATGTGTAGTTGGCTAATTTTGACCATGAATTAGTTTGTAAAACATATTAGTCAATTATTAAGACAATAATGCAATTCGGGTGAAAAATAGGTTCACGACCTAGGCCCTTTCTTGATTTTAAAATCCTTATGCGATTACCGATAAATAAAAATTTAAACTGATTAAACACGATTTACTTCCTTTTTAAGCTTACCGATTATTCATATTAACAAAGTAAGCTTCCTTTCTACTTTAGTTTATTCTTTCATATTACTAATACCTTGTCTTGCTTTATCCATATATGATTCATCATTAAAACTGATCAATTATCTTTCGATTAATTTAATTTAACGCATCATATACTACCAGCGGATAAATAATTACATGCCCACTAGAGATTATCATAAGTTAGAATATCTTTTTGATGTTTTCAGATTGAAGCTTGATCATTATACTCAACTCCTCTTCAAGTACTCCATCTTAACCAACGTGTGAATCAAACACACGCTAAGTTTTCACTTAGTGAGGTAATAAACAAAATTAATAATAATTTAAACTTATTAAACTTTATGGCTACATTTATATAACATGATATATGCCAATGCATTAACTTTTATGTTGCATTAGTGATAACTTACTATATGCTAATATCATAATATTTTCTTGTTTTTTCATTTATCATAATATGTCATTTATACCTCAATGCATGAACATATATATCATGTTACAAGCTAATGAATGTGCTTGTTCTATTCCTTTAACATCATATCACTACTTACCATTAATGATAAACTTTTAAGTTTAACTTACTTACCATTTTCATGCCTAATAACATACATTACCTCACATGTACTAACATATATCAAAATTTTTCCTTTGTCATGTAACCTGTAAAAATCAACATCTCATATACATATGTTAGGCATGGTAAGTTAATTCAATATTCAAAAAAAAATCTCTTGTTTCCCTTTTGAGTCATATTAAGATTACATATACCAATTGTTTCTACCTTTAGCCCAAGAATTTTATATAGAGAGAAACATAAGTATGCGAGATCGGTACAGCCAGAGTACTAGTCACCGAAGTGACGATAAACATATAGACACATAAAGTGCCGGTAACATATAGACACATAAGTGTCGCCATCATATAGACAGATAAGTGTCGATATCATATAGACATATGAGTGTCGACATCATATAGACACATATGTTTCGGCATCATATAGACACATAAGTGTCGGTAAACATATAGATCCGAAGATCGGTGTGTAGCTACACGCACTCCTAAACTACTAGACCTTTAAAGGCATGCCACTACACTGTAACTCTCTATCATAAACTTGGGCAATAAATCCATATCAATAACTTGTAAATTATCATTTTGTAAATGATTCATATATCACCATTATTCAATAATAACTTGCCATAATAGAACATAATAGGGCAGTTCACACTCTATCATATACTAACCTTTTTCCTTTGCTTGTAAAACATCATATAACTTATACGAAAACCATGTTATCATTTCAATAAAACAAGTAAATAAAATTCTTAAAAGTCTACTAAAATACATTTCAAAACGTATAAATTCACTCACCTGGGCCATTTATTAGCTTTCCTCACTAAGCTCTATTCGAACCTTTCTTTCATAGTGCCTCGAACCCTCTTTTGATTCGGATCAAACTTCATTAATCACATGAATGTAAACAACAAATTGTTAGATTCAAATCTAACAATTTCTCAAACATGCTATCAAATCTAATCATTCGAATATAAAAAATTTCCTTCCTTCCTTGAATTGTTCAAAAACTCATTATGGTCCTTAGTGACCAATTTGAACTTCCATTAACCCCTTTCAAGCTTACTAATTAACCTTAGATACAAAATATATCAATTCTCATTTTCTGGCAGATTGCACTACCTTCAAAGAAATATTTTTATAAAATAATTTACAATTCGAATCCGTTTTTTCTAAAAGAAACTATATTCAATAAGCTTTTCACCCATATAAATTAATAGTCCGAATTCAACTTGTACGATTTATGGCGAATTTTCAAAGTCATTCACAGAGCTGGAATTCGGAACAGACTGGTGCTCTGTTTTCTAACCTTTCGTCACTTAAAAATTCATATCTTTTGACTCGAAACTCGAAATCAGTTTCTGTTTGTTGGAAACGAAACTAGAAGAACAAATCTTTATATCGATATAAAATTCACCATCTAGGCATTTTTGTAGAATTTATGGTGAATTTTCAAACGTACTACCATAATCCAATTTTCTACACATATTCCATAAATAAACTTTAATTTTTTATACTAACTTCTCCTTACTTCTCTACTTTTCAATTTAGTCCAATTGCTTGCTTTAAGCCACCAAATCATCTCCTTCTTCACCAAATAATTATTCAAAATAATTCTCCCTTATTTTTCATTCTTTGACAAAATTCACTAAAATGCAAAGATAAGGATTCAAGCATCTTAACTTTGCAAATTAGTCCTCAATTCAACATTAATACCTTAACTCCATCATTACAACTAAAAATCAGATTTAGCCCCCATACAAAACTTCATTTTCGATTCGGTCACTTAACTTTGACAATTTGTCAAAATGGTCACCAATTTGATTTAACATCGATTTAACATTCTAACTTCAATATCATGTCTCTAACATCATTAATAACATAAATACACACCATAATCATAAAAATCAGATTTGGTCCTCTAACTTTTAAACTTGCCAAAATGGTCCCTATACCTTTAACTTAGGGTTTTGCTTCCAAATAACAATTTAAGCTTACTAGGTCATTAATTCAACATTACAAACCCTAAATTAAACTTGAATCTATAAACCCTAATCATCTTCATAAAAATCAAAACATGTAGAACTTAAATCCCAACTCAATATCATGATTTTAACATCATACTAACTTGATTTCAACTTGAATTCAATCATGGAATCGTAAAATCTCAAAAGCCCCAATTGATCCATAAACACTAATTTCTTTCTCATGTAAATTCTCATCAATCAAACATGAATTCCATTAATTATTGATATCAAAAGATAGAGCTTGAAGAGTAGAACAACTTTGTAGTTGAAGAGATTACCTAAAAACCAAGTTTAGGGGCTTGAATCGAGCTTGGAAAATTTTTCTCTTTCTTTCCCTAGCTCTCATTTTTTGGCTGGAAAAGATGAACACCATTATTTTACACATATAACTATTAAATGAATATTAATTTATTTAATAGTGAAATTACAATATTACCCTTCTTATCAAATGGTTGATATTGATTTTATCATCAATCAAGGGACAAGATTTAATCTTCATTCCCTCTTTCCAAAATTGCCCTTATAAATTTTAAAATATTTCAAAATTACCATTGAGGCCAAATGACAAATTTACCCTCCAACTACTTTTTATTTACTAGTTTGCCATTCTTGTAAAAATTCAGCTAAGTATATTTGGAATCCAACCAAGTGTAATAAAATATTCATAAAACAGTATTTTATGACTTTTCCATGGCTTTTGGATCAGCCTCTGAAATTTTAGTTCGATCCAATTTCCCGATATTCATAAGATACTTCTACTACAATTTTACCTTTATCGAGCTGTCGGATTTATTCCAATAATTCTATATTTCCATGTTCAAGAAATCCACAATATCATCTCATAAAATTTTCTTTTCCTAAGATCTTATACTGAATTTTCTTAACTTATTCTATTTTCCGGATACTTATCGAAAATCTTCATAGAATAAAATTTCTCTTATAATTCCTTTATCGATAATCCATAAGAATATTCTCTACTCTTACTGAGTCCAAAATATCAATCAGAAACACTTTTATGGGACCTTCTCGGAAGTCACCCATCCTAATATTTCCCTGGCCTGAGCACGATTAATAATTTTATTCGATCCAAATTCGGTACCTTTTACTGTATCTTAATTCTTAAAACTGATATCAAAGTACTTGTTTCGATCTGATGCACTCTTATACTGAATAAAATTACTTATTGGGGTAATTTACACTTTAGTCCCCAATTTTTTCCAAAGTTAATACTTTAACCCTAAAACTTTCAAATTTTACATTTTGGTCACTAGCCAAAAATTTGGGATATTACAATTCTTTCCCCTTTAAGAAAATTCGTCCTCGAATTTTCAACACGTACCAGTTTCAAACATTTGCAGATATTGCTCCCTCAATTTCCCAAGTGATTTTTTCAATCTTGTGATTCCTCCCTAGAGCTTCAAATATAATCTCTTAACAGATCAATTCTTTCTTAGCTTCTTTTCTAACCATCTCAGTAGTATCACTACTTAACTTTCCGATTCTCCTCTTATATGTACTGACAGTACAGACATCTTATAATGAGATACTATTGAGTTATTTTCATCATAACTTCAATCCTTAGCATGAGCTAACTTCAATGTTTATTTCACTGTATCATATTCGCTATGGTTCATTTCTTGACCTCCAAGATTCATCAATTGACGAAATCTATCATCATTTTACTTTCCTTATTCTAGTCGCATTTCATCTTATACTAATGAGGAGCAGTATCAAGTCATACAATCAGCACATCAGTAATATGATATCCAAGGGGCATGTACTTACTGACAAATTCATATCAATCTTAGATTAGCATCCAGAACCGGGTATATCTTTGCTCTGATACCATTAATGTAATACCCTTAATGCATACTCGTAGACCGAATATACATTAAAGATGTTACAGAGTCGTTTAAAGAAATCCTGACTTATAATATTTTTTATATACATATAAATCTTGTCTTTATTAATCTAACCCTTTTCTCAATTTTCTTGAAATCATAACTTATGTGTAGTTGGCTAATTTCGACCTTGAATTAGTTTGTAAAACATATTAGTCGGTTATTAAAACGATAATGTAATTCGGGGTGAAAAATAGGTTCACGGCCTAGGCCCTTTCTTGATTTTAAAATCCTTATGCGATTACGGATAAATAAAAATTTAAACTGATTAAACATGATTTACTACCTTTTTAAGCTTACCGATTATTCATATTAACAAAGTAAGCTTCCTTTCTACTTTAGTTTATTCTTTCATATTACTAATACCTTATCTTTCTTTATCCATATATGATTCATCATTAAAACTGATCAATTATCTATTGTTTAATTTAATTTAATGCATCATATACTACCAAAGGATAAATAATTACATGCCCACTAGAGATTATCATAAGCTAGAATATCTTACTGATGTTTTACAGATTGAAGCTTGATCAGTATGCTTAACTCCTCTTCAAGTACTCCATCTTAACCTACGTGTGAATCAAACACACGCTAAGTTTTCACTTAGTAAGGCAATAAACAAAACTAATAATAATTTAAACTTTTTAAACTTTATGTCTACATTTATATAGCATGATATATGCCAATGCATTAACTTTTATGTTGCATTAGTGATAAATTACTATATGTTAATATCATAATATTTTCTTGTTTGTTCATTTATTATCATAATATGTCATTTATACCTCAATGCATGAACATATATATCATGTTACAAGCTAATGAATGTGCTTGTTCTATTCCTTTAACAATCATATCACTACTTACCATTAATGATAAACTTTTAGGTTTAAATTACTTACCATTTTCATGCCTAATAACATACGTTACCTCACATGTACTAACATATATCAAATTTTTTCCTTTGTCATGTAACCTGTAAAATTCAACATCTCATATACATATGTTAGGCATGGTAAGTCAATTCAATATTCAAAAAAATCTCTTGTTTCCCTTTTGAATCATATTAAGATTACTTATACCAATTCATTATACCTTTAGCCCAAGAATTTTATATAGAGAGAAAGTTAAGTATGCGAGATCGGTACTCCCAGAGTACTAGTCACTGAAGTGACGATAAACATATAGACACATAAAGTGCCGGTAACATACAGGCACATAAGTGTCGGCATCATATAGACACATAAGTTTCGATATCATATAGACACATGAGTGTCGACATCATATAGACACATAAGTGTCGGCATCATATAGACACATAAGTGCCGATAAACATATAGATCCGAAGATTGGTGTGTAGCTACACGCAGTCCCAAACTGCTAGACCTCTAATTGCATGCCACTATACTGTAACTCTCTATCATAAACTTGGGCAATAAATCCATATCAATAACTTGTAAATTATCATTTTGTAAATGATTCATATATCACCATTATTCAATAATAACTTGTCATAATAGAACATAATAGGGCAGTTCATGCTCTATCATATACTAACCTTTTCCCTTTGCTTGTAAAACATCATATAACTTATACAAAAACCACGTTATCATTTCAATAAAATAAGTAAATAAAATTCTTAAAAGTCTACTAAAATACATTTCAAAACATATAAATGCACTCACCTGGGCCATTTATTAGCTTGCCTCACGAAGCTGTATTCGATCCTTTCTTTCATAGTACCTTGAACCCTCTTTTGATTCAAATCAAACTTCATTAATCAAATGAATGTAAACAACAAATTGTTAGATTCAAATCTAACAATTTCTCAAACATGCTATCAAATCTAATCATTCGAATATACATAATTTTCAAATTTTCCTTCCTTCCTTGAATTGTTCAAAAACTCATTATGGTCCTTAGTGACCAATTTGAACTTCCATTAACCCCTTTCAAGCTTACTAATTAACCTTAGATACAGAATATATCAATTTTCATTTTCTGCCAGATTGCACTACTTTCAAAGAAATATTTCTATAAAATAATTTACAACTCAAAATTTGATTCTATTTGTTCTGAAAGAAACTAGATTCAATAATCTTTTCATCCATATAAATTAATAGCCCGAATTCAACTTGTACGATTTATGGCGAATTTTCAAAAATCAATTACAGAGCTGGAATTCAGAACAGATTGGTGCTTTGTTTTCTGACCTTTCGTCGCTTAAAAATTCATATCTTTTGACTCATAACTCGAAATCGGTTTCTGTTTGTTGGAAACAAAACTAGACAAACATATCTTTGCATCGATATAAAATTCACCATCTAGCCATTTATTAGCTTTCCTCACTAAGCTCTATTCGAACCTTTCTTTCATAGTGCCTCGAACCCTCTTTTGATTCGGATCAAACTTCATTAATCACATGAATGTAAACAACAAATTGTTAGATTCAAATCTAACAATTTCTCAAACATGCTATCAAATCTAATCATTCGAATATAAAAAATTTCCTTCCTTCCTTGAATTGTTCGAAAACTCATTATGGTCCTTAGTGACCAATTTGAACTTCCATTAACCCCTTTCAAGCTTACTAATTAACCTTAGATACAAAATATATCAATTCTCATTTTCTGGCAGATTGCACTACCTTCAAAGAAATATTTTTATAAAATAATTTACAATTCGAAATTCGAATCCGTTTTTTCTAAAAGAAACTATATTCAATAAGCTTTTCACCCATATAAATTAATAGTCCGAATTCAACTTGTACGATTTATGGCTAATTTTCAAAGTCATTTACAAAGCTGGAATTCGGAACAGACTGGTGCTCTGTTTTCTAACCTTTCGTCACTTAAAAATTCATATCTTTTGACTCGAAACTCGAAATCAGTTTCCGTTTGTTGGAAACGAAACTAGAAGAACAAATCTTTACATTGATATAAAATTCACCATCTAGGCATTTTTGTAGAATTTATGGTGAATTTTCAAACGTACTACCATAATCCAATTTTCTACACATATTCCATAAATAAACTTTATTTTTTTATACTAACTTCTCCTTACTTCTCTACTTTTCAATTTAGTCCAATTGCTTGCTTTAAGCCACCAAATCATCTCCTTCTTCACCAAATAATTATTCAAAATAATTCTCCCTTATTTTTCATTCTTTGACAAAATTCACTAAAATGCAAAGATAAGGATTCAAGCGTCTTAACTTTGCAAATTAGTCCTCAATTCAACATTAATACCTTAACTCCATCATTACAACTAAAAATCAGATTTAGCCCCCATACAAAACTTCATTTTCGATTCGGTCACTTAACTTTGATAATTTGTCAAAATGGTCACCAATTTGATTTAACATCGATTTAACATTCTAACTTCAATATCATGTCTCTAACATCATTAATAACATAAATACACACCATAATCATAAAAATCAGATTTGGTCCTCTAACTTTTAAACTTGCCAAAATGGTCCCTATACCTTTAACTTAGGGTTTTGCTTCCAAATAACAATTTAAGCTTACTAGGTCATTAATTCAACATTACAAACCCTAAATTAAACTTGAATCTAAAAACCCTAATCATCTTCATAAAAATCAAAACATGTAGAACTTAAATCCCAACTCAATATCATGATTTTAACATCATACTAACTTGATTTCAACTTGAATTCAATCATGGAATCGTAAAATCTCAAAAGCCCCAATTGATCCATAAACACTAATTTCTTTCTCATGTAAATTCTCATCAATCAAACATGAATTCCATGAATTATTGATATCAAAAGATAGAGCTTGAAGAGTAGAACAACTTTGTAGTTGAAGAGATTACCTAAAAACCAAGTTTAGGGGCTTGAATCGAGCTTGGAAAATTTTTCTCTTTCTTTCCCTAGCTCTCATTTTTTGGCTGGAAAAGATGAACACCATTATTTTACACATATAACTATTAAATGAATATTAATTTATTTAATAGTGAAATTACAATATTACCCTTTTTATCAAATGGTTGATATTGATTTTATCATCAATCAAGGGCCAAGATTTAATCTTCATTCCCTCTTTCCAAAATTGCCCTTATAAATTTTTAAATATTTCAAAATTACCATTGAGGCCAAATGACAAATTTACCCTCCAACTACTTTTTATTTACTAGTTTGCCATTCTTGTAAAAATTCAGCTAAGTATATTTGGAATCCAACCAAGTGTAATAAAATATTCATAAAATAGTATTTTATGACTTTTCCATGGCTTTTGGATCAGCCTCTGAAATTTTAGTTCGATCCAATTTCCCGATATTCATAAGATACTTCTACTACGATTTTACCTTTATCGAGCTGTCATATTTATTCCAATAATTCTATATTTCCATGTTCAAGAAATCCACAATATCATCTCATAAAATTTTCTTTTCCTAAGATCTTATACTGAATTTTCTTAACTTATTCTATTTTTCGGATACTTATCGAAAATCTTCATAGAATAAAATTTATCTTATAATTCCTTTATCGATAATCCATAAGAATATTCTCTACTCTTACTGAGTCCAAAATATCGATCAGAAACACTTTTATGGGACCTTCCCAGAAGTCACCCATCCTAATATTTCCCTGGCCTGAGCACGATTAATAATTTTATTCGATCCAAATTTGGTACCTTTTACTTATCTTAATTCTTAAAACCGATATCAAAGTACTTGTTTCGATCCGATTCACTCTTATACTGAATAAAATTACTTATTAGGGTAATTTACACTTTAGTCCCCAAATTTTTCCAAAGTTAATACTTTAACCCTAAAACTTTCAAATTTTACATTTTGGTCACTAGCTAAAAATTTGGGATATTACAATTCTTTCCCCTTTAAGAAAATTTGTCCTCGAATTTTCAACACGTACCAGTTTCAAACATTTGCAGATATTGCTCCCTCAATTTCCCAAGTGATTTTTTCAATCTTGTGATTCCTCCCTAGAGCTTCAAATATAATCTCTTAACAGATCAATTCTTTCTTAGCTTCTTTTCTAACCATCTCAGTAGTATCACTACTTAACTTTCTGATACATCTTATAATGAGATACTATTGAGTTATTTTCATCATAACTTCAATCCTTAGCATGAGCTAACTTCAATGCTTATTTCACTGTATCATATTCGCTATGGTTCATTTCTTGACCTCCAAGATTCATCAATTGACGAAATCCATCATCGTTTTACTTTCCTTATTCTAGTCTCATTTCATCTTATACTAATGAGGGGCAGTATCAAGTCATACAATCAGCACATCAGTAATATGATATCCTAGGGGCATGTACTTACTGACAAATTCATATCAATCTTAGATTAGCATCCAGAACCGGGTAAATCTTTGCTCTGATACCATTAATATAATACCCTTAACGCATACTCGTAGACCGAATATACATTAAAGATGTTACAGATTCGTTTAAAGAAATCCTGACTTATAATATTTTTTATATACATATAAATCTTGTCTTTATTAATCTAACCCTTTTCTCAATTTTCTTGAAATCATAACTTATGTGTAGTTGGCTAATTTCGACCTTGAATTAGTTTGTAAAACATATTAGTCGGTTATTAAAACGATAATGTAATTCGGGGTGAAAAATAGGTTCACGGCCTAGGCCCTTTCTTGATTTTAAAATCCTTGAGCGATTACCGATAAATAAAAATTTAAACTGATTAAACACGATTTACTTCCTTTTTAAGCTTACCGATTATTCATATTAACAAAGTAAGCTTCCTTTCTACTTTAGCTTATTCTTTCATATTACTAATACCTTATCTTTCTTTATCCATATATGATTCATCATTAAAACTGATCAATTATCTATCGTTTAATTTAATTCAATGCATCATATACTACCAAAGGATAAATAATTACATGCCCACTAGAGATTATCATAAGCTAGAATATCTTACTGATGTTTTACAGATTGAAGCTTGATCAGTATGCTTAACTCCTCTTCAAGTACTCCATCTTAACCTACGTGTGAATCAAACACACGCTAAGTTTTCACTTAGTAAGGCAATAAACAAAACTAATAATAATTTAAACTTTTTAAACTTTATGTCTACATTTATATAGCATGATATATGCCAATGCATTAACTTTTATGTTGCATTAGTGATAACTTACTATATGCTAATATCATAATATTTTCTTGTTTGTTCATTTATTATCATAATATGTCATTTATACCTCAATGCATGAACATATATATCATGTTACAAGCTAATGAATGTGCTTGTTCTATTCCTTTAACATCATATCACTACTTACCATTAATGATAAACTTTTAGGTTTAAATTACTTACCATTTTCATGCCTAATAACATACGTTACCACACAAGTACTAACATATATCAAAATTTTTCCTTTGTCATGTAACCTATAAAATTCAACATCTCATATACATATGTTAGGCATGGTAAGTCAATTCAATATTCAAAAAAATCTCTTGTTTCCCTTTTGAACATATTAAGATTACTTATACGAATTCATTATACCTTTAGCCCAAGAATTTTATATAGAGAGAAAGTTAAGTATGCGAGATCGGTACTCCCAGAGTACTAGTCACTGAAGTGACGATAAACATATAGACACATAAAGTGCTGGTAACATACAGACACATAAGTGTCGGCATCATATAGACACATAAGTTTTGATATCATATAGACACATGAGTGTCGACATCATATAGACACATAAGTGTCGGCATCATATAGACACATAAGTGCCGATAAACATATAGATCTGAAGATTGGTGTGTAGCTACACGCAGTCCCAAACTACTAGACCTCTAATTGCATGCCACTATACTGTAACTCTCTATCATAAACTTGGGCAATAAATCCATATCAATAACTTGTAAATTATCATTTTGTAAATGATTCATATATCACCATTATTCAATAATAACTTCCCATAATAGAACATAATAGGGCAGTTCACACTCTATCATATACTAACCTTTTTCCTTTGCTTGTAAAACATCATATAACTTATACGAAAACCATGTTATCATTTCAATAAAACAAGTAAATAAAATTCTTAAAAGTCTACTAAAATACATTTCAAAACATATAAATTCACTCACCTGGGCCATTTATTAGCTTTCCTCACTAAGATCTATTCGAACCTTTCTTTCATAGTGCCTCGAACCCTCTTTTGATTCGGATCAAACTTCATTAATCACATTTTCTGGCAGATTGCACTACCTTCAAAGAAATATTTTTATAAAATAATTTACAATTCGAAATTCGAATCCGTTTTTTCTAAAAGAAACTATATTCAATAATCTTTTCACCCATATAAATTAATAGTACGAATTCAACTTGTACGATTTATGGCAAATTTTCAAAGTCATTTACAGAGCTGGAATTCAGAACAGACTGGTGCTCTGTTTTCTAACCTTTCGCCACTTAAAAATTCATATCTTTTGACTCAGAACTCGAAATCAGTTTCTGTTTGTTGGAAACGAAACTAGACGAACATATCTTTGCATCGGTATAAAATTCACCATCTAGCCATTTTTTTAGAATTTATGGTGAATTTTCAAACTTACTGCCATAATCCAATTTTCTACACATATTCCATAAATAAACTTCAATTTTTTATACCAGCTTCTCCTTACTTCTCTAATTTTCAATTTAGTCCAATTTCTTGCTTTAAACCACAAACTCATCACCTTCTTCACCAAATAATTATTCAAAATAATTCTCCCTTATTTTTCATTCTTTGACAAAATAGTCACTAAAATGCAAAGATAAGGATTCAAGCTTCTTAACTTTGCAAATTAGTCCTCAATTCAACATTGCTACCTTGACTCCATCATTACAACTAAAAATAAGATTTAGCCCCCATACAAAACTTCATTTTCGATTCAGTCACTTAACTTTGACAATTTGTCAAAATGGTCACTAATTCGATTCAACATCAATTTAACATTCTAACTTCAACTTCATGTCTCTAACATCATTAATAACATAAATACGCACCAGAATCATAAAAATTAGATTTGGTCCTCTAACTTTTAATCTTGTCAAAATGGTCCCTATACCTTTAACTTAGGGTGTTGCTTCCAAATAACAATTCAAGCTTACTAGATCATTAATTCAACATTACAAACCCTAAATTAAACTTGAATCCATAAACCCCAATCATATTCTTAAAAATCAAAACATGTAGAACTTAAATCCCAACTCAATATCATGATTTTAACATCATACTAACTTGATTTCAATCATGGAATCATAAAATCTCGAAAGCCCCAATTGATCCATAAACCCTAATTTCTTTCTCATGTAAATTCTAATCAATCAAGAATGAATTCCATGAGTTATTGATATCAAAAGATAGAGCTTGAATAGTAGAACAACTTTGTAGTTGAAGAGATTACCTGAAAACCGAGTTTCGGGGCTTGAATCTAACTTGGAAAAAATTTTCTCTTTCTTTCCCTAGCTCTCATGTTTTTGGCTGGAAAAGCTGAATTGTTCATCTTTTCACCATTATTTTACACTTATAACTATTAAATAAATATTAAATTCATTTAATAGTGAAATTACAATTTTACCCTTTTTATCAAATAGTTGAGATTGATTTTATCATCAATCAAGGGACAAGATTTTATCTTCCATTTCCTCTTTCCAAAAGTGCCCATATAACGTTTTGAATATTTCAAAATTGTAATTGAGGCCAAATGACTAATTTGCCCTCCAATTAGTTTTTATTTACTAGTTTACCATTCTTGTAAAAATTTACTAAGTCTAGTTGGAATCCAACCAACTGTAATAAAATATTTATAAAATAGTATTTTATGACTTTTCCATGGCTTTTGGATCAGCCTCTGAAATTTCAGTTCGATCCAATTTCCCGATATTCATAAGATACTTTTACTACGATTTTACCTTTATCGAACTGTCGAATTTATTCCAATAATTCTATTTTTCCATATTCAGGAAATCCACAATATCATCTCATAAAATTTTCCTTTCCTAAGATCTTAGACTGAATTTTATTAACTCATTCTATTTTCCCGATATTTATCGAAAATCTTCATAGAATAAAATTTCTCTTAGAATTCCTTTATCGATAATCCATACGAATATTCTCTACTATTACTGAGTCCAAAATATCGATCAGAAACACTTTTATGGGACCTTCCGGAGGTCACCCATCCTAATATTTCCCTGGCCTGAGCACGCTTAGTAATTTTATTGGATCCAAATTCGGTACCTTTTACTGCATCTTAATTCTTAAAACCGATATCGAGGCACTTATTTCGACCCGATTCAGTCTTATACTGAATAAAATTACTTATTGTTGAAATTTACACTTTAGTCCTCAGAATTTTCCAAACTTTATACTTTAACCCCAAAACTTTCAAAATTTACATTTTGGCCACTAGCCAAAAAAATTGGGATATTACACACCGGAAACTTATCTGGAAGCTTTCAGAATGTGATTAAAGTTGTTGTCAGAGAGCTTCTTTAGGGTTTTTTGACGGAGTTGAAATGATAGATGGTCCGGGTGTGTAGTTTAGGCGGGGAAGATGGATGGTTCATTTGAATCGGGTGTTAGATCTAAGTTTAGGTGGAAGAATCGAAAAATTGAAATTTTGGGGTATTTTAGGGTTCTGGCGCGGCGTTCGAAAATTGCCTCACGGTGGCCGGAGAAACTAGACGGTGTTCGAAGGAACCAGACGGTGGTCAAAGTTTTGGAAGTGGCTGGAGTAAGGAAGGAGATGATCGGAGACGATA
Source organism: Hibiscus mutabilis (assembly GCA_019671005.1). Classification (NCBI taxonomy): domain Eukaryota; kingdom Viridiplantae; phylum Streptophyta; class Magnoliopsida; order Malvales; family Malvaceae; genus Hibiscus; species Hibiscus mutabilis. The sequence goes on along the minus strand of CM033724.1, from coordinate 12,415,366 downwards.
ACCGGTGATAGCCGGCATCACCTCCGGCGGCCGTCGAACAGGTCAGAGAGGTTTAAGATGGTAGTGATGGATTGAGGATGAAAGGGTGGATGAACAAGGGTTGAGTTTTAAGGGAGTTTAGGTGTTTGATCTTGGACAAACACGAAATGAATGTGTTTTTGAGGTTTGTGCGGATCAAATGAGGATTTTAGATGAACAGAGGGAAGAACATGGACAAAGGGGTTTGATCGAGAAAAAACACAAAATTAGAGTATTTTAGTGTTTGTTGCGAATCGAATGAGAGATTTTGGATGAATGTGGGAGGAACAGGGTTGGTTTTGTGAGTTTGATCCATTTTTGGGAGGAATTTTTGGGAAAATACGGTTAAAGTTGAGAGAGTTTTAGGGGAGAAAGAGAGAGAGTGAACTAAAAGAAATGAAATTTTAGGCTTAAAATAGGCTTTATATAGAGGCTGCAAAACGCAGCGTTTTGGCACCCAAGGGTCCGCATCTTTTTCCCGTGTCGAGTTTAACCCGCTTTTTTATTCAGATCGGCTTTTGTTTTTTCCCAAAAATTTACCCTTCATTCAATTTGGTCCTTACTCCCTTTAAATTGATCCTTAAACATTGTATTTCTTTCAATTTAGTCCCAACTCCCTTTTAGATATTCCCCTTAGGTTTGCAATTAGTGTAATTGGGTCCTACGGGCTTTGTAATTGGGTATTTAGATTTTGTAATTGTTTCAATTTAGTCCCTATGTAATAAAAATCAGTTTTAATGTTCAATTTGTCTTATTTTAATTTAGTCCTAACGGGATGCCTTTAATCTCATATTCGAACAAAATGAATTTCCTTATAAAAGGATATCTGCATTCGAAATTTAAATTCAATTAATAATTATGGAATAAATTAAATTCAAATAATTATTCAGAATGCCAAAATACCACGTAAAATTAAAGGTACCGATAACGGGCGTTCGTAGGGGTGCGAATCCTTCCCTACACGTAACTGACTCCCAAACCCAATTTTTAAGACAAAATCAATGGTTTGTTTTTTCGGTGTCCGGTCTACCGCGAAGTGATCGGTGGTGACTCCAAAATGTTTTTTTAAGGGTAAATAAAGGAAAATTCAATTCAATATGAAAAATCCTAAATTTTCAAGATTAAACCAAAAATGGACAGAAAACCCTAATTTTCCAAATGATCAATCGCCAGGCTATTTTTACACACCCGCTTTCAAAAATGGTCGGACATCTTGGCAACTCCGCTGGGGACTTTAAAAACCGAGAGTCAGGCCTAATTAATTTTACGTGGCATTTTTTTGAATTTAATTTTTTCCTACAATTATTGGATGAATATTTTGGAAAAAATGCAGGTAGCTTTTTCTTATGTGATAAATTGTCATTCATGCATAAGCCTTATACCCAGGCTTTTCACCCTTAAGTGGGAGTGAGGCATGATCTTACGTGAGTTATTCAGCTCCGTGATCAGAATTTTGTCCTCCTTCCGGTATACCAACCTTATACACCGTGAGGTTACACCTCCTCTATAAGGGGTCGTATACTCCCGAATCGATGTCTTACTAGTCCAGTAACGACAGTTCGGGTACCCAGAATCTAGATCAAAACCCACATGCTGTAATAGAAACCCACCCCGTTAGAGCCAGACAGGGACCTAGGACAAGGTGTTGCTGGTTATTCTTGTGTGCAAAATAAACTGTTCTCTGGTTAATTTTACGCAATATAAATTGTTTTAATGTAATAATTATTTTTGCTTAAAATATTAATTCACCATAGTGACACAATTTTTGTTTTGTTTTTGTTTTGTGTGGGTGTGTTTTATTCGATAAATGTTGCATCACATTGAATTGATGAGAGGTATCGGTTCGAGGATTAGTCAAGTAGGCAGTGGTAATAAGAGCTGAAAGGTCTGATAGACAAGTGAGGGATAATATGTCACTGTGGACATGATTCGAGAAGATTCAATACAAGAGCGAAGATAATATCCGTGGAGGTCAGGTGTCATTAATGCAAGGTTGTACCAAAAATTTAGAGCATAATGAAGTTTTCCAGAACCAGTTTAAGTTGAAAACTATAGGACGAGAATATGAAGAGACATTTCCAATAAGATTTTTTGATTATGGTGTTGCTGCCAGATAATCAAATGGATCAATAGTTGTTTAGGGGCATGACCTAATTATGAAGCTAGTATAATTATTCGCTTTTTTGGAGAATGTATGTAGCACTAATAATAGAGAAATACGAGGATTTTGGCGGTAAAAAAGAGATAAAGTTTACACAATTCTCAACAACTGTTCGAGTTTTAAGATAGAGTCAGTGATAGTTACAGAGGAAAACGAGATGCAATATCTGAAAAAGTGATAACCAGAGGAAGGATAAATGACAGATAAATTGAAAGGGCATTCAAGACGAATAAATTGAAAGAGCATTCAAGGACTGTTTATAAACCTAAGGAAGAGTAGAGAGCTTTGAACTAAGAGGCGATATCCAAGCTTCACAAATGATGGAATTTACCGAGGAATACCATAATTAGGGGAAACGCTGATAAAAACGATGAGCTGAGAAAATGGTAGAATTAGAAAACGCAGTAAAACAATTGAATGACCAGATCTTAAGCGTCAAAGAGGTATCACGATAAAGGATAAAACACTAAAAGTCAAGTTGATGCAGTAATCCATGTCATCCAAAAACAGAGTTGTGAAATGATTAATTTAAAGAGCCAAGTGCAGGGAGTCGTCTGGCATGTGCAGATTTTGTTCCACAAAGTCGTGAGCCTGCAACAACACTCTGATATTGACATCGAGCCAGTATAGATGATGACTTAGAGGCTGAAAAAAGTGATCAACCAAAGGAGTTGGAGCTAGTGAACATATTGTCTTTTCTCTGTATTCGACCTTTCAGTTAGATGGGCATTGTTCTAATGACTAGTTCTTGAAATCGATACCTCATGCATTCATGCTTTACAACATTTAAACATTTAAGAATTGAACTTTTGTTTAAAATATTGCATCTTTTTAAAAAGTAATAATAACATTACATGTTGTAATTTAAAGCTTACCCTGCTTGAGCCAGACAAGAACCTAGGTCAGGTGCTGTAAATTTAAATACGTTTCTCTAGTTATTCTCTTCGTTCAATATAACTTGTCTTGATGTATGTATTTTTGCTTCGAGATTATTTTATGGTACTGACTCATTTCTTTCTATTTTGTATTTCTTTACATCATGTATTCATTACATAGAGGTATTGATTCAAATGTGGTTGTCATTAGAAGATGATCATGATGGATAATGGGATTCGTAATCTGATAGGAGAGAGAGCAAGTATGAAGCAGCGTTTTTGACAAGCAACAGAAGAAATGAAGGGCAGTTCATCCAAGTGTTACACATCAAGTTTTGTTAGTATTGATGCTGACAGGAATGAGATGCAAGAGCTGGAAAGACAAATGGCTGAGATGATGACTATGACCAAAGAAAAGGGGCATACTGAGCTGAAAGGAGAAGTAAACAAAAAGCAGTACTATAATAAATAGTCAAGTTGCGGCACCAATATAACTCGCATCAATAAACCAACTGGAGGTATAATTGAGTCAAATCCCCAGAAAGTGATGACATGCAAGAGAGAAGTGCAAGAAAGAAAGAAGGATGGAGGATCTTTTAATACAATCCTGATGACATATGCAGAGCTGCTTCTGATACTGATAGAGAAAAATCTTGTGGCCTGAGCCCCATTTAAGTCTACAGTGCCTTCTTCACTCAAAGGTTATGGTATTAGTACAACATGTGATTACCATCAAGGAAGTTTAGATCATACTACTGAGAATTGCGAGGCTTTGAAGAACAAGATTGAAAATCTTGTCAGAGAAGGCATGCTGAGTTTTAAAAATGGAAGACCCAAATCTCATAAAAGCCTTACAACTGATAAAACACCTGGAGATACAAAAGTGAAGGAAAGTGCAAGCCTGTCAGAATCAAGTAAGAGTCTAAAGCAAAGTTCAAATTCTAGCGTTCCATCAGCCAATTATTAGAAGACAGAAGATCACAAACATCATTTTGATCAAATTCATATTTCTTATAAAGAATTGTATCCTCAATTGTTAAAGGCCCGATTGGTGTCCCCACTTTTTCTTGCGCCTTTGCAATCCCCGTATCCAAAATGGTATAACACTAATGCACACTATGAATTTCACTATAGAATCCAAGGACATTCTATTGAGAATTATCTCACCTTCAAATCCGAGTTCAAGCTCTCTTGGAGTTTGGAAAGTGGAAATTTGGAATAGAAAACCAGCCCAATTCAACAAACGGATATGAAGCTCAAGATGACAATACTCAGGAAAAGGGACTTCAATTCGAATATGAAGCTCAAATAAGCAAATTGAAGCAAGAGGGAGATGATTTGAATGAGGAGCTGAAAAATCTACAGTTCAACTATCATGAGCTTTGTTTGATGTTGAAGAATGTTGGTTTGGGTGTAACTCTAGAATAGTTGAAGGAAAGAAATAAATAGTTGAAACATGAAGCTGAATACTGGAAAAAGAGTTTTGAGGTAAGTGAAGGTCGAGTCAATACACTTTCGTGTGATCTGCGGACAATGGAGCTACAACACAATATTTTTATGGATGATCTAAGGGTTAGTGAAGTTAAACACGAGATGATAAAAATGTATATGCAGATGTATGAGGATAATGCTATCAAGCTGAATGAAAGTCAAGTTGAAAATGAAGCACTAAAGAAGAAGGTAGGTGAATGCCTCAAGCTTATGTTGATATACAAAGCTCTTGTTGACGATGTTAAGAAAGACTATCAGGAAAGTGAGGAAAAATGATATGCCCAATTTTAGAGATCAAGAATAAGGATTCAAGAAAGGGACAACGACATGAAATATGTTGTTATTCAAGAAAAAGAAGTTTCTCAACAAGTGGCAGATCTAGTCGATGTAGCAATGACACTGAGCTAGAATATTGATCCAGCATTAGATCATGGAGGAAAGCTGACTTGGCTCTTAAAGGAAGTTAGGAAGTTGGGAGTTAGAGCTCACCAATATCTGTAGTATCTAATATATGATGTATTGAATCCTTTTACTTTAATCAAAGTTGTTCTATGATGATCACTTTTAGAATCAATACCTTATGCATTGATACATTCATACATTGTATATTTATTAATATAACATTATTATTTAATAACATGGCATTAACATCCATGATCTAGAGTGATCGAAGTTCCAATAGGAGCAATCTGGGAATTAGTGGAAGTTTGGGAATCTGTTATCTTGGATGGAGACATGGAGGGAATTGAACAGACTCAAGAGGGGTTACAAGAACGGATGACCAAGCATCAGTAAAATGCGAAGAACTACACTACTATACCATGTTTGACAATTTATCCTGGAGCATTTAACCCAAGTACAAAGACAGGGACTGTAAAGCCTATTTTTCTAGAGTCAAGACTTGAGCAGTTGAAAGATAGCTATGCCAAACTTGAGGAAGAGATCAAGGAAGGAAAAGGCTTCGATAACCCCAAATTTAATGCAAAATAATTCTATTTAGTCCCTGATCTAATCATGTCGCCTGAATTTAAGGTCCCCACTTTTGGGAAGTATGATGGTTCCAGCTGTCCTATAATCCACTTGGCAATGTTCTCTAAAAAATAGAAGGATATTTGGATGATGATAAATTGTTGATCCACTATTTTCATGATAGTCTAGCTGGACTTGCGGCAGTGTGGTACAACAGATTAAGTCGAGAGCATATTCGATCATGGGTTGATTTGGCTAAAGCATTTTTTGGGCAATACAAGTATGTTATAGACATGGCTCTAGATCGCTATTTTCTACAGAACTGAATATGAAGGTCGGTGAAAGTTTTAAAGACTATGCATTGAGGTGGCGAGGATTAACAGCCCAAGTTCAACCTCCCATGACAGAGGAAGAAATATCTCTTATGTTTCATCAAACTCTTCCATCTCCTTTCTTTGAGGAAATGCTTGCGAATTCAAGGTGCGATTTCAGTGATCTCATGGTGATTGGAGAAGCAATAGAAATAGGGATTCGACAAGGGAAAATTAGATCAAGATTTGAAGACCATGCTGATCAAGAGGCAAAACAAGGGAAAGAGGTGAATGAGTGTAATGTTCAGAGTTTTTAGAGTGGCAAGAGAAAGAGGCTAGTTAATTCATCAGAACGACCACAGAAAATTCCTCGAGCAAGTACAAATCTGGAGATCTTTGGAGTGTCTATTTCAGACTTATTACCTCACCTTATTGAAGGACAACATGTCACTCCTAGGCCAATAAAGGTGGTGCCAAGTCCATTTGCCCATAGCCATGATCCAGACAATGTTTGTGACTTTCACATGGGAGTACCAGGACATACTACCAAGAAGTGTAGACCTTTGATGAAAGAAATTAAGAAGCTAGTCAGTAATGGAATCTTGACACAAGAATTAGTTCAACAATGGAAAGGAGTGGGGCAAGCCTTTATACCAGTCAAGGAATCAAATAATCAAGATGGGTGCTTCCAAGATTGTTTGAAATTTTAAGAAGTCAGTGTTACCCATATTGTTGCATCGTGTGGTTACAATCTACAAGGACCATTGCTGAAATAATACTGGAAAATATGTCTACTACTATAGGCCTGAAAGTAGTATAAGTCTTTCATGTTTGTTGGTTTTCTTTGGAAGTATTTTTTTGAAATAAATAAACATATGTGTATCTCTTCTTACCTTTGTGGGCCCCTAGATGCCAATTGCAAGATGCGTCACTGATTCCGATACAAAAAATTATTTGGATGTTGTGAAGACGATGAAGTGAAACTTGTTTCTTAGTTTACTCTGGTCGGCAAGGCAAGAAAAGGTCAGATCACTACGCCTTTGATGATGTTCGATGATAAATCTTTAAAATTCATAAACAGTGAAGTGAACTAGACGATTTTAACCAAGTAGAGTTGCTTGAAATTGAAGTTCTAAGCATAGTTTTCTATACCATAAAAGCACAATAAGAGAGAAAAAGAAAAAGGGAGAGAAAAAGAAAGAAAAGAAAAGAAAAAGAAAAGAAAAAGAAAAGTGAAAAAAGAAAAGAAAAGAAAAAAGGTGAGGAAAGAAAAGGAAAAGAAAAGTTGAAAAAAGAAGGAAAATGTAAAGAAGAAAAAAAAGAGAAAAAAAGGAAAGAAAATGAGAGAAATAATGAAATATTTGAATAAATAAGTCTCGAAACACTCTAATGGAGCTGTGGGGGATGTCGACAAATCTAATAAGGAGCTATGCTTCACCTGTACAATACTCAAGCGTCAGAGATGTATCTTTGAAGACATGTCTATAATAATATAATATAATATTAATAATTAGTAACAATCAGAATCACACATGCACTTATAGAATTTTATTCTTAGAACGATGTTTTTGAACTATACTGGTTAAACAAGTTCTGGAAGCTTGAACACATTTATGAATGGAAAAAAAAGGAGAAAGGAGAAGGAGTTGTTTCTGACTAAATCGAGCAACGTGGTAATCATAGGGTGTGAACCGAGTGATTTGGAAGAAATTTCATAACTTCAGAAATCGACACAACATTCAAAAATTATTCTACCCATAAGAAGGTTAAGTCTAAGATGCTCTTGTACTTGATATCCAGGGCATCCTGTTCTGTTTTCTTTCTTTATACCCTAATTTTTCGGGTCTTAAAAAGCATCATTCATTGAAATGCCGATAAGCAAGCTGACATTTTTACAAATAGATAGGTTTTCTTGATAAATACATGGCTGAGTATGAGACTCTTATCTGTTCGACAGTATTCTGGTCAGAAAGAGGAATCATCCATCATGGGACATAGTGACAACGATGGAAAGAATGAAAATTTGAGGACTTGAGGAAAGTCTAGGGATCTGAAAAGTTTAGGGACTTAAGGCAGTTACTCGCCCAAATGATGGAAGATGGGGAAATTCTATGAAATAAGGCAATAAACAAAGAGATTAGTGAGTTATCATGGTGCATAAGAGTTCAAATCAGACTAGGCAAGAGAGGGTGCAGAGCCTGAAAGAATTCGATCACTAGAAAGGGTCAAAATTGGTTCAAGAAGAAGAGGAGCTCAACAACAAAGATTCTGGGGCAAATTTTGAAGACAATAAGAGCTTAAGATAAATCTCAAGAAGATCAAGTTAAGAAAGAAGATTAATCAAAGAAAGATTCAAGGAAAACAATCTGATTGTAGTAACTAAAGCAAAAAGCTCAATGGAGAGGCAAAGAATATTAGAGCTTATCAGAGTGGCCCTTAGTTGTCACAATTCATGCATCCTATATAGTCAGCATCTATAAGATAGAATCATACTAATTCATGCATTCAAAGCATTTTTGTATTTTTTACGAATTTACAAGAATCAGTGAAGAACAGAAAAAGAATTCAATCTACAAATTCAGATTGGAGAAAGTAGAAACAGCAAAGATTAGCAAAGAATTCAATCATATTTTTGAAGCAAAGATATTAATCCGCTTGAAGTGGCGGATTTCAGCAAATATATCAATCCGTTTGAAGAGGCGGATCTCAGCAAAGATTTTAATCTGTTTGAAGAGGCGAACCTCAGTAAAGATTTCAATCCGTTTGTAGAGGCGGATTTCAGCAAAGATTTTCTAATTGTTTGCACATGAAAGGAAGTGTATTACAATTCTAAATCCTTCGGGTCATCAGTAAGTCCTTCGGGCATGATGTTAAATCCTTCAGGTATCAGTAAGTCTTTCGGGCATGATGTTAAGTCATTCGGGCCTTCACCTTCGGGAGTGATGTAATTGTTTGCATAGGAAAGGAAGTGCAATGCAATTCTAAATCCTTTGGGTCATCAGTAAGTCTTTCAGGCATGAGTTAAGTCCTCTGGGCCATCACCTTCGGGAGTGATGTAATTGTTTGCACAGGAAAGGAAGTGTATTACAATTCTAAATCCTCGGGTCATCAGTAAGTCCTTCGGGCATGATGTTAAGTCCTTCGGGCCATCACCTTCGGGAGTGATGTAATTGTTTGCACAGGAAAGGAAGTGCAATGCAATTCTAAATCCTTCAGGTCGTCAGTAAGTCCTTCGGGCATGATGTTAAGTCCTTCGAGCCATCACCTTCAGGAGTGATGTAATTGTTTGCACAGAAAAGGAATTTTATTAGAGTTCTAAATCCTTCGGATCATCAATAAGTCCTCCGGGCATGATGTTAAGTCCTTTGGGATGATACCTTCGAAAATGATAAGAACTTTCTGAATGTTATTGCAATAAGATGGTAGGGCATGATATCAGTAGAAATATTAGTCCTTTGGGCCCTCTATTCAAAAAAATAAAAAAAGGAAAAAACAAAAAAAAAGAAAGAGAAAAAAGAAAAATAAAGAGGAAAAGAAAAAGAAAAAGAAGAAAAAGAAAATGAAGAAAAAGAAAAAGAAGAAAAAGAAAAAGAGAAAGAAAGACAAAAATAATTCAAGTTGCCTGATTGGAAAGCAAGATAGACAAACTTCAGGCTCAAATGAGGAATATTCGTAGTTTCAGTATTTTTTGAAGCACTTGAAGTTTCTTAAAGATATACCTAAATTACGCAATTTTACAATCAATATTGGAAGATTAATGATAAATTCAACTTTTGGAGGCATAGAAGGAGGTTGATCAGCAGAAGAAGAGAAAACACTGGATTCCATGTGCGTGAAAGATCGAGATATCTTAAGCAGAATAAGCAAAGTCACCAAAGATCCCAATGCTTCAAGCGTGAAATTGGGGATACTTAATATTACTTCAGGTTGAATTCTTATTCATTAATGATATTTTTGGTTGCAGGTTCAGTTTTCTCCGCAAAAAAAGAGATAAATTAGCATTCCTACCAAGGAATGAAGAGCTCCTTATAGGAAGAGTTCGCTCAACAAAGATAGAGTTCCTAGTGGGAAGAGTTTACACAACAAAGAATGAAAAGCTCCTAATGTGGAAAGTTTGTAATGTGAAGAATACGCCAGCAAAGAATCCAGAGTTCCTAATAAGAAGAACTCATTTGTTTGATACCCTTGCACAAAGGTAGATTGTTTGATGGAGGGAGGAAGAAATTCATAATAAGAAGAACAGCTTCAAACCTCGGAAGATAAAGAATGTCAAAAGCAACTTCAGACTTTGGAAGATGAAGAATTTCATAATAATAAGAACAACTTCAGATTTCATAGTTTGGGCACAAGATTGAAGAATTTCATAATAAGAAGAACAACTTCAAACTTCAGCATTGTTCATAAAGAAAGACCTGCCTTTCAGAGGGCGACCAAGAGGTTTGGACAAAATTCGTGTATTTTCAGTCTTTGCTCTATCCTTGTTCCATAGCAATGAGCAAAGAGGGGCAGTTGTAATACCTAAATTTTTACCGGGCTTAATAATAAATAAATAAATAATAAATACTAAATAAATAAATACATATTAAATAAATAAAACCCAAAATAGTCCAAAAGTCCATATTTAAATGTACAAATACATATAAAATACTCCAAAGCCCGGAATACAAATCTAAAGGCCCAATTTACATCCAATATCGCATTTCAATATCCAACAAACACAAAACCCATTTTTCCCACCCATTTACAACCAATTTCGGATAAAATAACCTAGAAAACACACTTGTGTTTTTTCCCCGCTCAAATGGTCATGTGGCAAGTACCAATTGGCCAAAATAATCTGCCATAGATTGTGGTTCTTCTTGCCCTATCATCTGGATACAGCTGGGACAGGTGACATCATCATTAGTCAACCCTATAAATAGGGAAGAGAGAGGAATGTCATATCATTAACAAGTAATAATGATAGCCATTAAAATAAACCATTAATAATAATAATAATAATAATCATTAACAAGAAGACGACCGCCATTGAAACAGTTCGTCGGAGTTTTCCGAAAGGTATATCTCCATTTCTTCTTTATTTTCCTTGTATTAAAACACAAAAAAGTTAGATCTTAGGTTTAAAAAATATAAAAACCAGTAAAGAAGAATATAAAAGAGTCACCAAAAACTTATGTCGAAGCTTCCAGAATGTGATTAAAGTGGCCGTCGGAGAGCTTCTTTAGGTTTTTTTTACTCCGAAAGGTATATCTCCATTTCTTCTTTATTTTCCTTGCATTAAAACACAAAAAAGTTAGATCTTAGGTTTAAAAAATATAAAAACCAGTAAAGAAGAATATAAAAGAGTCACCAAAAACTTATGTCGAAGCTTCCAGAATGTGATTAAAGTGGCCGTCAGAGAGCTTCTTTAGGTTTTTTTCAAGGAGTTGAATATGATAGATGGTTCGGTAGGTAGTTTAGGCAGGGAAGATGGGAGATTCGGTTGAATCTGGTGTTATATATAAGTTTAGGTGGAAGAATTGAAAAAATAGAAATTTTGGGGTATTTTAGGGTTCCGGCGCGGCGGCCGAAAATCGCCTCACGGAAGCCAGAGGAACCAGACGGTGGCCGGAGGAACCAGATAGTGGTCGGAGTTTTGGAAGCGGCCAGAGTGAAGAAGGAGATGACCGAAAACGATGATCGATGATAGCCGGCATCGCCTCCGGCGGTCGACGAACAGGTCAGAGAGGTTTAAGACGGCGGTGATGGATCGAGGATGAAAGGGTGGATGAACAAGGGTTGAGTTTTAAGGGAGTTTAGGTGTTTGATCTTGGACAAACACGAAATAAATGTGTTTTTGAGGTTTGTGTGAATCAAATGAGGATTTTAGATGAACAAATGGAAGAACATGGGCAAACAAAGGGGTTTGATCGAGAAAAAATATAAAATTAGAGTATTTTAGTGTTTGTTCGGATCGAATTAGAGATTTTGATGAATGTGGGAGGAACAAGGTTGGTTTTGTGACTTTGATCCATTTTTGGGAGGAATTTCTGGGAAATAAGGTTAAAGTTGAGAGAGTTTTAGGGGAGAAAGAGAGAGAGCCAGGCTTAGAGAGAGAGGGTGAAATAAAAGAAATGAAATTTTAGGCTTTATATAGAGGCTGCAAAACGTAGCGTTTTGGCACCCAAGGGTCTGCGTCTTTTTTCTGGGTCCGGGCTTAACCCGCGTTTTTTTATTCGGGTCGAATTTGGTTTTTTCCCAAAATTTTACCCTTCATTCAATTTGGTCCTTACTCCCTTTAAATTGAGCCTTAAATATTGTATTTCTTTCAATTTAGTCCCCACTCCCTTTTAATTGTTCCCTTAGGTTTGCAATTATTGTAATTGGGTCCTATGGGCTTTGTAATTGGGCATTTAGATTTTGTAATTGTTTAAATTTAGTCCTTACATAATAAAAATCATTTTTAATTTTCAATTTGTCTTATTTTAATTATTTATTTAATTGTTTCATTTAATGCAAGTTAATTATATGCATGATTGCATATTTTAAAATTAGCATATAGTATATTTTGTTGGATAATAAATACAATTAGTTTAATTAATTATTATAGTCTTTAGTTTAGGTTCTCGAATTAGGATTCAATAATTAAATTAGGCAAGATAATTGTAGTAATTAAATGCATATTAAATATAATTTTAAAATTTTAATTTGGATCATGTTCCATTGTTTACAATGGGGTGTTATCTCAACATGAATTTTAATAAATTATATTTAATATACATTCCACTTAAAATTGACCATTAATTTGGTTCTTTAGTTAAAATTAAACAATTAATTAGAATACATTGTAGATAATTAAATGTATATTAAATTGAACCTTTGGGACTCAAATTTGGATGGTGTTCCATTGTTTACAATGGGGTGTTATCTCAACGTTGGTTTTAAAGGTGAACATTTAATATACATTTTCACCTAAAATATTGATTTAATAAATTGTTAGGACTAGAATTTTAATTAATTAGAAAGATTAATTAATTAGGAATGTGATTAATTTAAGGGCTTTAAATATATGGAAGGTATTCAAGAAATTGGCATTTTCTCATAAAAGCCATTAAATTAATTAATATTCATAGTTTTAAATAATAATTAATTAGAACATTTTCAAGTTAGTACTTAAAATGAACAAGACAATAAAGGGCATTCATAAAAAACCTTTTATGTTGGAAATTCATTTTTAAATATGAATTGGGGTGCCACCTAACGGGATGCCTTTAATCTACTATTCGAACAAAATGAATTTCCTTATAAAAGGATATCTGTATTCGGAATTTAAATTCAATTAATAATTATGGAATAAGTTAATTTCAAATAATTATTCGAAATGCCAAAATGCCACATAAAATTAAAGGTACCGATAACGGGCGTTCGTAGGGGTGCTAATCTTTCCCTACATGTAACCGACTCCTGAACCCAATTTTTAAGACGGAATCTCTAGTTTGTTTTTCGGTGTCCGATCTACCTCAAAGTGATCGGTGGTGACTCCAAAATGTTTTTTTCAAAGGGTAAATAAAGGAAAATTCAATTTAATATGAAAAATCATAAATTTTCAAGATTAAATCAAAGATGGACAAAAAACCCTAATTTTCCAAATGATTGATCGTCAGGCTATTTTTACACACCCAATTTTAAAAATGGTCACGACAATTTCATACTGCATATCTCTTCTCTTAATATCAACATAGGCCTTCTATCGATCAAAGGCGACCTTCAAACAATTTCTCGAAGTAAGTTAGGGCCCAACATCTTGCCTACATCGAGTTCAAACCAACATAACGGTGTTCTACATCTCCTGCCATACAATGCTTTATACGGTGCCATCCCGATGGAAGATTGATGACTATTATTGTAAGTAAACTCGTTGAGAGGTAGGGACCTCTCCCAAGTCCCTTCAAAATCAATGACACAAGCGTAAAGCATGTCTTCCAATATCTAAATTACCCTTTTCTGATTAGCCATTAGACTGAGGGTGAAAGACGGTACTAAGATTGACTCGGGTGCCCAGAGCTCCTTGCAATGCTTTCTAGAATCATGAAGCAAAATGTGAATCTCGATCAGAGATAATTGACTTAGGTACTCTGTGGAGTCTAATCATTTCCATGATGTCCAAATCAGCTAACTTGTGAAGTTCAATGGGTTGCAATAATCTCATAGGAACATGATGCTCAGCCTTGACTCGCTGGCACGTAAGACATCTTGATACAAACTCTATAATAGCCTTCTTCATACCAGGCCACTAGTACAATTCCTGATGGTCCTTATCATTTTCACCAACCATAGGTGAACTGAGAAAGGGCTATCGTGAGTTTCCTTAAGAATGTCATCACGAAGAGATTCATTATTTGGTACACAAATTCTATCACGGAAGCATAAGAGTGCTTCAGAATTAACTTTGAAATGAGGATCACTCTAAAGTTTGGAAATAATAGTTTGCATTCAGGGTCTTGATCTTGCAATGACTTGATTCTCGATACGAGGGTAGACTGAACTTGAAGTTCAACTACTAAAGGTTGGTGTTTCTATAACTTGAAATGAGCATTGATAGCTCGATGAGCTACAATGCAATAATGATATTGAAATTTTCAATACATTTTTCAATACTTATGATCTAATATTCATTATTGATACTTACCGAGTGAAGGTTTACGGCTAAGCGCATCAGCTACAACGTTGGCCTTTCCCGGGTGATAATCAATAACAAGGTCATAGTCATTGAAAAGTTCCATCCATATTTTTTGGCGAAGATTAAGCTCGTTCTGTTTTAATAGGCATTTGAGGCTCTTGTGGTCAGTGTATAGGTAGTATTTTTCTCCGTAAAGATAATGCCTCCAAATCTATAAGGCAAAGACAACCGCAGCCAATTCAAGATCATGGGTAAGGTAGTTCATTTCATGTGGATTAAGTTGTCTCGATGCATAAGCAACAACCTTGCCCTCTTGCATCAATACACATCCTAACCCTTGATACGATGTATCACTATACACGGTATAGTCCTTACCAGACTCAGGTTGGGTCAGGACCAGTGCATGAGTCAACACTTGCTTAAGTTGATCAAAACTACGTTGTTGCTTCTTGGTCCACTCAAAAGGGATATCCTTCGGTAGAAGTTTGGTTAACGATGCTGCTATTATAAAAAAGCCTTTAACGAATCCTCTGTAATAACTAGCACGACCAAGCAAATTACGGACTTCGCCAACATTCTTTGGTGGCCTCTACTCCACTATAGCTTTGATTGTCTTCAGATCTACTTGAATACCTTCTGCAGATATCACATGTCCCAGAAATGAAACTTGAGTGAGCCAAAACTCACACTTGCTGAACTTGGCATATAACTACTTTTCCCTGAGGGTTTAGAGCACGAATCGAAGAAGGTCGCGGTGTTTCACCTGATCTTGGAATAGATTAATATATCATCTATAAAAAACACTACAAACTTATCAAGGTAGGGTCTAAAAACCCAGTTTATGAGATTCATAAAGGCAGCTGGTGCGTTGGTTAACCCAAGGGGTATAACCAAGAATTCGTAGTGGCCATATCTTGTACGGAAGGTTGTCTTAGGCACATCACATTCTTTTACTCTCATTTGATAGTACCCAAATCTTAGATCAATCTTAGAAAAGACGGTTGCATCATTAAGCTGATCAAACAGGTCGTCAATTCTTGGTAAGGGATATTTGTTCTTGATGGTGAGCTTGTTTATCTATCGATAATCAATGAAAAGACGCATTGATCCATCCTTTTTCTTGAAAAAAAGAATCAGAGCTCCCCAGGGTGAGGAACTTGGTCAAATTAAACCTTTATCTAACAGGTCTTGAATTTGTACCTTAAGCTCGGTAAGTTCAACGGGTGCAATTTGATAAGGAGCAATAAAAACCAGAGTGGTTCCAGGTTGCACTTCAATCCCAAATTTAATTTCAAGAGTGCGTGGTAACCCATAAGCTCATCGGGAAAAACATCAAAAAATTCTTGCAAGGTATTAATATCTTGCAACTAAAGTTCTCCCTTGCTTGCAGTAGCATATAGCAATGATTTCTTACTCCTAGAGTCTATAAGAGCTACACTCTCCTTGCCAAGACCTCTAAGGTACAATTTCTTCTTCGAATAATCCACCCAGGCTTTATGCACTCTGAGCCAGCCAAGCCCAAATATTACATCAAACTCATGAATAGAGAGGGCAATGAGATTGGCCGAGAAAGGTATCCCTTGTATCATGAGGGAACAATTCTTACATACTAACTCAACTACAACATTATCCCCTAAAAGATTTGTTATGGTGATTTTAGAGACTATAGGCTCGAATGTCAACCTAAATTTTTTAATCAACACAGTACTTATAAAGGAATGAATAGATCCAGGATCAATCAATGTATAAACAGGGTGGTTATACAATTCAATAGTACATGCTATAATATTTGGATCCTTATCCTCATCCCTGCTTCTCGCATGATAGACTTGAGCTGAAGCTTTAGATTCTTGTCAGTTATGAGTTCTTGTAGTGCCATCAGGTCTCCCGAAAGCTCCTGATACAACTTGTTTCTGCTCCTTACCCTTGAAAGATTGAGTAGGGGACGCTGGGATTACCGGTGCAGAAGACTTAGAAGCATTCATCGGACAATCTTTGATGTAGTGACCTTGCTCACCACAAAAGAAACATGCTCGAATTGTCTACAAGATTGCCCCGCAAGATGCCTCATTTGAAAAAAAAATACAAATAGGGTATTGTGACTCTTGGCCCGAACCTTTGAAACTCTTAATGGAGGTTGTTCTCGCAGCAGATTGAGACATAGTTTGTGGTTTAGCAAAATTGCTTGATCGAGAATATTGTTGATGATATTGTTGCTTGAATCCCTATTGCTTTCCTTTCTTATATGGCAAAAATGGGCGAGAATCATCTCGATGTCTCTTCTCAGATCGGGTCAGCCCAATAAACCTTTACTACCTCTAAGCAGCTTTGGTAGAGATTACTCGATTCACAAGCCCATGGAAATTTATAATTCCTAAGGCAGTGAACAAGGGTCGAAGTTTATCACTCAACCCAGCTACAAATATCCTACACTTCTCTTCTTTTTTTGATGTACTAAGCTCCGTACTTACAATACTTGCAGAAGTCGTGGATGTACTTGTCCACTAACTTACCCATATTTAAATCAGTGACCATTTTATAAATTTTCCAAAACCAATAACTAACTTACCTGTATCGATACTGGTACTCAAGAGGTCGTACTGGTACTCCCTTAAGAATATTTTCTTTCGAACCTAAATCTCGTATTAGTACACAACATACAACACCGGTAAGAGGATTTAGTGCTTTCGTATCGGTACGGGACCATTACCGTACCGATACGCAATCCCTAATTCCCGAATTGAATTGTTAATGGGTATCAGTACGCCACCACCCATATCGGTACTTGTGCTACAGTAAAATTTTAGTGTTGGTTTGGCGTACCGATACCCCTATATCAATACCGGTACGCCTTAATGCCTTATACCAACTTGCATGTCTGTACCAGTACGCCACCACCCATACCGGTATGCTTGTACCTGTAATGTCATATTTTGTCTGGTTTTTGCTCGAATTAAGGACTTTAACCATGTCCAAAGTTTGCCAAATTTTATCAGCAAGTTTATAAACACTAATTCTATATGTGTGTTAAATTTCATCTCAATGCGAATCCATTTACCATGTTTTCCCTTATTGGTGTATTTAGGGCCATTTTATCAATTTTATCAAAACAATAGCATACCATTTTTCAAGACTTGACTCATTTAACATGGTGAACCTTATGTAAAAACAAAATAGGGCTAAACTAACTTGTCTAGACACTATGCCACCTTTCTAGGAGTTTAAGGACAAAGTTTACATTACATGCAGCTTGGTGACTTGCATAAAAAACATCCATGCTTTGATCCTCTATCCAACAAACATTTAATCTGAAAATGCATAGTGAGGTAGTCTAACAATAACATGAATATCAATGATAAAAATGACATGTATAGCACTGTAAATACATCTCAAGTCAAGTTTTAACAATAATTGCAATACTTATTTATTTTCCTTGGATCGACATGCAATGTGGATACGCAAATTCCCAACCCATATCGCCAACAATAAATGGTCAATATCCTCCAATATCGCCAATAGGACAAACACTAACACATCTCGCCAACATCGCCAAATAGAGCCTTAGCTCAAGGACTGTAGTCCACTTCGTACCAATGAGCTCATGGATTCTATGGCATGCCAACTGTATCTCATGTCCATTCGTATCCTAGGATTCAATACTTAGGCCAATATCAATAACAATAACAATGACAATAACGGTAGTGTAATTACTAATTTTATCCGGGGTGTTATCCTGCTTTTTTTATTTTTGTTAGTGTTTGAAATAATGGGCTTTGGTTATTATTACCCTTTTATATTTATATTTAATATTATAATTATTATTTATTAATGCAAAACATTGTTATTATTATTATACTATAATATATTATATGTTATATATGTTTAAAAATCCCAAAATATTATTAGCATTATTATCTTATTATTATTTATGAAAACCCCGAAACATTATTACTATTACTATTAAGTATCTTTGTTTTCGATTGTAAGTTATTATTATTTGTTATTTTTGTTTATGCCTTATACTATTATTATGTCATTATCATATTATTATTAATATCATATTATATTATTATATTATTATTGTACTATTATTATTATATTATATTATTATATCAATATATTATTATATTACTATTATTATTAAACTAAAGCTGAAAACATAAAAATTAAATAGTATTTAATTAAATAAAAGCCCAAAGTCCATTTTATATTTGCAGTCCATTTACAATTAAAAATTATCATACATATTCGGCCCCGATTTGAGCCCAAATAAAAAAAACCCTAAAAACAAAATAACTAACACCCCTTTATGCTTTGCTCAGCCTTATTCCAACCGTTGGATCTAATCAAGATCTAACGGTCCAAAATTAGCTTTGAAGAGCATGTTCGACCACCCACAGGCGTGTGTTGTATACCGCTGACTCTCCACGCGCTCACGTGCGCCTACCTAGTTTCTCGTAAAGCTTCAGATCGTCTCTCAACCGACCATCGCATGCCACGTCCAGCCATTGTCTATCCCTGCATCGTTCTTCCCCTTCTAGTGATCTCTCGTGACCACATGAAAAAGACAACCTGGCAGTGTCAGGGATTGGACATGAATACAAACAAGAGCCAAGCAAACCAATAGGATTATTTTCATTTTATGCAAACACGTATAAAACTAGGGTATAAAATGACACCCTATTCATTGTAAAATTCATTTGAAGATCAATAGAAAAAAGACTCCGACTTTCAGAGGTATTTATCTTTGCATGCATCATTAAAAAGGGGGGAATTAGGGTTTCAAGCTTTTTACCTCCGTTGTTTTGGCTTCCTACTGTTCGAGGGCTCTGCCCGATGACGACAGGTTCCTCCACGGTGATAAGCCCCTCCTCATCCTTAGAGGTTTGGTAAGGTGAACCGACCTAGGATTGGAGTTTCGGGAGTTTTTTTAAGAAAAAGGATTATCGGGTCTGGTTAAAAGGGGGTATAAGGGTGGCGTTTTTTTGAAAATCCTCGGTCGAATTCGGCTTAAGGAAAAGAAAACGGTAATTTTGGGTTCAGTTTTGGGTGGTCACCGGTGCCGGTACGGCAGCCGGTGTAGGAGAAGACGGTGGCGCTCTTGCCGTTTTTTGGATTTCTAGATGGCCAGCGAAGAATTTTCAGAGCATTTCGGCTCTCGGGTTTAAGGAGCAAAAGGGAAATGATTTATTTAAAAAATTGACTTTTATATTCGGCCCCTTTATGAAAATGGTTTATTTTCTTTTTAAATCCCCCCCCATAATATTTACCCGCACCAAGGTATTCCGCATTTGGGAATTGCACTCCTGGTCCCTCACACTTTTAACCAGTTTTGGATTTCGTCCCAATGATCGATTAAATTATGTTTTCAAATGGTAAAATTTTTTTCTTGGCCTCCCTTTTTTAATTTAACCCTCCTTAGGAATTTAATTCTTATTTTAAATGGTTTATTTACGTCTGGCATCCCTGTATTTTTAAAACTTTTTAATTTGGTCCTTTTGACTATTTTCTGTTGTTAAAAGGAATGATACCTTTTTCAATTTCTTTTAGTTTAGCTCTTTTTCGGTGGTTTAATACCCCTGTTAGTCCTTGAACATCATTTTCGGTTTTAATTTAATCCAGAATCCAGTGTCAAAATTTCCTTTTTGTCCTTTTTTGTTTTGTTTTATTTTGATCCTTGTACTGCACATTTAATTTATGCCCCCTTTGACCTTTCTGGTTTTGTTTTGTTTCCATTTTAACCCCTTTGTATCTGCATACTTCATTTTAGTCTCACACCCTTTTATATACACATTTCAGTCCCTTTTTATATTCGATTGTTTTTTATTTGTTTATGTATTGTACCATTATTTGATGTTGTTCATCATTTGTTATATGTGCATATTTATGTATATTGCTTTGTTCTAAAAAAAATATTATGCTATATTATATTGTTTTGTTTTCATTATGTTTTTTTCTTTTTACGTGACGTGTGTACATAACGTGTAATATGTGGTATTTCGATATGTATGAAATAAGCATTATATGTTAAGTAGGGTAATAATATATATTATATCATATATGCATTTGGTAAATAAATAAAATATATGTATGTTATATGCAGTATGTATATGTATATATTTATATCTGTGCATAGTGTAGTATTTGGTTTTGTTATGTTCTTTTTATCCGCGTTCGTTCCTTTTAGTGCTTTCTAGAATAGGCCTTTTAGGTTAGTTTAGGATAATTTAATCTAATTAATTTAAACTATGTGCTAGTTTTATTGAGCATAAGTTTTAAATTAATTAAATTAAATTTAGGGTTAGTTTTTAGAACCGTAGTTAGATTTGAGGTTCGAACCAATTTAATTAATTTAAATTTATCATTAGCTTATTGGGGTAAATATTTAATTCATTACATTAGTTGAACGTCTCTTAATTGCCTTTTAGGATAAAATTGATATTTGACTTAGGTGAACATTTAATTAAAAAACATAATTAATTAATTCGATTCATTTTAAATAGAATCATTGGCTTATTGGGATACTAGTTTAAAATTAATCGAATTAATTATTATGGTTCAAGATAATCTATAAATTATTAGATTTTTTTCTAGTTTTTAGGATTTAATTAATTTAGGATTAATATTAGACTAACCTAGTTAATAATTAGACCACTGAATGGATTTTCATAATTTGGGCCTTTTAGGTTAGGACTTTAGTGGGCCTAGGTTTTATTTCATGCAATTCTTTGTCACGCATTTTAATTGTCATTCATATGACTTTAATGTTTTAATGGACATGCATATGGTTAATTAACTTAACTTATAAAAATGAAGTATTTATTAATTTCGATATTTGTGTCGTAACAGTCTTGGCTCATTGGATGTTGACTAAATATTCAAATTAATTCTTACCGTCTAAAGGTAAATGTCATTTGAAATAAAATTTTGACAAGTCACAACATCATTCTTAATTGCTTGCATCATGCATAAAGGTGATGGACGAAGTTCGAACCATAAATTAACACGGCAGCCAGGCTTATTCTATGTCGGTTTAATCTATAGTCCGAGGTCTCGTCACTCTTATTAATTAAATGTTTAATTAATTCGAATTCATCAATTTGACAAAGCCCGTCTAATTAATGTTTATATTCAATTATTAACCATTTAATTAAAGTCAATTTAAATCTCGATAATTTCCATCAATTAGAAGCAACATATATTTTGGTATCGATTTTCGGGCGTGATGGGGTGCTAATCCTTCCCCACGCATAACCAACTCTCGAACACTTTTTCGAGCGAATCTCTAGTTTTAAGGTGTCCGGCCTACCTTAGTTGCCGGTGACAACTCTAAGTTTTAATTTTCAAAAAAATATAATTTTAAAAGGATTTCCCTGTATTTTTTTAATGTTTTCCCAATAAGCAAAAGAAATGCAGACTACGTTCCTTTTTAGTGATTCTCAAAAAGGTCGCTACAGGTAGCAATAACAATAACGATATAGCATGATAGGTATGGCCTTTCTTAATGTTTTAATAATATCTATGACAATACAATGATTCAATAATCAATTTGACAATGTAATAAGCTTACCAAAGCTTACCAATAATACCTTTAACAAGGTTTTCTTATATTCATACCTTGATCACTGATGATGATGCAATGATCAATATCAATGAATTCGGGAAAGGCACTTAGCCAATCCATAGACTCCAACTACACTCACTGATACTTCAGAGGCTTTCAAGGATCCCGGATGACAACTCCTTTATTCTTGAGCTTGGTAGAATTTGAAGTATTTGGTGATTATTCACCTTGATTTTCTTGAGCTACAAAGAAATAGAAATTACAAGGATTTGAATGTCGATTATAGATTCATAGCAACTTATTTGCTATGAAAAACAATAACAAATAGGCTATAATATCCATAGAGAATTTCTAGGGTTCCTTGATTCTTAAACTTGGAATTAAACAAGGATATGTTGCTTACCCGGTCAAATTCTATAACTTGGAAATGGTAACTTGAAGAAAAGTAAAGTTTTACTAAAGTTTTAATGGAGGTGTGTGCTTGGGAGAAGATGAAGACGAAGGTGAGGTACTTGCTTAAGGTTTTACCGCTAAGCTTCTTTCCTTAATTCTTTCTTTTTTTAATTTCCCAAATGCCAAAGCTTTTCTTCCTATGAAGGAAGCCAAGCTTAACATCCCACGTATGTGGTGATTAGACTTGAGGAGGGGTTAATCGCAAGGTTAGTCCCTCAACTCTTCATTCTTTATACTTTTGTCCCCTAACTTTCAATTTTCTAAATTTAGTCACTAAGACAAGTTTCAATGTTTACAATGAGATCCTTAAACGATATCAATACTTAATTGAGATTCAATAACTCAATAATTGACCACTTGGTCAATAGTCAACACTGTAATTTGACTTTCCAGTGCAAAATTTTCGATTGCCGAAATTAAATTCTGACTAGGCCAGGTTTTGGGGTGTTACACAAACACCTTCTTTTTTGAATGGCTTAATCCCTTGTTCTCTAATTGAGGGCAATCATACTTGACGTGCCCCAGCTTCTTGCACTCGAAGCACACAATGAGATTTCTCCTCTTCTTGGATTCATGTCTTAATTCTTCCTTCTCGCACTTCATGAATCTCTTGAGCTTCTTGAAGAGCTTGGTCATATTTTTATCTTTAATATCCTCTTTAACTGTATAATCTTGTCGGATTGTGGAGGATTTAAGTGCAACATCCGTCTATTCTTTGTTCTCTTCTTTCTTCCTCTTTGACATCATCTCATGGGTTAGCAAGGATCCAATAAGCTCGTCAAGCTTGAGCGTCTTAAGATTCTTGGCTTCAATGATCGATGTCTTCTTAGACTCCCATGATTCCATAAGTGGGTAGATCAACTTTCAAACTTACTTATCCTCTGAAATCACTTCTTCATAGCCTTTAAGTCTATTCACAATAGTGGAGAACGGATCAAATATGGCTTTGATGTCTTTCTCTGGGTCTATTTTAAAGTTCTCGTACTCAAGGTTGAGAAGGCTGATCTTGGTCTCCTTTACTTCGTTGTCTCTTTTGTGAGTAAATTCAAGCTTGTCTCAAATCTCCTTGGCATCATCACAAGAAGAAACTCTTTTGTACTCCTCGGGACCAAGTGCACAAAAGAGAATGTGCATGGTCTTAGAGTTCTATGTTCTTCTTGTCTTCCACATTCCAATCATTTTTGCTCATGTGAGGGATGTAAGAACCGTCAACCACTATGTTCCATAGTGAATAATCGGTGGCTTGGATGAACAACACCATTCTATTCTTCCAATAAGAATAGTCGACCTCGTTGAAGTAAGGAGGCTTGATAATAGATTGCGCCATTTGAACCAGTTGATGTAGATTGATGATAGATCCTCTAAGGATTTTTTACAATGGTTTTTAGACAGACGATTGAGCCTCGCTCTGATACCAATTATTGGACTCGAATACGTCAACCAAATATCACCAAGAGGGGCGAATTGGCCTTTAAGTAAAATTGGTGGAAGCAATAGAAATTTTAAAATTGACACAAGGACTTATAGTTGTTTGACTTCTAAACAAAGTCTACATCCACTACCTTAGCTTCCCCACTAAGGATTTTCCACAAATTCACTAAATTTGTCTTTCCTTTTAGGACAAGGAAGATAACCTTACAAATCCATCAAAGCTTATACCCCAAAGTTTAGAGACACCATCTTCCAAAGAGAAAATACAAATTGGCAAAAAATAGAAAACCTCTCTTGACAAATGTGTTTGCAAGTTTAATCTCTCACCCAAATCCTAAACACTTGAGCGTATTTGAAAATGATGATCACTAAGTGTTTTTCTAATGAAAAATAAACTTTACAAGCACAAAAATAATTTCTCTAACATTGAATGTTGACAAGTATGTTTCTTGTTCTTATATAGATGCTTGAAAAGGTCTTTTAAACCCTCTAAAAAGTTTGTGGTTGTTTATGAACATTGGGGTTGTTTTGGATCCGTTGGGGGTTTTTCCAGCCATAAATGCATTTTTGTCTTGTGGGTATTGGTACTCGAAAGTTGGTATCAGTACCTGCAACAAATTCAAACAAAAACTAGCCATTGAAAGCTATATGTACAAGTACTCAAGGGTTGAATATCGGTACACGGCTTTGGATACCGGTACGCAAAGGAGCGTACCGGTACCAAAACTCCATACTGTAATTTTAGAAAAACACTAAGTATCATTACTCGGGAAGACCGTACCGATACAAGTTATTTGGTATCACTACTGAGGTTAGGTTATCGGTACTCAATGCATATTTTTGATTAAAAATACTTTGAAAATATTTGTTTAAGTCAAAAATATTTTGTAAAGCCTATTAAACATATTTTTCAAGTTGTATAGACTTTGAATTATTTTTGTAAAATTACGAGCAAGTCTAAAAACATTGTTTAACAAATTGTTATATCAAAATCAATATCTCAACAGATAGCATCAACTATATCCAAAGTCACCCTAGAAGCAAAAAACTCGCCCTTGAATGCATTCAATTGTAGCCCCGAATACACATAAAACTCGGTGAACACACTTAACTCCAATCAGTGACTCTAAAGTGCCTTTGCAAAAATATCAGCAAGTCGTCAGCAAAGCATAAGTGTGTCAGACCTACTCCATAGCATTTTGGATGATACAAGAAAACTCCTATAGCCCTTGGAAGTAACCAATTAGGTTGCCATTGAAAGTAATAGAGAACCGAGAAGTGGTTATGCAAACCTTAATCCATTCTCTGAATTTATTTGGCAGTCCCAAAGCCTCTAATAGCACCAAGATGAATTCTCACGAGATACTATCAAAAACTTTGTGGAGGTCTACCATGAGAGCACACCGTGGGGACAAAGATTTCCTAGCATACCCCTTCACCAGTTCTTGAGCTAAAACGTATTATCAACAATGCTTCTACCCTTTATAAGTGCAATCTGATTGTAAGAAACCATACCTGAGAGATAATGCATCAATCTTCCCACCAATATCTTAGTTATAGCCTTATAAACCACAAAGCAACATGATATAGGCCTAAAGTCCTTCATTTCTCTAGGGTTAGGGACTTTAGAGACAAGAGTAATAGAAGTTACATTGGAGTCTGTTGTACCAAATAATTGAGTGAAGAATCGGACAACTTTAGTTGGTATATGCTCAAAAGTCTCTAACCTTGCACCTTGATCATCCTCTAATACTTAAATGGTATTTTTCTTAAGCTTGGTAGCTACTATTGAATGAAAAAACTTAGACCTTTGGTTACCTTCATAAAGCCAACGTACTTTGGATCTTTGCTGATATAAGGAACACTCGGCCTTCTCCAACTCCAATAACTCAACCTGCAGTGACTTCTCGTTCTCTATATTAACAGGGCTTGAAGCCAAGTTAATAAGATGTTGTTGCTCCAACTGTTCCCTCTTACTTTTAACTTGACTTGATAAATCCATATGACACTCCTTGTTGAAATACTTCAAATGCACTTTCATCCTTTTTAATTTCCTAAAAGTTTTTGCATTGGGTTGACGAGTATAGGGACCTCCTAAGACACCCTAACTAATCTGTCAAAATCAGTATGAAGTGCACAAAAATTAAAGAATTTAAATGGCTTTGGTCTATTTGCGAACTTCCTTAGTGAGCCACACCAAAGCAGGACTATAGTTAGATACTCTAGGGCTTGGAATTCCACAAAAGACTTTGAGAAAAAGAGGCTCAATCTGTATTTATTAACACTTGATCAAGCTTCTTTGCTAAGAACCCATCTTGTTATTGATTGGACCAAGTGAACAATGGACCGAAGAAAGAGTGATCGCACAATTCCAAGTCCTCTAAACAACCCTACAAATCTCTTATATTTATTGTGGAAGGCAGTGAGCTAAGGTTAGAACTCTCGGAAGCCTGAAGGTGAATATTAAAGTCTCCCCCGAGCATCCATAGGTTTGAACAAGTTGCGCCAAAATCTTGTCGGTGCCGACAGAACACCCTCTACGTGTCCCATCATTTCACCCATACACAACAGTAAAGTAAGAGTTGTCTATGATGACGACCATAAAATGTAACAGCTTGGTCTGTAGTAGAATAGATGGAAAAATGTAATCCCCTCCTCCACAACAGCCAAATCCTACCATTATCAGCATGAGTATAATATGTACAAATCTCCTAATCATCCAATTGATCAAAGACGGCTTGAGAATTAACCTTCATAACCCAAGTTTCCAAAAGACAGATCACAACTACTTGTAAGTTACTAATTCTTTGGAAGACTTTCTTCCTCTTCTGAGGGTTATTTATCCATCGTACATTCCAAAAGTAAATTAACATTTAAGTGAAGGGGAAAAAGACCTTACCAACAGCTGGACCGATACCACTAGTTTTAGACTTAGTTTTCTCAAGAATATCTTTCTTTTTGTCCTTTATTTCTAGAACAAAAGCGTTGACTCCTTGGTCATGATTTTTCTTAACAGGCCGGTCCTTGCACTTTTTATTCTCTTACAATGGGGGGAAATCCAAAGTATCTGGCTCCCCCTGACCTACAGGAGCAGTAGCGGCACTAGGACTAACTTTTATAGCTAAATCAGGGCTAACCTGGCCTTCTTCTTGTGTACTTTGAGGAACAATCGTATCAGAAGAAGCAATGATAGTGTCGACAGGTAACTCTGTATGGGCCTCTTCAGGGGTCCCTGCTGCACTTCGCCCTGCTCAGTATAAATCTCAGACCCAATAGGTACTTCTAAGACATCCCTATACTCATCCTGCAATTGAGCCCCATCTTCGGTTGTAGAGAAAGGATCTCATTTCTCCCCTTTCTCACTCAGTGTAAGTGGTTCATCTTTTTCATCAGCAAGAATATGAGCCTTTTGCTTCCAAATTTGTTTAACTTTGGTTTCAGTCTTTGAACAAGTTTAACTAGCATGTCCATAGATTTAACATTTGGTACAACTTGCCAACAACCATGGAATAACCACTCGAATAGAATTTAGCATAAGCACATCAATGGTTTTTGGAATATCAGCACAGACAACAATCTCAATACATACCTTAGCATACTCCAGCCATTCTCGATTTGCAGTGATGGTATACATATAGAGTGGATTCCCTATTGTACTGGCTATGTAACTGATCCCATCCTTGGAGTATAATTCAAAAGGGACATTGTATAGTTGAACCCAGACAGGCATACAGACTAAAACAAACTCCAATTTTCCCAAATTCGGTTCCCATTTGTGCAATTTTAAAGGCTTTTTTCTGGATGTACTAGGGGCCATTCTCAAGGACGCAGTCCTTGGCAGTGGCATTAGGAAATATAAAAACATACAGATTTGGTCTGGCGAGACTCACCTTCACCGTCGAAGTTCGCCCCCAGAGTTGATCCACTATCTTTCTCATAGCAGCAAAATTTGGGGCCGACCCAATAAATTGCCCCACAACCGAGAGCTTCCAATCAGTAGCACCATTCTCGAATACCCTGGCTGGTGGCTGGACAAGAACAGAACCCTTGCAGTTTGGCGAAGGCAGATAACATAGAGTTTGCCCTTCCGACCCAGCAAAAATTTTCCTCCAATCGACCGACAATTTCGACATAAGAGTACGAAAACATAATCAAGGAGAAGAACCCAGCTTGAATCGGAAACTTCAAACTAAAATCGTGAATAAATCGGTGAAATCCTCAAGGCACGCCTGTCCCGTTAACATGCGCCGCAAGAGAATTCTCATAAGTCCAAATTATTTGAATAAAAAATTCGATTTTCATTTTTAAAAATATAATTAAAGAGTAAATTATTTAAATAATTATTTTTAAATGATGTAATTTTAGGGAAAATATAATTTTTTAAGAAAATGAAGGATAAATATCCAAATACTTATTTAGGATCTACGTATAGTTTCCTTAGATTTTTTAATAGTATATATTTTTTGACACGTCAACCATGTAATTTCATTGGTAAGCAAAAGTAGAATCAAAACATAACTTAATAAAGATTTAAAAAAACAATAAAAAAGAAAATGTAAATTTAAAACGAAAAGATAAGTACTGTACCGGTCAAATCAGACACTTTTTTTGCACAAAAAAACTTTCACGATCTATTGTAGAAGCAGCCACTAGAGAGTCGTCAAAATACGAACTAGATAAAATCCTCAAAATCGACAACCACTTTTCACATTTATTCTCAAAAGTGATGATTTGCTACAGACTACATCGGCAAACAACCTAAAAGGGGATCACTCTACTTAACCACCGACAAACACGAATCAGAAACAAGTTCTGTGACAGTCATCGTATGAACACTAAAAACCTACAAAAGTAACCATAGAAACGTGCATAAGGCAGAGACGTGCCATAAAGACCTAAAAAACGTGTCACAAAAGCAAAAGGAAATCGCAATAAAATGTGTGAAGAAAAAGAAAACAAAATAAAAAAAATCAAATAAAAAACGAAAGAAAATATAAATCACTGATAGTTGGCAACTAGCACCAAAACTGAGGCTGCCATCAATTAGGTAAAAAAATATAAGTATGCATCAAGGTTTGAAGCTGCGATGGTTTTTAATAATTAACATTTTGGGTAAACTACGCCAGATACCACCAAACTATTGAGGTGATCCGTTTTTACTACCAACATTTTAATTAGTCCAAATTTATCATCAAACTTTATTTTTTGACTCATTTATGCCACTATGTCGTTAACTCTTTAACAGGACGATGATATGGCGCACGACGTGATGACTTGGATGCTAGACCAAAATGACGTCGTTTTGGTGTCGTTATTTTGATAATAAATGACCCAAAATGACGTCATTTTGCTGGTAGTAAATATGGGAAAATATGCACTCAATAGGATCTGAACCGGGAACCTTTAGAATCAAAGGCAAACTTCTAACCACTAAGTCAACCTAACATCTTTGTTTTGTTTCTAGCACAAATAATATATATTGCAAACTACACTTGAGATTAATTCAATTTATTTTATGATATAAATAATATTACTCTAAATAAATAATATAAATATATTAGAAATAATATTAAAATACATATAATAATATATTAATATATATAACTAATAAATAAAGTATTTATATTAAATAAAAAATTATATTATCAATAAAATTAAATATATAAATAATATATCACTATAAAAATTAAAAAATAATTTTCATAAAAACCCCAAAATTTCTAAAATTTACAAAAATGCCCAAAATCCACCAAAACATTAAACTCTAACCTATGAACCCTAAAACCTTAAATCATAAATCCTAAATCCTAAAACCATAAACCTATTAGCATCCAAAATGGATGGATTTGAGGTTTAGGGTTTTGTTAAATTTTTTGGATTTTTTGTAAATTTTGTAAATTTTAGATTTTTTTTAGATTTTAGTTTTTTATTTTTTATAATAATACATTATTTTTTTATATAATTTAATATTATTTTTAAAATAAAATTTTAGGGTTTAAGGTTTATAGTTTGAGGTTAGGGTTTATGGGTTTAGGGTTTAAGGTTTTGGTGGATGTTGGGTTTTTTTGGAAATTTTGGGTTTTGAAAATGTCTTTTAGTTTTTATAATAATATATTTATTTATTCATATATTTAATAATATTTATAATATAAAAAAATTATTTATATATAAATATTTTATTTATTATTTATATATTAATATATGTATACTAATATTATTTCTAATATAATATTAGAAATAATATATTAATATTATTTATATGATAAACTGCAGTTTAACATATATATATTATTTGTATTAGAAATAAATAAAGATATTAAATTGGTTTAGTGGTTAAGTATTTATTTTTAATTTTGAAGGTTCTAAGTTCAAATCCCATTGGTTACGTTTTTTTTTTATATTCTCTTCCAACAAAACGACACTGTTTTGAGCCATTTAGTATCAAAATAACGGCACAAAAATGACGTCGTTTTGGTCTAGCATTCAAATCATCACATCGTGCGTCATGTTAAGAAGTTAACGACACGATGACATAAATAAGTCAAAAAATAAAATTTAATAACAAATTTGGACCAATTAAAAGATTAATGGTCAAAACGTGTCACCTTCAATAGTTTGGTGGTACCTAGCGTAGTTTACCCTAACTTTTTTAATTGTACAATATTTAAACAAATTAGTCGATTCAATCACTCGTAAACTAATTCACGTCATTCAATTTCAATAAAAAACTGCATCATTCAAATTATTTTTAATTCGCATTACGTAAATGAAGTCGGACAAATCATATATTAATGGTAAAGTATACAAATGGTCACTAAACTATCTCAAAAATACAAAATAGTCATCAAACTTTCAAAAGTTACATAATAGGCATTAAACTTTAGTTTTTGTTACAAAATGGTCATTGAGCCTTTAACTAGTTTTAACTTGGTGACATGACAATTATGAAAATTTGTATAACATCACATTTAATCCTTAATATTTACACATTCAATTGATTTGGACATTAATAATGAGTAAGGGTGGGAATTGGGTGGGGAATATCCGAAAATCGTGGGGATCCGAACCGACGGAGATGTGGAATAACCGAAATCTTCACCTACGGGGATGGGGATGGGGGAAGTTTTATCACTGAAGCTCAAATGGGGATGGGGACATGGTTTGCTATATCGAATCGTGGGATAACTGAACCGTAACCGCATAAATAACGGTGGGGATCCCAAAAAATATCCTTAAGAATCTTGATATTTTACAAGATTTTTTAAAAATATACTTATCTAACTATATACCCCTAATATATATCTTAATAAAAAATCTTAACTATATTATTATCACTTTAACTTTCTCTCAAACCTAGCCACACTTAAGTTTCTCAACATGTTTCTATCTTAGGTTTTAGATATATGCTAAAATCATCGTCTAAATCATCCCCAACACAACACCTTTTCAATCTTCATCATCTCGTAACTACTTACAATCGAAGTATCCAAACTTTATATTTTAAATTAAATTGGCCATTTATTTTGGTCAGTAAAATAGTAATTTTGTTTAATTTTTGTAGGGATGTGGATTCTCCGAAAATCGTAAGATCCGTATGGGGAGGTATAGGGACGAAAAAAATCCCTAAAGCATTTAATGGGTCGAAACCGTAACCGCAAGTGTTGGGGACGGAGTGGGGAATGCAAAACCGTCCCCGCCCCACTCGATTCCCACCCCTAATAATGAGGGTTAAATTAGGACTAAATTGATTGAATGTGTAAATATGGAGGATTAAATGTGTTATTATTCAAAGTTTTGTAATTGTCACGTCATTCACTTAACGACAGTTAACGACTCAGTGACCATTTTGTAAAAAAAATCTAAATTTTAATGCTCATTATGTAACTTTTGAAAGTTTGGTGACTATTTTGTACTTTTTGGGATAGTTTAGTGACCATTTGTATATTTTACCTTATATTTATTTCTTTTTTTATTTTTATATCGTATTTCATTTCTTTATCATGTTTTGTTGTACTTCAGTTAATTTCATATTTTATATAATTTGTTAATTAATATATAATTTGAAATTTATTTATAAAATATATGAATATTTAAAAAAT
This sequence comes from Hibiscus mutabilis, assembly GCA_019671005.1. NCBI lineage: Eukaryota > Viridiplantae > Streptophyta > Magnoliopsida > Malvales > Malvaceae > Hibiscus > Hibiscus mutabilis. The sequence continues at coordinate 12,383,335 of CM033724.1, read as the reverse complement.
AACTATTTAATTTAATTAAAGTTAATTTTATTTATAATTATTTTTTTAGACTAGAGCGAGGCCGGGATGATAAAAACTGGGGAGTACAAGTAAATTGTATTTACAGGTAAGCAAAATCCGATTAGATTAAAAAATGGTTATTTCATCTCGACTTTATTTTATTCATAATTTTATAAACTCGATTCAAAAAAAATTAATTAAAGTTTGAGTTATAAAATGAGACTCAAAAAACTCAATTTTTTAATAATTAGTGAATTGATTTTCAAGTTCGAGTCGAGTGCCTCAACTCTGTATAATATATGTATATCCCATATGTAAAAATATGAAAGAAATATATATTTCTATATAGAAAGTCATTTAAATCTAAACCAATTAGTATAATTGCATTATAAATATCTACAATTTAAATTTGAAAAGAAACTTGAACAACTCAACATTAAAAAAATTAATAAATTTTAAATTATAAAATAAAACTCATTAGCTTTTTTAACTCGAAATTGTTAACTTTTCTAACTCGAAATTGTTTAATTAGACTTATCGAATGCTCACACTTATTGTACTAACCCTAACCTACAAATTGAGCATTTTTACAACTGGAACGAGACCTGAGAAGCTATTATGGGCCTAAGTTTACTTAGAGAAACCCAACTTCCAAACATGTCGCGTTCTTATCGGCTTGAACCGGTAAAGCCATCTCCTACCTTTGGGAGAAAACTGTGGGGGTTTAAGCGGGGCCTGTGACAACTAGCAACTTCGTTGGCGAACTCTTCTAATACCCTAAGGCATGGAACTTCAATCCCTTTGCCTTGGTTCTCATGTCCCAAACTTCAAATTTCCCAACCATCGTTCCTTTCGTTTTCAATCTGTAAGTAAATCTCTCCCAAATTCTGCGTTTGTTTTGTTTAGCTAGTTTCATCCGAGGCAGAAACTCACTCTCATCTCTAATTTACCAGAATTTAAAGGGTGGACTAAGAACTGGAAATGCTGGGATTCGACATGTCTCAAAGTGTACAATTTTACATATTCTTTTTTTTTTCCCGAGTGTTCTTATTTGTTCTGCCCTGCTTCAGAGTTTGAACAAAAGAAATGTTTTTTTTTTAATTCAGGGTGTTTAGTGCCTGAAGTGAAAATGTTAGATAAGGGATTTAGATTGTGGAGATTGAACAAAGGGAGGATAGTTTGTGCCTCTGGTTGTGATCCAAACTCAAATTTGAAACCTACCGGGAAGGATAAATCTGGTGGGGCTATTAGTATATATGGTGGGGTGGAACCGTTTCGTGGTAAGTCGGGTTCGGTTTCCTTTCATGGGCTAACTCACCAGCTAGTGGAAGAGAGCAAATTGATGTCAGCGCCTTTCGAAGAAGAAAAAGGATCCTTACTTTGGGCATTGGCACCTGTTGCATTGATTTCTTCATTGATTGTTCCACAGTTTTTCCTTAGCAATGCAATTGAAGCTTTCTTCAAGGATGAGACACTCATAGGTAGTACACCCTAGTTGAACTTAAATCTTTTTCTTACTTTCATGTAGATGTTGTTTATTTTAAACGTGGCATAATTATTAGATAAAACATTGCCATTTCTATAGCTTTTAAGTATTTGTTTGAGCTCTGCGTTGGGATAAAAAAACTTGATGATGTAATTATTTTGCATGATTATGTATTGCAGAAGGTGTCCAATATATCCTTCGAAGCTTTTTTCTTGTTTATATTATTATTATTGTTGTTGATAACAATCCGTGTTTTCTTTCATATTCATGAAGTCAAGTTTTATTGGTGGTAATTTTAGTGCTTGTTGCTTGAATCAATAACTGAAGTAATTTGTTTTGCATGATCATGACTTCCAGAAGTTGTATCATCTTTTTCCTTTGAAGTGATGTTCTACATTGGTCTCGGGATGTTCCTGCTTGTGACCGATCATGTTCAAAGGCCGTATTTGCAATTCAGTGCCAAGAGGTGGCGTCTCATTACTGGACTCAGGGGATACCTAACATCATCATTCTTGTCGACGGGTTTCAAGGTTATTGCTCCTGTTGTTGCCGTTTATGTAACTTGGCCGGTGCTTGGCTTCCCAGCATTGGTTGCAGTGGCTCCTTTCCTGGCAGGTTGTGCTGTTCAATTTGCATTTGAGATGACTCTTGAAAAGCGGCAGTCGTCTTCTTGGCCCCTGGTTCCTATAATTTTCGAGGTATTTGGTGGTTTACAGGATTTATACTCATTCTAAAGATAAAGTGAGATGATCTATGACTTCATAGTTGATATTACAGGTGTATAGATTGTATCAGTTGACAAGAGCTACTCAATTCATTCAGCACTTTTTGTTGTTGATGAAAGATTCTCCGAGAACCCCGGAGATGTTCGCGAGAGGTAGTGCACTTATCGGAATGATTGGAACTTTCCAGGCCCTTGCTGTGGTTTGCCTCTGGTCATTGATGACGTTTCTCCTAAGGCTTTTTCCTTCTAGACCTGTTTCAGAGAACTATTGATGTTTGTAAGTGTGGTTTTACATTATCCATAGTACTTTGTTAGGTTCGAATCTTCTAAGTTATACTCATGGATATCCATGAAACTCCTCGGACCTATGCATGTTCATCTGAAGTACATGACCGGGGAAATTTTGGGGTCACTATCTAAAATGAGGATACAATTGGTAAATGGAAGAATATTGATTGAATGCTTTTCATTTTTTCTGGTACAAAAAAATCCTAGTACGAGAATAGAGAAAAGTAGGGTGCAAAGACTGCGAATCAAACATTTGATTTATGAGATTCCTCTTCTTAACAAAGGTTGCATGAATCGAGTGAAATAAATTCCACATTCAAGTATATTATTTAGTTGTTTCTCAATTTGATTGGGTTGTCTGTCATTAGTCCTCTTTAGACTAAAGGAGGTTTTGGTGATAGTGTATGTTGTTGAAATGCTTTGCTTTATGACCTTTCTTCTTTGTCCCAAGGGCCTAAACTTAATAGTTCGCGTGGATACCTTTCGAATGAAAGAAAATTGGTTGCCCGCTTCAACCATATTTCCTTGTAGATTTTCTTGGAAAATAGTTTGCCATATGCGGTTTACTTTTACTACTTTAGTTCATAATGAAAAAAAGGTTTTAAATGAATGTATTAAAAGAATCTACTCTCTTCCCTTGCAAGTTTTCTGGTTTTGGATTCGGAACATATTTAATTTGATGTTTTAGTCCATTACTTCAAGAAAAATAATTTGATACACGAGCCGTTAGTTAGCCTGTCAATTGTAGCATTTAGCAGTTATATTGGGAAGGAATTGGTTGGTTCGATTTAGTTATGTGAAACGAGAATGTAAGTTGACTGCTGATAAATGGCGGAGTTGCCTTTCGGTTCGCAGATTTTTTAACCACTTGCTGCAGTAATGGAGGTCCTCCACCGGGATAGCGTTGCTGCTCACAATGTTTCCTGAAGTTAGCTATTTGATTTCTCTTTACATTCAAAAAAAAAATTCATCCATTATGTTATTTTTTGGGACTACTTTTTTTGGGTCATACAGATCAAATAAGCGAGTCTACATGCTAATTCGAGTCTCCAGATGAATCAAATTCACCGCACAATTGGGAGGAGTATCGAGTAAAACTTTCCTTACTGGTTTACCACGGCCAAACCTTCTACTCCCATCTGCTCCCGTCTCATATGCCGAACCTTCTACTCCCAATTCTGTTGCTGCAACAATATCATTCTCTTGTAATGCCATTGAATCCGGATTTAGCATACTCTAAGCATGCTTACCGTATGATATAACATTTATTTCTAAAATTATTTTACATTTCCTGAACTTAACACCTAAACATAACTAACATTATTATTCCCATGATGCTTCTTGTTACCAATTAACTAATTTTCTTTCAAGCGCACTGCTCCTTGAGATACCCCATTGTTTAATTGTATGATTTTGGATTAATCCTAAGAATAAGGTTAAAGAGAGAATTGGATGCCAGGTATATTATCATATAGGTCATTAGGTACAGTTTGATTTTGATCTACTAGATTAGAAATTTTATATGCACGGCTACTCAAATTCCCATATGCAACCAACAATTTTTTAATTCTAATAATAAAAAATTTACAACATTCTAAACATGGATGGATCAAAGGGGTGCGGTCACAGTCTCAGAAAATGTTAAATTCTCATATAGTCTAGTTATTTGCTGTGTGTTTTCTATTAATGATCTAATTTCACACCCTTAAAATGTTATAATTTCATGCTCCTTATATTTCAAATATAATTTCATAAAAATTCGTACACATATTATAAAATCCTTCATCCATCCTTGGTTGCAAAGCCAGGGAAATATAGTAATTCATATGACTATGAAGTATGGACCACTTGCATGAATTTAATTTAAGAATTCCATATAAAAAATGATAGTAGAATTTTCTCCTATCCAATGCCATTGGAGCCAATTAGCCAACAACCTAATCAGTGTATAAATGAGAAAAACAATAATGAACCTAAAGATTATGGCTTTACTTTCCTATCAGCAAAATGAAATATATGCTGAAATCCACAACATTCCCACTTCAGGAGGGATTAACTACAAAAGCAGGAGAACGTTCTTAAGCAGCCAGCAAGAATAAGATCTACATTAAAAAAGGGTTTGGAAACTTTGCAAGAATTCATCAGGGAATACTGAGAAAAAATTTGTCTACAAACCAAGCACGAGAGAAATGCATAATCCAAGTCCTCAACCACCTAACGTTTGGAAAACTGTGGAGCTTTACGAGCCTTCTTGAGCCCAACTTTTTTCCTCTCCACCACCCTGGAGTCCCTGGTCAAAAGCCCTTCCTTCTTCAAAGGGCTCCTATGGTCCGCACTCACCTTCAACAACGCACGAGCAATGCCCAGAGAGATTGCCTGAGCCTGTCCTGAAAGCCCACCCCCATGAGCTTTCACAAACACATCGTAACTCGTCTCATACCCCAATGTTACCAATGGAACTTTTATGTACTGCAGCCATAATGGGTTCCCTTGAAGATATTCCTGCATCAAATGACAATGATAATCAGACGCCTAAGGTTGTATTTGGTGTCTAATATTTTTTTTTTTGTTTTTCAACTGCAATTAGCCCCATACAGACATATTATCAAACACCTGGAAGACAACTAATTACTTGTTACGAACACCCAGAAAATTAAAGAGTTCAATTTCACCTTAGCGTCACGGTAGGTGATAATGAACTTTCCAGTGCCTTCCTGGAGAACCACGCGAGCAATGGCACATTTCCGACGGCCCGTCCCTATGATAGTCTGAGCTGCGAACCCATCAGGAAGCCTGGACTTAACGTACTTCTTGAGGTTCTCAACCGGTTCCGCTTCGGCCGGGGCTGCCACAGTGTTTTGGAGGAGAAAGCGATGGGCAGGGATTTCGGTGGTTGGGGAATTGAAATACTGTTTGGATTCCGGGAAATCTGAGACAAAAACGAGAGAGAAGAAAGGGATGATGCCAGGGAAGAAACCGAAAGAGCCATTTTTGTAATGGGAAATGGATTGCGATTGCGAAGGAGAGGCCTTTTTGTGACCGTGTTGAGCGAGTAGCTCAGTAGCTGAGATTGGGAGAGGATAACGTGCAAGGAATAGACGATAATGCCCTCACAGTTTACTTACTAAAACGTCGTCGTGTTATCCTGCACCTTGAGATGTCATCATTTTCTGGTCGAAATTTTGGTTTTAGTCCCTGTTGTATATTTAACCTGCGAATTTAGTTCCCATACTTTATTTTAACATAATTTTGTCATCCTACTACTATTATTATTACTATTATGTCTTAATCTTTCAAAGTGTTAATAGTACCAAATCCCTCGGCTCAAATTTCAAATTTAACTTCAAAACATTCTATTTTGTCTAAAATTATTAAATATTCTAATTAATAAGAAACAACGTTATTTAAATAATTAAACTATGTAAATTATTTTGTGATTCAAATACAATGATAATAGAATTTCAAATGTCAATTAAAATTTTGTCCAATATTAAGAAATAGATATATTCATTAGTTGACATATACTACCTTGTAATCACATTCCTATTTAAACTATACAATCTAAATCCTTAAATTATAAAATCTAAAGAGATTTACACAACTATTCCTATTTAAACTATACAATCTAAATCCTTAAGTTGTAAACTACATTCTAATAATGAATCTTAAATTATAAACCCTAAACTCTAAACCCCTAAATCCTAAACAAACTAAACAATTGAACCGTAAATCCAGAGGCAATCCAGGACTAAAAAGGTAAAATCTATTGAAGCCCTTAAAAGTTTTAAAAATTATAAGTAAATAATGGTAAAATTGTATTTTTGACCCTCTAAAATGATTTTTTTTAGTTAACTCTCATAAAAACTTATAATTCAAATTCGACAATTTTATTTTTTTCTAATTTTGATCACAATGGATACTCGTTTTATGCTCTTTTGGTTTAAGTGTTGACAGGTACGAGTTTCATCATGGACCGATAGAATATTGTTCAAAATCGAAGACCCTGCCAAAATTACAGCAAGTTTACACTGTTATGAATCAGTGGATGATATCTATAGCTCAGATCATAAGCCGGTGAGAGCCCACCTTTGTCTCAATGTCCTCGAACAGTAGCCAAGTGATCCGTCCTCTCCCGCTGTCTGCTGCCCAAATATTCCTTCCTTGTTTTGAAATTAACAGTTGCATCATATAATCAAAATCACTATGTACATATACGCAACTTCCAATCCAAGCTAAAGTCTTTACCCCTTTAGAAATGAAAGAAATCTGGTTTGTAATTTGTCGGCACATGTTTACCGATTCAAACCCTCAATTTCTTCGCTACATCAGGTGTCGTTATGACTACGTTCCAACTATTTCCTTCTTTCTTTTTTTGACATTCTTGTATCTTTCGAGTATTATTTTCTTGTCCATGACCTGGATTTTCGGACAATAATTCAAAAGTATAGAATGGGAATGGCATTTTCAACATTACTGGGCCACAAACATGATTCTTATTTGACTGTGAATTAAGTGATATCACTTGTTAAGAATATTTTAAAGCTTTCTTAACGCGGTAATAGTAACATGTAGTTTATTATTAATATATAAACTTGTATACGGATGAAAACAAAAATCTCTACTTTTTTCGGTGTCATTTTTATGTCCTAACACTAAAAAAATTAAATTTTATGCACTAATCTTAAATTTTAAGTCCCAAATCTTAAACCTTAAAAATACACCTTACCCTTAATTTTCTAAACCTTAACCCTAAACTACAAAAATAAGTTTTTAGTGTGGAAACATAAATAATGACACAAAAAAGGCAGAGGATTTCTACTCGTATACGGATTGTATATGAGTATATCTATTTATTATACCCGAAGAGTATATATATCCTTTTTTCATCTATATATGTAGTTACCTGATCATACATACATCAGTATAGATATCCTTTGGGATGAGTCTAACACGTGCGTCGAACACCGCTAAACACCACTAACGCTGAACACTATTAAATTAATTAGTAAAGATTAAAAATCTCAAGGACTTAATATATAATTAATAATTATTTAAAATAAAATTTCAATTAAATTATTTTTCATATATATATATATATATTATTTTTTAATATTTTTCAAATAATTGGATTAAATACCAACCATAAATTAAAAAACTCTAAATTTTTTCCTTTGCTATTTCAGCTGCCACCAGAATAGGATTAGACAAAGTAGATAATGATCATGTTAGCTAAATAAACGATAAACAAAGTAGAGTCTTTTTCTCCCACCTCTCATCTTCCCAATAAATCTTCGCTCTATAAAATTTTTTAATCTTTTTTCATTGTGAAGATAGGATTAGACGTGTTCATCTAAATAATAAACCCGGAATTGAACTTGGATATAAAATAAAATCGGACCTTAACTCTAATATGGTAGAGTAAAACTAGATAATGCAGCATAAAACTAGTGAAAATTTTATTAGATAAAGAAAACTTGGGGCAGTGATGATATGATTAAGTAGTAGTAATATAAAAGTGATGGTATACAATAATATATTAAGAGAAATTGATTGTGGGTTATGGAACTTTAATTGGAATATTAGATGGTAGAAATAGAGAGGCTTCAACAAGCAAACATGGTGAGTCGAGCTTTCGCAATTTCTTCAGTAAATTCAGCGGCGACTGAAATGGCAAATAAAGAGATTTATGATTTTTTTTTAATTTAGGATTTGTATTTGATCCAATTATTTGAAAATAAAGATTAGAAATATAATATATATAAAAAATAATTTAATTAAAATTTTATTTTAAATAATTATTAATTTTATGTTGAGTTTTGAAATTTTTAATCTTTATTAATTAATTTAATCATATTCAACGGTATTTAGTATTAGTAATGTTCGACGCACGTCGTAATTTTTTCCTTTGATACATATTTTTTATAGAAAAGAAAGAAAGAAAGGTTGACCGGAATTGAACATCAAATGTGATTGGCTTATAGACTCTAATTTACGTTTCCTTTTTGTTTCTATATTGTTCACCTCTCATCATATGCTGAAATTCATGGAAGTCAAGCACTCCATTGCCATCGAGATCGAACACCCCAATCATGGCTTTACACTCTTGGTACGACTTCGCATCCCCGAGACGACCGAGCATCTGCTGCAATCCCACCGGTGTGATGCACCCACAACCTTTATCCACCTCGTACATCTCGAACGCTCTTTTAATATCATCATCGCCTTCGTTGCCTCCGTCCATCAACTTGATAAACTCCTTGAATTCCAGCAGGTCGTCGCCGTTATCATCGAAGTCTTTGATAACCCTTTGAACATCGTTTTTCGATACGTTGTCTCCTATAGAAGTGAAGTAAGCACTGAGCTCCTCACTCGAAATCTTCCCATCTCCATCGCTGTCAAACTGACAAAAAACTTCTTTAAGCTCTTCTTCTCTAGTGGTGTTATTAAGTGTTGGCGGAGGGACAGCCTGCGGTGACGGTATCAACAAGGCGGAGGATTTGGATTTGGAGCGAAAGCGAGGGAAACATAACCTTAAACCCTTGTTGGAGAACCATTTGGAAGGGTTTGAAATGCAAACAAATCCCATGGAAACCATCTTTGTTGTTCAGGAGAGTAATTGACTTGAGCCAACTTATACTCTGTTATGATATATGATATTTATAAAGTAGAAAAACGGAGTTGGTCTGGTCAGAATTTACTCTAGTATTTCACATTGGGTATGCAGATTAATTAATGTGTAAGTAAATTAAAGGGTTTAAGAGTAACCAACGGGGTTAGTCCAAGTGGTTAGCAGCTTGTATTGCTTAAATGGGTTTCGAATTCGAATTTTTGTGTATGTAAAAAAATTTCGCAGGAAAACTCACCCACTAAAACTAAGTGTATGACATAGGTCAGTCTAAATTAATCAAGGTAAAATCAAAATAACAACTAAAAAAAGGCAAAACCCTAGAAAACCACTGGGACAACTAAAAAAGCCTAAGAATCATGCATAGGAAGGTGCGTGATTGCGAGATGAAAAAGAAATTACTCCACGTAGCTTCTTAGGTTATAGAGGGAGGGACCAAATTAGACTTGTGGACAAACATTACGTTATTTTGATAGGTGTGGGTAGAAATTTTTTCCTTCCTTTCTTGGGCCTATAACTTACTGGTGAATGAGAACCGATGACTTTGTGGTTTGAATACCAACTTCAACCTCACACTTCTCTTTGAAAATATGATTTTTTTAAAAGAAATAGAGAATAAAATATTAAGATTTAATTTGCAAAAGAAAAACTTTAAGGGCGTAACAAACGATATGGATTTTTTTACTATTATGCCGGTTAGAAATTTGGTATGTGGTAAAATAATCAAAGCGATAACAACATAGACCAAGACATGTACATGAAACAAGATTTAACGTGGTTCAACATAGCCTACCTCCACGGACGAGAGAAATGAACAATTCACTATCAACATAGAGAATACGAAGAGTACAAATACATGATAACCCATGTAATCTCAAAACCCGGTGTACAAATCCCATGACACGGTGGAACTAAAACACTCTTCCCAACATCCTACAATACCCATCTCTACAACGTAGTCACAATAGTTGCAGAGAACCAAAAAGTGGTTACATATCTCTAGAGTAATTATCTATATCTCTCATTCTCTCATATTTTAAAAGTTAAACCTATTTTATATTTATAGACCCAAATACTTGGTCACCAAGAAACCTTATTCAATATGATCTCCTACTTAAAATAAATATTTACTCATTAAAGTAAATCCTAATTACCAAGTAATCTTCAACCATTAGAATTACAATAAAACCCAACTTAATTACCAATTAGAATTTGAATCAAAATATAACAAATATCCCCCTAGACACAAATTCCATTCGATCATTGGTCTTCAAGTCTTCAACAACTTCAATTTTTACGTAAGCCAAATATCCATTGAAGCATCGCCGACAAGTGTTCAAAAACTTCAATTCTTACGTAATATCCATTGAAGCACCGTTGAATCGATTTAGAATTACTTCCCCTACAACCGAAAGCTTGTTGCAGCAATACTGCTCTTGCATGTCTCCAACATCGCTCCACAAAATTCACAACAAAAATTTCTTCAAAACGCACAGCTCGAACCAAAGCTCATGATACCATTTATTAAGAATTTGGTATGTGGCAAAATAACCAAGGCGATAATAACATAGACCAAGACATGCATATGAGACAAGATTTAACGCGGTTCGGCATAGCCTACCTCCACAGACGAGAGAAACAAACAATCCACTATCAACGTAGAGAAGCGAAGAGTACAAATACATGATAACCCATGTAATCCCAAAACCCGATGTACAAATCTAATGACCCGGTGGAACCAAAATACTCTTCCCAACATCCATACAGTACACATCTCTACAACGTAGTCACAATAGTTGTAGAGAACCAAAAAGTGGTTACATCTCTTTAGAGTAATTCTCTATATCTCTCATTCTCTTATAATTCAAAAGGTTAAACTTAGTCTATATTTATAGACCCAAATACTTGGTCACCAAGAAACCTTTTTCAATAAGATCTTCTACCTAAAATAGATATTTACTCATTAAAGTAAATCCTAATTACCAAGTAATCTTCAACCACTAGAATTACAATAAAACCCAACTTAATTACCAGTTAGAATTTGAGTCAAAATATAACAAATCTCCCAATGACACAAATTCCATTCGATCATTGGTTTTCAGGTCTTCAACAACTTCAATTTTTACTTAAGCCTGATATCTATTGAAGCATCGAAGCATCACTGCCAAGTCTTCAAAAACTTTAATTCTCACACAATATTTGTTGACGCACCGTTGAATCGATTTAGAATTACCCCCTCTGCATTTGAAAGCTTGTTGTAACAATAATGCTCTTGCATGTCTCCAACATCGCTCTACAAAATCCGTAGCAAAAATTCCTTCAAAATGCTCAGCTTGAAGCGTAGCTCATGATACCATTTGTTAGGAATTCGATATGCGGCAAAATAACCAAAGCGATAACAACATAGACCAAGACATGCATAGGAGACAAGATTTAACGTGGTTCAGTATAGCCTACCTCTACGGACGAGAGAATCGAGCAATCCACTATCAATGTAGAGAATACAAATAGTACAAATACATGATAATCCATGTAATCCCAAAACCCGATTTATAAATCCCATAACCCGGTGGAACCAAAACACTCTTCCCAACATCCCTATAATACTCATCTCTACAACATAGTCACAATAGTTATAGAGAACCAAAAAGTGGTTACATCTCTCTAGAGTAATTCTCTATATCTCTCATTCTCTTATTCTCTCATAATTAAAAAGGTTAAACCTATTATATATTTATAGACCCAAATACTTGGTCACCAAGAAATGTTATTCAATAAGATCTCCAACCTAAAATAGATATTAACGTATTAAAGTAAGTCCTAATTACCAAGTATTCTTCAACCACTAGAATTACAATAAAACCCAACTTAATTATCAATTAGAATTTGAGTCAAAATATAACATATCTCCCCTTGACACAAATTCTATTCGGTCATTGGTCTTCAAGTCTTCAACAACTTTAATTTTACGTAAGCCAAATATCCATTGAAGTTTCACCGCCAAGTCTTCAAAAACTTTAATTCTTACGTGATATCTGTTGAAACACCATTGAATCGATTTAGATTTACTCCCCCTGCAACTGAAAGCTTGTTGCAGCAATACTGCTCATGTATGTCTCCAACATTGCTCCAAAAAACCCGCAGCAAAAATTCCTTCAAAACGTGCAGCTCGAACCATAGCTCATGATATCATTTGTTAGGAAATTGGTATGCGGCAAAATAACCAAAACGATAACAACATAGACTAAGACATGCATAGGAGGCAAGATTTAACGTGGTTCAGCATAGCTTACCTCCACGACGAGAGAAACAAATAATCCACTATCAACATATAGAACACGAAGAGTACAAATACATGATAACCCATGTAATCCTAAAACCTGGTGTACAAATCCCATGACCCGGTGGAACCAAAATACTATTCCCAACATCCCTATAATACCCATCTCTAAAACGTAGTCACAATAGTTGTAGAAAACCAAAAAGTGGTTAAATCTCTCTAAAGTAATTCTCTATATCTCTCATTATTTCATAATTCAAAAGGTTAAACCTAGTCTATATTTATAGACCCAAATACCTGGTCATCAAGAAACCTGATTCAATAAGATCTCATATTTAAAATAGACATTTAGCATTAAAGTAAATCTCAATTACCAAGTAATCTTTAACCACTAGAATTACAATAAAACCCAACTTAATTACCAATTAGAATTTGAGTCAAAATATAACAAATCTCCCCCTTAATACAAATTCTTTTAGGATTTCGTTAAAAGTTAGAATCCTACTTTTAGTAGATCTTATTTACTTTACATTAATTAAAGGTAGGAAACTCAGTTTGTGCAGAATTTATTTCTTTGCAAGTTTCCTTTGTAAACAAGATACTTATCCCTATAAATAGATACTAGGGATTACGAGTTTAAATAGAACATCATAAATTAGTTGTAATCTCTTTTTCCATCATAGTGAAAGTTCTCATACTCTGCCCATGGTTTTTTCCTTCTGGGTTTTTCACATAAATTCTTGGTGTGTTTTTTTCTTTTATGCGTTTGCGTTTATTTACTTATCTCTTCATTATCGTCCTGATAGTATAACAAATTAGCATCAGATCTTTTTAGGTTACTCAGGATAATAACGATGATTAAGTATGAATTTTTGCTGCTGGATCGCAACATCAGGTTTTCGCTATGGTAGGTGAAGGTTCGAGATATTCTTGTTCAAATGGATTTAGATGATGCATTGGATGGTTTGATAATATGCCTAAAGAATGGTCGAATACAGAGAAGCATCGCAAGGATAGGAAAGCTGTTTCCTAGATCCTTTTACACTTAACAGACAATATTTTGCAAGATGTTCACAAAGTGAAGACAACTGTCGACTTATGGGCAAAATTGGGATAAATTTGCATGAAAACTTTGACTAGCATGCAAATTGCTCCTGAAGCAACGTTTATACTGCCACAAGTTAGTAAAAGGCTTTTATCTTGACGACCACCTAACAGATTTTAAGGAGATCGTTTCAGATTTGGTAACGATGGAGGTAATGTACAATGAGGAAGACTTATGTTTGATTTTACTTTGCTCATTGCCCACTTCATATTCGTCTGCTAGAAGCACCCTTATACACAGCCGTGATACCCTTACTCTTGAAGAGGTATATGATAATTTGAATTCGCATGACAATATGCAACATCTTACCGGCTTTGAGTTCCAAGCAGAGGGTCTCATGGTGCATTAATCAACTAGTTTAGATCGCAGAATGAAGGGTGATCCTAATTCCGGCAGTCAAAATAGGGGCATATTCAAGTCGTCAAATTAAGGTAAACATGTTATTTCTGCAAAAAAAAAAGGTCACATTAAATTTGATTGTTACAGATTACATAATAAGATAAAGAGGGATTCTGAAAATCAAAATTCCATTGGAGATGAAGCTGATATTGCAGAGGAGTATGATGATGGTAAACTTTTAGTTGCTTCTAGCGAAGACTCTATTGCAAGCGAGAAGTGGATTCCTGACTCTGGTAGTAGTTTTCATATGAGTCCAAATCAAGACTGGTTTACGACATATAAACTTGTGTCTACATATGCTGTTTTTTGGGGAATAATGTCTCTTGTAAAGTTACAGGTATTGACACAATCAAGATTAAGATGTTCGATGTGATTGTTTGAACACTTGGTAATGTGAGGCATGTTCTAGATTTGAGAATAAATCTAATTTTGTTAGGTACTCTGGATTTAAAAGGGTACATATACTCCAATAAAGATGGATCTATGAAAATTTGCAAGGGCTCTCTCGTTGTGATGAAAGGGAATAAAAGAGTAACCAATTTTTATATTCTGCAAGGTTCAACTATTTTATGTGATGCATCCATTATTTCATCTTGCGTGTCAAATAAAGATGTTACTTGTGAATGCATCTTAACTGAATCAAGTAAAAGAGGATTTCGAGTTAAACATGACAACCGTGGGCATAACGATTTTGGTAGGCTAAAAAAAGCTCGATTTCGTGGGCATAACGAATTTAAAAAGAAGAATAAAGTTGAATTTCGCGGGCATAACGGATTTGAGAAGCTTAAGAGAGTTCGATTTGCTACAAGGATAAATAATGAGAAAGATAGTATGCCATTGATGATCGAGGTCGTGTTATGCATGGTATTGCTCGTGGTGATATAGTTGTTAGCAAAGTTGGAATTAATGTTGATCTTACCGATGTAAAGACTAAAATACATTGTACATCCAATCTTGGGCAAGGCTTGGATTCAGTCGGTGTTCATTGCTGAAGACTACCTCTTGAAGGGGTTTCGTGGAAGAGGTGGAGATATTGTTCAACAAGAATTTGTCTCAAGGTGGATATTTGTTAGAGTTGTGATCCAAATTCTTTTAGGACTTGGTTTAAAGTTAGAATCCTACTTTTAGTAGATCTTGTTTACTTTACATTAATTAAAGGTAGGAAACTCAGTTTGAGTAGAATTTGTTTCTATGCACGTTTTCTTTGTAATCAAGATACGTATCCCTATAAATAGATACTAGGAATTAGGGGTTTAGATAGAACATCATAAATCAGTTATAATCTCTTTCTCCATCATAGTAAAAGTTCCCATCCTCTGCTCGTTGTTTTTCACGTAAATTCTTGGTTTTTTTTTTTCTGTTCTTGCGTTTCTTTACTTATCTCGTCATTATCGTCTCGGTAGTATAATAATGCCAACATTTTTCTAATATTTAGATTTTGTTTTTAAAATATTAAATAAGAATAGATAATGATCTTTCTATCCAACTTATGAAATTATAAAACTTTAAACTCTAACCTTATTTCTATCATTTTAATTTGGCTAAATGTTCAAATAAAGATCTTAAATTTTTAGGGATTATTCACCTAAGAATCTAACATTTCTTTCTTTTTTCTTCTTTTTTTGAATAGTATTAAGGTGATTATAAGGTGGTATATGTTCATATTTTTTCTCCATCCTTTGATAAGACACACGCCTTGCAGACAAAAGTTGTTCAAACCCGAGTCTCATGGGATTAAAATCATCCTCTTTAAGGATCTAACCTTTCAAAATGGATGAATAAGAGTCTAACATTTTCGTATATGCTCAAATAACTGTCTAATCTTTTGAAACGATCAAATAATGGTCTATCATTTTGAATTTCCTCAAATAAAGACCTAACATTTTGAAAATGTTTTCGAATAATGGTTTTCATGTGAGCATATTAAAAAATATTAGATATCCTTATTTAATCAGACTTGAAAATGTTATGCCCTTATTTAACTTTTTTGAAAGATTGTTCCCATTATTTGAACTGATTCGAAACCATTAGATTATTATTCGACCGTTTTAAAAGGTTATGATCATATATGAGACCCCTAAAAGGTTAAGGATTTTTTTTGGTAGTATTTAGCCTTCTAACTTCATTGTTTTCACCATCGATTTTATCGTATGATAGAATATCTATACACCATATAAAAGTTATCCCCGTAACTGTTGGGAAAATCGATATTTTTGAACCTTTTAATATAAAATTAATCCAAACGTTGTTGAGGAAAAATATAAAACCAATTGTTGGTTAGTAAATGTACAACTGTATACAATGTGGGTGACACGAATGTTTGGACCGGTCGGACTCTCCATGGGCCTGCAGATATTTTAACCCAAATTTAAAATATTTTTTCTCAAATAGAGCATTTCTTTTCCAAATTACATTTTAGAATTAAAAAAATAAATATTAAAAGGTTCATTTAATTCATACATTAATTTTGAACGTTGTTCTTTAAAGCCCATTGATTCTCAAATATTAAATTCTCCATTAGATCAAAAATTTCTAATAATTGTGAAACTCCTATAAATACCATATTAAATCTACTAGGTTAAAAGCACAACACAGATTTTTCTCTAATTTTCACAGCCTTGCTCTTTGTAATTTTATAGAAAATTTACATACTTTTGCACATTTTTTGTCATAATATTTATGTCGTAATTCAATTCATAACATACTTTCTCACAGTTTGTTTAGAAAACTTACATGTTATTTATTTTTTTGGTAAATTTACATGTCATAATATTTTTATATCTTAATTCATGATTTGATCCATAAACAATATTTTTTTTATTTTGATCATTTTACTTTTTATTGGAGGTGTCACGTAATACGTTTTAATAAATGCCATGTGTCAGCCAATTTTTAATTGACATTGGAAGTGGTAGAAATTAATCTGGGGACAATAATATCGCGAGGTCATGATCTTGACCTAAACTGTAAAAGGACCAAAATAGGGGGGAGACGACGTTGATTTGATTTACTCGTTATCCTCCTTTGTTGTCATTTTAATAAAATCTAAATATTTATAGATGGGTTGGTTAAGAGTGTAACCACTAATTTTTATATGATTATATATATAATAATTTAATTTAATTTTAATTATTATTATTAAGGTTTAGTAATAATAATTATTATTGAATAATAATAATAATAATAATATTATTATTATATGATCTTTCAGTTTTGGTGGCATATGTTGGTTATCATTGCACTGCATCCCTCAGTGAGAGCGGTAGTCTTGAAATGATCTAGCTTCTTATTTTTGAACAAAATGTCCTTCATAAATTTGACATAGTTGGACATTTGTTTGAGAGCTTATACTAATGGTATATTGATCTGCAATTGTTTAAGAACTTCCAAGAAGCGCTTAAACTGGTGATCTAACTTGTGTTTCTGTAGCCTCTATGGAAAAGGTGGTGGAGGGTAAGCAAATGTTAGCTCCGCTGGTTTTGCCGAGCTGGTGTTCCCATCAGATTATGGTCTGCATTGTTAGTGCTTGCTTCATCTTTCTCATCTTCTTTGGGTTCATATACTGACACTGGCTTCTCTTTATGGCAAACAACTAGCTGTTTGATAGGTTTTTCATCTTAATATGTTTGCCACTTCGGAGAGTGGCAGCTTTGCATTGTTCTCTCCCTTTTTGCCGGGCATCCTCTGTATCACTTGGCAAAGTCCCTGAAGATCTGGCATTAAGTGCCTTTACAATCTGTCCTATTTGAACTTCCAAGTTCCTCATGGATGCGGCTGGACTCTGGACAGTTGCATCGTTATGCTCTATATAATCCTTCAGAGTGTTCTTATCAAAAGATCTTTGCACTGGAGGTAGATTATTCTACTCTCTCTGTGGCATCACATTCTAGTTGAAACCTGGTGGTGCATTGGTGCTCTGACATTAGGCATTAAATTGGTTACCTTCCTAGTTCGACCATGAAAAGTTCAGATGTTGCTTCTACCCCCACATTATATGTATTAGAGTATGGGTTGTTATTGCAGTTGTAGTTACAAAAAAAAATACACAAACTCTAGGTTTGTTGGGCATTCCTTCGTGATATGGTCATCATCGCAAATAGTGCAAAATGGTTCCAATACCTTTGCTGCTCGGTCTTCAGCAGGCTTTTGCATTGTCTTCACTAATTAGTGAGGTTGGTAATTTGAGCATTAATTGATGAAAGTGCATCAAGTTCCAACCTTCCAGAGCATTAATTCACGAACCATTTGCCAAAGAATCAACAACAGTCCTGGCATGAGCATTGAGTCAATTATAAAAGGTCTTTATCTGGGTCCAAGTAGGGAATTCATTCATGGGGCATATTCTCAACAGGTCCTTGAAACGCTTCCAGGCATTATATAGAGTCTCGTCATCAGCCTGCCTAAAAGTAATAATTTCACTCCACAACTTGGCATTAAGTTTAGGTGGCTGGAATCTCAGAAGAAATTTCTGGCATAATTCTGCCCACGAAGTAACTGAACTAGGTGGCAAAGAATTTAGCCAATATTTTGCTTTATCTCTCAGAAAATGAGAATAGCCTCAACTTTACGATTTCTTCAGTCACACCAGGTTGTTGAAATAGTTGGCAAACCTCAATGGATTGCTTCAAATATTGCCTTGGGTCTCCAGTAGGTGATTCAATAAATTGTCCTACATTCAATAGCTATTGAATCGTTATCGGTTTAAGCACAAAGTTATCCAGTAGGTGTTCTCTGATGGGTTGGTTATCTCCTAACTCTATATTCCCATTATGCTCTATTTTTTGACGTTCTCTCTGTAGCTTGCTTAGGGTTTTCTCAATTCTAGGATCGTGCTTCAAGTTCTTCCCTTGTAGTGTTGCTCCTATTCATAAGCTTAAAAAATTAATAAAAATAACTAGAAATAAAAACAAGTAAAAATCAAAACAGTCAATTCTGTTGCAATCCCCGGCAACGGCGCCAAAAACTTGTCGACTGAATAACACTTGGTAAATAATTGATGAATTAGTGTAAATGTTCCAATAAAATAATGCCAAGTTTAGGTCTTTTTTCCTGCAAGTATACACGGTCAGCAAGTAATACAGTAGTAATATGAGTATCGTATCCATAGGAATTGTCCCATAATTAAATGCCACGATCTTTACTTGTGATTTGAAACAAAAGGGTTTGATTTGGTTTTCAGGCTTTGATAAGAAAATAACTAAGGAAAATCAGGATAAAAGTTTAGGCAGATTGGCAAACAAATATATTCAATATGATGGATTAGCATTGTCAAGGGATATGGATTTCACGCTAGCAAAGACAACATTTAATAACTTCTAGCCTTGGTTTTATTGCCGAGCAGATTTTAAGGTTATTATATCCTCTGTCGATAGCAATGTAATACCTCAAAATTTTGGCCAGTGACCAAAATTTAAAATTTGAAAAGTTTGGTGCCAAAGTGTAATTTTTGAAAAGTTCAGGGACTAAGTTGTAATTTTTAAAAGTTATGTAATTTAGTCCCGTAAATGAATAGTTCACTCCCAAGAGTGGCATTTTCGTGTTACCTGGATTTTTGATACAAAGCTTGTATTAAGAGCTATAAAGCTTTAAAGTTCGGGAAAAATTTGGATAATCAGATTTAATCAAATAAATAAGAAATCTTTTATGAGATATTTTAGGAGATTTTTTATTAAAATAAGGAAAGGGTAAAATGTCATTTTCATGTCTTATTTTAATGGAAATTAATATGGATCATTGGATTAAAGATTACTTTTCCATGTGTAATCTTAGCCATTGGATGAAAAATGACAAGATGGTAATTTTTGAAGATGGCAAGGGCAAAGTTGGTAATCACTAACTCCTTGGATTGTTTTGGGCCCTTGGATTGGTAGGTAGACATGTGTCATGGTATGGAGCATTGGATTTCAAGGGTAAAAAGGATATTTGATATTAAAATGAATTTTAAATTCATTTTAGTTATATTAAGGACAAGTGGCCAAAATTGAATTAATAGAAATTTCAAGACTTCTTCATCATCTTTCTTCAAGTTCGAACACCCCTCTAGGTAAGAAGAAAATTTTTATTTTTGATTTTCAAGCTTATATACTTGGATTTTGGATGAAAGCATGAAAAAAGAAATTGATCTCCATGAAATTCTCTATCTTTTGGTACCATTTGTCCATGCTTTCCTTGCTTGAAACTCTAGTTTTGTGAATTTGATGGATGAAGGGGATGTTTATATATGTTGTTTTAAGATGAGATTTTGATGTAGTTGTTGTTGTAGAATTATATCCAAGCTTGTAGGATGATTGAAACTTCTTGGATGTAACTAAATCCTAATTTGCTTAAAGTTAGGGTTTTAGTATAAAAGTTGAATTTGGATGGATTTTGATTTGGGAATGATTTTGAAAGCTTGGAAATGATGTTTAAGTGTTAATTGGACCAAAGTGGAAACTTGAAAAGTTATGGGGGTGAATTCGGCAAATTGAAAGAATTAGGGGAAATTATGGAAAATTTTCCATAAATTTAGAAATGTTGAAATTATGATTTTACTAGCTTTAGAATGTCATTTGGACCATTTTAAAAGTTTTTAAAAACCTAGGGATCAATTTGGAAATCTTGAAAAGATTGGGGACCAATTCGGCAATTTGGAAGAATTTAAGGAATAAAGTGAAAAATTATTTTCATGGAAGCATTATGCTGGGATAAATGTTAGAATGAGTTATAAATGAGCGAATGTTGGAAGAAATACAAAGTATTGAGGATGAAATGACTTATGTTATGAAACTAATATTTGGAAAATATTAGGGTGTTTATAGGAAAATTTTTCCTATACTGTTTATGTGTTAGTAAGATACTAACATATAATTTGGAATGTACTTATGGTATTTTTAATACAATTGTAGATTGTGAACAAAATCAGGATCGAATTAGCAATCGAGGAAAGGAACGGGACCAAAGTTGAACTTAGTGAGGCTAGTTGGATATTGACAAAGTATAAAGTGTCAAGGTGAGTGCATTATATGCATGGAAAAAAAAAATATTATGTTCAATTTGAAAGACTTGTGGTAAGTCTATTATAATTACATGCTTGATGGTTATATTAATCTTGATATTTGACATAGTAGAAATTGTCAAAGGTAGAAGAATTACATGCATTGATCACAGGTAATTTAATTTTAATATGTTTTTGTTATATTTAGGGTATGAACCGCCCAGTATTTAATTATATTGCCATGGATGAATCGAATATGGAATTGGAAAGTATGCCCAACTAAGTAATTGAGGTATAGAGTATAGTTGGCATGCCATAGAGTCCAGCGGTTTAGCACTTCGGTGCGGTTTATTAACACTTAGGTGTGGTTTCCTAGCATTTATGTGCGGTCTCTTAGCACTTAGGTGCGGTGTATTAGCACATCGGTGCAGTTTTGACAAGTGTACTCAAGTCCTCAAATTATGTTGGGCAATAATTTATTTGATAATAAATGGTTAATAATTTAGAGAGTAGGTAAACTCTCGGATAATGGCAAAGATATTAATAGGATTTATGAATTCGGATTATATTATGTTAATATTTAAGTAACATAAGGAAAATAAATAAATAGTGATCAAATTGCATGTTTATTTTATTATTGTTATAATAAAGCATGTTGATTTATGTTAAATAATTATAATGCCTCACTAAGTATATACTTAACGTGTGATGGATTTCACGCGTAGGTAGTAATCCCGGACATGAGTAAGGAGTATCTGCATCATCATTCAGAGAGATAATAGTTGTATCGGTAATTTACATCTTTGATGTATTTTGATTATCTCTAGTTGGCATGTATAAAATATTAGTAGCTCGCTTTAACTAGTCTAGATATGGTTTGTAATATTAATATCTAGAGAAGTGGTTACTTTATAATGTGTATTATATTAGTTTAAAGAAATTACTAGTAATGGAAATCAAGTAAAGTTATAAATTTGATTTTTAGAGTAATCAAGATCATTTTTAATTTAGGCAGTTTTCTTAATTAAAATGTGTAGTTACAAACTGCCAAGTTGCAAACTGCCTGAAAATGGAAGCTATTTGGCAGGTTAAAAATTAGTAATTGGTTATACGCGATAAATTGAAATTTTTGAAAATTGTTGTTTTTGATTCTATTGAGTAGTATAAAATACGATTAATTATTAGGTGACATTCCTTACTAGTATTAAGAATTAAATAATGATAAGGGTGTTACATTAATTGGTATCAGAGCTACATGTTTAGCTAATTCTGGATAATAAATGCGTCTTGGTAGAAAGTCAGAGTTATGTACATGCCACCAGGATATCTAAAATTACTGATATTGTATATGATTATGATGATGCCTAATATTGGGTAGATTACTCCTTACTTATTTTAGATAATCGTGACATGAATAGATGTTGGATTATCGGGAATCCCGACAGCCTGTTGAGCAGGATGTGCCTGCTCAAAGCGGAAGTAATGAGATGAATTAGAATCCACCTCAGTTTCAGCAAAATGTAGAGCAACCGGCTCAGCAGAATGTAGAGCAACAGGCTCGGGAACAGAGAAATATGCTGGTGCAAGATCAAGGCTTATTTCTGCAATCCTTGGATGCGATCTTAAATCGGCAATCACCAATATCAGTCCCTAAGGAGTTAAGGAAAATCGGAGCACCAGAATTCTGAGGTGATACTGATGCAGATCCGATGGTTGCTGATTACTGGTTAAATGATGTCAAGATTATGTTAAGCAGAATCCCTTGTGATAATCAAGGAAAATTGGAAGGAGTAGTATCCCTTCTGATGGGACAAGCTAGTGTATGGTGGAACGTGATAACTGCACAAGTACCTCTGGAGCGGGTTAGTTGGGAATTCTTTCTTCAAGAATTCAAAGAAAAGTATATTGGAGACATATTTTTCAAAGATATGAGACATCAATTTCTGCAGCTAAAACAGCATGGCAGATCGGTTTATGAATACGAATACGAATTCAATAGATTAAGCCGGTTTGCAACAAAGCTCCTTACAACAGAAAAGTCTAGAATTGACAGATTTATTGCTGGTTTGGATTCTCAATTTAAGAGGATATTGGTTTCTCGTAACTTTACTACTCTTCAAGAAATGGTGAACCGAGCCAAGGTGATAGAAAAAGTGGACCTCGAGGAGAAGGTAGAAAAGCATATTTAGGCCGAGAAAAAGGTCTGGAGGTTCATTTGCTGCATCATCATTTAAACGCAGTAAAGGAATGTCACAGCAGCATCCTGTAGCATCAACCTCTTCAGTTAAAAAGGGGTATACAGGAGGAAAATCGAAGCAGTCTCAGATGAATACTGCGGGTACTCGAGGTTCTGGAATTCGCCCGATTACAGAATGTGAGCATTGTGGCAAGAGGCATCCTGGTTAATGCTGGTTGATCGGGGCATGTTTCCATTGTGGGTAAGCTGGGCATTTCAAGAAAAAATGTCTGGAGCTTCATCCGCATCAATTTGCTGCAGGGCCTCATAGGGGCAAGAGAATCAAAGGTGAAAAACCAGGAATATCTGCATCAACACCTAATCAAGAAACTAGAGCTACAGCTCGGGTATACAACATCAAAACTATTGATGATCGAAATGATGCAGAGATCGTTGCAAGTATGATCGAACTCTTTAGCAGACCTATTTTTACCTTGATTGATCCAGGCTCTACTCATTCATACACTAGTTCTAAAGTAATACTTGAAAAAAACATCCTTGTAGAACAAATTTTGAGCGAGATAGTTGTTGTCAACCCAATAGGACAAAGTGCAAGAGTGAGTAGAATATGCAGGAAATGTCCTTTAAAAATTCAAGCAGTAGAATTTCCTGTTGATCTTATGGAATTGCCTTTCCAAGAATTTGAAATTATCCTTGGAATGGATTGGCTATTGGTATAGGATGGTACGGTTGAATGCCGATTAAAAAGAGTAGTCTTAAAAGGACCAGAGGGTTCAGAAATAGTATTTGAGTGAGAAAGGCAGAATTATTTGAGCCATGAGATTACAGCTGTAGCTGCTGGAAAGTTGTTATCATGTGAATATGAAGCTTATTTAGCTTATGTGATAAGTGCTCCAGAAAAAAAGATAGATCTGGAAAACATATCAACAGTGCGGGAATTTCCAGATATTTTTCTGGATAAATTACTAGGCCTACCCCCTGATCGAGAGGTAGAATTTGGTATTGATATGTTTCCTGGAACAGCACCAATATCAATAGCACCTTACAGAATGGCTCCTACAGAGCTTAGAGAGTTAAAAGCTTAGTTGAAAGAATTATCAGACCGAGGTTTTATACGGCCTAGTATATCACCTTGGGGAGCTCCAGTCTTTTTTGTAAAAAAGAAAGATGGATCATTGAGACTATGTGTGGATTATCGTCAACTTAATAAAGTGAAGATAAAGAATAAACATCATTTACCGAGGATTGACAATCTTTTTGATCAACTTAAGGGAGCAACGGTGTTCTCTAAGATTGATCTTCGATCAGGGTATCATCAATTAAAAATCAAAGAAGTGGGTACACTAAAGACAGCTTTCAGAACCAGATATGGGCATTACGAGTTTGTAGTAATGCCATTCGGACTTACAAATGCACCAACGACGTTTATGGATTTAATGAATCGAATCTTTCAGCCATATTTGGATCAATTTGTGGTAGTATTTATTGATGAAATATTGGTTTACTCTAAAACCAAGGAGGAGCACGATACTCATCTTCGAGTTGTTCTCCAAATCTTATGAGAAAAGAAGTTGTATGCAAAGCTATCAAAGTGTGAATTCTGGTTATCAGAAGTAAATTTCCTTGGGCATATAGTTTCAGCTGAAGGAATTCGAGTTGATCCTAAGAAGGTTCAAGCAATCCTTGAATGGAAAGTTACTAAGAATATCTCCGAAGTGAGAAGCTTTTTGGGATTAGCTGGTTACTATCGACGGTTTGTGAAAGATTTTTCAGTGACTGCCTCTCCGATAACCAAGCTGTTAAGAAAAGATGTACCATTCGTTTGGATCGAAAAATGTCAAGAAAGCTTTGATCAATTAAAGAAGGTTCTGACAGAAGCTCATGTTTTAGTGCAACCAGAACTTGGAAAACAATTTGTAATATATAGCGATGCCTCCTATAATGGTTTGGGATGTGTGCTGATGCAAGAAGGAAAGGTGGTAGCTTATGCTTCACGGCAACTCAAAACTTATGAGATAAATTATACCACCCATGATTTAGAGTTGGCTGCAGTGGTGTTTTCTCTAAAAATTTGGTGACACTACTTATATGGTGAAAAATGCTATATTTTCACTGACCATAAAAGTTTGAAGTACTTGTTATCCCAAAAGGAGCTCAATTTGAGACAGAGAAGATGGATAGAATTAATCAAGGATTATGATGTAATTATCGATTATCATCCAGGAAAGGCTAATTTGGTAGCACACGCACTTAGTCGAAAAACATTTTTTGCCTTAAGAGCCCTGAATGCCCTGTTGAAAATACAGGAAAATGGTGCATTAGTGGCGAAATTTCAAATCAAGCCAACTTTGATAGAGAGAATTAAAGAGTTACAAGCCAAAGATGAAAGGTGCTTGGAAAGAATGAAACAAATAGAAAGTGGTGAATCTAAAGACTTTGAAATAAAGTCTAATGGATGCTTATATTATAAAGGACGTTTATACGTTCTTAAAGATGATGAGCTGAAGAAAAAAATACTTTCTGAAGCCCATTACAGCCCTTTAACTATGCATCCAGGTGATAGCAAAATGCATCAAGATGTGAAAAGTCATTTTTGGTGGCCTGACATGAAGCGAGCCATCACATAATTTGTTGCCAAGTGTTTGACTTGTCAACAAGTAAAAGAAGAACATCAGGTACCATCCGAATTACTTCAACTAATTTCCATTCCACAGTGGAAATGGAAAAGAGTTACTATGGATTTTGCAACGGGCTTGCCTTTGACGCCAAGTAAAAAGGATGCAATATGGGTGATCGTGGATTGATTGACTAAATCGGCACACTTCATACCAGTTCACACGGATTATTCCTTGAACAAGCTGGCAAAATTATATATCAAGGAGATTGTTAGATTGCGCGATGTTTCTATGTCTATTATATCGGACAGGGATCCCAGGTTTACTTCAAGATTTTGGAGTGCTCTACACGAGGCATTGGGAACTAAATTACATTTTAGTACTGCTTTTCATCCCCAAACGGACGGGCAGTCAAATAGAACTATCCAAGTATTGGAGGATATGCTTAGAGCGTGTGTAATAAATTTTGCGGGTTCTTGGGAAAAGTATTTCCCATTGGCAGAATTCGCATATAACAATAGTTATCAATCAAGCATAAAGATGGCTCCTTACAGAGCATTATATGGGAGGAAATGCAGAACACCATTAAATTGGTTCGAGCTTGAGGATCGAAAGGTTATTGGACCGGATCTTGTTCAAGAGGTAGAAGATAAGGTAAGAATCATTCAAGACAATCTCAAAGCTGCATCCGACAGAAAAAAAATCTTACCCATATCTTAAAAGAAAAGATATTGAGTTTGAAGTAGGAGATAAGGTATTTTTAAAAGTATCACCTTGGAAAAAGTGTTACGCTTTAGATGAAAAGGCAAACTTAGTCCAAGATTTATCGACCCTTATGAGATTCTAAAAAGGGTTGGTCCAGTGGCATATCAATTAGCATTACCACCCGAGATGAGTAAGATTCGTGATGTTTTTCTTGTATCCATGCTGAGGAAGTATCGATCAGATCCTTCGCATGTCATTACACTGGAAGAAATCGAGATTCAACGGGATTTGACATACGGGGAGGAACCTATGAGGATATTAGCTCATGGAGAAAAACAGTTAAGAAATAAAAAGATTCCACTAGTCAAAGTGTTATGGAGAAATCACAAAGTAGAGGAAGCTACTTGGGAACCTGAGGAATCAATGAAAAAGCAGTGTCTACATCTTTTTCAACCTAGTACTTAGGAAAATTCGAGGATGAATTTTCTTAAGGGGGGAGAATTGTAATACCTCAAAATTTTGGTTAGTGACCAAAATGTAAAATTTGAAAAGTTTGGTGCCAAAATGTAAATTTTGAAAAGTTTAGAGACTAAGTTGTAACTTTCAAAAGTTATGTAATTTAGTCTCGTAAATGAATAGTTCACCCCAAGAGTGGCATTTTCATGTTACCCGAATTTTTGATACGGAGTTTGTATTAAGAGCTATAAAGCTTTAGAGTTCGGGAAAAATTTGAATAATAGGATTTAATCGAATAAATGAGAAATCTTTTATGAGATATTTTAGGAGATATTTTATTAAAATAAGGCAAGGGTAAAAAGTTCATTTTCATGTCTTCTTTTAATGGAAATTAATATGGATCATTGGATTAAAGATTACTTTTCAATGTGTAATCTTAGACATTGGATGAAAAATGGCAAGATGGTAATTTTTAAAGATGGCAAGGGCAAAGTTGGTAATCACTAACTCCTTGGATTGTTTTGGGCCCTTGGATTGGTAGGTAGACATGTGTCATGGTATGGAGCATTGGATTTCAAGGGTAAAAAGGACATTTGATATTAAAATGAATTTTAAATTCATTTTAGTTATATTAAGGACAAGTGGCCAAAACTGAATTAATAGAAATTTCAAGAATTCTTCATCATCTTTCTTCAAGTTCGAACACCCCTCTAGGTAAGAAGAACATTTTTATTTTTGATTTTCCAGCTTATATACTTGGATTTTGGATGAAAGCATGAAATATGAAATTGATCTCCATGAAATTCTCTATCTTTTGGTACCATTTGTTCATGCTTTCCTTGCTTGAAACTCTAGTTTTATGAATTTGATGGATGAAGGGGATGTTTATATATGGTGTTTTAAGATGAGATTTTGATGTTGTTGTTGTTGTAGAATTATATCCAAGCTTGTAGGATGATTGAAACTTCTTGGAAGTAACTAAATCCTAATTTGCTTAAAGTTAGGGTTTTAGTATAAAAGTTGAATTTGGATGGATTTTGTTTTGGGAATGATTGTAAAAGCTTGGAAATGATGTTTAAGTGTTAATTGGACCAAAGTGGAAACTTGAAAAGTTATGGGGGTGAATTTGGCAAATTGAAAGAATTAGGGGAAATTATGGAAAAATTTCCATAAATTTAGAAATGTTGAAATTATGATTTTACTAGCTTTAGAATTTCATTTGGACCATTTTAAAAGTTTGTAAAAACCTAGGGATCAATTTAGAAATCTTGAAAAGATTGGGGACCAATTCGGCAATTTGGAAGAATTTAAGGACTAAAGTGAAAAGTTATTTTCATGGAAGCATTATGCTAGGATAAATGTTAGAATGAGTTATAAATCATTCTTTGAGTAAATGTTGGAAGAAATACAAAGTATTGAGGATGAAATGACTTATGTCATGAAACTAATATTTGGAAAATATTAGGGTGTTTATAGGAAAAATTTTCCTATATTGTTTATGTGTTAGTAAGATACTAACATATAATTTGGAATGTACTTATGGTATTTTTAATACACTTGTAAACTATGAACAAAATCAAGATCGAATTAGCAATCGAGGAAAAGAACGGGACCAAAGTTGAACTTAGTCAGGCTAGTTGGATATTGACAAAGTATAAAGTGTCAAGGTGAGTGCATTATATGGATGGAAAAAATATTATGTTCAATTTGAAAGACTATTGATAAGTCTGTTATAATTACATGCTTGATGGTTATATTAATCTTGATATTTGACATAGGAGAAATTGTCAAAGGTAGAAGAATTACATGCATTGATCACATGTAATTTAATTTTAATATGTTTATGTTATATTTAGGGTATGAACTACCCAGTATTTAATTATATTGCCATGAATGAATCGAATATGGAATTGGAAAGTATGCCAAAATAAGTAATTGAGGTATAGAGTATAGTTGGCATGCCATAGAGTCCAGCGGTTTAGCACTTCGGTGCGGTTTATTAACACGTAGGTGTGGTTTCCTAGCACTTATGTGCGGTCTCTTAGCACTTAGGTGCGGTGTATTAGCACTTCGGTGCAGTTTTGACTCGTGTACTCAAGTCCTCAAACTATGTTGGGCAATAATTTATTTGATAATAAATGGTTAATAATTGAGATAGTAGGTAAACTCTCGGATAATGGCAAGGATATTAATAGGATTTATGAATCCGGATTATATTATGTTAATATTTAAGTAACATAAGGAAAATAAATAAATAGTGATCAAATTGCATGTTTATTTTATTATTGTTATAATTCAAGCATGTTGATTTATGTTAAATAATTATAATGCCTCACTATGTATATACTTAATGTGTGATGTTTCACGCGTAGGTAGTAATCCCGGCAGGAGTAAAGAGTATTGGCATCATCATTCAGAGAGATAATAGTTGTATCGGTAATTTACATCTTTGATGTATTTTGATTATCTCTAGTTGGCATGTATAAAATATTAGTAGCTCGCTTTAACTAGTCTAGATATGGTTTGTAATATTACTATCTAGAGAAGTGGTTACTTTATAATGTGGATTATATTATTTTAAAGAAATTACTAGTAATGGAAATCGGGTAAAGTTATAAATTTGATTTTTAGAGTAATCAAGATCATTTTTAATTTATGCAATTTTCTTAATTAAAATGTGTAGTTACAAATTGCCAAGTTACTGCCTGAAAATGGAAGCTATTTGGCGGGTTAAAAATTAGTAATTGGTTATACACGATAAATTGAAATTTTTTAAAATTTTTGTTTTTGATTCAACTGAGTAGTATAAAATACGGTTAATTATTAGGTGACATTCCTTACTAGTATTAAGAATTAAATACTGATAAGGGTGTTACAAGCAATACCCTAGTTTAATTAGATTAACTCCTATATGTCTATAGCGATGTTTTTCAATAATTAACTTGGCAAAGTTCTAATCTTTACTCCTAAGGGGTATATTCACTTCCAAAGTAAGCTAATCTACTTAAACATCTTCTATCGAAGTTTCTCACCTTAGTACCTGACAATTAATCATTATCTCTTAAGTCTGTCAAGATATTAAGGGATAATATTCATGCAATGCCAACTGTCGTATGGCAAACAATTTAGTAAAATTAAGTACTAGTAGGATAGACAAAAATACCAAAGCATTCAATTATTAAAAACTTAAAAACAACTAAGCGTTCATCGCAAAAACATCCCAATCAACTTAAAGAATTAGTTCATGGCTGGGGGAACCATCAACACATCATCGTTTTCAAATAACACCATAATTAAAATAGAATTAAAACTAAAAGAAATGAGAAAAGAAGGAAATCCATCGATGCAGCCCTTCAATGGATCCAGAGCTCTCGTTTATAGCCTGGTCGAACCATAATTTGCCCTCTTCCTTCTCCACGGTTCAGCCTCATTGATCGATCACTCCCCGATATGCTTTCTTTATATAGGCACTCGTGGAAACCATGGATTGGGTTTAAATTTGAAAGTCTGTTACGCATCAAGATACGTGCGCTATGTTCTTATCCTCTTTTTGAATTTGGGCTGATATGGTTCTAACTAGGGTTGATGTCATCGTCCTTCATTCTTTTGCCAAACCGAGCTTGGCAATTCTCTTTCTGCTTTTGTCAACAACACTCGGTATTTCTCTTCTGGTGCTTTTGCTTTCTGCCAACTGCTCTGCCAAACTTGTCATGTTCCTAACCTGCCTACCACAGCAAGGAAATACACCTTTACTCTAAAAAAAACATTCCTTAATTCCTAGATGCAAATGCATG
This sequence comes from Hibiscus mutabilis, assembly GCA_019671005.1. Taxonomy (NCBI): domain Eukaryota; kingdom Viridiplantae; phylum Streptophyta; class Magnoliopsida; order Malvales; family Malvaceae; genus Hibiscus; species Hibiscus mutabilis. Next base: position 12,352,688 of record CM033724.1, on the reverse strand, counting down.
ATTCTACTAACTACATGCACAAATATGTACTCAAAGTCAAGAAAAAGAATGGCAATTTATACGTGAAAAGTATTACTTTTGAGGAGTTAAGACCAGCCTTTTTTTTAATGAAAGTCTTTCTATGATGATCACTTTGCATCTAATACCTTGTTGCATTCATGTTTACATTTCATTTCAACTTTGCATATCAGCGGTGTTAATTCAAAATTATTCTATATTGGAGACCTTTATAATGGCAAAGACGTTCTGTAATGTACAAAAAATGATAATGCTATGTTCTGGGCTAGTCCAAGCGAAAACAAATAGAAAGTAGAGACAGAATAGGGGCACAAAGTACACAATTCGCTCAAGAAAGTCGAGATACTAGGAAGACTGGTTCGTTGATACCTGTAGAATATTGTCAATCTTTTGTAAACATATATCTTCTCTTAATAAAATTCTTCCTAAAGGACTATTTGTGAATCAAAACCTTATTTGTATTTATTGCATTTTATACTTATTGTTTGCACTTCTATTCTTTTATTCATTTATGAAACATTTCACGCATTAATTAAATGATAAGATTCTTGAGGTTTGATGACAGTAATTCTGGAACCAGTTGAAAGCTTTGTCATGGACGAAAGAACTGAATAAACTAAAAAATCAAGACTCGAGCAGTTAGAAGATAAATTCAAGAAAGAGGTCAGGAAAAGAGGAAAAAGTGGCACTTTCAATGCAAAGGAACTCTGCCTGGTCCCATAACTAGTTTTCCCACTTGATTTCAGGGCCCTCGACTTTGAGAAGTATGCTGGCACAAGTTGTCCTAGGATTCATTTGATCATGTTCTGCAGAAAGATAAATGGCTACTTAGAGGATGAAAAGCTGTTGATCCACTACTTCCACGATAGTTTGGTCGGACCAGCCGTAGTATGGTATAATCGATTGAGCAAAGACAGAGTGCAATCTAGGGTTGACTTAGCCAATGCCTTTTTGGAGCAATACAAGTATGCTCTAGACTTAGCACCAAGTCGTTAGCTTCTTCAAGGCATGAAGATGAGACTAGATGAGAGCTTCAGGGAATATGCTCTAAGGTAGTGGGGTTTAGTAGCCCAGGTACAACCTCCCATAATCGAAGAGGAAATGACTTCCCTATTCTATGCAACACTTCTCCTCTCTTTCTTTGATATAATGCTCGAGAAATCAAGGAGCAGATTTGAGGACTTTATGAAGGTTGGAGAAAGGATAGAATATAGGATTCAGAAAAAAAATTAGGGCCAGTTTACGGACCAAACTAGTCAGAAAGTGGAAGAAGACAAATAGATAAATGAGTACCGCTTCCAAAATGCTTATAACCGCAATAGGAGAAGGAATGCCGATCCTTCTGAGTCACCGTAAAAAAAATCCGCGAGCAAGTGTAGATCGTAAGATATATGGGGTACCCATTTCAGACTTGTTTGCTTATTTGGTTGAAGGTCATTATATCACCCCTAGGTCGAGGAAAGTTACGCCTGACTTATCTACCCACAGTTTTGACCCAGATAGTGCTTGCGATTTCCATATAGGGGCATCGGGGCATTCCACCAGGAAGTGTAGGCCGTTACTAGAAGAGATCAAGAGGCTGTTTGGCGAGAGAGTCCTAACACGAAAATTAATCCAGCAATGGAAATAGAAGGAAATGGGACAAGCTTACACCATACCAAAAAGCCAAAATGAATGATTTGTAACTCCAAGGATGACTTGAAGTCCCTATGCTTGGGTTTCTCATCTCTTCATGAAGATGTTAGTTTGATTTCCCCAAATTTTGGCTTCTTCTTTTTTCGAATGATGCACAGAACAAACCTTACGGCTTAAATCCTAAAGTAGTAGGAATATTTTGTAAAGACACATGTCTATTTATTTTTTCAGAATGAAAAATCACATTTTCTTTATTCTTATTTAGAAAATATTGTTGCATTATTTGATTCTTTACACATTTCACTTATTGTTATGAGGTAATTTTTGTTCTCCCATACACATATACACATATCTTTTTGAAAAGGACATGCATATGTGTATATCATTTTATCACGAACCTAAATATTAATTGCAAGAGTGACTTTGATTCATGTCCAACGATTAATTTCGAGCATCCCATGTCTAGTGGAAATCGAAAGTTACGAAGATGACGAATGTGTGACTTATAGTACGTTTTAATTTGTTCAATCAATAATGAGCATACATAAGGAAATTATAATGCACTTGGGAAAATAATCTTTCACTTTTTAAAAGAAAAGGTAAAAAATGGAGAAATCTCGAGGGCACTCTGCTATAGCTGCAATATTGAGTGTCTAATAATGTAGCTATGCTCAATCTACTCTATATCTTGGCTTCATAAGTGATTTTCAAATCTTGACAAAGTCAAACAATTAATGAGATGAAATCCTAAGATATAAAAATACACTCCAATGTTCGAAGCCTGGTAAAGAGGCATTTTCGAATAAGAGTGTGGAAACTTTAGGGCACTTCGCTAAAGTGATAGGACAGATAAGGTTGCAATGCACCATCCAAGTAAAAATCCTTAGGTTCATGAGTGATGGTAATATTTTCAAATCATGACAATTCTGAATAGCTCAAAGTTTTGTTGTTTGCTCCATCATTTATCTCGAGCTAAAAGAATGTGATGAGTTGGATTCCCCAAAGAAAAAAGAAATGAGATAAAGAAACAATAATTTAAAAGTGAAACCTACCAAAGGTAGTTCTAAACTAGTTAAAAAATGAAGTAACTTTGAAGGTACTTCACAATTTTAGATATTGACTCAGCTTTCGGGGTCTCCTTGACGCAGGATATGCTTGAGACAATTATCAGTGAGTCATTTCAGTGTCGCTCTTGCACTTTCTCCAAAATTTTGATTTGTTTGCCATTTTCTCCAAAATTTTGACTTTAAAAATGCTTACCATTTTCTTCAAATTTTGATTTTAAAAATGACTGCCATTTTTTCAAAAAAAAATTCTTGTATTGAAATATACATAAGTAAATTGACCTCTTTACATCATTTTATAATGATAATTAAAGCATAGGGACCTAGATTTGGTTTCCAACAAGATACATCGATGAGTTCGATAAAGAAGATTGAACTTAAATGTGAGTTTCGGGAGTAGAGGCAATTTGCTCGCCCAAACATTGGAATAGATGAAGACTCTAAATGATTGGTCAAAGACGAGAAAGTAGTTGAGCTCAAGATTGATTAGGGCAATGCCGAACATAAGAAATAATGGGAGTTTTTATATAAGAATAGTATAGGGACCAAATGCAGATTGTTTATAAAGGTGGGTGGTAACCCTGAAGACAAAGAAGTTCATGCAAAAGGATTAAAAGCGTTTTGATGAATCAGATTTGAGAAGAACATCCAATTGATAAGATAAAGATTTAAGAGCATACAACAAAGAAGTGAATCAAAGAAGAATTGAGAACGACCTTTTAGGGAAGAAAAGCTTATTTGAATAGCTCCAAGAATGTTTCAATTCATGCATCATATGTAGTTAGACATCCCTATGTTAGGAGCATGCTAACTTAAAAACATTTTGCTTATTTTAACAAGTATTCAAAGACGAGCAAAGTCTTGGATCTGCAACTTCATGTTGAAGAGGTAGATCACATTAAAGATTTCCATCTAGTATTCTCTAAGCGAGATGCCACTTCTTAAGTCTTTTGAGCCATCAGTAAGACCTTCGGGATGATTGTTACCTCTCAAAAAGTACTTTTTTAATGCCAATCTTACAATGCTTTTGCTTATTTTTAGGTACATTTAGTTGCATTAGGATGTTAGAATCATGCATTTGCATAAAGAGTTTAGAGTTTTATCTATGCCAGTGTAAAAGGTTGTTTTGTTGGCAATTTTGCAGGTTTGACATAGGATTCGGCCCAGAAAAGCAACACATGAAGGAGTGCTAGAGAGAATGCCGAGTGCTGTTGGAATAGATGGACCAGACAATGCCAAGCACCGGTTGGCAGAGAAGTGAACTTGATGCCACGCCAAGAAGCTGTTGTACCCCGAAAAAAATAGGAAATGATCAGGCTCCGAAAAGATAGCAATTGGATCAATCTCTGAAAAAATAGCGGATAAGATGGTGCCAAGACTTGTTGGCAATTTCATGCCAAGCTTGGACGCCAAGGCAGCGTCAACAATATGACATCAGCCCTAGCCTGATCAGCTCTCATTTAAATTTGGATAAGATGATAATCCCTTATCCCTTGGGCAGTTGAAATTCAAAATTCAAATGAGGAGCTCATCCTATCCCTTCCTCACATGCCTATTTAAACACCAACCAAGCTAGCATTTAAGGAGAAGAAGATTGGATCGTGAGGAGTTGGTGTGTGACGATTGACGACTGGCTGCACCGTGGAAGGGTGGTCCGACCAACTTGGATGAAAAGCCTGGATCTTGAAGGGCTGCATCGAGAGACCCCTTCTAGTCCATTATCTCTTTTAAGTTATTTTATCTTGTTTTTAAGGATGATGTATTTCGAAAACGTTTGTGGATTGTTGGTTAAATCCCTCACCATGAACTAATTTAATAGTTGGTGGGGGATGTTTGGGTTTTATGTTATTTTCATGCTTTAGTTTTTAATAATAAATCTGCCTTGGCACGGTTTTATCTATTCGGCATACTTTAATGTTTCCTAAATACTCTACCAAGCGAGAGCTGGCATTATTGGCCTATTGTACCTTAATATCTTAACAGGCTTGGGGTGGCAACAAATAAGTTGTCGAATATTGATGAGAGAAGCTTCGAGAGTAGTCGTTCAAGTAGATGAACTTACTTCGGGAGTGAAATCTACCCTTTAGGAGTATAGATTGGATCTTAATCAAATTGATTTATTTAAAAGCATGCACTATAGAGATATAGGGGTTTTTACAAGATCAATTCTTGGCAATGACCATCGAGAGAGGCTTTGCTAATTTTGAATCTGCTCGGCAAACAATGCCAAGACAGGTTGTTGTTAAAAGCTAGCACGTCATAAGTGGCGTGAAAACTCGGCATTCTCTGCCAACGCTCATCATTCATTAAAACACCTTCCTTGCGAACGTCTTTACTTTACTTTCATTTATTTACTTTTTAATTATTTTCCAAAACCAATTTCAAATCAAATAAACTTTTTCTTAAGGCAAGTAACAATCAAGGAAATTGAATTCTAAGTCAATCTCTGTGGGATCGATACTCAGCTTACCAGCTATATTACTTGTATACCGTGTATACTTGCACGCAAAAGACTCCTTTTGGCACATTCTTATATTTCCTAATACATATTTTCTGCCTCTTTTGCCAGCATTCACCTAGAGAGTCTACAAGTTTTTGGCACTGTTGCCGGGGATTGCAATGGAATCGATTGTTTTTAAATTTTTACTTGTCTTCTTTTTATTTTTTTACCTTTTGTTTTTGTCGGTGTATGACCAGAAGCCATCCTTTGGTGGACGAGTGGCCATACGATCCAAAAATTGAGAAAACCTTGCTGAGGTTAAAAAGAAGATTTCGAGAGATGAACCAAGGTAATTGAGGAAATGGTGTGGTGAACAATGGAGGAAATCCACTTAACAATGAGATACCACCACCACCTATTGTCCCAGTTATTAATGAGAAACCTATTAGAGAACATTCGGCACCAACCATTGACAATTTGATGCCAAGACTTATTGGCACAGAGGTAAACGCTGTCAATTTTGAACTAAAACAGGTAATGATTCAAACTCTTTTAAATGTAGGTCAGTTTGATGGCACTCTCACTAGAGATCCGAGGCAACATCTTAAACAGTTCATGGAGAGTTTCCAGCTATTTCAACAAAATGGAGTACCTGAAGATACCGTGAAGCTGAAGTTATTTACTTTTTCTTTGAGAGACAGAGAAAAGCTTGGCTTAATTCCTTGCCACCTAGCTCAGTTAATTCATGGGCAGACCTATGCCAGAAGTTCCTGACAAGATTCCAGCCGCCAACACTCACTGCCAAGCTGCGGGGTGAGATCATTACATTCAGGCAGGCTGAGGATGAGAACTTATATGATGCATGGGAAATATTCAAATACTCGTTGAGGAGGTGTCCTATGCATGGATTCCCGAATTGGACTCAGATTCAACTTTTTACAATGGATTGAATGCATAAACAATGACTGTTGTTGACGCTTCAACAGCTAGCTCACTGCTTGATAAGACATATGCCGAGGCTGTCGACATTCTAGAAAGGATTGCAATCAATGATTTTGAATATCATGTTGCTATAATTGGGACCAGAACTAAAACTAATGGGAAATTTAGGTTGATGAACTTACATCCATTCATGCCGAGATTTCTAACCTTATTAGCATGGTAAGAACATTGCAAAAGAACAATGAGTCCCAAGAAGTCAAAGCATTAGACTCATTCTGTACAATCTGTGGAGAGAATCATCATGTGGATGAATGCCCTGCCAACCCTAAATAGATAAATTTTGTTGACAATATTAATCGTTACTATGACCCTGACTCCAATACTTATAATGCAGGTTAGAGACAACACCCTAATTTAACATGGGGAAATCAAGGAGGTAACCAGTACAATGCCCAGCGCCAGAATACTTAGAGGCAGAAAACAATGCCATGCCAGCATTCTATCAGAATTCCATGCCACAGAAAGCCCAAAACAATTTTCAGCAAGGGCAGATACTCAACCAAGGCGGCACTCTCACAGAGTACATGGAGAGGAATAATCCCACAGTCCAAAGTTTGACAGCATCAATGAGAAATTTAGAAGTCCAGCTTGGGCAGATTGCCAGTGCACTCAACAATCGACCTCTGATAGCATTTCCAAGTGACACAAAAGATGCTCGGCACAAAGACAATGAACAGTGCAAAGCTATAATTCTTCGGAGTGGTAAGCAGTGCGAGATGGAGAAGGTTGCTAACCAGCAAATTAATTGCAAAGTTGAGAAGCATGTGCCAGCAGATAATCCCAGGGAAGTAGAGAAAGAGGAAGAAAAAACAGATGATGCCAGAACCAATGCCAGACAGCACACTGATGCCAACAAAGATGTCAGAACCAATGGCAGACAGCACAATGATGGCAGCACTGCGTTGGCAAAGCCAACAGAGCACACACGTATCTATCTGCCACCACCATTTCTAGCAAAATTCCAAAAGCATAAGCAAGACCAGCAATTCAAGCGCTTCTTGGAGGTTCTTAAGCAATTGCAAATCAACATTCCATTGGTAGAAGCCCTTGAACAAATGCCCAACTATGTTAAATTTATGAAGGACATTCTGTCCAAAAAGAGGAAGTTGGGAGACTTTGAAACTGTTGCTCTAACCGAAGGATGCAGTGCCATGATCCTAAATCGTTTGCCACCAAAACTAAAAGATCCGCGAAGTTTTACTATTCCCTCTACCATTGGAAACAAATTCATGGGCAAGGCACTGTGTGACCTAGGAGCCAGCATCAACTTGATACGAATGTCAGTTTTCTGGAATCTTGGCATAGAAGCAAGACCTACCACAGTGACACTTCAGCTGGCAGACCGATCCTACGCACATCCCAAGGGTAAGATTGAGGATGTGTTGGTAAAGGTAGACAAATTTATTTTCCAGCTGATTTTATCATTTTGGATTATGAGGCTGATATTAATGTCCCAATTATTTTAGGGAGACCTTCTCTTGCCACGGGTAGGGCTTTGATTGATGTTCATAAAAGGGAACTAACAATGCGCATGAATGAACAACAAGTTACATTTAATTTGTTTCAAGCTTTGAAATGTGCAGATGAACCTGATGAGTGCCAAGCAGAGGAGATGATGGAGTCCATTTATACTTTGGATACGGCACAGTTATGCCGGGATAAAGAATTTAATGCCATCAATTTAGATGGCATAGCTAATCTATTTGAGGAACCAAAAGAACCAGTCTTGGTGGCTGAATTTTAGCCACTACAGTTGGCCGACAGAGAAATCAATACACCTAAACCATCAATTGAGGAGCCACCAGCTTTGGAATTAAAACCATTTCCAAATCACTTGAAGTATGCTTATTTAGGTGAACACTCAACTCTGCCAGTGATCATTACCACTGGTCTCACTAATGATCATGATGAGAGGTTGTTGGCGATATTACGTGACTATAAGCAGGCATTAGGGTGGACTTTGGCAGACATCAGAGGTATTAGCCCAACCATTTGCATGCATAAGATTATCTTCAAGGAGTACCATGGAAAAACCATTAAAGGCCAAAGAAGGCTAAACCCAAGCGTGAAAGAGGTAGTGAAAAAAGAGATCATAAAATGGCTTGATGCCTAGATTATATATCCCATTTCTGATAGCTCTTGGGTTAGCCCGGTGAAATGCGTGCCAAAGAAGGGTGGCATGACTGTGGTACAAAATAGTGAGGTTGAGTTAACCCCTCCAGAACTATCACTGGATGGAGAGTATGCATGGGCTATAGGAGACTGAACAATACCACGAGGAAGGACCAATTCCCATTGCCATTCATCGATCAGATGTTAGACAGGTTGCCACGTAAAGCTTTCTATTATTTTTTTGGATGGTTATTCAGGTTATAATCAGATTGCCATCGCCCCTAATTATCAGGAGAAGACTACGTTCACATGCCCATATGGGAAATTTGCATTTAGAAGGATACCATTTGGCCTATGTAATGCATCGATAACATTTCAACGTTGCATGATGTCCATTTTTTTTGATATGATCGAGCACAACATGGAAGTGTTCATGGACGATTTCTCAGTGTTTGGCAAAACATTTGAGGAATGCCTTATAAGTTTGGAGAAAGTCTTGAAGAGATGCATAGAGACAAACCTAGTGTTGAACTGGAAAATGCCACTTCATGGTAAAGGAGGGCATTGTTCTCGGGCACAAGGTAACTGAGAGAGGGTTAGAAGTGGATCAAAAAAAGTTGAGGTAATTAAGCAATTACCGCCTCCAACGAGTGCTAAAGGTATAAGGAGTATTTTAGGACATGCCGATTTTTATCGGTGCTTTATTAAGGTTTTTTCAAAAATTGCTAAACCTTTATGCTTGTTTTTAGAACACAATGCCACTTTTGCATTTAACGATTCTTGTTTGAGAGCATTTCAGGAGCTTAAAGAGAAGTTAATCAATGACCCTATAGTTGTGGCACCGGACTGGAATGAGCCCTTCGAGCTCATATGTGATGCCAACAACTATGCCGTTGGAGCAGTCTTGGGACAAAGGCATGGCAAGGTTTTCCATGCCATCTACTATGCCAGCCGAACCTTGAACGAAGCACAACTAAATTACTCTACGACCGAGAAAGAATTTCTTACGGTTGTATTTGCTTTTGACAAATTTATATCTTATTTAATTGGTAACAAAGTTGTGGTTTTTACAGATCATTCGAAATTGAAGTATCTCTTGGCAAAGAAGGATGTCAAGCCCAAACTAGTCCGATGGACGCTCCTACTTCAAGAATTTAACCTTAAAATACGAGACAAAAAAGGTAGTGAAAACCTAGTAGCTGGCCATCTCTCACGATTAAAGCATCATCTTAAAAATGGTAAAACCAATTTGATAAGAGATGAATTTCCTGATGAATATTTGCTTGCATTTAATGCCATGCCATGGCATGTCGATATTGTCAACTACTTGGTAAGTAACATTCTGCCACCAGACTTGGCATACAATGCCAAGAAAAGGTTCTTGCGGGAAGTCAGGCAATTCTATTTGGACGAGCCAATATTGTTCAAACAGTGTGCTAACCAAGTGATCCGTCGGTGTGTGCCTGAGGATGAACAGCTTAACATATTGCATATATGCCATGCCACACCATATGAAGGTCACTTTGCTGGGGTAAAGACTGCTTCCAAGGTACTACAATCAGGATTCTTTTGGCCCACACTATATAAGGATGCCCACGAGTATACCAAGGCATTATCGATGCCAACGGACAGGAAACATCTCTAGCAGAAACCAATTGCCACTTCAAAACATTATGCCTATGGATTTATTTGATGTATGGGGGATAGACTTTATGGGTTCTTTTCCACCCTCACTTGGAATGTATACATTCTTGTGGCTGTTGACTACGTATCTAAGTAGGTAGAAGTTGTTGCTCTGCCATCAAACTATGCCAAGGCCGTCGCCAAGTTCTTACATAAGCATGTTTTTACTAGATTTGGCGCCCTAGAGTGATTATTCATGATGAGGGCACCCATTTTAAATGTAATATAATTTCTAAAGCCTTGTGCAGGTATGGTATACAGCAGAGAATTGCCACGACATATCATCCACAAACAAACGGGCAAGCTGAGATTTCAAATAAGGAGATCAAAAACATCTTAGAGAAAACTGTTAATCCATCAAGGAAGGACTGGTCCTTGAGACTAGACGAGTCCTTGTGGGCTTACAAGACTGCGTTTAAAACTCCTTTGGGTACTTCACCGTTCATACTTGTTTTCAGAAAACCATGCCATCTGCCAGTGGAGCTTGAGCATAAAGCCTATTGGGCCATCAAAACACTTGGCATGGCATGGAAAGCTACTGGAGAAAAAAGGTTACTAGACCTAAACGAGTTGGAGGAATTCAGAACACAAGCCTATGAGAACGCCAGGATTTACAAGGAAAAAGCAAAACATTGGCATGACAGTAGGATAATGCCACAACAGTTTGCGGTAGGCCAACGTGTTTTGTTATTCAACTCACGGCTTAAGTTGTTTTCAGGGAAACTCATATCAAGATGGACGAGCCCTTATGAAGTTGTGAAGCCCTATGCTCATGGAGCTGTGGACATCAAGAATTTAAAGACGGACGAAATCTTTAAGGTGAATGGCCAACGTTTAAAGCACTACTTGGAAGGTGATCAGAAAAATGCCAAAGAGGTGATCCTTTGGTAGAGGTAACATGAAAACACCATCAGGTTTGAACTTTTGTAAATATTAGGTTAGTGTTTTTATTTGTTTTTAGATTTTTAGGTTTTTAATTGTTTTTCTTTCTTTTTAAGTTTCATGTTTTTATTCATTTACTGTGTTGAAAGGTTTCCTTTGAGTTGTGCAGATTCATTATGCCAGGAATTGTGCCAGGAACACTGCCAGGGTTGCTGGCAAGAGCCAATGCTTCAATAGAAAAATCTGCCATACGCAGTGCCAGAGTAGCTTGGCATGTAGCGGTGCAAAAGATAGAAGAAAGAGAAAAAAACCCTAGTTTTATCGGCCCAGTAAAATAAGAGAGAGTTGTTCTTTGACTTTAAACCCTAGTCGCCCAAAATCTTGGTCGAAATTTAAAATTTCAAATCAATTACCTTATCACTCCAATCCTTACTCTATCTTATCACCTATCACCTTATCACTTCAACCTTATCACTCCACCTCTTTTTAAATTAATTATTTTTATCTCCCATCATTATCCCTAATTACTACTCTCATTAAAACACCCAATCGTTCCAAAATTCCTTTAACTTTCTCACCCTTGCTGGTTAAAGAAAACCCAAACATCTCTCTCACTTTTTACTTCCTTTTCGATAAGCAAGTACAAACCCAAATCTTTCTTTGTCTTCATCTTTCAACATCGTTTCAAGTTCCTTCAACAAATTTCAATGGCTTCATCCCCTACTCCCTTCAAGTGATTCTTCAACACTGAGATCGAGAAAAAGATTGAATCCAATTTTGCCTCAAAAAGTTTTTGCTATGAGAAGCACTTTGACCTCAACACAGAGATAAACAATGGCTTCCCTCCAGAAGTTATGTCCACGATTAACTTGCACAAGTGGAGTCTATTCTTCTAGCAAAAAGGGGAGATCTATGCCACCATCGTCCAAGAATTCTACGCGCACCTTGTGACCAAGGATTTACCTTTTCTAATGATTAGAGATAAGTGTGTGCGTTTTGATGAAGGATAAATTAATAATATGTTTGAGTTGGATGGTGCAGGAGATGAGTATTTTGAGTATATTGATTCGATGAATGCTACCAAGAGGAAAAAGCTACCGACAGATCTGTGTGAACCTGGCACGACTTGGACAATCTCATCAACGGGCCACCAGACGGTGAAGAGTTTGGCGTTGAAGCCACAAGTAAGAGGCTGGAATCACTTCATCAAGAAAAACATGTTGCCTACATCGCACAATGAAACGGACTCGGAAGAAAGGTTGATTTTGTTGCACTCCATTGTTAAAGGGAGCAAGATCAACATTGGGAAGATTATCATAGACGAAACTTATAAGTGTGTTGTGAGAGGAAAAGGTAGTTTGTTTTTCCCTTTGCTTATTTCTAACATTTGCATACGCCATGATGTGCCTAGGCTTGATGAGGAGCAAGGCCAGATAATAAAGGGAATGACAATCACTGCTGCTATATGGAAAAACCTCACTGCGGTTAAGCCAAAAGACAAGGCCAAGGGAAAGGCAAGGGCAACCACGCCAAAGCCCAAGGAGTCAAGGGTCGTGCCAGCAACCATGCCAAAAACCGTGCCAGAAGTTCTATGGCAATATTGTCTCAAATCTACCAGCGCCAGAAGATCATACTTAGTAAGATGGAAAAGGCTGAGGAGATTAATGTCAAGCTATGACATTACATACAAGCCAGGGATGTGATAATCAGGGAAGCTCTCAAGAAAATATCCCCTGATGTTGTGCCAGAATTCCCAGATTTCCCTGTCGAGCCCTCTACCAGTGATGAAGCGATGCTAGCCAGTTTAGCTAGTCCAGTTATGCCAGCCAGTCCAGCTAGTTCAGAGTCTGATGCTAAGTCCCACTATCTCCAGTTCAAGTTGAGTCTACCAATTCTGACTTAGAGATTGAATCAAAGGAACCCAAAACCAAGTATGCCAAAGCAAAGTCTGCCAAGAAGCCTGCCACGCCATCAGTGAAGCCTGCCCAGTCTGATGCCACCGCTACTCCTGTTGCATCAGAGCCTGCCAAGGAAAAATAAGAAGTTGGAGCCTCCACTGCCACTTCAAAACCAAGCCCGAAAAGGAAGAAACAAATGGCCCATGATCGTGAGCCTTTTGTGAGAAGAAAAACTCATGCCACACGGCAAATAGTCTCCAAATGGGAGTCTTCTTCTTCATAAACTCCTTTACATTTCATTACATTGCATTCACATGACCATGCATTTTATTTTATTCTGTTTTTCTTGTATATATGTGTTGTTTCATGCATTGAGGACAATGCACATCTTGAGTTTAGGGGTGTGCATTTCTTCACATTTCTGAAATGCATTTCATGTTTAATTTCTTTCGCCATGCCATTTAGGTCATTTAGGATAGATGCACACCGAACCACTAAAAAAGAATTTTTTTTGCCTCGGTTTAATCTTGAAAAATGTTAACATTTGTTAGGCTAGTTTAATTTGATCTAGGTATATGTCCAATGAGGAAACTCTAATCTTTTGTTGTCATGTCATGCCAGCAGAGTAGTATGCCAGGTTAGCTTGGCAATTGATCTCTAGTTTAGGCAATTGAACTTTCACTTAACACGTAGTATGTATCTAGTCCCTTAGCAAACTTAGACTTTTGAAACTAAGCTCAGATATGAAAAAATGATGATGCCAGGGTAAAAAGAAATAAATAAGGAAACAATGTTCTGCCAAGGCAAGAAAAAAATAGAACTCTCCTCTACCTTAGGGATAATAAGCTACTTGGGGCTTCGTGGTTTGCTCCCTTTTAGTTCTCAAGTCCAAAACCTTAGGGTATGAGTTGAAGAGAAAGCCTAGCGATGTCTAGATTAAGGTGGGGATTCGTGGTATGCTCCCTCTTATCTCTCACTCTAAATAGTGTTACGAAGAAAGCTTAAATTAATGCCACCAAAAACCCTTGGCGAAGAAAGAAAAGGAAATGAATGAAAAGAAAAAAAATCTGAGTTTAAGTAGTAAAATTGGCTAAGGGAGTGAAATGATACTTGATGCATATTGCCTACACATCATGTACTTTTCATGAACTTAGACTAGAGTTATATTGCAGCACTTGAATTACTATCTGTTTGGCATTATTGCACTGAGATACTAAGGACAGAAATAGAGCCAAATTCTGCTTGCCAGCACGCGTTGGCATTCAACCAAATTTTTTTAGGTAACTTTTTCAAAGCTTTTGTTTTTATTTTGTTTGCATTACTTGAGGACAAGCAATGAGTTAGGTTTGAGGGGGTGTGTTGCCTCTCCAAAAGTACTATTTTCAATGCCATTCTTACAATGCTTTTGCTTGTTTTTAGGTATCTTTAGTTGCATTAGGATGTTAGAATCATGCATTTGCATAAGGAGTTTAGAGTTTTGTCTATGCTAGTGCGAAGGGTTGTTTTTTGGCAATTTTGTAGGTTTGGCATAGGATTCAGCCCATAAAAGCAACACAGGAATGAGCGCCAGAGAGAATGCCGAGTGTTGTTGGCACAGATGGACCAGACAATGCCAAGCACTGGTTGGCAGAGAAGTGAACTTGATGCCATGCCAAGAAGTTGTTGGACCCCGAAAAAATAGGAAACGATCAGGCTCCAAAAAGATAGCAATTGAATCAATCCCTGAAAAAATAGCGGATAAGATGGTGCCAAGACTTGGTAGATTCATGTCAAGCTTGGACGCCAAGGCAGTGTCGGCAATATGACGCCAGCACTAGCCTGATCAGCTCTCATTTAAATTTGGATAAGATGATAATCCCTTATCCCTTGGGCAGTTGAAATTAAAATTCAAATGAGAAGTTCATATTATCCCTTCCTTGAACTCCTATTTAAACACCAACCAAGCTAGAATTTAAAGAGAAGAAGATTGGATCGTGAGGAGTTGGTGTGTGATGATTGACGATCGGCTGCACCATGGAAGGGTGGTCCTACCAACTTGGATGAGAAGACTGGATCTTGAAGGGCTACATCGAGAGACCCCTTCTAGCCCATTCTCTCATTTAAGTTATTTTATCTTGTTTTAAGGATGACGTATTTTGAAAACGTTTGTGGATTGTTGGTTAAATCCCTCACCATGAACTAATTTAATAGTTGGTGGGGGATGTTTAGGTTTTATGTTATTTTCATGCTTTAGTTTTTAATGATAAATCTGCCTTGGCACGATTTTATCTATTCGGCATACTTTAATTTTTCCTAAATACTCTGCCAAGCGAGAGCTGGCACTGTTGGCCTATTTCACCTTAATATCTTAACAGACTTGGGGTGACAACAAATGAGTTTTCGAATACTGAGGAGAGAAGCTTCGAAAGAAGTCGTTCAAGTAGATGAACTTACTTCGGGAGTGAAATCTACCCCTTAGGAGTATAGATTGGATCTTAATCAAATTGATTTATTTAAAAGCGTGCACTATAGAGATATAGGGGTTTTTACAAGATCAATTTAGGGCAATGACCATCGAGAGAGGCTTTGCTAATTTTGAATCTGCTCGGCAAACAATGCCAAGAAAGGTTGTTGTTAAAAGCTAGCACGTCATAAATAGCGTGAAAACCAGCATTCTCTACCAACACTCATCATTCATTAAAACACCTTCCTTGCCAACGTCTTTACTTTACTTTCATTTCTTTACTTTTTAATTATTTTCCAAAACCAATTTCAAATCAAATCAACTTTTTCTTAAGGCAAGTAACAATCAAGGCAATTGAATTCCAAGTCAATCTCTGTGGGATCGATACTCAACTTACCAGCTGTATTACTTGCAGACCATGTATACTTGCACGCAAAAGACTCTTTTTGGCACATTCTTATATTTCCTAATACATATTTTCTGCCACTTTTGCCAGCATTCACCTAGAGAGTCTACAATGATGTTAAGACCTTTGGGCCATCAGTAAGACCTTCGGGCATGATGTTAAGCCTTGTCTTGATGTCAAAACAATCAGAAATCGGGGATTTGTCTCAAGGTATTTTGGTATTATGTAAGCAAGATACCATTTTTTAAGTTCTTCGAGCCATCAGTAAGACCTTCGGGTATGATGTTAAGTCCTTCGGGACATCAGTAAGACCTTTGGGCATGGTGTTAAGCCTTCTCTTGATGTCGAGATGAGTAGAAATTGGGGCATCATCTTAAGGTATTTTGGAGTTCTCTAAGCAAGATGCCATTTTTTTAAGTCCTTCCCATCGGGCATGATCTAAGTCCTTCGGGCCACCAATAAGACCTTCGGGCATGATGTTAAGACCGTCGGGCCATCAATAAAACCTTCGGGTATGATATTAAGACTTCTTTCCATGCCAACACGACAAAAATTAGGGCATCGAAGAATTCAAAGCTTGAAGAATCATCCGAGGAAAAGCGAAAAGTTCCAGAAAAGCTCATGATTCCAAGGCATCAGATAGGGAAGTAGGATAAAAGTTAGTACTTATGATATTTTCTCTATTCTCGTTTTACAATAATGAACAAAGAAGGCAGCTGTAATCACTAATTTTTATCAAACTTTATATATATTAATACTAGTTTAATTTTATTTTAATTATTATAATTATTAAGGTTTAATAATAATTATTATTATTAATGATTAATATTATTATTATTGTAAATGGGTTGTGATAATAAATAAAAATAGATATAATATATATATAACAACACAATTAATAAATATGTCTAGTCCATTATAAATTAAAACTCAATAATATTACATATCAGGCCTGTTTGGGCAAAAAATTTAAATCTAAGAAACCCTAAAAGCAATATGATATTTTTCCCTTCATTATGCGTAGCCGAGATCTAGCCGTTGGATCAGATGTGATCCAACGGTCCAGATCAAATCGAGAGAACCCCTATGGATACCGTGTGAGATGCACGTGCGAGTCGTTCATCTCCCCACGCCCGCGTGGAACGCACGTCCAAGACTACTAAACTTTTACGCGCCACGTGTCTTCATCCGATGCTACCACGTCACCTCCCATATTGCATCTCGTCTGTCCACTTTAGATGAGATCTCAACCGTTGGATCTGATATGATTTAACAGCCTAGATTAGAGCTCGCCGAGAGAGACCTACAACCTCCCTTCTCTAATGGACGCCACGTGGCACGATCAACGACCACCATTTTCCCTCCGTCTACGTGGCCATGTCGCTGGAAATTACACTGCCACCGTACGACTGCCGAGCATACAAACAAAGAAAGCCATTAAAAATTGTCAGAAACCCAATAGTTTTTAATATTTTCCTTACTTAATGTAATAAAAAAATCGAAGATAAAAGGCAAAAAGGCAATCAATGTAATTCAATTTTCACAATCAAAAAGAAAAGAAAATAGATTTTTGAGGTACTTCTTTTTCATCTTTCCAGTTCACTTTTCAAACATAAATCTGAAAATGCATAGGCATACATAAATAAGATAAAAATAAAGGGTTTTAAGATTATACCCTAACGTCAGCCTCATTCCCTTCCGATGATAAGCCTGTCGGTTTCTTTCAAAACTGTATAGGGTGAACCGGAGTGGAGGGTTAAGTTTTGGGATTTCGAAAAGAGTTCTGATTTTTTAAAATAAGGAGGCTTGAGGTTTTTGGTTTTCGAAATCGGAGGTTGATTTGTCTTTGAGAACGAAAAAGGTTTAAAAAGAGGATTTTTTTGGTTTTTTGGCGCCGGAGACGGTGGCTGAAGGTGATAGACGACAATAAAAGTGACCAAAACGCTGCCGGTTTCTGGGTAGAGCGACGGAGCTCAAGAACACTAGGGCGGTACTCTCAAGTCCTTTCAGAGAGTTTTACACTCGTTTTTTATGAAACAAATAAAAATGATTTTTTGGTAATTTTTGGCCTTTATAGTTCCAGTCAAACGGCGTTGTTTTGGAGATTGGTTTGACCCGCGCCGTGACCCGTAACCCATGAAGATTTGCGCGTTTTTGTGTAAAAGGGCTAATTGCTCTCGTGGTCCCTTTGCATTTTCAAATTCGTCCCGCGGTCTTTGGAATTGCTGAAAACCTTCCAATTTAGTCCCTTTTCCTTTATTTAATCTGATTTAAGTGGTATAATCACCCTATTGGCCCCTGGTCTTGCATATGTATTTAATTTAGCATATATTTATGTTTTTTTGTTTTTTTTTAATTATAGCTTTACACTTCAATTTCTTTAATTCCAGTCCCATTATATTTATATGTTTATTTATTATTTATTACATATATATGTTGTGTATGTATATTATGGTAATTTATGTAACTATTATATATATATATATTACGGTTCTTTTCTCTCTTTTTTTATATGTATCATATATTATATTATACTACGTATACATTATATTATACCATGTATTATCCTTTTATATCTATGCCTATTACCCTTATATATACATTATATTATATTATATTATATTATATTATATACTCCCCTCTTATATATGAATTTTATTATTTTGTTTCGTATATATATTTCATGTTGTGCATTTAATATATCGTATGTGGCTTCACACGTATTGTTGATATGTTTTTGTTTCTTTTATACTCCATTCTATACATTAACATGCTTATTTCATATTCAGTCATTTCATGCATATATATATATATATATATTGTTATCATGTTTAAATTGTTCATGCATTTATTTATTAGCTCATCATATATTTGTTGCACATAGCCTTAGGCCTCATTGTTTCGGTATCCTCGTGAGAGTATCATCCCGATCTTCGGCTGTCATCTCTTTTGGTACCGTGAATGCCGATGTATTTTTTACTTATGTTATCATGCATGCATACATTTTAGGGATCAAATTTAAATTAAACCGATTTTTTAATTTTTCTTAGTAAACATGATACAAACCCTTAGGTACCAATTTTTGGGCGTGGTGGGGGTGCAAACCCTTCCCCACATGTAACCGATTTGGTTTTTGTTTTTCCCGTTGTTCGGTCTACCTTATCCAAGTGACTGATGGCGACTCCTTTGTTTTCATTAAAATACGAGTTTTTCTAAATTTCCCTATTAAATATTTTCAAAAGCGGGGGAACACGTGGATTTTTTTAAAATTAGTCGCTAGAAGTGGTAAGTAGCTTGGTTTCGCTTAAGCATGTCTCGAGTTCGAGCATTGTGTATGTAGAAAATCCTTGCTGGGAGACTTACCCACTAAAGCTAGGTGTACGACTCGGGTCAGTCCAGATTAGTCAGGGCAAAACCATAATGGCAACCTGTAACACCCTCAACCCGGATGTCACATTTGGGCGTCAAGCCCAAACCACTACCATAAAATTTCAACATAGTTTACCCCAAACCACAATCCATTTCTCATAAAATCCATGAAGTTCAAAACATTTCAAACATAGTTGAATACTTAAAACTTTTACAAGGGAGCTCCATTTAAATTACAAATATAAAAGCATTTTACTCACGATTTAAATCCAAAATACGAGTTACAATACAAACCATAGGGTCCTACGAATACATAGCCCAAATAAATCTAAGTACCGTACTTTAAACAAGTCGATGCTAAAATCCTACTCCGATGATGCTCCACCATTGCACGTGCCAACCTACTAACCTACGAACGGAAACAACAATTCAAAACAATGAGCTAACAAAGCTCAGTGGATACATTTCCACTCTACTATGCTTCATGCAAATCATAAATATGAGCATGTAGCTAAAGATGATATCATGACAATATAAAAACATGTGGCGCTACCTCTAGCCGCCCAAACACATACCAAACAATAGATGCATCAAACCAAAAACCTAGAGCGAGGCCCTGTGTCACACTGTCTTGGGAACACACACTCTGAGTACGACCGGTGTCACACAGCTTCGGGAACATACACTCTCTCTGAGTGAGACTCGGTGTCACACAACCTCGGGAGCTTACACCCAAACTCGACACCTCTCCTCGAGTGTCTTTGAATGAGGCATGTGTCATGCATCCTCGGGATCATACATTTGGTGTCTCATCTCATGGTGTTGCAACACGCTCTCTAGGTATCCAGATCCCAACAATCAAAAGTGACTCAACCACACGAGTGTCCGCACAACACACAACATTGACACAAACACCATAACTTTAATGGTTAATACTAAGGGTATTTATGGTTGGTTAACCGTATCGTTTAGCCTAGATGGTCGGTTAACCGTTATAGCGATTATTGAATTTATGTAACTGTAACCTAACTATTAAGAATCGTTTAACCGCTAATGGTTAACTGTTAAGATACGGTTAACTGGCGGTTCAGTTACAGGTTAACCTGTAACCTATTGCAAATTTTTTGACATGTTCACTACTTATTTTAAGAATAATTAAATAATATTTTCAATAAATATTATATTAAAATGTTCATAAAATGATTAAATAGAGATTCTAAACATTAAGTCCATACTTAATTAAAAAAAGTACACACATACAACAAAGTTTCAACACATCACAAAATACATAAATTCCAAACTTAGTTTGAAATTTCAAGTTTTAGCACTGTTCAACACATAGCAATACACCATCAAAGTTTTAAAGAAAAATCTTTAACTAACATAAAACAAACATAAGGTAAATGAAACTTCCATGAGATAGTATCACAAGCCATAAAAGTTATATGACCAAAACACCCAAGGTCTTCGCGACTTTTACTAAAATGAAATATGACTCATCAATCATAATTGTTTGTTGATTAAGTGTTAAATCCTTCAATCCTATATTTAAAAATATGAAACAAGTTAGTACAAGAAATATAATGCAATACTAGTAAATCAAAGATAAAAAGTAATTTTAAATTAGATTACAAAATAGGGTTTAGAAATTAGAAAAGAGGTGTGTGGGCTGAACTTTTAGTTGTAGGTATTTTAATTTTAATGTATATATATTTAATAACAGTTAACCTATAAGTTAACCATTTGTCAAAATTTGTAACCGTGACCATTAACCATTATTTTTAGCAGTTCGGTTAACCAAAACCGTTTAGCATTAATGGTTCAGTTAACCAAAATTGTTTAGCATTAACGGTTCGGTTAATTAACATGTAAAATGTAGCGGTTATACCGATTAACATTTACGATTAATTATGCACACTCCTAGTTAATACTATCAACAAGTCACCACATTTAAATTACCAAGTCATTACTCATTATGCTCATATAGAGTGTTAAAATCTCGATTCTCAGTTTTATAACTCATTTTATCTCATTTGGGAATAACTAAACCATATTCCACAATTTTTCAGTCCTTCGGACTATATTTCAACATTTTTGGGTTGAAAGCCCAGTGGGTACCAATACTGGTCCTCGCGTATCTGTACGGTACTCTTGGGTACCGATATTCACGGCGTACCTATATCAAAATAGCTCACTGGAATTTCTCCAAGCCATAATGTACCGGTACGGGATGACTCGTACCGATACGGTCTCATATGGTGTACCAATATCGATTGAACATCGTACAGGTACCCCTCTCTAAGTTTAACTCAATCAAACAATGTTTTTCAATCCAGTACACAAAGGGTACCGATATGGGCTCCCCATGTACCGGTACCGAAGCTCAGAAATGGTTTTCTAGACTCGGTAAATCATCTCTAAATCCCCCAAATCATACACCACAACCTCATACCTCGATCCTACATTTTATGGGAGTTGTTTAGGGTGGTTTACTACCATTTTTATATGTTATTAACATCTATTCTGAATTTTATCATTAAAAATGCTGTCAAGCATTCAAACACCCAAAGACAACCAATAACATCAAATCTAAGCAAACAAGACATCATCCTTAGGATGTGCATGAACCAAAAGAGTTAGTAGTGTAAATAACCTTCTCCCAAAAGTTGGAAAAGCAACTCTATTCTCAACCCCTCTCTTCTTCTTCTTCACTTGCTCTTTGGAAGAGTAATACTTCTTTTCTTTAATTGTACCAATAAGTCCTGAGGTAAGAATCATCAAACTTAACTACCCACAGGTATTACCCTTTCATCAATATATATATATATATATATATATATTATTTATTAGATTATATGTAAAACGGTTCATGTTTAACCGAGTAACCGTACCAAAAAACTGGTTAACTGTTTAGGCGTTAACCGGTTTAAACGGGACAGTAACGGTTCACTAAAATATAAAAAATTTCATTCCTTTAATCGTACCAATAAGTCATTCCGGTACGGTTAACCGTCCATGAACACCCCTACCCAAAACTCAAGCCCAACAACAAAAAGGAGCCCACAATGGCTCTCATGAACACCCAAAAGCCTGAACTCTCGGCTCAGCACGCAAGGGCCACGATTCGCGTTAAACCGACCTTTGAATTCTGAAATCCAGGTCGTTACACAACCCAAAAAAATCCAAAACTTCGACGGCCCATCTATATACCATACTACATTCAAACCCAATTCCTATGCTGGAGATGTTGAAAATGGCATAATGATTTTTTTGGCTCTTAAATTTTGCATCTCGTCATTTTTCAGTTTCAGAGATTCCACTGTGGGATGTCATGTGCAACTTCAACACCATTATCACAGTTGGAGATTATCAGTATTGGTATAAGACCTCGAATCTTTTGTTTGCCTAATACTGCAAACCCATATACCCTTAACCTTTGGCACAGGTTCTTACCCAGTTTGGATTTTTTTATTTTTTTTTTGCCTACTTAAAGTTGACTCAACTTTTCAGTGTGGGCTTCCTTTTGTATCGGTTTGATAGTGAAATCACAACTGCAGTTGTCGTCTAAGTAGAAAATATGGGAGATTTTTCTTGAAAGTAGCTACATACAAATTACTTGGGAAAAACTTTTCTGGCATTGGAGCTAGGCTATTATTCGGAGGAAGACAGGGATGCGTCTTTCTTCCCATGTTTACTACTACAATCAGGACTCATGAGGGGAAATTTTGAGAAAACAAATCCTTCTAAGTCCCCGGTTGAGTTGTTTGACAAATCACGGACAAATATGAAAGAAATTTTAAACCTGAATCCTAATATTTCCGTGAAAACTAAAACCGGTAATTTTTTCAATTATTGGTATCCAATTCATTCTCCGACGAATTCAAATCAGATACTGTAAAGGTCTATTATGAAATGTACCTTTAATCTTATTTGTTCCATCCACAATATTAAGATTATAACTTTAAATTTTATTTAAAAAATCTAACATTTCATCCCACTAGACCAATGGATAAGTGGTAAAACTGAAATTTTAAAAGCAACTTTTAAAATGCAACATAATTATATCTGATTAAACCCATCGTAATAATAATAATAGAAGTTGCAAACAAACAAAACTTATGGTTCAAATTTTAAATTTATCTTGAACTTCAAAACTTTCAAATCTAAGTTTTCAAAATAATAATATTACTTCAATCCATTTTTTATCAATCAATTAATTAGTTTGAACATTAAATGTTAGTATAAGCTTTGTTCGATAAACAATATTTTCAGCTAAAATTAGAGGTTTGAATCACTTTTAGAGGTTTAACCATTCAAATTCGTTAATTTGGATATTTTGTAAACAGATAATTGTAACAGTGGATCGGTATCGAACATCTCAAGTTGAAAAGACTACTAAAAGGAGCTTTTTGGGTTTAGAGTATTTGACATATAAAGACACTTTTATCCTTAACAATTACAAAAAGTATCCAAATAACATAAATATAATTTTGAAGTAAAACATATTACCATATATAATTTAAATAATTATTTTTCCTTCAAATATAGGAGATTAATACATATGCTTCAAATATAATTTAAATTTAATAATTAATAAAATTGTATTAAAAGATAATTATATAAATAATAAATTTTTATAATCTAATTAATATTAATATATACAAATTATTGATAACTAATAAACTATTCAAACAAGTATTGAATATAAAAATGTTCTTATATGCATTTGCTTGTTCAAATAATAAAACAATTATCAGTTAGTTTTAAACACTTTTATACAATCGGCCATCCACTAGTTAAATCAACTATTGTAATACACTATAAGCTAATGTAACTATAACACCCTCGACTTGGATGTCACATTTGGACCTTAAGCCCAACCTATTACCATAAAATTTTGCAATTAGATTTAGCTCAAGCCATATTCATTCTTATAAAATCCATAAAGTTCAATTATTCGACATAGACAAATAGTTTAAAACGTACATGAGAGCTCCATTTAAAAAATACATAGTTTAAAGCATTTGACTCATAATTTAAAATCCAAAATAAAAGTTACAATACAACATAGGGTCCTACGAATACATAGCCCAAACAATCTAATTATTGTACTTGAACAATAAGTCGATGCTGAAGTCCTACTCCGATGGTGCTCCAATAAGTAAGCCAACCTACTAACATGGGAACGGAAGCAACATTTCCGAATGCTGAGCTAATGAAGCTCAGTGGATACCCTTCCACTCAACCATGCTTCATGCAAATCATAAATAAGAGCATGCAACTAAAGATGACATCATGGAAATAATAATAACGTTGGCGCTACCTTTAGCCGCCTAAACATATAGCAATCAATAGGGATGCATAGAGTCTCACATAGAAATCATAAGCATCATATCAACAAACCTGAAGTGAAGCATGGTTCCACTAAGCATCGGGTACACACACTCTGAGTGAGGCCCGGTTCAATAAGCATCAGGCTCATACACTCATGCTTGGAATCTCTCATCAAGCATCTTCGAATGAGTTCGGGTCTAACTAAGCATTGAGTTCATACCTTAAGAAATTTTAACCATGGTGTTGCAACACACTCTTCTCATATGGGCATCCGAAATTCCATCAAACAAGGCAACTTAACCATAATAATGCCCTTACGTGACATACAACCATCATTCGAACCACCAAGAATCTTTATTAATATAACACATCAAGTCACCTAAGGTTTTAATAAGTTATTTACTCATCAAGCTCGTATGTGATGTTTAAATCTCAATTTCTTAGTTTTACTATTCATTTTACCACTTTAGAAGCCTATTGGGCCTTAGTCCTCGAATTATAGGTCCCTCGAACTCAAAACGCATTTTTCGGGGAGATTGCCCAAAGGGTATCGACACCCTCATACGCGTACCGATACACCCTTTAGGGTACCGATACCCATCAACGTGTATCAATGCCAAGCTTTACTCACGTAGGGGTTTAACCAACAACCCTTTACCTATACACGGGGCCGTGTACCGATACCCTATTGGTACCAATACGCCCTCAAGTATACTGATACCCAATTTTGCTACTGGAATTTTTGTAGAATAAGGGGTATCGATGCCCTCTTTAGGTGTACCAATACGCCCTTCAAGAATTGTATGTGTTCATCAAGTTTAACACAGGGTATCAATACACGTTCAACCCGCATCGATACTCAATGTAACACCCTCAACGTAT
Organism: Hibiscus mutabilis; assembly: GCA_019671005.1. Classification (NCBI taxonomy): domain Eukaryota; kingdom Viridiplantae; phylum Streptophyta; class Magnoliopsida; order Malvales; family Malvaceae; genus Hibiscus; species Hibiscus mutabilis. Next base: position 12,327,520 of record CM033724.1, on the reverse strand, counting down.
ATTCGGTATTCGAATACACATTAAAGATGTTACTAACTGGTTACACTAATTTTTAGACTAGTAATTTTTTTTACCTCAACAAGTAGTTCAGTGATTGGCCCTTTCTCAGTTTTCATACAAAACTATGTCTGGCAACCGCAGCTAGTTTTGACCCTGAATTGGTTTGTAAAATACTTTAAGCAATTATTAAAATGAGAATATAATTTAGGGTGAAACCTATGTGTGCTGCCTAGACCCTTTCTTGATTTTAAAATCACTACGCAACGACCAACTAAGTTTAAAATCGTTTAAAGCATTTTTTTTCTAATATTTTTAATTCCTCAAACTAAGTCATGTTACTAGATCATACATCCACATTAACTTATAAGTAGAGTACAAAAACTTAGTCATACAAAATAGCTACTTATTTAATATCTATACATGTTCCAATAGACTAGGATGTGGTGATACTTACTGATGATACAGACTAACTTGATCCAATGATGTATAGCTCCTCCTCTGCTATCTAGTCCAAAGTACCTATGTGTGATAAAAAAACACACGTTAAGTATAACTTAGTGTGGCATAACCATAACAATGCAAACTAATAATTATAAATAACACAGCCCTACAGATTGGCAAGCAATTTCTAATTGCAGTTGATAACATTATAATCATGTATAGTTCATTTAACCAATATAATATTCAAATCATAGGATTCCATCTGTCTTACCAGTCTTGTGTACATTAAGCTTTTTAGCTTAACAATTTGCATAAATGCATTTCAAGTATTATAGCCAAAGTATAAAATCATGCCATCTGTAATGCATGAATAATCATGAATCATGACTATCTTAAGAATCATGTCATCATTGTTCTACGCTTATCAGGTATTCACATGCATAATAATTTTTTTAACATAAACACGCTTTCAATATGATTTATATCATCTATCAATTCTGTCATAGAATCATGATATCAATGATTCATGTTCAGCAAGTAGTCATGTTTTCATCACATAATATTTGCATATCATATTCTGTAACATGGTTATACTTTCATCATGCAATCATTTGCATATCATATCCTTTAACATAGCCATACTTTCATTATGCAATCATTTGCATATCATATCCTTTAACATAGCCCAAAGTACAAAATCATGTGATGCTATAGTACGCGAGTCATCACGACACCGAAGTGTCTACGACGCCTTAGCGTCTTCATCGCCGAAGCGATTGAGATGAGTATGTACTCGAGGAAGCCCTTTGCTTCTCATACTCGCACATTTTGTGCTACGTAACACCATAGTGTTTGAACCAACTCCGTAGAGTCTAACTCGACCCTGAAGAGTCTACATTGTTTATCTCGAACCCGAAGAGTCTACATGGTTTAGCTCGACCCTAAAGAGTCTACATTGTCTATCTCGACCACAAAGAGCCTACATTGTTTATCTCGAATCTGAAGATTTTACATTGTTTATCTCGACTCCGAAGAGTCTACATTGTTTATCTCGACCCTGAAGAGTCTACATTGTTTATCTCAACCCCAAAGAGTCTACATTGTCTATCTCGACTCCGAAGAATCTATATTGTTTATCTCGACTCCGAAGAGTCTACATTGTCTATCTCGACCCCAAAGAGTCTACATTGTTTATCTCGACCCCGAAGAGTCTACATTGTCAATCTCGACTCCGAAGAGTTTACATTGTTTATCTAACTATACCAAAGATTATCACACTAGTACTTGGGCATAACGGTATAATACTTTCACCTTCAATATCCAATTCAACAATACTATTAACCATAATTCGATAATGGGCATTTCATATCCAAATATCTAAAATCTGATTTATCTTAGATAAATCATTATGCCATATTAATATATCACATATACCATTTAATATTTCTTTGATCAACATACATTTTCATTATTATCAAAGTTGACTTATTGCAAGTCTTCCTCATATTATATATATATAAACAGAAAAAATGCAATACTATCAACCATAATTCGATAATGGGCATTTCATATCCAAATATCTAAAATCTGATTTTATCTTAGATAAATCATTATGTCATATCAATATATCGCATATATCATTTGAACATACATTAACTATACTATACTAGTATAATTATCCGAATATAAAATATTTCCAAAAAAATTCACTTTTTCCTTTAATAATGCCAAATTTTTCATTATGGTCCCTAGTGACCATTTTGCACATTTTACAATTTATTCCAGCTTAAATCACAATTATTCAATAATTCCATCATTTTCACTAACTTTTACCAAAGTGACATTTTAATCACTAATTTACACATAAACTTGTATCGAATAATTAATCCAACATTTCTATATTTTTCTCACATTTTTTTACTTTTAGACCAAAGCTAAAATGGTCCTTGAACTAACCAAGGCTTTCGAAATGGTCCCTTGCCATTTCCTTTCTTATCAATTTAATCCCTTGGATTTATAATTTCAATTCTAACATCATATAACATATTCGAATCATAAAATCTCATAATCATAATTTTCATAAAATTTTCCCATTATTCTTCCATGTGGCCGAATTGGTCACTTAGCTTCTCTAGGCTCATTTTTCTTTCAAACAACATTCTAACATGCTCAAATTAATTTTTCCATCATATATTCTTCATTTCCAAGAATTAACACATAAAACCCCAAATTCTTCCTATATGGCAAATTAGGTGTCTAAACTTTTCACAGACTTTATTTTAGTCCTAATGCCATAATCAGGCTTCTAAATTCATAATCTCTTCAAATCCATCACTAGGATAATTTTCACAATATTTCCCCTAATTTATCAAACATGCCAAAATAGTCACTTAGAAGACTAGTTAAAGATTTTTCATTCTAACATCAAAATCAAGCTTCTAATATCATCAATCTTTCATTTTCATCATAAATTTCAAAACCTTAAATAAAGTCCCAAATTTTAGGGTTAGGGTTTATGTCTTTAAACATGAAATTAATCTAAATCTAAGCTTGATTGCAACTCCATAACACTTGATTTACTTAAATCATACTTCAATCTTAACATAGAACATGAAACCCTATTTCCTCTCTCATCAATAACATGAGAAATTCTTCAAATTACCATACAAAATTACTATCAAAAGAAAGAGCATGAAGCATAGATCAATCTTCCCAAAGCAACATACCTTGATTCTAACTTTGGAGACTTCAAAATTGGCTTGGAAAATTTTGTATATTTCCCTTCTTTCTTTCTTGTAGGTTTCGAAATTTTGGAGGAGAAGATGAACTAATATTCGTTCATCTTTTACTTATTAATGCCACATGTATTAATTAAATGAATATTAAATTCATTTAATTTCATACATTCAAATAATCCTCCTACTATATTTCTATTTTCAAAATTGCCATTTTGTAAAAATTGAACCAAATCTAGTTAGAATCCAACTAAAATCATTAAAATATTCATAAAAATAATATTTTATGAATTTTCCATGGCTTATGGAACTGTCTTTAAAGTTCCAATTCGATCCGATTACCCGATAATAACTTACTACGATTTTCCATTCTTAGAACTATCGAATCAAATCTGAAATTCTCATAATTCTGATTTCTATAAATAAATATTGTTGACATACAAAATACTCCATAATTTTGAAAAAAAAGAAATCTTGAAATTTTGACTCGGTCCAATATACTAGTAATTTATCCGAAATCTTTATCGGATAAAATTCTCTTAAGAATCATGTATCAGATATTCATACAAATAATATTAACTCGAACTGATTCCTTTTTATCAGTGTCAAGTAATGACATAATAACTTCCCAATATGTCACCCATCCTATACCCTGGACACACTTAACTTTGCATTTCGATCGAAATTTGATATCTTACACTGCATTTTTATTCCCGAAATCTATATCAGACTCTTCTCCATGATCTGTTTAATACATGGATTCATCCTGAATCGAACTAAAATATTTCCAGCACGTGGAAATGACTTTTATAACCTTTCTATATCATATGGTAAAATTTTATAATTTTTCAGTTCGATCTGGATATCCAAATTCCACTTAAATTTTGACTGCGATTTCCGAATAATCGAATTATCAGATCAAACCAACAATTCTTAATTCGATTCACACTAATATGTGCTCTATATATTTATGAAATAAAACACCTAACTTTTAGGAAATTACAACTTTGGTCCTTCAACTTTTCATATTTCAAATTGTACCACCCAAGTTTTTAAAACTTATCATTTTGGTCACTAAACTTTAACCTTAAATTCTCATTCAAATTTTCCTTGGATTTTAGCCAAATTTTGTGAGTATATTATTTTACTCGTTCTCTATCACATAACACTTTTAAACCACAAAAATTTCTTTTCTACAATCCAAAATTAAGAAATTCCTAACTTTTGCATTTTTTTCATTTTAGTCACTAAGTAAGATTTTAAGCCCTTATTTTAGTACTAAATGACCCTTATTCAACATAGAAAATTTTGGGGTATTACAATTGTCCTTCTATTAAAATTTCTTTCTTCATTTCACCATGAATTGGTCCGAGTAGGGTTGAAACACCCTATTCATCAAATCCTTATATGCGGCAGGGCATTTGTAAGTCCAAAAGGCATCATTAAGAACTCTTCGTGTGCATAACGAGTCATGGGTGTTGTCTTTTGGTATATTTTCTTCCTTAACTTTTAACTGATAATAATCCAATTAAAGGTCAATCCTTTAGGTACACAACTGTACCATGGTGCTGGTCAAACAAATAATCAATCCTTGGTAATTGATTATTTATTCTTTATTGTTACCCTATTTAACTTTCGATGATCTATACTTAATCGTAAAGAATCATCTTTCTTCTTTACGAATAATACTGAAGCACTTCATAGTAACTTACTCGATCGAATATAACTCTAATCTAATAGCTTTTGCAGCTGAGCTTTCAGTTTCTCTAACTTGGTTGGTGCCATTCTATAAGGTCCTATCAATGCCTATTTGTTTTCGAATTAAACGTCAACATCGAACTGTACCTTTTTATTTGGAGGTAATCCTAGTAATTCATCCGAAAACACATTTGGAAATTCCCTTACAATTGGAGTATCCTCTATCTTCTTATAATTATTGTTCCAGTTCTCTATTATACAGATAACTCATTCTTGAATTGGAGTTAAGTACCTTATTTATTTCTTCGTGTTGTATCCACTATGGGTCTTTTCTTAACCCTCGAAATTCGTCAACTGACGAAACCTGACAGTATCTTATTTTTCTTATAGCCATTAGAGTCTCATTCAAACTTTTGAGGAGCTACATTAAGTTATGCAAGCAATACATCTGTAACATCACATCCTAGGGGAATGTACACTTTATCAAATTCATATTGGACTCGGTTTAACCTCCAGATTCGGCTAAACCTTTGCTGTGATACCACTAAATATAACACCCTCAACGTATATTCGGTATTCGAATACACATTAAAGATGTTACTAACTGGTTACAATGATTTTCAAACTTGTAATTTTTTTACCTCAACAAAGTAATTCAGTGGTTGGCCCTTTCTCAGTTTTCAAACAAAACTATGTCTGGCAACTGCAGCTAGTTTTGACCATGATTTGGTTTGTAAAATACATTAAGTAATTATTAAAACTAGAATACAATTCAAGGTGAAAACTATGTATGCCGCCTAGACCATTTCTTTATTTTAAAATCACTACGCGATAAACGACCAACTAAGTTTAAAATTGTTAAAAAAAAATTCTAATATTTTTAATTCCTCAAACTAAGTCAGGTTACTAGTTCATAAATCCACATTAACTTATAAGTAGAATACAAAAATTTAGTCATACAGAATAGCTACTTATTTAATATCTATACATGCCCCACTAGACTAGGATGTGGTGATACTTACTGATGATACATACTAACTTGATCCAATGATGTATAGCTCCTCCTCTGCTATCTAGTCCGAAGTAACTATGTGTGATACAAAACACATTTTAAGTATAACTTAGTGCGGCATAACCATGACAATGCAAAACAATGATTATAAATAACACAACCCTGCAGATTGGCAAGCGATTTCCAATTGCAGTTGATAACATTTTAATCATGTATAGTTCATTTAACCAATATAATATTCAAATCATAGGATTCCATCTGTCTTACCAGCTTTGTGTACAATAAGCTTTTTAGCTTACTTAAATGCATTTCAAGTATTATAGCCAAAGTATAAAATCATGCCATTTGTAATGCAAGAATAATCATGTATCATGACTATCTTAAGAACCATGTCATCATTGTTCTATGCTCATCAGGTATTCACATGCATAATAATTTCTTTAACATAAACATGATTTCAATATGATTCATATCATCTATCAATTCTATCAAAGAATCATGATATCATTGGTTCATGTTCATCAAGTAGTCATGCTTGCATCACGTAATCAATTGCATATCATATTCTGTAACATGGTCATACTTTCATAATGCAATCATTTGCATATCATATCCTTTAACATCGCCATACTTTCATTACGCAATCATTTGCATATCATATCCTTTAACATAGCCCAAAGTAAAAAATCATGTGATGTTATGGTACGCGAGTCATCATGACACCGAAGTGTCTACGACGTCTTAGCGTCTGCATCGTCGTAGCGACTGAGATGAGTACGTACTCGAGAACGCCCTTTGCTCCTCATACTTGCACATTTTGTGCTATGTAACACTATAGTGTTTGAACCGACACCGTAGAGTCTATCTCGACCCCAAAGAGTCTACATTGTTTATCTCGACCCCGAAGAGTCTACATTGTCTATCTCGACTTCGAAGAGTCTACAATGTTTATCTCGACCCCGAAGAATCTACATTGTTTATCTCGAACCTGAAGAGTCTACATGGTTTAGCTCGACCCTGAAGACTCTACATTGTTTATCTCGAATTCGAAGAGTCTACATTGTTTATCTCGACTCCGAAGAGTCTATATTGTTTATCTCGACCCTGAAGAGTCTACAATGTTTATCTCGACCCCAAAGAGTCTACATTGTCTATCTCGACTCCGAAGAATCTATATTGTTTATCTCTACTCCGAAGAGTCTACATTGTCTATCTCGACCCCGAAGAGTCTACATTGTTTATCTCGACCCCGAAGAGTCTACATTGTCAATCTCGACTCCGAAGAGTTTACATTGTTTATCTAACTATACCAAAGATTACCACACTAGTACTTGGGCATAACGATATAATACTTTCACCTTCAATATCCAATTCAACAATACTATCCACCATAATTCGATAATGGGCATTTCATACCCAAATATCTAAAATCTGATTTATCTTAGATAAATTATTATGCCATATCAATATATCACATATACCATTTAATATTTCTTTGATCAACATACATTTTCATTATTATCAAAGTTGACTTATAGCAAGTCTTCCTCATATTATATATATATATAAACAGAAAAAAATGCAATACTATCAACCATAATTCGATAATGGGCGTTTCATATCCAAATATCTAAAATCTGATTTTATCTTAGATAAATCATTATGCCATATCAATATATCGCATATACCATTTGAACATACATAACAATACATGTTAGATTTTTTCTTAATCTAACATTGCTTAACTATACTATACTAGTATAATTATCCGAATATAAAATATTTCCAAAAAATTTCACTTTTTTCCTTTAATAATGCCAAATTTTTCATTATGGTCCCTAGTGACCATTTTGCACATTTTACATTTTATTCCAGCTCAAATCACAATTATTCAATAATTCCATCATTTTCACTAATTTTTACCAAAGTGACATTTTAATCACTAATTTACACATAAACTTGTAAACTTGTATCGAATAATTAATCCAACATTTCTATAATTTTCTCACATTTTTTTACTTTTAGACCAAAGCTAAATTGGTCCTTGAACTAACCAAGGCTTTCGAAATGGTCCCTTGCCATTTCCTCTCTTATCAATTTAATACATTGGATTTCTAATTTCAATTCTAACTTCATATAACCTATTCGAAACATAAAATCTCATAATCATAATTTTCATAAAATTTTCTCATTATTCCGAATTGGTCACTTAGCTTCTCTAGGCTCATTTTTCTTTCAAACAACATTCTAACATGCTCAAATTAATTTTTCCAGCATATATTCTTCATTTCCAAGAATTAACACTTAAAACTCCAAATTCTTCCTATATGGCAAATTAGGTGTCTAAACTTTTCAAGGACTTTATTTTATTCCTAATGCCATAATCAGGCTTCTAAATTCATAATCTCTTCAAATCCATCACTAGGATAATTTTCACAATATTTCCCCTAATTTATCAAACATGCCAAAATAGTCACTTAGAAGAGTAGTTAAGGATTTTTCATTCTAACATCAAAATCAAGCTTCTAATATAATCAATCTTTCATTTTCATCATAAATTTCAAAACCTTAAATAAAGTCCCAAATTTTAGGGTTAGGGTTTATGTCTTCAAACATGAAATTAATCTAAATCTAAGCTTGATTGCAACTCCATAACACTTGATTTACTTAAATCATACTTCAATCTTAACATAGAACATGAAACCCTATTTTCTCTCTCATCAATAACATGAGCAATTCTTCAAATTACCATACAAAATTACTATCAAAAGAAAGAGCATGAAGCATAGATCAATTTTTCCCAAAGCAACATACCTTGATTCTAACTTTGGAGCCTTCAAAATTGCCTTGGAATATTTTTTTCCTTCTTTCTTATAGGTTTCAAAATTATGGAGGAGAAGATGAACTAATATTCGTTCATTTTTTGCTTATTAATGCCACATGTATTAATTAAATGAATTTTAAATTCATTTAATTTCATACGTCCAAATAATCCTCCTACCATATTTCTATTTTCAAAATTGCCATTTTGTAAAAATTGAACCAGGTCTAGTTAGAATCCCACTAAAATCATTAAAATATTCATAAAAATAATACTTTCTGAATTTTCCATGGCTTATGGAACTGTCTTTAAAATTCCAATTCGATCTGATTACCCGATAATCACTTACTACGATTTTCCATTCTTAGAACTATCGAATCAAATCCGAAATTCTCATAATTCTGATTTCCATAAATAAATATTATTGACATACAAAATACTCCATAATTTTGAAAAAAATCTTGAAATTTTGACTCGGTCCAATATACTAATAATTTACCCGAAATCTTTATCGGATAAAATTCTCTTAAGAATCATGTATTAAATATCCATACAAATAATATTAACTTGAACTGATTCCTTTTTATCAGTGTCAAGTACTAACATAATAACTTCCAAATATGTCACCCATCCTATACCCTGGGAACACTTAACTTTGTATTTCGATCGGAATTCGATATCTTATACTGCATTTTTATTCCTGAAATCTATATCAGATTTTTCTCCATGATCTGTTTAATCCATGGATTCATCCTGAATCGAACTAAAATATTTCCAACACTTGGAAATGACTTTCATAACCTTTCTCTACCATATGGTAAAATTTCATAATTTTTCAGTTCGATCTGGGTATCCAAATTCCACTTAAACTTTGACTGCGATTTCCCAATAATCAAATTATCGGATCAAACAAGTAATTGCGCATTCGATTCACACTAATACGTGCTCTATATTTTTATAAAATAAAACACCTAACTTTTAGGAAACTACAACTTTGGTCCTTCAACTTTTCATATTTCAAATAGTACCACCCAAGTTTTTAAAACTTATCATTTTGGTCACTAAACTTTAACCTTAAATTCTCATTCAAATTTTCCTTGGATTTTAACCAAATTTTGTGAGTATATTATTTTACTCGTTCTCTATCACATAACACCTTAAAACCTCAAAAATTTCTTTTATACAATCCATAATTGAGAAAATCCTAACTTTTGCATTTTTGTCATTTTAGTCACTAAGTATGATTTTAAGCCCTTATTTTAGTACTAAATGACCCTTAATCAACATAGAAAATTTTGGGGTATTACAATTGTCCTTCTATTAAAATTTCTTTCTTCATTTCACCATGAACTGGTCCGAGTAGGGTTGAAACACCCTATTCATCAAATCCTTATATGCGGCAGGGCATTTGTAAGTCCAAACGACATCATTAAGAACTCGTAGTGTCCATAACGAGTCATGGGTGTTGTCTTTGGTATATTTTCTTCCTTAACTTTTAACTGATAATAATCCAATTAAAGGTCAATCCTTTAGGTACACAACTGTACCTTGGTGCTGGTCAAACAAATAATCAATCCTTGGTAATTGATTATTTATTCTTTATTGTTACCCTATTTAACTTTCGATGATCTATACTTAATCGTAAAGAATCATCTTTCTCCTTTACGAATAATACTGAAGCACTTCATAATAACTTACTCGATCGAATATAACTCTAATCTAATAGCTCTTGCAGCTGAGCTTTCAGCTTCTCTAACTTGGTTGGTGCCATTCTATAAGGTGCTATCAAAACCTGCTTTGTTTTCGAATTAAACGTCAATATCGAACTGTACCTCTTTATTTGGAGGTAATCCTTGTAATTCATCCAAAAACACATTTGGAAATTTCCTTACAATTTGAGTATCCTCTATCTTCTTATAATTATTGTACTAGTTCTCTATTATACAGATAACTCATTCTTGAATTGGAGTTAACTACCTTATTTATTTCATTGTGTTGTATCCACTATGGGTCTTTTCTCAACCCTCGAAATTCTTCAACTGACAAAATCGGACAGTATCTTATTTTTCTTATAGCCATTAGAGTCTCATTCATACTATTGAGGAGCTACAACAAGTTATGCAAGCAATACATCTGTAACATAACATCCTAGGGGAATGTACACTTTAGCAATTTCATATTGGACTCGGTTTAACCTCCAGATTCGGCTAAACCTTTGCTGTGATACCACTAAATATAACACCCTCAACGTATATTCGGTATTCGAATACACATTAAAGATGTTACTAACTGGTTACACTGATTTTCAAAGTTGTAAATTTTTTTACCTCAACAAAGTAGTTCAGTGGTTGGCCCTTTCTCAGTTTTCAAACAAAACTATGTCTGGCAACTGCAGCTAGTTTTGACCATGATTTGGTTTGTAAAATACTTTAAGCAATTATTAAAACTAGAATACAATTCAGGGTGAAAACTATGTGTGCTACCTAGACCATTTCTTGATTTTAAAATCACTACGCCCTGCATATTGGCAAAGCGATTTCCAATTGCAGCTGATAACATTTTAATCATGTATGGTTCATTTAACCAATATAATATTCAAATCATAGGATTCCATCTGTCTTACTAGCCTTGTGTACATTAAGCTTTTTAGCTTAACAATTTGCATAAATGCATTTCAAGTATTATAGCCAAAGTATAAAATCATGCCATCTGTAATGCAGGAATAATCATGTATCATGACTATCTTAAGAATCATGTAATCATTGTTCTATGTTCATCAGGTATTCAAATGCATAATAATTCTTTAACATAAACATGATTTCAATATGATTCATATCATCTATCAATTCTGTCAAAGAATCATGATATCATTGGTTCATGTTCATCAAGTAGTCATGCTTGCATCACGTAATCATTTTCATATCATATTCTATAAAATGGTTATACTTTAATCATGCAATCATTTGCATATCATATCCTTTAACATCGCCATACTTTCATTATGCAATCATTTGCATATCATATCCTTTAACATAGCCCAAAGTAAAAAATCATGTGATGTTATGGTACGCGAGTCATCACGACACCGAAATGTTTGCGACGCCTTAGCGTCTGCATCATCATAGCGACTGAGATGAATACGTACATGCCCTTTACTCCTCATACTTGCACATTTTTTGCTATGTAACACTGTAGTGTTTGAACCGACACCGTAGAGTCTATCTCGACCCCAAAGAGTCTATCTCGACCCCAAAGAGTCTACATTGTTTATCTCGACCCCGAAGAGTCTACATTGTTTATCTCAAACCCGAAGAGTCTAGATGGTTCGACCCCGAAGAGTCTACATTGTTTATCTCAAACCCGAAGAGTCTAGATGGTTTAGCTCGACCCCGAAGAGTCTACATTGTCTATCTCGACCCCGAAGAGTCTACATTGTTTATCTCGAATCTGAAGAGTCTACATTGTTTATCTCGACTCTGAAGAGTCTACATTGTTTATCTCGACCCTGAAGAGCCTATATTGTTTATCTCGACCCCAAAGAGTCTACATTGTCTATCTCGACTCCGAAGAGTCTATATTGTTTATCTCGACTCCGAAGAGTCTACATTGTCTATCTCGGCCCCGAAGAGTCTGCATTGTTTATCTCGACCCCAAAGAGTCTACATTGTCAATCTCAACTCCGAAGAATCTACATTGTTTATCTAACTATACCAAAGATTATCACACAAGTACTTGGGCATAACGATATAATACTTTCACCTTCAATATCCAATTTAACAATACTATCAACCATAATTCGATAATGGGCATTTCATATCCAAATATCTAAAATATGATTTTTCTTAGATAAATCATTATGCCATATCAATATATCACATATATCATTTAATATTTCTTTGATCAACATACATTTTCATTATTATCAAAGTTGACTTATTGCAAGTCTTTCTCATATTATATATATATATAAATAGATAAAATGCACCCATTCATCTAACATATCTAATAAATAAGTAAAAATGCACTCACCTGGGTCATGCATGATATTAGCCTCGCTAAGCTATTTCAATACATTTTCCTTGCTTTGCATTGATCTGGTACCCTTAGCCTCATCAATAGCTTACAGTACCATTTGAACATACATAACAATATTCATGTTAGATTTTTTTAATCTAACATTGCTTAACTATATTATACTAGTATAATTATCCGAATATAAAATATTTCCAAAAAGTTTCACTTTTTCCTTTAATGATGCTAAATTTTTCATTATGGTCCCTATTGACCATTTTGCACATTTTACAATTTATTGCAGCTCAAATCATAATTATTCAATAATTCCATCATTTTTCACAAACTTTTACCAAAGTGACATTTTAATCACTAATTTTACACATAAACTTGTATCGAATAATTAATCCAACATTTCTATAATTTTTCTAACATTTTCTTACTTTTAGACCAAAGTTAAATTGGTCCTTGAACTAACCAAGGCTGTTGAAATGGTCCCTTGCCATTTCCTTTCTTGTCAATTTAATCCCTTGCGTTTCTAATTTCAATTCTAACTTCATATAACATATTCAAATCATAAAATCTCATAATCATAATTTTCATAAAATTTTCCCATTATTCTTCCATGTGGCCGAATTGGTCACATAGCTTCTCTAGGCTCATTTTTCATCCAAACAACATTCTAACATGCTCAAATTAAATTTTCCAACATATATTCTTCATTTCCAAGAATTAACACTTAAAACCCCAAATTCTTCCTATATGGCAAATTGGGTGTCTAAACTTTTCAAGGACTTTATTTTAGTCCTAATGCCATAATCAAGCTTCTAAATTCATAATATCTTCAAATCCATCACTAGGATAATTTTCACAACATTTCCCCTAATTTATCAAACATGCCAAAATAGTCACTTAGAAGACTAGTTGAGGATTTTTCATTCAAACATCAAAAAATCAAGCTTCTAATATCATCAATCTTTCATTTTTCATCATAAATTTCAAAACCCTAAATAAAATCCCAAATTTTAGGTTTAGGGTTTATGTCTTCAAACATGAAATTAATCTAAATCTAAGCTTGATTTCAACTCCATAACACTTGATTTACTTAAATCGTACTTCAATCTCAACATAGAACATGAAACCCTATTTTCTCTCTCATCAATAACATGAGCAATTCTTCAAATTACCATACAAAATTACTATCAAAAGAAAGAGCATGAAGCATAGATCAATTTCCCCCAAAGCAACATACCTTGATTCTAACTTTGGTGCTTTCAAAATTGCCTTGGAAAATTTTGTATATTTTTCTTCTTTCTTTCTTGAAGGTTTCGAAATTTTGGAGGAGAAGATGAGCTAATATTTGTTCATCTTTTACTTATTAATGCCACATGTATTAATTAAATGAATATTAATTTCATTTAATTTCTTAGGTCCAAATAATCCTCCAACTATATTTTTATTTTCAAAATTGCCATTTTGTAAAAATTGAACCAAGTCTAGTTTGAATCCAAATAAAATCATTAAAATATTCATAAAAATAATATTTTATGAATTTTACATGGCTTATGGGACTGTCTTTAAAATTCCAATTCGATCTGATTGCCCGATAATCACTTACTACGATTTTCCATTCTTAGAACTATCAAATCAAATATGAAATTATCATAATTCTGATTTCCATAAATAATTATTGTTGACATACAAAATATTCCATAATTTTGAAAAAAAATAAAAATCTTAAAATTTTGACTCGGTCCAATATACTAAAAATTTACCCGTAATCTTTATCGGATAAAATTCTCTTAATAATCCTTAATCAGATATTCATACAAATAATATTAACTCGAACTGATTTTTTTTATCAGCCTCTAGTATTGACATAAGACCTTCCTAATATATCACCCATCCTATACCCTGAGAACATTTAACTTTGTAGTTCTATCGGAATTCGATATTTTATACTGCATTTTTATTCCCGGAATCTATATCAGATTTTTCTCCATGATCTATTTAATCCATGGATTCATCCTGAATCGAACTAAAATATTTCCAACACTTGGAAATGACTTTTATAACCTTTCTCTATCACATGGTAAAATATCATAATTTTTCAGTTCGATCCGGGTATCCAAATTCCACTTAAACTTTGACTATGATTTCCCAATAATCGAATTATCGGATCAAACCAGTAATTCCTCATTTGATTCACACCAATAGGTGCTCTATCTATTTATGAAATAAAACACCTAACTTTCGGGAAATTACAACTTTGGTCCTTCAACTTTTCATATTTCAACTTGTACCACCCAAGTTTTTAAAAGCTTATCATTTTGGTCACTAAACTTTAACCTTAAATTCTCATTCAAATTTTCCTTGGATTTTAACCAAATTTTGCGAGTATCTTATTTTACTCATTCTCGATCGCATAACACCTCAAAGCCTCATAAATTTCTTTTCTACGGTCCATAATTGACAAAATCCTAACTTTTGCATTTTTGTCATTTTAGTCACTAAGTAAGCTTTTAAGCCCTTATCTTAGTACTAAATGACCCTTAATCAACATATCAAATTTTGGGGTATTACAATTCTTCCCCCTTTAATAAAATTCGTCCTCAAATTTTCAAAATGTACATATTTTAAATAGTTTCGGGTAATGCTCTCTCATTTTCCTTTCGGTCTCCTAAGTTACCTCATCCACTTTGTGGTTTTTCCAAAGGACTTTGACCAATGGAATTTTCTTATTCCTTATTCCTTTTAATTTCATATGCTAAGATTTTCATCAGTTCTTCTTCATACATCAAATATCGGGTTGTAATTCAACTTCCTTTAGGTTGATAATATGAAAAAGGTCTGACCGATACCTTTGAAACAAATTCACATAAACTATATCGTGAATCTTGTTCATCTCTGAAGGTAAAGTCAATTAATAAGTCATTTTTTCATCTATTTTAAGAGTCTCATACGGTCCAATGAGTCTAAGACCAAGTTTTCCTTTTGACCAAAGCATAGTATTTTTTTTCCAAGGTGAAACTTTCATACATACTTTGTTTCTGAATTTAAACTCAATATTCTTTTTCTTTTTATCCGCATGTGCTTATAGTCGATCTGCAGCTGCTTTAGGATTATTTTAAAGAACCCTCACTTTGACTTCTATTTCTCGAGTCAAATCAACTCTATCCACTTTTGGATTATTCCAAACATTTCAATCATTTCCCACAATCATGTGTTCTCAATAATTTAGGCTTGTAACTTATCTTCAAAGATCAGAATAGTCCAACTAACTGTCCTTCTATTAAAATTTCTTTCTTCATTTCACCATGAACTGGTCCAAGAAGGGTTGAAACACCCTATTCATCAAATCATTATATGAGACGGGGCATTTGTAAGTCCAAACGACATCATTAAGAACTCGTAGTGACCATAACGAGTCCTGGGTGTTGTCTTTGGTATATTTTCTTCCTTAACTTTTAACTGATAATAATCCAATTAAAGGTCAATCCTTTAGGTACACAGTTGTACCTTGGTGCTGGTCAAAAAAATCCTCAATCCTTGGTAATGGATTATTTATTCTTTATTGTTATCCTATTTAAATTTTGATTATCTATACTTAATCGTAAAAAATCATTTTTCTTCTTTACGAATAATACTGAAGCACTTCATAGTAACTTACTCGATCGAATATAACTCCAATCTAATAGCTCTTGTAGTTGAGCTTTCAACTTCTCTTACTTGGTTGGTGCTATTCTATAAGGTGCTATCAATACCTGCTTTATTCTCGAATTAAACGTAAATATCGAACTGTACCTCTTTATTTGGAGGTAATCCTAGTAATTCATCCAAAAACACATATGGAAATTCCCTTACAATTGGAGTATCCTCTATCTTCTTATAATTATTGTACTAGTTCTCTATTATACAAATAACTCATTCTTGAATAGGAATTAGCTACCTTATTTATTTCATTGTGTTATATCCACTATGGGTCTTTTCTTAACCCTCGAAATTCGTCAATTGATGAAATCTAACAGTATCTTATTTTTCTTATAACCATTAGAGTCTCATTCATACTATTGAGGAGCTACATCAAATTATGCAAGCAATACATCAGTAACATCACATCCTAGGGGCATGCACGCTTTAGCAAATTCATATTGGACTCGGTTTAACCTCCAGAATCGGCTAAACCTTTGCTTTGATACCACTAAATATAACATCATCAACGTATATTCGGTATTCGAATACACATTAAAGATGTTACTAACTGGTTACACTAATTTTCAGACTTGTAATTTTTTTCTACCGCAGCTAGTTTTTACCCTAAATTGGTATGTAAAATACTTTAAGTAGTTATTAAAATGAGAATATAATTCAGGGTGAAAACTATGTATGCTGCCTAGACCCTTTTTTATTTTAAAATCACTAAGCGATAAACGACCAACTAAGTTTAAAATCGTTTAAAGCATTTTTTCTAATATTTTTAATTCCTAAAACAAAGTCAAGTTACTAGATCACACATCCACATTAACGTATAAGTAGAGTACAAAAATTTAGTCATACAGAATAACTACTTATTTAATATCTATACATGCCCCACTAGACTAGGATGTGGTGATACTTACTGATGATACAGACTAAATTGATCCAATGATGTATAGCTTCTCCTCTGCTATCTAGTTCGAAGTACCTATGTGTGATACAAAACACACGTTAAGTATAACTTAGTGCGGCATAACCATAACAATGCAAAACAATGATTATAAATAACACAGCCCTACAGATTGGCAAGCGATTTCCAATTGCAGTTGATAACATTTTAATTATGTATAGTTCATTTAACCAATATAATATTCAAATCATAGGATTCCATACGTCTTACTAGTCTTGTGTACATTAATCTTTTTAGCTTAACAATTTGCATAAATGCATTTCAAGTATTATAGCCAAAGTATAAAATCATGTCATCTGTAATGAAGGAATAATCATGTATCATGACTATCTTAAGAATCATGTCATCATTGTTCTATGTTCATCAGGTATTCACATGCATAATAATTTCTTTAACATAAACATGCTTTCAATATGATTCATATCATCTATCAATTCTGTCATAGAATCATGATATCAATGGTTCATGTTCATCAAGTAGTCATGCTTTCATCACATAATCATTTGCATATCATATTCTGTAACATGGTCATACTTTCATCATGCAAATATTTGTATATCATATCCTTTAACATAGCCATACTTTCATTATGAAATCATTTGCGTATCATATCCTTTAATATAGCCCAAAGTAAAAATTCATGTGATGTTATGGTGCGCGAGTCATCTCGACACCGAAGTGTCTACGACACCTTAGCGTCTGCATCACCGAAGTGACTGAAATGAGTATGTACTTTAGGACGCCCTTTGCTCCTCATACTCGCACATTTTGTGCTATGTAACACCATAGTGTTTGAACCGACTCCGTGGAGTCTAACTCGAACCCGAAGAGTCTACATTGTCTATCTCGACCCCGAAGAGTCTACATTGTTTATCTCGACCCTGAAGAGTCTACATTGTTTTTCTCGACCCCTGAAGATTCTACATTGCTATCTTAACTCCGAAGAGTCTACATTGTTTATCTCGACTCCGAAGAGTCTACATTGTTTATCTCAACCCCGAAGAGTCTATATTGTTTATCTTGACCTTGAAGAGTATACATTTTCTATCTCAACTCTAAAGAGTCTACATTGTTTATCTCGACTCCGAAGAGTCTACATTGCCTATCTCGACCGACTCTGAAGAGTCTACATTGTTTATCTCGACTCGGCAGAGTCTACATTGTCTATCTCGACTCCGAAGAATCTACATTCTTTATCTAACTATACCAAAGATTATCACACTAGTACTTGGGCATAACGATATAATACTTTCACCTTCAATATCCAATTCATCAATACTATCAACCATAATTCGATAATGGGCATCTCATATCCAAATATCTAAAATCTGATTTATCTTAGATAAATCATTATGCCATATCAATATATCACATATACCATTTATTATTTCTTTGATCAACATGCATTTTCATTATTATCAAAGTTGACTTATTGCAAGTCGTCCTCATATTATATATATAAATAGATAAAAATGCACTCATTCATCTCACATATCTAATAAATAAGTAAAAATGCACTCACCTGGGCCATGCATGATATTAGCCTCGCTAAGCTATTTTGATACTTTTTTCCTTGCTTTGCTTTGATCTGGTACCCTTAGCCTCGTCAATAGCTTTACAGTACCATTTGAATAGACATAACAATATTCATGTTAGATTTTTTTTAATTTAACATTCCTTAACTATACTATACTAGTATAATTATCCGAATATAAAATATTTCCAAAAATTTTCACTTTTTCCTTTAATAATGCCGAATTTTTCATTATGGTCCCTAGTGACCATTTTGCATATTTTACAATTTATTCCAGCTCAAATCACAATTATTCAATAATTCCATCATTTTCACTAACTTTTACCAAAGTGACATTTTTTACTTTTAGACCAAACCTAAATTATTCCTTGAACTAACCAAGGCTGTCAAAATGGTCCCTTGCCATTTCCTTTCTTGTCAATTTAATCCCTTGGATTTCTAATTTCAATTCTAACTTCATATAATATATTCGAATCATAAAATCTCATAATCATAATTTCCATCAAATTTTCCCATTATTCTTCTATGTCGCCGAATTGGTCACTTAGCTTCTCTAGGCTCATTTTTTATCCAAACAACATTCTAACATGCTCAAATTAATTTTTCCAGCATATATTCTTCATTTCCAAGAATTAACACTCAAAACCCCAAATTCTTCCTATATGGAAAATTGGGTGTCTAAACTTTTCAATGACTTTATTTTCACAATATTTCACCTAATTTATCAAACATGCCAAAATAGTCACTTAGAAGACTAGTTAAGGATTTTTCATTCTAACATCAAAAAATAAAGCTTCTAATATCATCAATCATTCATTTTCAGCATAAATTTCAAAACCCTAAATAAAATCCCATTTTTTAGGGTTAGGTTTTCTGTCTTCAAACATGAAATTAATCTAAATGTAAGCTTGATTTCAACTCCATAACACTTGATTTACTTAAATCGTACTTCAATCTCAGCATAGAACATGAAACCCTATTTTCCCTCTCATCAGTAACATGAGCAATTCGTCAAATCACCATACAAAATTACTATCAAAAGAAAGAGCATGAAGCATAGATCAATTTTTCTCAAAGCAACATACCTTGATTCTAACTTTGGAGCCTTCAAAATTGCCTTGGAAAATTTTATATATTTTCCTTCTTTCTTTCTTGTAGGTTTTGAAATTTTGGAGGAGAAGATGAACTAGTATTTGTTCATATTTTACTTATTAATGCCACATGTATTAGTTAAATGAATATTAAATTCATTTAATTTCTTAGGTCCAAATAATCCCCCGTCTATATTTCTATTTTTCAAAATTGCCATTTTGTAAAAATTGAACCAAGTCTAGTTAAAATCCAACTAAAATCATTAAAAAATTCATAAAAATAATATTTTATAAATTTTCCATGTCTTATGGAACTGCCTTTAAAATTCCAATTCGATCCGATTACCCGATAATCACTTACTACGATTTTCCATTCTTAGAACTATCGAATCAAATCTGGAATTCTCATAATTCTGATTTCCATAAATAAATATTGTTGACATACAAAATATTCCATAATTTTGAAAAAAAAACCAAAATCTTAAAATTTTGACTCGGTCCAATATACTAATAATTTACCCGAAATCTTTATCGGATAAAATTCTCTTAATAATCCTTTATCAGATATCCATACAAATATTATTAACTCGAACTAATTTTTTTATCAGTCTCTAGTATTGACATAGGACCTTCCCAATATGTCACCCATCCTATACCCTGAGCACACTTAACTTTATAGTTCGATCGGAATTCGATATCTTATATTGCATTTTTATTCCCGGAATCTATATCAGATTTTTCTCCATGATCTGTTTAATCCATGGATTCATCCTGAATCGAACTAAAATATTTCCAACACTTGGAAATGAATTTTATAACCTTTCTCAATCATATGGTTAAATTTCATAATTTTTCAGTTCGATATGGGTATCCAAATTCCTCTTAAGCTTTGACTGCAATATCCTAATAATCGAATTATCGGATCAAACCAGTAATTCCTCATTCGATTCAAACCAATAGGTGCTCTCTCTATTTATGAAATAAAACACCTAAATTTTGGGAAATTACAACTTTGGTCCTTCAACTTTTCATATTTCAACTTGTACCACCCAAGTTTTTAAAAGCTTGTCATTTTGGTCACTAAACTTTAACCTTAAATTCCATTCAAATTTTCTTGGATTTTAACCAAATTTTGCAAGTATCTTATTTTACTAGTTCTCTATCAAATAACACCTTAAAACCTCAAAATTTTCTTTTCTACAGTCCATAGTTGAGAAAATCCTAACTTTTGCATTTTTGTCATTTTAGCTACTAAGTAAGCTTTTAAGCCCTTATCTTAGTACTAAATGACCCTTAATCAACATAGCAAAATTTGTGGTATTACATTCAAACCCATAATTTGTTTTTTGGAGTTCATAAATCACCTCTCATACCCCCAAAACCCAGAGTTAGGACCTCAAAATGAACCTACAAGTTATGGGAAGTGGTTTAAGTGGTTTCCTACCATTTTTAAGCCACATTAATACCAATCTTAGGATTAGCCATTATAGAGGTCTTAAGCACTCAAACAACTAAAATGTCAACCAAGCAACAAAGCAATCGAATTTATAATTTCCAGGAACACAAAGGAGTTAGTAGTGTGTTTAGAAACAAACTTTTAGCAAACAAATAGCATTGAAACAAAAATATGATGACTGAGCACATCACAAATGAGTATATAAACTGGATTCAGGGTAATTTAAAACTTTTTACAAGTTGGATAGACCTTCAACCTTAAGTCATGAGCAGACAAATCATACACATCTTAATAAGGACTCTTCAGTCACCATGCCATAACTTGTTCTTATAAATAGTTACTTCAAACCATAACATTTATTACTACATACAAACTACTACGGTAAACTCTTGGACATCACATGCATAACATAGCTTAGTCAACAAATAATTATTCGAGACATTTTAGACTATATACAAGGAGTTTCAGTCACCTTGTTTACCATTAACCAATTAGATCGACACTTAATTCACTTCTAGACAAATACAGATAACTTTTGCATAGCATGATTAAAACATAGGCCATATACACTTAAACATTTACTCGTTCCAATCATTAAACTAGCCCTTTTTAACTATACTACTTTTACTTAAGGTTTAACTCAATGCTTTACATAATCAAGTTTGTAACATACATACTCTCAAGATGGTTGGGCTCTTAAGAACATCATAGGCAACTAAACAACAGATTACATTCAATACATGGAAATCACTAAGTTTTAGCATGATCATTCTCATGTTCATCACTTTTAATTTTATTTAAGTTGTAAGGTGTCCTACCCAAATTATTCATGATCCAAACCCTTTAAGGCATCATAAATCATGTTGCTTCTAAGATGGTTAAACACTCAATTACGACACTAGTATTACTTAGCTATCAAGCAACTACTAAATCATGCCAACTATTAAATCACATGCAACATACCATCACCAAGAGATAATAATGATAATAAGGGCCTATTACAAACTTGAAAACTCATTAGGCTTATATACATGATAAGACATAAAAGGAATCTAATATATCAATGCATGCTTAACCACTATGTGCCACCAACTAGGAGTACACTTAAGAATTTACAAACATACATCCTGATTCTTGTGATCTCGTCCAAGCTCTTTAGACAAACGAAGGTAAGGTTACCCTAAAATGTTGGAAGGAAAAGGGGTAAGCAATTGCTTAGTGAGGTAGTTTAAAGCAAATACAAAGTGAAATAATAATTGATCCTATCACCAAAATTTATTAGTCATGTACAAGATTCTACGCTTGGACAAGAAGTTAGCCATTTTAGAGTGAGACTTTTGAACAAAGATACAACATACTTGATTGTTTGAACAAAGTACAAACATATATGAATACTTAGATACTCAACAAGGCACATACTTATATACATGGGAAATCAACCAAGTACATATGCATTTGTACACACACACGTAATCTAATAGGCTTAAGTACATGGATACTCAACACATATACATAGATACTTGTACACATATGACATCGAATATGCATATATTCATGTATACTCAACATAGATACATATACATTTATATACATGTGACATCGATTAGGCATATATTCATGTATACTCAACATAGATACATATACATTTATACACATGTGACATCGATTAGGCATATATTCATGTATACTCAACATAGATACATATACATTTATACACATGTGACATCGATTAGGCATATATTCATGTATACTCAACATATATACATATACATTTATACACATGTGACATCGATTAGGCATATATTCATGTATACTCAACATAGATACATATACATTTAATATGCAAGTTACTACAATAAATCCTTGATTCCACTTATAATCTTTAGCACTATCTAGGTATATTTATTTATATCAATTTAGTCCACCAGACATGTATACACATTGATACATTACAAAAGAGTCCACCATGTCTACCTTTCATACAAAACAGCATAGCAATATTGTTTATCCCACAGTTATCATATATATACATTACCTTCCAATGTAAATTATTAAGCATATTGAATAACAATTATGAATTTCTTATACATCAAGCTATCATACATAACCTATTAGAAACATGGATTATTTATCTCATAAAACACCAGACATATTTTAATCATAGCGCAACATAGGCATGATTTTACTTATCAATTAACTTATCAATTGAACAAATCATACATTCAAATTTCTTATTAGTATAAGATATCAAACTTAGTATATCCTTGATTATGTTTGTGTTTCAAAAGAGTTATTAAACATAGCATCACAAAAGTATGTATACTTATCATTTATTTTATCATACATAACATATCATGGCATAGATACTTGTCATACGGACTTCAATGTAGTAACATAAAACATAGGTGCTAATCACCTTATTTATCAAACGTAGTTAATTTGTGTAACTTATAACTTCAATATTTACCTTTTTCATATTCTTAGAAGTTAAGTAGGGTTCTAAACTAATTCAAGGAACTAACTATTTGAATAGCCATATCCAATGACACACACATCTCTTTCCATATTAAATCACGCAAAAGTCATATATAAGTGATCATTACTGAGTAGGTAGATTACCTAACATGGTACCTCATTAATATAAATTACTTATCATATAATTATCAAACACTTTACATCGAGGTATGAATTCCTTATTTCATAAGTTATTAAAGTAGATATAATTAATTTAGTTTGCACATATCAATGTTATATCTTAACATAGTCTTGAGAATTCAAGTAACCTATCAACACGTAAATTACTTGTCCATTGCTTATCAACAAATTACCGAGCATAGAATATCATGATCGAAAGTTACTTGTCATAAAAGATAGCAAGCATTGCCTAATATGGAATGGATTGCTTAACATCAGAGGTGTTTGACACAACATATCATAGGCTTAAATTACTGGTCACCAAGACCATAATACATAGTATATCTTAAGCATGTGATATTTATCATATAAGATTACAACCATAGCATTTTATAGATATGGAATTCTTGTCATAAGGAGTATTAAAATTATTCATTAGCTTAACTTGAAATTCATCATTTTATTTTTAACATAGCCTCTCATTCGATGTAAATACACATATTAGAGAAATGCTCATTCTCATTAGAATCATGTTACTTATCAAACAAGTTATCACAACTCTTCATTTATTCAACTTATAATCTCATACTTTCTTATTATCATAGCCTTGAGAATCGAATTACAGCCTAGGTACATGAATCCCCAACCATCTGTCGCCCATATAAAATGGTACCACATTATCGGTCAATCCCTCCTACTGTCGCCAAGTGACCACAATACTTCCCTCCTATTATCACCAAATGACGACCATAGTCCACCCTAACACGAGCTCTATGGACTCTATGGCATGCCAACTATACCTAAGACTAACTCGAGACCAAGGCTTTAACATTTATCATCTTTTTATAACATACAGTGAGCATAGCTCCACATCGTATAACATATCAAGATTTCATTACCCCTTTCTCATTATGGGTATATAGGTATGTTCACCACATGTGAACTCAACATTTTTTTCTCTTTTTCTAATGGCCTTATAGCCAAGATCACTTTTTTCATATATATATATATATATCTTTTTGTATTTAAGTTATTAAGCTCACATAAAGGTAAACATAATCAAGAATTATTCATCAATTCACAAAACAACCATTTTTATTCATTTATGTGTCTTTCGAATCACGCAAGCATTCCCATAACATTTTAAGCATTTTAAATCATAGTCATGCTTCCAACCAAATTATCATATCACGAAGTACTTTTCACTAAAGTGCTCACCTTGCCTCCAAGCTTGCGCATTCATAGCATAAATTAACCAATTTTAAGTAAACATAACTAGAAGGCAATGCTCGGGAAGGTTATTATCCTATCCCGAGACTTTAAACTACACTCACCTCTTATCCCGAGGTTACGGGATACTAGAATCCTTAATCAAATCTTGCTACTTATCCAATTCCTTTCCTAGCTTCTTCTTGGTCTAACATGACAAAAAGTGCAACTATGTATTAGCATAATTCCTAGCAAACATTCACTTATAAAATATTCATTATCTCATGTGAGGGTATATTATCAGTTCACTAAGCACTCATGTAAACATCAAACAGGGCAGCATACATACATGCATTTTCATATATATCAAAACAGTCCTCTAGGATTCATTTAATTAAAATTCTGCCCTGCATTCAACTATACTCTAATTCATGCTCAATCAGTCTATTATGTTAGCAAAACAGCCCCTAATGACTTTTAAAATAACTCCAAAACATTCAAGTTTTATTTAAACAGTTTCAAACATTATTTGCATGCTTGTCAAGCAATTCATTAACATTTATCTAACACAATTTAGTCCCTTAACATCATAACTTCGTGGAAACAGCCCACTAAAGTACTTATTTACAAAACAAGGCAACATTACAAGTGTATACATTCCCATATTCATCAAAACAGCCCCTACTATGATTTTGATTGAGCTAAAACAGTCCCTAAGATACACTTACAGCCTTGAAAAACATTTGTTCAATACATTGTTACCAATTTTAATGATTAAACAATCCTTATCATGCTAAAAATCAAAATTGTTTCATTCCATGTCACATTCGAATCATACCAATTTAATACCTAAATTTCCAACAACTTCCCAGCAATTTCCAGCATTGATTATCTTTCTAATGTATCAAATTTAATAGTACTAATGCAATTGATATCCAATTCATATTTCAATCAATAATGCCTACTCCTACTAACTACAAACAAACTAGCTCTTTTAAACATGAAAGAGTTTCTACCATCAAATACTATATCTAATTATATTCAACCATATTGCTACCTTGAATTAAAGAGAATTAAAGGAAGACTTACATTCTTCGTTACACAATTCTAATTCAAGCACCAAGATCATCAAGTTCTTTAACAAGCAAATACCATGGATTATTCTCCCTCTCTCTCTATTTCTATGCTTTTGGTTCTAAGGGGAATAATGAAGAAGATGATGAGAATTCGTTTGTTTCATACAAACTTCAACTACAAGTGCCATGATCTCCCGAGGCCACTCCATCATTCTCCTTTTAATTAAAATTTTACCATGCAATCTACTAATTTTTATAACAAATCTATATGGTCACTTCATTTTAATTCCTCAAATTTTCTTATGTTTCAGTTAAGCCCTACAAGCCACCAATATAGTCACCTAACTAAATTTTCCTTAAAAGTCATATTAAGACATTTTCCTAATTCAAATTTCAGGGTGTTACATTTGCATTGGGTATGAGAGCTGGAGAAAGGAATAGTTGAAAAAGAGAGATAAGGGAGATAAATGATGATATCATCTACACTTTTTTGTAGAAAACATAAAGGCTCTCAACTTTACCCTTCAAAAATAAGGTGGAATTACCCTTTTGTCCCTCATTCTCCAACCCAACATATGTCTAAGCCCAAAACTCAAGCACATCAACTAAAAACAAGTCTAAAAGGCTCATAAAGGCCCAAACTCTCAGCCCCAAATGCAAAGCCCACTCTTCCGGTTAATCCGACCCTCGAATTCTAAAATCCAAGTTGTTGCAACTCTCCCCTCAAAGAAAATTTCACCCTCAAAATTTATCTTTTGGAAAAATATGTGGATAAAGCAACTTCATGTCCTTCTCGACTTCCCACATAGCCTCCTCGACTCTGTGGTTCCTCCATAACAATATTACTACAGGTATACACTTATTACGCATCTCTTTGACTCTTTTGTCCAAAAATCTTATCGATTATTCCTCGTAAGTCAAGTCGGTGTTGATCTCAATCTCTTCAAGCGGGATAACATGCAAAGGATCGGAACGGTAGCGTCTTAACATAGATAAATTGAACACATTATGGATGTGCGCCATCTCTAGAGGTAAGGCTAACTGATAAGCCACGAGTCTAACTCTCTCTAGAATCTCATACAACCCGATAAACCTTAGGCTTAACTTGCCCTTTTGCCCAAAGTGGATCGCTCTCTTCCATGGTGACACATTGAGGAACACTTTGTCACTAACCTCATACTCAATGTGTTTGCGCTTTCAGTCTGTATAAGCTTTTTGATGATCAAATGCTACTTGCATCTTTCCTTAATAATCTAAACTTTTTCCTCGATTTATCTGATCAACTCTGACCCCATAATCTCTCTCATTAAGCTTGATCCAACACAAAGGGTGTCCTACACTTACATCCATATAAGGCCTCAAAAGGAGCCATCTTGATGCTTGACTAGAAGATGTTGTTGTACGTAAACTCAACAAGTGGTAGTTGCTCTTCCTAACTTTTATCGAAGTTAATGATATAACACCGGATCATGTCTTCCAAAATCTAGATAACTCGTTCAGATTGACCATCGGTCTGAGGGTGAAAAGTTGTACTGAAATACAACTTGGTATCTAAAGCCTCAAGTATCTTTTTCTATAACCTTTCCATGAAAAATGTAGATATCTATCTGATATAATCGATGATGGCACTCTATGCAACCATACTATCTCTTGGATATACAACCGTGCCAACCTCTTAAACGTAAAATCTATACGCACATGTAAGAAATATACAGAATTAGTCAAATGATCTATTATCACCCATATAGCATCATGCTTCTTTTGCATCAATGGCAAACAAGTCACAAAATCTATGGTTATACGATCCTATTTCCATTTTAGAATCTAAATGGATGAAGTAAGCCTAAAGGAATCTGGTGCTCAGCCTTAACTTACTGACAAGCTAAGGATCTTGTCACAAACTCGGATACATCCCTTTTCATACTAAGCCACCAATAAAAAGGACAAAGGTCTTGATACATCTTGTTACAACTTGGATGCATAGCGAAAGGATTACGGTGTGCTCCTGTAGTATACAATCCCGTAAATCATCTAACGCTAGAACATACAACCAATCTCTAAAGTACAAGATCTCACCATCTTGCACTTCAAAATCGGACGCCTCACCTCTTTGAACTATCTCAATTTTTGCCACCAACTCTTCGCCAAACACTTGTGTTCCTTAATCTCTTACACTAAGGTGGGATCTACAAGAAGCTCGGCTAACAACCTACCATCATCAGTCATCCTAAACTAGGAAAACACCGCCCTCAGATCTAACATAGACTTTCGGCTCAAAGCATTGGCTACCATGTTAGCTTTACCGGGGTGATACTTTATGATGCAATATAGTCCTTTAACAATTTAATTCATCACCTTTGTCTCAAATTCAACTCTTTTTGGGTGAAGATGTACTTCAAACTCTTGTTATCGGTGTAGATGTAACAATTTTCTCCATACAGATAATACCTCCAAATCTTCAACGCAAAGATAACTGCAACAAGCTCCAAATCATGCATAGGGTAATTCTGTTCATGAGGCTTAAGTTGTCTTGAGGCATAAGCAACCGCCTTACCCTCTTGCATGAGAAAAGAACCAAGAACATTCAATGAAGCATCATTAAACAAAACATAATCCTTTCTGGGCTCGGGCTACGTCAAAACTGAATCCTCTGTAAGATAAGCCTTCAACTGTTCAAAGCTTTATTGTCTCCTCTTGTTCCATTCAAATGGAGCTCTTTTCTGTAGCAACTTGGTCATAGGTGCCGCTATAATGGAAAAGCCCTTGACAAAATTGTGATAATATCTGGCAAGCCCAAGGAAACTACAGACTTTTGCAATATTTCTATATGGTTTCCACTCTACCATTGCTTGAATCTTTTATAGACGGACTTGGATCTTATTCACTGCAACAATATGGCCCAAAAATGCCACCCCGAAAAACCAAAAATTACATTTAATAAACTTAGCAAAAAGTTGCCTCTCCCTCAAGGTCTAGAGAACAATAGGAAGATGATAGTCGTGCTCCTCCTCTGAGCTCAAATAAACCAAGATATCATCTATGAAGACAACTACAAACTGATCTTGGTAAGACTAAAAGATCCGATTCATCAGGTGCATAAAAGACGTTTATGAATTGGTAAGCCCAAAAGGCATTACCAAAAATTCATAATGTCCATACAACCTCTTAAAAGTGATTTTCTAAACATCTTCTTCTACTACCTTCAACTTGTAGTAACCTGACCTCAAGTTAATCTTTAAAAATACACTGGCACCTCTTAACTGATCAAACAGATCATCTATTCTTGGTAGGGGATAACAATTCTTCACCGTTACCTTATTGAGCTAATAATAGTTAATGCACATCCTCATCGACTCATCATTCTTCTTGACAAACAAGACCGATGCATCCCAAGATGATATGCTCGATCAAATGAACCCTCTTTCTAATAACTCTTGAATCTGATTCTTTAACTCTCTTAATTATATCGACACCATGTGATACGGTGCAATAGATATAGGTGTTGTGCCAGGCATCACAACTACCTAAAAATTTGACTCATGATATAGAGGAAGTTCTAGTATCTCTTTCGAAAACACATCAGCAAACTCTCTAACAGTTCGAAGGCTATCAAGCATCATACTCTCAGCATTTGTGTTAACCATGCAAACCAAGAAAGCCTCGCAACCTTGTTGGATCATCTATTGTGCCGCTAAAGCTAACACTACATTAGAAAGGCAAGGATTCATCTCACCCTTCACCATCAACTTGGCCTCATCCAAACCATGAGGCTTAAGGCTCTTCACCCTATAACCCAACAGCGTATCATGCTAAAACAACCAATCCATCCCTAGGATAGTATCAAACTCTTGAAATAGTAACACCATCAGGTTGGCCGGAAAGATAAAACCTTGAACCTCAATTGGACACCTCTGATACACTTTATCCACAAATACATCATACCCCAAAGGACTAGTCACACATACTCATCTCTCAAAATCTTCGATAGAAATACCTCACTACTGAGATATTCCACTACGGATGTAGGAATGAGTAGACCCTGAATCCACAAGAGCAACTATTAGAACTGAAAATAAGGTAAACATACCTGAGATGACATCGGTAGCCTTATAGTCCTTCTAGGCCTTAACTGCATACAGTCTCACGGGTACCCTAGCAGTAAACTGAATTGTACCCCTACTCTAATGTCTAGACATATAGCTCATCCCTCTACTAGTAAATCCCTAACCTTTCTATAGAGGATAAGAGGTCATCTAAGTCTGGACTGAGGTGGTGTCAGCAGCTGACGGACAGTCCCACAGAAAATAGTCTAGAAACCCACAACTATAGCAAACTCTGAATGTCTCCCAACACTCGCATCTATACTTACATCCACACAAATCACAAACTGGTGCACCTGCACTCTTCTGTGAGCCCTTTGAGCTCATCATAGACAAAAAAGAAGGCCTCCTACGGCCAGCTGATTCTGACTTACGGTCTGGTCTTGCGTTTTGATTCGAAGCTCCTCTACCTTGGCTCTAACGATTTCTATTCCTCCCATAATAATTCTGTAAGTTGTTGGAAAAGTTTTGAAGTCTTCCACTTGAGCTCCCTTGTTGGCCAGCCGGGCCATAGCTTAAACCTTGCACTTGCTCAAGTGACTTTGCACTAGCAGTCAAATCTGAAAACACTTTCGGTAGGGCAGTAGTCAAGTAGGTCTGAATATTTTTTCTCAAACCCTTAATAAAACTCTTGCACTTTATCTTATCAGTAGCAACCAATTCAGAGGCTTATCTACTCAACTGTAGGAACTCTTACTCATACTCAAAGATTGATCGGTTCTCTTAGACCAAATGGTTGAATCGATCCCTCAAACCATCAATGTAGGCTTCTCCACCATATTTTTTCTCAAATTCATCCAAAAAGTCATCCCATGTAGGTTGGTTAAGATACCAACCCAACTCTACTGTCTTTCACCATTCCCGAGCATTCTCCTTAAACAGGGAGAGAACACATGTCAACTTATCCTCGAGTTTTAACCTTATCTGTCTCATGATCCAACGAGTGTCCCTCAACCACTAATTCGCCTTAACTAGATTGTCTTGCCACATTCCAATAAAGTCTATTGCACCATGGTGACGCATCCTCTTAATTGGCGTCTCACAAGGGGTAGCCGAAGGCCTAGGTGTGGCTCTCACAATCCGGTGAAGGGCTTATTGTAGATGAGAGAAATAATTGGCCCCTTGACTCATGTCATCCTTCAATAGCTCCTCTGAATCAAGGACATAATCCTCATCATAGCTTCATTCTTGGGAGCCTCAACTCTCCTCTCAATCTCATGCTCTCCTTGGTATGATTACTTTCTGCACAAACAAAAAAATAAGTTTACACCATCGAATATTTCACTTAAATAAGTACGACTTTGACTTATGGGTAACGTATTCGTTAGACCCTTATACAACACTCTCTGGACAAACCAGGGCCTTTCTAGAATTGGCCAAACCTAGGCTCTGATACCACTAAATGTCATACCCTTGTAATGCCCTAAAAATAAGGTTAGAAGTTTAAGGGTTTGGTCAGGTCGGGTTCGATTCGATTGAACCAGATTAACTGGTAAAATGAGTTTCAGGAAACTATTATTTTAAAATTTAAAATGGTTGGGTTTAAAATTGGTTTGGCTTATTAAGAATATTTAATTATGTCATCAAAAATTTTGGTAATTGATTTGAAGGTTAATTTAACTAATTAAGGTGACATTTGAATTTTGGTGACTAAATTGTAAAGGTTGCAAAATTATTTTAAGGACTAAAATGTAATTGGGAAAATACTAAGAATCCTTAGAGAGCTATTATTTCCAAATGTTTTAATTAAATTTTTCCTCCTTAATTGGGTAAGACTTTGACAGTTAATTGATTTCCTAAATCACTTTCCTATTCTATCAAATTTTCTTGGATTTTTCTTTCTCATTTTCTCTTATTTTCCATCTCTTTTTCCAATCATGATTTCCAGATTTTCTTACAAATTTCAGTGGAGATTTCATCTTTGGATTCCTTATTTGATTCTTAACAAAACCTCTTAGAAATTTCACAAAGATTTCATCAATTTCTCAAGTTGTTTTCAAGAGAAAACTTATGTCAATTTTGGTGGGAGGTTCTTCAAAGGTAAATTTATTCTTATCTTTTAAAACTAAGTTTCTTTATTGAAATTCCCTAATAATTGACTTATGCTTTTTTTATTATAACGTAGTTTTGCATTTTAATTCAAGAAAATGGGATTTATTAATAATTTTGATGTTTTCCTTAAATTCTTGTTTTACAAGATGGTTGTTGGAAATTCTTATTGGGTTAATTCACATTTTGTTTGTATAAATATAATGTAAAATGAGATTTTCATAATCAATCCCAAAACTATTTGATTGGTGAGTTTTTAAGGTATCTTAAAGGTTATTTGGGGCTGTTATGTTAGATTCTTGATTGTTGGAGGTATAAGGATGTTATAAATATGTTTTTGGATGTTCAATGGTGTTGCTAAGATGTTAGAAACTTAGGTTTATGGTTGAAGGTTGTTTGATAGCCGTTAAAGGTTATTTTCAATGTTTAGGCTAGCTTTCGAATGCAATTTCGTTGGGAATTGCAGGGGTGATTGTAAGCTAGTGTTAGAATGCATTTTAATTCATTTTTCCTCTGGTTTTGTGTGACCAAAATAGGGGAGGGTCAAGCCTAGCTCATTTTTTGGAAGTTGACTCATTTTTAAGGCTTGGAACACAACGGCGAGCAAAGTGTTGCACATTGGTGAGTTTATATGTGTTTCAGATACTTATCTAAGCTTAGAAAGCTTATCTAAGCTCAGAAGTAAGTTTTCCCCATTTTTTCCTTTTGAAGGTCGATTTGATATGAGATTTGATTTGCATGTTTTGGTTGAAAAATATGGATTAGTTTACTTATTGTTTTTGCATCGTTTTAAAAGATATGCAATGTTTTATCAAGTTATGGATGCCTAAGAGCATTAAGAAATGGTTCCTAAATTGAACGTGGTTATTGCCTAAGCAATGTGATATTTCCATTTGGAAAATGGTTTGCTAAAATTCATAAGGGAGTAACAATAAGTAAATATGTTTAGAAGTGTTTACTGGCTATGTGTGACAAGCAAAGAAAAGTATCGGATATAGTTGGCATGCCATGGGGTTTAAAGTGCACTAAATATGTTAAGTCGATCACCCTGAGGCTCAAGAGTATGTAGTAGGCTACTCGGGCTAGTGGATTGTCACTTGTGTATGCAGTAGGCTACCCAAGTTGATGTTGTACCTTATGTAGGATTAAGGTAAGACTCTTCGGGTCAAGGTATGGTTTGGTAGAAGTTGTTTACCAGGAAATCCATGTATCTGGTGTGGTTTTAAAAGGTCATTATAAATACCAATATATGAGAAACAAATGGGAAACTATATTTTGCATATGGTTGTTATGCATATCACGTTTTGAAAAGAGATTCAAAGGTGTTGGTTTTTACACTCTTGTTTTTAATGCATTGATAAATGTAGGAGAGTGAAACCACTAAGAAAATGTTTGCTTACCCTTTCATTCTTCTTTGTAGAAAGTTGAAGATTGAGGAAGCATTGGAGCAAGGAGATCCTAAGACATCATTTGACATTGAGTATGGTTTTATCTTAAAGCATTTGGTAATAAGGCAATGTGTTATCCAAGTTTGGGGATTTGTATTTTGGTTGTACTTGTTTCCAAGGATTGTATCTTGTTGGTTGTTGGTTACTGTTTAGATTTGTGATGTGGTTTGTTGGATTTATGCTTAGTTTCAATTGCGAGTATGTTGGTTGATATGTTTAGGAAGCATGTATATAGTTTGCACTTTCTTATCCGAAAGTACTTATTTGATGGTTTGGAATGCTGTGGATCGATGCCTTATTTGATAAATGTGTTTAGTATGCATGCTAGGATGTTTGGGACTTGTTTGAGTTTTTTTAAAGGTCTAAAACCAGTCAAAATGGGCATTACAAGCATCTCGGTATCGATACAGTACCCTCTGTATTGGTACACTAGGCCTGAATTAGGTCTGGGAAATGAGAAATTGGCCTGGGTATCGGTATGGGGTGAGCCATAACGATACGAGTTTTAGCTATTGGAAATTGTGTTTTGGCCATTTAAGCCTGGTTACCAATACTCAAAAAAGCGTATCAATACGGACCTTAAGTTTTGTGACCTGGGTATCGGTACGCATATTTCAATATCAGTACAGCCCTTGGGTATGAAGCCTGGTATCGGTACTAAATCCCGAGTATCGATACTGAAGGTTGTTATGTCAGTTATTTGGCTATTGAAGCAGAGATTCTTCCATTTTAGTCCATGTTTCGTATGTATGCAAATTGAATGAGATTAAATGATCCATTTTAGCTAAAAATGAATATGTATGCATGTAACCTGATTAATTGATGATCGGTAACCCCAAATTTAAATAAGCCATCGTAATTTTCCAGATTCGTAATTTGGTCCCTAAATTGCAAATTCGCACAATTGGATGTCATTTCGACTCCCGATTCGTTTAAGAATTTAACCGCTGCCAGTATGTACACCCTAGGTCATAATGATGTGTCTAGACAAGATTAAAAGAAAAAATAGACCTAATTTGAGATATTTGGTTCAAGTTTGCTAATGTAGCTTGCTCGGTTCGACCTAGCACCTAGGCCGGGTTAAGGGGGTTATAACCTTCGACCTAGATGTCACATTTGGGCCTCAAGCCCAACCTATTACCATAAAATTTTGCAACTATATTTAGCCCAAGCCATATTCATTCTTATAAAATCCATAAAGTTTAATTATTCGACGTAGATAAATAGTTTAAAATGTTACATGAGAGCTCCATTTAAGAACACATTGTTAAAATCATTCGACTCATAATTTAAAATCCAAAATAAGAGTTACAATACAACATAGGGTCCTACGAATACACAACCCAAACAATCTAAGTATTATACTCGAACAACAAGTCGATGCAAAAGTCCTACTTCGATGGTGCTCCAACAAGTACGCTAAACTACTAACCTGCGAACAGAAACAACAATTCCGAACGTTGAGCTAACGAAGCTCAGTGGATACATTTCCACTCAACCATGCTTCACACAGATCATAAATAAGAGCATGCAACTAAAGATGACAAAATGGAAATAATAATAATGTTGGCGCTACCTTTAGCTGCCTAAACACATATCAATCAATTGGGATGCATAAATTCTCACACAGAAATCATAAGCATCATATCAACAAACCTGAAGTGAGGCCTGGTTCCACTAAGCATCGGGTATATATACTCTGATTGAGGCCCGATTCCACTAAGCATCGGGTTCATACACTCATACTTGGAATCTCTCATCAAGCATCTTTGAATAAGTCTCGGTCCCACTAAACATCAGGTTTATACATTCGAAAATCTTTAAACATGGTGTTCAACACATTCTTCTCACATTGGCATCCGGAATCCCATCAAACAAGGTGACTCAACCATAATAATGCCCTAATGTGGCATGCAACCATCATTCGATCCACCAAGAATCTTTATTTATATAACACAAGTAACCTACGGTTTTAATAAGTTATTTAATCATCAAGCTCGTATGTGATGTTTAAATATCAGTTTCTCAATTTTACTATTCATTTTACCACTTTAGAAGCACACTGCCTTAGTCCTCGAATTATAGGTCCCTGAAACTCAAAACGTATTTTTTCGGGCAGATTGCCCAGAGGGTATTGATACCCTCACACACGTACTGATACCCATCAATGTGTATCGATACCAAGCTTTACACACGTAGGGGTTTAACCAACACCCCATATTGATACATGAGGCTGTGTACTGATACCCTATTAGTACCGATACTACCTCTAAGCATACTGATACCCATTTTTGCTACTGGGATTCTTGTAGAATAAGGGGTATAGATACCCTCCTTATGTGTATCGATACTCCCTTCAAGAATTGCCTGTGTTCATCAAGTTTAACACAAGGTATCAATACACGTTCAACCCATATCGATACTCGAACCTAGAATTCATTTTCTAGAGTTCGTAAATCACCTCTCTAACCCCCAAAATGTACCTACAAGTTATGGGAAGTGGTTTCCTACCATTTTAAGCCACATTAACACCAATCTTAGGATTAGCCATTATAGAGGTCTTAAGCACTCAAACAACCAAAATGTCTACCAAGCAACAAAGTAATCGAAATTATAATTTCCAGGAACACAAAGGAGTTAATAGTGTACTAACCTTGATGTTAAGCTACAAACGAAACTCCAAGCCAACACCTCAAGCCCTCCTCTTCTCTTGAGCCTTCGAAGCTTCCCCAACCTCTTTCACTACAAAGAGATGTTGTAAACAAGTTTCAACGTTGCTGGAAACATAAGATATGAAAAAGGAAGGATTTTATAACGAAAAGGAGTCAAATTCCCTCATTCTCGTTCTCCCTCTTCAACCCCCACCAACACCTATTTTCCAACCTCTACCAAACTCAACTATTCTTACCTTGATAGATAGATCCTTGGATGATGATTAACCTTTCCTC
The DNA here is from genome assembly GCA_019671005.1 of Hibiscus mutabilis. Taxonomy (NCBI): domain Eukaryota; kingdom Viridiplantae; phylum Streptophyta; class Magnoliopsida; order Malvales; family Malvaceae; genus Hibiscus; species Hibiscus mutabilis. The sequence goes on along the minus strand of CM033724.1, from coordinate 12,290,591 downwards.
AACCACAAATCTGAGATTCACACTTCCTAACTCAAAGTTTCAACCTTTGCATTGGGTATGAGAGTTGGGGAATGTAATAGTTGAGGAAGAGAGACAAAGGAGACAAATGATGATATCATCCATACTTTTCTGCATAAAATATAAAGGCTCTCACTTTCCCCTTCAAAAAAGGTGGAATTACCCCTTTGTCCCTCATTCTCCATCCCAATATATGTCCAAGCCCAAAACTCAAGCCCATCAACTAAAAACAAGCCCACAAGGCTCACAAAGGCCCAAAAGTGAAGCCCACTCTTCGGGTTAATCTGACCCTCAAATTCTAAAATCTGGGTCGTTACAATAACTCTCTATCAACTATATGCTAATAGTCAAACAGCGCCACAGTTTTATGACGGACTACATTAGAAAAACATAAATTAAATTTTAAACACATATACGTATATGATAAATATAGCTTAAATGAACCAAACTAGTGGTCACAGTTAAAAATATGATGATGTTCATTCTAGGAGACTAGGGTTCGAAAAACTTTATCTGCAAGGTATGTACACTTTATTAAAGAGTTACGATAAATATGAACATATATTATTTTCTTGAATTGAAATCAAGTAGTTTTATTAAAGGGTGATATATCTAAAATTACAGTGAAAATTTGCATCCTAGTAAACAAAAACACCTAATTCGGATATATTCATATAACCATTGAAATAATAAACTAGCTTTTCGAGATCATAAGAGGACCATACAAGGAAAACGTAAAAACCCAACCCAAAGACTCGAAACAAAATATAGTTACAAACATCACCAAAGATCGATGATGAAAGGTAAAACCATCAACAAACAACATAAAAATGCATATTACAATAAGGCACGTTGACAACACGATCATTACAACAATTCAATCGCGAACAAGAAACGGTGATTGTGAGTGCGTATCCAAATCCACTTCCAGGGTAAAAAACATGGAGATCAGCGGGATAACCAAAAGTGTGTCATATTGATCAGTCGTGGCGATGTCAAATACAATCCTAATAAAAACCAAATGAAAAAATGACTAAATGACCGATAAAGAAAAGAAAAACCGTACCAAAAGGTAGATTAAAGCTTGCCACAAAGGCATAGTTATTTATTCAAAACTAAATAACACAAGAAAATAAGATAAACATTAGGAAATAGGAGAGCAAAGAAAACGATGAATCGTGGCGGTTGACAACCAGCTCTAAAACTGCTGCCGCCGATGGCAAGCAAAGGACAATAAAAAACAAAGGAGGAAGAAGACAAGAGAAAACAAGGCTTGCAGTTAGAGTTTGGTTATTAGAAAAGTGAAGTGTATGAATAGATATTATCTTATAATCACTTTAAAACTATTAAAAATATAGCATAAATGAGATAGGTTAAAAATATCAAGAGTTATTGCACACTCTTCTGTGATGACTTTTTTTACAAAAATATTATATTCAATATGTTTATGTGATAATTATTCAATTTTTTATTACTTGATCATATATTTTTAATAAACTCAACTCTAATCTAAACGAACATTTAAGAAAAAAATAATTATAATTTCTTTTGGTATAGTACATCTATTTTATAGTTTATATCCGGGATTCGTGGTTCCCCTTCCAAACAATATTATTTCTGGATTCTCTCCTTAAGAGTGTAATGTGTTTTGGCATTACACCCAACTCTTGTTGGTAAAACTTAATTACAATATTAAAATATTAAGAATACAATTAGAATTACTTGAAATTTGAATCCATAGTTTGCGGATGGATTAAACATATAGTCAGTGACGAAAGTATATATATGGCGGGGCCGTTGCCTCTCCTCACAATTATTTTACCTTTCATTTATATAGAAAATTAAAAGTTAGATTAATTGTAAATTTCTCTCTCATTTTTTTAAAATTTATGTTTTGCTTCCAATTCCAATTTTAGCTATGTCCCTTCATACGTGTAATGTAATTTTTGTGAGGATTTGAAAACGAAGTTAGAACATCTTGTATGAGAAGTGAAGCTAAAACTAGTTCTAATGTACATTAACCGAATTGAAGTGGTTGGACTGAAAGATGTTCACCATCTACTACCATATCCATTAAGTTGCTTAGGATTTGCGGAACTTCCGTGTGAAAAAGGGTGCTAATTCTAATTAAATATGGCTCTGTTCTCAATTAAACGAACGGGAAATTTACTCCAAAAATTCAACAAATCCCAGTGATTAAACCACCAATTGAAATGGCCTTTTGTTTTGGCATGCATCTCAACGCGAAAGAAAGCAATTTTATCCTTATATCAATTGAAATCTTAAAAGAAGGGGGAAAAGGTTAAATATAAATCTTGAAGCCATCGCACCATTATTGATGTTTAGCAATACTTTAAGTAGGTCATTGGGTCGAATACAGGTGATTACACGCAAAAAAAAAATGGTCAGATTAGTCCCTATTACAATGAGTAAGTTGTGGATGTACTCTTATTTGGTTCATTTCAATCTTTGTACTTTATGATTGAAATTTTAATATTGAGCTAAAAAATACATGGACCATGTGACTTCTAATCACATAGACTTAAGACTATCAAATCGAAGAACGATAATAAATTTACAATTTACACAATATAAAGACTAACAATATAATTTTTTTTTTGTCTTTCCAGTTTTCAGGGCTTCGTTCTAACTAATTTAGATTGTTCTGCGTCGCACACCTAGTTTTGGTGGGTGAGTTTTCCAGTAGAGATTTTTTGCATACACAACGTCTCGAACTTGAGACATGCTTTAGCAATACCAAGCCGCTTACCACTTGAAGCAACAACATAATTTAATATAACAATATAACATATTTAATTGTTATTATTGTTGTAAAAATATAAGATTACTTAGTATATTTTAAAGAATCTCACATCTCTCTTATATTACCCTATTTGTTTTGGATTTAAATATAAAAATTTGGTATTGGGCTTTTAAAAGAAAAATATGATGGTGGTCACGCGCGCACGAAGTTTGGCCAAGAAGTCTAATTCAGTTGAAATCGACCGATTTTTCCATGCACATGAACTAGAGGCCTGGTTTATTTTTATTATTTTTGAAACTTGTTTCTAACCTTTCATTTTAAAATGAAAGTATCTTTATTTTTAACCATTCATTTTAAAATAAAAGTATATTATTTTTAACTGTTCATTTTATTTTTGACAAATTTGTCATTGACTAATATCAATTTTAAATATTTTTTAGGATGCATGATACTATAAATATCATGCATGCACATATGCCTTCAAAAATCATTCCAAAGTAGAATTTACTTTCTTTTTTTCACTGATTTTAAATACGTTTTGAAGCTGAGTATTCATGGATTATTTACTTTTTCTGTTGCTGAATCTAAAGGATACGCTTCACCGTAAAATATTCTTAAGGCTGGGTTTAGTGCACGTCTCAAACAAGTCATTTTTTAATTTTTTCGGTTTAACCAAATAAATATCCTATAATTATTCGAATCAATATTAGAATTTCAAGTTATGATAAGTAGTATAGCGACTAAAAGAATAATTGGACCAAAAACTTTCCAAAATGAACCAGGCAAATTAAGTTCTTTTATGTAGGGAAAAAAAAGAAACCAAAGTTGTCAGTGTAAGGCATAGTTTAGCCGACGTTGACAGAATGGTCATAAAAGCAGAGGTATCATCAATTAAAGTGAGACTACAATTCGTGGTGTTTCTGTGAAAATAAGTGGAGGAATCTCGAGATCAGCTGTTTACATTGCACACTTGCTGTAGATATTTGGAGAAAGTAACTGGAAAAGCTTGTTTCTTCCGGAAACTCTGGCCGGCAGTGGCAGATTTAGAGCTATGTGAATAGCCCTGCCAGGCTGCCACCTACGGTTTGTAAAATTGGACTAAATAAATTAATTTATTTGACTTTATTTAATGTGAAAATATTCGAATTAAATTGAGTCGAATTGTAATTTTAAATTTGATTCGACTCAAAAAAATTAAATAAAGTTTATGGTATAAAATAAAATTTGAATAACTCAAAAAAAAATTACTTTACTTAACTCGATCAAATATCCTTCCCTAATCTTACTGCGATTCTACCACGCCTACCCACGTCTAGTCTATTCTTACAGGTTTTATTATATGAATAACCCGTTTTTAATAGTTTTTTACAAAAAAATGACCATCTATCAATGTTATCTAAAAAAATGACCACAAATCGCCACGTAAGGGTACCTCGCGTTTTGGGAAAAGCGATCACTAACCTCGTGTTATACAAATAGCGAGGTTCGTCCGTCGTGGGCTGACTTTTCATATTGCGTAATTTAAAATTATTGGATAAGACCTCACGTTTTTCATACCGCGAGGTCCCTGAGATATTGATTATATCGTGAAAGAAATTACACGAACCTCGCGTTCTACAGAAAGCGAGGTCCTCGTATTCGAGGCTGAAATACAAGGGTGTATAGGCATGTTCGAGGCATTTTATCCTGCCGTTAGCCGGTTAATTTTGGTAAATTTTAAGCTTAGAGACGTAGTATTAGAACTTATCTTCCATTTGAGATTGATATTGGCTCGTACGAAACATTGTGGAATGTTTAAAAAGCGCGTTCAAAATGGTTGGGACGCTAGTTTTATCATGCAATACAAAGGTGTATATGCATGTTCGAGGCATTTTATCTTGCCATTAGCCCGATAATTTTGGTAATTTTTAACTTTAGAGAAGTAATATTGGAACTTAACTTTAATTTGAGACTAATATTGGCACGTACAAGACGTTGCACACTGTATAAAAAAGTGCGTTGAAAATGGCTTGAGAGCTAGTTTTATCATGCAATAATAAGAATTCGAAATGGCTTGGTAGGCATGTACAAGAGCATGTATGACATAGTTTGTCTGAGTTGTATGGCCGCCGAGAGATGCGTCATTGATGCAGTCCCTGATAAGCTTCATGGATTTCTTCGTATCCAGTTTACATCATAATTTGAGGAGAAGTTCACATCCGCAGTCCTGATCCATACCAAAGATGTCATCTTGTACATCACTCCCCTAGACATTATAACCGGTCAATTGTACCCCTAAACATGCTTGCTTTGATGAAGTGGATAGTCGAGGATTTTGAGGTTCCCCCGAAGGTTGCAATTGTTACCCATTTTCATCATCATCTGCAATGGTAGGGGCTTTGACTACGGTTAAATGTTGGGCTTTGACTACGGTCACCGACAGATGTGTTGTTGATTTGTCGTCATTAGTAACAAAAGTTTCATATTCTCTTCGAATATGATACTGATTTTTTTGGAAAAGATAGCAAATGCCTTATATAGGCAAGCATTCGAGCCTTCCAAAACTCGAAGGATTTGGCCACGTTTTAAATGTACCTCGCGTTCTGCACAACGCGAGGTCTTCAGAGATTCCTGACTTGGCAAGAAAAATATCATACTGTCATTTTAATAGAACTCGTTATATACACAGCGTGAGGTCAATAAAAAATAATTGTTTTTTACTTAAATGATCCCAGTAAATGTTATCTAAAAAATGACTCCCAAAAGGTCCCTGAGAAACTAAATGGTAATGACTATTTGGAACACGCGCTTTGCGAATAACGAGTTCGCTTTGACCGTTTGAAACCCTAAACCCTAATAAATAAATGTATTTATTTAATAGATTATAATATAGATTTAATTATAATCGAACTTAAATATGTAATAATTACATATGATATTTATTGAAATATATATTATTTGCAAAATTTTAAGTATTCGATAGATGATGTTTAACCGCATATAAAAAATTTAATTATACAAATATTTCGAAAATTGGAAAATCTTAATTATTTCGAAAGAACCTAAATATTTATTTTCTTAAAGTAACTATTTTAGTTATTGTATGATATTTTAAATCAAGAAGTCCTAGTTTAAATAGATTTCATATTTATTACGAATCAAATATAATCTTAAAAATTAGTGGTATTTCATAAATTTAAAAGAAAATACGGTACATAAATTATTATTGGTAGTTCATAAATTTTAAAAAATATATGGTAATTAAATTAATTAAAAGATACGACATTAATTATTCTAATAATATTTAAAAAACAAAACCCCTGGAACTCGTTATCTGCAAAAAGCGAGTTCCATTTAAACTGTTTCTATCCGTTCGGACTGAAAAGTAGCGTCTTTTCAACGGACCTCGCATTTTACATATAGCGAGGTCCATTGATACCGCTTCCCAACGGACGCGAGGAGTCCTATAAATAGGGCCCAGTTTTTATATTTTCATAACATATTATCTTCTCTTGTTCTTCAATTCTCTAGTATTTTTTTATAAAGTCTTCGAAGTTTCGGCATTATGGCGGGATTATTGAGGTTAGACAACAGACATGTATTCGATTTCTGGTGCTCAAACCCGGAGGTACATTTAATTAGTTAATTAATTAATTTTAATTTGAAGGCGTATGAACGTGCGTTGGTTTGTTTCATCAACCGTACGGGACCACCACATCCAGATATTGTCGAGTTTTTACATCGTTTCAGTTTTGGCCATGTTTCCCACCTATTTGACGGTCCGAAGTTGAACCGACCAATGATAAATGCGTTGCTAGAGAGGTGGAGGCCCGAGACACACACATTTCATCTTCATTGCGGTAAGGCAACTATTACTTTACAATATTTTGCATTTCATCCTGGTTTGCCTGTTGACGGCAAGATTATCACTGGCATTGCGGAGGCTGACTGGTCGGGCGTGTGTGAAAATTTGCTTGGGCTGAGGCCGGTGTCGGAGCATTTAGATGGTGGGAAACTGAAAATAACCTTCTTGGACAATAATTTGACAACCCCCGAACGCCGATGAAGTAACGAAGATGGTATAATATTTTTATTTATTTATTGTAGTATTTTAAATTATTCGAAATAATTTAATAAAGATAAAAATTATTTTTGCAGCGGTTTGCTCGTGCTCATATTTTACGAGTTATTGGAGGGGTGTTGATGCCAGACAAATCCTGAAACAAGGTCCATTTGATGTGGTTGGCTCATCTGTTTACTCATGTGGAGTCAAAAAATAAATGTTAGGGAGGGGCAGTCTTGGTATTTCTTTTTCGAGAGTTATGCAAAACCGTCGACCCAGGCAGACGTACCATTGGGGGTGTCTTTGGTTACTACAGTCTTGGGCATGGTATCGAATGCCGTTTTTAAGCCCGACACCTAAAAACCCGACCCCATTTCAATTCCCACTTGTTCGAAGGTAGTAATAAATATTTACTTTCTAATTTTATTTTTGAATATTAGAATAGTTAGTAATGTTTTTTTAATATTAGAATACTTAGTAATATTTTTGTTTGAATTATAGGTGGTTAGGTAAATTAACACACGTGGGACTACTGACCACGCAGCGGGATTATCGACCGTTGATCGATAAAATTGATGAGGTAAATATTTTTATTCGATTACTAATAATTAAATATTTACTTTGTAAATTTTTTGTAACTAATTTTACATATTTTTTGTAGTTCTTGTGGACGCCGTACGAGAATCCTGATATTCAGGCATGCATTCCGCCTGAAATAATGTTGAGCGAGCCCGTTTGGGTTCTGATGGTCCCACTCATACACTACGAGATAGTTGAATGGCATCCTGCAGACCGCGTTCTATGGCAATTCAACTATGTCCAAGTGATTTTCGGATGAGCCACCAAATATGGACACATTGCACAGATTAACGTGACAAGGCAAGACTAAAGTCCATTGGGGCCATCATCACATGGTGTGGATGCATCAGTGGATGACCCGTTTTGATAGGCGGCCACGTATTTTGGAACGTATTGAGGACCATGGAGTTACCTATGACTATATGTCGTGGTACCATCAAAATGGAAAGCCGCATATACTATCCCCGAATGAGGGAGAGTGAGAGCGAGAAATAGACGTACCTCCCCCAAATCGTCCATTGATACAGCGTCCCCCGATGCAACATGGTACGCGTACAAGGGAAAGTGGCCAAAGAAGAAGAACACAAGCTCCTGGGGCATCATCATCGGAAATAGCACAGGCACCTCCATAGTCAGCCTACCGACCAGAGACACCAGTGCCAGAACCTGCATTCCAGCACTCAACGTTCTCGTCATTTCAACCAACGGGTAGTAGTTCATCGTTCAATAAAATGAGGAGTCCGTTAGAATGTTTTTTCACAGACGTATTTCGTCCGCTTATGATGGTTCCCCAGTATACTATCCGGCAGTGTCTTCTGGATCTATTTTTTCAGTTTATCAGTTTCCACCATTCGCCCCACAGTTCGGATCTGGTATTGTTGATCAGACACCGTAATAGAGCCTATTCTACACCGGTCCTACTACGAATGGTGGGACTCAAAATGTATTTGGGGAAAGCGATGACGATGATGATGACGACGATGATGATGATGATCGAGGTGGTATTGTTCGAAGGAATCTGGCTCGGGTTCATCGTCCACCGCGGTGCAGTACGGGTGGACATATGCGGCATTAGGATGTTTTTGTTATTTTTTATTTATGTAAAATGATCGGATTTTAATCAAAAAAAACTATTTTATATACAATTTTATACTTACAATTTCTTATTTTTCTATATAGGTTTAGTTTATAATTATAATTTCTCAATTCTTTATTATAAATACTTAACAACTACTTGGCAACCAAAGTAACTTGATAACATTATAGGTTTAATTTATAATTACAATTTCTCATTTTTCACTATAAATACTTAACTACTTAAGAACCTAAATAACCTTAAGAACCTAAGTAACCTTAACAATTGTTCTTTCGTTTTTTGATGAACATCCATCTTCATAAAATTTTATATTCAACTCGATGTTCTGACCCCCGACACGAGTGTAGCTTCTAAACATCTTTCGAACGTCCTTATCATTTGATAAGGGGAGCATGTAATGCTCCTCAGGGCCGAGCTCATGAACAGGTACTTTCGCCAACAAACAAGACATTTGGCGTGTCGTTTCCTCGCGAAGGTACGTTGAAATCAAATCATATAACTCTTCTTTCTTGATCTTGTTGTTGAAGAAGGTGTAAAAATAGGTTCCAGAATGAAATACGGTTACAAAAAATCTTGCCATCTTTTTGACACGTTCGATTATAGAAGAGTGAGTAGAGCTGAAGTGAAGTGTGCAATGTATATATAGATGGACCTCGCGGTCTGCAAAGAGCAAGGATATAAAGAACTCGCATTTCACACGAAGCGAAGACCTAATGACCTCGTGTTTTACTAATAGCGAGGAAGTTCAAGAATCTCAGTCAAGAACTCGCGTTATGCAGGACGCGATATTCTTTGATGAATTATATATAAAGCCTTCACTCTGGGTGATCTAGCGTTTATTCTTAAAATATGTCGTGACGCGGGAGTATTACTACACTGGTATATTATGATGGTGAAATGGTCACCGATGTATCTCTCAGCGTCGTTTTTCAGTCCTCAAATACTGTAACCCTTCAGTTGCCGAGGAAACTAATGTATAATAAGTTGATGAAAGAAGTGAGGAACTATGTTCCACATGCTCGTACAAAGAAGCTGGAGCCATTAAAGTATAGAATACCGACGTCGTACGAACCACTAACGTACATAATATACCATGTCGCAGACAACGACGATGTGGAGTTGATGGTGGGTGCCCACTTGCAGTATTCAATTTGAGGTCCCCTAAAGCTGTTTGCAATATTTTCAGATGCCGATGACGCTACCGTACTCTCAAATTGGCATCAGGCGAATTTTGATTTCGATCCTAATACCAACTTTCAGAGCCTGACAACCTATTTGCACAGAGATTTCAACTTATTAACGACTCAGAGTCCACACAACGACTTCGGTGAATTATCATCTACTCCATGCAACGACTTCGTTTAATCATCATCTGCTACGCCAAGGCATTCTTGCATAGCACGTTTTGACTTTGACTTGAACCTGCCACCGAGTTCTGACTTGGGTGCATCATCATCATAAAACTACATGATGTCGCAAGACCATGAAGCATTTCATCTGATCGACAATTTTACATCTGGACGATATTTAACATATATCCCTAGTGCGGAGTACATCGAACAACCTATGGGCAGATATTCTTATGTTGGTTTTGGCGACCTTGATCTTTCTCTTGGTATAACGTTTCTTGAGCGGACTCCTGGGCGTTCTCGCGGTCGACGAATAATTGGTACATCTATTTCCGTACCATTCGACGACCCGGACCTATTTTGATTTTCGGGTTTAGAAACCTGTAAGGAAGAACCGATAAGGGAGTCAGGCCCCGATGGTGACGAGCAAGGTCTTTTCTATGATGAACCAGAAGCCAATGATATGCCCGACGAAGTAGAGGAATGCGAAAGATTAGATGATTTAGTCGAAGGCAACGAAGAACATGCCCGGCCTACCAACATTCCACATACTACCAACGTTCAACATTATGACATCCCAGTTTCTGTTTACTAGCCACCATCACACTACACGACGATTGATATCGAAGCCTTCAACATTCCATAATTTCTGCAATTACCAAAACTTGCACAGTACAACCGGCATGCTGATGGTGAACTCAGTATTGGGATGAGCTTTTTGACAAAAGAACTCGTCATGGCTGCCATCAAAAACTACAACATGCGTAACTCTGTGAAGAAGACTCAACTGGATACTACATTGCAGAATGTGCCCACAAGATGCAAGAGGCGTAATTGGAGGGTTCGTGTATCGTGCTTGAAGAAGCAAAATCGGCTATGGCATATCATAAGACTCGAGGGGCCTCATAGTTGCACCGTAAACAGAATAAGTCAGGATCATACTAACTTGGATGTGCACGTGCTTTACGACACTTTCATTCCACTAGTCAAGGCAAATTCGAGTGTAATGGTTGCCACGTGTATCGTTGCAGTCAAATCTCAGTACAGATACATAGTTGAGTACCAGAAAGCCTAGTACGCAAGGTGGAGGGCCATATAGGAATTGTATGGCCAATGGGAGCAATTGTACAGAGAATTGCGTTCATGGCTAAAACTGATGTAGAAACACATACCGAGAACGGCTGTGAAGTTGGAAACTGTACGGGCGTACCAAAATAATCGTGTCATACAAGGAGTGTGTCAATTTCACTGGTTATTTTGGACATTCTCTCAGTGTATTAATGCATTCAAATATTGTAATCCGATGGTTCAGATCGACGACACTTGGTTGTATGGAAAATACGCACAAACTTTGTTACTGGCGGTTGCGTAAGACGACAATAGAAAAACCATTCCCATCACCTTCGTAATAGTCAAAAAGGAAGATATTGACTCGTGGTTATTCTTCCTTACGAATTTACGAAGATATGTGTTATCTCATGTTATGAGTGAAAAAGAAGATGGGTTATGTGTTATTTCGTACAGGGACACCGCGCTCCTATGGGCAAATGAGCGTATGGGCCCATCCTGGCAACCTCCACATATTCATCATTGGTATTGTTTACGCCACATTGCTGCAAACTACTTACAAAGGTACAAGAATGAAGATGAACGCCAAATTATGCTTCGAATGGGTACGTCCTCCTCTAGTGCTTTCTGTTTAAGATACCTTCATATTTATTATCCATCGTATTAATTAATTTAACATTCTTATAGGCAACTCGCATTACACGCAAGAGGTTGACGAGCTGTTTGAAGAACTTCTACGCAGGAACAAATATGGCTATGACTATCTTGTTTCAATTTCGAGGGAAAATAGCTTCGATCGTATTATGGTGGTAAACGATATGGGCATATGACAACGAACTTGGCTGAGGTAGTTAATTTGTTACTGAAGGAGTATGATATTTGCCTATCACCTCTGTTGTTAAGGCTACATATTATCGGTTAGCTACCCTATTTGCAACCTTAGGAAAGCAAGCAGCAGACTATATAGAAGGCGGCCACCTAGTCCACCCACACCTTCGCGATAAGTTTCAAAACTATATACAGTATTCAAATGCGATGGCTGCTACCTGCTTCTCGCGCCGAGAACATTTGTTTCGTGTATTGGAATATTCGAGGTCGTTGGAAGGCATACAACACAACTCATACATGGTTAATCTGGAACAAAGAACCTGTGAGTGCAGTGTATTCCAAACATTCAAGTACCCGTGTCCGCACGCCATTGTTGTTTGTTCGTCTATACGGGTTCACTACATGACAACGGTTGACCCAATATACTTACTTGAAACCGTATTCAAGTTTTATGCATACGAGTTTCCTCCAATCGGAAATGAAATTGATCCGACCGCAGTTGATGGTGAACCTGTCATATGGCCATATTTTGGACTACGACATAAAAAAGAAGGTCGTCCACGATCAACAAGGACTTATTGCGATGAAGATTTGGTCGAACATTGAGAAAAAACTCAACAACCAAAACTATACAGTAGATGTAGGAATCCCGGACACCAGAAGAACAAATGTCCTAATCGCTCAGGCCCTCGTATTAATTAATTATACTATCTTATTGTACTAATATTTTCCTAAGTAATATTATATCTTAGTTAAGGTTATAGTTTCTAGTGTTTTTGAAATATTTTTAACTTGATCTTTTACACCGTTACGGAGTTTAATTCTGTTGTTCCAATACAATTAATTTATAAACGATGGGATTTAAAATTAAAAAGAATTTGGACCTCGCTCTTTGTAAATAACGAGGTCCATGTCAGGAATCTCTGAAGACCTCGTGTTTTGCACATCGCAAGGTCCATTTAAAACGCGCCAACAAACCTCGGGTTTTGGATGGCGCGAAAGTTTGACTATATAAAGCGTTCTTGCTTTCACTTCAGAATATTTTGTATCAAATTCAAAGAAAATATACAACTGTTGCTACTAATGGCAACATATCACGTATCAGGAAAATAGTTTTTGTAATTTATTTCCATGATATTGCAATCTATTGGTATAAGTAGTTGCATCCATACGGTGAATACATTATTTTGGTCGGTTAATCATATTCGCGATATCCGTGTTTCGGTTCAAGATCTATAATAAATTGTAATATTAGGGAATGAGCGGTCTTCTTTAGACGCCGAGATCAGTCTTGATCTTTTTTTCGAGGCTGTCAATAACTTCTTCGTACGCCTCCATTGTGAAGGCTACAGGAAGACCACCGCATGTAACATCTTTGGAGCCTTTAGCATCGTGGATGATGATGATTTTCGGGTACTCACGAAATCCACGAATCAAATCCTCGACTGTCTACATCGTGAGGGCTCCAACAACTAGGATGATCTATGGTGCCATTTGTCTACAACAACGACACATTTCTCGGCGGACATACGACTCGGACAAGCTATGGCACCTCTCGTCCAAATCAATTCCTATGTAATTTATTTTATCTACATGTTTAGGGATACAAATGACCGCGTATTTAGGGTAGATTTTGGCTCATAGTGTCCTGACCCAATAATTTATTTTTTTCATCTTATGTATTTCGAACCATTTCGACGTAAAAAAATTTGCTTCGGTAACATGATTTATAATTACAATTACTGGACGACTAAAATTTTTAGCTTCTTATTTTTTTAATTACAATTATACGCCTCTAATACTACGCCTTTAAGCTTTAGGATTGCGTGAATGCGACAATTAAGTTTTCGAATAAACCATTCTCACATGCTTCTGAATGCATTTTACCTTTTTATTCAAGCCTAATTTCGATCCATTTTCAGAGCCATTTATATACCATTTACACTATTTGTTATGTGCCAATATTAGCCTGAAATATAAAGTTAAGTTCCAATTAATTGTACCACGTTGCTGGTGGATTTTTAAATAAAATTAATAACAGTGACCTCGCATCCTGCAAAACGCGAGGTCCACTGCCATGTCAGATCTCTGGCCTGCTCCTCTACTGCCACATTAAGAATCTCGTAGGACCTCGCGTTATGCATAACGCGAGGTCTTCTTAAATCATGCCTTTTAAATAGAAGGGCTGAGGGCAAAGTGGCTGCCATCCAGCCCCAACAATTGCAACATCGTGTTGTGGCTGGAACCTTCATATCAAATCTTAAAAAACAAATTTAGTTGCAGCTACTAATGGCAACAAACTACATATCGGGAAAATTTTCTCACAAATCTATTTTCCTGATATTGTGGTTTGTTGGTATACGTAGTTGCATTTACATGATCACATCGAGCTTTTTTCGGGTTAACAATGTTGGTGAGATGCATCTTCGATGTTTTCGTAAGAGACCAACGACGAATCACAATATCGAGAAATGATTGGTCTTCCTCAAGTGCCCGTAACCTTCTCAATCTTTTGTTCGAGGACACTGGTAACTTATTTTTACGCCTCAACCATAGAGGCTAGATGAAGACCGTGACATGTAGCAGCAGGCAAAGCCCTCACCATTGCGGATGATAAGGATCAGTGGTTCAAAGTGACCGTCTGACACCGGTACACGAATCTTCTCATCTCCCTCCATTTTGTGGAAGAATTTTTCCCGGTTACAATGTCTAGAGACCCTTATGCCAATATCAGCCTCAAATACGCCTTTTGAGCTTAAAGAAAAAACCCGACTGTTTAGGGTTGAATTGGTATGGTACAATTGACCGTCTTTGTTGGCTACCTTAAATACGCCTTTTGAGCTTAAAGAAAAGTACCGCATGTATTTGTTTGAAACATAATAATTTTATTTTTCCTACTTATTTTATAAACGAGTTGAAATATGAAACAATGAACTTAAATTAAATTAACTTCAATCAATTTGTCGTTTTAGCTTATCGTTCCTGCACAAAACCACGCTTTCGAACCCTTTTCAGCGCGATATTTATACTGTTTACAACATATGGTGCGTGCCAATATCAGTCTCAAATGGAAGCTAAGTTCCAGTACTACGCCTCCAGCCCAACAATTACGAAAATTCTCAGATTAACAACTCGGGAAAACAGCTCGAACATACCTATGAAGCCATTTTCAAGCCCAAAAACAAGCTTTAGAACCATTTTCAGGGCCATTTCTATACCGTTTACAATGTTTATTCTGTGTCAATATCAGTCTCAGATGAAAGATAAGATACAATACTAGGCCTCTGAACTAAAATATTACGAAGATTATTCTAAAAATAACCCGGGAAAACACCTCCAACATGCCTACCAAGCCATTTCAACTTAATATTCTTGAACAAAAACTAGCGTCCCAACCATTTTGAACGCGCTTTTTAAACATTCTACAATGTTTCGTACGAGCCAATATCAGTCTCAAATGGAAGATAAGTTCTAATACTACGTCTCTAACCTTAAAACTTACCAAAATTAACTGGCTAATGGCTGGATAAAATGCCTCGAACATGCCTATACACCATTGTATTTCAGCCTCGAATACGAGGACCTCGCTTTCTACAGAACGCGAGGTCCGTGTAATTTCTTTCACGATATAATCAATATCTCGGGGACCTTGCGATATGGAAAACGCGAGGTCTTATCCAATAATTTTAAATTACGCAATATGAAAAGTCAGCCCACGTCGGACGGGCCTCGCTATTTGTATAACGCGAGGTCAGTGATCGCTTTTCCCAAAATGCGAGGTACCCTTACGTGGCCGATTTGGGGGTCATTTTTCTATATAACATTGGCAGAGGGTCATTTTTGTAAAAAACTATTAAAAACGGGTTTTTCATATAATAAAGCCCTTCTTACAATTGATTATGCATTTAATGAATGTCCGTATCGGTGATAATTAAAATATATATTTCAATCAACAATCTCTAGAGTAAGTAGTTAAAATTTATAGTTAATATATTTTATTTTTTTAGATTTTGGATTTACCAGTAAAAACAAAATTTTCCTTCCTCTTCCTCCTAAATAAAAATTATTCAAAAAATATATTTTTTAATATTATTTAAATTTATAATATTTAAGTTAAAACTGTTAACTAATTCACATTATCACTTACTATAAAATCTATGGAGTATTGTTTATATATATTTAGTGAAAAAATATTCAAGATCAATTTAAAATTTATAATATTTGGATGGTTGGTCAAACTGTTCATATTTTTTCTCTCATATTTTTTTAGATCATACGTTTTAGAACTATTAAGAGCACCTATTTCTTCACCTAGAGTCTTCATTCATCTCATCTCTATGTAGGATTAGGATTAGATTTAAGAATTATAAAAAATTAATTTAAAATTTAATATCAATTAAAAGTAAAACGATACTATTTATTTACCCGATTTCAACTATCATAATCTTATCAATTATTTTAAATTTATAACATATATTATGAAGAAATGGTGTGTGTATATATATATATATATACGGTTGGACTTTATTTTCCAATCATAGCCGTATGTTTTCAAAGCCATTCAACGCGGCGACCAATGAAGCGCCGATCAATGCTCTGTGTTGATTATGTTCCGGGGTATTCATCAAAATAACACATTTTAAAAAATTATTTTTAAATAGCATCATGAAAAATTATTTTCCAGCTTAACACTTTACGGTGAACTCGTTAGGTATGCATGAAGGGTTTTATTTTTAATAATATTTTAATATAAATAATAGAGCTCGTAAGTTAAAGGAAATAAATTTAAACAAAACACGTCATGCGTGTCTAGCAAGTTTTATTAAAAAATTAATAAAACTTGTCATGTATATATGACGAATTTACTGTAAGAATACTATGCCGAGGAGTAATTTTTTTCGGATATTATTCCGACTATGCTTTCTCACTTGTTCTTTTCCATTTCTACGATTAACGATATACCTACGTTTTTGGCTGGGGCAGATTTTACCCCAAACTACTCAAATTAAATTTTAAAAAATAAAGGTTTTATGAGAGTTTCAAAAATTAAGGAATTTAATTAAAAATATTTTAAAAATTAATATTTAATGTTTTCTAGAAAAACAAGATCAAATTAATTTTTTTAAAAGATTTGCTATTAATTTTTATTTTTTTAAACAGGAACTTGAAGAATACTACAATTCTTCCTGCAATAGATTCCCCATAAAACTAGGAGGTGAATCAAAAATAAATTCACTAATGGTCCCCCTCGGCAAGATGCTGCAAGTGTATTGGTCACCTTGTTGGACTCGTTTTGAACAAGTCTCAAACGAACCTCTCATCCTTTTGCGATATAGGCTCTGTTTTTTATTGAGTTTTTTTCCTTAACATTCGTTGTCACCGTCTTTCTAGTGCCAAACAAGGGTGAGTTTGGCGCAAATGCCTGTTTACCCACCATCATTTATCCTCTAAACGCTCATTTTCTGGAAGCTGAAAAATTCAACTTCTGCGAACGGTAGCTTGCAGCCCAAACGGGCGTTTCACACTTCAATGGCAAAGGGAGCCATAGAGCGAACAGCATCCGCAATCACGTTACCCTTAAAAGTCAATGACTTAAACATAAAAATTTGAAAGACATTTACATTATTCTTCTCTACAAAATACAGTCAAAAATTTATTTGAAGAGTGCTATTTCTTAATAATATTTAAAAAATTGTTTTATTTATAAAAATATTATTTTATTTATAAAAGAGGTGTCATTTTGTATGTGGCTCCCCATTGTCTCAACCTTCACTTTGTGATATCTTTGTTTCAGGCGTGCTTTAATACGTCATGCAATGCTAATATCTCAGCCATAAGCACTGAGCAACGACCCAAACTACGCAAAAAATCCACTAACCATTTTCCATGCTCATCTCGGATCACCCCACCACACGATGTCTCATCCCCCACACAAATAGTTATGTCAGAGATAAATTTTTGGAAATAAGCCTTCTCTGTTCGATCCGGCTCTTATTTTTTGTATTTAAATTTAGATTCAAAATTTAATTTAGTATCTAAATTTTTCTATCTATCCATGTTACTTGATTTTAGCTTGTTGGTTCAAGTGGTATAAGAACTTAACCTTTTTAAAAGGTATTTATGGTAAATGATTTATTTGAATCATGAAATTGAGTTATGTACAATTTAAACTAAAAAAATTAAATTTATATATTTAATTAGACTAAAAAATTAACATTAACTTAAATTTTAAAATTAAATTTAAATATCTAACTAAAAATTAAATTTAGACATCAAATATTTACTTATCCATTAAATAATAACCTACCGACACTCTTAGTTATACGGGAGAATTCATTAATTATAATACTATACTATTGTTCTTTATTTTCTTCCTAAAACAAAATTTGCAGAAAAGACAAAAATATTGTCTTTCAATTTTTTTTTCAAAATATGGTAGAACTTAAATTATTTCCAGAAATATTATAGTTTCTACGGTAACTTAAAAGATGATAGCATTTGGTTCCGTTTTTGAACAGTAAATTCAATATTTAGAAGAAAAAAAATTCAAAGTTGATACCATTTGAATCCGATTTTGAACAGTGGCCATAGAGCCACATGGCGCGCATGTAGTGTCCTTGATACTATTCAAAATCAGAGCCAACTAAATCCGATTTCAGCATACTCACTCGGCTGACAGTGCAGTGGCTGGCAGCTTTCCATCCATGTATACTTGCATGCATGGCTTTGGCATAGATGGTGACAGATTTTGGGGAAAATTTTTTGGGGAAGAGTGAGTTTTATGATTGGAGGGTGGGTTGGTGGGTTGAATGGTTGAGATTTAATATTGGTGTGTTAAATAGGGGTTGAAGGTTGAAGGAGAGAAATATTGTTGAAGGTTAAAGGAGAGAAAAAAAAATTAGAAGAAGATAGAGTAAAAAAGAAAAAGATTTGAAGAAATATTGTAAGTATATGAGGGAATGTGTATTTAATTTTTTAATTGTATGTTGTAGTTTAATATTATTTTTTAAAATTTAGTACGAAAATTCGATTTATATTTTTAAGTTAATGTTGATGATGAATAGTATAAGTTTTATGTTTTGAATATTTTTGTGTTAAATAAGGGTTGAAGGTGAGAAGTATTGTTGAAGAATTTTTTTGAGAAGAAGAAGATTTGGAGAAATATTATAAGTATATGAGATGTGTATTTAATTTTTTTAATTTAGCAAAATTAATAATTTTAATTTTAATTTTAATTTTTAAATTGTAAGTTTTAGTTTAATATTATTTTTTTAAATTTAGTATGAAAATTCGATTTATATTTGTTAACTTAGTGTTGATGATGATTAATACAAGTTTAATGTTTTGAATCTTTTGTGTTAAATAGGTGGTTGAAGGTGAAAATTTTTGTAGAAGAAATTTTGTGCGAAAATTGAGTAAAGAAGAAGAAGAATTTTTGTGTGAAAATTGAGTAAAGAATTGTCCCGGGTTGTTTATTATTTGATTATGATTATTATTTTTTAATGTAGTAGATTTAGTCTCGTTTACTAATATTTTCTTATTTGTCATGTAGGATGGCTGAGCAAGCTCCTCTATTGCATTTACAGAATTGGCATATTACTAGTCTTAGGGTTGATGAGATGGCACAAATTTTATAATAATTTATTTATTACGAAATTAGTCACTTATGTATTTTTGTTAATAGTTATGTTTAAATAATGCATTAATTACATGATACAGAAGATACATTTAAACATCATCGAAGCATGGTAGCGATTTCCCTAGATAATAGAATCATGTATTTCTTGTATATGGTGGGATTTTATCATGCGACATACCTTCATGGGTACAAGTTGGTCCCCGGGTTGATTATCGCTCTAATTGAGCATTGGAGACCCGAAACTTATACATTTCATATGCCTTGTGGAAAATGCACGATCACGCTAGAAGACGTGGTTTATCTTATCGGGGTTCCAGTGAATGGGAAGTCATTGATCGAGCGTACTCGGGGTTTAACTGCTGCAATTTGCGAAAAGTACCTTGGGAATGTGCCATATGGAAGTAATGTGAGCAGTTCTTGTGTCAAATTGAGTTGGTTGGAAAGTGAACTTGGACTCAATCTGTATAGTACGGTTGATGAGATCTATAAGGCCAGTTGAGCATATATTCTGTGGATGATTGGAGGGATATTGATGCTAGATAAATCGGCAATTTGATTAATGTACGGTATCTACGTTTTTTAGATACTCCTTGGGAAGCTGGTTGTTAATATAGTTGAGGATCGGCCATATTAGTGTGCTTGTATCATGAGTTGTGCAAGGCCGCTATACTAGAAAAGGGTAAGAAGGTAAGCGGCATTGGTGGATGTCTGCTGTTATTGCAAGCGTGGGCTTGACAGCTAGTTTCCTTTTTTGTACCGATTACTCGAACACAGATACGGTTTCATCTTGTTGCAAGGTAAATATCCTAATTTTGAGTTGAATGTTTAAATTAAATATACTTGTTTTTAAAATATTATTGTAATTTTTATGCAGATGGTGTGAGGAAAATATGAGACGTGAATGGCGTACAACAACGTCAGAGTATGTAGATCTCGAATTGATTTGTATTGTCAAGATCAGGTAATGGAAAATTTATTTGGTTAAATGTATTATTTAAATTTTAGTGAGATGTATTATTATTATAATAATCAAAATTTTTTGCAGTTTATTTGGATATCGTACAACGATGATGACTGCATATTTGTATCAGATTATTTGATGATTGATTCTTCTTTATGGTGTAGTGTTATACCGTTGATCCACTTTTCTACTGTCGAGTTCCACTTTGAAGATAAGTTGTTGAGGCAATTTGGCTTCCACCAACCCATTTCGCGTATTCCACGTGATCATTACTTTCTTCACGATTGTGATGGACGCTGCAGTCCAGATACTAATTGGGAAGCCGTATATGTTGATTACATTACTTTATAGAATGAAAGAGCTTCATCATTGTCGTATCACAGTCCAATACAAGCTGATAATTTTGATTTTGAGAGTTCAGAGTATACGATCTACTATCGTAGTCATAGAAAGCAGTACTTAACTACTCTCGAAGGGTGGAAAGAATGACGAAAGTATAAAAAATATGGTGGCAAAGGTAAATCATCGAAGAATACAGCGGACGCATCTGAGAGTAGAAGCGTTTGAAGTAGAAACCCTGAAGGTTGGCTAACCACATGGGAGCCAAATATGAGCAGAGTAACGTCGATAGCTGTATGGGAAAGGGAACCGCCTCCTACATGTGTACAACCAGAAGTAGGTCCGAGCTTCTTAGATAATATAGGGTTTGATTATGTTGGTTTATACATACCTGATTTTTATCCACCTCCTACATGTGTACAATCAGAAGTGGGCTCGAGCTCCTCAGATAATCTAGGGTTTGATGATGCTGGTTTATACAGACCCGATTTTTATCTGCCACAATCATCTATTTACTCGAACTTTGGCGAGAGCATATATTTTCAAGAAATGCAAAATTTCCTGAATTCACCAGAGATTATGGGAGGGCAAAATGTTACATGGATTCGTTCACAACATCGCATTCTATGCCCTCGGTGACTGAGGGGTGAGCAACACTGAAGAAGATGCTGAAGAGGATCTCGAGGCAGCATAGAGGCCATAACGTGCTCGACGACCACCGCGGCATTAGTTTTTTACCACACCCCGTCATGGGCAGAAATTACATAAGAAATGATTTTTTGTGCTTTTGTGTAATACTTTTTATTAAGATTGAATTTTATTGTTTTTATTTTCCAATAATTTTTTTTATTATTCACCTAATATAATTATCTTTAGTAATAAGTTTGAACTTAATGATAAAAGTTAAAAATTAGAAATGGCTTAAATGTTCATGCTTAAGATCGGGAATTAAATTACTAAATTATTAAAATTTTCAATTGAACTCTGATTCACCTAATCTAATTTTTACATTTTGGTCACTATCTCATAACTTTTTCAATTGAACTTCGATTCAGTTGCCTTTTTTAAGTTTAAAATTTTGTGATGAACATGAAATTTTTACCTAATCTAATTTCGTTGGTCCTTGAAACATATACAAAATTATAGATTAGTCCTTGAACTTTGAATACTTAGCAATTTGGTCCATAATTATTAATTCAGAATAAAGCAATGATAGTAGTAAAAACATAAAATTATAACTAATTAATGTTGATACAAAGTAGAATATTTTCGAATACAAACAGAAATCATTGATGCAAAGTAAAATATTTTCAAATAAAAACAGAAATCATTGAGGCATAGACGCGAATCTTGGTTCATTTGGACAGTTTGATCTCGAATGTCTTTTAGCCCTACATATGGTACATCTCTTTCGTTGTCCACTCTCTCTATGATGAAGATCTATACTGGTATAGATGCGAGTCGATCTAGGTCGGCCTATTGGACTTCTATGGAGTCTAGGATCAGGTAACCATTTTTCATGATCCACTGACAGCCAATACTTTGAATTCGCGATCGGTGAGAACTCACATCTATAAATATTGATCATCTTGTAGAGATTAAAGCATTCATCAACATAGGTGTACGGGTCAACCCCTACAACCATACATGCTGCAACTAAATGAGTACAAGGATATCACCATGCTTGGAACGCGCCACAGTCACATCACCTACGTCCGAAATCGACTCGAAATACATTAGAGTGCCCTGCTTCGTTGTTGCATCTGAAACAAACAACATCAAAAGTCTGATTCATTTAGTTGAACCCGTGAACATTCATCAACGTTGTATTCTGCACATTATCTTGCATTTTTCTCACAAGCTTGGAAGCCCATCTTTGCCCCCTATTTATTAAAGACTTGATTTGCTTCCGTTTAACAGTCCAAACTTTAGCTAACCTATAGTACATCTTTTGAACCAAGCTTGCTATTTGGAGATAACGTGATCCTTTTAGTATTCCATTTATGTATTCTACAAGGTTGGTTGTCATTTGCCCGTATCGTCTACCACCTTCATCGTACGATTGGGCCCATCTTTCTTTCTCGATATTGTGTGTACAACTCCAAACATGCTCATCGTACTTTATTAAATTCTCTATCTTCCTCTCAAAATCTGGCCTCAATAGTAGATATCATGTGTCATAATATTGTTAGTATCGAGAGAAATCAAAACACATAAATGGATATACATATATACCGTACTTCAAAAAAATAATGCTTGCCCATGCTTAAAATCTTATTGCGAAGGTATTGGTTTTTGAACTTTCGTAACTATTCTTACCAATGTAACGAACACAATACGCTGGATATGCCTGCGGAGATGTCCAATAACTTCCATCTCGATTAATTGTTGATTTGATACATGTCCCACGATCGGATATAATGCAGACCCCATCTTCTTAGACGACATAGTCACGTAAATTGCTCAAAAAGAAATTCCAAGCTTCTAACGTCTCATACTCAACAATTGCGAATGCAATCGAGAATATATTATTCTCATCATCTTGCGCAACGACAATCAACAATACATGAGAGTATCTCCGGTACAGCCACGTGCCATCAACTTGGACCATATGTTTGCAATATGGAAAGCCTTTAATGCATGGCTTGAACGCCCATAAAAGTCAGTGAAAAATTTTATTTCCTTCACAAGTTGGCCTTCTCGGTCATACGCATCCGTGGTTTGATACCTCACTATGGTGTCTGGGAAGAAACGTGTCATTGCTAGTAATAAAGCTGGCAGCTCATTGTACGACTTATCGTAATCACCATACACCGATTGTATTACCTTATCTCTTCCACGCTACCCCATCTTGTATTTTATCTGATATCCAAACTGCTAGCAATGGTTGTCTGAATCACTGAAATGGGAACCCTTGGATTTGCTTCAACCAACTTTATCACATGATGGCTTATTACATTCGAGTCCAATTTGTGTTGGTCCTGGTCGATGGAAGTTCGTAAACATGTGTGATCGTCATTGTAGTTTGTGACCTCCCAAGCATTTTTCCTCTAAAGCTTTGACACTCGGATCTTTCAATTGCACTCTTGTCTATATTTTACACACTTGGCAAAGAAAGTCATCTGGCTGTATTCTACAATAACGTAATCTACATACTTCTTGATGCTATACTCTTTAACTGCCAATGTAGCTTCATTCTTTTCATTAAATTGAAGCCCATCTGATAATTCATCATGCTGACTCGAAGTTAATTGGGACATATCCGAGAATTGAGGCTCCCTCATCACATCAAAATCCATTAAGCTCATGTGAACATGAGGTTCATAGTATGTAATGTTGTCCCCAGTCGAAATGAATTCTCCAACATCGAAATCAGGGGCATCAGCAACGTCATCAAGGAAAATTTTGAGATTCCTAATATTTTCATCTTCCCTGGAATCTTCAAGTGTTTCTCCCCATCGACCTCATAGGTTTTCCATATCAGCATCAACAATAGAATCAACAGTCGGTCTGTATGATGAAGCATATGTCGAAGGCTCAGCTGCATGAAATGCACTCGATGTCCCATTTGCCAACATTGCGACAAAATTGCCTTCAAACATATCAATCTTATTACCGAAACCTATTTGAGCAGATTCTCTAACTACGTTTCTAGGTGGGCCGAGAACATCACGCACCTCAGCTAACAACTCGATATTTTGAATCTCCATAGATTCATGCTCTGCAATCATCATTCTAACATCATCATCATCTTAGAGAGTGATTGCACAATATCTGACTGGATTGTCACATGTCAGCCACTGATACCGCAAACTATAAATCCCAACTCTAATTTTCTCGAATATCTTTTTTCTTCATTTGTCGAAGCGTGATTTCCGTTTTAAATCTCATATCCATAGTGCTTTTAGATTCAAATACAATCCCAGCATCAGTTTTCACCAGTTGTCCATTATAATGGACAATAGTCATAAATATGTTGTTTCTCATCTTCTCTACATATTCAAAATAATATATATTTTCAATCAGAATACACAAATCAAAATGAACATACACAAATCAAAATGAACACACAAATTAAAATTTTGTTCAACAATATTTCTCACCTTCAACCCCTATTTAATACAAAATATTTAAAACATTAAACTTATATTATTCATCATCGACACTAACTTAAAAAATATAAATCAAATATTCGTACTAAATTAAAAAAATATTAAATTACAACATAAAATTAAAAAATTAAATACACATTCCCTCATATACTTACAATATTTCACTAAATCTTATTCTTTTTTACTCTATCTTCTTCTCAAAAAATTTCTCTTCTTCAACCTTCAACCCCTATTTAACACGCCAACATTAAATCTCAATCATTCAACCCATCAACCCACCCTCCAATCATAAAACTCACCATTCTCAAAAAAATTTCCCGAAATCTGCCACCCTCTATGCCAAAGCCATGCATGCAAGTATACATGCATGCAAAGCTGCCAGCCATTGCACTGTCAGCCGAGCACTGTCAGCTGAAATCGGATTCAGTTGGCTCCGATTTTGAATAGTGTCAAGGACACTGCATGCACTCCACGTGGCGCTATAGCCATTGTTCAAAATCGAATTCAAATAGTATCAACTTTGATTTTTTTTTCTAAATATTAAATTCACTATTCAAAAACAAAATCAAATACTATCATCTTTAAAGTTACTGTAGAAACTATAATATTTCTAAAAATAATTTAAGTTTTACCATATTTTGAAAAAAAATGGAAGACAATATTTTTGTCTTTCTTTTTGAATGTAGCACATATAATAATTATCGGAAAATTGTTTTCATTCACTATTATTTTTTTATGTAATTTGTCATATCCCTATACTTTATTTCTGTTCGTTAAAGAGTCCCATCACCTGGAAAATCGTCTCGATTCCCATGTAAAAGACAAATTTTTACTAAAAATTAGTAATTAATTATTATAAATTTACTTTATTTAATATATAAAAATCTGCATGACATGCTAAATGATTTGATGCAATGAAATGAAATGATTCGAATAAGCTAAAAAGTGTTTGCTTCTTCAATTATCTTCATCCTCAACCAATCAATAATTTAACCATATTTCTAATATGTATAAGTCGAGTTTTTGGTCGATCCGAATTTTACTTGACCCATCTTTTAAAAAATTTTATTTGACTGGACCCGATTTGAAATCATATACCTTAATTCGAATTCGACTTGACTTGATATGTAAAAAAGTCAATTTTAAAAATCTAATTATAAAAAAATAACTATAGGGACAAGATTGTAAATAATAAATTCAATTTTAAGGATCTAATTGTGTAAAAAATATAAAGAGGGAGCATTGTGAGGAGGCACATTGATTAACTTTAAAATTAATAAAGTTTTAAAAAATAATTAAACCATAAAAATAGGAGATTTTAAGTTTAATTTTACAAATTTTTAAATAAAAATATTTTAAAAAATAATTAAGCAAAAGAAATAAGGTTCAATGTTTAATTTTATTAATTTTAGATCGCAGAGTCTTAAAATATAATAAACTATAAAATTTTAAGATAAACAAAGACTTAATTGTAATAATTTTAAAATTATTAGGGCTTAAAATAAAATTAACCCATTAAAATTGTGCGCGTTACTATCTATCCCACCATATATGTCCATTCGTCCTGACTGTAACATAAGACCTCTTTTGCAATGAATTTAATTTGTGTGTGTATAGATAATATGGTGAATAAACTTAAATGAGTAACATAAATAATTAAAAATCCAGAAATAGATTTATCTTTGTTAAACAACAAGGATCCATGAATAGAAGAAAGAAAAGAAAAACCCAGCTCTTTTGCTATACAGATTATGATTACACTTATTATACATCGGAGATGAAATTCTCATGAACCCATTACCCTTATTACAACAAATTTCTTACAGTAGAAAAAAATGATACCTGTTTTAATACTTTACTGACAATCTACAACTTAATCTCCGGGCCGGAGCTCCTCCTCCATCAGGTCCACCTTTTCTCGACGATTCTTTCACCTTCTCGGCAGACAAACAGGTCCTAGAAAGATGGTTAAAGTTTTCCCATCAAGAGTCCAATGCAAATGGAGTTTGCAGGAGATCATAGGGTGCCCACAAAGCGTCCAAAGGGCAGGGCCTATTAGCGTCGAGTCTCGCCCATGGCTTCCCTTTCCCACTCCAATGTAAAAGACTAACCGGACCGGGATGTAAATCCCGGCACAAACCTCTGAAATTGTCTCCCCCGAGACCATGTTGGTTCCACCTGTGATCAACCGGAACTATGTTTCCCGCGAAAACTAATAAAAATGGTGGCAGAGAACCCAGATTGTAGATCCTCATTCTCTTCTGAACCGCCATCCACTCTTCAATCTTCGTTGTGTAATCCCCTTTTCTCCATCTATCAAGGTCGATCACCATTACACCGGTGTTAAAATAACAAGGTTTACGGTTCGCAAATGCTAAGGGTAATGAAGGGTTCGACCAAAACGTTGCAGTGAAGTAGGAAGTGAAGTTTGCATTGCAATATTGTGGTGCAGCCAAGACCGAGTCGTCCCCGAGTGGAGTCGCGGCGAGTTTAGCTATGTCGTCGACGAGGACCAGGTCCGAGTCGAGGTACACTACTCGGGTGACGCATAAAGGGAGGAGATTGGCTAAGTAGCTTCGGGCGTAGTTCAAAGGACAGTCTAAAGCCGACCGGATGGACGTCGAAATGAGGCGTGAAACAGAGGAGACATCGAAAGGGTAGACTTGGAAATTGAGGTAAGGGAAGGAGGAGGAGATGGTGGCGCGTAGAAGCGACACGTTGGCCGTGGCGGAGGCGACGAAGTGGAAGGCAATGTTTTGGGGGCAAGAGGAGTGTTGAAGTATCGAGAGAATGGCGGCCATTGAGCCACGGATGTAAGTCGAGTCGAGGGTGATGGCCACATGTATAGCTTGGTCCGAGCAGAAAATGGAGGATTCACCATTGGAGTCATCTTCCTCGGTTATAAAAGGGCAATCCGGCGAGTTATAGAATTGTGGGGCTTCCTTGAATTGTAGAGTTCCGGTGGCGGCGGCGGCAAAGACCAACAGGAGGAGGAAATGTAAGAGTGGTGATTTAGGCATCGGTAAGATTTTGTTGAGAGGGGAAAGGCCAATGGGTTGTTGAGTTCACGTTGATCCAATACAATTTTATTTTATATGTGTATATAATATGATTTTCTTTGGGGAGAATTCTCATCACTTTTAACACTCAGAAGGGTCCACACTTTGGTCATACATCCTTTTCCCTCAATTCTCCATTTCACTCTACTAGGAAAGGCGTGCATTTTCTTGAAGAAAAGAGAATCCCAAGGTAAAATTTGGGAGATTAATGTTTTAGTGAAAAGAATAGTGTTGTAGCTGTAAACCCAGAGTTTCTTTTCATGGTTTTTTGTACATAGTTTATAGCTTAGATTTCTATTAGTATTATAGCCATTTTTATGTGATCTTCATTGTTTGTTCAATAATATTAGATCACCATTTAATTTTCGTAGTAAGAAATTAGCCCTTGAGATATGTTGGACGATCGCAGTCCCAGAAAAGCACGGTTGAGCGACCGCAAAGCAATCATGCTTTGTCACCAAGCCTGCTCTCTTCTACGTGTATTTGCTACCTTCCGTGCATCTGGTTGGTTTCTATCACGTTTTCATCGAGTTGGGAACTCTTAGTTTGATTAAATGGCTCACTCATTAATATTTTTATGGTTGCCTGAAAATGGGCTACAACTTTCACTTTAGGACTATTAGATCATTGCTTGTGGTTAGAAAGCTCCTTTAGAATATTATATCTCATGTGAATCAAACTGGCTTAAAGCCATATTTAGGAGTTGTTAATGCAAGCAAAATATGATAATTATGTTCAACAAGTGTGATTAACCCTAAATTGATTGCTTTATTACACATTAATTGAAGAGGATATGATTGGGAAGATACCAACAAGTAATCAAATACAATTTCTACAAGTTTCTGGACTTGGGTTGTGTTTATTGGGCATGGACAAAAACGAGGTAGGAGCATTTTGTTATCAAACTATGATTAAATGAATACGAAACATAACCTAAAAAATTAACTGTAACCGTGCCACTGGGTAGAGTTTGAAGAATTATTAGGAGAAAAGAAATTAGCTGACAAGACTCCAGGCCAAAACTTTCAAATCTGCACGTTCACCAGGCCCCCAACTCTAAGCCGAGCAACCCATGTGCGGATGTGCTTAAAAGCTTAGTCCTCCTACAAAGTACAACTATAAGCGGCACAATAAACAAGAAAATTTTGAAACTGGTGGATCAAAAACACCCGAGGAGGCAGATCAAATGGAGCCATTATAAGACCACATGTCACAGAACAAATTCAAGCCCAGACGTGTCTCCAAGGAGCTTCAGGACAGAACCAACACTTCTGCACAATGATTTTGATCATATTCTAGTGCCAACAGAACCAATTTAGAACAACAAGCTTTCAAGCATGTCTTCTCAAATAATGGTAGACAGTGCCAAATGGAGTTGGACTCCCCTTCAAAATGGTAGGGTTCTATGTTCTAACTGGCTGCAACATCATCCATTAATATTCCTACTGGTTTTCAGTTCAATATTTCTCGGGGGCCAGCTTTGATCAAAACGTTGAGCCAAAATGGAGCAACCAAAGCCAACATGTGGCATCATCAACATGATATTAGTTTTTAAAATACAAGATCAAGACCATGGCATAAAGGAAAGCTATAAAACCAAGTATATTTGGGAATACATCTTCCTATCAATTAATCCTCATACCGAGCATTATTGATATCATATAATATCAATAAAAAGTTGGGTAAACTACACCCAAAACCACCGAAATTTTCAAAAAAAAAAAAACACCAAACACCCAAAACCTTAACCCCTAAACCCACAATCCTCTAAATGTCATTGTTGATTTTCATGCCGTGGTTGTTCGTTGTTCATCACACAATTTTGTCGTTTAACTGAAACTTTCGCATTTGACATTCGATTGACGCGTCGCTCGTTGATTTCCGACGAGCGGGTAGATTTAAGGATTTGAGTTTAGGTTTTTTGGATTTAGATTTTTTTTATTTTGAGAATTTTGGATTTTTTAAAATAATATATTTATATTGTAAATAATATTAATATGTAAAAATATATTTTTATTTATATGTAAATAATATATTTATATTGTTTTGGTACATTCTCCACGTGGGTTGTTGTTAGCCACGTCACCGTCCCGTTAAGGAGTTAACGGCGGAGTGATATAAACGAGTCGAAAAGTAAAATCTACTATTAGATTTGAACATTTTTAAAATTAAGTAATATAAACAAGTCAACAATAATAATTTGGTGACTTCTAGTGTAGTTTACACTAAATTTTTTTGACAAATTCTAATCCTAATCCTACCTAGATGAGAGGGGAAAAACTCTAAAGGAATGGATGCTCCTGCTAGGTCTAAAACCCGGGACTAAATATTATCCTTCATTTCAAATATAACCATTACATAAAAATAAGGGTAAACTACACTAGTAGTCACCGAACTATGGTTTCTTTCCTATTTTGGTCGCCGAACTATTTTTTTGGCAAAAATATCACTAACGTTATGTTTCCTTCCTATTCTGGTCACCGGCTGTTAAAAACTTAACGGTTTTGCTGATGTGGAATTTTATTTTATTTTTTTAATTTTCCATGTCATTTCTTCTCTCTCCTCGTAAGCAATATATGTTATTTTATAATATTTTTATTCAAACTAATAGGATGATGACACGTGTCACTGCCTATTAGTGGGATAAAAGGAATGAAAAATCAAGTCCCTTATGCAGCCAGACAGATTCGACTAATAGGCAGTTACACGTTTCACCATCCAATTAGGCAGTTACACGTGTCACCATCTCTCTGGCTGCATAAGAGGCTTGATTTTTCATTCCTTTTATTCCACTAATAGGCAGTTACATGTGTCACCATCCTATTAGTTTGAATAAAAGTATTATAAAATAACATATATTGCTTATGAGAAGAGAGAAAAGTGACATGGAAAATGAAAAAAATAAAATAAAATTCCACGTCAGCAAAACCGTTAAGTTTTTAACCGTCGGTAACCAAAATAGGAAGGAAACATAACGTTAGTAATGTTTTTGCCAAAAAAAATAGTTCGGTGACCAAAATAAGAAAGAAACCATAGTTCAATAACTACTGGTATATTTTACCCTAAAAACAAATACTCCAACAAACGAATCGACAATGACAGCCCACTTTCAGTTGACCAAAGAAAACCAAGTAATCAATGCCTATACTATCTTTCAAATTATTGATATACAATCTACATTAGAACTAGAAGTCAGAAAAATCACAAATTTGGCTGTAAAAACTTGATTCTGTACGGTTGTACCATCTATTGGCTGCAAAATCTATTCAAATTGCAATAGGGGGTAAAAGCCAAACTAATGAATACATTGCAACTGCTAGAAGAGATGATGCATTTCAACCAAACAAGAGATTTTCGATGCATAAATGCTAAAGCATGCAAGCTGCATTCCACACATTGACGAAACCTAAAATTGAACAAAACTTAAGAACAAAACAATGTATAAACAATTCCTCAATCACTAAAACAAAATAAATTGCAGTCTTGAATTTACACTAAACATAGAATCGACACTCTTAACATAATTAGAAATTTAAGCCCTGATAGCAGATTTGGTTTATTGATAAATCATTGCAAAGACAACACAAACAATGATAAACATGAACAGCATCTTCAAATAATGGTCCATGAGCATGGCCACCACCACCATGATATGAATTTGAAAACCCATAAGGAAACCCAGCAGGACCAAACATTGCCGCATCAGGAAACCCATGCACCTGAAGATTAAGCAATGATGGGAGAAGACCACCAAAGGCAGCAGAAAGTGTGAAATTCCCAAACCTAGCCGCTGCCATTGGTGCAAAACCTCCCAGCCCTCCCATGAAACCAAACCCATTCTGGGGAAACTGGTTTGGTTCAGGTGGAGTTGTCTCAGGTCTCTGTCCGGCCGGACGATTTGGAATATGAACACCCGGGATGGATCTAGACCTGGGATCACTAGATGACTTCCCCCTGCATACAAAGGAACCAACTTTTCTTCCTCTATAAGGGCCTAACAAATAGGACACTCACGGGACCGGGAATGAATGTGAAGCCATTTGTACAGGCAAGGCCAGCAGAAAAGATGACCGCATAGAGTAACAATGGGATCTTGAGCCAAGTCAAAGCAGATATTGCACTCGAAATTACCGGCATCACCGTTAGCATTGTTACTAGAACACGATGGATTAGGCGGCGAACGGCTAGCTGAATCCCCAAACCGACTCGCCATTTCTTAATCTTCCAAAACTACAATTCCTATAAAGATCAAATCGCAAACAAAATAAACACCACGTATACACTAAATATCAGATTCACAAGAAAAATTTAATGCAATGCAAGAACAAAAAAAAAATACACATTTTTTCCTAGATATTGGCGGAATTCATGTAAAGATCAAAGCCTCTACAATTAATTTGATTTTGAAAAACAATAGATCATAACGATTAGTAATTATGAGAAAAAAAATAATTCATAAAGATTAAACAATACTATTTCATATTGCAGATCAGGATTCAGATAATAAAATAAAAAAAATTAAGATAAATTGGCTTTTACTGACCTTCAAAGAAATAGATGAGATCGAATGACCAATCGATGAGGCAATCGACCAAGAAAGTCAAAATCGGCGAAGATCGAAGGGGGAAAAATAAAATTCCTCCAAGAAACTTCGGATATATTTTTAATTCTTTTGACGTTTTATAGTTCCATTGTTTTCCTTCCAAAAATAATACTCCTTTTCCTACGTTTTAGGGAGTGACATTTCACGTTACAAATTGTCCGTTGAGAGTGGAAATAGAATAGGTTATTCTCCACGTGGCGGTAACCTTGTTATTTATGTGCGTAGACTCGTTTGGTGCGGTGGCGCGTGCTATTAGGTCGGTGGTTAACCTTAGAATGTTGCATTGACTTTAATTTTCCTTTTAAATTAGCGATGTAACCCTTTAGACCGGCCTATGCATAAGTCTACGTCTAAAGGATCACATTTGCTACCAAAATATCTTTCGAGAAAACATTTAAGGATCTAAACATAATATCGAGAAATATAATATTCAAACATAATTGAATAAGTAACCCAAAATAAGTCATATCCGCACGTGTAAATACATCCCAAAACATAAGTAGCATCATCATCAAGTACAAAGTATAAGGTAACGAAATATGTATAGGCTCGTGTCACCGAAATAAGACAATCTGGAAGATAAAAATATTACAATAACAGATGTATGCCAAATGTGTCGATCCTCCAGGAGTTCGATCCAGAAAGCCTATCCAAAATCTGAAAGGGAAAAGATTTGGGAGAATGAGCTTGGGAAGCTCAGTGTGTTCCAATAGTGCAAGGAAAACATATAGTTTATATGCATACAGATCTGATAATAGTAAAACGAGTTATGAGAGCAACCAAAGTTTCATGCAATTTATCTATCCTCCAACCGAACTCCAGGATACAGTTCCCCCCGAACAGTATCGTATACAGGCATTAACCCGAGTCTATTAGACTTGGGTATCATCCTTAGGTTTTACCTCGGGTACAGGCGGAATTACCCTTGCCGAAGCATAGGAACCAAATACAGGTGGAATTACCCTAGTCGAAACTAGGAACCTTTACGGGCAAAATTACCAGCCGGATCAAGGCTGAACCTTCAGGCACTTCTCACTATACCCAAGTACCCCAATAACCAGTTCAGGCAGTTCTACAGTATACAATAACTAACAGGTATAATGATAATTTATCAGCAGGCTTTCAATCAGATAACAATAACCAGAGAAATATGCTAGGCATAGCGGGTACTAAGACATAAATAATGCATAACAATGAATCATACTCAAGTTCAGAAAATAGATTATATATATATATATATGTAAAACCAAGTTTAACAGTCATGTGCACATGATCAGTTTAATTATAGCGTTCAAAACAGTATATAATACAAACATGTAGCACATAGGGAACACACCTCAAAAGTCAACGTCTGGGTCTACTGGCACTAGGATCACGCTCTGCTGCAGTACTAGAACCTATAAAGACAAAGATTCGGGTTACAACAAAAACTATGATTATATCAGGACAATTTACTAAAATACGGATTCATACGGGTCACAATGGGTTCTCGCGGCTGAGCAGGTCGGGACGAGTCGGGCTGAGCAGATGAACGATCGAACGTATCGTGTGTACCTTAAACAAATAACGTTTCGGGTCAGAACTCTTAATTCAAAACCTTGCTCATAAATAGAACGATTTAAATGCTAGGCATGATCAGATAAAAGATTAATTTGGAAGCCTTCGGGTTAGAATTTCGAGAAACGAGCTTCAAAAATGGACTCAAAACGTCGAAAAACATAAAATAAGGGCTTTTGGAAAAATTCAACTTCTATGGTCAAAGTCAAAGCTGATGTTAGCAGTCAACGCCGACGTCGGCAGTCAAAGTTAACGCTAACATCATGCTGACATCATCAGACAAAGGTCAACGGTCAATGCTAACGTCAGCGGTTAACGGTTTAACTCGGGTGAGTTGACTCGGTCGAGTCAACTCACTGAGTTAACTTGGCCGGGTTGACTCACTAAGTTGACTCACTCAACGGGTCGAGTCAACGGGTTGGGTTAATGGGTCAGTTCAGAACTGGTTCAAGGCAGAACTGATTCAGGGCCGGTTCAGGACTGGTTTAGGCTGGTCATCGTCTAGGGAGGCCAAGAATCGCCCTAGGCAGGGCGTGTACTCCACACGTGGCCAAAACGGCCGAAAATGGCCTAAAATGCTCGACTTTAGCTAGATTTCGCCCCTAAAACACCCATTTCAGACCAAAACACATAAACAACACGAAATCGAACCAAAACTTACCCACTTACCCCAAACTAATTCGAACTCTGGCAGGGGTCTTAACGACGGCGGTTGGCAGCTGGCGGCTAAGGGTTTTGATCGCCTCAACGAGAGGAAGGTGGCTACGACGGAGGAACCTCGAATGGAGGTCCAAACCGGCCGAAACCAACGGCGGTTCGAATAGGTTTAAAACCCAGGTTTGTCAAACCTTTGAACCTCGATTACCGGCAAACAGGACCACTAATACGCGTGTGACCAAAGGGGTTTTGGTCGACGCTCCACGATGAACACATTGACGCCGGCGGTGCACGGTACAGATGGACGACGAGGAGAAACGAACGGTGGCCGGTAGGGTTAGGTGAGAGGAAAATTTTGAGGGGGGGTCTGGCTTTTTGGTTCAAGAAATCTAGGAGATGAAGAGACATAATTGGTTTATTATTGGTTTGGTAAAAAATCCAAGACTACTACTCAAATGAATATTTTGGGAAAACATACATTAAGAGCTTTGAAGCTCTGATGGCTGGGTTACTAGCCTTCCAAGTTGCAGGTTGTGGTTTGAATCCCCCAACCCGCAACCTCCCTATTTTTTTAACTGGTGTTACAAGCGAGCCATGAACGGAGTAGTCGCCATATTTAATGGGCTAAATTTGTTTTGTTTTTTGGGTAAACTACACCAGTAGTCACCGAACTATGGTTTTTTTCTATTTTGGTCATCGAACTATTTTTTTGGCAAAAACATCACTAACGTTATGTTTCCTTCCTATTTTCGTCACCGACCGTTAAAAACTTAACGGTTTTGCTGACGTGGAAATTTATTTTATTTTTTAATTTTCCATGTCATTTCTTCTCTCTCCTCGTAAGCAATATATGTTATTTTATAATACTTTTATTCAAATTAATAGGATGGTGACATGTGTAACTGCCTATTAGTGGAATAAAGGGAATGAAAAATCAAGCCCCTTATACAGCCAGAGAGATGGTGACACGTGTAACTGCCTAATAGGATGGTGACAAGTGTAACTGTCTATTAGTCGAATCTCTCTGGCTGCATAAGGGGCTTGATTTTTCATTCCTTTTATTCCATTAATAGGCAGTGACACGTGTCAACATCTTATTAGTTTGAATAAAAATATTATAAAATAACATATATTGCTTACGATGAGAGAGAAGAAATGACATGAAAAATTAAAAAAATAAAATAAAATTCCACTTCAGCAAAACCGTTAAGTTTTTAATAGCCGGTGACCAAAATAGGAAGGAAACATAACGTTAGTGATGTTTTTGCCAAAAAAATAGTTCGGTGACCAAAATAGGTAAGAAACCATAGTTTGGTGACTACTGGTGTAGTTTACCCTTTGTTTTTTTTATGCTATTGAAATTGTCACTTAAGTTTAGTAAGTGTACAATTTTTATCACCGATTTTAAAAAATAAACGTTATGGTCACTTACGTTTTTATTGTTTAAATTTATAGTCACTCAAACATTTTTTTACCGTTAAACGTTAACGAAAAGCTGATCTGGCAGGGGTAAAAATAGGGTAAACATTAAAATGGTCACTTACGTTTATTAAGTGTATACTTTTGGTCATCGATTTAAAAAATGAACGTTATGGTCACTTACGTTTTCGTTCTGTAAACTTATAGTCACTTACTTTTTACCCATTTCCAGATCAGCTTCTTGTTAACGTTTAACGGCAAGAAACGCTTGAGTGACCATAAACATACACTTACTAGACGTAAGTGACCATTTTAGTGTTTATCTTATTTTTTACTAATCGTTCGAGTGACCATAAGTTTACACAACGAAAACATAAGTGACCACAACGTTAATTTTTTGAAATCGATGGCCAAAAGTATACACTTACTAAACGTAAGTAATCATTTCAATAGTTTACCCTATTTTGGGTATTTACCCCTGCCATATCAGCTTCTCGTTAACGTTTAACGGCAAGAAACGTTCGAGTGACCATAAGTTTACAAAACGAAAACGTAAGTGACCATAATGTTTATTTTTTGAAATCGATGACCAAAAGTGTACACAAACACAACTGATCATTTTAGTAGTTTACTCGGTTTTTACAAACAATGGGTTAAATTTGTTTGAGGTCCAAGTTTTACTATATATATTTTTTAAGGAAAAGTATTATTATATATTTAAAATATATAATTTTCAAAGAGGGGGAAGAATCAAAGCAATGGTACTCTTATTTATGGGATAAGCTATAGAAAATAAAAAAATCATTTATGCACATTGTTTTTTAAATAATAAATGCATTCCTCAACCAAAACAAGTACAATAATAGTTAAGGAAGAGCAAGAAGAGTCTAAAGGGGAAAACATTCCATCCTATCAACCAATATAAAATCAGTTGATGAAGATACACACCAAAACCAACGTCGTTTCATTGTCTATTGTCTTAATCCATAACCACTTTGTCCTTCTTTAGTAGAAGTTTTCACAATGTTTGATTCTTGAAAAACAAAGTGTTGTATGTCTAGGCGGCTTTCAAATCATTTCAATATTTCAAAGAGGTTTTTTTTTATAAGTCTAGAATATCAACAGCGAACGTACGATGATATTTTGGATGAGATCTTGGTATTTCTGAAATATTTTTATTTAAATTTGGATATTTAGAGTAATTCTTGAATCTTATAAGGCATTGTCAACCCGATTTTTATCGAATCAAACCTAAAATTGCCTAAATATGCTGAAAACGTGATTTCTCCTAAACTACTAGTTCGAATTTGAACTAACCACATCCGGTCATTCTTTAATACTATTAAATTATTAAACTCAAAACCAAATCTACGTTTTCAAAAGTTGCTCCTTGAACCAACTAATGTCAAGCTAGAACCTTTGTTGATTTACTTCAAACCTTCACCCAAGGTTTCTCTTATTAAAAGAATGTTTTCTAACATCTAAATGAGATGAAAAAACACTAATAATCATCCAAATCAATGTCTTTACATGATTTTCTTTAATCTTACCCAAAAATTAACTAAATCTGTCTTTTCATCCATTATTTATTCCAAATGTTTACAGTCTTCAAATAAATCTAAATAAACATTGAAAGTAACCTCTTGCCCTAGCAATCGTCAAGATTCGTGGATTGGAGAGTTCTCTTGAAAACTTAAGCTGAAAAATCTTGTTGAAAAAGATAAAAATAGAAAAGATTTGATGGGGGTTGAAAGAGATTTTAGCCAAAAAAATGAAATCAAAGTTTAATTTGGTAAAATCATAATTTGAATTGTTTAGGTAATGATAAATCTGAATAGTACATAATATAATTTTAAAGTAATTATAGTTTAATAAAATCAAAAGAAAATGAACAAAAATACATGATAAATAATAAAAATAATTAATTTTTTTCAATGAGTTTATGATCATGGGTGAAACTCAATGTTATTTACTGAGGGGTTATTTAAAAATATCTAAATTTAAAAGAGGCTAATAATATAAATTATATAGTTTTAGAAGATTAAAATATAATTTTATCATTACCCAACTTAATTTTTTAAAATTTTTAAATATTTTGGGTCATAGCCCCATTGGTCTTCATTGAGTACTGCCCCTGTTCTTGACACACAAATCATTGTCGTGGATCCATGTTGAGTACATGTTGAATATCAGGTTGGACGTCTAAAACGTTGTCATTTTAGGGTATAAGAAGTCTTCTTAAAACGATGATGTTTTGAAAAGCTTTAAATTCCTTATTTTAGACATATTTTTGCCCCTTTTTTCCTCCTTTTATCTCTATCTAACCTAAATTTCCCTTTCCCCTTATCTACGTACGAGTGTTCAAATGGTCGGTTCAGATAATAATTAAACCACACTATATGAAATTAAATTAATCGAACTTTTAAAATTTTTAATCGTTAACTAAATATAATTTTTTTCAAAAATTATTAATCGAACCGAACTAAGTTCGCTTAATTCGATAGATTTTCGATTTAAACGAATTTTTCTAATAAGTTTTTGGGTAAACTACATTCGTGGCCACTAAACTATATGTGTGATCCTATTTTGACCACCAATTTTTTTTAATTTGTCAATTAAACCTCTCAACTATTTAAATGACATCAATTAAGCCACTAGCCATTAGATTTTAACAAAAATGTGACGTGACAGTTAACAAAATTTTATATAATTACATATTTGGTCTGCATTACTTACGTATTAAGTAGTTTTAACGCTCACTATTGATCAAATGGATGGATTAGTGAAATTTCAGTGTAATAAATTTAACTGGGTACAAAAAAAATTAAAAACTTAATTGATTTTTTAAAAATTGGATAACTTATAACACCATTAAGCATTTAATAATTTATTAATATAAATAAAGAGTACAGACTATGGAATCAAAACATGCTCAGGGACTTGTAATTTTTCTGTATCAAGCTGCAGACACCTGCAGTCAAACTTAAATTAACCATGCCATCATACATATATATTGCCAAATTCTTGATGAAGTTGAATAGTCTAAAATTTCTCTGTATAAAATTAAGTAATTCATTTTGGTGGTATTTAATATTTATTAGTGTTGTATAAACAAATTACTCTCTCTGTCCTACTCAATATGTTCTTTTGTGTTTTAAAATTGTCTCACTTAAAATGTCTCATTAAAAAAATCAATAACTTTTATAAGGTACATTTTCCTTTATACCCTTTTTTTAGTTTTCCAACAAAATAAAATTTAACTTTTTAAAGATAAAATTGTTATTTCAATTATTTTATATTATTTTTCTTACACATTTTTACACAATTTTTTTTTAAAATTATATAAAAAATCAATAATAAATAAAATAAATGGGACTGATAGAGTACTAACTTTCAATTACGTTATAACCAATCATAAATAAAGTAAAAATGTCAAGCGAAAAAACAAAGGGACTTGAAAATTGCTCCTTTTTTATTTATTTATGGGACCCACAAACAAAATTAAGTTGAATGTAGACAAAAACCAGGTAAACATTTTCTTCGTTTTAAAACAAAAATAAAATCGTTTGGGGAAACGCAGAAATTGGATTATTCCAAACTGGCAAACTCCCAAAACCTACCTTCAAGTCTTCAACCAGTATTCGTACAAATAACCCGGCGCCGCCCTTTCATTTTCCCTCCGTAATTTGCCCATTGATTTCTTAAATTTTCTTTACAACCAAACGGTGTTCTAGGTTTTTTTCTTTGTATTTTTATGTGAGATTTTTAATTCCGATCATGATGCAAAGGCTGAGATATTGGTTGTCGGAGCATCCATCCATCGTCAACTTCCGTTGGAGTCACACCCAATCGTTTGGCTCCACGTGGTCCTTCCTCTTTGCCGCCATCGCCGTCTACGTCGTCGCCAATATCACCCTCCATAGTTTCCTCTCTCTAGTCCTCTCTAAACGGCGACGTGTCCCGCTTGGACCAATCCCCGCCATCCACAGCCTCTGCGTTTCCCTTATCTCCGCCGTCATATTCGTCGGCATCCTATATTCCGCCTCCGCCGAGATTCGAGACACGCGCTGGTTCTGGCGCCGCACCAAAACTATCTCCACCCCATTCCAATGGTTCCTCTGCTTCCCGCTCGGTACGCGCCCTTCGGGGCGCGTGTTCTTCTGGTCGTACGTCTTTTACCTTTCCCGTTTCCTCCACCTGTTCCGAACATTCTTCACCACCCTCCGCCACCGCAAACTAACTTTCTTCCACCTCTTCAACCAATCAATCCTCCTCTGGATGTCATTCCTCTGGCTCGAATTCTCTCAATCGTTTCAGGCCTTGGCCATTTTATTAGCCACTTTGTTGTACTCCGTCGTGTACGGATACCGATTCTGGACAGCCATTGGGCTGCCGAGTGCCTGCTTCCCTTTCGTGGTGAATTGCCAAGTGGTGCTTTTGGCTTGCAACTTAATCTGCCATTTCGGGGTTCTCTTCCTCCATTTCCTCAAAGGAGGGTGCAATGGAATGGGAGCTTGGGGTTTCAATTCCGTCCTCAACGGCGTAATTCTTTGTATGTTCCTCAATTTCTACGTCAAGATGCATTTAAGAAAGAAAAATGTTGAAGACATTGATGGACATGGTGATTCTTCTTCTTCTTCATATGGCTACTCCCAGTCTGAAATTAAGTTTGAATGAATTTGTTCACTCAATTTTTTTACTAATAATTTTGGTTATATAATCACCTAGTTTAGAGAGATCAACAGGTTAAATTTCTCGTATTTTGGGCGCTGTATTGCTTCCGAACTGGAAAATGTAAGTGCATACAGTATACACCAGAAGTTGTTTATAAATGAATTAATAACAATTAGGAGAATTGATTGTAGATTTATAGCTGTGTTTTTAGTTTTATGAATATATACGGTTGTTTCAGCTACTGTGTTTTAGTTGATAGGGTAGATGTTGATTTTTTTACTCAAATGTTTTTAATATTATTTACATATCTAATACTTAAAAAACATTAATTCTCAATGTAATATCTATTATAGAAACTGTCTAGCTGGTATGACAATTTTATTAAAAAATAAAATTCATGGGAGCTAACAATGAATATCTATAAAAAAACTCATTGAAAATAAAATTTCATATAATTTATCATATCGATATGATGAGTTCCATGCACTCTTATTTTTTTTTAATAGAATTCGTCATATCAGCCAGATAAATTTCTGCAAAGAGTTATAGATCAGAAATTAATATTATTTGAGTGTCAAATCCGTAAATATTATTAAGAATAAAATATTTAGGTAAAAACGTCGTAGATATTTGTAGGTAATCAATTAGATTCGAAGGAGATGAGAATATTAATTTTCTAGTATGCAATAACGAATTTAGATATATGGATTTATAATTGCTATTTTATTTGAATATTTGTTCTTTGACCTTTTATTTTTTATTTTTTTAATAACTAAATAAGGATTTAGATATTTAGAGAAAAATTTAACTATATTTACTTTTCAATTTTTATATATTTTTAATATTTTAATATGATTTTTTGGTAGTATTTATTTTGTTTTTAACTCTAAATTAAATTCATCCGCCTTTATAGAATATGTTATCCAAACTTAAGTCATTAAAGGAGAACATGTCACCCTTTGTTATTGAGATCATCCTTTGGATTCAAAATTTTATAATAACTAAATATAGATTTGAATAATTAGATAAAATTTCAATTAATTGGGATTTTGACGAGTTAGTAAAATCCAGATTTGATACAAATAATAAATGAATTTAAATTTTAAGATAAATTTATAAATGTATCACCCGAGTTTTAGGGTTTAGGGATTTTATTTAGGGTCTAGTGTTTATGGGTTTTAGTGGATGAGTTTTGAATTTAGGGGGTGTAGTTAGAATTTAAGATTTACAGGTTAAAACCTAAATTCCTAATCATATTACCCTAAAACTTAAACTCAAAATTCTAATTAAACCTTAAAACCAAGGCAATTGTGAAATTCTTTTATTTTCACAACCAATGTATAGAATATTTTCTTAAAATTTAAAAAAAAATCATGGTAAAAAGTTGAAAAAGTAAAAGTCATATAGCATATGGTTTTTATATAGGTATAATTATAAATATAAATAATGCATATTTAAATCATTATCATAATAATCAATTATTGTAAAATTTAGGAGATTTAAATCAAAATAAATTTATATTAAAAATATACACATAATATTTACACGATAAAATATTAGATATATTTAAATAAAAAATTTATTTTTATTTACACATAATATTTATTTTTATAATGTTTACACGATAAAATATTATATATATTTTTATAAAAAGTATAAATATATATTAT
Source organism: Hibiscus mutabilis (assembly GCA_019671005.1). NCBI lineage: Eukaryota > Viridiplantae > Streptophyta > Magnoliopsida > Malvales > Malvaceae > Hibiscus > Hibiscus mutabilis. The sequence continues at coordinate 12,248,157 of CM033724.1, read as the reverse complement.
CTTATAATTATCTTAAGACTATTACAAAATCTTGAGGAGCAAGTTAACCAAAAAAAACCTTTTAAAAAAAAAACAAGACATGCCACGCAAAGATCGTGAAAAGAAAGATTAAACCTTTCATTAAATACATTGCTCATTTTTTTATAAAAAAAAAAACAACTGTCATAAAAATTTCTCTTTTCAACTAGACATTATGTTAATTTATAAGCGAGGATCGAGAAAATTAATCTTATAAAATATTTCGCTAACAGTTTTAATTACATCGATAAATTATTACAAAATGTGATTGAACCTTATTATAAAGTCGACATTCTCTAATTAAAAGGTGTATCGTGTTGGCCATTATACAAACATTAAACTACAGTAAAGGTAGACAAAAAAAACGTTTTACAAGTCAGACAGTCATCGTATCACAATGGCATGTGAACAAACATAATAAAATGTGTTGAAAGAAAAAATCTAAAAAAATAATTATTTTAAACTAAAATTAAAAAATAAATAAAAATTTCAGACGGCAACATTAAAATACCGTTAAAGACAACTACTTTCTTAAAAATATTAGAGAAAGACTTTAAAAAGTAAACCTAACGATTAAAATTTTCAATGAATGAAAAACATATTTATATTTAATAATCAAATTATGACATTTTTTTTAATAATCGAATGATAACATTACAATAACGCAATCATATCCTATTATAATTCTTTTACGTAGCCTGTATAAAAATTAATTTATACAAATAAACTATTTTAATTATCTGATTATGTCATATTTGGAATGATTAATTTACTATTAACTGTATCTAGAAGTAGGGATGGCAAACGGGCGGGGCGGGGCGGGTGTGGATACTCCCTCCCATATACTTATACCCATCTAAAATTTTCATATCCACCACCTACGTATCACCCACGACGGGTACACTTTTTAAACCCACACCCGCCTACGCAGGTATATTCTCAAATTCATCCCCACACCTATTATCCAACTGGACATCCATTACCCAACCCGCACCCGCTTGTACCCGCCTACAAGCAACCACTAATATCGAATTATGTAAAAATAAACTATAGATTTTTGTAAAAAAGAGTAATACTTCGCATATTTTATTGATTGATCAAGTGTATATATATATAATACATTTACACCGGTATAAATTTAACTACAGCTAACTAACGATCGCTAACTTAACTAAAGCACATTTTTACCGGTATAATTTCTACTTAACTACAACTAACTAATTAACTATAGTTAACTTAACTAAAGCATATATACACATGTAAAATTTTACTTAACCACACATATTACAAATTTATAACCTGATTAATTCAAGCTCGATCATAAACAATAAATTCAAGCTCGATTATAAACCATTATTTTTAAACTAAATTAATTGAGTTCAAAGTCTACAAACTTAAGGATTAACGTAGATTTTAATACAAACCAATATCTTAGTACATAAAATACCATAATAAAAGACATAATCAAAGTCTACAAACATAAATGGTCCAAAATTCATATGGCGGGCGGATACGGTACGGATAAGGTATCAAACTCATCACCTACCTACTACCCACGACGGGTATAATTTTTTACATCCACACCCGTCCACTATCCACAAAACTCATACTTATTTCTACCCCAACTAGGACGAATACAATGTGAAATCAACAAAATTGTACTCATCTACTATCCTCACCACCGCATAGTTTGATGCAGGCGGTCGCGGATGGCGTCTGTTTTTAAGTATTTATATTTTTGTATTCTCTCTCCTTTACCCCCAGAAACTAAATATCTAGAAGTAGAGTAGATGAGTCAAAAGGATTTTCATTTTATTTTATTTCCAAACATGTGATGCAGCAAAAGAAGTCAGAGTTAAGACAGTTTTAATCAGTGATAAAATTAAGCATTTTACTTTGTAAGGTTAAATGTTGAAGGTAATTTATTTTAAGGTAAAGTTTATAAATAGTCACTGAACTTTGTTTTTAAAAAATTGTATTTGTTTAAAAAAAACAAAATTGTAACCAAACTTTCAAATGCTATAAAATGGCAATTAAACTTTGTGTTTTGGAACAAAATGGTAATTGAGATGTTAAACGCCATTAAGCCCTTAACGGCAAGCTGATTGTGTAACATCTTGATCCCAATCCGAATCCGAAGTACTACATTCGGATCACCTAAAAATTGACCCATCAAATTTCCAATTAAAACCATAAGTTTAGCCACCATTTAGAAACATTAAACATCCATAAATCCTTGAAGTTAAATAAGCATTATAATTAAGTTTACAAAACAGGAGCTCCAAATTTAAAACACCGAATATCAAAATACATTTCAATAGAGTTTACAATAACTCGTAATGTCCTATGAATACATAAGCCCAAAACTAAATACTAAGCATTGTACTTTAAAGCAAAGTGGTGTTGGGAAATCCTTCCTCCATCACGAACAACCTATAAACCTGCAAACGAAAACAATGATTCTCAACGCTGAGCTTACAAAGCTCAGCGATACATTTCTATTCTACCACAATTCGTGATTATCATAAAATAAGCATGCAAGATAAATACAGTTTAGAGAGCATAAATAAGGCTTCACTATCTATAAGTTAATCTTCCAGGCTACACTAGCTAAAGTTCTTAGATCACCTATCTCAAGGCATTAACAAGCCTACAAGAAGTCTTACATGTTCTACAAAGCTTTACCATACTCAAGATCACTCAGCCTATCGAGTAGGTTTCAACCTTACCCTGATCACTCAACCATCGGGTATAAAAGAAACCATCAATAGCATCCACATAGCATTCATAAATAAATCATACATCATCTACATTGTAACCCTCTCTGCCCGACTTAGTCGCCACACCGACCCGAGCGAGTCACATTAGGTTTACCGAGGTAAACCAAGAGAAGAAACCCCAAAACATGACCATTTTTTTCTTTTATCTTGTCTAGATGCTTGATTAATATCCTACATGTTCATGCTGACAACAGATGAAACCCAACTCAATCGGGCGTCGATTTGACATCCAATTAATCTCAAGTGCAATTTAGGGACCAAATTGCAATTCTAGAAAATTAAAGGTTTAAAGCTCATATTAGTATTACCCAACTTTAATTAATCAGGATTCTATCATACATCTCAAATTTCAGCTCAAACCGTTCATTCTATCACATACAATTGCGTTCACAAGATTCAGGGACTAAATTATGAAGATGACAAAACTGCCCCAAAGTGACATTAACAGAACTAACGATCATTGGTACCGATACTGGTAAACTCGTACCGGTACGGATTAAAAAACCCTGTTTCGGTACACCTCAATGTCGTATCGATAAGCCTAACTGAAATACTGAACTTTTGAAAACCTTGATGATCGTATCGTTACGGTTCTCCGGGCATTTCGGTACACGGGATTGGGATGAAAAGGTTGATTTCCAGTAGCTGAGACCCGTACCGAAACACCCCTTGCTGTATCGATACTCTAAGACCAAAATGGCCTAGGCATATCGAAACACCAACACTCGTACCGATCCTTCAAGCTTGAAATTACCCAGCCGTACCGATACGGTCCCACGCGTATCGGTACGCCTAGACCTGTAATGTCACTTTTTGCTGATCTTTCATCCAAATAACACACCCAAATCACTCCAACAAGTTCAATCCATAACACCAGCATACTAGGCATACCACAAGCATCCAAGCTTCATAAACTTAGCATCCTAGCATGGCATCTTTGCATCAAATGAAAAGCTAGAGGCATGCATCCTAGTTTTCATCCAAGCAATAATCCAAAATGTAAACCAACACAAAAATACCAACATTAGAGGCTTTTTACAACTCAAGAGCAAACAAGCAACATGCTCAAACAGGGAGTTCAACAAAACATCTCCCAAAACCAAAACGAGTACCCTATTGCCTTTATTCTTATAGTCTAGTCCAAAACATACTTTGCTAACCAAGTCTTGCTAGGATCCCCTTGTTTCTTGCTGCCTTCTAAGACTTTAATTCTCTGCATTGATGGACAAAAAGAGCGTAAGCACACTAGGCTTAGTGAGGAGTGCTCAAATACAACACACCATCAATGCATTTAAAACCATTGACCATTAGCACATTGATAACCCCTTTTTTAAATCACACTTTTCATCATATAAAACAACATGCCTTAAAAACCATGCACTTAACACTTTCAAAACCAGCATATTAAACCATATGCTACATGTATCATTAACCAACAGCAAATCCCATTGTTAACCTCAATTTAAGCATTCTCATGCATAACAACCATATGCAAAGCTTAAAGAGCAAACATGTATAAATCGCATTATACAACATAAACCTTTCAATGATACTTTAACAATTATATTGGCGTGCAAGTGATCATTAAACAAGACCAACACCAAAATAGTACATCGGATACACGGATTCAACAAGTGTTCAATCAACACTTCAAGCCATCTCAACCAGAATAGCGATACAATAACAATCGCAGTACATTACCAACCGGGTACTTACACAACCCTTGGGGATACCAACCTCTTTCATCGTTTAGACGTTTAATCCACTAACGGGAGTTTTTAGTACTGTTTAACCCCTCTACCGTTAGGGTACTCGGATGGAGTATTTGGCACACCGTATAAACCCCTCAACATCTAAGGCGACTTATTTTACAGTGCACTCAATCCTATGGCCGGCCAACTATATCCGATAACAATTTTAAAATCACATCACTTGCCAATATAATTAACCAAATAACATTTACCTCACTGTTTCTTAACAAGCATTAACCAAACCATTTTTCTAAAGCAACAACCATGCTTTAAACTACAAGTATAAACCATATACTTACAAGGATCACTTACCATGTGCATCTTTCAGCATTTCATGCTTAAAAATAGTATATCAAATACTTTAAATCATGCTTAAATAGTAGGTAACATATAAATCAAAACAAGTGCATAAAACCATTTAACACTAGAACGACCGAGAGGGAAAATCCACTTTTACTTACTTCCGAGTTTAAACCAGCGTATCAAGCTAAGTTTAAACTCCCATAAACCACCTTTAAAACATTCCAAAGCTGGAACCCACATTCTCACTCACCGATACGCGAAACCTCGATTCTCCGTCGCGAATTCAAGTGTCTGAAACCTCCAATGCTTCACCAATCACTTCCGGATCAACCTCTCCTGCTTTGACCACAACACAACAGAGGATTAATGCCTCTCAATGCATTCAAGACACTGCACTAACAAATCCTTTCGGATTTCCATAATCCTCACAAGATTACCCATCCACAATAACCGAAATCATCATCAAAACCTTCTCAAACACAACCCAGCCACAACCTAACAATCTAACACCAATTTTATCAACAATCAACACCTAAAAACAGAATCAAAACAATCTAACACCTCCAACAACCAAACAACCACCAAAGCACCCCAAGAACACAATTCTTGCAACCTAAACAATTAGAGATTCAAGAGTTTCGAGATTCTATTGATAAAATTGACTTAACAACATCATTATACATCCAAAATATACTCAAATCAATTCATAACACTGGAAAAACATATTCAATACGAATCCTTCATCATTTCATATATTTACCCAATTAAATCCATATTTAAACACAAAATCAGATTATAAACACAAAATCAAGGATCAAATGCTTGAGAATTTCAGTAAAGAACCATACAATGGAGGAGATCTCGAACCTTACCCCTATTGTGAAGTTTCTCCCTCAATTGATTTGATAAAAGCTTAGAAAACACAAGATTTATGTAAGATTTTGTATAAACAATCTTAGTTAAACAATTTGAAACCATAAAATCAAGTTAGGAACCATCTCACCTCTGGAATTTGATGAAAGCTTGAGTGCTTGGCTGAGGAGAGAATGGAGAGAAAAATATCATGATTTATTTCCCAAAACCAATAACCACATTTTAACCAAAAGTTCTCTTTTAATTGATTAATAAAACACATGTTAAAATAAGTCTAATTAAGGGAGAAACCATCATAAACAAATTGGTAAAATAGCTCCTTAAAGATTCTAAGAATTTGACCCTTTTCATTTTAGTCACTAGAAAATCATAGTTTTCAAAACTTGCATTTTGGTCACTAGCCAAAATGTCCAACTTCCAAAACTCATTTTCCAAAATTGATTCCCCCAAAAAAACATTATATATTAAAAGATGATTTTTAAATATTTTCCCATATTTTTATCTCACTGAAAAAAATTGTCTCGAATCTCTAACCCGGTCCACCGGATCGACTAATGACCCCCAAAACTACTAGGCCCAAAAATTGGGGTGTTACAACTCTCCCCCACTTAAGAAATTTTGTCCTCGAAATTTACTTGGAGGAAACAAGATGCGAAAACGATTTTAACATATCCGACTTGCGCTCCCACGTGGTCCCCGCAACACCGCGATGCCTCCACAACACCTTAACAAGCTCTACCGTCTTGCCACGCAGCACCTTACTGTTGGTATCAAGAATCTCTATCGGTTCTTCATTGTAAGATAGGTCCGGTCTCAACTCAATCTCTTCCACCGGCATAACATGCGATGGATCTGACCTATACCTCCACAACACCGAAACGTGGAAAACATCATGAATCTTTCCCAACTCCGGAGGTAACCTTAAGCTATACGCAACAGGGCCCACACGTTCAACAACCTCGTATGGTCCAATGAACCTCGGGATAAGCTTTCCTTTCCGCCCAAATCGCAACACCTTTTTCCAAGGCGACACCTTCAAAAACACTTTATCACCCACATCGTACTCTATATCCCTACGCTTCAAATCCGCATAGGACTTCTAATGATCTGCAGCTGCTTTTGAGCGCTCACATATCAACTTTACCTTTTTGGTTGTGCCTTTTAAAACATTAGGCATCGACACAAACTTTTCCCCCGCTTCTGCCCAACATACAGGCGTACGACATTTCCTGCCATACAACGCCTCCTAAGGTGCCATATGTATGCTAGCATGATAACTGTTATTGTAAACAAGCTCCACCAACGAAAACTGCTTCTCCCACATTCCTTGGTACTCAATAACACAACACCTCAAAATATCCTCGAGAACCTGAATCACGCGCTCCGACTGGCCATCCGACTGAGGATGATACGAGGTACTAAAACTCAATTGGGTTCCTAAAGCACGATGCAAACTCACCTAAAACCTTGTGGTGAATTACGGATCCCTGTCCGAGACTATAGATTTAGGCACCCGTGAAAACGCACAACCTCTAAGATGTACAATTCAGCCAACCTGTCCAAGGTATACGTAGTATGCACAGACAAAAAATGCGCAAACTTCGTAAACCGATCAACAATCACCCAAATAGAATCCTTTTTGGTCAGCATCAAAAGCATCCTAGACACAAAATTCATGGTGATTCTTTCCCATTTCTATTCCGGTATTCTCAACGGTTGCAACAACCCGAAAGGAAACTGATGCTCAACCTTTACCCGCTGACAAACAATACACCGAGCAACAAAATTAGTCCTATCCTTCTTCATTCTGACCCAATAGTACTCCTCCTTCAACCCTCGATACATTTTAGTACTACCATGATGCATAGCAAAAAGACTAGTGTGTGCCTCCGTCAAAATAGTACACCTCAACTCTTCGTCCTCAGGCACCACTATTCGACCTTTGAAACACAACACCCCATCATCATTGAAATGAAAATTCGTAGGATTCCCATCCCTAATATCTTCCACATGAGGTACCAAACTTTCATCGTACGGTTGCTTCTCCTTAATCATCCGTGACAAGGACGGCTTCACTTGCAACTCAGCTAACAACCCACCGTCACGTGTCACACTCAAACGTGCAAACATAGCCCTCAATTCCACTGCTACCTTCCTGCTCAAAGCATTAGCAATCACATTAGCCTTACCCGGATGGTACTCAATAGCCAGATTATAATCTTTCAACAACTCCAACCACCTACACTGTCTTAGGTTCAACTCTTTTTGAGACATCAAACACTTCAAACTCTTATGATCCGTGAAAACCACACGTTTCTCCATATAGAGATAATGCCTCCAAACTTTCAAGGCAAACACCACCGCGGCAAGCTCAAGATCATGAGTAGGGTAGTTACGTTCATACACCTTCAATTGCCTAAATGCGTACGCCACTACCTTACCCTCTTGCATCAACACGCAACTAAGCCCAACATACGACGCATCACTATAAACAATAAACTCATTTCCCGATTCTGGTTGAACCAATACTGGAGCTCGATTCAAGGCTTTCTTCAACCTTTCAAAAGCCCGTTGTCTATTTTCCGTTCACTCAAAACGAACATTCTTCTATAGTAACTTAGTTAACGGAGTCGCCAAACTAGAGAACCCTTCCACAAACCTTCGGTAGTAACCTGCCAAACCAAGAAAACTCCTAACCTTCATCACAGACTTGGGCGCCTTCCAACTCGTTACAGCCTCAACCTTATGCGGATCGACACGAATTCCTTCGGCCGAAACAACATGCCCGAGAAACATAACTTCCCTAAGCTAGAACTTACATTTGCTTAACTTGGCATACAACTGATTCTTCACCAACTTCTGAAGCACAATCCGCAAATGGCTATCATGATCATCCTCAGTACGAGAGTACATAAGGATATCATCAATGAACACAACCACAAACTAATCCAAAAACTCATGGAACACACAGTTCATCATGTCTATGAAAGCAGCAGGTGCATTGGTCAAACCAAAAGGCATCACCAAAAACTCGTAATGCCCGTACCTTGTACAAAAGGCTGTCTTGGGCACATCTACCTCCTTCACCTTTAACTGGTAATACCCAGACCTCAAATCTATCTTAGAAAACACCGAGGCACCTTTGAACTAATCAAACAAATCATCTATCCGCAGTAAAGGATACTTGTTATTTATCATCAACTTATTCAATTACCAATAGTCTATACACATCCGCAACGTACCATCCTTATTCTTTACAAACAACATCGGTGTGCCCCACGGTGAAATACTAGGTCTAATAAAACCCCGATCCAGCAACTCCTGTAACTATATCTTCAACTCCTTTGGGGCCATGAGATATGGTGTAATTGATACTGGTACCATATTCACAAAGACCTCAATGCCAAACTCAACCTCACGGTCTTCTGGCAACCCCGACAACTCTTCTGAAAAAATAGCCAAAAACTCACATACGGTGCGAACATCCTGCACCCTCAACTCTTTTGATCCAGGATTCATAACATAGGCCAAGAAAGCCTGACATCCCGAATCTAACATTCGACTTGCTTCCAAAGCCAAAACAGTATTAGACAAAAACTTGGCATTCTCGCCAACGACCACCACCTCATAATCATCCGAAAACCTCAAAGATATATGTTTGGTCTCAAAATCCACCACGACCCGATGTTCAGTCAACCAGTCCATACCCAAAATCACGTCAAAACCATGGAATGGCAACTCCATCAAGTCCACGACAAATTCATGTCCCTGAACCATCAGCGGACACCTACGATACAACCTCCTAACCACGACTGTCTCCCCAAGAGAACTAGTCACTCTAACACCCACATTAAGAATTTCAACTGATATATCAAGCAACTTAGCATGCTCACTCAAGATATATGAATGAGTAGAACCAGAATCAACCAACGAATACAATGGCAAAAGATTGTAGGGTAAAAGTACCGCAATCACATCGGTGTCATTGCGACCCTCACGGTGCACATACACCCTTGTCGGTCCATCTCCCTCAGGCTGGATAGCAACGGTATAAGCTACAGTCCTCTGCTCACCATCTCGATGCTGAAACGGTCAGCGATCTCGACCACATCCTCTCTACGGAGTAACAATAGGTGCGGCACCCTGCCTACCTCGGGCAAACAATGGACAATCACACCTCTCATGGTCACCCGACCTACAACTCCAGCAAGCATTAACCACAACAGGCGCAAGTGCCTAACCTTTTCTGGCCAGACGCGGGCAATCTCGCCTCATATGATCTCGAGATCCACAAACCCAACCGGTGTTATACGGAGCTCTAGCCTGGGCACCCTACCCTTGGACACCATGTCCAACCGCACCTTCGCTATGCCTCGATTCTGAACAAAACCTCATGTCACCGTGTCTCTTAGCCTAACCACCGCTATAACCCGAATCAGCAGCTCTCTTACCCGAGCTTGAACCTTGCTATCCAGAAGCCAAACCCAAATTTTGCTCCACATCCTTGGCTCGCAAAACCAACACATCAAAATTGGTATAATCAGCAGCAAGCATGTATGTTTTAACAACCTGCACAAGCCCATAACAGAAACGATCACATCGCGTACACTCGTCAGGAACCAACTCAGGTGCATACTGACTCAACCTCACGAACTGTACCTCATACTCCGCAACAGACATACTACCATACACAAGAGCCATGCACTCACAGTTCATTTCATCCTAATAACGAACTCCCAAATACTTCTTCTGAAAAACCTCATAGAAGAACTCTCAGGTCACATAATCCTTCGTCATACCAGATATCGTGGTAGTCCACCATGTATAAGCATCACCCTGCAACAGGAAAACAGCACATCCCAGCTTACGAGCATCGGTACACCCCATATGGCCCAGTATCCTCTTAGTACTGGCTAACCAGCCCTCAGAAGCCTCGGGCGATAACCCTCGAAACTCAACTCTGCCCAAACTGCGAAGACGCTCAAGTGGCAAACCTTTCCCAACCACTGGTGGTGTTGGCACATGAACACCCACAACTACTGCCTGAAAAACATCGGTCATGGCCTGTATCAACGGTGCCATATCACCCATCCCTGGCCCAACCGGAGCAGGTGGTACTTGTTCCACTCCCTCAGGTGGAATAGGTGGGGGCGGTGGCAACCCTCCAGAAGGCACAACATCTCCCTCAACACCCTGCCCAGCGGTAGCAGCAATCGCACTAGATCGCAACTCTCTCCTCGGTCCCATCGTGCTAAAATATATCTAAGGCATGATAATTATTTCAAAACAAAAACAGTCAGGCCAGCATCAACCAAGGATCCAAGACTTTTATTTCCAAAAATTAAAACTTTTTAGACTATAATAATAAGGCAACGGGTTTCCCAAATTTCCCAACATAATATAAACAATCAGCGTACATATCTCAACCACCATACATAGCAAACAAGCACCGTGCATATCAAACAATAGCATATGATGAAATACGACATCCCAACCTTTCATAAACTTGGCTCTAATACCACCAAATATAACCCTCTCAGCTCGGCCTAGTCACTAGACCGACCCGAGCGAGTCACATTAGGTTTACCAAGGTAAACCGAGAGAAGAAACCCCAAAACGTGACCATTTTTTTCTTTTATCTTGTCTAGATGCTTGATTAATATCCTACGTATTCATGCTGACAGAAAATGAAACCCAACTCAATCGGGCATTGATTTGACATCCAATTGATCTTAAATGCAATTTAGGGACCAAATTGCAATTCCAGAAAATTACAGGATTAAAGATCATATTAATATTACCCAACCTTAATTAATCAAGATTCTATCATACATCTTAATTTCAGCTCAATCTGTTCATTCTATCACATACAATTGCGTTCACAAGATTTAGGGACTAAATTGTGAAGATGACAAAACTGCCCCAAAGTGACATTAACAAAACTAACGGTCATCGGTACCGATACAGGTAAACTCGTATCGATACGAATTGAAACACCCCGTTTCGGTACACCTCAATGTCGTATCGATGCGCTTAATTGAAATACCGAACTTTTGAAAACCTTGATGATCGTATCGATACGGCTCTCTAGGCGTTTCGGTACACGAGATTGGGATGAAAATGTTGATTTCCAGCAGCTGAGACCCGTACCGAAACACCCCATGTTGTATCGATATGCTAAGACCAAAATGGCCTAGGCGTACCGAAACACCAACACTCGTACCGATCCCTCAAGCCTGAAATTACCCAGTCGTACCGATACGGTCCCACGCATATCGGTACGCCTAGACCTGTAATATCACTGATTGTTGATCTTTCATCCAAATAACACACTCAAATCACTCCAACAAGTTCAATCCATAACACCAGCATACTAGGCATACCACAAGCATCCAAACTTCATAAACTTAGCATCCTAGCATGGCATCTTTGCATCAAATGAAAACTAGAGGCATGCATCATAGTTTTCATCCAAGCAATAATCCAAAATGTAAACCAACACAAAAATACCAACATTATAGGCCTTTTACAACTCAAGAGCAAACAAGCAACATGCTCAAACAGGGAGTTAAACAAAACATCTCCCAAAACCAAAACGAGTACCCCATTGCCTTTATTCTTATAGTCTAGTCCAAAATATACTTTGCTAACCAAGTCTTGCTAGGATCCCCTTGCTTCTTGCTACCTTTCGAGACTTTAATTCTCTGTATTGATGGACAAAAAGAGCGTAAGCACACTAGGCTTAGTGAGGAGTGCTCAAATACAACACATCAACAATGCATTTAAAACCATTGACCATTAGCACATTGATAACCCCTTTTTAAATCACATTTTTCATCATATAAAACATCATGCCTTAAAAACCATGCACTTAACACTTTCAAAACCAGCATATGAAACCATATGCTACATGTATCATTAACCAACAACAAATCACATTGCTAACCTCAATTTAAGTCTTCCCATGCATAACAACCATATGCAAAGCTTAAAGAGTAAATATGTATAAATCACATTATACAACATAAACCGTTCAATGATACTTTAACAATTATATTGGCTTACAAGTGATCATTAACCAAGTCCAACACCAAAAGATTACATCGGATACACGGATTCAACAAGTGTTCAACTAACACTTCAAGCCATCTCAACCGGAATAGCGATACAATAACAATCGTGGTACATTACCAACCGGGTACTTACATAACCCTTGGGGACACCAACCACTTTCATCGGTTAGATGCTTAATCCACTAACGGGAGTTTTCGGTACTGTTTAACCCATCTACCATTAGGGTACTTGGATGGAGTATTTAGTACACCGTATAAACCCCTCAACATCCAAGGTGACTTATTTTACAGTGCACTCAATCCTATGGTCGGCCAACTATATCCGATAACAATTTTAAAACCACATCACTTGCCAATATAATTAACCAAATATCATTTACCTCATTGTTTCTTAACAAGCATTAACCAAACCATTTTTCCAAAACCATGCTTTAAACTACAAGTATAAACCATATACTTACAAGGATCACTTACCATGTGCATCCTTCAGCATTTCATGCTTAGAAACAGTATATCAAATACTTTAATCATGCTTAAACAGTAGATAACATATAAATCAAAACAAGTGCATAAAACCATTTAACACTAGCACGACCGAGAGGGAAAATCCACTTTTACTTACTTCCGAGTTTAAATGAGCGTGTCAAGCTAAGTTTAAACTCTCATAAACCTCCTTTAAAATATTCCAAAGTTGGAACCCACGTTTTCACTCACCGATATGCGAAACCTCGATTCGCCGTCGTGAATTCAAGTGTCTGAAACCTCTAACGCTTCACCAGTCACTTCCGGATCAACCTCCCCTACTTTGACCACAACACAATAGAAGATTAATGCCTCTCAATGCATTCAAAACACTGCACTAACAAATCCTTTCAGATTAACAAAATCCTCACAAGATTACCCATCCACAACAACCGAAATCATCATCAAAACCTTCTTAAACACAACCCAGCCACAACTTAACAATCTAACACCAATTTTATCAACAATCAACACCTAAAAATATAATCAAAACAATCTAACACCTCCAGCAACCAAACAACCACCAAAGCACCCCAAGAACATAAATCTTGCAACCTAAACAAATAGAGATTCAAGAGTTTCAGGATTCCATTGATAAAATCGACTTAACAACATCATTATACATCTAAAATATACTCAAATCAATTCATAACATTGGAAAAACATATTCAATACGAATCCTTCATCATTTCATAGATTTACCCAATTAAATCCATATTTAAACACAAAATCAGATTATAAACACAAAATCAAGGATCAAATGCTTGGGAATTTCAGTAAAGAACCATACAATAGAGGAGATCTCAGACCTTACCCCTATTGTGAAGTTTCTCCCTCAATTGATTTGATAAAAGCTAAGAAAACACAAGATTAATGTAAGATTTTGTATAAACAATCTTAGTTAAACAATTTGAAACCATAAAATCAAGTTAGGAACCATCTCACCTCTGGAATTTGTTGAAAACTTGAGTGTTTGTCTAAGGAGATAATGGAGAGAAAAATATCGTGATTTATTTCCCAAAACCAATAACCACCTTTTAACCAAAAATTCTCTTTTAATTGATTAATAAAACACGTGTTAAAATAAGTCTAATTAAGGGAGAAGCCATTAGAAACAAATTGGTAAAATAGCTCCTTAAAGATTCTAAGAATTTGACCCTTTTCATTTTAGTCACTAGAAAATCACAGTTTTCAAAACTTGCATTTTGGTCACTAGCCAAAATGTCCAACTTCCAAAACTAATTTTCCAAAATTGATTCCACCAAAAATCATTATATATTAAAAGATGATTTTTAACTATTTTCCCATTTTTTTATCTCACCGAAAAATATATTGTCCCGAATTTGACTCGAATCTCTAACTTGGTCCACTGGACCGTCTAATAACCCCCAAAACTGCTAGGCAAAAAAAATTGGGGTGTTACATACATAATGGAAAACGATACCGTACTTTACCTGTGCTCACACAACCGTCGATTTACCCGTGTTCGCACAATCGTCGAGTTAAAATAGACTATATTCGGATCACCATAGCCATGAATACATCATAGACAGACTTGGATCATATTAGCCACAAGTAGTCCTCACCTGAGGTCGCTTAACCTATCAGGTTACTTGAGCTCACTCAGTCTATCGAGTCAATCACTTTATCTGGATCACCATAGACATGGGTAAGTTTCTAACCGCACCCAGATCACTTAGCCCGTGGGTACATCATATGTACTTGTTCACTTTGTCCGAAGTACGTATCCCCTTAAACAAGTACCATAGTACATACTCTAAGACATTCGAATTCCTTTTCATCAATTATAAAACATCACATTGCTCCCTGAGCATTCAAACACCTCACCAAGAGGTAAGTGGCACCAAGCCAAGCTATCAAGCAAATGCCCCCAAGGCATAACACTAACCATCATGGTTTTCTCGATTCATCACTTACCAAGCTATTACACCTAACACATATCCATAAGGGTTAAATATCGATTTCTCAATATTACAATTCATTTTACTACATTAGAAGTCCATTGGACCATAGTCCTCGAATTATCAACCCCTTGAACTTAATTCAACTTTTACGGGCAGATTGCCTAGTGGGTTTTGATACTCACTCACGAGCACCGATACTGCTCTCTGGGTATCGATACCCTCCCCAAATGTACCGATACTCTTCATATAGGAGGGGGTTGACCGTTAACCTTGTACTAGTACATGGACCCTGCGTATCAATTCCCCTTCAGTATCGATACTTAAGGGTGTTCAAAACTGGCCCAATGGGTACCCAATGGCCCAATAAGTCCAATATCACTATTATATTATTACTATGTTTTATCCTCTCTTCCACTTTTTTATCTTGCATTATGAGCTTATTGGGCCACTTGGTACCCATTGGGCCAGTTTCGAATACCCCTACCGATACTCCTTCAAGCGTATCGGTACGAAACCTTGCTACTGGAATCTTGATGAATCATAGGGTACTAATACCCACCCTAAGGGTACCAATACGCCCTTCACAAGTTACCTTTGTTCATCCTTTAGAATATAAGGTACCGATATAGGCTTCTTGTGTATCGGCAAGGCTCGAGAAATCACTTTCCAAACCCCAAAAAAATAACATTTAACCCATTAACTTGATTCTACATCTTATGGAGTTGTTTAGGGTGATTTACTACCATTTTTACGCCTTGCCAACATTTAATCTGGGATTTATCATTAACAAGGCTTTAAGCTACCTTAACACCAAAACTAGCAATCTTAAACCATAAAATCAAGCAAGGCAATCACTTTATGATCATCAAGAAGAGTATGAGTCAGAAATGTGCTGACCTTTAGCTAGAAATCCCAAAATTAAGCTTCTAAGCAAAACCCTTCAACTTTATTTCTTTGACTCAAGCTTGGAAGAACTCCTAATCACCCCCTTCCACCACACAAACAAGGAAACGAATCAAGACTCAACCTAAATACAAAAGAAAGTTTTGACTATAGATTATCAACCTTAAAAACATGGGAAAATTTCCAAAAGCTTAAACATTCCAAAAACCCATAATCACAACCCTTACCTTTCCACCACGAAATTATGCTTTTCATAAAGCTCATGAAGAAGGGATTAACACACTCCAATCTCGGACGTTGGATGGAAAAATTGATGCATAAAGGTGGGATTTTTAGTTTTTAAAAAGTGTGTTTGGGTAGAGAGAAAATATGAGTGTATGTGGGAAAGAAGAAGAAGAAAGATGAAAAAAATGATATCATCTTGCCCCCCTTCTTAACTCACGTGGCTCACCAAAATCCTAAGGGAAAATTAGGCATCAATTTTAAAAAGGTAATACTACAACATAAAACCTCTCATATTTACCCTTATTACAAAACAATCACCACCCAAGCCTATAAAATCAATTCTTCATCCAAAAAGGCCCAAACTTAGTCCAACGGATCCAATTACTCCAACCAACACGAAGGTCCATAACCTGGTCAATGCCCAATCATTGACTCAAAAATTCAGGTTGTTATAGACTGTGTCTGCCACGTACTCACACTTTTTCCACCTTATTTCCCCTTTTCCACATCATATTAAAAAATATAAAAAAAGTCAAATCACCTTAATTTTTTAAGCCTTTACTACATCTCTTTCTTCCTTTTCAAACATTAACGCCAAGCTCTCAACAATGGCGACTATCCAGATTTCATCAATCTTCACCTCTCCCACTTCCTCAATACTACTACACTCAATCATTTTGAATTAGAACCCCTAATTTCAGTTATTGAAGGTTCAAAGGAACACGAAGATATGTTAAAGATTAATAATTCAAAGCAAATACAGAGTGAATGGATAAAAAATTCCCATCTTTTTACCAGAAATAACAAGGAAAGAAAATTATAGGAGAAGAAAAAACAAAAACAAACTTTAAAATTTAAATTTGAATCTGTAAATTTGATTAACATACATATGAGGCAAAAAATTCAGATAGGGTTATGAGAACATTGTCAGCTAAATGTCGAATGTATTGACTTTCTAGAGTAAACAAAGTAATTTGAAAAGAAAATTTGAGAATTCTTATCATTTAGCGATTTGGGTTTTTAAAGAAAAGCTGTAAAACGATAAAAGAAAAAAATACCAAGTAAGATACTGCTTTAGAAAAACTATGGTGGTTTTGTGTGTAACGCCTCAAAAATAGGTTCAGAATAAATTCAAGGTCTAATTGGATTGGTTCTGAACCGATCGAATAAGGATTGGTCACTTAAGTAGATTTTGGGAAAATAGGTGTTTTAATTTGAAATGCTGGTGGATTTAAATTGGATTTGGGATTTCTAAAAGGTTTAATGAATTTATTAAATGATTTTGAAATTTAAAACAAAAGTTGATTAAATCGAATTAATTGGCATTTTGATTTTGGTGACTAAAATGTGAGTCCTAAAAGTTGTTTTAAAGTGACTAAATTGAAGAAGGGCCAAA
Source organism: Hibiscus mutabilis (assembly GCA_019671005.1). Classification (NCBI taxonomy): domain Eukaryota; kingdom Viridiplantae; phylum Streptophyta; class Magnoliopsida; order Malvales; family Malvaceae; genus Hibiscus; species Hibiscus mutabilis. The sequence goes on along the minus strand of CM033724.1, from coordinate 12,230,388 downwards.
GATAAGAATCCTTAGAGAGCTATTATTTCTAAAAATCTTAATTAGGATTAACAAATAATTTTGACGATTAATTGGTTTCTAAAATTCATTTTCTCACTTTACGCCAATTTCTCATTTCTTTTCTCTCAACTTTCTCCCATTTTCTTGCTAATTTCTTGAACATAGAATTCAGATTTCTAATTGATTTTTGATGAAGATTATATCTCTATATTCCTTTTTCAATCCTTAGTGAAACCTTACAAAAAGATTTCTTAAAATCTTTCTTATTTTCTCAACTCTTTTGAAGAAGGAATTTACGTCAAATTTTAGTGGAATCCCTTTTGAATGTAATTCTTCTCCACTCTAAAAAAACTAAGGTTCTTTATTGAAATTCCCTAGCATTTGGCTCTTGTTTGATGGTTTATAATGTGATTTTACAATTTAATTGAGAAAATTCTTGTTAATTGATGATTATGGCATTTTGCCAAATTTTTTTATTAGGTTTATGAATGCTGGAGATTTTGATTGGGTTATTTATTATTTTGATTGTATAAACATAATGTGAGATGACATTTTTTGTTAGAATCCTGAAACAACGTAATTGAGTAATTTTTAGGTTGGTTTTTAGCTAGTTTTGGGGCTGTTATAAGTGTTTGATGCTTGCTGATGATATAAGGTTGTGTTGGTTGCATATTTGGATGTTATATGATGAATATTAGATGTTAGATTCAAAGGTTTATGGCTGGTTAATGTTTGGATGGAGTTTTGAATTGTTTTCGCCGTTTTCGGATAGTTGTTGTGGATGCCATTGTTAAAGATGCAAGGGATTGGTGTAGGTTGTTGTGAGAATGTATTTTGATGCATTTTCCCAATGGTTTTATGTTTTAGAAACAGCGGAAGGCCAAGGAGAACTCACCTCTTAGCCTTCGGATTGTTTCAGACGCTTGTAACGTGACGGCTTTGGAAGCAATCGTGTAGCGGTGAGTGAAAACGGTTTTAAAAGAGTGTCAAATCTTGTGGGCTCTATTTTGGGGACTTAGGGAAAGTGTAAAAAGCTTTCCTAAGTCCGAGAGTAAGTTGAAGTGGTTTTCACTTGCATACCTTGCTAATTTTGATATTTAGTTGCAAATGAATGTTTTGAAATCGGTTTGAATAAATGTATGAGGATGAAACTTACTATTATTATGCATGATGATTGAGAAATGCCATGTTTGTAGACATGAGAATTGGTTTGAATGAGTGAGCATGATATGCTACCATTGAGATAAATGCTATGAGCATGATTTTGAATAAAGATGATAAAATGAGTTTATCTTACATTGAAAAATAGTAAGTTCCCATGCATGTATGATCTATATTGGCTAAGTGACATATTAAAATAAAAAGTATAGGATATATATGGCTAGCCATAGGATGAGAGTGCACTATAATCATAAAGGGGCTTTGAGCCTAATCGATCGTCCCTCCGCCTTGAGGTAGTTGAAAGAAACTATCTAGGTTTGAGGTGTCCCTCGACCTTGAGATAAGTGAAAGAAATTATCCAGGTCTAGAGGAAGAAATAAGTAATTGAAAGATTATTGCCATCGTTGAAAAGAGGGTTGAAATATTACCTCTATCGTATCTGTGTATCCGATAAAGTTGTTGATTAAAGAAAGTTTAAAATGATCACTATAAATGCCAATATAATTATATATGATGGAAAGTAAGAGTATGATATGATGCATTGATTTCATTCAAGCATGATTTTTTATTATGTATTTTGCACAAAAGAAAGTTTGAAAATGAAGCAATGTTTTTCAATGTTATTTCTTAATTGCATAGATGATTTTGTGAGAGCAACCTCACTAAGCTCGATTAGCTTACACTCTCTTTCATCCTTGCAGAAAACTAAGGTTTTGAGGCTGCGTTTCGAGCGAAGAGAATATAAGAACACTATTTTCGTTTTGGTATGATGAACTATTTTGATATTCGGTAAATAAGGTAATGTATCGCCAATATCCTTTGGGGTTTGAAATAGGGTTTTGAGATGTTTTCAAGTTACTTGGAGTTTTAATCTTGCTGTTTTGGTATTCCCTTAAACATGTTGAAGTTGCAATTTGGATGTTTTCTTATGATGACTACATGCTCTAGTTTGCCTTGCAATGCATGATATGTTTTGGGATGCCTATTGCTACTTTCTAATGGTTTGAGCGAGTTTATATGTCATGTATATAAATGTTGAAATGCTATGCTTGTACATTTTTGGGCCTAGATTTGGTTTAAGTATACTGATTGTGTGAGTTTAGGAAGCATGCCTATAAAAGTGTTATGTGATTCAATATTTCTTAATTGCCTCTGATACTGAGGGTTTTGGCTTGCTTTGGTTTTTGGTTTTATAGTGTATAGTTTGTAAATGTTTAAGGCATGTTCTGGGCACCGATTGGGTGTAAAACCATCTAAATTAGACATTATAGTTCTAGTGGTATCGATACTTAATCCCTAATATCAATACAGGTATGTAAAATTTTAGCCTAGGTATCGATACTCGAGGAGGCATATCGGTACGAGTATGTGTAATTTTGGCCTGGGTATCGATACTCGGGGAGGTGTATCGATACGAGTTTTAGCTACTATAATTTGGGACTTTGGCCATTTTGGCTGGGGTATCGATACTCAAGGGAGGGTATTGGTACGGATCTTAAAAATCAAGCCTGGTATTGATACCTTGTCCTGAGTACCGATACCCAAGTCGTTTTTCTGTTAAAGTGGTGGCATAGTTTAGATTCTTCCATTTTGATCCCTGTTTCGTATGAATACAGTTTGATTGTGATTGAATGATCGATTTAAGCTAAAATTGGACATGTATGCATGTAACCTGATTAATTGAGGATTGGTAACCCTGAAATAAAATGAGTCCTCGTAATTTTCTAGATTTACAATTTGGTCCCAAAATTGCAAATGCACGCAATATATATCGATTTGACGTCCGATTCGGTTGAAAATTTAACCACTGCCGGTATGCACACCTAGGATTCTAATATAGCATCTAGAAAAGATAAAAGAAAAACGGACCTAAATCTTGTTGTTCGATTCAGGTTTCCTTCGGCAAACCTAATGTAACCCTCGTGGTTCGGGTCTAGCGACTAGGCCGAGTTAAGGGGGTTACATTGTGAGCTTGGGTTTAATGAAGAAGAGGTGTGTGTTGACTGAATCAAGCAGGGAGTTTTGTTTGAAACCTGAAAAGAGAATCAGAGATTAGAGTTAAGTAATGAAAGTAGGTTTAATGTAGGAATTTGAGAGAAGGAGAAGAGAGGAGAACCTGAAGGAGAGCTTGGTGTTAGGGTTTGGGTTTGGGGAAGAGCAAGCAAAGATATGCGGTGAAGGCTTAAGGTGATTTTTTTTTTTATTATTATGACATGGAAAATGGGAAATAAGGTGAAAAAATGGGTGGACTGTGACAGGCACCGTCAGCTTATTGTTAGGGGTTAACGGGGTTTAACGTCCCAATTACCATTTTGTTTCAAGACACAAAGTTTAATTGTTATTTTGTAACATTTGAAAGTTTGGTTACCATTTTGTTTTTTTAACAAAGTTCAATTACCATTTGTGAACTTTACCCTTTATTTTAATTAAATAGTGTTACAATCATATTTTTATAGAAATCGTCAGAATTTGAACCCACACAAGAGTTGAAGCAGATAAGCATCTATGATCATTAGGCCAATTAGTGGATCTCATTATTGATTGAAGGTGATTTCAACAATACTTCTATTTAATAATATATATTTATATGTGATTTTATAAATCAAATGTAGACTATAACTAATATTTTTTATGACAATTTAAGTTGTATATATAAAATTTTTATTTTTTAAGAATATGAATTTAATTTATAAAAACTTTAATTTATAAATACATTTAAATATATAGTATATACCAATGTGAAACCCAACAAGTGACCCCAATAGAAAAGCAGATGATGTTTATCTTAGGAGATTCGGGTTCAAATCGCTTTGTCTACAAGGTGTGTGCATTGTTAAAGGGTTAAGAATATGTATGAACATATATTACCTTGTAATCACCTTAAGACTATTCAATATATATATATATATATATATCACACTAGTGTGCAGCGGTGGAACTTTGAGTAAAAGTTTGAGGGGGCTAACTTAAATTTTTTTAAAATTTGGAGGCTTAAACGAAAATTTAAAAAACAAATTGAGGGTTTTAACTAATTTTTTTAATAATTTTGAGAGATTTAACAAAAAAATTAAAAAATTAGAGAGGGAATTTAATTAAAAATATTTAATTTTTTGAAACTTAATATGAATTTTTAAAAATCTTGAGGGACTAAATTAAAATTTTCAAAAATTTTAAGGATAGAATTCGAATTTCTCAAAATTTGAGATGTGTCCCCCATAGTCCCTTAAAGGATACTCCGTGAAATTTTAACAATTTTATAAATACATAATTTTGTTCTAAAAGAAATCAAATATTAATTTTCTCAAATTTAAAAGGTTATAACTCCACTTCTTATTGAATTATGTTTTTGATTTTAACCCAATTGAAATTCTGGCTATTTTATCCAAATATGTAAACTTTTAACATTATTTTTAGATTCGACACCCTAAAAAATTATTTAGAGGTCTAGCACCTTTTACAGGAATTCGCCGGGGTGACACGGCGAGTTTTATTTTAAAATTTTTTAATAGAATTCGGCATACAAGTGCGAGTTTCATAGACTTTTGTTTCTATTGAGATTTGCTCTCGATAAAAAATTAATTAAAATATGATATTTTTTTGAATAATCTAAATATGATATTCATAAATGATTTTACGTATGTCAGAAAAGTAAAAAAAAAATGACATTTGGGTAAAATCGCCTGAAATTCATATGATGAGGTGTTGGAAAGTTACGATTAGCACCGTATAACATGGCTGCTTTTCAACCCCAAAAGAAAGGGTTTTCATCAGGCGTCAGCAGCAGATATTAATTTAACTCACAATTTTTTCTCATTTTCATCTTCTTAAAAAAAATCCTAAAAACTCTTTCAATCCCAGAATTCAGTCAAGGTTTTTCGTTGTTGCACCACCACCTGTTGACAACGGTTGTTGGACTCCAAAATTCTTAGTTCATTCATTTTTGTTTTCAATCAACCTAATTTTAGCAATGTGATGGATTTGATTCATTCTTAAATCCAAAAGAAAATAAATGATACTAAATTAACATAATTTTTTGAGCAACTCAATTAACATAATTTAATCAAAGTGTGAACAATAATTTGTTTATTTATATAAAAAATAATAACAATAATTTGTTTCACATGTTAGAGTTATACCTGCAACTGAGCAAGAAACCCATGATACTTATGGCGGAAGGTTGAATCCAAATTATTATTTAGCTGTAACTTAGGCGGTACAAAAACAAGGTTGTATCAACTCTAATTATCCATTACATCCATGGAAAATTAATAATATTCCTATTAAATCAAATTATTATCAATATTATAATACTATATTTTATTTATTTTTATTTAGTTAAAATTATTTTTATTTAATATTTCACATTAATTTTTATTTCATAAAATATCACATTTTTTTATTTCTCTTTTTTTTAATGTGAGAAAAGAGAGAGTTTTATTAAATATAATAGTTTAATTTAATTTTTATTAAATATTAACGTTTAAATAAAATAATATTATCAATAATAACAAATATTATACTAAATTATAAAATTTTGAAAAAAGGGTTCAATTTTAGGCACAAATAAAATTTTTAAAGATTAAATTGAACAAAAAAAAAAGAACTTGAGAGACTTGATTTAATAAAAAAAATTAATTTAATATTACATAATATTTTTATTTAATAAAAATGTCACATTTTTACTAGTCCACTTTTTTATGTGAGAAAATAGATGATTTTATTAGATATAATGTTTTTATTTTTTTATGTTGATTACAGATTAACATTTAAATAAAATAATAATATTATTAATAATAAATATTGAATTAAATTATAAAATTTAGAAATAAATAGGTGTCAATGTTAGGCACAAATAGATTTTTCAATAACTAAATTGAAACAAATAGAAAATTTGAGATACTTAACTTGTCACTTTCTCTTTCATTAAAATTAGATAGGTTTAACTTGATCAAAGAGGCACTGACATAGCGCAATTTTATTGGCTAAAAGTTTTCTAATAACTCTTAACAGTAGAAGACAATACGAGTAACAAGTAAAAACGTTAGGGACACTAATGACAAAAAAATATAAAGTATTAAGTTTGTAAAACAGGTAACTGTTAGGGGTTGATTTGTGTATTAGACATTTTTAAAATTGTTTTATACATTTATCTTTTTAAATGTGTTTTCAAAATATGTTTTTATGTTTCATTTTGCCTGCACACGACACCATTAAGATATCAATCTAAGTCGAATAGCCAACCTTGACTGCATTTCTCTTTCTTCCTTTAAAAAACAACTTTCAAGTTTCAACGACAAATTAAAATGAATGTTTCGTGTGCTGATTAAATTTGAAGCTAAAAAGTTGAAATAAGTCAAAATTTTAATTATTATTAAGATTAGTTTTTCTTACTGATGGTATACCAAATTATTACTATTGTCATCATCATGTGCACTGTTAGTGAAAAAATTATAAATAATGTTAAAATAATAAAAAAATATATCTTATTTATTTTTAATTTTTAAATAAAATAAAATAAAAATTTAACATAAATAATCTAAATATGATTATTATCATTCGTCAAAAAGAAAGTTATTGGCACCAAATAATAGTGATTATTATTAGATGGGCTTTAAATAAAGTAGGGCCTAAAGTATCGTCTTTAAGAATGAGGGAAGCAGTCCACATCGGACTGCAAATGAAAATCCCAGGCGAATGTTTGCGGCTTTACCAAGCTTCTCATTATATTTAATAATGAGTTCACCCCCACTTTTCCACCAACTTTACAGTTTTATGTCTCATTTTGCCTTTACTCCTTGTATTATATTAATGATTGAGATTTAATCTCTCAACTCTGATTTAATAGAATTTAATTCCTTTTTCATCATATTATTATTGATCGGCCCAAATTTATAATACCATCTGTTACTGCAATTAAAGTGATGATAGGAACTTTTATATTGTTACCATGTCAGTCGCATAGTTAAAATCACATGAATATTCAATCAATTATATTTAACCAATAAAATTCAGTATATGACAGCAAGCACATTTGATCAGTTGGCCAAGCTATTCATATTTGTTCATATTTCTTTAGATCATAGGTTCTAGACCTACTAAAAACATTCCTCTAGAGTCTCATTCCTCTTCCCTCTAAATAGAATTAGGAATAGATTTAAGATTTGTCAAAAGAATTCAGTCTGTGAGATCTTGGCTTAACGGTAAGAAGAGGTCTTAAGAATTTTGAAGTCTCATGTTTAAAATATGTTATGTTTATGGGTTTGGTCGAGGTGAATTATTATGTCATTGATTTGGACCTACTAATAGTATTATAAAAACATATAAAGCAAATTATGTGATAGTAAATTAAATGAATTGGACCAACAACCAATTGGTCTAGCGAGACGAGACGTTTGGTCCTTTAAGCAATATCGTGAGTTCGAATCTTAGTGTTGTGAATAGAGAAAACTGGGATCTCTGCAATACTCAATCTGGATTAGTTAACCAATACATCGGATACAGGTGGTTAAACAAAACAAATAGATGAATTGAATCACAAATTACAGCATGGTAGAGGGACTAAACCCGTAATAAAACCAAAAAGACAATGGTGTTCCAATCTGGCAACGTTCCACTAATAAATAGAAGAATATAAGAAGCCAAGAAAGTCAATGCCTCTTCCCTTCACGTTTATCCCAATTACAGACACCCCCACCCCTTCGAAACAACGCCTGCTCTTCCACCCGATTGCCGAATTCTCTACTTTAACATCTCACCTTCTCCAAAAACAAAATCTCCATACCCCAAATCCCCTCTTGGATTGGCTTGTAAGCATAACAAGAATCCAATTCCAATTATCCTTTTTATCCCTTCCATTATCAACATCTCTAAAAACAAAAACTCTCCTCCCATTTCTCCTTTTTCAAGTCACGAGATTCGAGGTACTATTAAATTAATGTGTTTCTCTTTTCAATTTCTGTTATCAATTTTCCTTCTTTTATTTTGCATCCATTCATTGGATGAGATCTTTATTTGTATATATTTTAATATTGGGTTGGCCTTTGTTTCTTGTAGATTTCTCCGATTCATATGTTTTTATTTCCTTCCTTATTTCTATGCAAATGGACAAGTTTGTAATGAATACGATAAATGAATTAAAGAACGTAATAATTGATGTCCCAAGAAAGGGTGTAAATGCTGTTTCCTTGTAGTCTGCCGTAGAATTGATGGGAACGAAGTTTCTTACATCTAATGCCAATGCCTTGAATGGTTTCCCATATTTAATCCCAATATTCTGAGACCATACGGGTAATATAAATCTATGTTCTTTTTGAATGGCTGACTTGTGCACTGTTGCCGGTGAAAATCATTTTTATAGATTCCAAGAAACAGTTTGTCGTTAGCCTTTCTTGTCATTGCTTTTATGGTATTTGTGCCACCCATCCCCAGTAATACACTTGTCCGCCCGTCCGTCTGTACCCTAGAAGGACTATTAACAGTACCTTGATGTAACTCATGGAGTCATTCCTTTTCAGGAATGTGATTCATGCCGGATAAATATCCAGATCCGAGTAGCGTAGCCCGGTGGTTAGAGTTGTGATGGATATGAATTTCAGTTTCTATTTGTTTATATCTGCTCTAAAGCTGTAGGAACATTGAGTGACTCTGAGATCATTATTGCAGGCAGCTGAGAGGGGGACACTTTGAGCAGCTGCCAGAACCAAAGATGGAAATTCGCAAACCCCTGAAATCAGATGATAAATTAAAGCACCGCCCTTTGACTCCGTATAGGTTTTTCAGGGGTCTGGTATGTTTAACCGTGTTCCTCTCCACTGCTTTCATGTTGCTAGCGTATTTAGGACCCGGGGCTGTCTTATTGCGATATCTAAGCATACACTACAGTAGAAAAGCAACTTCCTTCTTCTTTGGCCTATGGCTATCAATGTGGCCCTTCCTCTTTGAAAAAATAAATGGGACTGAAGTGGTCTTCTCTGGGGACAATGTTCCACAAAAGGAACGTGTTTTGATTATTGTCAATCACAGAACCGAAGTTGATTGGATGTACCTGTGGGATCTCGCAATGCGAAAAGGGTCCTTGGGCTACATCAAATATATACTTAAGAGCAGCCTGATGAAATTGCATGTTCTTGGTTGGGGATTTCACATCTTGGAGTTCATTTCTGTAGATAGGAAGTGGGAAACTGATGAAACTATCATGCACCAAATGCTTTCCACTTTTAAGAATCCTCAAGATCCTTTGTGGCTTGCTCTGTTCCCCGAAGGAACCGATTTTACGTAAGATTTTCTGTATCTCTTAGCTTCCATCTTTGCATATACGTGCTGTTTGCATTCTTATATATTATTTTTATGTATGCAGTGAAGCAAAATGCTTGAAGAGTCAAGAATTTGCAGCTGAAGTTGGTCTGCCAGTGTTGACGAATGTGCTGCTGCCGAAAACAAGGGGGTTTTGCCTTTGCTTAGAAGCACTTCGGGGCTCTTTGGATGCAGGTTCATTGTAACTAGGGTAGACGATTAACTCGTGAATTCTGTTTCTACATTTCTCTTGATATTTTCCTTGTGTATATGCAGTATACGATCTGACTATCGCGTATAAGCATCAATGCCCCTTCTTTCTCGACAATGTATTCGGCGTCGATCCATCAGAGGTTCACATCCATGTACAACGTATCCCGGTCGACGAGATCCCGACATCCAATGCAGAGGGTGCGGCTTGGTTAATCGATAGGTTCAAGTTGAAGGACGAATTACTGACGGATTTCAAATCTCAGGGCCATTTCCATGGGCAAGGAGAGGAAGAACAACTCTGTACAAAGAAGTGGTTACTAAATTTTGCAGTGATAATTGGGTTGACAACCCTATTCACTTACCTAACAATTTGCAGCAGGGTGTGTAAAATCTATGTAGGCTTAGCTTGTCTATATCTTGCTTACATTACTCATTACAAAATTCGCCCCAGTCCACTCGTAAGCTCTGTTTGTGGTAAGGGAAAAAAAGATGAATAATATCTTTTTTATTATTATTATTATTATTATTATTATAAGACATTAACTGCGAGTACAATTTAAAGTGAAAAAGTTGCCTTAATGTGCTTTGAAATATGATTGGTTTTTGTTTGTTAATTTTAGACATTCAGACAAGTAGATGATTCCATGTGCCACATTACATGGATGAAGATCCATTTACGTAGAAAACCCAAAATTGATTTGACAGTTGGTGAATATTTATGGTGATGGTGGTACGAAATAATAAAGGCGTTGAAGCATATGGGAAGTTTGGTAGGACGAAGCCTACTTCAACTTACCTATTACTCACCTTGCAATCTCTTTCCAAAGCCAATGATTGTGATACTAATTCAACGTCAGTTGTACATATGTGCTCTACCCAATCATTTGTATGCAGGGAAACAGAATTTTATGTTAAATGGTGGTGAATTTATAAAATTTTAGAATGGCCGAACTTACAAAATTTTAGGGTGAGAAAATAAATTTCTAATAGAAATTATATAGAAATTTTTTAAAAATTTTCTAAATCATATAGGAATTTTAAATTTTTAAGGGGCAACTTCTCTCTCTTGCCCCCTCTAGCTCCATCCATGTTTGTTTGCATAATTACTTGTTCATTATTTTTTTTTAAATATTCTGGTGTGATTACATGGTTATTATCTATTCTTTACTCTTAATTTTTTGAAAACATGCCGTACTAACTGTTTAAACTCATATCACCTAAAAAAATAATATCAAACGAAACATTTGTAATGCTTACTCTGATTCATCATGTCTCGATCATTTTAGCCTTTTATATTTATATATTAGTATATGTAAAAGAATTAATCTGAGTTATGTTCATAAAAAGCTTATATCACAATAAATACTTAAAGTAAATCAACTTTTTTATTTAGGTACTTAAAATAAGTACTTTAAGTATATTTTTTGGTTAAAATAGATACCTAAAATATTTTTTTTATTAAAGTAGATACTTAAAGTATATGATTTTTTTGTCAAAATAAGTACGTAATGTATTTTTTAATTAATGTCACATATCAACTTTTAAGAATCTAGATGAAAAAACATATACTTTTGATACCTATTTTAACCAAAATATATTTTAAGTACCTAAATGAAAAAGATAATATACTCTAAATACTTATTTGTAATATAAGCGTTCATAAAACTATAAGATACATTTTTATATTATTAAATTAAATAATTATTAATAAAAGAAGTCGAGCAATGTAAATGTTTTCCACATCCACACGAAAGGGCAATCCCTAACAATGCGCATGCAACACTACGTGGTTAAATTAGGGAGGGCAAATGGGCGGGTGCAGATACCCCTACCCGTACTTATATTCATCTAAAATTTTTATATTCATCACCTACTCATCTCTTATGATGGGTACAATTTTTAAATTTACACCCGCTCGTGTGAGTACATTCTCAAATTTATCCCTACACCCATTACCCAATTGGACATCCACCACCTAAGCTGTACCCGCCTACAAGAAACCATTAATATTAAATTATGTAAAAATAAATTATTATTTTTGTAAAGAAGAGTAAAACTCCGAATACTTTATTGATTGATCAAATGCATATATATAACACATTTATACCGGTATAAATTTAACTACAACTAACTAACTAACAATAGCTAACTTAACTAAAGCACATTTTTACCGGTATAAATTCTACTTAACTAAAGCTAGCTAACTAACTAACTATAGCTAATTTAACTAAAACATATTTACACCAATATAAATTTTACTTAACTACGCATATTATAAATTTACAACCTGATTAAATCAAGCTCAATTATAAATCATAAATTCAAGCTCGATTATAAACCATCATTTTTCAAACTAAATTAATTGAATTCAAAGTCTACAAACTTAGGGATTAACATAGATTTTAAATCAAACTAAGATCTTAGTACATAAACACCATAATAAAAGGCATAATCAAAGTCTACAAACATAAATGGTTCTAAATTCATCTGGTGGATAGTTAGTGGGCCGACAGATGTGGGGCGGGCGGATACAGTGCGGGTAAAGTCTCAAATCTATCATCTACCCACTAAACTCGTACCCGTCTCCACCCCAACTGGGACGGGTGCGGTGCAAAATCTACAAAACTGTACCCATCTGCCATCCCTAAATTAAACAATACGAACACAACATGAAAAAATATTACCCATTAACCATTAAAGAAGCCAAACATGAGCAAGTACCCAAAAAAAAACATGGGACTTTTCCCTTTCCCTTCAGGGTCTTCGGCCAAACATGGATCACTAGCTCAACAGAGCTGCTGCTATATATATATATATATATATATATATATATATATTAACATTTTCAATTTTCTCTACATGAGGCTTTTTAATTGGGAAGCCTAATCATGCCCAAATTTTCTAATTGAATTTTGGGCCAAACTCTATACCTAGGGCACTGCATTTAAGCGCCACCTTTCCTACTCTGGAACCCTAAAAAAGGAGGGGGATGATGCTAAAACTGCCTATATTTTACAGACAAACCTTTCAAACCCGTATTTCTCTAAAAGGAACTAGTTCAAAAGCGATTAAACCAGGAAACCTTCGTCTCCCCAAAGCCGGTGCATTGGCCGTCACCTTCCTCTTTACTGCTAAAGAGAGTTTGATCCAAGCAGTCTAGTGATGCTCCACATGCTAGATTATATGACTGGCATGCCGAATGGCATACCCGCAGTCTGTTGTCCCAATTGTTATCGCATTTTTGTATCGATATCTGGTAAGGAAAAGAATTTAAGTGTAAGGAACCAAAATGGAGATAAGTACTGGTGAAAGAAAAAAGCTTGGAAATAGAAGAGTCGGGGTTTGCTACTTTACCCAGCAGGCCAGCCGCTTGGCAGCAGCATCACAGAAGCCGCTACCGAATACATTATTAAACAACTTCCGCGCACTGCTAGGGAATAGACGGTGGTAATTGGGCATGACAACAACTTCTTCTAGCTGCTGTAATATACTTGCCTCACTTGGTGCACAGTGTTGCCCAGACAATTCCCTCTCCAACACATCCTTGCATACTGAAAGACTCGAGAGGAGTGTAGAGCTATTCTGGCATGTGTAGCCTGCATAGTCAGAGCAGCGGAACTCACAAACTCCATTGTCACAGACACCACCGTGGAGGCTGCATTGTTCATCGCAAACAGCTGGCATACAATTCCAAATAAAATGGTAAGAACGACGACACACAAACAGGAATATCCAATCAATTGACTGCAATTTTTCCGAACATACACAACATGAAATGGTTTCAATATCTCATATTGAAACAGCACTCAATACTTCATTTCGTTTTTGTTGAAAATGTAAGGAATAACAAAGAGATGATATCTCATATATTTATTCTTTAACAATGCCAGAAAAGGAATTACCGATATAGAAACCCCTCAAATTTTCATCCAAAAATAAGATAGAGAAAACCGACTTAAAAGGACAGAAAACGAGTATCTAGTCAAATATGTACACATATTACCAGTGGAGCAGTCAATGCCGCTAAGGCCGTTATCACATTCACAGACCCCATTTGAGAGGCACTTTCCATGCCCACTGCAATTGCTGGGGCAAGATCCTGAAAATATATAACACAAAGGCCAGAAAAATAACATCAGTTTATTTAAAAGGATCTTGGAAGAGAATTGGTATACCATATTTTTATCTCAACTAAATAATGACTTTGAGAAAGATCGTGGAGCTCACTTTTACTACAATCGTGACCATGGAACCCCAGAAAGCAATGACACTCTCCATTGATACAGTCACCATTAAAATTACAAGAATTTGCACACTGGCCAGACACAGAAACCGCGGCAGTGCTACAGAGTTCGTGGTAAGCAGGACAAATCAGTTCACCTGCATATAAAACATCAAAAGAAATTATCAGGGCAAATAGATAGATTTTATTGACTGAAAAGACGATTGATTGAAATTACCATTAAAACCAGGGAACTGAACTGGTCCACCAGATTTAGGACACACTTTCCAAATACCATCCACAGCAACCTAAATGAGAAATTATTAATAGAATTAATTACAAGGTGCAGGAGGGAAAGAAACATTCAAATGATTCTTTGCCAGCTTTATATTTAACTGTTATAATCAAAAGCTATTATTTCTGCTAGCCATTCCATGCAGGGAAAAGATCATAACAAATCTTTTCTTTGCAAAATAGAAATCTATGCTTAGCAAACACCAACACGTACCTCTAATGAATTATTAACACATCTTTGCTGGTAACAACCATTTCCTTGGGTCGCAGAACCACGCACAAAACCTGTACGCACTAAGGATGAAGCCATGCATCTATGTAATCATTAAAAGATGATTCATCAGAAATTGCTTCAAAAGTTCTAACCATATCTAAGGTAAACATAAAAGGTTAAACAGAGCCCCAGTAAAGTTTCGTTTTGGGTCAAAAATCACCTTGAGTTGCTCCCTCTCACTTCACCTAACATTCTGTCTGGGGCCCTTGCACTATTAGTGTCCGTACAAGATCCATCGGAATATGCCACAAAGTATGTGCAATAATCAGCCAGCGAGGACTGACCACCTGTAAAAGTCAGGACAAGTTACATGCAGAACACAAGTATCACATTAGGAACATGTAGAACCAAAACATGAAAACAATTTTGCCATAATTGTAACTTAAATTTTTCGTATGTTAATACACTGGTTTTCAATCCCCATAAATAAGGAATTCAAGTTGGAAACAAGAACATACCCTTGTTAGCCTGGGGAAAATATCGAGCCCATTGAGGGAGGTCCCCACTATAACTTACAATAGGACAGTAACCCTCTGCTTCCCTGTTATATGTACAGCCAGACAAATTGGTTGCATTGCAATGATATGCCCCCTTCCAGAGATTGCAAGGAGAAGTAACAAAATCCGTTCCTTGGTTGCGACCCCAATCAAGACGATCTGCCATGCTATAGTTAGCTTGATACCATCCACTATCTTCCAGCAATGCCAGAGTCATTTTTGAAACTACAGATCTTGTATCCACAGAACCCGTCATTATCTCATTCATCAAAAGTCGTTTTTCCCAGTGAGATCCTGCAGCCAAGTCATCACTCAAAACATCAAGGACCATACGGCTAAACTGCTGCATCCTCTGTTAAGAATCATATTTTGTATTCTACACTAGTTTTGAGATAACTTCCATGAGTAATCCACAACCAATGGCTCAAAATAGAGAGGGGAGGGGCAATAATTACAAAGTCAAAATTGAATACCTGATGTGCCACGTCCTCCCCCATCTTCTAGCTCTAAGCCTGTAAAATTTTCTGAGAATGCCTGCGATTAAACAATCATCAAATATTTGTTCAATTTTCTCATGGTGCCTTTTTCAGTAATCTAAAGCCAAGAGACTCAGCACAACAAGTTAACAATACCCCATAATGATGTCGTGAATGCATGACAACACGTGGAAGAACCACACGTGTTACCATCCTCCCAAGCTTTTCATCCATGGTCTGTACACTAACCTGCAAATGCACAGTGATAAACATGGGATAGTGAGGTTCTAAAACTTTCCATCAAGTACAGATATGACAAAATAAGCAACATACACTTTTCATATTGAAAGTAACAAGATATAAGATGCACTGATGCAGTGTCAATAGCATCTGTATGCGTCCGAATCACAAAATATTAAAAGTTCAACTGAAGCCTGATCTCAAAGGCAATGAACAAGTGACACAGATTCGGGCTTTTACTTTAGAATCAAGAATTTATCATGCAAACTGGTTTGATGTTCATATTCACAGTACATGCGATTCAATTACCTGACTGCGCCTCCTTTTTCTCTCATCTCTAAAATGAGCAAAAGCATGTGGGTCAAAGCCAAGCACATGCATAACCTGGATTAAAACAACAATAGTGTTTAGGACATGCAATTTCCTTCTATACTCTTTCAAAATTCATAAATTAACATCATCAAACCTCGTGGATAAGAGTAGCTGAAAGTAAAATCTCCGCTTCAGCCGTTAAATGTCGAGGAGCAACATTCACATGACCTACAAAACGGAAGTATAACATTGCTTTGATTTTAGATTTCTACTGCACACAAAAGCAACATACTCCACACTTTAGAGATAGGACAACAAGAAATTACCAGCTATTGCACGGCCCCATTGGTCGCGTTCACATGCTACTGCCCATGCCAAAGTGTTTCCGGTGGTAGGTCTTGTAGTCACAAGAAGAACCAAGTCTGCATTGGCAACACCCTCTGTAGGAAAAGATAGATAAAGATCGTGGTTACAAAAGAATGAATCTAACAGGAAAATACTCTTAGAGGCCAACATCAAGATGAAAATGGAATCTAAGAAACGTTATGCAACTGCAATGAGATACCTTCAACATATTCACAAGGTAGCTGTACGCCTCCATCTTGTCCGCATGCAGAGTATCCACTCAATCTCAAATTCCCTCTCACAGGCTCTACAGCCAAGGCTCTCTTGAACCAGTCAGCTGTCTGTCCTAGAGCCTTCGTTCAATTTCTTCGAAAAGTTAACATTGGCTTAATCATAACTCAACAAAAGCTAATTTATTTGTAATGTGTGTAAACTGAAACCTTGCGAAGGCGGCGATGTTTGTCCTCCCCAGATATATCATCCAAAGTGCAATTATACCAACAGTCACCATAGATTGGAGGATCACCATGAGGATTGCAGGAGGGAATGCCAGGCGGAGAACTCGGAGATGGCTCTCCAAGCTGGTAAAATAAAATCCGGAAACAACAGAAAAAACAAAGAAAGAAAATACCAAAGACCCTCAATTAGACTTACAGTCATGACCAGAAATACAACGCTAAAGAGATCACTAAGGACACAAAAGCACCCACCTTCACAATGTCACCAACTTTTCGACAATCTCTATCCTGTGAGTGGCCAACAGCATCGTAATTTAAAAATATTCTTATAGGTTGTTTAGCATCCTTTGGATGACCAAGCAACTCAGGAATCCAAAGCAATGACCTTCCATTGTGATGTACATGATTTGAGATACCAGAGTGCTTATAAACTTGAGGAGTAACCGAATAAACCTTACGACTCGGTCGCCTCCTCTGTTCAACTATCTGGTCATGAATACAAGAATGTGAGGCAATGTTTTCACTACTTTCTCTTTCTTGGCCTACCCATTGCAGATCATCATGCTCCTGGAGCTTAGCGGTAGCAGCTTCAAACCATAACAATAACAATAAAATCTGCAGTACATAAAAGAAAAGGCTTGAGCTTTAAAGGGAATTGCACAAACAAGAAACCCCAGAATTAGAAGTTAAAACCAAAAAGGCAAAGAAAAACTCGATGCAACAATAGATCTAATAAAACCAAACAGTGGATAATACCAGCACCAAGATTAAATTTTTACAAATCATGAACTCGAATACAGCCATTTGATGTGGCGTTCACCCCCCAAAAATTTCAACTTCAAATAATCCAAAAGTAATAAAATTGGAGAACGATGAAAACCGTCGATTAAATATTAGACATTCTTATTATTACTTAAAGAGAAAAACTCATACTCCTTTTTTAGTTGCAAAATTTCAATAGCTATTAGCTAATTCAACTAAAAGAAGGTTTTATCCAACAAGCAAACCCTTAGGGAACAACTTCCAAAAAGGAGAGAACCCCAAAAAAATCGTTGCAAAAAGTAAAATCAATAAATATAAATAAGTCTATGAAGTATCCAAATGAATCACATCTTTAAATGCAGAAAAGAAAAAGCAAAAAGGAAAGAAAAAACTTTCGAAGTATTAAACATCAAATTTCGAAATATCTGATCCTTTTTCGAACTAATTTTCTCAGTGAACTCATGTTTTCTGCAACCTGATTTATTTCTACAATCAAAACCAACAATCATCCTAGCATTCTTTATACAATTCAAACAATCCAAGAGAATAAATTTTCTCTTTTATGGAAAATATTACAGTGAAATAGAAGCTTTACCTCCAATAAAACAGCAGCAAATCGAAGCTTTAAATCAAATCTGTTTAAGATGCTTGAACCAAACCGGATTATAAGCTCCATGAAATGTCCAGAAGTTAAGCATTAACTCTCATAATTCCATCAAATCTCCATTGATTCTCCAATCAGTTTTAGAACCCAAAAAAATAGCTCTTCACCCCACATTTCTCCTCCAAAAGCAGAACCCACAAATATTTCCAAGAAAAATCCAAAATTTACAGAGCTTAGCCCAAGAAAAATGTATATATATTGAAAAACAATGCGATCTAAATATCTTTCACTTTTTCTGAATAGGAAATCAGATGTTCTCCAAACAGTGATGCTAAAAGGGATGAGATTTCCAAAGGTTTGTCTCTCTCATTTTCTTCTCTTTTCTGGGTTTTCAGAGAGATGAGAAAGTGGCAACGAAGAAATGAAATAGATAATTAAATGGGGGATAGAGGAGATTATAGAAAAATAATGAACATAAAATCCAAAGATTGGTGGGGTGGGTATACAACAATGTACAGGTATATGTGTGTATATTGCTTTCTTTTTCTCCTACAGAAAATGTTTTTTAGGTAGAAAAATTGATAATAAGGAAAAATAATAATCAATACTTATCTAAAATAATAATTATTTATCCAAATATATATGGAAAAAACTTAGAAATTAAATTAACTTTATGATTTTATTTAAATCTAATAATTAATACTTATCTAAAATAACAACTATTTATCCAGGTATATATGGAAAAAAACATAAAAATTAAATTAACTTTACAATTTTATTTAAACTAATAATTTCATGGTTTTAGGTCAATACCTAAACGATCATTTTAATCTTAATATATCTTGATGATCATTGACAATTGGAATATATGATAATTAATTCCATCATTTAAATACTTAATTTAATTAATTATATTTTGGTGATGATTTTAAATTAACTATTTATCCTTGTCTTTTTCACATTATTCATCGTCAATGGTGATATCAGTTTCGAACTAATCGTTGATCATTGATTTTTTTATAGATAATTATTTGATATATTAGAGATAAAAAATTTTGGATTTTACAAGTGCCTTAATTTTAAGGTTTAAGGACTTGGTCTAGAGGGTAGGATTTAGGGGTTTAAATTTAGTAGTTTAGAATTTAGGGGTAATGATTATAATTTTGGGGTTAGGGTTAGGATTTAAGGTTTAGATGTTAGGGTTTTAAAACTTAAATCCTCAATATATTATCTTAAACCCTAAACCCTAACCCCAACCCCTAAATTCTAACCATTACCCCTCAATTCTAAACTACTAAGCCCCTAAACCGAGTCTCTAAACTCTAAAAGTAAGGCATTTGTATAAACTAAAAGTTTTTATCACCAGTGTATTAGATATAAATTCTTTTTTCTTCTTTTTCTTTTCGTTTTCCCTCTTTCTTCCAGTTTTGTCATAATTTTTATTGTGTTTTGTGTAAGTATTGCATATTTGAGTTATGTTATTTTATTTCATCAATATTCTTTGTTTTTCGTAAGAAAATAATTGATATTTTTTTCTGCTTGTATAACATATATTTGCCTTGTCTTGTAGTTGTCTTTCTTTTCTTATAGTTGAATTAGTTGTTATCTCTTCAGATGATTTTTATTTTGTTATCTTATTGATATACTCCTATTTTATTGTATTTATATTTTACTGTCAATAATAATATTTATTTGTATATTTTAATTTTTTCAAGTGTTTTAGTAAGTTTTTTTTAACTTTCTCCTTATACAATAATATTTCACTATTTAGTGGTTAATTTGTGTTCTTTGAAAATTTAAAGGAAATGACCGATTAATATAATTAGTCTACTTTAATTATCATAGATTTTTTTGTAAATTATGATTTTGTTATATCGTTTCTTTATTTTTCAAATAAATTAGTTGTTATAAACCCAACAAGTGACTCTAGTGAAAAAGAAGATAAAATTCATTTTAGGAAATCCGAGTTCGAGCACTTATATGCGCAAAATGTGTGCTTTGTCAAAGGGTTAAAAAAGTATGAACATATACTACCATTACAAAAAAAATAAATTAGTTTTTATTAATTAGAAAATTAAACTCAGAATATATCAAATAGAAAAACAAAGGTTGTAATATTTCAAATTAAAAAATTGTAAATTTGACAATTTTTTTATCTTTGAATGTTGGCAATTTCTTTCAAAGAAGGTAACACATGATTTACTCATTTGACATTTTCCGCTCCTCTTTAAAACGAGGGCAAACACATGATCATTCAATTAAATCAGCCTTTCTTTTTAAAAATTTCAATTCTCCTGTCATTTAGAAACTGATATAAACAGAAGTAAATTCAAAATCAAACAGAAAGTTTAATGTTTTATTAATATGAGTTTTTTTTTTAAAAATAATTTTAATCTATCGTCATATATTCTAAATTAATATTTAAAGTAAATAAATAAATAAGAGAAGCGGTGATAGATTAAGATCATTTGTATAGAGAAAAAAATTTAAATACCAATATATCAAATAATAATATTGATGATTAGTATTTGAAAGTTTGGTTAATTAGGATTATAATTCGTGGGGGATTCGGTAGTGGTAAACCAATGCATGCATTAGGTTTTGTTTGGTTTTCAACGTTGTAAAATTAAAAAGGCAACTTTCAAATTTCCTTAGCTCTTATGTCACATAATTTGAAACATATTTGATCAAGACTTTCGGACATTACGTGAACTGCATTGCTGGTTTTAGAAACGATTCCTAGTTTTGACAGAAAGGTAACCAAAAAAATCCAAAACAAGCTAAAGGCTAAGATTAAGATGATCCCTTCCCGAAGAAACGTCAGATGATTAATTATGTTATCCAAAGAAAGTTGATATTAAATTAAGTGCGTCCGCGTAACTTTCGTCTGAGTCGAAATTGGTTGGGCCTTCAAAAGGCTCGTCATGAATTAAAGTTGTCATCGATTGAGTTGGGTACGACCCAAAATCTGTAAGATTAATTTGCGTCGCAGGGATTTAGGTAATTGGGTTTGAGCACAGGCTCAAGTTTGGGTCTTGAACCCGGACAAAATTAGGTGAGCGTTCGATCAAGTCAAGTACAAAATTTGAGTTATTCGAGTTGATGTGTTATATTTTACAACTCAAACTATATTTGAAATTTTTTTAGTCGACTTTATGAAATTCGAGTCGAATTGATTTTTCGAGTTTCTATACAAATTTAACTGTAATTATTTATCATGTTATAGTAGTTTTGATTCTAATTTAAACAACTTTCTCTAATCATATAAGATATGTACATATATTTCTTTATATTTTTTCATATGTGGCATATATTTTTTCATATTTTTTTACATCGGTATAGATACCAAGAAAAAATGAGGGACTCGACTCGAACTTAAAAATAAATCCACTAATTACTAAAAATTTCGAGTTATTCGAATTTTCATTTTACAACTCAAAATTTATTTGAAATTTTTTCGAGTCGAGTCGAGTTTATGAAATTTTGAGTCGAGTTAAGACGAGAAGATGTTATAATTTTGTATTTAAAATGGGAGAAAAGGCAATAATATTGTCTTTTACTTGTTTCCCAAAGTATGGTAGAACCCAATTTCATTCCTAAAATATTGCATTTTCTATAGTATTTTTGAAGATGATACCAAAAGAAATCGTCTATGAACAATGTTTCCATTATTCGAATTAAAAAAATCAAAGACGGTACCAAAAGGCACCGTCTATGAACAGTGCAATATTAAAAACGATAGCAGCATCCCCGTTCTTCAAACAGTGGCCACAATACCACGTGGCACGAAGCCAGCCGCGCGAACCCTGTTTAAAATCGGAGCCTCATACCTCGTCTTCAACATTTATGTTGTCGGGTGGCGGGGTGACAAGTGGCAGGAGAAGCTTTGCATGCATGGTTGTGCATGCATGAAGCAAGGGTGGCAGCACAACAGCTCGGAAAAAAAATAAAGTCTTGGGAAGGTGTGTTTTATGATTGGAGGGTGGGTTGGTGGGTTGAATGGTTGGGATGTAATTTTGGTATGTTAAATAGGGGTTGAAGGTGAGAAATATTATTGAAGAAAATTTTTGAGAAGATAGAGTAAAGAAGAAGAAGATTTGGAGAAACATTGTAAGTATATAAGATGTGTACTTTTTTAATTTAGTAATATTAATATTAATAATTTTAATTTTTAAATTGTATGTTGTAGTTTAATATTATTTTTTAAATTTAGTACTAAAATTTAATTTATATTTTTTTAACTTAGTGTTGATGATGATTAATATAAATTTATTGTTTGATATTTTGAATATTTTTGTATTAAATAGGTGGTTGAAGGTGAGAAATATTGTTGAAGAATTTTTTTTAGAAGATAGAGTAAAGAAGAAGAAGATTTAGAGAAATATTATACGTATATGATATGTGTATTTATTTTTTAAAAATTTAGTAATATTAATAACTTTAATTTTAATTTTTAAATTGTATGTTGTAGTTTAATATTTTTTTTTTAATTTAGTACGAAAATTCGATTTATATTTTTTAATTTAGTGTTGATGATTATTAATATAAGTTTAATGTTTGATGTTTAATGTTTGATGTTTTGAATATTTTTACGTTAAATAGGTGGTTGAAGGTGAAAAAAGTGTAGAAGAAATTTTGTGTGAAAATTGAGTAAAGAAATATATTTAGTCCCAGGTTATTTTTTATTTGATTATGATTATTTTTTTAATGTAGTAGATTTAGTCCCGAGTTACTAATATTTTCTTACTTGTCATGTAGGATGGCAGAGCAAGCTCATCTGTTGCATTTACAGGATCGACACATTACTAGTCTTAGGGTTGATGAGATGATACAAATTTTTTAATAATTTATTTATTCTGAAATCAGTCACTTCTGTATTTTTGTTAATAATTATGTTTAAATAATACATTAATTACAAGATATAAATGATACATTTAAACATTTATCGAAGCATGGCAAAAAATTCCCCAGACAATAGAATCATGTATTTCTTGTATATGAAGGGATTTTATCATGTGATATTCCTTTGTGGGTACAAATTGGTTCCCAGGTTGATTACCGCTTTAATTGAGCGTTGATGACCGAAAACACATACATTCCATATGTCGTGTGGAGAATGCACGATCTCGCTAGAAGACGTGGTTTTTCTTATTGGAGTCCCAGTAAACGGGAAGTCATTGATCAAGCATACTCCTAGATCAACTGAAGAAATTTGCCAAAAGTACCTTGGAAATGTGTCATATGGAACTAATGTGAAAGGGTCTCGAGTCAAATTGACTTGGTTGTAAAGTAAATTTGGACTCAATCAATATAGTACGGTTGATGAGATTTATAAGGCAATTTGAGCATATATTATGCAGCTGATTGGAGGGATACTGATGCCGGATAAATCTTACAATCTGGTCCATATACGATATCTACCTTTGGATACTCCTTGGGAAGCTAGTTGTCAATATAGTTGGGGATCGACCATATTAGCATTCTTGTATCGTGAGTTGTGCAAGGGCACTATACTAGAAAATGGTGAGAAGGTAGGGGTATTGGTGGATGTCTGTTGTTATTGTAAGCATGGTCTTTGCAGTACTTCCCCTTTTTGCTCCGATTACTCGAACAAAGATATAGTTTCCTCTTGCTGCTAGGTAAATATCCTGATTTTGAGTTCAATGTTTAAATTAAATTTACTTGTTTTTAAAATATTGTGATTTATATGCAGATGGTGCGAGGAAAAAGCTCACACAGGATTGGCGCACAACAACGTCAGAGTATGTAAATCTCATATTGATTCGTATTGTCAAGATTAGGTATCTGAATGGAAAGTTGATTTGGTTAGATGTATTATTTACATTTTAGTTAGATATGTTATTATAATAATCATATTTTTTCAATTTATTTGGATGTCGTACAATGTTGACCACATATTTCTACCGAAGTATTTGATGAATGATTCTGCTTTATGGTGTAGTGTTACACCGTTGATCCATTTTTTTATTGTCGAGTTTCACTTTTGAGATAAGGTGATGAGGTTATTTGGCTTCCACCAGCCCATTTTGCGTATTACAGTCGATCATATTTTTTTCACGACTTTGATGGATGCGGCATGCCAAATGTGGATTGGGAAGTCACACATATCGAGTACCGTAATATGTGGAACGATAGAGCTTCATTGTTTTCGTATCGTAGTCCAATACAAGCTGATGATTTTGATTTTAAGAGTTTAGAGTACATGATCTACTATCATAATAATGGAAAGCCGTATTTAACTACTCTAGAAGGATAGGAAGAATATCGAGGTATAAAAAATATAGCGGTAAAGGTGAATCACGAAGACTACAGCGAGTGCATCTAGGAGTAAAAACGTTTAAATTAGAAACGCTGAAGGTTGGCCAACCACATGAGAGGTAGATATGATCATAGTAACACCGACGGCTATATGGGAAAGGGAACCACCTCCTATATGTCTACAACCAGAAGTGAGCCCAAGCTCCTCAAATAATCAAGGGTTTGATGATGTTGGTTTATACAGACCCAAGTTTTATCCGTCACAGTCACTCATTTACTCGAACTTTAGTGAGAACATAGATTTTCAGGAAATGTAAAATTTCCTGTATTCACTAGAGATTATGAGAGGGCGGAGTGGTTACATAGATTTGTTCACAATACAACCTCCTATGCCCTCGATGACTGAAGAGGTGAGATACACTGAAGAGGATCTTGAGGCACCATAGAGGCCACAACGTGATCGATGAGCGTCGCACATTATTACTTGACCACACCCCGTTATGGGCAAAAATTACATAATAAATGATTTTTTGTCTTTTTTCCCTTTTGTATAATACATTTGAGTTTGAATATTATTGTTTTTTTATTCTCCACTATTTTTTTATTATTCACATAATCTAATTATCTTTAGTAATTAATGAATCGCTTTTCAAATTCAACTGTTTGAATTCATTAATTAGTAATGAATTAACTTAATGATAAAAGTTAAAAATTAGAAACGGCTTAAATGTTCAAGTTCATGCTTAAGATAGGGAATTAAGTTACAGAAATTATTGAATTTTTACGTTTTGGTCACTATCTTATAACCTTTTCAATTGAACTCCAATTTAGTCGCCATTCTTTTAAGTTCAAGTTTTATGATGAACATAAAATTAAAAATATTTCCTACTAATAAAATGCAAAATTTTGTTGGTCCTTGAAACTTTTATAAATTTATATATTAGTCATTTAACTTTGAATACTTAGCAATTTGGTCCCTAAATATTAAATCATAATTATCAGAATTAAGCAATATTATACTAGTAAAAACATAAAATTATAAATAAATAATTAAGACTGATGGAAATTAGAATATTTTGGAATACAAACAGAAATCATTGAGGCATAGCCACGTATCTTGGTTTATTTGGATGTTTGATCTCGAATGTCCTTTAGCCCAATATATGGTACATCTCTTTCATTTTCCCTCTCTCTATGATGAAGATCCATACTAGTATAGATGCGAATCGATCTAAGTATGCCAGTTAGAGTTCTCCGAAGTCAAAGATCCGGTAACCATTTTTCATGCTCTATTGACGACCAATACTTTGAATTTGATATCGGTGGGAACCCATTTCTGTAAATATTTACCATCATGTGGAGATTAAAGCATTCATCAACATAGATGTACAAGTCAACCCCTACAGCTATACATACTGCAACTGTATGAGCATATGGATATCGCTATGCCTGGAACGCGCCACAGTCACACCACCTAGGTCTAAAATTGACTTAAAATACATTTGAGTGGCCTACTTCGTTGTTGCATCTAGGACCAACAACATCAAAAGTCTGATTCATTCGGTCGAACCCATGAATATTCATCGATGTTGCATTCTTCACATTATTTTGCATTTTCGTCATAAGATCGGGAGCCTAACTTTGCCTCATATTTATTAAAGACTCGATATGCTTCCATTTAACGATCCAAACTTTAGCCAACCTATAGTACGTATCTTTCACCAAGCTTGTTATTGGGAGATAACGTGATCCGTTTAGTATTCCGTTTATGCACTTCACAAGGTTGATTGTCATTTGCTTGTATCATCTACCACTTTCATCATACGACTGGGCTCATCTTTCCCTCTTGATATTGTTTGCCCAACTCCAAACACGCTCGTCGTACTTTATTAAATTGTCCATATTTCTCTCAAAATTTGGTCTTAGTAGTAGATATCTTGTGTCATAATACATGTTGTTAGTATCGAGAAAAATCAAAACATATAAATGGATATGTATATATAATGTACTTTGAAAAAATAATACTTACCCATGGTTAATATCTCACTGCGAAGGTATTGGTTTTTGAACTGTTCGTAGCTGTTCTTACCAATATGATGAACACAATAAGCGAAATATGCGTACGAATGTGTCTAACGACTTTCGTCTTGATTAATTACTGATTTGATGCTTGTCCCTCGATCAGATATAATGCAAACCCTATCTTCTTGGATGACATGCTCACGTAAATTGCTTAAAAAGAAATTCCAAGCTTCTACCATCTCCTACTCAACAATTACGAATGCAATCGGGAAGACATTATTCTCACTATCTTGCACAACGTTAATCAACAGTACATGAGAATATCTCTCATACAGCCACATGCCATCGACTTGGACCATACATTTGCAATATGGAAAGCCTTCAATGCATGGATTAAATGCCCAGAAATGTCAATAGAAAAATTTATGCCATTCAACAAGTTGGCCTTCCCGGTCGTATACATCTGAGGTTTGATACCTCACTATTGTGCCTGAGATAAAATGTGTCACTGCTAGTAATAAAGCCAGTATCTTGTTGTACGACTTATCATAATCACCATACACTAACTGCATTGCCTTATCCCTTGCACGCCACCCCTTCTTGTATTTTACCTGATATCCAAACTGCTGGGCAATGGTTTCCTGAACCACAGAAATGGGAACCATTGGATTTGCTTCAACTAACTTCATCACGTGATAGCTTATTACATTTGAGTCCAATTTGCAGTAGTCTTGGTCAATGAAAGTTCGTAAACATGTGTGATCTCCATTGTACTTTGTGACCTTTTAAGCATTTTCCTATGAATCTTCGACACTCGGATCTTCCACTTGCACTATTGTCCATATTTCACACACTTGGCAAAGAGAGTCCTCAGGTTGGATTTTACATCAACGTAGTCCACATGATTCTTGATGCTATACTCTTTAACTACCAATATAGCTTCATTCTTTTCATTAAATTGAAGCCCAACCAATAATTCATCATACTGACTCAAAGTTAATTGGGGCATATCTAGGAATTGAGGTGCCCTCGTCACATCAAAATCTACTAAGCTCATGTGAGTAGGAGGTTCATACCATGTAATGAATTCTCCAACACCGAAATTAAGGGCATCATCAACGTCATTAGGGAACAAATCGAGATCCCCAATATCTTCATCTTCACTAGAATCTTCAAGTGTTTCTCCCATTGACCTCGTAGGTTTTCCACATCAGCATCAACTGTCGAATCAACAGTCGGCCTGTTGATGCTGCATAAGTCGAAGGCCCAACTGGATGAAATGCACTCGATGTCCTACTTGCCAACTTTGTGACAAAACTATCTCCAAACATATCAATCTCGTTACCTACGTTTCTAGATGGGTCGGGAACATCACGCACCCTAGTAAATAACTCAATATTTCGAATATCCATCGATTCATGCTTTGCAATCATTATTCCAACATCAGTATTATCTTGGAGAGTGATTGCAAAATATCTGACTGGATTATGACATGTCAGCCACTGGTACCGTAAACCATGAATCACAGCTCCAATTTTCTCAGATATCTTCTCCCTCATTTCCCGAAGCATGATTTCCTTTTCAAATCTCATCATCGTAATGATTTTCAAATTCAAATACAACCTTAACATCAATTTTCACCATTTGTTCATTATAATGGACAATCCTCATAAATTTGTTCTTGTTCATTTTCGCTACATGTTCAAAATAATATATATTTTCAATCAGAATAAACAAATTAAAATGAATATACTAAATTTTAAATTACTGTTACTAACATCAAGGAGGAGTTCTTTTCAAATATATATATTTTTATAAGTATACTAAATTATTTTTTAAAATATATTTTGAATATATATTTTTAATATACTAAATTATTGTTGCCTTCATTTTAACCATATTTCAAATATATTTTTTCAATTCTAATTTTTAAAAATATAATAATTGGTAAAAATATACTAAAATTTATTAAATTCTAAACAACAATTGAAAATGGGAGATGGATACATAATTTAAAATTTTAAAACTAAATCAAACTTACTTGTTGCCTCCAAAAAATTTCACCAAATCTCCCCAATTTTTTTCTTCAGATATCCAAACTACATGCATAAAATTTAAATTATATCAAACATACAAAATAAAACGAACAAACTAAAACAAAACTTAAAAAAATTGAATCTACTTATAATATTTTCTCAAATAATCTTCTTCTTCTTCTTCATCTTCTTCTTCTTCTTTACTAAAAAATTTTCTTTCAACCTTACCTATTTAACATAAAAATTATAATTTTCCCCTTTAACTACCCCTCATTTGATAACACTAACAAATTTTTAACCTCTACCCCTATACATTTTAAAAACATCCTAAACAACCTTTTTTAGCCATGTATGCATTCAAACATAAAAAAATGCATGCATGCCACTAAAGTTGCCCCTGCACACTCCCACGCTGACCAAAGCTGCCATGTAGGTCGGATCACATTCGGCCATGTTTTAGGTCGGTGATTCACTTTCGGTGATCGCCGATGTTGGTGCGAAGTCGGTCTTTGTTTGAAGATGGAGGATGCTGCTATCTTTAAACAATGATCGCCGCGCACTCCCACGCCGATCTCGCCATGTAGGCGGATCACATTGGACATCGCTTGTTTCCCGGTGTCAAATATTACCGTCTTTGAAGACGGAGGATCTTTGTTTGAATCTTTTTCTATCGTTTTGAATATTGCACTGTTCATAGACGGTGTCTTTTGGTATCATCTTTGATTTTTTAACTTGAATAATGGAAACATTATTCATAGATGATTTCTTTTGATATTATCTTCAAAAACACCGTAGAAAGTACAATATTTTAAAAAATAAATTGAGATCTACCATATTTTGGGGGAAAAAATAAAAAGACAATATTATTGTCTTTCCTATACCTATTATAAAATAATAATGAATTAAAAAGGTTGTTAGGCTTTGGTGTTTTCCTAACCAATTGTTAAGGACTTCAAACATTATAGTTTGTATTTTGAGTTTATTACAACATTTTTACACGATATTAAAAACAAATCTATCATTGTCTTCAAATGTGTTTGTTGACCGATTCTGGGTAGAATACAGTTCATCTACCTTATAAAAAATAATTAATCAAGCTTTTTAAAATCTATTTATCTGGTGATTAACCTAACTGCAACTTTAAATTTTCATTAAAAAACCTCATAATTGGACCGTCTCTGGAGCATTTACAAATAATTAATTAAAATATTTTCTTAATTAAATGATTGAGTAACAAACTTTATAGGGAAATGAGATTGAAATCTATATATAGGGCCCGTATCTAAAAAAACCCAATGAATATGAAACTTCAGAGGCAGCCTAGAACTGGGGACGAATTGTCGCCAAGAAGTCTTTTTGCATGTGAAAAAAGGTTGTTTTTTTATTGTTTATTATCGTAAAAAAATTAATTAAACTTGCTGTGCAATAATAAAAATTGAACATATACTAAAAATAGACTGCATTAAATTCTAAAAAAATCTTACTCTTTAAAATTTAAAAATCATTACAATTTAGTCGTTGATACATCATTAGTATTTTCTGTTAAAATTTACTTTTTGTTATTATATATGTTTTAAATTCATAACGATTTTTTTAACTCGTATAATTCTATTAGTGTATTGATTCATTTTTTACAGAAAATGCTAAAATTATCAACGATTAAATTAGAATATTCGAATACTAAAATTAAATATATGAATTAAAAGTCGAATTTAATTAAATAGAGTGTTGATTAAAATGATTAGCACATTGGATTTAAGTATTGAAAAAGATACATTATTACAGGTACAACTCATATCCGAGTAAAAACAAATGAAAATTTCTTAATATTGCATGCCAAAGAGGAGCTTCCGAGGCAGCTTGGAACTGGGGGACGTTACTTTGCATGTATTTTTAAAAACTAATATAAAAAGGTCTTTTTTATTTAGCTTTAGTCTTACTTTGATATTGCATTTGAAAAGTGGGTGGGAAAATATTTTTATATTATTTGGTTTAAAATTTAAAGTGTTTAATATTATTTTTAATATTTTTTAAATAGTTGATCATATTAATGAGGTCAAATGAATAATTTTACTTAAAATTGCTTTTGACAAAAAATAAAAAGTAAAAAGTTAGAAATATAAGTTTTTGAAAAGGCATTTTTTTAACACAAATTAAAATACATTTTTAGCTTAAAAATTATATGTCATCATTCTTGGTTCTAAAGATACTTTTGAATACTAATAAAAAATATGGGGTTAGAAAATAGAATATTATTTTCGATTTTCTTCTACTTCTTTTATGTTTGTTGAAAGTTTAAATAATTAAGTCAGTATCTTTAGGTGTTGAAAATATAAGGCTTCTTTCAAC
The DNA here is from genome assembly GCA_019671005.1 of Hibiscus mutabilis. Classification (NCBI taxonomy): domain Eukaryota; kingdom Viridiplantae; phylum Streptophyta; class Magnoliopsida; order Malvales; family Malvaceae; genus Hibiscus; species Hibiscus mutabilis. Next base: position 12,199,552 of record CM033724.1, on the reverse strand, counting down.
AAATATTTTCTGGGCATTTCGAGATTGACTTGCTGCTTTCTCCCCAATAATTTTCTTTAATTTTCTCTCTCAAATAATTCATCTTATATCTGAATATATTAATAAAGGTAGGCCGATATATTAATAGTCAATAATTTTATAAATTATAAATAGCGGATATAAAATTTTAAAAAATAAATCTACTTAACTTCGTGCTAAATAATATTATCATCATTTGATATATCGATGTTGTATAGAATTTTTTAATAGTCTTAAGGTTATTATAAGGTAGTATCTATTCATACATAATCTTAACATTTTGCTAATGCACATACACCTTGCAGACAGTGATTTGAACCCAGATACCCTAGGATGAATATTATAGTCGTATGATTGGGTAAAAGCCCCAACAACAATTATTTTGTATGTTACTAACAAAGTTTTTATATTCCACAAATGGATACATGTAAGGTTGAAAGGGTGATTTATACCCTTTTAAGCGTAGTATAATAAGTAAATAAAATGGACCATAAAATGGGCATATATTGTATAAACAAAATAAGTATTAAAAATAACAACATGCATTCCAATAGAGATTGGTTCAAGTGGTAAGCAGTTTGGTATCGCTTAAGCATATCTTGAGTTCAAGATCTTGTGTATGCAAAAAATCTCCACTGAAAAACTTAACCACAAAAATCAGATGCGCAACGCGGGTCGATCTGGATCAATCAGGGTAAAACTCTGAAAACTGAGAGGAAAAACAAAAATAGAACATGCGTCTTGTTATAAATAGTGAAGGGTCACCTTCACTGGTGGTGACTTGGTGTATCAATTGACATTTCATTTTTTTTTAAAATTGTTTTAAAAAATTTATATAAAAATATTAAATTAAATTTGACATCATTTTTGAAATAGTTGGTAACAAACTAACCCTGGACAAAATTCTGTCAATATTTTTGTCATATATATGCCCCAAAGTTAGAAAACTAAATCCTAAGTCTTAACCTTAATTTCTAAATTTTAAACCTTAAAAAATAAATCACATAAATCTTAAACCCTAATACTAAACCCTAACCATAAACCTTAACCCTAAACTCTAAAACTAATTTTTTTAACTTCGGGGCATATATAGAGGCACCAAAAAGGAGTTTCTTTGAGACTACCTTTGACCAGCTCATTTGAGACTTTTTTTTCATGGTGGCCATGTAATGACCCAAACTTTGGGTTAGCGAATCGAGTCTCGGACTCGGGTATTAGGCCTTTATGTTGGGAGCCCAATTAAGAAAATTGGATATAGGCTTTGAGGTTTAGGCCCATTATTTTGGAGAAGAGGAGTTTTGAATTTTAAAAAGGGGTTGGCGTGGTTGGAAAGAGGGTAGAAAATTTAAAAAAGAGAGAGAAAGTGTTGGGAAGAGAGAAAGAAATGAATTTTAGGGAGAATGATGAGCTTTCAACCCATCTCCATTGCTGGCCGATCGTTTGTGGCCGCCACCGCTGCTACCATCAACTCTGTCTCACCAAGAGAAGTCTGGCCATGGTTGCCGCATCATCGCCGTTGTTGCCATTCATCGGGGTATGAAGGAAGAAGATTCGGCAATGCTCGTTCGCAAGGAACCACCATCCACCATCGCAAACCAAGGCCACCACGGTGTTCCCCAACTCGAGATGGTCGAATTTGAAGCTTGTCGTCACCGTATGGCCACCAGAGGATACTGCAAGCGCCGCACACACCACTACATGAGCGTGGGCGAACTTTAGTCGCATGTGAGGAAACCACATCCTAGATCAAGTTGTTGGGCCAGTCGGTTGAGTCAGCCTATCAAGCTGAGCTGTAGGCCCAATAAGTCGGCCTATTTGCAAGTTGAACCACCGTTGTTGAGCCAAGCTGAGTAATAGAAACCGAGTCGAGTCGAGCCATTGCTGTTAGCTGCCAACCGAGTCGTTGACCGTCACCGGCGTTTTTGATCGTTGACGGATGTTGACTTTTTGAAGGACCCTACCTAGGGGTTTCTCAACATTCTGAGTCTGATAGCGTAGTCTATTTTTCCAAATTCGAACTTGATAAGCTATTTTTATATGTTTTATGCCTTAAAGTAGTCCGATAATATGAAATAGTTTACGTAATTGTATTTGTTTTATTTGAGGAATTTGTGAACTCGAGTATTGGGTTTAAAGAGATAATTGAATGAGCTCTGATGGAATTTATCACTTGTGCTTGAGGTTAGTACACCTCAAACTCCTATTACTTCACGAGCATCATAAATGTGATTGCCTTACTTGTTAGTGTTCGCAAAATAGGTAGACAATAAATAAATATATTGTGAGACTGATATCAATAGACTTGATATATTTATGAAATGGATGATGATGTTGCAAATATGATGAGACTTATGGAGGCTTTTGAGACCGTTTAGGGTCGTTTGAGATGCATGTATGATTATTTGATGATTAATTGATTTGGTTGATAATTGTGATGCTTCATATGCTTGTTTAAATGGATTGATGTGATTTGATAGAATTTATACTTAAGGGATAAAAACTCGAAAAAATGATTATGAAGCCGATAATTAATAATAATTGAATGAATGTGTTAGTAAACAAACCATAATGACTTTTATAAGCTTTAGCGAATAAAGTGTTGTAAAGCTGTAATTCAAGGAAATGGTGTGAACCTGTGTATAGGGTATTGGTATGAGCTTCAAATGTATCAATACATGATTGGGGGCCGTACCGGTACTTGTGAAAATTCAAGATTTCTATTAAGCTATATTAGTATCGGTATACGTGTGAGTACCGGTACCCATGGGTACCGTATCGATACTCGTGTTTGAGTACCGGTACCTACTGAATGAAATAATCTAATAACAGTTAAAGATAGAAATAGACATGAAAGATTAATGAATTATTTTATGCCTTAATTAATGAGATAATTAATATTAATGATTAATATACACTTTCATAAAGTATTAACAAGTTGGTAAACTTAAATGATGGCTTGATAATTGATAGAAACCATAGAGCTTGGTAATCATGTAAGTGTTGTGTGCTGTGTGGTCATTGTATACATGTTATGTGTTGTTTGGACGCTTGATTGGTTAAGTTACCTTGATTGATGGGATCCGAATACCCATAAAAAGAATGCTGCAGCACCATGGTTAGATATGCAAAATGTACATTTCTAAAGCTGTCTGGCACCAGGTATCATTTGAAGATGCTTGATGAGAGATTCCGAGCATGGATGTACATTCTCGAAGCTGTATGGCACCGGCCCTACCCAAAGAGTATACATTCCGAAAATTGTATGGCACCGGGCCTCACTCAGAATGTATGTTCTTGAAGCTGTGTGGTACTAGGTCTTACTCTAAATTTGTAGTTATGGCTTTGTATGTTTTAGCTCGGATGATCTGGTGAGATCCCGAGTATGTTAGACCTTGTGGGCCATATGTGATGATTACTATAATGAGAGCATGTGTTTAGGTGACTAGTGGTAGTGCCATGTATTTATTTATCTCTCGTTGTTGCTCGTACTAGCTTACATGCTTATGGTTAGATTAGCATAAAGTATAGTAGAGTAGATGTATACTATTGAGCCTTGTAAGCTCAATGCTCAAAATTTTTATTTTTGTGCATAGTTTGATCATTGGATTGTGGGTTCGAGAAGGTACTATCAGGACAAGATTCCATCATGTAAAGGTTTTAAAGTACAATACTTGTGTTTAGTGGGCTATGTATTCATAGGACCTTACGTGGTCGAGTCTATAATTCTTACTTTTGATATTGTATTAATCCAGTCAAATGTTTAAATGTTTTAAATAAAGTATAGCTCTTTTATAACGATTTAAATTATTTATCATTATTTTCAACTGTTGGCTTTAAATGTTTTAGAAATACCTTGTTTGGCCTAATCTATTTGCAAAATTTTATGGTTTTGGTTTGGGCTTAAGGCCTAAATATGACATCCAAGTTTAGGGTGTTATAACAGTGGTATCAGATCTTAGGTTTTGTCGGTTCTAGTGAATACAAGCCCTTAAATTAAGTTCGTACTCCTTAAGACAAGGATCTTGATGGTGTATCCAATGTTACGATGCTAAGATGGTTGCAATCATGGTCGATAGGGCCGAGTTAAGTGTTGAGCCACTCATGGAAGCTATACCGGGGGTGAGTTCGCCTTAGATTGTTGAGATATAAGTTAGTTGAATGATGCTGAATTCGAGAATGTATCATCCTCCCACCACCTAAATGGTGTTTTTATTACGTATTATAGTCATTATGAAGCTTTTAGATATATTAAAAGAGTTCTTGGTAAGAAATCTTTATCGTTATACGTGAATAACGGTAGTGTTGAGGATATAGATAACCCGCTTTCAAAATTGATCGGTGGATGTAGGATGGTTAAAATACCCTTTGATTCTCTTAAAGGAGTCTTGTTGATACTTGAAGAGTGTCATCGTCCTTTTTAGAGGCATTTCTCGGTACTTGTGAAAAATTAAAGATTTCCATTAAGCTATATTAGTATCGTTAGAGGGTGGCCAAAGTTAGACGTTCTACAGGTTTGGGAGATCTACCTTCTTGGGAGTTGTTGCACCTTAGAAATTTCTTTGGTTAATCAAGCACAATACTAGCTAGTAATGTCGATAGTAGGCTGGAGGCTTTGAGACCTCGAGGGAACCCAACCTTTGGTTAATGAGAATGTTGAATTATTACCCTTCTACTGTGATTTTTGTAGTGGTCGTTTAGAGAATGACACAACGGGGTTGTGGGATATGTTTTCTCGTTTGATGGATGCCTATGTGTATAGTTCGATGCTCGAAATCTTTTAGACTGTCAAAGAATTTAGTTATACTTTTTCGAAGAGTCATCATGACTCTCTCCCTATTAAGAATGTGAGTAAATATTGAGGTAAAGCCGAGTTAGACGTTGATGCCTATCGCCCTTGTTAAAGGACACTGCCCCATTTGAGAGAGTCGGAGTTTTAATTGCAAAGGCGCAACTCGAATGAGGTTTTTTTGTCTAAGTATTTTACCTAAAAGAGAACCGAGCTTGTTCTCCAGTAAGAGGTTGGTTCATTGAGGTGATGCTTAAACTGTTGATAGCTTGTTAATTAACAATGAAGATATTTACTTGTCTCCTAAGATGGATGGCTCGTTTAACCGATTGTGAAGTACCCATATGTTTCTTTGGGTTTGGTTCAAGAATAAGATGGTTGCGGTTAAAGTAATAAAGGCTTGTAGTTTTGAAATAAATTTTGGAAAGAGGATTTCTCTCCTTAGGGCATGTGATGGTAACATTTGATGTCAGTAGTGGCATTTGAGGTATTTCGGTGATGATAAAATATGGGCTATCGTGTTGTCTCTCGAAAGTAAGTTGATACTTTGCACGATATGTGTGAATGTATAATGAATATGGAAATATGAGCGTTGACAAGATAATAACCTTGTGTGTGGGAAAGGTTTGTTACCGTGTAATCAGCTAAGGAAGCGAGGGTTTGAGGATTTGTAAATGTTTTTGTTTTTTATCACAGTTTCATTGGGTGGAACCAAGAAACATTGGTGGAGATTCGAGCTATGTGAGACCGTTTTATTGTGACAATGTTTCTAACCCGATTAAAGTCGGGTAAGATTTTAAAATCTTCGAGGATAAATTTGTTATTTTGTTAGGGTTGTATTTTTATGCAATGTGAGGGAAGGGTGTGTCTACCCCAATAGTGTAAAACTTTAGGTGCTTGATCTTTAAGGAAATTGAGATTTGGACAACAACGTGAGTCGAAGTAATTAAGAGCTGTTAATCGATCTCTACCTAGTTAAAAGTGAACATGATAAGTGATGAACTGTACGGAGTTAGTTCGGGTTATAGTATCATACTGCCCGTATAGGGTGATTAAGGATTGTAAGTGATTGTCGTGTAAGAGAGTATCAATGCTAGCTCAATACGGCACCGATACTCAATTTATCTGGTGTCGGTACTAATCAGTCAATATCAATACCTACATGTTTTATTGAGGATTGGGTAACTTTGGGAGTTGTGAAAAGTAGCATCTGTTTGTAATTAAAAGAATACAATGTTGTGATTGTATTTAGGTTTGATGGTTTTAGATGGACTTCGAGATCTTGTTATGGATGCTTTAGAGAAAAATATATCAAGGCAAGAGATTCTTCCTATATAATATAATGGTCAGTAAATGGTGAATTTTGAGAACAATAGTTTGTACCAAGCTTTTTTCGGGTGTTTGGATAGACAATATATAGTTGTATGTTTGAGATTGAGACAAGTGTTTGACTTGCCATTAGTTGGGAGTCAAACATTAAATTTCTAAGATTTGTTGTGATGCTTTGATATTCGTCAGTAGAGTTAAATAAATGACCATGGACCTTTAAAGGAATGATGGTGCACAGTTTTGTTAGGATTACGTTAAGGAATAATATAGTCCTTGGTGAGTACCGTTTGATATTTTCGGCAAATGTGAGATTCAGATAGAATGTTTGCTTGGGTTGTTTACGGGTTTGGTTGTACAACACTGCAGTGTGTATATTCAACCTTTTAACGATAGACTTGAGGTTTATGACGGAACCTTATCTCTTGGTGGGATTTCTTGCAACGACAGATCATAGTAAAGGTATAGATGGTGTATTTTTCAAGACACGTTATAAATCGGAATATGAGATTCTTGCATGAACTGAGTTAATGAGAGATGTTTCAGTTGCCAATATGAGTTATCATGTCAAGTTTAAGGTAAGTACTTAAGGCAAGTTGAGACGACGTTCATTTTTAGAAGTCTTACACCGGGCAAGCAATGATTTGGATAAAGAATGCTAACAGAGTTAGAGTTTTCTTCATGGAGTCACCATGAGAAGAATTGTTTCATTTTAGATGCAACAACTATTTAACATCATGTTCTTTTTAGATCATACGTTGTTGTGGAAGAATTTTGTATACAATAATCTTTTGGGTTCTATGGCATAAGTTAAGTTTCTTTGATGACGTATTTGTTTAACGGTTTTGTTGAGGTACCATTGGGTTTTGCTTGTCGTTTGTATGTGCCGAGCGAAGATGAATTCCTTTTATCAGAAATAAATAATTGGGATTATGTTTGCATAGCTAGAAGACAATGGTTATAATTGATAACTGTTGTAAGATATCAGAGTAGCACAACGTAATATATTTGAGAACATTGCGAGTTATAAGAGTTTTAGCATTATCTCTAGTTTACTTGTATAAAATTTATGGACGAAATTTCTTTTAAGGTGGGTAGAGTTGTAACGAACCAAACTTTTGATTAGCAAATCGAGTATCAGACTTCGGTATTGGGCCTTTATGTTGAGAGCCCAATTAAGAAAATTGGATATGGTCTTTAAGGTTTAGGCCCATTATTTTGGAGAAGATGAGTTTTGAATTTTAATAGGGGGTTGAGGTGGTTGGAAAGAGGGCAAAAAATTTAAGAAGGAGAAAGTGTTGGAAAGAGAAAAAAGAATTTAAAAAAAAAAAATAGCTTCTAACTTATCTTTGTCGTCGGTTGATCGTTTATGGCCGACGCCATTGCCACTATCAGCTCTGACTCGCCGAGAGGAGTCCAGACATGGTTGTAGCATAATCACCATCGTCGCCACTCACTGAGGTATGAAGGAGAAAGATTCAACAAAGCTTGTTCGCAAAGAACCATCATCTACCATTACAAAACAAGGTTACCAACGTGTTTTCTAGCTCGAGATGATCAGATCTGGAGCTTGTCGTCACTATACGGATAATGGAAGATACGCACGCGCCACCATGTGTGTGGGCGAACTCTAGCCGCATGTGAGGCAGTCATATCTTGGATCAAGCTGCTGGGCAAGCCAGTTAAGCCGGCTTGTCAAGCTGAGCTGCAGTCCCAATGAGCCGACCTATTTGCAAACCAAGCCACCGCTGCTGAGCTAAGCTGAGCCACAACAATTAAGTCGAGCCGAGCTACTACCACCAACCGAGCCGTTGACCAATGTTGCATCATTATTAATCACCGTAGTGCAGCCGTTGATCGGTGTTGACTTTTTTTTAGAACCCTACCTAAGGGTTTCTCAATGTTTTGAGTCTAATGGCACAGTTCGTTTTGCCAAATTTGAATTCGATAAGTTATTTTTATGTGTTTTATTCTCTGAAGTAGTCCGATAATATGAAATAGCTTATGCAATCATATTTGTTTTATCCGAGGAATCTGTGGACTCGAGTATTGGGTTTAAATAGATGATTGAAGGAGCTCGAATAGGATTTATCGCTAGTGCTTGAGGTTAGTATACCTTGAACTCCTATTTTTTCATGAGCATTATAAATGTGACTATCTTGCTTGTTAGTGTTTGCAAAATAGGTAGACGATAAATAAGCATGTTGTGAGATCGATACTATGAGACTTGATATATTTATGAAATGCATGATGATGTTGCGAATATGATAAGACTCATGGAGGCTTTAGAGACCGTTTAAGTTCGTTTGAGATACCCGTATGATTATTTGATGATTAATTGATTTGGTTGATAATTGTGATGCTTGGTATGTGTCGACGGAATATCACATGGAAAAAGATTAAGAATTTAGTGTAAATATGTAAGTAAATAATGCTACGAATACGTCTTTTGCATGCAAGTATACACAGTCAACAAGTAATATAGTAGTAAGTTAAGTATCGTCTCCAAAGGGATTGTTCAGGAATTAATTGCCATGATTAATACTTGTGAACTGGAAAATAAAAGTGATGGCAATTGATTGAAGGAATGAGTAAAATAAAAGAATTAAAAAAATAAAAATGATAAAGGAAACGCAAGTAAAGATCCAGGTAGATTAGCAAACAACTAGTGTAATGATAATTGGAAAGCTTGGCAAGGGATGTTCAGATTTCACGCTAGCATAGGCAGAAACTATTAACATTAAACTCTGGTTTTATTGCCGAGAATATTTTTAAGTTAGTATTGCCTCTATCGATGGTAATACCTTAAGTTAACTACTCTTAACACCTATATGTCTATAGTGAGTTTTCAAACAATTAACGTGATGAAGTTTCAATCTTTACTCTTAAGGGGTAGAATCACTTCAGGTGTAAGTTCATCTACTTGAATATCTTCTATCGAAGTTTCTCTCCTTAGTAACTGGCAATTAATCGTTATCTCTTAAATCTGTTAAGATATTAAGGGATAATATACATGTAATGCCAACTGTCGTATGGAAAATAATTTAGGAAAATTAAATACTAACATGATAGACAAAATGCCAAAGCACGTAATTATTAAAATAAAAAATACTAAAGCGTTCATTGAAAACACCCTTAGCCAATTTAAAAGATTAGTTCATGGTTGAAGAAACCAACAAAAAATCATTATTTTGATTCATCATCACAAAAACTAGAAATAAAGTCAAGAAATAAGAAACAAATGAGTTCCTTTGACGTAGCCCTTCAATGGATCCAGAGCTCTCGGTCTTAGCCTCTTGAACCACGATCTGTCTTTCACCTTCTTCCTTCATCACCGTGCTGACTTTCTTCTTCGATATACTTCATTTATATAGGCACTCGTGGAAACCCTAAATAGAGTTTTGTTTTGAAAGTTTGTTGAGCTTAAAGATAAGCGCATTATATCTTTATCCTCTTTTTGAACTTGAATATGGGCTGATCTGGTTCTAATTAGGGCTGACTTCATCCTCTTTCATTCTTTTGCCAACCAAGCTTGGCAATTCTCGTCCTAATTTTGCCAACAACACTTGGCATTTCTCTTCTGGTCCTCTTGTTTTCTGCCAACTACTCATGTCATGCTTTTTCAAACATGTCTTGCTCCTAACCTGCCTACCACAACAAGGAAATACACATTTATTCTGGCAAAGAAAATATTCTTTAACTCCTAGATGCAAATGCATGATTCTACTAACTAAATGCACAAATATGTACTCAAAGTCAAGCAAAAACATGACAATATATACGTGAAAAGTAGTACTTTTGAGGAGTTAACATTATGCTTGTTCCAATAGATTGATGTAATTCGATGAAGTTATGCTTAAGGGATAAATACTCAAATAAATAACTATGAAGCTGGTAATTAATAATAATTGAATGAATGTGTTAGTAAACAAACCATAACGACTTTTATAAGCTTTAGGGATCGAATAAAGTGTTGTAAAGCTGTAACCCAAGAAAATGGTATGAACCCGTGTATAGGGTATCGATACAATCTTTGTCTGTATCGGTACAAGATTAGGGGTCGTATCAGTACGGGTTAACCCGTATCAGTATTTGGGGAAATTAAAGATTTCCAGTAAGCTATATTAGTATCAGTACATATGCGAGTACTGGTACCTAGGGGTACCGTATTGATACTCGTGTTCAAGTATCGATGCCCACTAAACAAAATAATCTAAATAATAGTTAAAGATGAAAATTGACATAGAAGATTAATAAAATGTTTTATGCCTTAATTAATAAGATAATATGGATTAATGAGATGATTAATATTGATGATTAATGTACACTTTCATGAAGTATTAACAAGTTGGTAAACTTAAATGATGGCATGATAATTGATAGAAACCGTAGTGTTTGGTAATCATGTAAGTGTTGTGTACTGTGTGGTCACCGTGTCCATGTTGTGTGCTATTTGGACACTTGATTGGTTGAGTTACCTTGATTGATAAGATCCGGATACTCAGAGAAAGAGTGTTGCAACACCATGGTTAGAGATGCTGAATGTACGTTTCTGAAGCTGTGTGACACCGGGTCTCATTCGAAGATGCTCAACGAGAGATTCTGAGCATGGGTATACGTTCTTGAAGCTGTGTGGCACTGGGACTCACCCAAAGAGCGTACGTTCCTGAAGCTGTGTGGCATTGGGCCTCACTCAAAGTGTATGCTCCCGAAGTTGTGTGGCACCGGGTCTCACTCTAGGTTTGTGGTTATGACTTTGCGTGTTTTAGCTCGGATGATTTTGTAAGATCCATAGTATGGTTGAGCCTTGTGGACTATGTGTGATGATTGTTATGATGAGAGCATGTGTTTAGGTGACTAGTGGTAGCGTCATATATTTATTTATCTCTCTTTGTTGCTCGTACTAGCTTGCTTGCTTATGTTTATGATTAGCTAAAGTATAGTGGAGTAGATGTGTACCACTGAGCTTTCTAAGCTCAATGCTCGGAATCATTATTTTTGTGCGTAGGTTGATCGTCGGATCGTGGGTTCGGGAAGAACTATCAGTATGGGATTCCAGTATGTGGAGGCTTTCAGAGTACGGTACTTTTGTTTAGTGTGCTATGTATTTATAGGACCTTACGTGGTCGAGTCTGTAATTCTTACTTTTGAAATTGTATTAATCCAGTCAAATGTTTAAATATTTTAAATTGAGTGGAGATTCTTTGTAACAATTTAAATTATTTATTTATATTTTCAACTGTTGGCTTTAAATGTTTTAGAAATACCTTTTTTGGCCTAAATCTATTTGCAAAATTTATGGTTTTAGTTTGGCTTGAGGCCTAAATGTGACGTCTGAGTTTAGGGTGTTACAGGCTATAGCTATGTTCATGCCTTTTTGCGAAGATGATGTTTGGTTGGTGGACGAGAAAGAGTTTCTTCTCTCTCACCTCTATTTGTCCCCACCTCGGGTTCTTCTTTGTGGATTTTTATTATATGGTTACTCTTTTTGCAGGTTTTTAGGCCTCTTTTCACGGTTTCTTTGGACTCATGTCTTCACTTCCAATGAAAACTTGGTGGCTTGGCCTTTCGACCTGCTCTTCCCTTTGCGACTTCCTCAGTGATCCCTTGATCTCCAAGAGGCGAATCTACTATTTTTGAAGCTTTGCTCTTCCTCATCGGTCAATGTTGCCTGTTTCTGTCATTCTAGTCAATTCAGCCATTCGAATTACATGTCAGATTCTTCCAACAGTCGAGGCTTCCCTGTTTGGTGGACCATTATTTTGGTAAAGACGTTCGGCTCCCCCTGCTGTTGCTGGCCGCCGATGCCTGCCCTATGCTAGAGTTGTAGTATCCCTCTAGCCTTTGGATTTATTGTCTTTGTTTTATACCTATGTTGTCTTTCTGTATTTCGAGTTTATGTTTAAGCCCTCTTTCCTTTATTTTATATAATGTTTTATTTGAATGAATAAATGATTATTGATTTAGTAAAAAAAAATTAACCAATCAATAAATTAATCACCATTGCTGTGGTACCCATCCACCATTATTAATTCTATTTTTGTATCCCACTCCCACTATATATGAGATGGGTACTACAGCCATGGGTGTGTCATGCTACAGGCCAAACCAAAAAGGGAAAAAGCTGCATGAAATTATTAAAAAAAGAATGGGCCCACCATTCTGAAATTCAATATGGTGGCGTACCCCATTGATTCCCATTTTCGACCAAACCCAAATCACTAACATTTACGAAACCCACATTTTTATATTGCCTGCAAGTGGGTTTAGACCTTGGTAACCCCCTTTTAAATTATTACACTATCAAAGTAGCAGCAACGCTTGTTTTCATTGACTAGTAAACTTAAAGAGAGATACAGCTACAGTGGACCTAGTGTTAGGCTCTTATCCACATGGACATAAAGGGAGCTAAAAAATTTAAATTCGTACATAATTTAAAATTTTTATATATTTTTTATTAAAAAATTATTTTTGTCTCTCTAAAATTTTATAAGTTCGTCTTTTAAAATATATAGACCCATTCTTTCTAACATAAAATTTTGCGTCCGTCCCTAATTAAGAGACCCAAATTCGTATCGTCCCGACTCAACTGAGTTGAATTTCCACTTTTTGGAGATAGCTTTGTTTCGTTTATGCAAACTCCAAAGGCCATTTTCTATAGTTACTTGAAAACTAACGTAATTTAGCTGTGCATTGACTCATTCGTTGGTCTGTGCTCCTGGAGTTGAACCTAATCTATTCAGTCTACATCTAAACCCTAACTTTCTCTTTAATGCAACTTGGTGGCTGCTCAAGTGTACAAAAGTAAGGATAGGATTGATTGAATAATCAACATAGATCAAAACAATTGAAGAGAAAGAAACAAGATCCATCAACATCTCAGGAACAATAATATTCATAAGACTAGACAACACAAACTAGTTCTAAAATAATAAGGCATTGAATACAAATGGGGGAGATAAATTAAGGCTATGCTATGCGTTGTTTTTAAAGTGTTTTTTTTAGTCGAAAGCAATAAAAACAAATAACTTTTTACGTCAAAAGTGTTTTTGGTATAAAAAAAAACAGTGAAAAACAAATATGCCAATTACTAAACAAGAACTAATGCAAAACTAAGCTAAAAGCTAGTTAGTAACCGAAGAACAACTCGTAAAATAAGGAAAAGTAAAGCTAAATAAGGTCTACTATGCGTGTCTATTGAGTAATGAGGACTCATCAATATTATAAGCCAATCAATATCAAGGGTAAAGATAAATAAATCTTAGTTAATCTCATTCAAATATTATCTTATCTTATTTTTATCTAAATCTTATCATGTATTAAATATTTGATTTTCCTTATCCTTGTATATTTAATCGTAATCTTATATATACTATAATTGTAAATATTATGGATTATTAATAATACAAATCCTTTACATGGTAATTAGAGCGAAGTAGAATTTCTCAACTCAATTTTTCCCTCTTTTCCGCTCTTCTTCAAACCACATCTCCTCTCATGGCTCCGTCTTCTACTTCCAATGATCTTGTGCATCTTAATGCACCGACCAACTTCCCAATCAAACTTACGTTTGCCAATTTTCCTGTTTGGCGTCGCCAAGTGGAGGCTACTCTTATTGGTTTGGGGCTACTCAATTATATTGATAGTTCGCAGCCTTCCCATCTCAGTTTGCCGATGCCGCAGCAACAATTGCTAATCCTAAAAATCTGTAATGATATCACCAGGATCAAATTCTTATCAGTGCTCTTTTTGGCAGTTGTGATGATCAAGTGCAACCACTTATTTCATCCGTTGTCATCGCTAAAATTGCATGAGATACTCTGATTGCAAGTTATGTCCAAGCATCTCCTGGTCGCATCCTTGCTCTCAAGTCCAAATTATCTCGCAATCCACGTGGTTCTAGGTCTATCTCTGACTACATGAAAGACATGCAGGATATTGCCTCTGATCTTGCCTCAACAAACTATCCTGTCTCCGATACAGATCTCTTGATTTCTATTGTCAATCAACTAGGTGATGATTATCGTTCAATTGTTGTTGCCCTTCGTGTGCGTAACATATCGACAACCATGCTTAGGTTGTCTGAGATCTTAACTAATCATGAGATACTTCTTCAAGAACCTGAACAAACAACACCTCTTGCCATGACATATTCTGCGCGGCGGGCTAATTCAAATCATGTTTATTCCACCAACCGCTCTTGAGGGAAGGGTGGTCGCTTTGGTCATTCGGTTTCTAGTGCCGGTTATAGTCATGTTCCTCAATCTAGCCATTCTAGATGACAAGATGTTGTGTGCAAGTTCTGTTCTTCCACAGAAGCTGAATATCGTGCCGTGGCAAATGCAACTGCTGAAAAGCTTTGGGTTCAACATCTACTTCAAGAAATTGATGTGGCATTACAAAAACCGCCATCTCTTTTTTGCGACAATCTCAGTGCCACATATGTTTGCAAAAATCTAGTCTTTCATTCTCATATGAAGCATCTTGCACTTGATTGTTTCTTTGTTCGTGACTTAGTTGTTGCGGGTTCACTACTTGTTTAACACATTTCCTCCAAAGCTCAGATTGTGGACACTCTCACCAAACCGCTTGGTCGAAATCACTTCACCTATTTTCGGTCTAAGATTGGTGTCTCTGATGGATCCTCTATCTTGTGGGGGCGTATCAAGGATAAAGATAAGATAAATCTTAGTCAATCTTATTCAAATCTTATCTTATCTTATCTTTATCTAAATCTTATCATGTGTTTAATATTTGATTTCCCTTATCCTTATATATTTAATTGTAATCCTATATATACTTCAATTGTAAATATTATGGATTATCAATAATACAATTCTTTTACAATCAATGCCATTAAAAAATTAAAATCCGAAATTCTCTGTAATTTAAAACTTGAAGTTATAGTTATTAAAACAATTATTTTCACTGATATGCGATTTACAATAAAAAAATTAAGGGTTTTGTTATACACAACCCAATGACTGCATATTAAGAACCACTAGATTTCTATTATTAATGTTTATTTTACATTCCAATGGAATATATTAAAATGTAATTAATTACTTTCTTAAAAAATTAAACATCATTAATTTAGGATGTATAATGTAATTAAACTCTAAACACTAAACTCTAAAAAATAAATATAAACTCTAAAAATCATGAAATCCTAAAAATAATAAAACCCTAAACCCTAACAACTAAACTCTAAACTCAAAACCATAAATCATAAATTGTAAACACTAAACCCTAAAACTCATAAACAATAAAAATCATAAAACTCTAAACCATAAACCATAAACACATTAACTCCTAAACACTAAAACCGTAAACCATAAATACAAATCATAAACCATAAAACATTAAACCCTTTTGCATGATTATTAATTACATTACACACCCTAAATTAATGGCGTTTATTTTTTAAGAATATAATTAATTACATTTTAATAGATTTCATTGAAGTAAAATAAACATTAATAATAGTAATCTAGTAGTTGTTAAATGCAACCGTTACGGCTATGTATAGCAAAACCTAAAAATCAATTCAACATCATGACTTAAAATTTAATTAATCTACTTTTAATTTTAGAATGCAGTTTTAAAAAATTCAAGTCTAATGCATATTCGACTTTAATGGAGCTTTGTCAATTAAATCAAAGAAGAAAAAGGAGAGAATTCGTATAATTAAAAACAGAAAAATCAAATTTCAAAACTTCGACTTGGACATAATCAAATTAAAAATATCCTTTGCACCCCTACCTACAATTGAAAGGAATTCAAATAGATCCACTAAAAAAGGGGAATTCAAGAACCAGAAGTCAGAGGTTGTGTTTAAAGATGGGACAATGTTTTAAACCCAGCAACGTAATGGGAGTTTCTTACAAAACAAGAGGATAAGAAAAGCAGCATGAAAACAGAGCAATAAGCTCTTTGCCGACATTATTACAGTGGGAGCTACGTACAAGTTGCACCTTGTGTGCTTTATCGTAGTTTTCGCTATTTAAGACAACATAAATTTTTGTTTTTTTGTGTCTTTATCTATGTCATAATATTATATTAAAAATTTAAGTTTAAAGTTGAAATTTAAGGTTTTAAGTGTATTTTTAAGATTTAAAATATTAAATTATAACTTATAATTTAATTTTTTAGTGTTTAGGATATTGTTGATGAGAAGTTTGATTCTTGGTCCTCCATAAGCTTAAAAAATTACTGTCTCGGAATGTAGGGCGAAAGTCTCACAATGTAAGAGATAAGGGAAGCCCAATGGATTTACAAACATCTAGACACGTGTTCAAATCATCAAATGGGATTCAAATGGCTACATACATAATTTTGTTTGTTGGAGTGAGTAAGACTAGAAAAAATGAATTTTTTATTTAATTTAATTTATTTTAAATTGTATTTTTATAAATTCGATTTAAAAAATTTTCAAATAAACTTGAGTTATAAATTAGAACTCGAATAGCTTGAAACTTTTAGTAATTAGTAGATCAGTTTTTAAATTTGAGTCAAATCCCTAATTTTGTCTAATATATGTATTATGTATATTGCATATGAAGAAATATGTATGAATATAGTATATGGTTATAGAATATCATTTAAATTAAAATCAATTAGTACCATAACATTATAAATATCTACAATTAAATTTGAACAAAAACTTGAAGAACTCGACTCAACTCAAATTCTGTAAACTCGACTCGAAAAAATTCAAATAAAATTTTAATTGTAAAATATGACTCATCAACACGAATACTTCAAAATATTTTGAATCAATTCAACTTGATAAATACTAACTCCAAATTATAGCAGTGAGTTTATAATACAATAATCCTGAAAAAGGCTGAATCGCTTCTTTTGTTGAGGTGAAAATATGTATTAGTAATTTATCCAGAAAAATATACATGTATTAGTACTTGAGATTTAGCTCCTATAATTAAAAAGAGTTTAAAATTAAATTATTTTATTATTTTTATTTAGCAACCTAGTCAGTATTTGTTTTCAAAATTTGTTTATTTTCGTATATATTTATTGAATTTATACACGTTTGAGAACCCAACAAGTAATCTCAGTAGAAAAGCAGATTATATTCATTTTATTAGATTCAAGTTCAATCGCTTTATTTGCAAAGTACGTACACATTATCAAAAAATTAAAAATATATATAAATAAATATTATCTTTTAATTACCTTTAAACTCCAGGAAGAGAAAATATTATGGTGGTTGCAATTTCAATATAATACAATCATTTCTTCTCCCAATTACCTTGTGCGGGGATCTTAATACTCTAATTGGCTGGTTATGGTGGGAAAATTTGATGGAACCCAGAAGTTGTTTTCAGTTAAAGAAAAAGGCCTTGGTGGTATGAGCTTTAGGAACTTATCTTCCTTCAATCAAGTTTTAGTTACCAAACATGTATCGAGACTTATCCAAAATCCACTCTTTATTGGCAAGAATTCTTAGGGATCTTTATTTCTGAATGAGAACTTACTTACAGCTAAAAAAGGTCGTAATTCATCTTGAGCTTGGACTAGTCTGGTGAATGGTATTGAAACAATTAAGAATGGGGCAAGTCGGAAACGAAAAAAGCATTCACTTCTATTTTTTTCGAACGGCCTAGACCTTGTGAGGATTCTCTTGCAAGCACTTTTCTCAAAGGATGAAGTTAAGGCAATTAAAATCATTCCTATTGACGGGAATCACTGTGGCACGCGAATCGAAATGGATGCTATTTTATTAAGTCTGGTTATTATTCAATTTTGTACTTGATAATCACTAAGGGTGACCCCTGCCAAAATAATGAACTGATGTGTAAACAGACCTCCATGGATTACAGCTTTAGGTTTATCAGAGGAAGAAGAAGAAGAAGAGAATTGGGGATTTTGAGAAATAACAGAGTATTCTTTTATTGATAAACCAAAAGCCTGATTGCAAATGAGTATTCACATTATATATGTAGGGCTGAGCCCAAGCTTATAATAGCCCAACTAATTTGTAACTGCTAGCCCAATCAGTTATAACAAACTTCAACTGATATCTCTAATATTTCCCCCACTTCTTCAAGTTCTCAAATTCTGAAGAATCAAGAACGCAAAGTTGATGCCAAAACTCCTCAAACTTTGGTGACAGCAATGGGTTTTGTAAACAAATTAGCAACTTGGCTTGGAGCCGGTACATAATTAACTTGAAGAATTTGAGACATGACCTTTTCTCGAACAAAAAATAAATCAAGAACCACATGCTTTGTCTTGGCATGCATAACAGGGTTAGTTGCCATGGCAGCAACACTCGTATTATCACTCCAAACAATTGGAGTGTCTTCTAATGGTATATTCAGATCTTCAAACACAACTTTGAATCTTAACACATCAGCTGTTGCATTTGCAGGGCTTCGAAATTCAGCCTCGGCAGTAGATCTAGAAATAGATCTATGTTTTCTTGAACACCAGGTCAACAAGTGTTGTCCATAAAGGTGCAGTAACCTGATATGGATCTTCTGTCATCAGGATCACTTCCTCAATCCTCATCAGAAAAAGAATGAAGACTCAGATTACTAACTGATTGAGGAGAAAGCCAAAGGCCAAAGCCTATTGTACCCTTTAAGTAGTGAAGTATTCTCTTGACTTCCATCCAGTGTACATCAGTGGGATGTTGCATAAACTGTGCAACCTTGTTGACTGAGAAGGAAATATCTGGTCTTGTGTGACAGATATACTGAAGAGCTCCCACTATACTGCGATATTCATGGGCATTAGTGAGCGGCAACTCATCATCTTTACTCAACTTGGGAGATATCACAATAGCGGTGGAAGCAGCACTGACATCCCTCATATATGTCTTTACCAAGAGCTCAGTAATATATTTTCTTTGTGTCAAGAATAGACCACCATAGAAATGTAACACCTCAATGCCCAGAAAAAAATTAAGTGTGCCAAGATCCTTGAGAGAGAATTTTTGATGAAGCAAGTGAATTGTAGTCTCAATAAGTTGTAAAGAAGTACCAGTTATTAAAATGTCGTCTACATAGACCACTATGTAGGTGATAACATCAAACTTGCTGTAAACAAATAAAGAAGCATCAGCATTCGAATCCTTGAATTCCAGGCTTTTAAAGTGTTGTTTTAACTTGGTAAATCAGTTCCTAGGTGCTTGCCTGAATCCATAGAGGGCTTTCTTGAGCTTGCAAACCAAGGGACTACCATTCAGTGCCTTCTGTTGAAAGCCATCAGGTTGCACCACATACACATCCTCGGCCAAATCCCCTTTTAAGAACGCATTGTTTATATCAATTTGACGTATAGGCCATCCATTAGAAACAAAAAGAGAAAGAAGGACATTAATGATGAAAGACTTCACAACTGGACTGAAAATATCTCTAAGATCATGTCCATGTAGCTAAGAGTACCCCTTCGCCACTAGTCGAGCTTTGTAGCGTTCAATAGTCCTATCAGCACATTTCTTTGCTCAAAACAACCACTTACACCC
The DNA here is from genome assembly GCA_019671005.1 of Hibiscus mutabilis. Classification (NCBI taxonomy): domain Eukaryota; kingdom Viridiplantae; phylum Streptophyta; class Magnoliopsida; order Malvales; family Malvaceae; genus Hibiscus; species Hibiscus mutabilis. The sequence continues at coordinate 12,179,933 of CM033724.1, read as the reverse complement.
AATAGCTTTCCTATTAAGTGGTAAGGGTGCTAATTCCCATGTATCATTGAGTAAAGCATGATATTCATCAAAAACTGCATCATGCCATCTGGAATCTTGAATTGCGACTTTAACACTAGAAGAAATATCATAAACTTGCAGATGATATATCTTAGGCTTGTACATGCCTGTCTTACTCCTTGTGACCATGGTATGAGTGCTGGTACTTGGGACACAATGAGCCACCACTGGAACACCAGAAGTAGAAATGACTGGTTGTTCTTCAGTATCACAACTAGGAACCACTGATGGCTCAGCAACAACATCATCATGAGGATCCAAAGTTGGTGATTCACTTAACTGAGCCGTACCTTCATCAGACTCACCAGATTTTGCATTAGTGTTCTCATAAACAGTATAGATAGAAGAGTGTGAGGCAGATTAGTGTCTGCCACTAGAGAAGCAGGGTCTTCATCAAAAACTATAGCAGACCCCACTGGTGCTTAGGGGCTTTCAAACGGTCTGTTAAACTAATTAACCGACCACACTGAATTAACCGACCAAACTAAACTAATTCGGTTAAACGGTCAGTCACTAAACTTTTTTCAGTCGGTGAATGGTTAAAGAATTTTTCAAAGTTCGGTTATCAGTTAATTCGGTTCGAAATCGATTAATTAACCGAATTATCTGAATTAACCTAAATATAACAAAAAATAAATATATATACTTATAAAGCCCATACCCATTAAAATTTTAAAACCCACTTCTAACCCAAATGAAAAAATCTAATGTTTAATCTAAAATTCTAATGTTTTTATATATGTTTAGATATTGTTTAAATTAAATACAAATTATCTTTGTGAACTAAAAAGTATTTCCAAGGATTTTTATTGTTTAATAATTTTGATTAGGAAAATTAATGATAAATTTTAGTTAGTTCAAAAACCGACAGAATTAACCGAAATTTGTTCAGTTCTGTTAACTTTTTTCAAAAAAATGTTCAGTTCGATTAACGGTTAAAGATATAAAATTTTTGATTAATTCAGTTTTGGGTTCGGTTCGGCCACCGACCGAATTAACCGTTTAAACACCCCTACTGGTGCTTCCTGTGACTCAAGAATAGTAGGCTCAAGATCCGGGGTATTAGATACTTCAGCCATAACATATAAGGGTGGAGAAGAGAATGTGGGTGCTGTTGTAGAAGGGCTGAAAAAACTTGAGCAGCAAATGGAAAAACAATTTTATTGAACACAACATGCCTGGATATAAAAATCCTCCAACATTTATCATCAAGACACAAGTAATCATAATGCTTAGGAGAATATCCTAGAAAAACACAAAGTCTAGACCTAGAGAGAATTTATGTCAGTTGTAAGACCTTAAAGATGGGTAACATAAACACCCAAAAACTTTAAGAAACTTACAGTCTGGCAATCTTCCATATAACACTTGAAATGGAGACTGATTAGACAAGGTTCTTGTGGGCATTCTGTTAATCAAGAAGGTGGCACTTAACACAACATATGACTAGTATTTGAGAGGGAGAGAGACCTGAGCTAGGAGTGTAAGAGCTGTTTCAACTAGGTGTCTATGTTTACGCTCAACAATGTCATTCTGCTGTGATGTTCTTGGAAATGTCACTCTAAGCTAAACCCCTAATTGAGGTAACTGTTTTTCTAAAAATCTGAACTCACCACCACCATCAACTTGAACAGCAAGTAAATGAGTAGAAAACTGACTACCACCATCAACATTTGAAAAGCATTGCAAGCATCAGATTTATTTATTCAAGTATTGCCAGAGTACACGTCAACACAAGCAAGATAATAGTTGTGCACATTAGAAGAAACAGAAGCAGGCCCCCAAATGTCTAACTCAACTAATTGAAAAGGACTAGTGTAAATTGTAGAAGAAGACTGAATGCGGAAGCATACCTAAATTTATTGATGGACTGAAAACTTTGAACCCTTTGATGAAAATTTCCTAAAAGATGGTTATGATTTTCTAATAAGATAGGTTAGCCCTTACCGTAAAAACTCTCTAACGGGGACAAGAGTAATACAAGTTAACCTATTTCTTGGGGACCACAACCTCTTTATATAGTTGATTTAATAAATAAACTATTAAGTATTTATAACTCTATCCCTCATTGAATTATAATTACATCTTATGGTATCTACACTTTTATTTCCATGACAAGCCTAACATAATTGGTCACTTGATTTTGTGTCATACTTTATAATAGCATCATACATTTTACATATGTGCCCACAATTGCAGATTTTAATCCAATAATCTCCCACTTGGGCAACATATGTTTCCTGATAAATGTACAACCTTATGAGCTTAAAAACTTGTTATTATATAATATGTATTCTATAACAATCTCGTCCATCAACTATATTCATATAGGATCAAAGCAGCCTTTGCCATATCAATCATGACTAAACCCATCAGTGGTCACATATACAAATATAGTCAAATGATATAGATCAATCATGGATGCGTAGCATGAAAAATTACATGAAATGTGAACCGAACATGTCTATTTCCAACTGATCTTCCTAAACCTTAGTAAGATCAAACTTTACTGAATTCAGAGTGTGCATAAACCAAAAGAACTTTATTTTTGCAAAAAATAATCTTAAAATAACTTTAAATTGAAGTAACCGAAATTGTGTCTAAAATGAATAATAATTTTTTTAAAATTAGAAACTCCCATTAAAACTAAATATCTTTAAATAATATTACACGCACATGAGTAGTGTACTCATGAAAGACCTAGGTGATAGTTTCTTAATAAGCGCACAATTATGAAGTTTGTACCAACATGCTCTATAGACACACAACCACTCTGAATTTTCTTTAACAATTAGGAACTAAATATTTATGTGCTTCAATTTTAAAGTGTTCCTATTGTTTATAGAATAAATGAATGCATATTTATAGTTACAAAATAACTGAAGTGGTCTTTCTATTCAATATATAATTAGCAGCTCATGTGACATAATCTTTTGCATCAATATTCTAATAGAATAGAAGCCTGTAAACCTGATGATCTCTAACTTACCAGAACTTCGATATGTGAGCATGTAATTTTTGTTCTCTAAAGATATCTCATAACCCCACTAGCTATTATTCAATGGTCCATACTAGATTTGCTTAAATATCTGTCTAACATTCCAACAATGTATGCAATATCTGAACGCATACATACTTGAACATAAATTAGATTCTCAATAACTTATGCATATGGAATCATTTGTATTTTCTAAATTTCAAGGTTTTTAGGGCATTGAGTAAGTCTACATTTGTCTTCTTAGCAATATGAATATCACTTGGTTTACTCCCACTGAACTTGTAGCATATACAATTGTCAACCAAATTTATCTCAAAATCGAACGAGATAATCAATTGGTGAAACTTGTAATACCATTTACGAGAGGTATACTTAAGCTCATAGATGAATTTCTTTAATTTACATATCATTGATATTGTATCATAAGACACAACTCTATAATTGTACCATATAAATAGTTTTTTCAATGTCGCCATTGAAAAACAAGCTTAACATCTATCTAATGTAGCTTAAGACTAAAACGAGCAACAAGTGTAATAATTATCTTGAAAGAGTTTTTCAATGAAACTTGAGAGAAAATCTCTACAAAATTAATTTCTTCTTTTAGAGTATATCCTTTAGATACAAGATGTGCTTTATATTTATCCATATTACCATTTTCATCCCTATTAGTTTTAAATATCCATTTACAACCAATTGGTTTGCACCTTAAGGTAATGAGATAAGTTTTTAAACTTTATTGTCTTGTATAAAATTATACTCTTCTTGTATGACATCAATCCACTTTTGAGAGTTAGAAATTTTATGGCCTGATAAAAAATGATTGAGTTATTTTCTATCATTCCATTCTTATCCTTATCTTCTTGAGGAAATACAATATAATAATCTAAAATAATATTTCTCCTTTATCTCGTGAATCTCTTTAATGCCACTTGTTTTTAAGGTTGTTGAGTTTGTTCTCCTAAAACAATTACCTTATCTTGAATGAGAGTTGTTCAACATTGTTTTGTTGAAGTACTTGATTCACTTCTTGATTAATGATAGGTGTGAAAACCTAAACATCGTCAAACGTGATATTTTGAATTATATCATAATCCAATTTCTCCTCAAAAGCAATGTATCTAACCTTATTTCTCACTCCAAACTTAACATCCTAAAAAAGATATAGATCTCTTATTAAATAATTTTTAATTGTGGGATCATAAAACTTAAAACCCATAGATCACTCAAAATAACCAAAGTGGTTGCTTACCTTTGAAGTTTATTTACTTCACATGTGTCTTAACTTGTTATAAAATAAATCAACCCTTTGTAACTTATGGTTGTTTCTTTTGAGTTGGACTCTTAGCAACTTTATTCTAATATTTTTTATTGTCCTTATTCTTAGAGACACTAATTAAATAAACATTCATCAAATGATTACTTTTACACTTATAATGCTTTAACTTTTCTTCTCTTGAATACAATGAGAAATGAGCATATTTAGAGTCTATTTCTCCCTTTTGACAGTTGTAACTAATTGGTTAAACTGTATAGGAAGCGGTGCCAAAACTCTAAGAACAAACAATTATTAGAAAGCTCGATCTTATGTATTTTAAGTTTTAAAGTAATATTAAATATTTTCATAATGTACTTCCTCACATTTCTTTGACCCTTATACTTCATAGACATCAAAGAAGGCATAAATGATGTCATCTTAACCTTAATGTTTTGGGTAAAATATTTCTTAATTTCGTTAAGAAAACCCTTAGTATGAGTAATCTCTTTAGATTTGTGCTTCTAAGACATCTAGAATGTTATGTTTTATGACCATTAGACTCATGCGATTTGAACGATCTCACCTCTCAAAATATCTTTTATGGGTGCTTACCATAGTGAGAGGTGCAAATTATTCTTTACTTAGTACAAAGTCGATGATCATACAACCACCAAATACAATATGTAAGTGCCTTTTCTACTCCTTAAAATTAGTTTTACTAAATACGAGTGTAGAATGTATATTAACAGATATTGTGAAAGAAAAAAAACCTAAATATAGAAAAAAAAAAATAAATAAAAACAAGCTCATGTAAATATTCATAAGTAAACAAATAAATTTAAAATAATGGCTAGTTCCCCTCAAGATACCAAGCACAATATTAATATCAAGTCTTTGGACAGTAATTTTAACTGTAAGCGATACTCTTGTAACAATCAAACATTGACAATAAACTATGTCAAACAATAGATTAATCTTTAGACTAATGTATTGCTCACATAAATTACCTTGAAATTGTCACACATTTATCGCCACAGTTGTCGTTGTAATTCTGTCAAATATTAACTTTTCTTTGGGCCAATTTATAAACGCATGAATTACAAAAACCCATAAACATCTTGATATTTTAAATAAATTAATATACACAAAAGCGGTCACTTTTATGACATTATATTTTAATTACTCCATTAAAATATTAGACATCCAAAGCCAAAATATGAATTTAATTATTTCAAATTATTTGTCTTAATTTTATTTTTCAATCAAATTAAAAGATAAACATAATAATAAATTTGAATAAAAGTAAACCTCATACCAAGATACCAGACACTCCATTAATATTTTATCTTTGGACAAAACATTAACTTGCAAGTGATATCTTGATACATTAATCAAACATTGATAATAAGAACATGTCAAACAAAAATCTTCCTTTGGGCCGATTTATTGCTCACATGTAAAACTGAATAATTATCACATGTTTATTACCACATTGCACATGTAACAATGTTAACTATTAATCTTCCTTTGGGTCGATTAATACCAACATAAACTGAATTATATGCGCAAAACCTTCTACTTCAACATAAAATAATTTCATCAATAGAGGTTACTTTAGTGACTTAATGCTTCAATTATATTAATCTCAAAATATATAATATAAATATACCGACATTTAAATTTAAAATTTTGTAACAGTCAAAAATAAAATTTTTGATAGCACTTAAATTTTCGAAATAACCCAAAATAAGGTTGTCTAAATAGGACTATCAGAATTCGAAAAACCAAAATCTTTGATTGTTTCTCAAAAAATTCTTTAAGCATTCATTTACCAAAATTAAAATTTTGAAATTCTAAACAATCAATCTTTAACTAAAATTAAAAATTAGAAGTATCATATAAATGAGTAATTCATATAATGATCACATGAAATCTTAATATATATTCATAATAACCTAATGATTAAAATTAAGAGAGTATGCTCAAAACCATATCCGAATATTAATATCAAACATAATTTATATTTAAGGTCAAAAACAAACAATCGCATACTTTAACTTGAACATTAATTCTTAAAACGCTAAACGACCAAACATCGCAAGTTTTAACCTTAGGAAACTATTAAGATGGGTACCTTAGAGATTCAATCACATCTTTTACTTATCTCCAAAATTTTCTGCCTTTCAATCTTTGATCAAAGAAATAAAAGAAAATAAACCCTTAAATATATCGATTTTTATGAATCTTTTACCAAAGCTCCATTGGCCATATTAGTCCAGAAAACCCTTCAAATTTCGAAACAGTTAACACAGACTAAATCAAAGTTTCCAAGAAAACCTATAGAACACATAAATCAACGATTGGAAATTTTTGAAAATAATCATGTTAATTCGTAAAACAAACGACATTGCTTTTGATCTCTTCAAGGATCATAATTATTAATCGCATACTTGAAGGTTGTAATCGTATCTTAATCTATAACAAAAAATAAAACCTAAATTTTCAACAAAAATCTTAATCCAAATATCAAATCAAATCTGAAACCTTTAAAAAAATTCAGAACGAATAGATCTGAAAAATAAATCAATTGGTTCTCAATTATTCAACATGACGAGGTGTTGATGCCACTTGTTAGAACCAAACCATAAATTAATATGAAACCTAATACCTAGAATCTATCATGTCAAATCATCAAGAACAATAAATCGAATAAACTGAATGCGGAAGCGTACCTAAATTTATTGATGGACTGAAAACTTTGAATCCTTTGATGAAAATCACCTACAAGATGGTTGTGATCTTCTAAGAAGATAAGTTAGCTTTTGCCTTAAAAACTCTCTGACAGGACAAGAGTAATACAAGTTAACCTATTTCTTGGGGACCACTACCTATCTATAGAGTTGATTTAATAAATCAACTATTAAGTATTTATAACTCTGTCCCTTATTGAATTATAAAACATCTTATGGTATCTACACTTTTATTTCTATGACACTTTAATACCTATGACACGCCTAACATAATTGGTCACTTGATTTTGTGTCGTACTTTATAATAGCATCATACATTTTACATATGTGCCCATAATTTTGGATTATAATCCAACAGTCAACACAAGCAAGATAATAGTTGTACCCATCAGAAGAAACAGATGCAGGCCCCCAAATGTCTAACTCAACTAATTGAAAAGGACTAGTGTAAACTGTAGAAGAAGACTGAAATAGGAGAGAATGACTCTTCCTAAGCTGACATGCATTACACACAGAATGTTTATCAACAGACACATTTTTATTTAGCACCATACTCACTACATCAGTTGAGGGGTGTCCCAACCTCCTATGCTAGAGCCAGTAATCTGAACTAGACTGTGAAGCAGTATAGTTGAGTATGGAAGCAATATTGGAAGCAGCAACAGAGACCATCCTTCTGCACACCCTATAATAATATCTCCCATGTTCTTTCATCCTTAACAGAACAACAAGAGGAGTGAAATTCAGAATATACAACATTGTCACTTGCAAATTTAGCGGCAGACATCAAATTTTGTGTGATATCAGAAACATGTAGAAGCTGATCTAAAATTAATTGCTTAGAAGATGTAACCAGATTAGATTTACCAATATTAGTGATACGGAGAGAAGATCCATCACCTATTTGAACCTTACCCTGGCCTGAGTAACCCCGACCACTGTGAATGAGAGAGTAGTCATTAGTGACATGGTGAGTGCCCCCAAAGTCTGAATTTCACTGAGCAATAGATGAAGTAGCCACCAAGGTGTTGACCTGTGGAGTATCTGCTGGAGTCAACGAAGACGCATTGAAAGTGGATGAATCATCGACATATGGAGTGTAGGCAGTCTCCACTGTGTCATGAGGACAGCAATATGAGTGTATCTGTGCATTAGAAGGCCTATTCTGACAAGATGAAAGTCCCTTGAAGTTTTGATTCAATCTGTGCCTACAACAATCAATGAGATGTCCTAATTTGCCACAGAGTTGGCGTTGGGACCTGGATCGTCCCTTAAATCTTCCACCACGCCCAACTCTATAGCCTCGAGCTCTATTGGAAGCTGAACCTCTGTCTTGATGTGCTTCAGAATGTCGCAACCTTTTAAGGGTCTCGACGATTTCTTTTTAAATAAAAGACAAAACAACGGAGTCGTCACTAATCTTTTTAAAAGATGTGTGATTGAATCACCTAAAAACGGATCATTTTAATAAAAATAATTTTATTTTATTAAAACAACGGTTTTGGTATGCGAAAAACACAAAAAAAGTTCGGGATTTGGTTACGCGTGGGGAAGGATTAGCACCCACATCTCCCAAAAATTGGTACCTAGCCGATTACAAAATATTTTAATGTCGGATTTGCAAGTTCGTATAAGATTTAACTTATTGTCCATTTATGAATAAGATCCCATTTTAACGGCCCCACCATCCAGAGAATAAACTCTAATCACCGCCAACATTTCTGACGCTAACCCGTCATCTCCTTTTGATAGGACACCACATTAATTAGATTTCATTTTTAAGCAAACAACCAGAGATAATTGGTGTGTTGAAATTTTATTATTCTAAGTTGATAATTATTAACCCTAAAAATTGTTTAGGTGAAGTTTACCTATTAGGCTTCAAGTTTTATTAAGTGTTTATTATTAGATTTAAAATTTTACCAAAGAGTCTAGGTGAGTTTTATTTACAGGGTTCAAGTTTGGTTAAGTGTTTATTTATTAACTTTACAACGAAGAAAGATTATTCTAAGGGATCTAATCTAAAGGCTCTACACAAGGATAAAATTTAAACTTAAAGGACCTAAACCTAAGGCTTTTGAGATTAAATCCCAAGAATTTTATTTAATCTAATATTTCAATTCGAGAGTTTAAAGGATATTTAAAAACCTACCATGGCACAAAAAGAGAAATAAATTACATAGAATTAAATATTTACAAGATGGCAATTAAAAAATTCTTGAATTGAAAAGGAAACAAATTTGGTGACCAAAATTGAAAAGAATTAAAAATCAGAAACCAATTTTTCAGAAATAGTGACCAATTTAAAACTTTTGAAAATGTGATAGTTTGCGAAATAAAGAAAAATGGGGCGGAGGGACTTAATGAGTGTAATTTACCCATTTTATTTTAAAACATGTGGGTATAAAACCCAACTTTCAAAAACACCTTTTATTTTTTCCTTCAAAATTTTTTTGATCAGAACCATGCATTCATCACATGCTCATCGCCAGTTCTTCCCCAAAACCATACTTTGATCTTTAAAAGCATAAAACCACTTTCTCTTTGGTTTTTTTCCGATTAAAAGCTTAAAAACCCCAAGAAAATATTTGAATGTTTTCCCTTTTTTTCAAAATATTAGAAACAAGAATATGAACAAATAAAATAAAAACAGTAAAAGAATGAATACCGAAAAGAGAATGCTTGCTTCTTGTATTTCCAACAAAGATTTGGTACAAAATCCTTGCTTCTCTTACAACTCTCGGATCAATAATGGTGTGTTGATGATTACAGAGGAGTGTGGTGAATGGTGATGAATGAAATGTGTTGTGTGTGTTTACAATAGAATGAAGCATATTTATAGGCTTCAAAAACCCTAAAAACCTAAAAATCCTAAAGCATTTGGTATACATGGAAAGGAATCAAACCATATTCAATATAATCTTGAACAAATAGGGAAATATATAAGCCTGATTTTAATTACAAATAATCAATAAATCAATTGAAAATTCGTATTAAGATTAAAACCCCGTATTAAACCCGTATACGGTTTTTCTGCACGCGCTATCTTCAGTAAAACAAGCATATCTTGAGCTTCCGACGTCCGATTGAGGCGTTTCAAGATGCGTTAGAAAGGTAATTGAAAGACGGTCAATACTTAAGAAGACACCTTGGCCCGAAAATTCTTGGATCCTATTGGAATTTTGCCATAAGTCCGTGGTAAGAAATATTTTGCCCATAACTTGACTTTCCATACTTGTCAAGCAGGATCTCTTGTAATCTTCTCATATTTGACGTAATACGTATTTTGTGTGATCTGCAAGAATAATTCAAATTCCTTAAAAAATATAAAATAATAAAAAATAATATATATATATATATATATATATATATAATGGGCCGGACTTGGGCCTTTATTGTAATTGGACTTTTTATTTGATTTTTTGGGTTTTATATCTAATAAGACTACTACTACTACTACTAAATACAATAGAAACACATATACTAAGTAAATTGAACCAAATAAAATAAATACGGCTAAAATTCAGTGACAACAGATGCCCCTATTTGCTCATTTCGATGAAATAGGAATAGAGCAAAGAAAAAAAAAGAACTTGTTTTTTTAGTCAGACTGCAAACAGGATGTTGAACGTCAAAACAAGGTTTCATTCTCCTTATGCCTGAATAGATAGACGGTTGCTGAAAAATAAAGGTTCCATTCTCCTCGCTCCCGAACGGATAAGCGTTGTGCTGAAAAATAAAGGTTCCATTCTCCTCGCCCAAACGGAAATACATGTTCTATTCTCCTCATGCTCGAATAGATAAGTAGGTTCAAAAAAGGGTTTCATTCTCCTCATGCCCGAATGTATAGGCAGGTTCTATTCTCCTTGTGCTCGAATAGATAAGCAGGTTAAAAAAAAAAGGTTTCATTCTCCTCATGCCCGAATGGATAGACATGTTCTATTCTCCTCATGCTCGAATAGATAAGCAGGTTCAAAAAAGGGTTCTATTCTCCTCATGCCCGAATGGATAGGTAGGTTTTATTCTCCTCATGCTCGAATAGATAAGCATGTTCAAAAAAGGGTTTCATTCTTCTCATGCCCGAATGGATAGGCAGGTTTTATTCTCCTCATTCTTGAATAGATAAGCAGGTTCAAAAAGGGTTTTCATTCTCCTTATGCCCGAATGGATAGGCAGGTTCTATTCTCCTCATGCTCGAATAGATAAGCATGTTGAAAAAAAGGTTCCATCCTTCTCATGATCGAATGGATAGGCAGGTCATATTCTCCTCATGCTCGAATAGATAAGCAGGTTCTATTCTCCTCATGCCTGAATGGATAGGAAGATTATATTCTCTTCATGCTCGAATAGATAAACATGTTTTATTCTCCTCATGCTCGAATAGATAAGCAGGTTCTATTCTCCTCATGCTTGAATAGATAAGCAAGTTCTATTCTCCTCATACTTTAATAGATAAGCAGGTTCTATTCTCATCATGCCTGAATGGATAAGCAACTTCTATTCTCCTCATGCTCAAATATATAAGCATGTTCTATTCTCCTCATGCTCGAATAGATAAGCAGGTTCTATTCTCTTCATGCTCTAATAGATAAGCAGGTTCAAAAAAAGGGTTCCATTCTTCTCATGCTTGAATGGATAGGCAACTTCTATTCTCCTCATGCTCGAATAGATAAGTAGGTTCAAAAAGGGTTCCATTCTCCTCATGCCCGAATGGATAGGCACGTTTTATTCTCCCCATGCTCGAATGGATAAGTAGGTTCAAAAAGGGTTCCATTCTCCTCATGCCCGAATGGATAGACAAGTTCTATTCTCTTCATGCTTGAATAGATAAGCAGGTTGAAAAAAATGGTTTCATTCTCCTCATGACCGAATGGATAGGCAAGTTCTACTCTCTTCACGCTCAAATAGATAAGCATGTTTTATTCTTCTCATGCTCGAATAGATAAGCAGGTTTTATTCTCCTCATGCCTGAACGGATAGGCAGGTTCTATACCTATCAAAATTTAACAAATGATATGATTATGATGAGCCTGCTCCTAGGGATGCCTAACAAAATGAATGCATGTCATTTTCTCATTTTTTTGTTTTTAAATTTTCTCTTTTTTTTTTTTTTCTTTCTTTCGGGGTTTTTCCTCTTTACTTCTATGAGCATTTGCTTGTTCAACCCAAATAGACTACCATGCTAGCTATTTATTCTTTGTATCTATTTGCTTCAGATAAAACATCTGAGCTTTGCACATTTGCTCAATCAATCCAGTTATCTTGTATTCTTGGTCGGAAGGACCTTACATTCTTCAACACTCTTTTAGCCTTTGTCTGGTTGAGAGAACAGAATCTCTCGCATCCTCCCAAAAGCTTGAATGAAAGCTTTAACATCACTGGACATATCCTTCAATGTTTGTAAAATTGTTCTTTTTATGGGATAAGGTTTAGCAATCATGCTGCCTTAAAATAATATCAAGCATCATCAAAGCTTCTTGTGAGTTCTCATATGCTTGCCCTTGCAGGGCTCTTTGAAGCGCTTTCATGTAAATCTTTGCAGCAAAGCTTATTTCTACCTTGAATGTCTTTGAATGATACAAGTGTTTTCTTATTTTTTCTTAAGCCTATTATCGTTGATAGCCTTAAATCCTTGGCCAATGCAACTTGCCCCACTCTGGGCATGCCCCATTTAAAATTCAGATGCCTGCTAAAACTTTCTAAGTAAGAACACAAGAAATTTGTGTTGCCTCTGCCAAGTCAAAGAGGTATGAGGATACTAAATTCCTTTCAAGATGCCAAGTTTCCGAGAGATTCATTTGCTTCTTGCCTAATCCATAAACTATCTGAGCTGCCCTTTGCGGGTTTTCAACTCGGATCCTCTTTTGGTTTCAAGAAGCCCTTTGCGGGTTTTTATCTTGAACCCCTCTTTTTTTGTTTTTTGGTATCTAAGGCACCCTTTACGAGTTTTTACCTTTCGATAATTTTATTTTTTTATTTTTTTTATTTTTATTTTTTTCTCTTTTTTTCTTTTTTTAGGCAAAAAAACTTCTGAATTCATCAGATTATGAAGCTCATCTCTATCCATCTCGACCAAGATCAATGTTCTTTTTGAGAAGGTCTTCTTCTAGTTAGTCGTTCATTTTCCCTCAAAATCTATTTGAATTGACAATTTTTTTCTTAATACAAAATCTCTTTCTCGATAAACTTTCTTGTTGTGAGCTCATGTCATTCTTCTCTGATTCACCTGTCCATGGCAGATGACTTTCAACCCATTTTTCATTGGATAACTCAACTGATCATATTTTGCTTGGACCCACTATGCTTCTTCTAGTTTTGCTTCCATCAAGAAACGGAGAAATGGGATTTCAACCTTGATTGGCAACTCAACATTTTATCCCATAAACTAATGAAGACGGTATTGCCCCTATTATTTCTTGATGCGATGGTAAACAAATGCTCATGGATTTGGAATCAATACCAAGAAACCTTTTTTCATGAATCTATGTCATTTTACTTGTAAGATGCAAGAAAAGGGTTAGCAATGAGGATTTAAAGAAATATAAAAGGCTAGAAATGAGGATTTAATGAAAAATAAAGGCTAGGAATGAGGGTTCAAAAGAAAAAGTCATGGCAAACATGAAAAAGAAAGCAAAGTTGGATGCCCCAAAATTCATAGTATGAATGATTCACGAATCCATCAACGGGATAGTGTCCCATTTTTAGGTGGCTCTCTTTAACTCACCCACTCCCCAAATTTCAATTTTCTCACTTTTCTAATCTCAATCAGACATTATAAATTTGGGGTCCCTAAAGAAAGGTTAACTCAATTAGGCGGAATGTATTATGAAAACAAACTTCTTCCTCAGATATTCATGTGTGATCCAAATGGTCTTTTAAGGCTTGTAATGTAGGCTAGGCTCGAGATACAAAAAAATATAGGCTCAAATACATGTTTTAAGAGTGATTAAACCAAATATCAAACTTTGATGAAATCTTTATTCTTTTATTCTTTGCACCACTCTAAACTACCCATTTTGGGTTTTCACCCTAGAGTTCATTTCTTTTTCTGGCACATGTTTTATTTGAAGGATTTCACACATGTTTTTCTCTTGTTTCAAATTTTTCCTTTTTATTTCAGCTTTCATTTATTCCATTTCTTTTTCTTTTTTCTTTCTTTTTGCTTTTTTTCCTTTCATTTTGAATTTAGGACATTCAACTTGATCTTTCTTTTCACTTACAAATAATTTTTCATCTTCTTTACCCCTCAGTATAGGGAGTGATCCTTGGTTAGGGTTCAAACACAAGAAGAATATCAGGCTCAAAGGGGACAACAACGGATATTTTTTATTTTCTTATTCGTGAAGGGAAATAAAGGAATGTCAAATGTCATTTCACACATATATATCATTGAAGAGAAGCAGTATTCAATTGATAGATGTTTTAGAGTTATTTCACACACATATATCATTGAAGAGAAGCAGTCTTTAATTGATAGATATTTTAGAGTTATCACTTTATTCAAGGACCTTAACAACAATGTCTGAGAGGAAATCACTCAAAATCTATTTGTGGGATTTCCTATTAATCTTGAACACACTTTATTGCCCTTCTATCTCGGGATTAGATCCAAGAATCATTCATACAATCAATAATTTGGGCTCTGGCAATATGATGCATTTTGGAAAGGAAATAGATGCATAGGAAAAATGAAATGTTTGCCACTTGAGAAAATTAAAGGGAATGCATCTTTTACACAAGTAGAATAACATAGAGGCCCTTACAAAAGATCCCTAATGCTTGCGGGTAAAAGCAAAAGGGTTTGTTCTAGGTATGACTCCACCATTTTCCAGGAAAATCATTGATCATTATTTTGGGAAATCATGGGTAAATTCCAGCAAAACTCGACTGGTCTACTTCCCGACAAGATTATACTACTGAAGTTGTTCAGGCTATAGGGTACTCGTCATATTTCTTTCCTTGATTCTCAAAGTGAGCGTAGGCAATTCCTGATAGGACTTCGATGCCATCAGTTGCTTTATCTTTATATGGGTCCCAAAACCCTAACATGGCTGCTATCTGGGTAACAACATCCCAACAAGCTCGCGTATTCTTACGGTTTAATTCTGAAGCTAACGATTTGTCTTTAATAACCATTACTTGGGTATTGTGTTTATGCAAAATTTTATTTTTTTTATTTTTCAAATTTTACCATAATTAATTCTTTTATTATGTATGAATGTATACAATGATGTAAAAAACATAAACCAATGCAAACAAACCACAAACAAACAAAATGCAAATGTATGAATGCAGGTGAAGGACCATCGATTCTATTAAGGTATTGCTCTAGAAGTAGTTCTTATTTAATGCCAAAGGTCATTATTACAAAAGATTTTAACTTTTTCTACGAGTACATCTCAGCCCGAGCACCCAGCTCCTTGATTTCTTCAATCAACCATAGGAGCCTTGGTCTCATTTCTCCCACTGGCCTGATATACTAGCGAAGAGCCGTAGCTTCTATAGCTAACATCATCTCATGCTTAGCTACGTCTTGTATCTGGGTCATGACGCTCTTGTCAAATTCATCTCGTTCTTGGAACCTTCTGGAATTATCCCTAAGCGGGTGAACCAGTAATCATTGCCCCATTCATTGGCATCTTCAAGGATTAATCTTTATCATGTATTCTTGAATGTTGTTCTCCATGTGCCCGCTGGTTGACCTCGAACCAATGACGCACACTCGTATTATCTTCCTCTTTTTGAAAGAGTCTTCTATCCATCGAAAAAAACTATTTTCTACTTGAGCAATGTGCTTTAAAATCGACCCCTTCTAGATATGAGATATGGATGCAAGAAAAATATGCAAAACAATACAAAACAAAAAAAAAAGAATTAGTACTATTGAAAACATAAAAGGTCCAAAATCATTTCATTGTATGAATAATAACTGGGCAGCGCATTCCAACATCTCTAGACATGTCTCCACGGACTATTCTTACGAAATAATTTTGACTGAATTCTAACCCTAGAGTTTTCCACATGGCTTTATTGGGGTGGGCTTCTAGATTCACACAAAAATGTTTGGTTCTAGAAAGGTCCTCGAGCTGTCCTCATTGTCCCCTACTAAGGGTAGTAAGGCCTTTGATTCTCACCCATTATAGGCTTCAAACGAACCAAGTTCAACTCACGAGGACTCATTTCCCATGTCTTCACGAAGGATCAGTATCCTTACGAAGAAATAGGGCATATGAGTTTCGAAGGTACTTGCTAGGCTCATACGGAGAATCAATATTCTTACATGAGCAAAGCATTTTCCCCTCACTTAAGCGACCAAGACGAAATAGGGTATAGAGCTTATAATTAAGCATTGAATGCGTAAAATGAGATCATATTCATAAATGGACAACTAAATTAAATTTCACATGAACTTAGCAAATTCCGACATTAAAACAAAGTGTAATCGGCTTGTGGCTTGACTCTCTTTCTTGTTTTAAGAAAAAAAAAAATATCCCCAGCAGAGTTGTCAAGCTGTCGCAATCTTTTTTAAAGGTCCCGACGGTTTTTTTAAATAAAAGACAAAACAACGGTGTCGCCACCAATCTTTTTAAAATACGTATGATTGGATCACCTAAAAATGAGTCATTTTAATAAAATTATTTTATTTTATTAAAACAACGTTTTTGGTTTGTAAAAAACACAAAAAATGGGTTCGAGAGTCGGTTACGCGTGGGGAATGATTAGTGCCCCCACAACGCCCAAAAAATTGGTACCTAGCTGATTACAAATATTTTAATGTCAGAATTTGCAAGTTCGTATAAGATTTAACTTATTGTCCATTTATGAATATGATCCCATTTTAATGGCCCCACCATCCGGAGAATGAACTCTAATCACTGCCAATATTTCTAGCGCTAACCCGTCATCTCATTTTGATAAGACACCGCATTAATTAGATTTCATTTTTAAGCAAACAACTAGAGCTAATTGGTGTGTTGAAATTTTATTATTCTAAGTTGATAATTATTAACCCTAAAAATTGTCTAGGTGAATTTTACCTATTAGGGTTCAAGTTTTATTAAGTGTTTATTATTAGATTTAAAATTTTAACAAAGAGTCTAGGTGAGTTTTATTTACAAGGTTCAAGTTTGGTTAAGTGTTTATTTATTAACTTTACAGCGAAGAAAGATTATTCTAAGGGATCTAATCTAAAGGCTCTACACAAGGATAAATTTAAACTTAAAGGACCTAAACTTAAGGCTTTTGAGATTAAATCCCAAAAATTTTATTTAATCTAATATTTCAATTTGAGAGTTTAAAGGATATTTAAAAACCTAACAAGACACAAAAAGAGAAATAAATTACATAGAATTAAATATTTACAAGATGACAATTAAAATTTCTTGAATTGAAAAGGGAAACAAATTTGGTGACCAAAATTGAGAAGAATTAAAAATCAGAAACCAAATTTTCAGAAATAGTGACCAATTTAAAACTTTTGAAAATGTGATATTTTGCGGAATAACGAAAAATGGGACAGAGGGACTTAATGAGTATAATTTACCCATTTTATTTTAAAACATGTGAGTATAAAACCCAACTTTCAAAAACACCTTTTATTTTTTCCTTCAAAATTTTTTGGATCAAAACCATGCATTCATCACATGTTCATCTCTTTGGTTTTTTTCGATTAAAATCTTAAAAACCCCAAGAACATAGTTAAATGTTTTCCCCCTTTTTTCAAAATATTAGAAACAAAATTATGAACAAATAAAATAAAAACAGTAAAAGAATGAGTACCGAAAAGCGAATGCTTGCTTCTTGTATTTTCAACAAAAATTCAGTACAAAATTCTTGCTTTTCTTGCAATTCTTGGATCAAGAATGATGTGGTGATGATTACAGAAGAGTGTGGTGAATGGTGATGAATGAAATGTGTTGTGAGTTGTGTGTGTTTACAAAAGAATGAAGCCTATTTATAGGCTTCAAAAACCTAAAAACCTAAAAATCCTAAAGTATATTTCCTTTTTATGCTTGGTATACATGGAAAGGAATCAAACCATATTCAATATAATTCTGAACAAATAGGAAAATATATAAGCCTCGATTTTAAATACAAATAATCAATAAATCAATTAAAAATTCTTATTAAGATCAAAATCCCATATTGAACCCGTATACGATTTTTCTGCACGCAATGTCTTCAGTAAAACGAGCATATCTTGAGCTCCCGGCGTTCGATTGAGGCGTTTCAAGATGCGTTAGAAAGGTATCTAAAAGACGGTCAATACTTAAGAAGACACCTTTGTCGGAAAATTCTTGGATCCTATCGAAATTTTGCCATAAGTCCATAGTAAGGAATCATTTGCTCATAACTTGATTTTCTATACTTGTCGAGCAAGATCTCTTGTAATCTTCTCATATTTTATATAATACGAATTTTGAGTGATCTACAAGAATAATTCAAATTCCTTAAAAATAATATATATAAAAAATGGGCCGGACTTGAGCTTTTATTGTAATTGAACTCTTTATTTGATTTTTTGGGTTTATATCTAATAAGACTACTACTAAATATAATAGAAACACATATACAAAGTAAACTGACCGAATAAAATAAGATCAGCTAAAATTAAGTGACAACACAGAATATTCAGAACATGTTTCAGAACATGTGTCATGTGACGAAAACGTGGTGTTGTTGATGCCGATGGAGTACCTTAGAGGATCAGTCAATCGGGCCTCTGCATCAGTGAACAAGGACACAGCTCCACTCAAAGGTGTAGGGCTCTTTGCTAGCTGTTATAACCGCCACCACAGATTCAAACTCCGGCGGTAATCCATTCAAAACTGTGGCCACCAGTTCTATCTCTGAGATAGGATTTCCACAGATGGCAAGAAGATCACACGCTTCATTGATTTGAGCCGTATATTCACTTATCGAAAGCGTGCCCTTCTTGAGTGAGCGGAGACGGCAGTGGATGTGCATCACACGAGTGGTGGACAGCTTCGAATACCTTTGCACTATTATTTTCCAGATTGCAGATGAGGTTTCTGCTCCAACAAGATGAGGAAGGATGCATGTACTAAATATGGAAAGCAACCACAAAGCAAGAGAGCTATCTTGCTTAAAGAACATCTGATACGCCGGATTTGGAGATCGAACACCGATCGGACTGACTAGAATTTTCTCAGGAAGAGTGAAATCATCATCAACGAAATGCTCCAGACCTTGACCTCAAACTATCAGTAAAACCTGCTGCCTCCATGATAGAAAAGTTCATATCATCTAGGCGAACATTAATCTGCTTGTTGAAGAAGCCAGGAGACGAAGATTCATCGTCAATCGTCAGGGTTTCAATCGCAGAGTTTTCATCGACGTTTGGCATGATTTCCAAACAGGCCAGAATGAAACCAAGAATGAGAAAAAATAGAGTAAGAAGGTGGCGGATCAACGAGAAACCTCAGAATCGATGGAGAATGATACCATGTAAACAGACCTCCACGGATTACAGCTTTATGTTTATCAGAGAATGAAGAAGAAGAAGAAGAAGAAGAAGAAGAAGAAGAGAATTGGGGAGTTCGAGAAATAAGAGAGTGAACAATATTCTTTTATTGATAAACCAAAAGCCTGATTACAAATATATATGGCTGAGCCCAAGCTTATAACAGCCCAACTAATTTGTAACTACTAGCCCAATCTGTTATAACAAACTCTAACTAATATCTC
Source organism: Hibiscus mutabilis (assembly GCA_019671005.1). Classification (NCBI taxonomy): domain Eukaryota; kingdom Viridiplantae; phylum Streptophyta; class Magnoliopsida; order Malvales; family Malvaceae; genus Hibiscus; species Hibiscus mutabilis. Next base: position 12,160,159 of record CM033724.1, on the reverse strand, counting down.
TAACACGATGAATGATACACATCTCTAGAATTCAATTTGGAAGATTAAAGTTCCACCAAAAATTAAATCGCTCTTATGAAGAACCTGTCATAAAGCTTTGGCTACTAATGCTAAATTGCATAAAAGGTTTAAATCTTTTTCCTCATCCTCATCCTTTTTTTTTATGATTTTGATTTTTTTTAATTCAACATTTTAATAGAATATTTTAACAATGTTAATGATTTGGATTAAAACATAACATTGATGGTAATAGAAGAATCAATTGGATTAAGGCCCTATTTTTTGTTGAGTTTGGGTGAAAAAGCTAGTTTGAGAAGCCATAAGCAACAAAAAACAGGCAGCTTTTGAATTTCAAAACCTTAGTTTGCCCAGAAGCAACAAAAAACATGCAGCTTTTGAGTGTCAAAACCTTAATTTGCCTCCCAAACTAACTTATCAAACTTTAGTTTATAAAAGCTATTTTTCTAACTTCTCAAACTTTAGTTTACCCCAAACCTTGATTTTGTCACCGTAACCAAAAATAAAGCCTGAATCCTCAAGTATAATACAGAGAGGAAAACTAGAATTTGACGGTGGGTAAATTATTTGAACTTGTGTGGTAAATCGACGTCTAAATGAGCCAAGTCTCCACTGTATTTATAATCTTCATATTTGAGAGGTAATTAAGGCCCAATTATTTGGACCTGCTTTTACTTTATAAACCTTTTTTAGACCAAAATAAGAGGTTTATGGTTTTGTTGTTATCGTGTATTGCTATTAAAGCCTATTTTATGTCTTCCAAGGACATATTAATTCGGACTTGGTCTACAAAGCCTAGTAAAAACGGGCGTACAGGTAGTTTGAATTTATGTGATTCAACTTAACTACAAATTTAAGCTATCGGGAGATATTTTTTTTAGAATAGGACAGATTTTCATTCATTTAGCTATAAATAACATGAAGTACATCGATTATAATACAATCAGTGTTTAAGCTCAAATCGGTAAGGGTATTAATTATAATTTAAAAAAAATTGTGTCAAATTATGAGTAGTAATATTTTTCGAACGATTAATGTGTCGAAAATTAATTGTCGGAAAAACATGATAAATTGAAAATTTTGAGGCATATTTTTTATGGGTAAAAATGGAGATTCGAATAATGAATTTATGGATTCATATTTTACCCAATGAGATCTTTACAACAACATCTCATATGCTAAAATTTGTTGAGTGATAAATAAAAAATTGATGCTCAAAGTAAAGTACTTGTGAATTGTGTAAGGAAAATAAAGAACACATATCCCACATTGGTAGGATATCAAGTATGGGTACTAACCCACTTACTTGTAATGGAATGATTTTTGTTGAGATTGTGCCTTGCGCGCTCAAGGGCGCAAATCAGAGCTTTTCCCTATCCATTGAGGTCGGGGTGCACCAGCACGTCGTGGGCGATTCGGATGTTTGAACCGGTTAGGCTTTTCGTGGGTCTCTGAATACTTTACCCACCGTGAATTGATTTTTTCCTTAAATGTGGCATATCTTTTTAGAATATTCCAAATTAAATATATGGTAAGATATTGTATTAATGGTCGGATATTATTTGATATTGCCTTCTAGTTCACGAAATATATTCGAATATATACGATGCTAATGACTTATTTTCGAATTTATTCGGATACAATATTAATGACCTTAATTTCAGAATATATTATTTCCAATTATTCTCCCATGTTAAACCCCTATAAATACCTTGTTAACCTATTAAGTCAAAACAAACAACACAGAAAATTTTCAATTGCTTTTACTTTGTGATTTTGGAAAATATTTTTCGGGGATGGAAGAAAATGAGGTTACGGTTCGCTGATCACTGCAGACGTGCTACTGTTGTGCTCATTCTGTTGTTTTATCTTGAGAGATAGACGTTCAATGTTTCTCAAGCAACATAAGAGCGGGCGAATCTGTCTTAATGGAACACATGCCTCAACAGGTAAACGGTTTCAGTTTGTTCTTACTTTCGATTTAATTTTGAATTATTTTATTTGTACTCTGTTTGATATAATAAATAAATTCAGTATTTATTTTACTGTCTAATTTTATTTTCTTGGATTAATGCTACTTATCCAACATTAATTTCAGTGAATCTATCTATTACATCAAAAGTTTCATGCAAATATAAACCAACAATAGAAAAGACGTCTTTAGAATTAACCAACCGATTCATGATACTAATTGCATCCCTTCAATAATGAGTAAGGACCATTGTTGCTTACGTGCTTCAACCAGCTTAGCATCTAACATGTTTAACACTCAGAGAACAGCTCATGACAGTCGCTCACAACAACCCAACAACCCCCTCTCTACGCAATTCGCAATACGCCCCATCAACATTTCAATTTGTCCCATTTTCGGCTTGAAAAAATATTAAACATTAATTTCATTATTATTTTTAGGGTTTTGCTATTGTCACGTTCCTAGAGCTTCACTGCCTTGGAACTTGCGACCTTAGACGCCTCGTGACGCTACTTGGTCGGTTATGTGCCTAAGTCAGCCTTTAACCACGCTTTGCGAGAACTCCAACTCGCCAAAGGCTCGGACAAGCCCTTAAGGCTTCGATGGATGCGGAAGCTTGAACACCAAGGTGGCTACTCTAGCCCCTACGAGAGGCAACAAGAACAAATAAAACTTTAAGAACAAAGAAAGAACAAGAAAGAATATAGTAAATGCTCAGAGTTGTATTGCTCTTCTCAAAGTAAAAATGGATAGAATGAGATGATACAAATGAGGTGGGAGGCTCTCTATTTATAGTTGAGCTCTCACTCAATCAATGGCCTAGATCAATTTACATTGATGGCTAAGATTAACCTAAAATATACAAGATCTCCTAATTTAAGAAAAAGATACCAAATCCTATCTAATCACGTTAATTAGTGGAAAAATTTCCTTCGATAGGTCTTCATATCGGATATGGCAAGATTCTTTCACAATCTTCTCTGATTTGTTGTCTCTTACCATTTCCACACAACCAATGTGAATGGGTTCTCAATATTCTCCAAGTGATGGGCTAAGTCTGGTGGTCTTGGCAAGCCCAATATTCCGCACTGAACCTCTTTAGCTGCTACTTGCGCTACTGTCGCAGACCCAAATGTGCGGGCCGTGACATTCTCTCCCACTGAACTTAGAGACGCCCTCGTCGTTCCACTAGATTGATCCTGGATTGGGTTACCTTCAATGCTCCTCAATGCCTCAGCTCATTGCAGTTCCCCTATATGAACTGCTTGCCTCGGTTCAAGTCACCGTGTATCATTGTGTGCTAACACGTTTATGGGTACATCTCTATCGTAGGAGCCTTCTCCTACAAGTCTTGATTTGCCTCGGCTCGAACCCACTTAGTCTTACGACAAAGTCTTGGAAGTCTCCACAATATTGAACACTGGACGAACTCTCAAACTCGTCAGCAACTTTGGCTTGCTCTTTAGAACTCTGAAAGGTCCTTTCCAATCTTTGTTTCCCCCACACTAAAGGTTAGGTCTTACTCGACCTACACTAATTAAAGATGGTAAATCAAACTCAAAAACACTAGAATTGTGTTTGAGATGTACCCCCCTTTCGGTTGCATTTATTCTAAAATGTGTTAGCCCTTCTTTGTCCATGAAGTCTGACACCCCTTGCACTAAACCTTCTACATTAACGTTCGTTGCTTGCTTTACAACGGCCCATGTTACACTAAGTCCGATGCCCCTTGTTGCATCTGCCCTTTGACTTGAAGTTTGGTGTTATCGTCTTCCATTGGTCCTTCTTCTTTGAAGTTTGGTGCCATTTCTTCTTGAGTTGGCACTTCTTACTCGAAGTCTGGTGCTTCTTTCCTACCTTGCCCATAGGTGGTGTCTCCATAGTTGCTATGTCCCCCAACGTCTTGGCCCTCTTTGACCCTTCTCTGATTATGGTATTTGAAGAAGTGTTCCTCACACGAACACCCTCAGCAAGCTCTTCCTTCGACCCATTCTCTAGTTGTAGTCTCTAAAGTAATGTTCTTTTCCACAAGAATATCCTCGGAAAGCTTTCCCTACCACCATTGTCTTATTGTGGTCTCTGAAACAATATCCTTGACATGAATATGCTCGACAAACTCCTTGGTAGCCTTCTTGGACATAGTCACCCCTTTTTGCTTTCGGTTTCTATTGGCCTTCGTAGAACTCGACATCATCGAACCAAGTCTTGCTACTTGGTTCACTACCCCAAAACGTGCAGCCTTAGATGGCTCGTGGCGCTACTTGGTCAGTTATGCGCCTAAATTAGCCTTTAACCACGCCTTGTGAGAAATCCAACTCGCCAAAGGCTCGGACAAGCCCTCAAAGCTTCAATGGATGCGGAAGCTTGAACACCAAGGTGGCTACTCTAGCCACTACGAGAGCCAACAAGAATAAAAAGAACTTTAAGAACAAAGAAAGAACAAGAGAGAATAGAGTAAATGCTCATAGTTGTATTGCTCTTCTCAAAGTGAGAATGAATGGAATAAGATGATACAAATGAGTTGGGAGGCTCTCTATTTATAGTTGAGCTCCCACTCAACCAATGGCCTAGATCAATTTACATTGACGGCTAAGATTAACCCAAAATATAAAAGATCCCCTAATCTAAGAAAAAGATATCAAATATTATCTAATCACTTCAATTAGTAGAAAACTTTACTTGGATAAGTCTTCACATCGGATATGGCAAGATTCTTTCACAATCTTCTCTGATTTGCTATCTCTTACCATTTTCACACAACCAATGTGAATGAGCTCTCTAGCATTCTCCAAGTGATAGGCTAAGTCTGGTGGTCTTGGCAAGCCCGATATTCTGCACTGAACCTCTTTGGCAGATACTTGAGCTACTGTCGCAGACCCAAATGTGCTGGTCGTGACACTATACACAACCCTTATGACTATGTTTAAAAATTAATAAACTCTCATAATTAATGCTTGTTTTCTTTTTACAATAGAATCTACTAAGATTCTTCATTGTAGATAATTAATGGCAAATTTAGGGGTTTATTGTACTTGGAAACTAATTTTAGGGAAATAAGGAATGTTGGAGAATACTTGAGAATCTACGACAAATTCTACAGTAACTCGTGAAGTCGCCACCTCAAGAAGATGACTTTGAATATTTTATATTATTTTTTATTCAACTATTCGGGCGATATGAAAAAATAATTTTTTTTAACTAAAGTCGCCTTCTAGAGGTGGCGACTTCACGGGTCTGTAAAATTTACCATAGATTCTCAAATATTCCCCAACATCACCTATTTTCCTAAAATTAGTTTTCAAGTGCAATAAACCCCTAAAGTTATTATTAATACTCATAAAAATTATTCTATTAATTATCCTAAACCATAAATTCTAAACCCTAAGATCATAAACTATAAACCCTAAACTATAAGCCATAAACCCAAAACTCTAAATCATACACAATAGTTCTCAGGTATACGTGTAGCAAAACCCTTAGTTATATCTACAAGTTAAGCATCTTAGTAGATTCCATTGAAAAACTAAAATAAGCATTAATTATAGAAATTTGATAATTTTTAAACATAACCCTAAGGGTTGCATATAGCAAAACCTTATTTTTATTCTGGCTTGAAGATTTTCGTTATAATGTTTTAAGTATGTGTAATGGTATGAATAATTTAATCTTCATTAGTTACAATCTTTCTATCCCATTAAACTCGTCTTTTATTGACATTTTATTGTTATTTTTTTCAATTTTGACCCATTATCATTTAAAATTTATTATTGATAAAAAATATAAAATATATATATTAAAAATTTTAATCATGTAGTCTTTAAATATGTATTTTATAAAATTTAATCATTTAATAATTATAGTCAAAGATTAAAATTTTTTACTTTTAAAAAGGCAATAACTCAATAAAGGACAATTTTAGTGGGACAGATAGAGTATATAATAAAAATACATTATGTAATGAATTATAAAAAAAAAACCAAACATATATAATAGTTTGGGTTTTAATTCACTTGACACCATTGTTTTTATAACAATACGCAAAGTGTGAATTTGAATACATTTAAGCGCATGGTATCTTTGAAATTAATTAGTTAACTAAAATCACATCCAACATATTTGTATAAAAGAAATAGCTTGGCACATGGGGGTATAGCGATCATTTCATGATTTTCAAGGCTAGTACAGTTCGTAATATTAGTAATACATAATTAAACGTTGGGAATAAACAGCAAAAGAGGTACATGATCCCGCCGCAGTCCAACAATGCGCAAATTCAGCAACCAAATTTATTAGTGTATGTGAAACTGCATGTTTTTCTTTTTAAACAATGACATCTGAATTTTATTAAAAATTATAAAAGAAATTATAAATACAATATATTAAAAAAGAGAAAAAAAAAGGTCAATCTACTAAAAATCTCATATAAAGTACAAAGAAAAACAAATCATTTCATGGAGATTAACATACCATCAAAACCCAGAAACCTTCATGAATCTCCTTTTGTCTCTATCCAAACGAGACGCTTTACGGGAAGAAAATGAGTGGTGAGCGAACCAAGCTATCAGGCAGATTGCTCTGCTACACAGTTCTGATTACATCGGTTAACAGACCATCAAAAGAGTGAGATCAATTTTTTCTGTGACCACCGATAAAATCAAATCAGAAAACTAACGTTGTGAGGATCTCTATACGAGCATCAAACGACCGCTAAGGTATGTTCCAAACGGAAAATAAAACGAACCACAAAAGCCAATGAAAAGCGTGCCACAAAGGCAGAGAAAGCGCATGCCACAAGAGTAGATATTTTTATTAGAATTAAAAAAATAAAACATAAAAGAACAAAAAATAAAAAATGAACACTAATGTTCAACAACCAGTACTTAGACTGATTGTCGCCACCGATTAAGCAAAAAAGAGAAAAGAAAAAGCTTGCGGCGACTACAAAACACCTGCCTCTTTTATTAGTAAACATTGTGTTATTAGTGATTGATGCGTTGGGAGGTAGTTAAGTATATAAAAGGGAAAGGCTCCATTTTTAAGTGCTTTATAGAGTTTAGAAAAAGCCATTCCTAATTTATTGTGAAGCTAAAATGGAAACAGAAAAACATGGTGCATTCTGATAGCAAAGGGGGCACCACCCTCTCTATCAATTATTGAGAATTTTAAAAACGTGTATCCTTCATTTCCATCTTTCGTAATCAAGCTCCCCCCTCTTTAGCAAATATTTCTTCCATAATATATATATATATATATATATATATATATATATATATATATATTCAAAGATGTAGGCAGGGGTTATAAATAAGAATATATACATTTCAAGATATCCACTTCCCCAAGTCACAAGTACATTCAAGCAAGCTTTAGAAAGGAAGCCACAAAGGGACTTCTTAGAGGTCTCCTAACCAAGTTTAGGGTTATATCTACACTAACTACTCTACCAAAATGGAACTGAACCTTTATAGCTCGAAATAAGATAATAACGTACTAACAAGGACCACAAGGATCAACGATCCACGATTACATATGTTACAGATATCACTACCAAGTGCCAGAGGGAAGAGGAACATTAGGAATACCGAGTATCTGTCAGCGTTGTGACATTGGTAACCAAACTCAAAAGCCGGTCTGATCATTCTCCTCCATGTCATTTGCAAACAGTCTTCAATCTCTTTGCAGCCTGAACAAATCCCTTGATCACCTGCAGCTCATCCATTTGCTACACCAACAGAAGGTAAATTTATCACATAATCAGATTTTTTTTTTCAGAAGCTGATAAATCTCATTCTTATTCAAAAGGAAGTGAAAAACTAAAATACAACTGACTTAATAAATAGAAACTAATTGTCTTAATCAACTAATATTTTGTTTTCACTTCCAAGGGAATTCAACCAGTTAAACAAAGTTGGTACTGCAACCTAAAAAGGCAAAGAAGAAAAATACCAAAGGGCGGCTATTGCTGTTAAGTTACCTGTGACATGAAATGCCTCTGAACGATATCAACTAGTTGCTCTTTTGAGGGACTGGGACTGGCATCCACCTAGAAATAGCAACGATGTTTAACTCTTTTTTCTTCAGTTATACAAGGCTGTGCTGGTAATTTACTTCTATTTAATGTTTCAATGGGAGGAACTTACAAGATTGAAGTGTCGCCAATATCTCCATAGAGCAGCCATCTCAAGTTTGCTGAGGTCAACTTTCTATAGAGGAGATATTATGAAAATATAAACCTTAAGTAGGCAAAAATAGATGGCTAACATACTTTTGCAATAGCTTATTATTGGCAACATGTGATATCAAAAACCATACACGAAAAAAATAGAGGTTTAAAAACTATGTACCGTTGAACCGGGGTGTGTGGAAACAGAACTCTTAGACTGTGAGTCACAAGAAAGAGACCTGCTCATAGTCTTGTGAGAAGACCCTGTTGATTTGTGTGATCTATGCCTCGATCTGTGGGACTTTTGAGTGTCATCAGATGCTGGGGATTGAGAGATGGAACAAGCAGGATTAAGAAAAGAAAAGCATGGTGGGACCAATAAAAAAGAGACAATGGAGCTTTTAGAAATAGTGAAAGTTAAAGGTGAATACACAATGGATCCTATGCACCAACCTCAACTACTTTTCACCGGAGAATATTATCATCCAAATCACTATATCAGAAGTATTAAGTATTGGAGTAGTTAATCACTACATTAAGTATCATTAGAAATCAAAAGCCATCACACATTACCGTAGCACTCCCCTTCCTAGGCATGGCATTTCACCACAAAAAACTAACGGTATCCCAAAGTCGGCACAAAAAAATATCTTTTCTACTGATGAAAAATAACCCACCCATATATGCCCCAAAAGAACATAGACACAAGTGAATTTAGACTCAGATGATTGACCCTCTCTAGAGGATTGTTTTTCGATCGAAAGGGCAGAAGAATTCAACCTTAAAAAATTGCGAGGAATACGCAATATTTAAAATAAAGAGGAAAAGAGAGCTCACCCATGTCTGATCCATTGCACTGCATGTTTCCAAATTCAAGGTCGTCGTCAACTTCATTACCAGTGGGAGCTTCAATCACGCTGAGGGCATTTCTCTGTAGTTTTACTTCTATGCCATTTGTAAGAACCTATTAGTTGGACAAACAAATATCACCATCAACTACAAAGTAAATTATTTATACAATGCTCCCATAAGTGGGTATTTGGCAAGAAATAATAGGCAGGGAAGATAAATCAAGCACAGATGTCTACAATTGATTGTGAAACTACCAAACCAAAATAAATTAGGAAATTATTGATTGTGATAGAATAGTCGGTTAGACTTTAAATTGTCAATTTTGCATTTTAAACCACTAGCTCACCTAGAATTTAAAAAATAACATAAATCAAGCACGTATGTCTACAACTCATATAGCTCAATGAGAAACCATTCGGATTTGTCAAAGTAAATCAGCAATAACATTAATTGGAGGGAAAAAGAAGGTCCATCTTTTCAGCACAGAAACAGGTGGAAACAGTTGTAGTTGAATTGAATCAAAGTATGATCATCTCCAGCAAAGCTATGAATTAATCCCATATTCAATCATGCCATTCATAGATAGAAGTTACAAAACTGCAGAGAAAAAAAGAAGAGAAAAGGGAATGAAATTCAGAGTAGCTCAAGAAAAGCAAAAAAAAATCTTGAGGGATTGATACCCGGGCAGCCAAGATCAGAATTTGAGAAGATTTTGAACACGAAGTAAAATAAAAAGAAGACTAAATACCCCCCCCCCCCCAAATTAAGATTCATAGTAGAAATGCATGCTAAACCTCTTCAAAATACCAGATCCAGTTACAGAAACTTACATGCAAACAAACCCCAAATCCAAACCCCAACTTTGAAACTTGTGAATAATAAAACAACCATTTCTTTTATATTAGAACGTATCAAAATTCAAGCAAAAGCAGACATTAAAAAGCTAAATTTGCAGTTTTATTCAAAATAAATCTTATATTACAGGACATGCAATTGTATTAGATGGAAAAATTCAATGCAAAAATCACAGAATGGGAAAATATAAATAAATGAAGTAAAATCAAAACGTTTACTTGATAATAGCTCAAATTGAATCCACATTACCTTAAGAAAATTAAATTTGATTTCACTTAAAACTTGAAGAAAATATCCACATTATAAACCAGAAAGAGTAAAGAGCAAAACAATTGCCAAAAAAAAAAAAAAAACAAACCACATTTCCACCAAAACTGAAAAATTCAAAAGAATTACCAGCCAATGCCACCCGCCAAGTCCAACTGCCTTCTTGACCACGCCTTGAAGACCAACGAGAACAGATTTGGTACGGTTATTCCCAGTGACAACCACCTTGGTGTGACGTGGCAACACCGAGAGCTCCTCTTCACTACTGTCTCCGCAGCTCTGTAACTGTGTGAAACCACCTCCATTGACAGAACTCTCCATTGCCTCCATCATAATTTCCCCCAAACCAGCTCAGTGAGTCAAAATCAAGCTGGGGTAAAACTCGATGGGAATTCGGAAGTGTTAAGGGTCAAAATTGCATTGATTCGGGAGATCATACATCAGTGAATACGTAAAGGGTTTTTTCGTAAGCAAGAGAGCGAGAAATTGAGGAGAAATTTTGGAATTTTGTGGAGAGAAAAAACACAGTTTTTGAAAGGGAAAATAATTGAAAAGAAATGAAAATTCAGTGTGTTTTTTAGCGAGCGAAACATCAAATGAGAGAGACTGGTATTTGTTTATTGGTTGGTGTTCGCTGTGAATCCCGACTACTCGAAACTGACCAATTGGAGAACGCCACGTAACCATATGAGTGCTTTCTCGTTACTCATGCGCTACAGAGAGAAAGAACGAGAAGAAATGCTTGTTTTAGGCATGGTTCCAATACCACTAGCGATTATTTTATTTTATTTTATATTTTTGCTCGATTACATAAATATTATCGTGACTATAGAGATTTTTTTTAAGTAGAATTTAACAAAAATTAACATAATAACATATTTGATTTTTTTATATTTATATATTTAATTAACTTATTTTTAATTCAAAAAAATATTAATAAATTTAATCTTTTTTATTTATTTATTTTATCAATTTAGCCTTTTTTTTTTTATTTAACTTTCCACTCCGACAACTTATATGACTTTTCGTCCATCCTTTGTTTTGTCTGACAAATTAATCAATAAGTGATGTTTGTTATTTAGTAAATTTTAATAATCAATAAGTGATATTTGTTGTCCAAAAATATTAAATAGTTTTTAATTTATAATACGATCAAATTAATAGAATTAGTAAATAAAGGGACTAAATTTATTTATTTTTTCGAATTATGATTAATTGATTAAATATGTAAATATAAAAAGTTAAATGTATTATTCTGCCAACTTTATTAACTGTCATGTCGTAGGCATTGATTTTTTAACGATACCAAATAGCAAGTTTACTATTAACTGCTAGTTTAACAAATAAAAGGAAAATTCAAATGTAGTTTTGTTCTCGCTAGAGCAGGCGCCCCTCCAGTGTCCGTCGAATTGGGTTTTCAATCTTCGTGAACTTTGTCAGCAAAAGAATACACCAGTCCTCGCTCACGGAAGCATTTGAATCGTATGGTAGGGTGGTGGATGTCTATATCACGTACAACAGTCCAAGCCGGTCCAACAAGAGGCACAGAGATTTAAATCTCGGTCGCGGTCGTGTTTTCGGTTATGCTGTGGTTATCTCGTTTTCAGACATAACAGGGTCTAGTACGGACACTGTGGGTGGCGCGTTCGTAATTTTTTTTTTAATTTGCACAATTTATTGTAAAACATAATAATTATAAATATAAATATAAAAAAATAATTTTAATGATTTTTAGAATGCTTTCTAAGACTTATAAACTTTTATTAATATGATAACACAATTTTTAAGGGCTTATAGTGACTAGATTGAGCAAAAAACTAAATATTTAATGGCTTAATTGAGATAAAATAGAAATTTAAAAGCTTAATCAAGAAGTTTTGGGAGTTTAAAGGATCAATTTGAAAACGGGTTGAAATATTAAGGCTAAACTGAGAACTTTAAAAAGTTTAATGTCACGCCTTGTAATTTACCCATTTCCTCAAATATTTTACACCAATCTACTTTCTTCTTCATCGCGCCCGCTTGGTAACCCCGAACCCATTCTCTACAACATTTTCCTCCTCCCCTTTTCATCTCCGGCCACCACCGCGATTGGTCTGAAAACGGGGATAGCGTCCTGTTATCGTCGCGAACGAACATTATCCCGTTATTTCGCGTCCGCGACAGCCCGCTATCGCCATGATTCCTTTGCCCACCGTGATTTTCTCCGATTACGGTTTCAGACTGCGGCGCGACCGTAATTTCGCAGCCGCTATCGCGTTAGCGGAGCGCTATTTAAATCCCCGAAGAGACATACCTTCGCTTTTGTTAGGTTCGCTACCAATGAGTGAGCTTCTAAGGCGGCAGAGTTCAGGAATAACAGACGCATGGATGGTTTCAATATTAAAGTCTCTTTGGAAAATATCCGCACTTCAGTTTAAAGTTCCTATCACCTCTGCCACAGACTTTCAAGTCCAAAACCTAAGTCTCAAGTGTTGGTAGATGGAAGGTCGTACAAGGATGTTCTTCTGTCTAATATTCGTGGTCAAGATCCTGCTGCAGATCAACGTAAATACAAAGCATCCAATATTGTTATATTTTGAAGTTGCTGAAGATTTGGCGGCGGTGCTTCAACGGATATTTGGCTTATGTAAAAATTAAAGTTGTTGAAGACTTGAAGACCAATGCTCGAATAGAATTTGTGTCAAGGGAAAGATTTGTTATATTTTGACTCAAATTCTAATTGGTAATTAAGTTGGGTTTTATTGTAATTCTAGTGGTTGAAGATTATTTGGTAATTAGGATTTACTTTAATGTGTAAATATCTATTTAGGTAGAGATCTTATTGAATAAGGTTTCTTGGTAACCAAGTATTTGGGTCTATAAATATAGAGTAGGTTTAACCTTTTGAATTATGAGAGAACAAGAGAATGAGAGGGGGAGAATTACTCTGGAGAGCTATAACCACTTTTATGATCTCTACAACTATTGTGCCTACGTTGTAAAGATAGGTATTGTATGGATGTTGGGAAGAGTGTTTTGGTTCCACCGGGTCATGGGATTTGTACACCAGGTTTTGGATTACATGGGTTATCATGTATTTGTACTCTTTGGGTTCTCTACGTTATTAGTGGGTTGTTCGTTTCCCTCGTCCGTGGAGGTAGGCTATGCTGAACCACGTTAAATCTTGTCTCCTATGCATGTCTTGGTCTATGTCGTTATTGCTTTGGTTATTTTGCCGCATAACAAATTCCTAACAAATGGTATCATGAGCTATGGTTTGAGCTGCGCGATTTTGGATGAATTTTTGCTGCGAATTTTGCGGTGCGATGTTGGAGACATACCAGAGGAATATTGCTGCAACAAGCTTTCAGTTGCAGGGGGAGTAATTCTCAATCGGTTCAACAGTGCTTCAACGGATACTACGTAAGAATCGAAGTTGCTGAAGATTTGGCGGCGGTGCTTCAACAGATATTTGGCTTACGTAAAAATTGAAGCTATTGAAGACTTGAAGACCAATGCTCGAATAGAATTTGTTTCGAGGGAGAGATTTGTTATATTTTGACTCAAATTCTAATTGGTAATTAAATTGGGTTTTATTGTAATTCTAGTTGTTGAAAATTACTTGGTAATTAGGATTTACTTTAACGAGTAAATATCTATTTAGGTAGGGATCTTATTGAATAAGGTTTCTTGGTGACCAAATATTTGGGTCTATAAATATAGACTAGGTTTAACCTTTTGAATTATGAGAGAATAAGAGAATGAGAGATGGGGAATTACTCTAGAGAGCTGTAACCACTTTTAGGATCTCTAAAACTATTGTGCTTACGTTGTAGAGATGGGTATTGGAAGAGCGTTTTGGTTCCACCGGGTCATGGCATTTGTACACCGGGTTTTGGGATTACATGGGTTATCATATATTTGTACTAGGGATGGCAACGGGCCGAATTTGGACCGAATCCAACTAGACCTAGATCCAGACCCATTTTCACATCCTGGATCCAGACCCACCCCATATCCAGATCCAACGGATCTCACGGATTCGGGTCCAAAACGGGTCTGTTAAAAAATGACCATTCGACCTATTTTTTAAAGTAGTAAAACTGTCATTGACTAATCTCACATCACATCTCCAATAGAGGAAAGATTAATTTCAATACAACTAGTAACGGAATAAAAAACGATAAACTAAAGTCTCAAAAAACTTCAACACAATTACACAAATGTCTTTTGAATAACATAAACATTAAAAAATGTAGATCATGAAACATTCCATTGTCGCAACCCGACTACCGCACTTCTACCTCCTTAGAGTGCTAGTCTTCATCACTACTTAGATCATCAACATCCTAAAACAAGCAAGAAACAACCAACCAAAGAGAAAAAATTGTTTAATGAAAATAATATTTATGAAATTTAAATATTAATATAAACGTTATGTAATATAATAACTTTCTTATATATCATGTCAATGATATCCACCACTTCTGCATCATCATCACAATCTTCATTAATAGTGGAACAAGCATGTGTTCCTTCAAAAGTGTCTTTGTCATAAATAAATAAATAAAAATTACATTAGAGAATAATGTGAAATATAAAATTAAAGAAAAGAAAGGGAAGGGAAATAATATAACTGCTAATAAGTACAAAATTACCTTTGACATCTTCAACCATCCAATTTTGCAAGCACATTAAAGCCTTCACGGTTTGAGAATGAAGCCTAGAACGGTGAGCAATAACCACTCTTCCACCCATGCTAAATGCACTTTCCGAAGCAACCGAAGAGACCGAAATTGCAAGAATGTCTTTGGCAATTTTTTGCAAAGTAGGGTAATTTCGGTCTCTTTTCCACCAACTAAGAACACTGAATTCATTATCCTCGGGCACAGTAGGACTCTCCAAGTATTGATCAACCTCACCCCTCATCGACATCGTTCTAACTTTTTGTCTTTTTGATCTAGCAAAATTATCCTCGTCACTATACTCATCAAACCCTCTCTTTAATGGTGACTTTTCATTCACATGATTACTTTTACTTTGATACTCAAGGACAAGGTTATCAAGAGTCTTCCTCACCCTTATCAATTCACCATTAGCACCATCTCCATATAATTCCTAAAATAATGAGCGACACAATCCATTTTGTTTATTGGATCTAAAATTGCAGCAATAGCCAAAATACCATTAATATGTGACCAATATCTGTCAAACTTTTCTACAATGCTCTTAGCCATTGTCCTAATAATCTCAATATTGCCACTTTGCACCCAACTACTCAAAGCAAGTCTAATCTCACACACAGTTCGAAAAAACAAATTCGCAGTTGGATGATTTCTAACAAAAAAAACTTTAGTAGCCTTGTAGAAAATTTCCAACTTTTGACAAACAAGAGTAGCCATACTCATTTCATGGTCACTAGGAACAACAAATTTCAACCTTTTATTTATGTGTTTCAACTTGTTAAAAACATCTTTAAAACGCAAACTCGATTCAAGCATCAAGTAAGTAGAGTTCCACCTAGTTTTGCAATCAAGACCCGCCCTTTTAGCTTTAGTCACATTCAAAAAATGACAAGCCTCCTCAAATTTTTCAATTCTTTTAGGGGTAGACATCCAAAATGAAATAAACTCTTGAACTTTGACAATTGCAGGATCAATAACTTCTAAACCGCCTTTCACAATCAAGTTTAAAAAATGAGCATTATACCTCATATGCAAAAAATCTCCACCTAACACCAAACAACTACTTTCCAATTTATCCATCAAGACATTGGTCATTGCATCATTTGTGGTACAATTATTAACAACCACAGAAGAAATTTTATTTTCCAACGAATATTGAGACAAACAATCCATTAGAATCTTGGCAATAACCCTTTTGTGTGAGGACATGGCACAAAACATAACCTGCACAAAAACAACACACAAACATAGAAGTAAGTTCAAAATAGCATCAACACACAAAAATTGTAAGAACCATTAACCATTAAATTAACACAAACACACTGCAAGTTCACTATGTCCATAATAAAATCAACATACAAAGTACTTTAGATAAACTTAGAAGCAACTAAACTATTATATATTGTCCGCAATATAACTATTATATCATTTATTAAATATTAGAACTAAATTAACCAAAGAAATAATTACCTCAACGTTCTATTGTGCAAAATCCATTGTTGATCAATGAAATGCGATGTCACAACCATATACCCTTTTTCTGGTTGGAGGCAGTCCACATATCGGTCGTTATTGCCACTCTACCCTCATTACGTTCCAACAAAACCTTAAGAGAACTCCTCTCAGTGTTGTACAATTTTAGCACATCGCTCCTCAATGTGTTCCTTGAAATCATCTTGAAGTTGTCATTCAAACTCTTGACGAAGCTCTTAAAACCAATGTGATCCACAATTGACAAAGGATGCTCATGTATTACTACAATTCTAACCAACTCTCTCCTTGAAACTTCTTGATCAAAAATCAATTTCTTTTGTTTTTCCTTAAGTGCCAGAGTTGCAGACCCATCCTCTTAGGTTTTAACTTTCAATTGTGATTGACTAGTCGCAAGATTCAAATGCCTTTTTGAGCATGTGTGAAGTTCCACTACTTCCATTGTAAGAGAGTGTTTTTTTTTACAACTCTTACATTTTGCCTTTTGTATACCATTATCCATAACCAACTCAAAATATTGCCAAGCTTCGAAAATTAGTTTCTTACTTGTTTTAACATCACTATTTGACACATTTTCTTTTTTAGGATCATTCCCAACCTCAACAAAGCTTTCAGAATCCTATTCTTTCCCATTTGATTCAAGTACTCCAAATGGTTTTTCAATAGGATGACTAGAACCAACATCACTATCTTTGAGAGTAATCTCATTCACATTCGATTGTTCGTCCATAACCTCTGAAAATTCAGCAAACCAATAATGATGGATGTGGTGTCAAAAAAATTACAAAAATTAAAACAACACAAACTTATAACGTGGACAAAAAAATTAATAAGCTAGCCTATATGCAAACAAACATGAAGACCCGTCTTTCAAGAATCAAGATATACTGCTAGAAAAGCATCAATGTTTCAAAAGAACGCATAAGCTAGCCTATATACAAACAAATAGATAAATCCAAGAAAAAATAATTTTATTTAGTGCCGAGAATCAAAGCTGAATACCTTAAAATTGCAAAAATCTTCCGGCTATCTGATGGGTATATAACAATCTCTCAAAGTAATTGCAATTCAGAACGAAGGTGGACATAAAAATCAACCCTATAAGAATTCACTTTTTGTGGCGTCTCCCTCTATCAAATATTTTATATATATATATTTTAAAACATAATATATCATTTATATATATTTTAAAACCAAAGGTGGGTTTTTCTATAAACGGTTCTAGGTCCGGATCTTAGTGTTAGATCCAGACCCGGATCCGTACTTTAATCAGAGGATCCAAATCCGGCCCGGATCCGTTGGGTATAAAATTTTAGGATCCAAACTCTATAAAACGGATTTGAATCTACGGATTCGGGTCGGGTCCAGGATCTATTGCCATCCCTAATTTGTACTCTTCGGGTTCTCTACGTTATTATTAGATTGTTCATTTCTCTCATCCGTGGAGGTAGGCTATGCTGAACCACGTTAAATCTTTTCTCCTATGCATGTATTGGTCTATGTCGTTATCGCTTTGGTTATTTTGCCGCATAACAAATTCCTACCAATTTTTTTTTTTATATTTTGACTCAAATTCTAATTGGTAATTAAGTTGTGTTTTATTGTAATTCTAGTGGTTGAGAATTACATGGTAATTAGAATTTAATTTAATAAGTAAATATCTATTTTAGGTAAAGATCTTATTGAATAAGGTTTCTTGGTGACCAGGTATTTGGGTCTATAAATATAGACTAGGTTCAACCTTTTGAATTATGAGAGAACAAGAGAATGAGAGGGAGGGGGAATTACTCTAGAGAGATGTAACCACTTTTAGGATCTCTACAACTATTGTGCCTACGTTGTAGAGATGGGTATTGTAGGGATGTTAGGAAGAGTGTTTTGGTTCCACCGGGTCATGAGATTTGTACACCGGGTTTTGGGATTACATGGGTTATCATGTATTTGTACTCTTTAGGTTCTCTACGTTATTAGTAGATTGTTCGTTTCTCTCGTCCGTGGAGGTATGCTATGCTGAACCACGTTAAATATTGTCTCTTGTGCATGTCTTGGTCTATGTCGTTATCGCTTTGGTTATTTTGCCGTATAACAAATTCTTAACAAATGGTATCACGAGCTATAGTTTGAGCTGCGCGATTGTGGAGGAATTTTTTCTGCGAATTTTGCGGTACAATGTTGGAGACATGCTAGAGAAGTACTGCTGCAATGAGCTTTCAGTTGCAGGGGGAGTAATTCTCAAAATCCAACGGTGCTTCAACGGATACTACGTAAGAATTAGAGTTGTTGAAGACTTGGCGGTGGTGCTTCAACGGATATTTGGCTTACGTAAAAATTGAAGGTGTTGAGAACTTGAAGACCAATGCTCGAATAGAATTTGTGTCAAGGGGGAGATTTGTTATATTTTAACTCAAATTCTAATTGGTAATTAGGTTGGGTTTTATTGTAATTCTAGTGTTTGAAGATTACTTGGTAATTAGGATTTACTTTAATGTGTAAATATCTATTTTAGGTAGAGATCTTATTGAATAAGGTTTCCTGGTGACCGAATATTTGGTCTATAAATATAGACTAGGTTTAACCTTTTGAATTATGAGAGAACAAGAGAATGAGAGAGGGGGAATTACTCTGGAGAGATGTAACTAATTTTAAGATCTCTACAACTATTGTGCCTACGTTGTAGAGATGGGTATTGTAGGGAATATTGGAAAGAGTGTTTTAGTTCCACCGAGTCATGGGATTTGTACACCGAGTTTTGGGATTACATGGGTTATCATGTATTTGTACTCTTCGGGTTCTCTACGTTATTAGTGGATTGTTCGTTTCTCTCATTTGTGGAGTTAGGCTATGCTGAACCACGTTAAATCTTGTCTCATGTGCATGTCTTGGTCTATGTCGTTATCACTTTGGTTATTTTGCCGCATACCGAATTCCTAACAAATATAGAATTGGCTGAGGAAGTGCACCATGATGCTTTTAAGGAAGCTCAAGGTCAGTCTTTGATTGCTTTCCCTCGTAATGATATGGCATGGCTCAACCTTTGTCTCGTGGGTCAAATTTAAGGAATGTACGACGTCGACTTTGTTCAACAAGCCCTTCGATCTGATGGGTTCAAATTCAATGTGTGTTTTGTCTGGGTTTTATGTCATTATCCGATTTAAAGAGGAAGAACAACTTTCTATCTTCTGGACCTCAAAGAATATCTTCTGGAATCATTGTTCTCTAATATTGATTATTATCAATAATTTTATAGCTAAGAAGAAGAAGATGTGGGTTAATCTCGAAGGCGTGCCGTTATTTGCATGGTATGATGTTGTGTTTTCAGATATTGCTGAAAGATGGGGATCAATGATCAAGATATATGATGATACTATAAAGAAAAATCATTTTGATGTAGCTCGGATTTTGATCGAAGTGAGTAAAATTTTAGATGTCCCTCATTCGTCTCTATTATGCTGAACGAAAAGAGGTTTTGGCTTAGAGTCTCTACGTCGAAATTCAAATATGATCAGTGCTAGATCGGGTTTCCGAAGAGGCTTTTTTCTGTTATCACTGCGACATTGATTTGAATTTTTTTGGTTTGGCGGCAGATGTTGTTTCCAAAGATCCGGGGTATGTTGCTATTTTAATTCACTCCTCGATTCCTGATAAAATCGGCCAAAACTTGTCTCCTAAGACATTTATAGATAAGAATGTGAGTAGTCAGGCCCTGGACGTATTTTTGGTGCCTCTAATTGAGCAGAATATCTGTACTAGGGATCGTACCGAAGAACAGATGCACGATGTCCCAATTGTTGCTTTTTTAGACCCATCTGATGTGTCGATAGGCCATAGTATCTTTATTGAGCCCATATTTGATTAGACTACGGGCTTGTTCTCTGTGAAGCCCAAGTTCTTAAAGAATTTTAAACCTTATAATCAGCTGGCTTTCAGGTCTAAATTAGATGAAATTCAGTATTGGACTTCTTTAAGTTCGCCCTCTGGCAATGTGCTTGGTAATCATCGCCAGATTAAACACGAAAACAGGCGCTGGCAATGTTGGGCTTCAGGCGAAGGGCAGTTTAGATCTCATAAAGGCATCTTACCTTTCCTACAGCTCCTTCATCTATTCCTTCCCCTTGCCATACATTTGAAAATCTAATTCTAGAGGCTACGACTGCATTGAAGTTTGTAACTCGTTGGGTCTTCGCTTCAATGCTAGCTCTGAAGATTGAGGTGGAAAATGATGCCTCTCTATGATCCTATCTCGCCTATGCATTTTGAGGTGAGTTCTTTGAATTTTTATGAATCTTTGCTTGTTTTTATCTTGAAACGTTAGAGGCTTGGGTTAGTTTGAAAAAAAAAATCTTCGGTAAGAAAAAGGTTAAACAATTGTAAAGTCAGAGTGATTTTTCTCCAAGAATCCAAACGTACTTCCGTGGATGATAAGATCGTTAGGCAAGTTTGCGGGTCTAATTTAATGTTTTGCTTGGCATTGTCTCCTTCTAACGGGGCATCAGGGGGCCTATTATCATTGTGGGATCCATCTTTCTTTATTTGTGAATCGTATTCCTCCTATTCTTATGCTATCATTCTAATTGGAAGGATTCTTTTAATCGACCTTCAATGCGCGTTAGTTAATGTGTACGCTCCTAATGATGGGGAGGCTAGACAGAAAGCCTTCCAAAATCTTAGTACTCTCCTCTCTGATCTTAATCTTCCTATACTCTTGGGTAGAGATTTCAATGTTTTCCACTATCCGAAAAAAAGTGGGTGTCAGCATCAATCTTAGAGCTATGGAGTCATTCTCTAATTTTGTCGATGATCTTCAGCTTGTTGATCCCCAATTGCATGGGAGGGAATTTACATGGTCTAGCATAAGGGAAGTCCCGTCCTATAGCCGTCTAGATCAATTTTTATTCTCAACAGAATTCCTGTAAGTTTAGCAGACTTGTTGCAAACTATTTTTGATAAAAAGCCTATCAGATCATAATCCAATAATTTTAAAACTCTTTGATTTTCAATGGGGCCCCAAACCGTTCAAATGGTTTGAATGCTTGGTGGATGAGAAAGGTTATTTGGATAACATTAATCAAGTCTACAATAGAATGAGGGGGAAAAGGCATTTCTTTTCTACTTAGAAATTATAAGTATGCCTCAAAGGGGTGGTTTTCGAAGTGGCAAGCTAGTGAGAAGATGTCGATGCAGGAATCGAAGAAGGTGTGTTCTGAAATTGAGCAAGCCATTTCTAATGGAGTCAACTATCCTAATCTACATCTTAAACTAAAGTCGAATCACGCGAAGCTTTGGGAGAGTTATAGAAGAGAAGAACGCGAATGGCTCAAAAAGTCCCGCCTTAAATGGTTCGAAGTTGGTGATAGAAACACGAGATTTTTTCACTTAGTCTCTACTATAAGGAAAAGATCTAATTGCATAACTCGTTTGAAGGTAGGGAATACCACTATCAAAGCCTGCTGAAATTAAATGTGCCCTGGAAGAGCATTTTTAGAAAGTTTTTAATGATTCTCACTATCCCAATTGAAAGTTTTGAATGCAATATGAAATCCTTAAGTTCAGCATCGGTCCTCAATCTAGAAAAGCCTTTCTCTTTCGAAGAAATCTGGTTCGCCTTGTCCTCTATGGATGGATCGCAGGCCCGAGTCTGGACGGTTTTAGTTTGAGCTTTCTGAAAAGATTTTGGCCAGTAATTAAAGATGAAATCTATGATTTCTTTTTGAGCTTTTACAGGGGAGACCTCAAGGACTTCTATTTCAATCAATCGTTTATAGTCCTTATCCCGAAATAGCAAACTCCTAAAATGGTGGAAGATTTTAGGCCTATAAACTTGGTGGGGTGTGTTTATAAACTTCTTGCAAAGGTCCTATCAATGGGATTGAATGCAGTTTCGGATGAAATTATTGGGAAAACTCATTGCCTTTTGCAAAGGTAAACATATTTTGGACTGCTCTCTTATATCGAACGAGATAATAGACTATACTAAAAGACGTGATCTTACGTCAATTGTGTTTAAGGTGGATTTCCTCAAGGCCTACGACTCTGTTGCTTAGGAATTTCTTCTTTTATATTGAGGAAAATGGGATTTGGTACCGTTTGACGCAATTGGATTTTTTCATGCATTTCTTCGCCATCAATTTTAGTTTTGGTAAATGGCTCCACTACTAATTTATTTCCTATTTAGAGAGGCCTTCGGCAAGGCTGCCCATTGTCTCCCTTGCTATTTAATATTGCAGAAGCTTTGAGTTCCTTGCTATCTATGACAGTCTCACAGGGCTTTTTTAATAACATTTCTATTGGAAATAATTCGACTAAGATAACTCATGTAACACCCCTTCCCGTATCCGTACACCGGGTACGAGTCGGAAATGTCACAACTTCTTTAATCCAAAAATTTAGGGTAATTTAAAAATTTTCAGAAAACTTCCTAGTGGTCACCCATCTTGAAATTTCTCTAGTTCAAGCACGCGTAACTTTTTTTTTAAAACCGGCATAACTTATTTATCTGAGCTTTAAATCATAAATCAACTATCTTAGCAGGCAACTCATCACCTAAGGTTATTCTTAACCTTAAACCTTTCTAGAAACGCCAATTATCATGAACTCATAACGAACTTTAAAGACCAAAAACAACTCAAGTAGGTTTAGTAAGTATACGCGCCACTATAAAAATCAAACCTTAATTAGGATGTCATTACTGTGATTACCTGTTGAGCTTTCCAATATTGATGCAATGCTCTTCTCACTTTCATCTTGATTTACCTATGTGTGCAAAATCAACATACGCTAAGTATAACTTAGTGAAGCATAAGAAAAGTAACATATAAAAATACTTAATAAAACATGATACTTTCACAAGCATAATATTCTTTGAATCATACATTCTGTAATGCAAGAAAGCATAACACAATCATTCTTTGACTCAAAATCATACTTCATTTCATGAAGTCATATAGCCTAAGGTGAATATCAAGTGATTAAGGCACGAGTTGTGTACTATAAAATACTGTTCTTTACGGGCGACAGGAAGTGTTGAATACAGGCGCCGCGATAAAGTGACGAATACAGGCGACACAAAGTGTCGAATACAGGCGCCACAATAAAGTGACGAATACGGGCGACACGAAGTGTCGAATGTATCTTAAACTCATAATAGTATACCACAATATAATCCAACTCAATATTCTACTACCAGGGGCAAACTTTAATACAATTCTTGCAGTAATGACAGGTAATCCAAATTTCATACATACTTACATTTATCATATAAAACATCTTTATAATGGAGCAGTTCATACTCCAATATGTCCAATAACTTTTCATGGTATACTGCCATTTAAAACTATATCGAATAGCTTATCATGAAGATACCATACTATAAAATATGTGTAAGTATAAAGAATATGCCACAATATTTAAATCATCAAAATAAAGTATCATGCTAAAAACATGTTTTGCATTTATAAAATCTTTACCTTTTAGGTCGACTTATCACAAGTCTTCCTATAATATGTATGTTAACTAACATACAATTTATAAACATGTATGCACTCACCTGAGTCATTTATTAGCAAGCCTCACTAAATTCTACTCGATCATTTCCTTTATAGAACCTCGAACATTCTTTGAGTCGGACTTGTCTTCATTAATCACATGAATAAGATAAAACATCTGTTAGATTCAAATCTAACAATACCTTAATCATGTTGTCTAATATAATCATTCGAATATAAAATTTCCAAATATTTTTCATTTCTTTCTTGTACTGTTCAAAAACTCATTATGGTCCCTAGTGACCAATTTAAATTTCCAAATAATTCTTTCGAGCTTGCTAACTCACATTTAAATACCAAATGTTTCAAATTTCATTTTCTGACAGCTTGTGCTACCTTCAAAGATTTGCTTATACCGTACAGAATGCATGCCGGATCTTAATTTCCTTTCTACTGGAGAAACTAGATTCAATAAAGGTTCTAAAGGTATAAGCCACATAAATTAATAAAATCTATAAAAATTATGAAAATTCTTCAAACTCCCGTCACAGACTGTCCTGACCCAAAACTGCTTTGTAATTTTTTGACCTTTATTCGATTAAAAATTCATATCTTTTAACTCGGAACTCAAAATTAGTTTCTGTTTGTTGGAGGCGAAACTAGATGAACACATATTTACAACGGTATAAAATTCATCATCTAAACATTTTTGTAGAATTTATGGTGATTTTTCGAAGTTACTGCCAAAAATTCAATCTTCTACATAGCTTTTCATAATAAACTTTTAAATTATACTAACTTCTTCTTATTTTTCCACTTGTCAATTTAGTCCTATCACTTGCTTCAAACCATCAATTCATCATCTTCTTCATCAAATAATCATTCAAAATAATTCCCTCTAATTATCTTTCTTTGCCAAAATAGTCACTAAAATGCAAAGGTAAGGAATTCAAACTTCTTAACTTTGCAATTTAGTCCTCAAATCAACATTACTACCTTAATTCTATTATTTTAACTAAAAAATAAGATTTAATCCCCATCCAAGAATTCTTTTCCTATTTGGTCACTTGATTTTGACAATTTGTCAAAATAGTCACTAATTCGATTCAACATCGGTTTAGCATTCTAACATTAATATCACATCTCCAACCTCATTAATTACATAAATACACTCCAAATTCATAAAATTCAGATTCGGTCCCTTAACTTTGAAGCTTGCCGAATTGGTCCCTATATATTTAACTTAGGGTTTTACTTTCAAACAACAAATCAAGCTTACTAAATCATTATTTCAACATCATAAACCCTAAATTAAACTTGAATCCATAAACCATAATCATCTTCATAATAATCAAAACATATAGAACTTAAATCCCAACTCAATATCATGATTTTAACATCATACTAGCTTGATTTCAACTTGAATTCAATCATGGAATCATAAAATCTCAAAAGCCCCAATTTGATCCATAAACCCTAATTTCTTTCTCATATAAATTCTCATCAATCAAGCATGGATTCCATGAATTAAGTACATTAAAAGATAGAGCTTGAAGAGTATAACAACTTTGTAGTTCTAAAGATTACCTGAAATTCGAGTTTCGGGGCTTGAATCGAAATTGGAAATTTTTCTCCATTTTTCTTTCTTTCTCCCCATAATATTTCGAAATTTTAAGATGAAGAATGGTCTTCATCTTTTGTTTTTCATCCAATTTGGCCACATGTCTTGTATAAATGAATTTTAAATTTATTTAGATAGTGAAATTACTAAAATACCCTTTTAATCCAATGGTTGAGATTGATCTTATCATCAATCAAGGGCCAAGATTAAATCTCCAATTTTCTCTTTCCAAATTTGCCCTTATAACTTTTTAAATATTTCAAAAATGCCATCTATGGCAAATGACTAATTTGCCCTCCAACTAGTCTTTATTTACTAGTTGGTTTCAAAATTGTCATTCCATAAAAATCTAACTAACTTAGTTCATTCTCAACCGGCCATATATCAATTTATTCATCCAATGGTCAAAAATAAGTATGGTTGGGTCGTGTGTGCGAGGTATGATGATTGCTTTGATGAGCGCATGTGTTTAGGCGACTAGTGGTAGCGCCACGTGTTTATTTATCTCTCCTTATTGATCGTACTAGCTTGTATGCTTATGTTTATGATTAGCATGAAGTATGATAAAGCAGATGTATACCACTGAACTTTGTAAGCTAAGCGTTCAGAATCGTTGTTTTTATACGTAGGTTGATCGTTGGATCTTAGAATCGAGGAGCACTATCGGTACGAGATTCTAGCATGTGGTGACCTCTAGAGTACGATGCTTGTGTTTAGTGGGATATGTATTCATAGGACCTTACGTGGTGGAGTTTGTAATTCTTATTTTGAAATTGTATTAAATCAAAATGTTTTAAATTAAAGTGGGCCTCTTTTGTAACAATTTAAATTATTTATCTATATTTTTAGCTATTGAATTTAATGTTTTTGGAAATTACCTTTTTTGGGCTAAACTGAGTTGGAAATTTATGGTTTTAGGTTTGGGCTTAAGGCCCAAATGTGGTATCCGGGTTAAGGGTGTTACATTTAAGGTTTGAAGTTTATTATTTATTGTTTAGGGTTTAAAGGATAATGTTTAGGGTTTAGGTTTATGATTCATGGTTTAAGGTTTGGAATTTGAAGTTTGGGTTTAAGGGTTAAAGTTATAGTTTAAGGGTTTAAGGTTCATGATTTAGGGCTTATGGTTTAGGGTTTGAAGTTTATGGTTTATGGTTTAAGAATTAGTGCTTATAGTTTAGGGTTTAATGTTTAGCGTTTGAGGTTCATTTTTAAGGCTTTTGAGTTTAAGGTTTATGGTTTTGAGTTTGGGGTTTTTGGTGTATGGTTTAGGGTTTAAAGTTTAAGGTTAAAGATTTGGGGTTTATATTTTAGGTTGTGTTTTAGGGTTTAGGGTTTGTGATTTAGTATTTAGGATGTGATGTTTATAGTTTAGTGATTTAAGGTTTAAGGCTTATGATTTAGAGTTTAAAATTTAGAGTTTATAGTGCATGGTACGAGGTTCATGGTTTAGGGTTAAGTGTTTGAGGTTTGGAGTTTGGGGTTGGATTTAAAGTCGGGTTCATTTTTTAGGGTTTGTGGTTAGGATCACTGTTTAAGGTTTAAGGTTAACATATTTACAATGGTGTAATACGTGAAAACTAGTATGAGGGTGTAATTGACAAAACTTACTTAAAACTTGCGTATTAAATAAACACTACATCCACCCCGTAATAAATATCACTCAAGTTGAGTATAAAATAATACGATGTATTAAATTTCACATCTACCCAATGCACATATAAAAGTAAGTTACGTAATAAAGACATTAAATAATACATTAGGCTAATTACAACCCAACCAAACGCGGAGGTCATGTTTTGTTATTTGTGTTTGACATTCGGTTTCAAATTATTCTAGATTATTTGTCCGAGTTATTGGATTAAAAAAAAAAAACAAAGAAATTCATTCATTTGCCTAAGCCCCGACTTTGAAGAAGGCTACATAACATGTCAATCTGAGCACAAATATGAGTAATTGTAATCAGTCTTGTTAAGCGCTAGGTGAGATAATTTATCTGCCAAAGCATGCTATACTAATTTGCTATCTTACAAACTGTCATACCTGTGAAAAATGAACTATATCTAAAACGGCATGAAGCATAAGTACTTCTTCCGAAGTTCTTTCATTCTACCAAAACCATCTCTCTTCCTTCTACCTGCTGTTGCCGTAAAGCCTTCGCCTGATGACGATGGACCTTCACCCCTTTGATTCCCTTTGGCACGCTTTGTGACCTTGTTGTTAAGGTTTCTAATCCCAGAAGCTGAATTGGGCATAAAGCCAGTAGTTTTAAACAATTCATCACTACCCGAATTGCTTCCCTCAATACTAACTAGACATCCTGTTAAGAAATCAAAGATAACACACATTATAACAAACAGCAGACAAGCAAGAGCATGAAGATGGAAAGCAACGAGCATGGAGAAAATCAGAAAGTTGATATACCTAAAGTGGCTGGAACTATAACCACCTCGTCCAGTCTGTTGGATGCAGAGACATTAAGCTTTTTACATGTGTCATTGTGTTCCAAAACTTGGTCCTGATCGAGGTCTTGCAAGAAAGACATTGAATCGAAACATTCCTCTGATGAAATGCTCGCGGAGCTTGAATTGTCTGAACTCGAAGAAGATGCCGGGTTGTCAAGATCCTTCAATTCCAGAAAGTCACCTCCTGAAAAGAAATTGAAAAAATCCATTTCAACCATATTTTCTCCTTGATGCTCTGGCTCTGGAAGTCTCTCTGCAACGCGCAATACTTCTGCCTCATCATGCTTGTTCACCTACAAATTATTGCTACACCTCAAATAGACAAACAAAACAACAAAATTTAATTATTGAAAGATGTTTGTCTACTGGCGTCTCAATCTTCAAAGACATCCTAGGAGTACTCAAATCAATCGATTCGAAAAATCATCCAGTCTGGTTTTCTTAATTGTAGCACAAGTATTTGCATTGGGACCAACTAGAGTAGAAGTATGGCTAAACTATAAAGAAGGATAGTCCTAATTCCTAAATCCTGATCAAATCAGATGTTTCATGTCCTAGGGGCACCTTGCTGATATTTTAGGCGACTGCCATAATTTCAATGTTAAAGCAAAATGTCGAAGATGATAGTTTGGTGTTAAAATCCATTGACCTAATTTATCCCAGAAAGAAAATGAAATCAATTGTCCAAACCGAAGAAAAGTAAACATGCAGATACTGAGATACCTGAGGGTTGCTCGAGGACCCTATTCTGGCACTGCAGTTAACATTTAGAACAGGAGGTTCTGGTAAAAGACTTTCAGCGTCGATTTGAGCACTAGATACATTCCACCGCATCTCGTTGCTGGGAACAAGAAAAAATCTACAGAGGCAGATGGATTCCTGCATAACTGAAATAGAACAAACGAGTTAAACTGTAAGCTTGCAAGTCTTTTGGTTTCAGTAGAGTACCCTTTTCATATTTTCATCGCACAGTCTCTTCGTAGTGCTGAAAACTTGCATCACCCAGTTAGTTTTACGCTCGTAAGGGACTTGACCATTTGTAGTATTCAAGAGTGGTTCTCCAACCAATAATATCAGAGTTTGAGAAGACTTGAAGAGCCTCCTCTCTGGTCTTCCAGAGCCCATGTTCGATATCGGTGTGATCCTTTGAGCTACTCAAGAACCAAAAATCATCTGCATGCATTAATTAAGATGAGCCTCATAACTCTAGAAGACCGATCCTTTCGCATCATAGCTAACATGCGATGATGCGTGATGTTATGTCACTTCCATTGTGCCTAAGAAATAAATATGCTTGACATATGGCTTTTTCGATGCATAAGATCTTACTTGAAATAACATTTGAGGTATTACACTATAGTCCACCATGGATTTATTAAGTTACGGCAGAAAAGAGGGGAAAACGAGAGAGCTCTTACCTGGTAAGTTTTGGGGATCATATTTGTAAGGATTTACATCATTAATAACATTGCTTGGTAGGGGAGATCCATTAGTGAATTTGTCGAGACCGATAAAGAGCTCCTCATTGGTGCAGGTGAAACCGATATTTGCAGGTGTGGAAGTTGCCCGAGTGGCCATGGTGATCTGAATTCAAAAAAAAAAAAACCCACATCACCAAATATTTTATATCTGGTGCAGGCGTGCAGCTAGAAAATTGGAAAGCCTTCCAAGCCGGTGGATATCAAGTTTTTACTACTACTAATCAAGAAATAACAATAAATTATAATGAAAATTTGCAAAAAAAAAAAACACTAGTAAATGATGCGTTATATGCACATATAGAATCATGCAGCATCAGAAAAAATTATCCATTTAGTTGATTAACAACGAACATCCCTGAATAGTCCAAGACCAAGTAACCACTCAAATTACTTGTTCCTTTGTAACTCATGGAAAGAAAACTTTCACAGTTAATGCAGTCAAAACAAAGCAAATGATTCTCTTTTCTTTAAGGACACTAAGGAGACAAGCACACCTCACTTTACAGTGGCGTTGCCGTTGAGTTGCAGGATAGCTACCTTCAATCTGATACACACAAAAAAAGAATTCAAGGAAACAAAACGATCAGCTCCACCCTATGATGGTCACTTCCTTTCTGTTTGGTGTTTTCAAGAAAGTGAAAAGGGGGAAAAATCAGTATCTGTTAGCTTTCGTTTCGAGTGACTTTGGCTCACATTAACGTACGCTGCTAACAAAAACACCAAAAAAAGTCCCTCCACTTCTGCTCATAGTATTAAATTACGGCCGCAACTCAGCGTAACGGCCACATCCTAACGTAACGGTTTTGAAGGTAGCTAGGCGACATCACCACCGCATCCGTAACCGCGACCGGTCTACCGCAACCGCAATCTAATACTATACTTCTGCTTTCGTTTCTCTTTTCCTTCCTTTTCCGACCAACCAAACAGAGGGTTCTTAATAGGTTTCTAACATTTCAGCTGATTTTACGTGTACAGATTATACATGTACATATCCGGTGAAATACTAAGGAAAGAAGAAGAAATTAAATGAATCCATTTACCAGCTTTCAAAGACGAGGAACCGGGAACAGAGTGAGCGCCCGCCTGTCTTCGCTTCGGTTTCCTTAATCCCACTCTCTACAAATAGTATTTGACATCCGTCCACTACCCAACAACGTTAACGCCTTGGACAAACACATAGCTTTCATATAAACAAAAACTTAAGTAACCCTGGTTCGAAGCACGTGGGAGTTTGTTGTTGGATGAAACTAACCCATGGTTATCCTAGTTGGCTTTACTTTTGTCTGGTTTTCCAAGGAGAAAAGACTCATTATTTCAGCATAAAGTGTTTACAGGGACAAAGTCACAAGTCTTGAAAATGAGGGCTTGGTTAATTCTAGAATAGTCCAGTGGATTCTAGTTATACTCAGAGGTGGCAAATGGGTAGTTGGGTTCGAGTTTGGTTCAGTTATTTCTCATCTTACTACATTCGGTTTAAGTTTGGATCTATGGTGATTTCGGTTCGGGTATCGAGTTAGGCCGGTTGATTTTTGGTTCGGTTAATTTCGGGTTGAGTAAATATCATGTTAATAGGAAACCAATCAATTTCGATCGGATTTTCAGGCCGAGTTAGGTTTTACACCCTATATATAACTTTATATATAATGTATATTTGCCTTTTTGGTAAGTTGTGCAACATTTTACATCTCATCTTTCTTTATTTATTTCAATATCTTTTCTTTATTTCAGGTTGTCTTCGGTTCGAGTTTCTTTCGGTTCAGTTGAAAATTGATTCGGGTCTATTTTCGGTCCAACTAAAATTCGATCAGTTTTGGTTCAGTTCGGTTTATTTCAGATTTCGGATCAAATTCGGTTGATCGTGTTTAGGCCTATTTCAGATCTCGGTTCAAATAAATTGATTTGGGTTTCGAATTTATCAGGTCTAGTTCTACTTAGATTCTAGGTAAAACAGAGCCTAATTGTAGTATTTGAATTTGATTACATTTTTAGGACAACCTGTTGTAAATCATCTGTGCGCTCATCCTACAAAATATTCTCCGGCCCATGTATAATAAGAAAATAACCTACATTATTTTTAAATTAAAATACTAATAATTATTGTTAATTAGATGCCATAATCTCATATTTCGGCTAGAAAATTTGAATCTTAAACTAAACAAAATTCACTCCCATTAGAAACCAAAATCTTTAAATTCCAATGATAAGTAAAAGAAAATCCAGTTTTCACCGAGGTAAAAGAAGGAAAGGGAAAGAAAGATAGCTGTTTTACTTAAGTTTTGGTTACACTGAGAACTCAAAATTTAATTTAAGTCATTAAATTACTTTTAAATGATGTGTGGTTAATGGACGGAGTAAAAATAATTAGATTCCATTAGAATTTAAAAAAAATTAATGCATATAAAACTCTTTCAATTTTAAAGTGATGTTAATTTTTGAGTACCCGATTCAAATTAGTCAATCAATAATTTAGATACTGGTAATTAAATTAAAAGTGATATTAATTTTAACACTGTAATTAATTATGAGATATAATTACTAATTAGTTGGCATAATATTCTTGTTACATAAATACAAATGTAATTGATAATTTGAGAGGTTAATCCGTATAATATATATTTTATGCGAGTTATTGATTTTAGAAAAAAATAGATAGAAAAAATATTATGCTTTTTTTAATATATAATTTGATATAATGTCTATATTAGCTAATTTATAAATCATAAAATATTGAGCTTTTAAATACGCTCGGGCCCATATTTTTTCATATATTATATCAACAATAATGTCAATCAAACTAATTCAATTTGTAAATATTATATTTCATTTGAATGCATTAATTTTTTATTTAAATCAAAGCATACGTTATAGTCATCAAAATGAAGAATGAATAGAAATCCCCTGCTCTTTTTAATGTTTCTATTTATGCCTCACATTCAAATTTAGGTTTAGGGTTTGTTTTAGAGTTTACGGAATTTGAGGTGCGGTATATTTTTTTAGAGTATAGGGTTTAGAATTTAAAATTTAGAGTTACATATTAAAATTTTAATTTTTTAATATTTTTAAGTGTTAAATATTGAAAAAGACACCAAAAAGGGAAGAAATTTTTTGTCCATGAAGAATTCTTTATTTATTCCAAATAATCCTATCTGATTATTTGATATGGCTCTAGTTATATAGAAATTTTCATTTATGGTTAATTTACATGCATATTTGGACCGATAAGCTTAATATAATAAAATCTAGTCAAGAAAAAATGGGAATAAAATAGTAGTTATTAATAAAAAATCACATAATAATAATAAGCACATTTGGTCGATTAGTCAAGTTGTTTATCTTTGTTTTCTTACATTTTTTTAGGTCATGAATTTTAGATCCGGTAAGAATACCTCATTCCTTTCCCTCCCTCTAGGTAGGATTAAGATTAATATTTGTAAAAAAAAAAAAAAAGAAGAAATCACACAGTGTAATAGTAAACGGGTTTTGGTGGCATGCCTTAGATGTGATATCTTAGGTCCAAATAAATAAAAAGAAAATGTCGAGATTTAAACTTAACAAAAAATAACGTAAATATTTTTGGTCACTTGACCTAAATTATTGTTTGATTCTATTTTGACCACTAAATAATTAAAATGATTCGACCAATGACAGTTAAAAATTATAATTACAGATTTAGTCATTGTTGCATACACATTTTATCAAATTGGTCATAATTTTAATTAAACTATTTTAATAATTTAGTTGTCCAATTGACAAAATTCATAGTTTAGTGATCAAGAATCAAAACAATAATTTAGTGGCATAGGAGGAAGTTTACCCTAAGTTTTCTGACCACAACAAAGACCTTCTATTATATAAAATTTCACTCTTATCAATTTCTAAATGGAAACCATCTTTGGGGAAACGGCAGACGCAAATGCTCGGAGTCGATTTTATTTTATGCAACAAATAGAAGTTAAAAAGCGAGAAGAGAGTAGAGCAGAATTTGAAGAGCTTAAACATTACCTTGAAGAAAAACCAGAGCTCAACCTGTTTGGCAAAACAGAAAGTCAAAAATTAAGTTAAAAGAAAACACAGAATTTCCATTTCGTTTCCAAGAAATGCAAGTAACGAAAGAGAGGGGAAAGAAAGAAACGAACACAGCATAACAGGCCCAAAGAAGAAGGAAAAGATTTGCTAATCTAGATCAGCACCATCAGCTTAAATTCATTTGCATCATAGAAAAACTTAAAAACAATGGCAAATGAAGCAGCAAAGCAGTCGTTTACTTAAAAAAAAGAGAGAGAATCAGAATAGGTTTATGAATCAAACATCAACAATTTAAAGCAAGACTAATACTGAGATGAAAGAAACAAAAGGAAGAAAAAGGGGAAAACCTAACCTTGAAACGACTGCAGGAAGAAGAGAGTGAGTTTTTGATAATTTGCTTATTCACTGCATGAGAGAAGAGCGGAGTATTTATATGTGAGGGGTTGTGTTTCTAACCAGGGTTACCCGCCCACAGTTAACAATGTTGAGCAAAGGAAAACTGACCACAAGCTCATGACGTGGCCGTCCGTCGTTGGCTCAGTTATGCAATCATCCGGTGTAAGTAACACAGGGACATTACTGTCCAAATGAAAAGAGAGAGCATTACTTTAATTCGAAGGAAGCTTCCTTTGCCCCGTTTTGAGTCTCTTTGACTTTGTCAATCTTGACTTATTAATCATGTTTTAATTCAAGAGTTGTTTAAAAAAGAAATGTTTTTTTTATCTTCTCGGTTTTTTTTTTTATCACTTCTCACTGATTAATTTTAACTGATTTGTATTGTACACCTTATTTTTGATAGATAAGTCTCTTAATAAAAAATTTTGGTGTATATAAAATTTACTTAAACGATTTTATTATATCAAGTTGCTTATTACTTGAACCAATCAATATAAGTTTTACATAATCACTATAAGCGTTACATGAATCTATAGTTTTTTTTGGCAATGTACGATCACTAATCATTAATCAATACATCAATTGTGGTTGATCAACCATAAATTTAGTATATGAACGTGCTAATTAGTGAGAGGATTAATTATTCCATGCACAAAATTTCTATGAGCGTCTTAATTTTATGGTTTAAGAATTTTGTGTAAGGTTTAGAGTTTATGAGTTTAAGTATAATAGTTTTAAATTTAGGGCTTGTTAATAAAATTTTGAGTTTAGGGTTAAAATTTAGGGTTTATAGGTTAAAACTTAAATCCCTAACCATATTACCCTAAAATCTAAACCATAACCCTAAACCTTAAATTCTAACCATGAACCCTACATTCTAAACTCCTAAACTTCAAATCCTAAACCCTAAAATTAAGGTGCTTGTAAAAACAAAAAAATTTCACCACCTATGTATGTGATAATAATCCTTAGTGAGAGACCTAGATGCATAGTTTTAGGTCAATTTAATTAGATTTTTATTTTTATGATTTTTTAATAAAAAAAAATCTTAACATGTTGAACAAAACAATATAAATTTGTCTTTATTTATAGTAGAAAGAAGTTTAAAATTGTTTAAATATTATGTGGGATTGTTGAAAAAATTAAATTGTTCATCTATTAAAATATTAGAGGAACATGAAAATTTTGATTTTCCTCCAAAACGATTTGATAAAAAAAACTTATAAAAAGACAATATTGAAATATAAAAAATTAGCTTGTAAGATAAGCTAACATTTTAAAAGAGCTCAAATGATTGCTACTTATCTTTACAACAATTTGAGGTGATTATGTTGAGTTTATAAATTAATGGAGATGATTAAGAGGGGTGAATTAGTAATTAAAAATTTGGTGGAAGGATATTATAAAAAAAAGAAAACGACACAAGTGATATATAGTGGTTTAACCTTCTCAAAAAGATATACATCCACTACCTTAGCTATCCACACTAAAGATTTCCATAAATTCACTAATTTGTCTTTTCTTTTCGGCTAAATGAGATAATCTCACAAAACCTAGACTTATACCCCAAAGTCTAATAATCAATTTCTCTAAAGGATGAATACAAAGAAAAAAAACTATGAAAAACTTAACAAGGTAGTTTGTTTGCACAAATGAAGTTCACTAAACCCCAACACTTGAATGAAAAAGAATTACAATAAAGAACACTTAAGTGGGCTACAAGTATTTGACAATTTGAATTAAAAGAAGTTGGATATGTGCTTGAATACTTTAGAATGATTGTCTTGTTGTTGAAGAAGCTTTGGATATGTTGGATATGTACAGGTACTCATAAGTCAAAGTGAATTAAAATGTTTTCCAATAACGAAAGCTCGTACCGATATGCTTATAGCCGTACCAGTACTCAATTACTAAAATGGTTTGTTTGAGTATCAAAACACTTAGAAAATTTTGGGGATCGAAAATATTGACTTAAAAAATTATTTTGATTCAAATGCTTGTCAATTTGTGAGTAAATTCAAGTACCTTAAAAATTTATTTATTTGCAATCAAGTCCTTGTTATATTAAAATTAAATATATGGGTTTAACATATTAAAAAATCTTAAAAATTTACGAGTCTAATGACAAGTTTTTAAAATTATATTCAAGTCCTCGTTTGGTGGATTTCTCGTTGGTTTAGACAGATGATGCTCCTCCTCTCATCCTTTAATGTCGTTTTAATTTTTTAATAATGCTTATAATCTAGGAGAAAGGAAAGAAAGAAATACTTTTACTGAATATTGAATTCAGGTCCTTAGAAGGGGAGAAACTTGCTCCAACATTTGTTTGATGACTTACGTTAGTTGCTTAGGTTTTTGTTATGCTTTTATCTTTGCTTGGGTTGCCTACCATTTTTTTTACGATTGTGTGCTATGTTCTATGGAAAGTTTTGCCG
The DNA here is from genome assembly GCA_019671005.1 of Hibiscus mutabilis. Lineage (NCBI taxonomy): Eukaryota > Viridiplantae > Streptophyta > Magnoliopsida > Malvales > Malvaceae > Hibiscus > Hibiscus mutabilis. Next base: position 12,123,972 of record CM033724.1, on the reverse strand, counting down.
TGAGGTACCTTTAGGCGGTTAAATAAAGTGGTTCTATATAAATTTTTACCCAATTGATAAGAATTTGTATAGTTATACAAATTTTTATAATTTACATAAATTCTTTAGAGATGGGCACGGGTCGGGTTTTTAGTCCACCCGAACCCGACCCGAAAATAAATATCCTAAACTTGACTCGATCTCATTCTTTAAAAAATTCGACCCGACCTGACCTATATAAAAAAATTAATTTTAGGGACCTAATTGTAAAAAAATAATTTTAAGAGACTTAATCGTAAAAAATATAATTTAAAGGACAAAATTGTAAATAAAAAAATTAATTTTAGAGACTTAATTATAAAAAATATATAAAAGGAGTTTTATTATAAATATCCTTAACAAATTTTAGGAAAAATTACTTAATTAGTCCCCGGGTCGGGTCGGGTCGGATATTTTCCACCCTAAACCCGCACCCAACCCGACCCAAATTTTGTGCCTATTCCACCCGACCCGAACCCATTTTTTTTTTAAAATCTGACCCTATCAAGTCGGGTTTGGTCGAAACCTGTCGGTTTCGGGTTCCATGCCCATCCCTAAAATTCTTACTTAAGATAAAATTTATACAAATTCTTACTTAATTAATAAGAATTTGTGAAACTAAATTCTTACATAGTTAATAAGAATTTTAATTTTAGCTAAATTATTAGTCAATCCAACATAATTTTTTACTAAAATAATAAAAATTTATATAAAAATATATTTTAGCCGCATCATAAGATGTTGCATCTTAGTATGTCTCGTGCTTTATAGACCTCGATTTTACCCATTATATTATGCTCTTTATTTTGAATAAATGAATTTTCTTTAATAGAAAAAGGCGAGAGGAGAGTATTTTTCGTGATAGATAAACATAACCCAAAAAGGTAGGCTCCAAATAATTTTTCAACCAATAACAGCATGACCACTCAACTATACCCACTCAAACTAGTAAAATGGTTTCAATGCCATTTAATTTTTTTTGTTCTAAATGTCATTTAATTGGACGAAAGCAAAGAAAGGAAATAAAATGAGAGCATTGCAACCAGTAGGATTTGATCCTAGGACTAGGCCAGGAGAATCGAGGGCTAGCGGCTAGCGCTATAACTTTAAGGTTTAGGGATTTAGGGGTTTAGGGGTTTAGTGTGTATAGGGTAGAATTTAAGGTTTATGGTTAGAATTTAGAGTTTAGGGTTTATAGTTTAATGTTTAGTTTTTAGGGTGTTAAGGCTAGAGATTTAGGTTTTAGAGTTTATAGCTTAAATATGAAGTTGCGTAAATTTTTTACACTGTGTCAAAATATAACCCTTTAATAAAACAAGTTATGAAAATGTATCTATTGATAGAGGTGCTCCAGAGGTTGATTCTGGGATCGAATCCCACCCGTTGCAGTGATCTCATTTTATTTCCTTTCCTTGCTTTAGTCCAATTAAATGGTGACACTATGATTGGTTAGTTAAGTCTATTAAATTAAGCATATTAAATTTTAATTGTAAAAAAAGAATATTAAATTTTAAGGAAAAAGTTAGGACACATGTCACCATCGGATTGGTGGGTTAAATTTATTGATATAAATTAAAATTATGACGAAAATTGATAAAATATATAAGTAAGGAGGACTAAATATGTAATATACAAATTTATCTAATTATCACGTCATCACAAAAATTAAAGGTTAGTGACTTATTTGAGATCATTTTAATAGTTGAGTGGTCTATTTGATAAAATTTATAATTCGATGGTCAAAATAGAATCAGACTTATAATTAGGAGATCATAGATGTAGTTTACCCTAACATCAAGGGGTCATCTTCTTCCATTTCTCTCCTCGAAGGATAAATTATTAGATGGAGGCTCACTGCGATATATGTCGTTCAGCCAATAAAGTCTCAGAGTAACTTTTAATTAATTATTCACTATTTATTTACATGCAGAAAAGAAGTGGAGATTAAAAACAATTATATCGTAGCCCGTCCCGTCACATTATTCATGGTCTCAAATAATAAAAATTACCCATTTCAATATTTTTTTCGTGTCATATTTTTACCAAGTGAATCTTCACTTATATTTACTGTAAATTAAATTTAAAAAATAATTTTTACGATGTGATTCACTTGGTAAAAAAATAACATGAAAAAATTATTGAAATAATTGATTTTTATTAGTTGGGACCATAGATGACGTAGCTGAACATGTTTATAATATAATTTCTTGAATATTCACCTTAAAAAAATAAAAAAAAATAAATTTTATTGACTTAATTCATAAATAATATAATAATAATTTTCGTTGAAAAAGGAGACGGATCAAACTGATTTAACTACAAATTTGCAGTCAAATTGATTATAGATAGACGTGTAGTCTTAGTGGATTCATTGATTTTTTTAAAGCATTGTACAGTGTTACAATAATATTTTTATTTTAAATGTTAAAATTTAAATTTATATAAAGATAAAATAAATAAATATTTATGACTATTAGATCAATTAATGAATTTTAAATTTATTAATTATTAATATTATAAATTTTTATAATTAAACTGATTGATTTAATAATCAACCTTTAATATTTTATTTTTCTATAGAATTTTAATTACAATTCATATTGACTTATTTATTTTTCACACTTTAAATTAAATTAAATTAAAAGTATTCGATTTCATTAAACGTTTATCCATTTATCCGTCTATCATCATTCGTCCCTTTTTTTTTTAGTTTTAATAGAACTACAGTTCCGTAAAATCTTAACCACTCAAGCTGGGAACCTTCTTGAACTACAAATCTCTCAATTTTTTTGGGGGATTTCAGTCGCAATTTTCGCAGTCGGAAAGAAGGGCCGACAAGAAGTAGAAATTGAGTTTACAAAACCATGACGCTTTTCTCAGATCTAACTAAAGCTCTGTTCTCAATTCGTCGACTTAACTTCCTAATAAAATCCAAATTCTGTGTCCAACCCTTTGTTTATCTCTTTAAATAATCACTTCCCAGATTTCTTTATACAAGGATCTGTCCAAGTTTGAAGTTCTCTCAAACCAGCATGGAATCCGAACTTAAGGACCTCCATTCGAAGCCGGCGAAGATCCAGCAACCCGATTCGACCCACGACGATGCGTCCGCCAAAGACGACCGTCCCCGCCTCAAACCCGACTCATCATCCGCCGCCGACTACAACATCCAGGAGCTCGAGAAGAAATTCGCTGCTTATGTTCGTAACGACGTCTACGGTGCCATGGGACGTGGGGAGCTGCCGTTGAAGGAGAGATTTTTGCTTGGGGTCGCCCTCGTCACGCTGCTTCCGCTTCGCATCATTTTTGGGATGACTATTTTGGTTGTATATTATTTGATTTGTAGAATCTGTACGCTATTTGCTGCTCCGAACCGGGAGGAGGAGCAGGAGGATTATGCTCACTTGGGCGGGTGGAGGCGGGCCGTGATTGTCCGATCGGGTCGCTTCCTCTCTAGGTCATTGCTCTTTGTGGTGGGGTTCTATTGGATTAATGAAACTCGTAAAGATTCAGCAAGAACACAGGAGAACTCAAAAAATCAGGTATGCCATTTTTTTTTCTTAAGTTCAATTATTCAGCTTTGACTTCAATAACTTGAACTCCCCAACTTGAATAATGAAATTTTCATAAAATGTAATGGGTTCCTAAAAGTATTTTTTTTGGCTGAAATAAGTCTCATTTTTTTGTTGAAATAAGTGACAAAGTAGAGATACAGATTGGGCACTTATTTTGTAGTTAAGCATAACTTTACGTGTTTGATTTGTCTACAGGGTACCAATCTATCAGAAGAGCAGGAAAGACCTGGGGCAATTGTATCTAATCATGTATCATATTTAGATATATTATATCACATGTCCTCTTCCTTTCCAAGCTTCGTTGCCAAGGTATGTTAACTTTGCTGCATTTGGTTATGCCATAAAAGGCTAAATTTTGCTGCCTTGACTGACATGTTTCTTGTTTGTTTTTTGTCAATTGGGACCCTTGGATTTTATTGCTGAAGAAATCTGTGGCTAAAATTCCTTTAGTTGGTCTCATCAGGTGAGTTTACTTCAACCCCCTAAATTTCTCTAATTGTCAAACTGATAAGTTTTTTTTATTATTTGTTTTTCATTTAAGTTTTTAACCTACTAGCTTCAAAGCTTATGCTGCAGGCAGCAATGTGTTTTTTTTATGGATATCTGAATATAACAAATCTTTGTTTTTGAAAGAGTGTTGCTTGTATGCAAGTGTTTTTATGATTATATGTTTTGGAGTGATGAATGATGTTTTGTCTTGTTTGTTACAGCAAATGCCTCGGTTGTGTCTATGTTCAACGGGAGTCAAAATCATCAGACTTCAAAGGTGTTGCAGGTAGAGCGACTATCGATCTCAAACATGTTCTTCACCACTTACTATTGAATCAAAAGTAAATGCATGAATGGTCATTCTTTCAGGTGTTGTGACTGACAGAGTTCATGAAGCTCATCAAAATAAATCTGCACCAATGATGATGCTCTTTCCAGGTTAATCATCATTTTGATCTACTATATACATTTTTTGGGTACAAATCCATTATATGCATTTATCACACTCTTAGTTTATGGTGCATGGTGTATCCAAATAATATTGGTGTGTATGCATGCATGTATGTAGCATGATGTTTAATAGCTGCCTAAGATTTTCCTATTCTTTTAAGCTTCCAATGAGTAAGAGTTGTTTGATTCATATTCATCTTGATAACAGAAGGAACAACTACAAATGGGGATTACCTTCTCCCATTCAAGACCGGTGCATTTTTGGCTGGAGCACCTGTGGTGCCTGTTATATTAGGGTACCCATACCAAAGATTTAGTCCAGCCTGGGACACAATAACAGGGGTGAGTATTTCTTATGCAAAGTCAAAATGACTGTAAATTTTGATAATAAAATTTATATGTTCCTGAATTAAATAGCCGTGTCATACGTCTGGTTATTGGATATTTGAAATGTTTATACATATATGGGAGACTTCGGTTTTTTTTATTTATTATGAGGTGGTGGTCCTACTCACTGTTAGGCATCTTTTAATATGAACCATTGGTTTAGTATAGTTGATATCTGTGTTAGTTTTACTTGTATTCAGAAGCTTACTGAAGAAGCGCTGAGGAGTGACAATAATTTGCTTATATCTAAAGGGAAATTTTTTTAGGAAAATGTCAATTAAGATGGATGTTATGCTTTATTTCTTCCTGCAAGAAAACATTGAAATTTCTGTGAATACCTTTTTATGATAAGTATTTTGGTTGCACCCCATTTTTTCTGGCTGATGCTAACACCCTGTATTGTCCCCTGTAGGTACGGCATGTTGTTCTTCTTCTGTGTCAATTTGTAAATCACATGGAAGTGATACACTTACCTATCTACTACCCCTCACATCAAGAGAAGGATGACCCAAAGCAATATGCTAATAATGTCAGAAGATTGATGGCCATCGAGGTATGCATGTACCAGATTTTTACTCTGTTGACAGTTGGCAGATACCATATTTTGATTGTTCTAGAGTTCTAAGGCACTAGCTTAAAGCGCTATTGTATTTTTTTGTGCCATGTAGTCACCAATAGGCACTAGAAAAAAAACCTTCATGTCTTCATAGTAATATGACTTGAATCATCATTGTTCATTCATGTTAATGTAGGTAATACTTTCTGGATAATTTTGTGGCTGCAGGGTAATTTGATACTGTCAGTTATAGGACTAGCTGAGAAGCGAATATATCATGCTGCTCTCAATGGTAATAATCGGCCGCCTAGTGTTTTGCATCAGAAAGACGATTGATAATTTCTTGGCCTTGCTCTCAATCAATATCGAGTTTCAGTTAAGTTTCTTAGTTTGCACCAGCATTTTTGTAAAATGCACTGACAAACCTCATGGGTGGTTTCTCCTTGCTTATTTAACTTGAATTAATGCCATTTGCAATTATATTGTAAACTTTATTCTTGGAACGGGTTGCAAGTAGATACAGATCATCTGTGCTATGAGCGTCTCTTTGTAACTTTTGTCATGAAATTACACATTGAGTTGACTATTATTATGCATATGTAAATCTTGTCTCCGTTTCGTAATCCTGCAGGTTGGTTTGTTAATACTGACTCGAATATATTAATATAAATATTCTGTATAAAATAAAATAAAAATCATTTTTCAAATAGTTAGATGAATCTAACTGGAGATTCTGGTCTTGAATGTATAATTTTTCAGGGTACAATTTGGGTCAATTGTACCGATAGCCATCAATGTATCAAAATTTGTATATCTTTGACATTTTAGTCGCCCGTCAAACATGCATGAAATGCCTCCCATATTATACAATTCATCAATTGCTACAATTTCTATAATCGTTGAAGGCCTTTTTCATGATCAGAAATCTTAAAACAGGTTATAACACACTAGTGTCACATGCGCACCCCCATGAAATAAGAGGACAACACAGGCACAAAAATCCCAAATCATTAAGCATAATGGCAAAGAAACCCCAAAATCAGTACTTGTCTTGCCATTTCAATAGAAAACATCGTTTAATTTCTTTGAATCCCAGGGAGGTAAGCAGCCTCTTAAGGGTGATCGCAGAAGTAATGAAGACTTTTGTCGCATGGAAACCGAAGACATGCAACTGAAGGCGCATCTCAGCCTCCTCTTCTCACCATCGTATGGCTGATAGTTTGGATCGTGCCGCACAACGGAAGTCTTAAGGGCTTCGGGGAGAACGCAGTTGCACATAGAGCCTAATACAAAGAAAATATGAGGAATGTCACGTCCGAAAATGCTTGTGCAAGTGATGTAATAACAACGATCGCTACGAGATATGAAGGATACCTATTCCTGCCAGTCGATTTACCCAATTCGGAATGTGTTTCCCCGTCATCTTGTAGCAAATATCCTTGCAGAAATGGTTGCAGTTCTTGACAATCAAGTGATACGTATCTCCATGATAACTTGCCGAATTGCACTCCATGAATTCCCTTACTTTGAAAGGGTCCAAAGATGTCGTCCCTATGAATATTGATTCCCTGAACTTGAACCCCGGGCACTGTCGTGGTTCGACCTCGAAAACACCACTCGTTGGGTACTCATGAGCTCCGAATGCGTACTCCACACCATGAACTGTATCAAGTGTCCCGGTCGGGACATAAGAAAAAAGCTGAGCTTAGACCACAAACCCAAATAACAACACATATTCTGCATATCCAATATAAGTGCATTGCTTGATAACAAAGATAACAACATACAAGTGAATGAATGGAACAAAAGCATAAAGCAAATGGAATGAAGCCAACCTTCCACACCAGAATGAAAGATACCGAGGCCTGCCCAGTAAAAGTAGCCATTGACGGGCGTTAGGTCATAGACATTGAGATACACAGGTGCGCAGCCCGGATCAAAACTAGTTGTTGGCTTCCCCTTTGGAAAGAAACAACGAGAAGCTGATTTTTTTTTCAAAATTCGCGGCACCTCTAGTTTCCATTTCTTCCTTTTCTCAATATCCATATTTCTTCAGTGACAAGACCAGACTTCAATTAATGCCTTAACCTGGGGTAAACTACAGATATTAACTATATAATTTATAGCAAACCATTAACTAAGCATGATAGAAACAAAAACAAAAGAACAATGGGCACATGCAGTACTAATTAGGTGCCAATAATTTCTTAAGAACATTGCTACAGAGAAGGAATTGAACTAGTCATATGACAAAGGATAATAATAACATTGAAAATGATAAATTTCTGCAGAGTGTAGACTGCTATAAAGGTTTGCAGGTATCTTTATCAAACTTAAAAGATAATAATGAAGATCAACAACCAGGAGATGTAGAGACAGAAAAAAGGTAAAGGTCAACTCAAAGCTTCAACAACCCTTAATGCCAATCACTTGAGTAGGCTAATTAACCCTGCATTTCACATTAAACTACAGAGTTTTCCCGAAAATGGTAACTCTTTTAACTACCAAGTCCTGCATTTTACATAGTCATCAAGAAAACAATAATCTTTTCTAATACTCTAATGAAAGAAACAAGCGATAGTCCATGAAAAGAAAAATGAATTGAATTGCCTGAAAAGAAAAGATTCACTTCAGGTATACTAGAAACCGAGTCCATTCCCAGAAGCAACAATGGAATATATCAGAAAGATTTTTAACCAATGATCCCACAAAAAAACATCTTCTTTTTGAAGAAAAATAAAGAAACAAAGAAAAGAAATGGGAGAGAGAGCCTACAGATTCGTAGAAGAAAGGCCATCAAGCGCCGAATGAAGAGAAGCCGCCATAACCATTACAACATCGAAGCAATCTGGCATTGAAGGAAACGTTTCATCTTTTTTACAGCGGATAACAAAGGAAGAAGAAACAGATAGTTACCAAAGATGGGATTAGTAAGCTGAAGTCTCCTTGTAAACTGGAAAGCTTTTAAGCATTAATGAAGTAGACGAATGGGCATTCGCAAAGTCACCATATTTCTTTCTTTTTAGGCTTAAATGAAAAACCCACCCCTGAAATATACTCTTTGTTTACTTTCAACCCTTAAATTATTTTGTGACCAAAATAAATACCTATAACCCTAAAATTACTTTTTTATTTAAACCTTCTTTTTATTATTGTAGCTAAATTACTTTTTTATCCCTAAGTTATGGTTACTAAAGTTAAAAAAATATTTAATCACTCAACTTTTGAATTATTCATGATATACATCAAAATATCATCGCTTTAGAAAAATTAAATTGACACCAAAACGGTATTTGAATATAATAATAGTAAGAAAATACAAAGTCTAAGCCTTAACCACTAAATTAACACGATATTATATTTTATCCCAAATGTTATATATCTCAAACTACTTCAGCTTAATTCAAATTATTTTATAAAATAAATATTATTAATATATAAAAATATTAAATATAATATTTCATATATATATATATATATATCAATATATATAAATAAAAATATAATATTTTTTATATATTATTAATAATATAAATATATTATCTTAAAAAACCCAAAATATTCATAAAATAATATATTTATTTTATTAATAATATATAAAAAATCCTAAACCCTAAATTGTTAACCCTCAAACCCCAAACCCTCAAACTTAAACCATAAACCTTAGAGTTTAGGGTTTAGAAATTTTTATATATTAATTTTATAAATATTTTGGGTTTTTTAAATAAAATATTTATATTATAAATAATATATAAAATAATATATTTTTATTTAAATTATATAAATTTATCTATTTGGTTCAACCAAATTATTTTATGAAAAAATAATACTATAAATACTATAAATAATATTATATATATGTCAATAAAAATATATTATTTTTATATTTTTATATATTTTTTATAATATAAGTATATTATTTTAAAAAACCCAAAAATATTCATAAAAACAATATATTTATATTATAAATAATATAAAAAACATAAACCCCAAACCTTAAACCTTAAACCTCAAACCATAAGGTTTAGGGTTTGGGCTTTGTAGTTCAGGGTTTAGAGTTTTTATATATTATTTACAAGTGTCCTAGTGGAAGAGCGGATGATGTTCTTCCTAGGAGACACGTGTTTAAATCGCTTTGTCTGCATGGTGTATGCGCTTTGTCAAAAGTTAAGAATATGTATGAACAAATACTGCCTTGCAATCACCTTTACACTATTCAAAAAAATATTAATATATATACCAAATAATATATTTTATATTATTTATTTCATAAAATAATTAGAATTAATATCAAGTAGTTTGAGATATATAATATTTATGGTAATATATTTTATATTTTATATATTAATATTATTTATAATATTATTTATTTCGTAAAACAATTTGAATTAATCTCAAGTAGTTTGAGATATATAATATTTGTGGTAAAATATTATATAATATCATGTTGGTTCAGTGGTTAAGGCTTAACCCTTGTATTGAAGGTCATGGGTTTAAAAACCTTTAAGCGCATGGTTTTAATATTTTTTTCTAGCAAAACGACGTCGTTTTGGGCTAAATTAGGCTTCAAAACAGCCGCACCAAAATAACTTCGTTTTAACTTAAAGAGGACGTTAAGAATTAGCGACGGAGTGGCATTTTCGAGTCAAAAATTAAAATTTAGTATTATATAAATATTTGTAGCTTTTTAATGTTTGGTGACATTTTCGAGTCATGAGCTATAGTTACGTGAGTTTATCTTTTTTTAACATAAAAAGCATACTGTTATTGTTATTACTTTCTTTCTTTCTTTTTATCTTCCCCTTTTAACTTTTTTGACTCTTGCTGCCATTATTCCATGGTGTCCATATATAACTCATTTTTTATTATTTGGCTATAATCTGTCCCTGTATTTTGGTAAAATTTAAGATTTTGCCCCTACTTAAAAAGTTAAAAATCAATATTTTTTTAAATCGATGATATCGTTAGTATTTTATATTAAAATTTACTTATTATTAAATGTGTTTACTGAAATTATAATAATTTGCTCTTGAAATTAGTATAATTGTATAGATGCATTAATGATAAAAAATTTCAAAAATAACATTATTAATATTTAATGATTGGGTTAGATTTTTTAATCTAAAAAACAAAACATAAATATCAAAATTATACATAAACTTTGTTAAAATGTGCAATGCGATACATACCCTTTGATTTTTAGTAATTGTATACATGAAGTATTGATTTGATTCAATTTTTGCTCATTGCTAATATTGTTATCGACATAGCATCATTTTATGTTTACATATTACATGCACAAATAATCATATTTATTCGATCAAAAATAAATAGATATATTTATTTTCTAAAATGTGTATAATTACATTAAATTAAAATATTACATGTACAATTAAATCAAAAGTAAATGTTTCGCGTGATTGATTATATTGGATCAAAATTTATATACCATATTTTATATTTTTATATATAAATAAATAATGGATAGGCTAAAAATAAAATACCGTGGCTACAAAAATTATGGCAGTGGGGATGGGACCACTCTTTTTTGTGTTTTATTTTGATACATAGTCCGTGTAAAATATTTTTATACAACTCTTCTATAAAATCCAAAATCTAAAACCCTAACCCTAACACCCTAGATTCTAAACCCTAAACTCTAACCTTAAACCTTAAATTCTAAACCTTACAACCTAAACCCCTAAACTAAACTCCTAACTCCTAAATTTAAAAAGCACGTGTAAACTTTAATTTACACGGACTATATATCAAACTTTTTATTTTTTTTAACAAGTCATATATGAACCAAACAAGTTTGTTATAGTCAAAAGCTGCGCAAAGTTGGCGTGTTTGAGATAAAAGAAGACTAAGGTTAGGAAATAATTGAAAAATCATTTTTTTTTCATGAAAAATGAATGAATCTAGAATCATGAATTAAATCTTAGACCTTGGTCATTACAGTCATCATGTAATCTATCTAAAACCATATATAGAGATTTAAGGAACATTTTAACCCAACAAGTGGTCTCAGTGAATAAACGGACGATGTTCATCCTAAGAGACCAAGATTCAACCCTTCTATCTACAAGGTTCATCCTAGGAGACCAATGTTCAATCCCTCGATCAACCGAATCACCAAGAGAGTTGAATTTGCTTCTCGAATGAATCGGATAAAATCGAAAAGAATAGTGGACAATATTGCACGATGATTTTAGAGTAGTTCGACTACTCAACCGAGTCTACATCAACTACCTTAACACACCACTAAGGATTTCCCAATTCACTACAATGAATTCTTCCTTTTGAGGCCAAAGGGATAACCTTACAACCCTATCTTTTCAATGGCTAAGATAGAACTACTCTAGTTTTCCTTAAGCTAAAATAAAACCTCTCCCTTTTACAAGGTAATTTGTGTAAACAATTACAACGTCACAAGGTGAGTGCTTACAAGATTAAACTCACAAGAGTGTAAAGAATAAAACAATGAAAAAACACTCTTTATACAATATATACAAGAGAAATGAAGAATAAAAGACTTAAAAGCTATTTCTCTTGATCATGAAGCTTGGATATGTTGTCTTACCATCTTCAAGTGTCCCAAGCTTGCTTTTATAGAGTGTAATGATATTCTAGCAGTTTATGACCGTAGGGGATGTTTTGGAACCTTTGGGAAGTCATAAAGCCGAGCTTTGAATTTCCACATGCACAGAGGTTTCGAAACCTCTAATAAAGGTTTCAAAACCTTAAGGAGGATTTGAAAAATATAGCCGTTACGAAGCCATGGTCCTTTGCTAAGGTTTCAATTCCAGGCCATTATGCCCTAAAGGTTTCGAAACCATCAAATAGAGGTATTGAAACCTTTTGTAAAAACATGAAAATTTGGCTATCTTTTGACTCTTTAAGGTATATAAACATAGTGGAATGAGTCAAAACATTAAGAAAACATTTAAAACACATTTTCAAGTTTTGAGGACTTTTGAATGATTTTTTAAATCTTAAAACAAGTCCAAAACATTTTTCACATAATTTGTTATATCAAAATATTTTCTCAACATGGTGAATTGGCAATTAAAAATTTGGTGGAAGCAAAAGAAAATTGACACAATAATTTTTGGTTCGACCTTCTCAATAAGGTTTACATCCACTACCTTAGCTATCTACACTAAGGATTTCTCAAACCCACTAGATTTGCTTTCCTATTGAGACTCAAGGAGATAACCTTACAGTTCCCTTATGATTTATACCCCAAAACCTTAAGAACACTATCAAAGAGAATTACAAATTTAGCAAACTAAGAAAACCTCACAAAGGCAGAATGTTTGTACAATTTAAGGATCACTCAACCCCAAACACTTGAGTAAAAAGATTACAATAAAGAAAACTCAAGTGGCTTTACAAGAATTTGACAAATAAAGCTCAAAGATGTTCGATGTGTGCTTGAATGCTTTAGACTTGTTGAATTGTTGTTGAAGAAGAATTGGAGACTTGGTTTTATACCTCCTCATTGATTTCTAACCGTTTGAGTAGTTGGGATATTGATTATAGCCGTTGAGCTTCATTTTTCCCACAATAAATAATGTCTGGCAACTAGAGGTATCGGTAGTCGAGAGCTCGTATCGGTACCTGCCATAAGAAGAAAGAGCCATTGCAACAAAGGGGTATCGATACGCGGTCAGCCGTATCGATACGGAGTGACTATTTTACAAGGGTATCAATACGTTCTGTACCGTATCGATACCGATTTTGCTCATTGGAATCCTTGGAAGTTTTGGTTGAAAAACCGTATAGACACGCCCATAAGGGTATCAGTACGAGTAACTGATTTTCAAAAGTTATGGTTCCAATAAAATTGACAAGGCAACGATCGAATAATAAATGCAAAGATTTACAAAATCTTTAAACCCCGTATCGGTACGCTAAAGGCCGTACCGATACTCAAAAGCAATTTGGTTTATAGTTTCAAAAAGACGTACCGATACGTCTAAGGCCATATCGGTACCCTATAGCCATTAAACATAAAACAATTTTCCAGTAGCGAAAAACTGTATCGGTATGCTATAGGCCGTACTGATACTCAAATACCAAATTGGCTATTTTGAGTACCAAAACATTTAGGAAAACTTTAGGGATTTAAGTTTTGACTTAGGAAAAATTTAAGTTTGTATGTCTGTCAATTTAGTGAGTCAATTGAGTACTTTAAAAATTTATTTCTTTTTATAAATTAGTCATTGTTATATCAAAATAAAATATAGGTTTAACAATCTCTCATTTTTTATATAACAAAACCAAAATAAATTTTTAGTTCACTCCCCCTTTCTTTAAGACTAAAAGATAATTTGTTTTTGAAAAACTGTTGAAAATAATTATCTTACTTCTCCCATTTTTGTTAAATCAAAATCAATAGGAAAAAAATAAACACAAGTATAAAGCAATATAACTCAAAAGATAATCAAACAACATAGATATTATAAATTTAAAGCATAATATTCAAGAAATAAAATCCAACTTAAACTTAAAAACACAAACCAAACATAATAATATCATAGGAAATATCAAAAGAAACAAGGGTACATAAACTCAAATCCTAATAGAAAATATGATATGATATGGAATGAGATACAAAGCCTAAGAGTTGTCCTCTTCATCATTATCCTCATCTTCGTCTTCCTCATTGTTGTCTCCAAGAGCATGTCCACGCTATTTCGTATGAAAAACGGTAAGAGTCATATTCATAGAGGCCACAGATGCTCAATGAAGGTCACTCTAGCATCCATAGAAGCTAATCGAGTATCAATGACGTCGAAACGAGTATCCATGGTGGCAAACATCCCATCAAGGTAAGACATAAGTGTATCAATGTAAGGTTGAGCAACCGGAGCAACAAGAACATTCTCAACTGGATCAACTTGAGCACCACCGAAAAGATCCGCATTGCAAACCCATTATCCATTGTAAAAAATGAACTTGGCTCGCCAGAGAGACTTGTCATCAATAGGGTTAGTGAGAGTCACTCCAAGATCAAGAGAACAATCTATCTCAAGCTTATGGAAGATGAAGCTAAAAACCGTACCATAGTTGAAAGATGTGACAAGGGTGGTATGGCGGTTGTTAACTATATAGACCAACTAGGCAAAGATGATTTGGGCAAGGTTTGGGCATTTTCTCTCACGAAAATAATGTAGCCAAAAGTCATCCACCATACAAATAGTGAACCACTTGTCGTCGGATGGTCAAAACCACCAAGTGATGAGAAAATAAAGGAAACGCTCATGGGCATCGAAGAACTGATACTGAGCCACTATAAGTTTGACCAAGAGAATGTTCAACATCAATTATTATGTCTTCCATCCCCAAAAGACTAGTTATCTTTGTAGAATCAAGAGTAAATTTCTTTCCCTATAAGATAGGATCAAGAACTATGGTTTTGGTTTTCTCTCGATTTAAAATACACCGGGCATTTGAGTAAAAAATACGAACAAGATTTTTTTAAAGAATGTCGGGTATGTTTAAAAAATTCATAAACTTCCATTTACTAATTAAATGAAGATATCAAAAATTAAATTCATTGGAGCATATATAGGCATAATCAACAACTCACTCACGATGGATTTTGAATGTTTGAAATTGTTTAAAATAATCCATAGTAGTAGGATATTCTGGTTTACTAAAACAATGGATAAAAAGTTGGTTAAGGTTGGGTTTGGTACCATTGTTACCAGGATTGGGATTGGAAGAACTAGCACTCATATCATTTCTATATCTCTTTTTAGGAGGCATGGTTAAAAACCTGCAAAATTCAAACCACAAAAATATATGTATGCAAACACATCAAATTCAATCCAATAATTCAATCTAATGATCAAGGTATGATAAAAATCTATATTGTATAGTTTAAAATCATATACAAATATAAAGAAAAATTTTAATAACTTTAAAACTTGAAGATTGAAAAATAAAATATACGAGTATAATTATATATTCAAATAAAAAAATTTAGTTTTGAAAAAGTTTATATAAAATCTTTGAAAACATGGATATATACATCCTAGATATACAAAAATTATGCCTAAAAGCTATACAAATATAAAGAAATTTGGAATAGTAAGAAAATAGGTTTTTACTTTGAATATGGATAATGGATGAATGAGGACATGTTGTGCACAAAGATTGGGTTTGATGTTTAGAGTAAAAGCCCTCAAATATTTTGAAGTAATTTGATGAAAAACCTAGAGGTTTGGATGGTTTTTATAGAGTTTTGATGCCTAGGGTTTTTAATAAAAAGAGATTTACTTTATTTTGAAATAAGAAAGCCTATTTAATGGCTGCAGCTCACACGTACCGATACACACTTTATGCGTACTAAAACTGCATACTAGTATGGTATAACTGTTGCGTGTTTTGAGTGCTACACAAATGTGCTAGCGAACACGTCGCAAGTAATAAAGTGATGAATATAGAGTATCGTCTCCACAGGGACTGGTCTGAAGGACTTGGACTCTTAACTCCTTGCACTAAAATAAAAGAATAGTTGTGATGATAGATTGTGATAGAAAAATAAAACAAATAACTAAAGATTGTAAAGGAAACAAAGTAATCAATGAGAGATATGGTTGGATTATTAGGATTGAGAGTATGCCATATGAGTTGCTTTGGCAAGTTGAATGCTGGAGGTAAGTGCAATGCTGAGGCACGTAGATTGTCGTGGCAAGTAATTGACTAGGCAAGTAGTTTGCTGGAAGTAGGACTCCAGTGAAATGCAATTGCAAGTGGTTGAGTCTGAGTAGGAATCTTTTCGACAAATGGTTGCCCTGGCAAGTTAATTGTTACGGCAAGTGCGATGTTGTGGCAAGCCAGTTGTGTCTCTAATGCTCGGCAGAGTGTTCTTCACTACCTTCATGTTATTTCTAACTTGAAGGGCTGACGCTTGCACAAATCCTGGTGATATGTCTGTCACACGTTACTTTACCAAGAATGAACATCATCTTTCCTCAAACTCTTGTTAGCTGTTTGAAATTCTCCCCGTCGCTAAGCTCCTTCACTTTGTCACTTTTTGAAAACTTGGTTCAAGAGGGAATTGGTTCCCTTCAGCTCTCGCAATGTTAGAAAACCCAGATTCAATTCAGTCTGTTGATCTCCATCAACTCTCGTAATGTTTGGAAATCAACTCGGTTGAGGAACCTCCAATGGCTGTCACTTCATTAGAATGATTCTTTCTCAAGAATCCTTCATTTATCTTGCTCTCCCTTGTGTTGTCACTGATTTAGGGATTTGAGTTTCAACAAATGATTCTCACTCAAGTGTTTATCTCTAAACTGCTCAATTTGCAAGAATAAAAATTGAATCAACATTGTGCATTTAACTTTAAACCAAAATCAAATCATCCATACAAAATCCTCTCAAAACCTAATAACCCAAACCATTTAAGTTTAGTTAATGATCGGGTGAAAAGAAAATACAAAGAAATATTTCCCCAACATGAAGGGTGATGTACGATTAGAGAAATTGAAGAAGAGAGGAGATGAGCTCCTCAATCCAATCACTCCCACGACCAGCTTTCCCTTTATCTCTCCTTCTCGATTTGATTTACCCAATTTCCTCTTCCCCAAAAATCGACTCTTTCTTCATGTGTTTCGATCCTTTAAATAAGTGTGGATGAGAGTTTGTTGCGTGAAAATTTGGTGGAGATAGGTCTTCCATTTTGAATTTCGAATGTGGAAAATAATGTTGCTGATAAATAAATAAAAATTGGGGATTTATCCTTTGTATTTGAATTTGAATTGGGCGGTTAGAGATCCTAACTGCTTTGATCCCTTAAATGCCATTGCAAACTTTGACAATTGGCTCGGCAATTCGTCCTGCACACAAACGAGAAAAAGAGCAATATTTTTTTTTAAAAAAAGTAATAAAATGTCGACCAAGCACATTGAACTAGGAAACTATGAACTTATGCATGAATGACTACAAATGCAACTAACATGAGCTTAAGGCTAACAATAATGTGAGTAAAAAGGGTAGAAAAATAGTACTTTTACACACTTATCAAACCCTAAACTCAAACTATTGCTTTCCCTTAAGCAATGCAAAACTAACAAGCATGTGCCAAGGCATTTCCCAAACATGAACAAGTTGCATACCTGACTTCAATCCTCCGAACCGGGGCAACTAGCATTAATTACCTTTTGTGACTTTGGGCAAAATATAGAAAGATCACTCAAAATTCAGTATGATGCAAGTGAAGTGTGTGTGTAGCCATGTACAAGTTAATCATAGGAGTTCCAATCAAAACCTTAGTTTTATTAACTTGCCGAGGCAAGCGATCTAACTAGAGCCAGTTTTGGGCACCTCTAGTAATCCTTCTTCTTTTTATTCATATACTAGAGCCAGTTCCAGGCACCTCTAGCATTTGCAAGATCCCTAAGACTAGTGCCAAATGGCACCTCTAGCTAAGGTTCATTGTTCATCATTTTTTGGCTAAAGCTAGTTTCGGGCACCTCTAGCATTTTTTTAATATTTTCTTACCTAAAGTTCACTAGGTTTTCCTAAATTAACAAGTCACAACAATGTTTATTAAAGCTACATCATAACAAAATCCTAAGCAACTTTCCATGCTAAGCCTAGAGTCAAAAGTTCTCTTAATCTAATGCCGTGGCAAATAAATCGTCATCAGATATCACAGCAGGTTATTAACAAGTTCAATCTGACAAATTATCATGGAAAGTGACACTAATTAAAAACAAATGAATGCAAGTGCAACTAAACATGAAACAAACAAGACAATCCCCCTAAACTCGAGGAAAGCATTGTCCTCAATGCATGAAAACAAAAAACGAAAAAATAAAAATGCAAATGATAGTCAGAGAGGTCATCACCTCTAGCTCATGATTTCTTGGTGGCCATGTGCTTAACACATTTTCCAGTGCATACATGTTGCTATCTTTCTAGTGTTACAGGGGTTGAAATTTCAGTCTCCTCTACCTCTTCCTCCAGATCACCCATCATGTCGGCTTCTTTAAGTGGTTAAGCTTTACGCTTTGTTGGTTTCTGTGGTAGCTCATTCGATTGTGAGAACATCAACTGTGTGGAAATGGTGTCTTCAAAATCTACAGGATCAAAAAATGGTTCAATTTGCATAGTTTCAGTCACTGATTGCTTACCTTTATTCTTGGCATCAGTTGCCGTGGTAGTTTCCTTCTTGGATGGGCCAGATTTGCCAGCCTCACTTGCCGTGACAAGTAACTCTTTAGGGAACAAGGGGAATGGTACTTGGCAATCAGGGTACTTCTCTAAGATGATTTGTGATAGTGCAACATCCTAATCCTTGATATACCGCATGACCTGTATCTCTCGCTCCTTCATGAGCTCTAACTTTTCCAACAAAGGACGTACTAGATCGACTACCCTTTGAGAACTTACCGAGGCAAACTCTTTTGGAGCAGTGTCTTTTTTTGTGGCATGTGCACTTATCGGGGCAACTGGGATAGTTGGTTTTGGTCATGGAATTCCTTCTTGCATTACTCGCATGTACTACGCCTTTGTCTACCCACTTTGCTTCGGTATTCGTTCATCGGTTGGTCCGATTAGTATCTTCTCTTTCCCACACAAAATAGTTATTAAATTGGGAAAATATAAGGCTTCTATGTCCTTTTTATTGCATGCATAAATTTCATTCACAATTATTTGCCCAACATTGATAACACACTTGTGAAGAATAGAGTGTAACAATAACAATCGTGACAACGAAATAATGGTGTTGTGTGTGGTAGGCATTAAATGTCTTAATAAAATTAATCCACAACTTAGCTTCAGGTTTTAACATAATAAGGTTTATCGTTCCTTTGAGTTCTCCCTTGTTCCATTCCATTCCTTCCAAGGTAAGATCCTTCAAAACTTGGTCCATCTTCTTGCGAGTCACATTCTCCACGAACTTTGCATGTTCATCTTCTTTGAAAAACAAGCCATAATAGGCGTTGATGGTAGTAGCATTGAGGAGAATGACCCTACCACGTAAAAAAACGACCGGGTTATCTAGACTAGAAACATGAGAGTAAAATTCTCTTACCCATGAGACGTTCATTCCGACCGGTTGTTCACAAAAAAATGGCCATTTATGACTTTTGATCGTGGCATATATGGAATCCTCAAGACTATAACTCGGGTGTGGCATGTCATAGGCGTGCGTGAGGGACAGATTTCATCCATGGTTTTCAGGTTTGTAGACATGATTTCGATGAAGAAAAGAAAAACTCAAAAATTCAAAAATAGAGAAAAAAAGTATGAAGCAGATGAAGTGAATGTGAGAGAGTAAATGAATGTGAGAGATGAAAGGTTGGTGTTATATTGGTGAAGTAAATGACAAGTGATGGAAAGGTGAAAGGTTGAATGATGTCTCACCAATGGGTGAAAAAGCATACAATGATGGAAAGGGGAAGAGTGGTGCGACTAGAGTAGAAAAATAAATGAAATAATTCTAGGGTTTGAACAAAATTAGGTATTTAAACCTAGAATACCCTACCGGCCCTTTGATCTCTCCTAAAAAAAATTCCCAACACTTCTTCAATTCTTCTCCAATTTAAACTCTTGACCTAAAAAAATAAAAAAGATAAAGATTAAAATAAAATAAAAATAAATAAAAAGAGAAAAAAAATTCAAATTTAAAAAAAAAAGAAATAAGAGAAATATAAATAACACAATTTAAAGTCAGAAAATAATAAACAACCTAACTAACCGAAAATAACAAATTAAAAATTTAAAACCAAAAAGTATAAATAATCAAAAATTTAAATCACCAAAATAAATAATAAAAAATCAAAACAAATTAAAATAACAAAAATCCAAAAATAACAAGTCAAAAAATGAAAAATTCTTAGCGAGAGCATTTTCATGCATCTCCCAAGGAGATTGTGAGCTTGTCTCTCTCAACATGGCTTCTAATATAGTGCTTTAATCTTTTCCCATTGACCTTGAACTCAATTTCATTCTTGCTTGATCGAATCACAATATCCCCATGGGAGTAAGGTTTAACCGCTCGAATGGTCCAGTCCATCTTGATTTAAGTTTACCTGGAAAAAGTTTAAGGTGTGAATTATAAAGAAGCACCATTTTCCCTGGCAAGAATTGCCGTGGCAAAATCTTTCTGTCATGCCAGCGTTTTATTGTTTCCTTGTACAGCTTGGCAGTGTCATACGCAGATGCGCGAAACTCTTCAATCTCATTCAGGTCCAACAAACATTTGTCCAGCTTTCTCCCATTCTATATTCATTGTTGAGATGGCCCAATAAGCTTTATGCTCGATCTCTATAGAAAGGTGGTAAATTTTTTCGTAGATGAGTCTATATGGAGTCGTGCCTAAGGGTGTCTTATATGCGGTTCGATAAGCCCAAAGAGCATCATCTAGCCTCTCAGACCAATCCTTACATGAAGGATTTAAAGCTTTCTCCAAAATAATCTTCAATTCTTTGTTAGAGATCTCGTCTTGCCTATTGGTTTGCGGGTGATATGCTGTGGCAATTTTATGGGTAACCCCAAAGCGTAGCAACACCTTGGCAAAATGCTTACCCTCATCACTAATAATCGTGAGCTCCAAACCATGAGAATATGTTCTTTTGTAGAAATCTTTGAACAGTCTTTGCATTATTTCTAGGGGTTGCAATTGCTTCAACCCACTTGGACGCATAGTCCACAACGAGTAGAATATAAAGGTTGCCATATGATGATGGAAAGGGCCCTAAAAGTCAATGCCCCAAACAACAAACAATTCTACCTCAAGGATGTTTTGCAATGGTATCTCATACCATCTTGAGATATTCCTGATTCTTTGACAACGATCACATTGCTTGAAAAACTCACGCGCATCTTTGTAGAGAGTAGGCCAATAAAAGGCTGACTGCAAAACTTTTGCTTCTGTGCGAGTTCCTCCAAAATGACCTCCATAGGATGACGGGTGACATTATTAGAGTATATTTTTCTGCTACTCCTTAGGAATGCATCTTCTCATAACCTGATCTGCACATTGTTTAAACAAAAGAGGCTCGTCCTAACGATAATGCGTAGCATTATGTAAGAACCGCTTCTTTCCCTGATAAGAAAGATCACGAGGTAAAATACCACTTACAATAAAATTCACTATATCAGCATACCAGGGAATTGCCTTGGCAATTAGTAGCTGTTCATCTAGGAACGTGTTATGGGTCTCCAAGTGGTCATATATGTCTTTGTTTCCTTCAAGTTCGGGTAAGCAGTCAACAATCTGAGTTTCTACATCAAAGTTGAACTTTGTCGTGGCTTCTATTGCTTGGCATTCTTCTGGATCGTCAGTATCCTTGAACGTTTTGAATACTCTGAGTGTAACGTGCTATTCATTCACCCTCATGATGAGTTTTGCTCTTTTAACGTCGATCAAAGTCCTCCCTGTTGCTAAGAATGGTCTCCCAAGAATGATGGGTGCAAACCCATCTACTTTACAGTCCAAAAAAATAAAATCACCATGGAAAATAAACTTATCAACTCTTACTAGAATATCTTCGATTTTCCCTTAAGATGCACATATTATCTGTCAGCAAGCTACATCATAACTGTGGTGGGTCTCGTCTTGCCTATGCCTAATCGTTGAAACATAGATTTGGGCATAAGATTTATGCTTGCTCCAAGGTCACATAGAGCTTTTATGATATAATGCTCGCAAATGGAACATGGTATTGTGAAACTACCTGGATCTTTAAGCTTAGAGGGCGATTGGTTGTGTAACAGAGCCATGCATCTTTCTGTCAAGGAAACTGTCTCAAATTCACTCAACCTCTTACACTTTGATACGATTTCTTTAAGGAACTTAGCATAATTCGACATCTGTTCGATTGCCTCGACCAGTGGTAAGCTGATGTGAACTTGTTTAAGAATGTCAAGGAACTTCTTAAACCGGTACTCATTCTTCTTCTTCTTTAACCTTTTTGTAAATGATGGTGGCGGTCTGTTCTCTTTCTCTTTACTTATCTCGACTGGATTAGTTGTAATAGATGGACTTGCCGCGGTATATGGAATCGCCTTGGCATTCACTTTTGATGACTCTTCTTTATCAGTCAACATATGCTCATCCTCCTCGGGTTGGATGGGATCTTTGCCCACCTTTGCTCCGCTTCTGGTAGTGCTTACTTTACACTGATCATGGCTTGAACCTTGTGCAACTTCAATATTGTTGGGTAAGGTTCCCTGTGGCCTCGTGCTTAGAGCTTGGGCACACTGTCCAACCTGAGTTTCTAAAGACTTAATTGCTTCTTCTTGACTCTGTATATGAATTTTTATCCCGTTCATAAAAGAGTCAGTCTTTTTCATGAAATTTCTAGTTTCAGCCATATAAGATTCAATTTTAAGCATAAAAGCATTGAAAGTGATTTCCAATGAACTAGCTATTGATTGTTGATGCGGTAATTGATTATGTTGCCGTGGCATGCTCTGTTGGAATCCTGATGCTTTAGTATTCTATCGAGATGTATTGTTGTATCCATTCTGATTATTCTATGAGAAGTTTGAATGTTGCTTCCATCCCAGATTATATGTGTTGGAGTATGTATTGTCATTTCTGTTAGTTTTCAACGTAAAAACTGGTTTTTTGGGTTCTGTGAACACTTAGAAGAATCATGGTTATCATTACAAAAGTCACAAGATGAATCCACTGCCTTTACTTTCTGTGTTTTGCTAGGACGCTGTAGAATCTTAACCATATTGGTTAATGCGGCCAATTGTGCTGAGATGGCATCAATTGAATCAAGCTAAATTATTGTGGCATATCGCCCTGCTTGTCCCCTCCTAGCGATTGGAAATTGATAGTCATTGTTGACAAGTCTATCAAGAATCTTAAACGCTTCTTCTGGTGATTTATCTATGAGCGTTCCATTTGCCGAGGAATGTAGCATTATTCTAGTTGGTGCATTGACTCCATTATAGAATATCACTACTTGCGTCTATTCTCGAAATTTGTGTATAAGACACTTACGAATAAGCTCTTTGTAATGATCCCAATCCTTATACATAAATTCTTCATCTGGTTGACGGAAAGAAGTGATATCATTACG
Organism: Hibiscus mutabilis; assembly: GCA_019671005.1. NCBI lineage: Eukaryota > Viridiplantae > Streptophyta > Magnoliopsida > Malvales > Malvaceae > Hibiscus > Hibiscus mutabilis. Next base: position 12,100,432 of record CM033724.1, on the reverse strand, counting down.
CAATTTATCTGTCATGCTAGTAGAATTGTACCTGTCAGGGAAACTTCAGCATAGATCTGTCCAAGATTCTAGAGTGTCTGGTGATATGCTATTGAACCATGTTATTGCCCTATCCCTTAGTGAATAGGGAAAAATTCTAATTCTAATGACATCCTCATGGACTCCTTGCTGTTTGAAAGAATCGCAAACCTCTAAGAAAGATCTTAGATGTTGCCTAGCATCTTATTTTACTGAGCCAGAAAATTGCCTAATTGAATTTAGCATTTTGAACATTACGAGATACAATTCAAAGTTTGTGGCTTGAATCTCAGGAGTAGTAATTCTTATATTTAGATCACCAAGGTCTGGTAGTAAGTGATCTCGAATGGGTCTATGTTATACTCAAACTGGTTGATCTGCTACGGTTGCATTGCCTCCTGTCACAGCATTCTGCTTGCCATTGGCAATAGGATATGCCAAAATTGTGCGTAGTTCTTTTCTTCTCTTACGGAGTACACGTTTAATCTAAGGTTCAAGTGGATAGTTTTATGTTGTTAGTCTTGCCCTGGTCATACACAGATGCAAAACCAAAGGGTGTTAGCCACTTGAAACAAATAGAATAAACTAAAAAAATAAAAATAAATAAATAACGCAAGAAATTAGTGATGAAATCGCTATTGCCAGTCCCTGGCAACGACACCAAAAACTTGTTGCGTTTTTGAGTGCTACACAAATGTGGAGGTGAACACGTCGCAAGTAATAAAGTGATGAATATAGAGTATCATCTCCACATAGACTGTTCTGAAGGACTTGGACTCTTAACTCCTTGCACTAAAATAAAATAATAGTTGTGATGATAGATGGTGATAGAAAAATAAAACAAATAACTAAAGATTGTAAAGGAAAAGAAGTAATCAATGAGAGAGTTGGTTGGATTATTAGGATTGAGAGTATGTCGGATGAGTTGCTTTGGCAAGTTGAATGCCGGAGGCAGGTGAAATGTTGAGGTAAGTAAATTGGCATGGCAAGTAATTGCCCAGGCAAGTAGTTTGCTGCAAGTAGGACTCTCCGTGACCAGTAAAATGCAATTCCAAGTGGTTGAGTCGGAGTAGGACTCTTCTCGGCAGATGGTTGCCCTGGCAAGTTAATTGTTGCGGCAAGTGCGTTGCCGTGGCAAGACAGTTGTGTCTCCAATGTTCGGCAGAGTGTTCTTCATTGCCTTCATGTTATTTCTAACTTGAAGGGTTGACGCTTGCGGAAATCCTGGTGATACGTCTGTCACACGTTACTTTACCAAAAATGAACACTGTCTTTCCTTAAACTCTTGTTAGCCGCTTGAAACTCTCCCCGTCGCTAAGCTCCTTCACTTTTTCACTTTCTGGAAACTTGGTTCATGAGGGAATTGGTTCCCTTCAGCTCTCGCAATGTTAGGAAACCCAGATTCAATTCAGTCCGTTGATCTTCATCAACTCTCATAATGTTTGAAAATCACTCGGTTGAGGAACCTCCAATGGCTGTCACTTTATTAGAATAATTCCTTCTCGCGAATCCTTCATTGATCTCACTCTCGCTTGTGTTGTCACCGATTTAGGGATTTGAGTTTCAACAAATGATTCTCACTCAAGTGTTTATCTCTGAACTACATAATTTGCAATAACAAGAATTGAATCAACATTGTGCATTTAACTTTAAACCAAAATCAAATCATCCATACAAAATCCTCTCAAAACCTAATAACCTAAACCTTCTAAGTTTAGTTCATGGTCGGGTGAAAAGAAAATAAAAAATATTTCCCCAACATGAAGGGTGATGTGCGATTAGAGAAATGAAAGAATGGAGGAGATGAGCTCCTCAATCCGATCACTCCCACTATCAGCTTTCCCTTGATCTCTCCCTTTCAATCCGATTCACCAAATTTCCTCTCCCAAAATTGTCTCATTCTTCATGTGTTTTAGATCTTTCAAATAGGTGTGGATGAGAGTTTGTTGCGTGAGAATTTGGTGGAGATATGGCTTCCATTTTGAATTTCAAATGTGGGAGATACTGTAGCTGATTATCCTTTGCATTTGAATTTGGCGGTTGGAGATCCTAACCACTTTGATCCCTTCAACACCATGGCAGACTTCAAAAATTAGCTCGACACATAAACGAACAAAAGAGCAGCATTTTTCTACAAAAGTAATAAAATGAACGACTAAGCACATTGAACTAGGAAACTACGAACTTAAGCATGAATGACTACAAATGAGCTTAAGTCTAACAATAATGTGAGTAAAAAGGGTACGAAAAACAGTACTTTTACACACTTATCAATAACTTCATACCGATCCTCTACTCATATCAGTAAAGACTAATCTATACCGAAATGCTTCCCCTAATGCCTGTATCGATACAACTACCCCCGTATCGATACCCTTTGACCAAATTTGATAGATTTGGTTGCAAAAGACCCAAAAATTTGATTTTACTCGAATCGAAATGCATAAGTAAGTTTAAGATCAAAACAAGGTTCTAAGGTTTAAGAAAGGCTAGTAAGCCCTAACTCTCTCCTAAGAGACCAAAACTCTCTTTATCTTAAAGGTTTGGTAAAGATATCCACTAGTTGGTGTAAGGTGTCTACATACTCTAAATGTAACACCCTAAAAATAAAATTTGGGAGTTAAAAACCTAAAACCCTAGCTATTTAATTTGGTTATTAATTGATTTTAATTCAGATTAGTGATCTAAGGCTATTTATCTGCTATTTTTCCCATTTCAGCAGCTGCATACCATCCCTCTCCCTCTCAAAATTCTTCGATCAAAACTTTTGAGCTCGAATTCCTTCAACCAAATTGCTTGCCAAGTGGTCGAGAAGTCGATTTTGGGTGGTGGGAAGTAAAAAGATAGACAATGGACACAAGGATTTATAGTGGTTCAAGCTTCTAACAAGCTCTATATTCACTACCTTAGCTCCCCACTAAGGATTTCCCAAATCCACTAAGATTTTTTCTCTTTTAACAAGGCTTAGGAGGCAACCTTTACAACCTAGACTCAATTACCAAGTCTAGCATCCAAAGCTTACAACCCAAACTTTGGGAATCCTCTCAAACAAAGAAATAAAGCAAACAAGAATCCTCTCTACAAGTAGATGTTTGCACTCTTTTAAGCACTCACCCAAACCTAAAACACTTGAGCAAATCTAACAATTAAAGCTCACAAGTGTTGTCTATACAAAGAATGAGAATTTAAAGCCCTAAGACAATTTTGGGATCATAATGTTGTTGACAATAAGATCATTAGTTGTTGCTGAAGCTTGAAGGGTCCTTTTATAGTCCCAATTGAGTTCCTAGCCGTTGGAGATCGTTGGAGACTAAATTTCCTGCAATAAATACAGTTTTGGTGCTATCCGTATCGGTACAGCTACTAGCCGTTACGCTCAGTTTTGCTAACCGTAGTGAAACACCTTGAGCCGTATCGGTACGCCATGTCGATACGCCTTGGTCTATTTCGGTACGCCCTACAATTTAAATAGACGTTGGGAAATAGCCATTGGAGAGGTTGAAAACTAGATTGGTACGCTTCGTGGCGTATCGAAACGCTCCATTTCGTATCGAAATCTTTTCAATTTAGTCCAAAACTATTTTTCAATTATCATATCAAAACATAGATCCTAACAATCTCCCCATTTTTTATATAATAAAACCAACTTGAAAATTTGTTTTTAAGATTCTCCACTTAGTAAAAATAAAATTTGAATAAGAGACTAATTGTTCAAAAACTTATAAGCTACCCCTTATTCGTTTGAAAAATCAATTTTTCAAAGCTATCTCTCCCCCTTTTTGTTATATCAAAAATGGTTTAAACTTTAAAGACCAATACCAATGGAGAGTTAAACAATTTGACAAAAATGAATTTTGTTTTAAAATAGGCTCCCCCTTACCCAAGCATCATTCAAATGTTAGTCCAACATGTATGATTAACTAGTTGAATTAAAATAAAATAAATCAAATTAAAAAAAGAACAAGAATTCAACTAATTTTACCACACTTGAAACAAAGGGGGGATGTGAAGCCTTCATTCTTCAAGTGTTTATTCTTGTGTGTATAGAGCTCCCCCTCAATCTTATCACTTGTTGATCAAAGCTCCATCACACCTACAAAAGACAATCATTTGATATTTGGTATCCAAATTGCTTTGGATCCATAGGCGTTAATAGCACTTAGTTTAGTCCCCTTAGGAATCCATTTTTCAATTTCATCCTTTTTAGTTGAAGTAATTAGTCCTTTTGGGACCCAAATACTTCTAAAAACTTTTCCATTAAAAAATATAGGGGCACTTGATTGTCTAACATAAAAGTTTGATTTTCCAAAATCATTTTTCTTTTGAAGTTCATTGGAAATCAAAACTTTTTCTTTCTTAAGATCATCTACTTTAATTTGATGATCTTTTTCTTTCTTTTGAAGCAAATTTTGTAAGTTTAAAACTTTAAGCTCAAAATCTTTTATTTTTGTTTCAAACTCCAAATTGGTTTTCATAAGCAAATCATTTTCGATTTTCAATTTTGAAATCATCTTTTTATTTTTTTTGAAAAAAAAGTCTTGAACTCAAAAACCAACTTGTCATAGGCTTCTTGTAACTCATCAAATGTGTATGAATTTGAATAGGATGAGTTAGAAGTTACCTCTCCCTCTTGGAGGGCCATCATGCATAGGTGGGCTACTTCATCCTCATCAGTGGAGTCTTCATCACTCCATGTAGCCACATATGCTTTCTTTGATGATGGTCCCTTCATGTTGAAGTGAGGGCAATCAGATTTGGTATGCCTCGTTTTCTTGCATTTCGAGCACTTCTTTGATTCATGCTTGGATACTTCTTTGTTGCTCTTTATGAATCGGGCCAATTCCTTGAAGAGATAGGCCATCTCTTCATCTTCACTTTCCTCCTCACTTGATTCTACTTGTTGGCTTGTGGAGGGTTGTAGAGCAATGATGTTGACATTGATTCATTGCTTTTGAATTATCTTCTCCTTCTCCCTCTTCAAGGGTAGAGATATCATCTAATGGGCGAGAAGAAACCATACGAGCTCTTCAAGTTTGAGCTTCTTTAGGTCTTTGACTTCAATAATGGTCGTCTTCTTGCTCTTTTATAATTCTGGAAGTGAATAAATCAACTTTCGAACGAGCTTCTCTTCCGGAATCTCTTCTCCAAGACTTTTGAGTTGATTGATGATTGTAGAGAACTGATCGAACATGCTCTTGATGTCTTCATATGTGTCATTCTTGAAGTTTTTGTATTCGAGGTTGAGTAGACCAATCTTTGTTTTTTTCACCTCATTCTTCCCTTTATGGATTGCTTCAAGTTTGTCCCATAACTCCTTGACACTCTCACAAGAAGATACTTTCGCATAATCTTCCGGGCCTAATGCACAAAATAGAATGTGTAAAGCCTTGCAATTGAGGTCAAACATGCTCTTGATGTCTTCATATGCATCAATCTTGAAGTTTTGTATTTGAGGTTAAGTAGACCAATCTTTGTCTTCTTCACCTCATTCGTCCGCTTCAAGTTTGTCCCATAACTCCTTGGCACTTTCACAAGAAGATACTTTCGCATACTCTTTTGGGCTTAATTAACAAAATAGAATGTGCAAAGCTTTGCAATTGAGCTCTATCTTCTTGTGATCTTCTGCGTTTCACTCCACCTTGCTCTGATTTGACAAGAGCGGTCTATCTTCAACTATGTCCCAAAGACGGTAGTATTTGCTCTTTATGAAGAACATTATTCTATACTTCCAAGAAGTATAGTTGTCACCGTTGAAGAAAGGCAATTTGTCGATAGATAATGCCATGGAAGTCGGTTGACTTGTTTGTTTGTCGAGCTTGCCGGATTGCCTCAATATGTGGTTAAGCTCTCTCGATTGAGCCTCACTCTAATTCCAATTGTTGAGCTCTAATTCCTTCAACTGAGTTGCTTGCCAAGTGGTGGAGAAGTCAATTTTGGGTGTTAATAGTGGGAAGTAAAAAGATAGACAATGGACACAAGGATTTATAGTGGTTCAAGCTTCTAACAAGCTCTACATCCACTACCTTAGCTCCCCACTAAAGATTTCCCAAATCCACTAAGATTTCTTCCCCTTTTAACAAGGCATAGGAGGCAACCTTTACAACCTAGACTCAATTACCAAGTCTAGTATCCAAAGCTTACAACCCAAACTTTGGGAATCCTCTCAAACAAAGAAATAAAGCAAACAAAGAATCCTCTCTATAAGTAGATGTTTGCACTCTTTTAAGCACTCACCCAAACCTAAAACACTTGAGCAAATCTAACAATTAAAGCTCACAAGTGTTGTATGCCTTAGCCACCGCCGTTCTGAGTGTTTGAAACCCCTAGTAGCTAAGTGGAAACCCTGGTGTGTAAGGTCTGTTGTATGGGGTGGGTTACCCTTATTGGACTCGTATGAGAGAGAGCCCAAACTGATGGAACATTTAATTGGTTAAGGGTTTAGGGTTGGTCTGTGGAGCCTAAACCGAGTGAGAGGCTATTATGTATGGGTGAGCTGACCGAACTGGACCGAGTGGTGGACCGGTTTTATAATCAAACCAATTTGTTGAACCGAACTGGCTGTAACCTTTACGACCCATTGACCAACCTGACCCGTTAACCGACATGACCCGTTGATTAGTGTTGATGTCAGAGTTAACATGTGGTGACGTCAGCGTTGACTGGACCAGTAAAGTTAGCATTAACTTTAATCAGTCAAAGTTAACATTGACCGTTGACCGTTGACTTTTTTAGTCAAGTTTGACTTGACCTTTTTCGACATCTTGAGTCTAAATTTGTAGTTAGTTTCGTCTGATTCGAACTCAAAATACTAGTTTTAGACGGCATCGATTTCGAAGATGATGTTTTACCTTATCCTCATCCTGTTCAGCCTACTCCTGCATCCTCTGCGAGAGATACACATGAGTTATCTAGCATAGTTCAGTTAGGTGGCATAGTGTAATTTATATTAGAATGTGAATTAATTCAGAACTTTACTTCATAGGTTATAACTCAGCTAGACCTAGAGCTAGTTTATACCGTAGGAGGCGTCATCATCGACGTTAGAGCTTTGGCCGCTAGAGGTGTGTTCTCTTTCCGTGCTATATGTTATGTGAAATATTTTACAACATGCATGACTATTTTCCCTGTGTTGTGATTACAATGTGTTTTGAGATATCATGCATACTGTGTCAGACTGTGTTTCAATGAATTTATCAGAATTTTAGAACCGTGATCCTCTTATTTAGTACGATACAACTGTGATGAGAATGTGTTTTATAAATATCATATTTTTCATACATGGGATGGGTTTGTACGGAGGAATAAGTGGCTTGACCACACTGTGATTGGAGAAATAAGGGTGAGGAGTTCAGGGGAACTACCTCCACTATGACCGACTGGCTTTGCCACAACTGTGATTGGAGTTAGTAGCTTGGTATTGTGACTTATTCTTAATACATCTCATACACTGCGTTTTAATATGAATAATTTTTCCTTGAGATATTTTTGTGAAACTGAGTTTGTGATTGCCTGCACTTTAGAGACACTCTGGGCTTAATAGATCACTCCCCTATAGTTTGTTTTTCAGATACTTGGCTCTAGGTGACTTGGTACTCAGAGGACCTCTTGCGTTTTCAGATTTATTGTTTCTTCAGTACGGACTTTGTTATTTTCAAATTATTATTATTATTATCATCATCATCATCATTATTATTATTATTATTATTACTTTTTATCGAGTTTGGATATAATTGGGACTAGAGACTATTTTGGGATTTGAAGATGTTTTCAGTATACATGCATTTATTTTTAATTTGGATATTTTATTATATTATTAGTATTCAACATTTTGATAGATTTTATTAAACTTTTAGAGTATCTTCTTATAGAAGAGTTTTATACTTATAATCAATGATTGGTTTCTTAAGGGAAAAGTTACGAATATAACTTCATAAATTGGGCCTTTCCTTTTGGCCGGGTTTAGGGGGTTACACTAAAAGTACATCATTTTTAAGATAATCTCTAATGAAATGATGTTTTATTTCTATATGCTTGGTTCTAGAATATTGGATGGGATTCTTAGTGAGACAAATACAATTTGTATTGTCACACTTTAAGTGGATGATACCTACATCAGTTCCATAATCTATGAGTTGTTGCTTCATCCAAAAGACTTGAGCACAATAGCTACCGGTTGAAATAATTTTGTCTCGGTGGTAGATAGCCCTTCACTATTTCGCTTCTTAAAAAACCATGATATAAGCATGTTACCTAGAAATTGACAAGTACCTGAGGTACTCTTTCTATCTATCTTATAGCCTCCATAATCCGCATCCGAATAAGTATGCAAACTAAAAGATGAGTCTCTAGGATACCAAAGTCCTAAACAAGGGGTGTCTCTAAGGTATCTAAAGATTCTTTTAATGGCCTGTAAATGCGATTCTCTAGGACTAGCTTGAAATCTAGCACACAAGCAAACACTAAACATATTATTCAGTCTACTTGTGGTAATATAAAGCAAATAACATATTATTGATCTATAAAGTTTAAGGTCAACACATTTACCTCCATCTTTGTCAAGCTTTATAGATGAGCTCATTGGAGTGGCTTGCAGCTTTACATTCTCCAAGCCAAACTTCTTGGGCATATCCTTGATATAGTTTGTTTGATTGATGAAGATGCTATCCTTCCTTTGTTTGATTTAGAGTCCCAAAAATAATGTCCTTGCCTTTTCAAATTCACCTTGCATTTACTAAGCAAAATCTTAGCAAAGAGACTCATTAGTAGAACCGAAATAATATCATCAATATAAATTTGAACTACTAAAATGTCCTTGCCTTTTCTTTTTATAAAAATTGTAGTATCAACCTTTCCTTTGTAAAAGCCTTTTTCTATTAGAAAATTTGACAATCTTTCATACCAAGCTATGAGCTTGTTTCAAACCATATAAAACTTTTGAAAGTTTAAAAACATGGTTTGGATATTTTGGATCTTCAAAACAGGGTGGTTGTTCTACATACACTTCTTTATTTATAAAACTATTTAGAAAGCATTTTTAACATCCATTTGAAAAAGCTTGAATTTATGATAACATGCAAATGCAAGCAACATCCTAATAGCTTCCATTCTAGCTACGAGTGCATAGGTTTCATCAAAATTAATTAATTTTTCTTGAGTGTAACCTTGAGAAACAAGTCTAGCCTTGTTTCTCACTATGTTACCACTCTCATCTAATTTGTTTTTAAAAACCTATTTAGTACCTATATTAGATTTATTACCAGGCCTATAAAAAAATGTCCAAACTTTACTCATTTCAAATTGATTTAACTCTTCTTGCATAGCCAATATCCAACCATCATTATTTAATATTTCTTTGATATTTTTAGGCTCAATGCATGAAATAAATGCAACATAATTACATGTATTTCTAAGAGAGGGTCTAGTGGTTACCCTTTTAGATGGATCACCCAAAATCTCATCACCTTTGACATAGTTGAACTCCTTTGGGTAGGTGACCTCCCTTTCCTCTAGAGACATATCCTTCAAGGCTTCTAGAGGTGGATCTTGTAGTTCGTCTTTTGGTGGAACTTCTTCTACCTTTGATGATTGTCCTTCACCATCATCAACATCTAAAATTCCTACACTATCATCATCACAAGCATCATTCCTCAAAAGGAGGTTATCATCGAAAACAATATGAATTGACTCTTTAACCACTAAAATTCTTTTGTTAAATACAATATAGACTTTAAAGTTTAAAGAATAACCTATAAAAATTGCTTCATCACTTTTTGCATCAAACTTGCCTAAATTGTCCTTTCTATTGTTTAAAACAAAACATTTACATCCAAAAGGATAAAAATAGCTAATGTTAGGCTTTTTTATTTTTGAAAAGCTCATAAGATGTTTTCTTCAAAATTGGCCTAATCATTATACGATTGACAATATAACAAGCAGTATTTGTGTCTTCCACCCAAAAATACTTTGGCAATTTATTTTCACAAAGCATGGCTAATTTTATTTGAGTTACAAAACACTTCAAAACCAAGATTTTGAAATTTGGTTCTATGGTCACCTTTAACATGAGAAATAAAGTAACTAACATCATTTTGGTTTGCTTTTGAAAACGTGATCAATTTTTTAAAGCCTCATCCTTAGTACTTAAAAAGAGAACCCAAGTAAATCTAGAGTAATCATCAACTAAAACAAATGCATATTGTTTTCCACCCAATCTCATGGTTCTAACAGGGAAAAAAGATATATATGGATCAATTGTAAAACTCTACTTGTAGATACATCATTAATAGAATTAAAAGAAACTCTTTTATATTTGCCTTTAATACATGCATCGCAAATTTTGTCAAGAGAAAACTTGATTTTAGGCAAACCTCTTACTAGATCATTTGAAATTAATTTTTCCAAAACACTTATGCTTGTATGTCCTAGCTTTTCTATGCCACAACCAAGAATCATGCTCATCTTTCTCAACAAAACATGAATTTGAAATATGAATGTCATCTAGATGCACCAAGTAAATATTTCTTATACGATGACCAATAAGCACAATTTTGTTAGATGCGATGTCAATGATTTTCAACCATTTAAATCAAAGATGACATTGAAACCTTTATCACACAATTGGCTTATGCTTAAGACTGTTGGCATATAAAATATTTTCTATAAGTATAAAAGAATGATTACCAATGGAACCATTTCCTTCAATGTGGCCTTTAGAGTTGTGACAAAAAGTCACTACTCCATTCTTTGGTTTTAGCTCCAAGAATCTACTCTTGTCACCGGTTATATGTCTTGAGCATCCACTATCAAGGTACCATGAATTTGCACTTGAAGAGTTGGCCTTGTAGCAATGCTCCCCCTACAAATATAGAATCAAGTCTTGATTTTTTGTACGGCCGTAACTATAACGGTCCTAAGGTAGCGAAATTCCTTGTCGGGTAAGTTCCGACCCGCATGAAAGGCGTAACGATCTGGGCACTGTCTCGGAGAGAGGCTCGGTGAAATAGACATGTCTGTGAAGATACGGACTACCCGCACCTGGACAGAAAGACCCTATAAAGCTTTACTGTTCCCTGGGATTGGCTTTGGGCTTTTCTTGCGCAGCTTAGGTGGAAAGCGAAGAAGGCCTCCTTCCGGGGGGCCCGAGCCATCAGTGAGATACCACTCTAGAAGAGCTAGAATTCTAACCTTGTGTCAGGACCTACGGGCCAAGGGACAGTCTCAGGTAGACAGTTTCTATGGGGCGTAGGCCTCCCAAAAGGTAACAGAGGCGTGCAAAGGTTTCCTCGGGCCGGACGGAGATTCATAGTTGCATTACTTATAGCTTCCTTGTTCGTAGACAAAGCCAGTTCGGAATTGTCTTTCATTCCAAGGCATAACTTGTATCCATGCGCTTCATATTCGCCTGGAGTTCGCTCCCAGAAATATAGCCATCCCTACCCCTCACGTCAATCCCACGAGCCTCTTATCCATTCTTATTCGATCACGGCGGGGTAGCAAGGCAAAATAGAAAAACTCACATTGGGTTTAGGGATAATCAGGCTCGAACTGATGACTTCCACCACATCAAGGTGACACTCTACCGCTGAGTTATATCCCTTCCCTGCCTCCATCCATAAATCTATTTTCTTCCCTATGATTTCGGGGTCTTAAAGGGTCGTGGAAACACATAAGAACTCTTGAATGGAACTGGAAAAGATATGTAACTCCAGCTCCTTCGGAAATGGTAAGATCTTTGGCGCAAGAAGAAAGGGCTGATCCGTATCATCTTGACTTGGTTCTGATTTCTCTATTTTTTTAAGAATACCACTTCTCCTACTCGTATCGAATAGAACATGCTGAGGCAAACCTTCTTCATGTAAAACCTGCTTGATTTAGATCGGGAGAATCATACGGTTTTATGAAACCATGTGTATATGGCTCGAATCTGTAGTCAATCCTATTTCTGATAGGAGTAGTTGACAATTGAATCTAACTTTTTCCATTATTTTCGTATACATAATAGTGCGAAAGGAAAGCCTGGCTCTTTTGGGTCCATGAGTATTAACTCCCCAAATCTTGGTTCTATTAGGAATCCAAGAAGCAATGGCATTGACACTGTTAGAAGTAACAAGTTCCTTAGGAACCCAAACACTCCTAACTTTCTTACCATAAGAGGGCCTTTGGAAGCCTCTATGTTTGTAACCATTAAAGTTTCTTCTTACATGGTCGGGTTTTGAATGATTTCCTTTTTCAAAATAAGGTGTCCCAACCTTGTTCAAAGAAGCTTTAAAATCGCCCACTTCCTTTTGGTGATCATCATGGACTTTTGAAAGTAGGTTATGCAAGTCTTGGTTTTCTTTTCAAATTCCTTTTATTTTTCTTGCATATCCACAATCTTTCTGGCAAGTGCATAATTGATCTATTTTATAATTCCCTTTTTTGTTTTTTGCATGTTTTTAAGATCATATAGTTTGCATATTAGTTAGATTGTACATATTTGCATATAGATAAGGAGTTACACCGCCTGTGTTTTAAATGTTATATATATTGGTGCTTTTCACGGGAAATGTGGTGTATGTGCAGGATACTGGTATATGCTGGAGGATCGCTGGAGTAGAAGAAGAGTAGATCACATGGCTAGAGCTAACGAGGCATGAAGAGTTATAGATAAATCTACTTTTTCCTACATGGAATTTAACCCAAATATGCAATATTAAATATAGAGAGAAATCAAAGACTTTCTTTAATGAAGCCGCATGCACTTTAGGGTACTGAAACCCTAGTTTCACCGCCTATATAAGAGAGCCTTGGACGTTATTCAAGAGGAGAGCACGATTACAAACTACAGTCTTAGTCTAGAGCTTACAGAGAAATTCCAGAGCAAAAGCTAGAGAAATCTCCTCACAAAAGATGCCCTCGAGAGAGGCCGACAGAGGGAGAACTATAACACATTTGGACGGCTCGAAGAGAGTTTTTTCGAGGACACTTGACCCTTTTCTTTTCCTTGCTTGATAAACTGCCATACTTTATACTTTTAATTGTGGATGTTTTAAGCTCAGACATGAGCTAAATACTTTAGTTGGGATTATTGCATCCTAGGATTTTATGTTTTGATTAGTTTATTTCAATGCTATAGTTGTTTTTCCTTTTATCTATTATGTTCATCGTTCTTCATGAGTAGTTATTGTAAGAGCTATTGGGAGAGGCCTTTTAACTACTGATATGTGGCTTAATATTAAGAGAGTTAGGTTATGGAAATGTGAACAGTAGGGCTAAGCTGTTAACATAGTCTTAATCTAGCTTAGACATAAGTTTAGGGTTTCAACGACTAAAAAAGAGTTCTTGAACAAATAATAGAGTTGTTAGGTTAACACATACATGTATCACCTTAGCTATAATATTATTAACTTCTTGGCATCAAAAGAGTCAGAAATTCATTAGAAAATCCTGACAAGTAGATAAAAAATTTAATGGTTTACGTAGACATGTATTGCCAGTCGCTATAGCATTGTCATAGGTAATCAAGCATATCTTATTAGCAATAATCCCAGCCTCCATAATTATCTGTTAGTTGATGCAGTTGTTTGTCTTAATCATAGTTATCTTTAGTTTAGTTGTTTTAGTTTTAATCCAATCTACAACCACCAATACTTGCAAACACATTCTTAAGTTCAAAAACTTCGTAGTTATTGATCCAATCCTCGTGGGTTCGACACTCTACTTATCACTCTATTACTTGATACGACAAGTATACTTGCTATAAAGTACATCACTATTTGACAAACATCACTTCCTTTCAAGTTCCACATTGATTTTGGATAAAGAATCATTTTGGCTTTTCAAATCCAAAATTGTTTTCTTGTTTTTCAAAAGTGATTCTTTAAACTTCAAAACCAACTAATCATAAACATCTTGTAACTCATCATAAGCTTTTTGAAGCTCATCAAAAGTGAAATCAAAATTATATGAGTTTGAGGTTACCTTAGGATCCTCTTCCAATGCCATGAGATAAAGGTTAGCTATTTCTTGCTCCTTCTCATCGGATGAGTCCTCGTCACTCCAAGTAGCTACATGTTCCTTAAGCTTCTTCTTCTTTCCAAATCTCTTCTTCTTTAGTTGGGGACTATCGAACTTGACGTGTCCCGTCTTTTTTCACTCATAGCAAACGTTTTTGTCATTCTCTTATTCTTTAGGCTTGTTCTTGAAACCTTTCTTCGTTGGAATTTCCTTCTACGGTTGGATTTCATGAACCTTGTGAATCTCTTGGCTAGCATAACCATTTCTTCATCTTCTTCCTTACTCGAATTGCTCTCTTTTTGTGAAGCTTTAAGAGCAATTCCTATCTTCTTCTCCTCCACTTCATTCTTTTCTATCTTGTTCTCCTCTTCTTTTCCTTTCTTCATAATCTCATGAGTGAGAAGAGACCCCAAAAGAGCATCAAGCTTCAAGGTCTTGAGATCATTGGCTTCGATGATGACGCTCTTTTTTGAGTCCTACGACTCAAGAAGATAGTAAATAAGCTTCCGAACAAGCTTGTCTCCCGGAATGACTTTTCCATAGCCTTTAAGCCTATTGACGATGACACAGAATCTATGGAACATCTTCGTGATGTCTTCATCCGGTTCTATTTTGAAGTTCTCATAGCTAAGATTTAGGAGTCCAATCTTGGTCTCTTTCACTTCGTTATTTCCTTCATAAGTAACTTCTAGCTTGTTGTAACACCCAAAAAATTACCCCTAATTTGACAACCCTAATTTTGGAATTCCCAATTAATGAAACTGTAACTTTTGGGAATTTTTGGATGATTTTTCTAAAAATTTAAAATAAAAAATAAGGAACTAATTTACAAATTTTAAACTTAGGGAACTAATTTTGTAGTTTTTGAAAACATTTGAATTTTGAAAGTTCAAGGTCTATTTTTTAAATTTCTAAAACTTTAAGGACCTCTCATGACATTAACCCCTAATTTGTGTGAATTTAGAATTATTCTCGGCACAATTACAGCATGTGTGTTTCACTCCTTTTAAACTTTTTATTGTTTTATTTATATATTTATTCTATTAAAAATATTAAAGTATTTTTACTATTATTAATCGATAGATATATATTATATTAGAACATTAAAATCCTGAGAGGTTTTCATTCTTTTACTCCACTGCCGCCTTGAAAGTAAATTCCACCACAAGCCACAACCAAGTTGTTTACGAAGTTTTGCACGCCTAAATCTGGATTCGAGTAAGGTCGGTGTGGTATTGACGGACGACAAGGTGAAGTGACGCAGGAGTAGAAATATACCAATTTTGACGATTCCTTGAACGGTGTCTGTGAGTTATTCGAGAGAAATTTTAGTTTTTGTAAATAATGTAGTAATTATTCTGCTTAAAGTTTATCTCCCTAATAGATTAGATTTTATCCTTAATAGGACTCCTTATTGTATTTAGAGTCTATCAACTTACTAGATTAGAACTAGAAGTATCTTAAGAAGGTCTTCTTAATGTACTAAAAGACCTAGAGCCTATATAAATCTGTATCGAGAGATGTAATTAATTTATTGAGCAATAACAATAAAAAAGAAAAATCTTTTTTTGTTTTACGAGAAACTTCAATTCTGCTTTTATTTTCTGCATTCATTAACATGATATCAGTCTAAAATACGATCTTAATAGCAAATTTCAATGTCGATTTCTTCGACTTCCAGTGCGATGCCCTCTGCCCTGGTTTCTCCAATTTTTTCTTCTCCAATGATGAGGAGAGGTAAACCAGTCTGTGTTTTTTTGCAAAAAAGTGGGTCATTCTAAGGATACATGCAGGGAAATTCATGGTCAACCAATAGTATGAAAACCTACAACAACCAAGATATCCAGGCCACCATACCTACTGCGCAGCACTAAAGGTTGTCCCTAGTAGCTTTACTGACCAACAACTCACTAAGCTTCATAAGCTATTTCGTTAGTTTAATCCTGCTGGTGCAGGAATTTTGGCTATGGTGAAAACTGCAGGTAATATAGATGTTGTTTTGCCGACTGCTCTTGTTTCTACCTAGTCTGCAACAAATTGGATTATTGATTCTGGGGCCTCTGACCACATGACTGGTAATAGGGCTTTATTCTCTATTTTTTAAAAAGTCTTCTTCTCAAGCTTCCATTAAAACTGCAGATGGTTCTCTATCTCCCATTAAAGGGACTTGACTCTATTTCGTTAGATGGTAATTTGTTCCTTAAGGATGTGTTATTTGTCCCTGACCTCGTATGCAACTTGATATCAGTGAGCAAAATTTCTAAAGACTTGAACTGCTCCTTAAGGTTTACTAATTCTACATGTTTTTTGCAGGCATTGGATTCGAGGAAAATAATTGGTAGTGCTAGCTTGCAACATGGTCTTTATATCCTTCATGGAAAATATCCATCTTCTATTTCAAATTCTCCTTCTTACTTTACTTCTTTAGGACAATTTGATACTATAATGTTATGGCATTTTCGGTTAGGTCACCCCAACTTTCACTATCTTAGAAAAATGTTTCATGATTTGTTTGTTAATAAAGATCCAAATTCTTTTAAATGCCATATCCATCCTCTTGCAAAACAAACCAAATCTTTATATTTACCATCTATTCATAAACCCTCTAAACCATTCACACTCATTCATAGTGATGTTTGGGGTCATTCTCGAGTGAAGAATATCACAGGGAGTAGGTGGTTTGTGACTTTTATTAATGACCATAGCAGACTTACTTGGACCTACCTTCTTTAAGAAAAATCTAACGTTGTTTCTATTTTTGCAAGGTTTTATGAAATTGTGATTACTCAGTTTGACAGCAAAATAAAAATGTTTCACTCTAACAATGGGGGAGAGCTTTTCACTACTACCTTAGGAGATTTTTTTGGACTAAAGGCATAATACTCCACAACAAAATGAGATTGTTGAACGTAAAAATAGGCATTTATTAGAGGTTATCCGAGCATTATTCTTCACCCATGTTGTTCCAAAATATTTGTAGGGGGAGCCTTATTAACATCTACATATCTTATCAATACAATGCCTAGCAAAGTCTTGCATTTCAGAACTCCTAGAGATGTTTTCTTGGAAATTTTCCTACTTTTAAACCTATGTCATCTAATCTTCCCTTAAAGACATTTGGGTGCACTATTTTTCTAAAATCCACAGATCCTTCAAGTTCCAAACTAGATCCTAGGGCTTTGCAGTGTGTTTTCGTTGGATGTTCTTCACTTAAGAATGGCTACAAATGTTATCACCCTCCTTCTTATAAGTTTTTTTGTCTCTTTGGATCTCACTTTTTTTCGACATGTACCTTATTTTCCTAAAACTGGAAATCAAGGGGAGTGTTAGGATGATTTCCAGTCTCCTAAAAGTCAGGTTCCTTCTTTTTCACCTTCTTTACCTACTGCTCATTTGTTTGTGAAGCCTCAGAATTTTTTAAAACCTGATACCCATGTTTCTAACACTACACCTCTACATACATCACCTAATATTACTCTTGTCGCTCCTCATTATTCACCTAAATCAACTGTTCAGCCCACTAACCAGTTACAGGTATATACCAGAAAAAGAAAGCTATTCTAGAGACTGTGTTGCAATTTGACACCTGCCGAGAATTGGACTTTAGTCCAGATGCTTGTGAGGATAAATGAGGTAATAATGTTGTTGAAGTTTCTCCTCATTTACTTGAACCTGAAATTCTACCTATTGCTAAAAGGAAAGAAGTAAGACAGTGTACAAAGCATCATATTCAGAGATATGTTGCTTATAGCAATCTGATGCCCTCTTTTAAAGCTTTTACAGCTTGTCTAGATGAAGAATAGACTCCCAAGACTATTGAAGAAGCCTTAAGAGACTCCAAGTGGAAGAAAGTTGTTGAGGAGGAGATTACAGCACTAGAAAAAATGGCACTTTGACATTAAATGATCTTTCACAAGGCAAAAAACCAGTGGGATGCAAATGGGTGTTTGCTATCAAATACAATTTAGATGGGAGTGTGCACATGTACAAAGCAATATTGGTGGCCAAGGGTTTTACACAGACCTTTGGAATAGACTATAAGGAAACTTTTGCTCCAGTTGCTAAGTTGAACACTGTCAGAGTCCTATTGAGTTTGGCTGTTAATTGTGACTGGAAACTTCATCAACTTAACATTAAGAATGCATTTCTTAATGAGAAACTAGAAGAAGAAGTTTTTATGAAAATTCCTTTTGGTTTAGAGTCAGAAGAGAATAGGCAGAAAGTTTGCAAGCTGGACATATCACTTTATGGGTTAAAGCAATCACCAAGAGCCTAGTTTGATAGGTTCACTAGAGTAATTCTGGAAAATGGATACAGACAGTCTCTAGCAGATCATACCTTATTCTCTAAGGTAACTCCCAAAAACAAAAAAGTTCTTTTGATGGTATATGTGGATGACATTATTGTGACAGGAGATGATGAAGAAGAAATAATCTACTTAAAATCTCTTTTGAACAAAGAATTCAAGATGAAGGACCTAGGAAAGCTTAGATATTTCCATGGAGGTGACTAGATCAAGCAAAGGTCTGGTAATCAACCAAAGGAAGTATGTTCTTGACTTACTCATATAGACATGGATGTTGGGCTACAAATCAACTGATACTCTCATGGACACGAGCCTAAATTTTAGCAAAGATGGGTCTAGTCCAAAGATAGACAAGTGAATTTTTTAGAGATTAGTTGGAAAATTGATTTATCTATCCCTGACCAGGCCAGATATAACATTTTCTATGAATATCATCAGTCAGCATATGACAAATCATGGACAATAGCATATGGAAGCAGCTACCAGAATACTAAGGTATCTAAAGGGCACACTAGGACATGGTTTAATATTTAAAAAGACCATTGATAAAACAGTCAAGGTTTATTCAGACTCCATCTAGGCAAGTGAGTTGACTGATAAAATGTCAACAAGTGGTTAATTTTCTTTTGTGTGGGGTAATCTTGTGACTTGGAAGAGCAAAAGCAAACTGATGTATCAAGGAGTAGTGCAGAAGCAGAATACAGAGCTTTAGCTCTTGGAATTTGTGAAGGAATCTGGCTAATGAAGCTTCTAAAAGAGCTAGGCATGGTTCAAAATGAGAAGTTTGAAGTGTTTTGTGATAACCAATCTACAATTTAGATTGCCAAAAATCCAATTCAACATGACAGGACCAATCATGTTGAAATCGACAGACACTTTATTGCAGAAAACCTTACAAGTGGAGTAGCTTCTTTAACCTATGTTCCTAAAGATTAAAAAGTGGCAGACATCCTTACCAAAGCCATCCCAAAAGCTCTATTTGGTAAGTTCTTATTTAAGCTGGGACTATACAATATATATTCTCCAGCTTGAGGGGGAGTGTGAGTTATCCGAGAGAAATTTCAATTTTTGTAAATAATTTAGTAATTATCCTACTTAAAGTTTATCTCCCTAATAGATTAGATTTTATCCTTAGTAGGACTCCTTATTGTATTTAGATTAAATCAACTTAGTAGATTAGAACTATAAGTTATCTTAATATGGTCTTCTTAATGTACTAAAAGACCTAGAGTCTATATAAGTATGTATCGAGAGGTGTAGTTAATTTATTGAGCAATAACAATAAAAAGGAAAATCTTTTTTTCTTTTACGCAGAAACTTCAATTATGCTTTTATTTTCTACATTCATTAACAGTGTGTGTCTTTCTCCTTGTTTTCGTAAATTAATTCTATGTCTTTGATAGTTAATTTAGTATTAGTGTGTGTTTTCTCCGTCTTTGTTCCTAATAAATTCCTTGAAAGTTTGTTGGTATTTTAATACGTGTGTTTTTTTATTGTGCTATATATATTGATGATTTTGTCATGTGGCTTTAGTTTATAGCGTATGCACATTTTTACATGTGATGTAGTTTGATTAAATTTTTCATGCATTCATACTTGAGTATGAGATTTAATTAAACATAGGATCAAACTGTGTAACATCATATTTATGAAACTATGATTTATGGATTTATGGAACTATGGTCATGGAAGATTATATTTATGGAACTGTGTTATGAAATTTGAGTTTTTAAACATCATATATGTATGAGCATGGGTTGGGATCTGTTCGTAGAAAGTAGTGGTCCTTACCATACATCGACTAGCGGTTGTAGTGAGGAGTTCTGGGGAACCTACCTCTTTGTATGGTGATTGTAGTTGGGTGCACTGCATTATGCGTGTGGCATCATATCATGTGTCATTGAGACAAGATTGTGTGTTCGTTGAGATGTTGTATATGACTTATGTTGTGATTGTGACTAATGACATGTACGTATGTGATTTGCGATTCTGAGAATATTATTTTGTTGTATATATTTTACTTAAGTGTTGTGTTCATTAATACGTTGTTCTCTTGTATGTTTGTGTCTTTGGACCATACTGTGCTTCTAGCTCACCCCTCTTCTGTCTTTCACTTTTAGATATTTTTTTAGATAATAGCATCAATTCAGTACTCGGAGGATCATAGTCTCAGATTTTTAGCTTTAAGTAATTAAATTTTATTTTAAATTTATACTTTAATTGTGGCATGAGTTTTAGTTTTGTTATTTTCAAAAATAATTATTTAATTATTATTTTATTATGAATTACTTTTAAATAATATTTTAAATTGTTTACTTGAGAGTAACGTTTTCAATCATAACTTCCTAAATTGGGTCTTTTTTTCTAGACCGGGTTTAGGGGGTTACATTTGTCCTATATCTCTTTGGCACTTGTGCAAGAAGATATCTTGGCATACTCGTCCGGTCCAAGAGCGCAAGAAAGAATGTGCATGGCTTTGTCATTGATTTACAACTTCCCCTGATCATCATCAGTGTATTCTTGCCTTGTCTTGGAAACGTGCTGGTCTCCTTCCTTCATCGGAATAGATAGTCTATCTTCTAATACAACCCAAAGGAGTTAGTCATTGGATTTGATGAAGAACCTCATTCTATTCTTCTAATAGGTGTGGTTTACCCCATTAAAATAAGGTGGTTTAGAGATAGATTGTGATTCCTCGAAGTGGTGTCTATAGGTAGAGGCCATGGCTTGATTTGTTGATTGGTTGTACACTGGTAGGATCTACTCAAGAGGATGTGAAGCCTTCCAATGAGTGTAACTCTAATACCAATTGTTGGGATGAACAATCAATTGCAAATGGCCAAGAAGGGGTGAATTGGCAATTAAAATTTGGGTGGAAGCAAAAGAAAATTGATACAAGAATTTTATAGTGGTTCAACCTTCTCAATAAGGTTTACATCCACTACCTTAGCTATTCACACTAAGAATTTCTCAAATCCACTAGATTTTCTTTCCTTTTAAGGCTCAAGGAGATAACCTTACAACTCCCTTAAGGTTTATGCCCTAAAACCTTAAGAACACTCTCAAAGAGAATTACAAATTTAACAAACTAAGAAAACCTCACAAAGGCAGAATGTTTGCATAATTTAAGGATCACTCAAACCAAACACTTGAATAAAAAGATTACAATAAAGAACTCTCAAGTGGGTTTACAAGAATTTGACAAATAAAGCTCAAAGATGTTGAATGTGTGCTTGAATGCTTTAGACTTGTTGAATTGTTGTTGAAGAAGCTTTGGAGACTTGATTTTATATCCCTCGTTGATTTTTAGCCGTTTGGGTAGTTGAGATATTGATTATAGCCGTTGGGCTACATTTTTCTCATAATAAATGTTGTCTAGAAACCAGAGGTATCAGTACTCGAGAGCTCGTATCGGTATCTGCCATAGGAAGATAGAACCTTTGCAATAGAGGGGTATCGATACGTGACCAGTCATATCAATACGGAGTGACTATTTTACAAAGGGTATCGGTACGTTCCATACCGTATCAATACCGATTTTGCTCACTAGAATCCTTGGAAGTTTTGGTTGAAAAAACGTATCGATATGCCCATAGAGGTATCGATACGAGTAACTAATTTTCAAAAGTTATGTTCTAATAAAACTGACAAGGCAACAGTCGAATAATAAATGCAAAGATTTACAAAATCTTTAAACCCCGTATCGGTACGCTAAAGGTCGTACCGATACTCAAAAGCAATTTGGTTTCCAGTTTCAAAAAGGCGTACCGAATTGCCTAAGGTCGTATCAGTACCCTATAGTCATTAAGCATAAAATAGTTTTCTAGTAGCGAAAAATTGTATCGGTACGCCATAGGCCGTACCGATACTCAAATACCAAATTGGCTATTTTGAGTACCAAAACACTTAGAAAAACTTTAGGGATTTAATTTTTGACTTAGGAAAAGTTTAAATCCGAATGCCTGTCAATTTAGTAAGTCAATTGAGTACTTTAAAATTTTATTTCTTTTTACAAATTAGTCTTTGTTATATCAAAATCAAATATAGGTTTAACACAAAGGTTCTAAGAGGGACATATTCCCATGTTCGAATATCTCGAGCGCTCTAGTCATTCATCAAGAGAAGTCCAAAAATAGGATTTGCATCCTCATTAACATCTAAGGCTTCTCCTAATTCATTTCTCGGACCAATTACAACAACCATTTGAAGTTGAAAATGTATCTTCAGTGGAGGTCCAAAATATGGTGGAGATTGACCAATTGGAAGGCCTTGACCCCTTGGTCTATTGATGTATGTTCCAAAGTTGACAGTAGATGATACTCTTCCATTATAGGCAGTAAGAAGATGGAACCAATTTTGTAGAATAACATTTTGACGTGTGCATAATATGGTCCCCCAATTCTTTATAGGGGTGTTCAAAATTTCGGTTAACCGAATTAACGAACCGAACCGAAATTTTTTTCAGTTAATCGGTTGGTTAATTTTAAGTTTGGTCGGTTAACGGTTAATGATTTTTTCAAACTTTGGTTATTGGTTAATTCGGTTTGAAATCGGTTAATTAATCGAATTACCTGAAATTTTTATATTTTCTATATTATATATATTTATTTTTGGTCACTAAACTTTTAAAAATTATAAAATGTTCATTAAACTTTATCAAATTAGCACAAAATGATCACTAAATTTATTAAATTATTAAAAAATAATCATTAAAATTTTCAATATTTATCAATAATTTATAATGTGCAATAAATCAATGATCATTTTGTAATAATTCGATAAGTCTAATGGTTCTTTTATAACTTTTGAAAGTTCAGTGGCTAAAAAGATTATTATAACATAGTTTAGTGACAATTTGTGTAGTTTATCCAAAATTTTATAACAAATTTTGGTTAACCAAATTAACGGAACTTTTTCAGTTCGGTTAAAAAAATTCAAAAAAAATTCGGTTCGGTTAACGGTTAATAGGAAAAAAAATTCGGTTAATGAAATTTTGGAAGTTCGGTTCGGTCGGTTCACCCCTAATTATTTACATGATGCATGGACAAATAGAAGTTTGTATAGTCTCTAATTTCAATAGGAATGATCAATTCTACCTTGTTCACAAGTTTAAGATCTCGTCCTGCCAACAAAGTTCCCTCAAGGCTGTGAGGAGTTGGTGCCACATCGAGTGTGACAAAGTATGGTGCGAGCAATTTGTGCATCTCTCGTATGATCTTCTGGTCAGATGTGAAGATATTGGAAAACCATCGAGGAACTGATGTTCCAACTATACCCAATAGTAGTCCGAGGCTAGTTCCAATAGTGACAAGCAACTTTAGAAGCATTCGAGCCTTTGATAAATTTCTG
Organism: Hibiscus mutabilis; assembly: GCA_019671005.1. NCBI lineage: Eukaryota > Viridiplantae > Streptophyta > Magnoliopsida > Malvales > Malvaceae > Hibiscus > Hibiscus mutabilis. The sequence continues at coordinate 12,076,764 of CM033724.1, read as the reverse complement.
TTGATTTCATGTAGTAATTTCGGCATAAATGACTGCATTTTGGGTATAGGCTCGTCCCATACGGTGCATGTGCAGTAAGTTTGGATCATGACCTGATGAGCAGCCACGATGTGTGTGCCCATACTTGTCGCAAAATAGACAAGGAGAGCGTAGAAAGCAGCATCTTCTTGTTCATATTGCTGAAAGGAAGTCTTGCAATTCCCAAAGAACCCTTGACTGTTGACATGTATCTCTATTCGATCATCTTGTCTAACACCACCACAAAAGTAAAAGGTTCTGAGATCTCTTCCGCAAGAAAAACCAATAGCTATAAACGCAACATCAGATAAATATTTTGCTAACTTATACGTACTCAAAATCTTATTAACTTCAACTTTCAAGTTCTTATTATTCCACTTCACTATTCTCTCCATCACCAAAAGTCAAAATATGTAAGGGTCATTTACCTTAACAACTTCATACATCTCAAACACATTCTTTGACACTTTGTCTAAATAAGTTGTATGATACGCTCATACTCTCGAATTGATGTTGTTGAGAGAAGTTTGATTGTTCCCGACCATAGAATACAAGTAAGCTTTGTGCCTCCTAATGCTTTGAAGTTGAAAATAATGAAGGAATGATGATGGAAATACGAGGTACGGAAGTATGGATGCATGGTGTTTTAAGGGAATGGTTGAAAAGTATGAAGGTGATGGTTCGGTTAAGGTGGAGGAATAAAAGGGTGAAAGAAAATGAAGGAAAGATGATGAAAGTATTCAAAGAAGTTAAAGGAAGAAACTATGCTATATAAGCATAACCCCAAACCTTAAATAACTCACTTTGAGGGTGGTAAGAAAGGACTTGGACCCGTTGGTTAAATAACCAAGAACTCGAAGTATCAAGGTGGATAGGAAAAGTGACGCCACAAGCAAAACTTGATAAGTCGATAAAGTTCTTAAAAGGAACAAAGTTTGAGAGATAAACTCACAAAGTAAATATATATTTCAATAGAAGAATTATGTACAAAGTTGGCCAGATGGCCCTATTTATAATTGACAAAGGGGTTTGGCTGAAGGGTCATGTATCTATTCGGTAGTGCTTGTATCTCCTTCCAAAGTCGGTTGTGTCTCCCTCCAAAGCTAATGCATCTATTCGGCCGAATGGTGCCTTCCTCCAAATGCAATTTGCCGCTCAAATCTGATTTCCCTCCAAAAGAATTGGCGCTACTTTGATGTTCTCTCCAAGGGTGATAGGCATGTCTTTTGGGAGGGAACGTGCCCCTTGGGTGATGAGCTGACCTATGAAGCTCGAGCTGAGGTGAGCTGGTTGAGCCAGGAGTGAGCTGAAATGAGCTGAGCTGCTAGCTGAACTAGCTACACTTTGTAGTTGAGTTTCCTTGAGCTTCCACGAGCTGCCTTGAGCTAGGTGAGCTTCTCTTGTAGTCCCTTGAGTTATCTCGAGCTGTTTGGAGCTGAATGGAGTTGAATGGAGCTTGAATGAGCTGAATTGAATTGATTGAGCTAGAATTTAACTGAATGAGCTAAGGTGAGCTGCCCCTTGAACATTCCTTTGTTTATGTGGGCTGGTATGTCCTACAAACAATGCAAATAAACATAAGTAATGCATATAAATAGGAAATAAAGCATAATACTAAGTAAAGATGTGGTTTAAGATAACTACGCATGCATGAACACTACTTAATATGCAAAGTGTAAGGTATGATGTATGGGAATATGTTATAGTACCCGAAAACAATAAGCATGATGTTAATCATAGATGTAATGTAAGCATTGGGGACATGATATAATATAATGCGTGCATGCATAATTAGAGGTAACATAAATATATAACCAAGATAGATATGAAGAAGGTAAGTAAAAACTCCCTCGTCTTTCATCCTTGTTATACAAGATGAAAGCATTGTGAATACGAGTAGTTGGTGGAATAAGATCGCATCATTGTAGATGCCGAATTACTTACTAAATTTGTCGATAGTGCTCCACTACTTCTCGTAAAGGTTCCACCAACCATTTTCCTCTTGTTGTCATGCAAGCTTCCCAAGTCAAATTGTATAACCAGTTTTATGGCATGTGCCACCCGACCCCAACAATAGCGATTTCCAACGTAAGATGCTAATCAACTCCAATAACTTCATCATCAGACTCCTTATCAACACTACCAACGCCAACTACTTTGATACTCTCATTCTTTTGAAACTCATCCCTCATGTTGCCTTGAATAGTTTTATCGACAATTTTAGTATCCGTTGGTGTTGACGATTCGTCGAACACTTAAGGGACTATTGGGGTTTGGGTTGTCTCGCCATTAAAAATCAATTTTCTTTGGTTTTGGCAATTCGTCGAACACTTGGTGGACCTTCGCCTCTGGTTCATCTTGTTTTGCCCCAATTTCTCTGGCGTCACTGATTTCATCCCCATCCAATATATCAAGCTGGGCCGACAACGATTTTAGTTGTTTGAGCACTTCTTGGAGCATCTCGTTGTTTTGCTTCATCATTTATGTATCATGTTTCGATGATGGTTGTCATGGGTTTCGACTCTCAAGGAAAGCACCAATGTAATGAGACGTTCCAACAATACTAATGGTAACTTTAAAATAAATATAGAAAGGAAATAAGATAGAAAGAAAGGTTTCAGCAAGGAACACTGAGCCTGAATGGAGAGAAAAATAGCCGCAACCAATGTTTACAATTTTCATGACCTTTCCCCAGAGCCTCTTGGCTTATTTATACTAATAATATTATCATCTAATTTATTTAAAAGCTAACTAATTCAAGTGGTCTCCTTGGCATGATAATTTCTGATTCATAACATACTACTTTGTAATAATCTTTATACTAAAAAAATCGAATGATCATTATTAATTTAAAATTATTTAATGATATTTTCCTCCAATCAGATTGTGACACATGTCACCATCTGGTTAAACGAAAATAAATGTAAAAATTTAGGAGGTAATGACATATCTAACCATATCTAACCACCAAGTCAAAGCTTAACTTTAGAAGAAAATGACATAGTAAATATGACACATACCAACAAGCATCTGCGATTTCTTTTGAAATCTTCATCTTTCTGCAGCTCGAACCCAAGAACCAACTCCTATTCCCTTACCAACCACCGCCCGAAGCCGATGAGTGATCTCCCACATGTTACTGATTCAAGCTTCTTGCAGAGGTCTAAACTCCACTTGCAGAGGTCTGCACATGTATGATTCAACCCCTGCAATAATTTAAAGTTCACTGGCTCAGTGTTTATAAAATTTATTTCCCCAATCTTTTCGAACTTGAATTGCAGGTAATATCGGTGTGTCATTCAACGAGCAACAAATAGAGACTATGCATTTGAATGTTGGATTTTCTTTGATTGGTTTGTGGGTCCTCCCACGTTTTCACTGTTGGTGAGTCATTCCCAAATCTGGGATCCAAAACCAAAAATCATACAAAACTATATCAGATTTTATAACCTTGAAGATGGATTTAACTTGGTCTCTGGTTTGGTCAACGAAAAACGCAAGGTATTTTTGTTGCTTCATAGGGAAATTGTGCAATGACCAAAATTCGTCTGGCGCTCTTTTTATTATCGTTTTAAAATTTTTTTGATTGTTTGAAAAATCTCTGTCCGGTTTTGGAATTAAAAATATGAAGTCGCCACCGATTATTTTTTTAAAAAAGGTAGACCAGACACCAAGAAAAACTAGAGATTCAAAATTCGGGTTCGGGAGTCGGTTACGAACGGGGAAGGATTAGCACCCCACACCGCCCAAAATTGGTACCTAGTCGATTATTTAATGTCTTGGTATTAAAAATTACGAATTCGATCAAAATTTAAAATACGATTCTTAAATGCATAAAATATCGAGAAAACTGCATCCCTATGTGCCCGAGACACTGTTTCTCGTTTTCTTGGAAAAATTCGAGAAAATCACATCCCTATACGTCCGGGATACGATTTCCCGAGGTTTTAAAATTCAAAATTAAAATTCAAAATTAATTTCTTTAAAAAATGTATTTTTTAGGATTTAAAAACCGTATATGATGCAAAAAAATAATATATATATTTAGGAATATAATACTTATGGTAAAATATATTTAATATTTATATTTACCAAAATTTGCCTATATATGTTAAGTTAATAATTTTATATATATATATACTAAAATAAATAGTTATTGTTATTTATATGTATACTTAGAAATATAATATTTAAGATAAAATATATTTGATATTGTTATTTATAAAAAAAATATACCTATATGTAGTTAATATATATGTAGTTTATATATATATATATGTATATATATTACAAAAATGAATATTTATGATTATTTTATGTATGTTGTAATTAAACCAAAATACTATACATTATTTTACAGATATTTATAAAAACTTATATATATATATATATGTATACAATATAAAATTATAAAAATATTACATATGAAAATATGAGCCGTAGATATATAAAAATATATAAACATATACCTTATACATGATATTAATATAATATGTAAAAGTAAACTACTTAGTATAATAATAATAATTTATTATATACGTATAATAATAATAAGAATAATAATGATGATGATAATAAATAATAATATTGCTAATATGGATGCAAGAATATTAAAATGCATGAAATAACATTAAATTAAATATCAAAGACTAAAATGCATAAATGTTAAACTACATGACAAGAAATTACATAAAATGGGCTAAAATGGAATTAAATGTAAAATGCAGGGACATAAATGTAAGATGCATGAAAGAACAAGGTACAAATGCAAACATCCATAATTGAAGGGCTAAAAATAAAAAATAGTGACCAAATTGAAATGAGAAACGAACAATGTGGCTTGAATTTAAATAACAAAAATAAAGGTGCTAAAATGTAAAAAAAATAGAAATAAAGGGCATGAAATTAAATAACAGTAAAATCTGGAAAGGGACCAGATTAAAACAAAACCAAAATTAAAAAGCAAAAATAAAGAAACAAAAATAAATGCGAAAATAAACAACATTAAAACTACAAGGACCAAAAGTGCAATTGGCACCTGGGTCAATATTAAGGCGGGATAAAAAGGGAGGGACTTAACCAGAAATTTACCCATTGACCCAAAGCACGCGGATCCTCCCCGAATTCGGGTCACTGCGCGGGTCAGGGCCTCAAAATGGAGCCGTTTTATGCAGCCGGTTTAAATCAAGGATAAGGGTATTTTTTAGTTCGAAATCAGTTTAAAAAAATCTAAAAACCCTAGTTTATATTTCTCTTCTCCCTCACTCTCCCTACCGAACGATGCCGTTTTCCTCATTATTTTCGCACCAGTCACCGGTGCAGCAGCCTCACGGCGGCGGAGCAACGGCAGTAAGGTAGGTTTCGGAGCCCTCCTTTCTTTTTTTTTTTTTGATTTTCTATTGACAAAAAAAAATTTCAAAAGAGAAAAAAAGATTCAAATTGAAAAAAAAACCTTGAAACTACCTTTTTATTTTACTTCAAAGTTCTTCTTTACAAATTTGTTTTTTTGATCTAAATTTCCCTTCTTCTTTTTCTTTGAACCGGGACCTCTCTCCCCAACTCTCTTTTTCTTTTTTTCTCTTAGAAAATCCCCTCCTTACAATTTTTTTTTTGAACCAAAAATCCCTTGAAACTCTCTTCTTCTTTTTTCAAAATCCTCCCCCTTTACAATTCTGATTCATTTCGGTTTTATACCCATTTTTTAAAGTATAAAATGACCCATTTGTTGATGCAGATCTGTTTGATGGGAATATGGCCGGATTTGTAGGGATTATCAGGGTATGGGTTGAATGGTTGATTGACAGAAGTGGTTGGAAAGAGGTGACGATAATGGTTTTAATAAATTTAGGGTTTAGGTTTAGTTTAGGGTTTATAAGTTAGGGTTTCTTTAGGGATAAAGATTTAACTTAAGGTTCCATTGGCCGTGATCAAGGTCATTGGGTTATTAGGGTTAAGATAAGGTTAGTGTTATTAGGGAATTTTTAGGTTTGGGTCAGGTCATTGGGTTAATGGGTTGATGGATCCGGGTTAGGGCTTTGGGTATTTGTGTATATGGATGTTTGGGGTCCCGGATGAAATTAGGTTCTTACAGCTGCCCCTCTTTACTCATTGTTATGCAACGACAATGGGGTAAAGACTAAATGAGAACCAATTTTATCTGGTTCGGTTGAGCTTCTCCATTTGCTACATGTCTTCATTCTTCGATAGATCTTCTTTCTCTTTGACGCAGATCTTCTTTCTTGAGTTGGTTGATCTACTTTGTCACTTTTGGGGAAGCTAAATCTTCAAAATAAGGGATTGTTTGTTGGGGGAAGCAAAATGAGAGCAACTTGCTGCTTCTCTTCTTCGGCGCCAGTCTTCTGTCTTCGGTCTTCAATCTTTGATAGGTCTTCGATCTTTGTTCTTCGAGGATGTTGAGTTCTTCGATCAATCTACTCCTCTGCTTCCTAGGTTGAGACTTACCAAATTATAATGATGCTCGGTTGAAAACAAATGCCTTCTTGCTTGCCATTTTATTTTTTCTCTTTTTTTCTTTTTTTCCTTTTTTTATTTTTGGTGTAGCTTCATCTTCTATTGAATGGTTGACCCATTCCACTGGAAGTTCAAGGAGATAAGGTCAGTTGATGTAGTTGTGTCCATTCCACTGCAACTTCAGGGAAATGAACTGATGTAGCTTCAATTTTTCCACTGCAACTTTAGGGAGATAAAATTGATGTTTGATTTGTTCCTCTGCAACTTCAGGGAGACGATATTGATTTTGTGTCCATTCCATGCAACTTCAGGGAGATGTGACTGGTAAAGCTTCAATTTTTCCAATGCAACCTTAGGGAGATAAAATTGATGCTGGATTCGTTCTACTGCAACTTCAGGGAGACGATATTGATTCTGTGTCCATTCTACTGCAACTTCAGGGAGACGTGACTTGGTATAGCTTCAATTTTTCCACTGCAACTTCAGGGAGATGAAATTGATGCTGGATTCATTCCACTGCAACTTCAGGGAGACGATGTTGATTGGGTGTCCATTCCACTGCAACTTTAGGGAGATGTGATTGGAACAGCTTCAATTTTTCCACTGCAACTTCAGGGAGATAAAATTGATGCTGGATTCGTTCCACTGCAACTTCAGGGAGACAATGTTGTTTTGTGTCCATTCCACTACAACTCCAAAGAGATGAATGGCTGGTATAGCTCCAATTTGAATGTCTAAGGCCTCCTTATGGGTTCGTGCCTTAGAGAAGTTTTGAAAAAGGTTTTTTTTTTCTTTTCTTCTTTCATTCTTCTTTTTTTTCTTCAAGGTACCCGTTCAGGTTTTCACCTTGTTGTTGTTTTATTACCCTTCTTTTTTATTTTTTGTCTTTTTCTTTCTTTTTTTGTCTTCTTTTTTTTCTCTTTTATTATTTTTCTTTTTTTTCTTTCTTTTTTTTGATTTTTTGATTTTTTATTTTTTCTTCAATCAAAATATTTCTTGATTACATCTGAAGTTTGCTCCGCTGCAGCCCCAGAGAGATAAACTTATCTTGGTTCTCATTCCGCTACCACTCTAGAGAGATGAGATAAATATGATGAAGTATGTTCCACTGTTGTTCGAAGGAGACAAACGTTATGTCTGGTCCATTTCGCTATCTCTTCAAGGAGATGAACTCTTATTGGTTCTCATTCCGTTACCACTCCAGGGAGATGAGATAACTATGATGAAGTTTGTTCCACTACTGCTCCAGAGAGACAAACTTTAGGTCGGGTCCATTCTGCTGCCTCTTTAGGGATATGAAATCGTCTTGGTTCTCACTCCGCTGCCACTCCAGGAGATGAGATAACTGGTTTCATCATTTTGAACGTCCTGGCCTCCTTTTGGGTTCGTGGCTAGGATATTATGAAAAGATCTCTCTTGCTCTCTTCTTTTTTTTCATTTTCATTCATTTTTTTCATCATTTCTCTCTTTTTTCTTTTTTTTTTGAGTTTTTCCTTTTTATTTTTTTTCTCTCCTTAAGTAAGGATGGAAATAGGAAATTTATTTTGTTGAAAAAAGATATCCTTATAAAAGGATAAAGTCTGAAAAAATGTCCTTATGAAAGGACTGAGTTACGAAACTCGATTTTTTTGAAAATATCCTTTTGGAAGGATTGAGTTATGGAACCCAGTTTTGGAAATTATCCAGAAGTTTGGAAGAATATCCCTATGAAAAGATTGAGTTGTAGAACTCAATTTTGGAAATTATCCAGAAGTTTGGAAAATATCCTTATAGAATGACTGGTTTTGAAAATTATCCATAAGTTTGGATAAATATCCTTATGAAAGGATTAAGTTATGGAACTCAGTTTTTTGAAATTTTCCAAAAGTTTGGAAAAAATATCCTTATGGAAGGGTTAGGTTTTGAAAATTATCCAGAAGTTTGAATAAATATCCTTATGAAAGGATTGAGTTATGGAACTCATTTTTTTGAAATTTTCCAGAAGTTTGGAAAAATATCCTTATGGAAGGATTGAGTTTTGAAAATTATCCAGAAGTTTGGATAAATATCCTTATGGAAGGATTGAGTTATGGAACTCAGTTTTTTGAAATTTTCCAGAAGTTTGGAAAAGTATCCTTATGGAAGGATTGAGATTTGAAAATTTTCCAGAAGTTTGGAAAAGTATCCTTATGGAAGGATTGATTTTTGAAAATTTTCAAGAAGTTTTGAAAAATGTCCTTATGGAAGGATTGAGTTTTGAAAATTTTCCAGAAATTTGGAAAAATATCCTTATGGAAGGATTGAGTTTTGAAATTTTTCCAGAAGTTTAGAAAAACATCTTTATAGAAAGATTGAGTTTTAAAAAAATTCCAAAAGTTTGGAAAAGTATCCTTATTGAGTTTTGAAATTTTTCCAAAAGTTTTGAAAATTTTCCAGAGGTTTGGAAAAATATCCTTATGGAAAGATTGAGTTTTGAAAATTTTCTAGAAGTTTGGAAAAATGTCCTTATGGAAGGATTGAGTTTTGAAAATTTTCCAGAAGTTTGGAAAATATCCTTATGGAAGGATTGAGTTTTGAAAATTTTCTAGAAGTTTGGAAAAATATCCTTATGGAAGGATTGAGATTTAAAAAGTATCCTTATACAAGGATAGAGTTTGTTTTTGAAAGTTATTTCCAGTATTTATGCAAATGGGATGCATGTGTATGCTTGCAAGGATGCAATGCTATGTATATGATGATGTATGGTCATGTTTAAAAGATGCAATGATGCATGTGCCTCTAAGTATGCTTTCGTGATGCATGGACACATTTTGGTGATGCAATGTTATGTTTGTCATGATGTATGGACATGCATGAAATATTCGCAGGGATCATTTTCCTCTGGTTCAGTTCGATCTTCTGATTTTCTAGAGCGAAAGCTTGCCCCCCAAATCTTCTTTGTTCTTATTTTTCAATTTTTGAGCTGAATGACCTTTGCAGGCTCGTCTCTTTTCATCTTCTTAAGGGAACGACGACTTTGTCTGATCGAATGTTACCACATTTATCTTTCAGATATCATTTTGACTGAATACCTTTGAAGGCTTTCTTTCTTGTTTTGAATAGCCATAGGCCTTAAGTCTTTGTACCTTATATTTCCAAAAAAGTAATGCAAGAAAAAATATTTTCAAAATAATAATTTTTTCATGAAGTGGAGAGGTTAGGTGCCTCCAAACTGTTTGGAATCAATGGTTGGTTTATAACCAATGTGTTTCTTTGAAAATATGACAAAAGTTTTGCAAATGTATGCATGAATTAAATTTTGAAATTTTTGTGTTTTTTTTTTCAAAATAAAACATGGGAAATGCATGAAATAATCACATGCCCTTACAAAAGGTTTCCCTTTTTACCTTCAGACCTAGGTAAAAGGTTGATTCCAGGCATTACTCCAAAAGATTTAGGCTACAAAGACGCCCCAACAAAAAGAATTAAGCCTCTGTAGGTCATTCATTCTTCTTCAGTCCTCAATTAGCTCATCTGAGGGACCCCGTTGTTGAACCTTAGAGTGCCGCTCTTGAACAGACTCTGCACCTTATTCCTCAATCCCCAACAATTCTCTATGGTGTGGCCTGAGCTTCCTATATGATAGTCGCAAACAGCGTTGACATCGTATCCTTCTGGGTAAGGAGGCTCTTTTGGTTTAGACTGGACTGGGTTATCAAGCTCTTTTTAACAAGTATTGGGAGTAGCTTTGTATATTTCATCGGAATTTAAAATGCCTTCTTTTTATCTTTCTCTTCTTTGGATTTTCTTTGGCTCACCTCCACTATTTTTAAACTTGAAGCCTTTGCATCCTCGTGTGTCCTATTGATGTCGATTGCAACGGTGCACCGACCTTTGGGTTTACTGGAATCATCTTGTTCAAATATAAGGTCCTACTTGGTGTTCATCATGATTTGGATTTTATTCAACTCGTCATCCTCTCCTTGTACATCAGACATTTTCTCTTTTACCATAGTGGTCAGTATACTCATCATCTCGGACGTCTATCTTTTCAACTCTTGCACCTTACTCATCTCGGTATTGGTGTAGGCATGCTCCAGTACGTCTAATGTGTGAATCTCTGAATGAAGACTTCTCATCTCTTCTGCGTCTCTTCAAGGCACTGCCCTATAACTATGGTCTTGTCTATCTGATCACTTGACCCTTTCATTATGAAAGCCTCCTTAATCGTAGATCACTCGTGAATCAACACCCTTTTTTATGCTATGCATATGCAATGCAAAAAAGACAAAAACATAGAAAACAGAAAAATTGGTCAATACACGTATAATAAAAAATAAAAACAAAAATAAATATGTAAGTACTAAACATTAAATTTGTACCCGAGCATGAATTTCTGCCCGGCATAAACAAAGTCCTGCCCGACATGATTTATACCCTGCATATTTTATTTGCAAAAAGAAAGATCCTACCCGGTATGGTATCTACCCGGCATGTTTTTATTTATGAAATAAATCTATAGAATAGACAAAAGGTTAGAAGCGTTTCTCCTTTGAACTTTTAACGGGTTCTATTTCTAGAGCAAGGCTCATATGGTCCATTACATGAGGTTCAGTTCTAGGGAAGGGTACCCGAATTATCCTCGCTGTCCCTTACTAAAGGTAGCAAGGCCGCTGATCCTCACCCATTATAGGCTTCAAACGGACCAAGTTCAATTCAGGGGATATATCCCTTATGCCTATATGGAAGTAACCTATACGAAAGCATAAGAAATATATCCCGAAAGCGATTCACCAACCTATATGGTGGTAACCCACACGAAGGCGGTATCACACTTCCACTTAAAATATGACGGAGCTCGGGTAGAAAGCTCATGAAATGTAATGCAAATCCACGGTGTGTGAGGAGAAACTCCCAAACCTTTTGACACCCTATGTCTATATTCACTTATAATAAAGAGTAAAATAGTTATATTTACAGAAAATAAAATGCATGTCTTATTAACAAAAGAAATAATTATATTTTAAATTAAATTCGAATTCACCAATTTCCATTGACCAAGACTAAAAGATAATCGACTCGTGGCTTGACTATCTTTTTATTTTAAAAAAGTCCACAGCTGTAATCACCCAAATCCGTCCGACCCTCTGTTTACTCTCGTTTTAAAATCTATTTATTCTCGTTTCTCCTTTGAGCTTTTAATGGGTTCCATTTCTAGAGCATGGCTCTTATAGTCCATTACATGAGGTTCGGTTCTAGGAAAGGGTACCTGAATTGTCCTCGCTGTCCCTTACTAAAGGTAGCAAAGCCCCTTATCCTCACCCATTATAGGCTTCAAACGGACCAAGTTCAATTCAGGGGGATACATCCCTTATGCCTATATGGAGGTAACCCATACGAAAGCATAAGAAATATATCCTGAAAGCGATTCACCAACCTATATGGTGGTAACCCACAAGAAGGCGGTATCACACTTCCACTTGAAATATGACGGAGCTCGGGTAGAAAGCTCATGCAATGCAATGCAAATGCACGGTGTGTGAGGAGAAACTCTCAAACCTTTTGACACCCTATGTCTATATTCACTTATAATAACAAGTAAAAAGTAAACAGATTATATTTACATAAAATAAAATGCATGTCTTATTAACAAAAGAAATAATTATATTTTAAATTAAAGTCGAATTCACCAATTTTCAACGACCAAGACTAAAAGATAATCGACTCGTGGCTTGACTATCTTTTTATTTAAAAAGGTCACCAGCGGAGTCGCCAGCTGCAATCACTCAAATCCGATCGGTGCTCTTTTTATTCTCGTTTCTCCTTTGAACTTTTAACGGGTTCCATTTCTAGATCAAGGCTTTTATGTTCCATTGCATGAGGTTCAAATCTAGGGAAGGGTACCCGAATTGCCCTCGCTGTCCCTTACTAAAGGTAGCAAGGCCCCTGATCCTCACCCATTATAGGCTTCAAACGGACCAAGTTCAATTCAAGGGGATACATATCTTATGCCTATACGAAGGTAACCCATACGAAAGCATAAGAAATATATCCCAAAGCGATTCACCAACCTATATGGTGGTAACCCACACGAAGGAGGCATCACACTTCCACTTAAAATATGACGGAGCTCGGGTAGAAAGCTCATGAAATGCAATGCAAATGCACAGTGTGTGAGGAGAAACTCTCAAACCTTTTGACACCCTATGTCTATATTCACTTATAATAAACAGTAAAAGTAAAACAGTTATATTTAAAGAAAATAAAATGCATGTCTTATTAACAAAAGAAATAATTATATTTTAAATTAAAGTCGAATTCACCAATTTCCAACGACCAAGACTAAAAGATAATCGACTCGTGGCTTGACTATCTTTTTATTTAAAAAGGTCCCCAGCGGAGTCGCCAGCTGCAATCACCCAAATCCGCCCGGCGCTCTCTATATTCTCGTTTTAAAATCTCTTTATTCTCATTTCTCATTTTGAACTTTTAATGGGTTCCATTTCTAGAGCAAGGATTTTATGGTCCATTACATGAGGTTCGGTTCTAGAGAAGGGTACCTGAATTGTCCTCGTTGTCCCTTACTGAAGGTAGCAAGGCCCCTGATCCTCACCCATTATAAGCTTCAAACGGACCAAGTTCAATTCAGGGGGATACATCCCTTATGCCTATACGGAGGTAACCCATACGAAAGCATAAGAAATATATCCTGAAAGTGATTCACCAACCTATATGGTGGTAACCCACACGAAGACGGTATCACACTTCCACTTAAAATATGACGGAGCTCGGGTAGAAAGCTCATGAAATGCAATGCAAATGCACGGTGTGTGAGAAGAAACTCCCAAACCTTTTGACCCCCTATGTCTATATTCACTTATAATAAACAGTAAAAGTAAAACAGTTATATTTACAGAAAAAAATGCATGTCTTATTAACAAAAGAAAGAATTATATTTTAAATTAAAGTCAAATTCATCAATTTCCAGCGACCAAGGCTAAAAGATAATTGACTCGTGGCTTGACTATCTTTTTATTTAAAAAGGTCCCCAGCTGAGTCACCATGTGTAATCACTCAAAACCGTCCGGCACTTTCTTTATTCTCGTTTTAAAATTTATTTTGATTGTTTGAAAAACCCCTGCCGGTTTTGGAATTAAAATATGGAGTCGCACCGATCATTTTTTAAAAATGTAGACTGGACACCAAGAAAAACTAGAAATTCAAAATTCAGATCCAGAGTTTGTTACGGATGGGAAGGATTAGCACCCCACACCGCTTAAAAAATTGGTACCTAGTCGATTATTTAATGTCTTGGTTTTAAAATTACTTAATTCGATCAAAATTTAAAATATGATTCTTAAATGCATAAAATATTGAGAAAATTGCATCCTTATGTGCCCGAGACACTGTTTCTCGATTTCTTGGAAAAATTCGAGAAAATCACATCCCTATACGTCGGGATACAATTTTCGAGGTTTTAAAATTCAAAATTAAAATTCAAAAATTTAATTTCTTTAAAAATGTATTTTTAATATTTAAAAATTGTATATGATGCAAAAAAAAATATATATATATATTTAGGAATATAATACTTATGGTAAAATATATTTAATATTTATATTTACCAAAATTTGCCCTATATATGTTAAATTAATAATTTTATATATATATATACTAAAATAAATATTTATTGTTATTTATATGTATACTTAGAAATATAATATTTAAGATAAAATATATTTGATATTGTTATTATAAAAAATATACCTATATGTAGTTAATATATATGTAGTTTTTATATATATATATATGTATATATATTACAAAAATGAATATTTATGATTATTTTATGTATGTTGTAATTAAACCAAAATACTATACATTATTTTACAGATATTCATAAAAACTTATATATATATATATGTATACAATATAAAATTATAAAAATATTACATATGAAAATATGAGCCGTAGATATATAAAAATATATAAACATATACCTTATACATGATATTAATATAATATGTAAAAGTAAACTACTTAGTATAATAATAATAATTTATTATATACGTATAATAATAATAAGAATAATAATGATGATGATAATAAATAATAATATTGCTAATATGGATGCAAGAATATTAAAATGCATGAAATAACATTAAATTAAATATCAAAGACTAAAATGCATAAATGTTAAACTACATGACAAGAAATTACATAAAATGGGCTAAAATGGAATTAAATGTAAAATGCATGGACATAAATGTAAGATGCATGAAAGAACAAGGTACAAATGCAAACATCCATAATTGAAGGGCTAAAAATAAAAAAAATAGTGACCAAATTGAAATGAGAAACGAACAATGTGGCTTGAATTTAAATAACAAAAATAAAGGTGCTAAAATGTAAAAAAATAGAAATAAAGGGCATGAAATTAAATAACAGTAAAATCTGGAAAGGGACCAGATTAAAACAAAACCAAAATTAAAAAGCAAAAATAAAGAAACAAAAATAAATGTGAAAATAAACAACATTAAAACTACAAGGACCAAAAGTGCAATTGCTTTGGGTCAATATTAAGGTGGGATAAAAGGAGGGACTTAACCAGAAATTTACCCATTGACCCAAAGCACGCGGATCCTCCCCGAATTCGGGTCACTGCGCGGGTCAGGGCCTCAAAATGGAGCCGTTTTATGCAGCCGGTTTAAATCAAGGATAAGGGTATTTTTTAGTTCGAAATCGGTTTAAAAAATCTAAAAACCCTAGTTTATATTTCTCTTCTCCTTCACTCTCCCTACCGAACGATGCCGTTTTCCTCATTATTTTCCTTTTGACCATTCACCGGTAGCAGACCCTCACTGCGAAGTGAGCAACGGCAAAGAAGGTAGGTTTTGAGCCCCTTTTTTTTTTTTTTTTTGATTTTCTATTGACAAAAAAATTTCAAAAGAGAAAAAAAGATTCAAATTGAAAAAAAAAACCTTGAAACTACCTTTTTATTTTACTTCAAAGTTCTTCTTTACAAATTTGTTTTTTTGATCTAAATTTCCCTTCTTCTTTTTCTTTGAACCGGGACCTCTCTCCCCAACTCTCTTTTTCTTTTTTTCTCTTAGAAAATCCCCTCCTTACAATTTTTTTTTTGAACCAAAAATCCCTTGAAACTCTCTTCTTTTTTTTTTCAAAATCCTCCCCCTTTACAATTCTGATTCATTTCGGTTTTATACCCATTTTTTAAAGTATAAAATGACCCATTTGTTGATGCAGATCTGTTTGATGGGAATATGGCCGGATTTGTAGGGATTATCAGGGTATGGGTTGAATGGTTGATTGACAGAAGTGGTTGGAAGGAGGTGACGATAATGGTTTTAATAGATTTAGGGTTTAGGTTTAGTTTAGGGTTTATAAGTTAGGGTTTCTTTAGGGATAAAGATTTAACTTAAGGTTCCATTGGTCGTGATCAAGGTCATTGGGTTATTAGGGTTAAGATAAGGTTAGTGTTATTAGGGAATTTTTAGGTTTGGGTCAGGTCATTGGGTTAATGGGTTGATGGATCCGGGTTAGGGCTTTGGGTATTTGTGTATATGGATGTTTGGGGTCCCGGATGAAATTAGGTTCTTACAGCTGCCCCTCTTTACTCATTGTTATGCAACGACAATGGGGTAAAGACTAAATGAGAACCAATTTTATCTGGTTCGGTTGAGCTTCTCCATTTGCTACATGTCTTCATTCTTCGATAGATCTTCTTTCTCTTTGACGCAGATCTTCTTTCTTGAGTTGGTTGATCTACTTTGTCACTTTTGGGGAAGCTAAATCTTCAAAATAAGGGATTGTTTGTTGGGGGAAGCAAAATGAGAGCAACTTGCTGCTTCTCTTCTTGGCGCTTGATCTTTGTCTTGGTCTTCAATCTTTGATAGGTCTTGATCTTTGTTCTTGAGGATGTTGAGTTCTTCGATCAATCTACTCCTCTGCTTCCTAGGTTGAGACTTACCAAATTATAATGATGCTCGGTTGAAAACAAATGCCTTCTTGCTTGCCATTTTATTTTTTCTCTTTTTTTTTTCCTTTTTTTTTTTGGTGTAGCTTCATCTTCTATTGAATGGTTGACCCATTCCACTGGAAGTTCAAGGAGATAAGGTCAGTTGATGTAGTTGTGTCCATTCCACTGCAACTTCAGGGAAATGAACTGATGTAGCTTCAATTTTTCCACTGCAACTTTAGGGAGATAAAATTGATGTTTGATTCGTTCCTCTGCAACTTCAGGGAGACGATATTGATTTTGTGTCCATTCCATGCAACTTCAGGGAGATGTGACTGGTAAAGCTTCAATTTTTCCAATGCAACCTTAGGGAGATAAAATTGATGCTGGATTCGTTCTACTGCAACTTCAGGGAGACGATATTGATTCTGTGTCCATTCTACTGCAACTTCAGTAGGGAGACGTGACTTGGTATAGCTTCAATTTTTCCACTGCAACTTCAGGGAGATGAAATTGATGCTGGATTCATTCCACTGCAACTTCAGGGAGACGATGTTGATTGGGTGTCCATTCCACTGCAACTTTAGGGAGATGTGATTGGAACAGCTTCAATTTTTCCACTGCAACTTCAGGGAGATAAAATTGATGCTGGATTCGTTCCACTGCAACTTCAGGGAGACAATGTTGTTTTGTGTCCATTCCACTACAACTCCAAAGAGATGAATGGCTGGTATAGCTCCAATTTGAATGTCTAAGGCCTCCTTATGGGTTCGTGCCTTAGAGAAGTTTTGAAAAAGTTTTTTTTTCTTTTCTTCTTTCATTCTTCTTTTTTTTCTTCAAGGTACCCGTTCAGGTTTTCACCTTGTTGTTGTTTTATTACCCTTCTTTTTTATTTTTTGTCTTTTTCTTCTCTTTTTTGTCTTCTTTTTTCTCTTTTATTATTTTTTCTTTTTTTTCTTTCTTTTTTTTGATTTTTTGATTTTTTATTTTTTCTTCAATCAAAATATTTCTTGATTACATCTGAAGTTTGCTCCGCTGCAGCCCCAGAGAGATAAACTTATCTTGGTTCTCATTCCGCTACCACTCTAGAGAGATGAGATAAATATGATGAAGTATGTTCCACTGTTGTTCGAAGGAGACAAACGTTATGTCTGGTCCATTTCGCTATCTCTTCAAGGAGATGAACTCTTATTGGTTCTCATTCCGTTACCACTCCAGGGAGATGAGATAACTATGATGAAGTTTGTTCCACTACTGCTCCAGAGAGACAAACTTTAGGTCGGGTCCATTCTGCTGCCTCTTTAGGGATATGAAATCGTCTTGGTTCTCACTCCGCTGCCACTCCAGGAGATGAGATAACTGGTTTCATCATTTTGAACGTCCTGGCCTCCTTTTGGGTTCGTGGCTAGGATATTATGAAAAGATCTCTCTTGCTCTCTTCTTTTTTTTCATTTTCATTCATTTTTTTCATCATTTCTCTCTTTTTTCTTTTTTTTTTGAGTTTTTCCTTTTTATTTTTTTTCTCTCCTTAAGTAAGGATGGAAATAGGAAATTTATTTTGTTGAAAAAAGATATCCTTATAAAAGGATAAAGTCTGAAAAAATGTCCTTATGAAAGGACTGAGTTCTGAAACTCGATTTTTTGAAAATATCCTTTTGGAAGGATTGAGTTATGGAACCCAGTTTTGGAAATTATCAGAAGTTTGGAAGAATATCCCTATGAAAAGATTGAGTTGTAGAACTCAATTTTGGAAATTATCCAGAAGTTTGGAAAATATCCTTATAGAATGACTGGTTTTGAAAATTATCCATAAGTTTGGATAAATATCCTTATGAAAGGATTAAGTTATGGAACTCAGTTTTTTGAAATTTTCCAAAAGTTTGGAAAAAATATCCTTATGGAAGGGTTAGGTTTTGAAAATTATCCAGAAGTTTGAATAAATATCCTTATGAAAGGATTGAGTTATGGAACTCATTTTTTTGAAATTTTCCAGAAGTTTGGAAAAATATCCTTATGGAAGGATTGAGTTTTGAAAATTATCCAGAAGTTTGGATAAATATCCTTATGGAAGGATTGAGTTATGGAACTCGATTTTTTTTGAAATTTTCTAGAAGTTTGGAAAATATCCTTATGGAATGATTGAATTTTGAAAATTATCCAGAAGTTTGGATAAATATCCTTATGGAAGGATTGAGTTATGGAACTCAGTTTTTTGAAATTTTCCAGAAGTTTGGAAAAGTATCCTTATGGAAGGATTGAGATTTGAAAATTTTCCAGAAGTTTGGAAAAGTATCCTTATGGAAGGATTGATTTTTGAAAATTTTCAAGAAGTTTTGAAAAATATCCTTATGGAAGGATTGAGTTTTGAAAATTTTCCAGAAATTTGGAAAAATATCCTTATGGAAGGATTGAGTTTTGAAATTTTTCCAGAAGTTTAGAAAAACATCTTTATAGAAAGATTGAGTTTTAAAAAAATTCCAAAAGTTTGGAAAAGTATCCTTATTGAGTTTTGAAATTTTTCCAAAAGTTTTGAAAATTTTCCAGAGGTTTGGAAAAATATCCTTATGGAAAGATTGAGTTTTGAAAATTTTCTAGAAGTTTGGAAAAATGTCCTTATGGAAGGATTGAGTTTTGAAAATTTTCAGAAGTTTGGAAAATATCCTTATGGAAGGATTGAGTTTTGAAAATTTTCTAGAAGTTTGGAAAAATATCCTTATGGAAGGATTGAGATTTAAAAAGTATCCTTATACAAGGATAGAGTTTGTTTTGAAAGTTATTTCAGTATTTATGCAAATGGGATGCATGTGTATGCTTGCAAGGATGCAATGCTATGTATATGATGATGTATGGTCATGTTTAAAAGATGCAATGATGCATGTGCCTCTAAGTATGCTTTCGTGATGCATGGACACATTTTGGTGATGCAATGTTATGTTTGTCATGATGTATGGACATGCATGAAATATTCGCAGGGATCATTTTCCTCTGGTTCAGTTCGATCTTCTGATTTTCTAGAGCGAAAGCTTGCCCCCCAAATCTTCTTTGTTCTTATTTTTCAATTTTTGAGCTGAATGACCTTTGCAGGCTCGTCTCTTTTCATCTTCTTAAGGGAACGACGACTTTGTCCGATCGAATGTTACCACATTTATCTTTGGATATCATTTTGGTGAATACCTTTGAAGGCTTTCTTTCTTGTTTTGAATAGCCATAGGCCTTAAGTCTTTGTACCTTATATTTCCAAAAAAGTAATGCAAGAAAAAATATTTTCAAAATAATAATTTTTTCATGAAGTGGAGAGGTTAGGTGCCTCCAAACTGTTTGGAATCAATGGTTGGTTTATAACCAATGTGTTTCTTTGAAAATATGACAAAAGTTTTGCAAATGTATGCATGAATTAAATTTTGAAATTTTTGTTTTTTTTTCAAAATAAAACATGGGAAATGCATGAAATAATCACATGCCCTTACAAAAGGTTTCCCTTTTACCTTCAGACCTAGGTAAAAGGTTGATTCAGGCATTACTCCAAAAGATTTAGGCTACAAAGACGCCCCAACAAAAAGAATTAAGCCTCAGAGGTCATTCATTCTTCTTGATCCTCAATTAGCTCATCCGAGGGACCCCGTTGTTGAACCTTAGAGTGCCGCTCTTGAACAGACTCTGCACCTTATTCCTCAATCCCCAACAATTCTCTATGGTGTGGCCTGAGCTTCCTATATGATAGTCGCAAACAAGCGTTGACATCGTATCCTTACGGGTAAGGAGGCTCTTTTGGTTTAGACTGATTTGGGTTATCAAGCTCTTTTTAACAAGTATTGGGAGTAGCTTTGTATATTTCATCGGAATTTAAAATGCCTTCTTTTTATCTTTCTCTTCTTTGGATTTTCTTTGGCTCACCTCCACTATTTTTAAACTTGAAGCCTTTGCATCCTCGTGTGTCCTATTGATGTCGATTGCAACGGTGCACCGACCTTTGGGTTTACTGGAATCATCTTGTTCAAATATAAGGTCCTACTTGGTGTTCATCATGATTTGGATTTTATTCAACTCGTCATCCTCTCCTTGTACATCAGACATTTTCTCTTTTACCATAGTGGTCAGTATACTCATCATCTCGGACGTCTATCTTTTCAACTCTTGCACCTTACTCATCTCGGTATTGGTGTAGGCATGCTCCAGTACGTCTAATGTGTGAATCTCTGAATGAAGACTTCTCATCTCTTCTGCGTCTCTTCAAGGCACTGCCCTATAACTATGGTCTTGTCTATCTGATCACTTGACCCTTTCATTATGAAAGCCTCCTTAATCGTAGATCACTCGTGAATCAACACCCTTTTTTATGCTATGCATATGCAATGCAAAAAAGACAAAAACATAGAAAACAGAAAAATTGGTCAATACACGTATAATAAAAAATAAAAACAAAAATAAGTATGTAAGTACTAAACATTAAATTTGTACCCGAGCATGAATTTCTGCCCGGCATAAACAAAGTCCTGCCCGACATGATTTCTACCCTGCATATTTTATTTGCAAAAAGAAAGATCCTACCGGTATGGTATCTACCCGGCATGTTTTTATTTATGAAATAAATCTATAGAATAGACAAAAGGTTAGAAGCGTTTCTCCTTTGAACTTTTAACGGGTTCTATTTCTAGAGCAAGGCTCATATGGTCCATTACATGAGGTTCAGTTCTAGGGAAGGGTACCCGAATTATCCTCGCTGTCCCTTACTAAAGGTAGCAAGGCCGCTGATCCTCACCCATTATAGGCTTCAAACGGACCAAGTTCAATTCAGGGGATATATCCCTTATGCCTATATGGAAGTAACCTATACGAAAGCATAAGAAATATATCCCGAAAGCGATTCACCAACCTATATGGTGGTAACCCACACGAAGGCGGTATCACACTTCCACTTAAAATATGACGGAGCTCGGGTAGAAAGCTCATGAAATGTAATGCAAATCCACGGTGTGTGAGGAGAAACTCCCAAACCTTTTGACACCCTATGTCTATATTCACTTATAATAAAGAGTAAAATAGTTATATTTACAGAAAATAAAATGCATGTCTTATTAACAAAAGAAATAATTATATTTTAAATTAAATTCGAATTCACCAATTTCCATTGACCAAGACTAAAAGATAATCGACTCGTGGCTTGACTATCTTTTTATTTTAAAAAGTCCACATTTGTAATCACCCAAACCGTCCGACCCCTGTTTGTTTACTCTCGTTTTAAAATCTATTTATTCTCGTTTCTCCTTTGAGCTTTTAATGGGTTCCATTTCTAGAGCATGGCTCTTATAGTCCATTACATGAGGTTCGGTTCTAGGAAAGGGTACCTGAATTGTCCTCGCTGTCCCTTACTAAAGGTAGCAAAGCCCCTTATCCTCACCCATTATAGGCTTCAAACGGACCAAGTTCAATTCAGGGGGATACATCCCTTATGCCTATATGGAGGTAACCCATACGAAAGCATAAGAAATATATCCTGAAAGCGATTCACCAACCTATATGGTGGTAACCCACAAGAAGGCGGTATCACACTTCCACTTGAAATATGACGGAGCTCGGGTAGAAAGCTCATGCAATGCAATGCAAATGCACGGTGTGTGAGGAGAAACTCTCAAACCTTTTGACACCCTATGTCTATATTCACTTATAATAAACAGTAAAAGTAAAACAGTTATATTTACATAAAATAAAATGCATGTCTTATTAACAAAAGAAATAATTATATTTTAAATTAAAGTCGAATTCACCAATTTTCAACGACCAAGACTAAAAGATAATCGACTCGTGGCTTGACTATCTTTTTATTTAAAAAGGTCACCAGCGGAGTCGCCAGCTGCAATCACTCAAATCCGATCGGTGCTCTTTTTATTCTCGTTTCTCCTTTGAACTTTTAACGGGTTCCATTTCTAGATCAAGGCTTTTATGTTCCATTGCATGAGGTTCAAATCTAGGGAAGGGTACCCGAATTGCCCTCGCTGTCCCTTACTAAAGGTAGCAAGGCCCCGATCCTCACCCATTATAGGCTTCAAACGGACCAAGTTCAATTCAAGGGGATACATATCTTATGCCTATACGAAGGTAACCCATACGAAAGCATAAGAAATATATCCTGAAAGCGATTCACCAACCTATATGGTGGTAACCCACACGAAGGAGGCATCACACTTCCACTTAAAATATGACGGAGCTCGGGTAGAAAGCTCATGAAATGCAATGCAAATGCACAGTGTGTGAGGAGAAACTCTCAAACCTTTTGACACCCTATGTCTATATTCACTTATAATAAACAGTAAAAGTAAAACAGTTATATTTAAAGAAAATAAAATGCATGTCTTATTAACAAAAGAAATAATTATATTTTAAATTAAAGTCGAATTCACCAATTTCCAACGACCAAGACTAAAAGATAATCGACTCGTGGCTTGACTATCTTTTTATTTAAAAAGGTCCCCAGCGGAGTCGCCAGCTGCAATCACCCAAATCCGCCCGGCGCTCTCTATATTCTCGTTTTAAAATCTCTTTATTCTCATTTCTCATTTTGAACTTTTAATGGGTTCCATTTCTAGAGCAAGGATTTTATGGTCCATTACATGAGGTTCGGTTCTAGAGAAGGGTACCTGAATTGTCCTCGTTGTCCTCATCAAGGTAGCAAGGCCCCGATCCTCACCCATTATAAGCTTCAAACGGACCAAGTTCAATTCAGGGGGATACATCCCTTATGCCTATACGGAGGTAACCCATACGAAAGCATAAGAAATATATCCTGAAAGTGATTCACCAACCTATATGGTGGTAACCCACACGAAGACGGTATCACACTTCCACTTAAAATATGACGGAGCTCGGGTAGAAAGCTCATGAAATGCAATGCAAATGCACGGTGTGTGAGAAGAAACTCCCAAACCTTTTGACCCCCTATGTCTATATTCACTTATAATAAACAGTAAAAGTAAAACAGTTATATTTACAGAAAAAAATGCATGTCTTATTAACAAAAGAAAGAATTATATTTTAAATTAAAGTCAAATTCATCAATTTCCAGCGACCAAGGCTAAAAGATAATTGACTCGTGGCTTGACTATCTTTTTATTTAAAAAGGTCCCCAGCGGAGTCACCATGTGTAATCACTCAAAACCGTCCGGCACTTTCTTTATTCTCGTTTTAAAATTTATTTTGATTGTTTGAAAAACCCCTGCCCGGTTTTGGAATTAAAATATGGAGTCGCGGCCGATCATTTTTTTAAAAAATGTAGACTGGACACCAAGAAAAAACAGAAATTCAAAATTCAGATCCAGGAGTCGGTTACGGATGGGAAGGATTAGCACCCCCACACCGCCCAAAATTGGTACCTAGTCGATTATTTAATGTCTTGGTTTGGAAATTACGAATTCGATCAAAATTTAAAATATGATTCTTAAATGCATAAAATATTGAGAAAATTGCATCCTTATGCGCCCGAGACACTGTTTCTCGATTTCTTGGAAAAATTCGAGGAAATCACATCCTTATACACTCGGGATACAATTTCTCGAGGTTTTAAAATTCGAAATTAAAATTCAAAAATTTAATTTCTTTAAAAAATGTATTTTTTAATATTTAAAAATTGTATATGATGCAAAAAAAAATAATATATATATATAATTAGGAATATAATACTTAAGTTAAAATATATTTAATATTTATATTTACCAAAATATGCCCATATATGTTAAATTAATAATTTTATATATATATATACTAAAATAAGTATTTATTGTTATTTATATGTATACTTAGAAATATAATATTTAAGATAAAATATATTTGATATTGTTATTTAAAAAAAAATATACCTATATGTAGTTAATATATATGTAGTTTATATATATATATATATATATATATATATATATTATATATATTACAAAAATGAATATTTATGATTATTTTATGTATATTGTAATTAAACCAAAATACTATACATTATTTTACAAATATTCATAAAAACTTATATATATATATATGTATATAATATAAAAATATAAAAATATTACATATGAAAATATGAACCCAAGATATATAAAAATATATATACATATACCTTATATATGATATTAATATAATATGTAAAAGTAAACTACTTAGTATAATATTAATAATTTATTATATATGTATAATAATAAGAATAAGAATGATGATAATAATAAATAATAATATTGCTAATATGGATGCATGAATATTAAAATGCATGAAACAACATGAAATTAAATATCAAAGACTAAAATGCATGAATGTTAAACTACATGACAAGAAATTATATAAAATGGGCTAAAATGCAATTAAATGTAAAATGCATGGACATAAATGTGAGATGCATGAAAGAACGAGGTACAAATGCAAACATCCATAATTGAAGGGCTGAAAATAAAAAAAACACTGACCAAATTGAAATGAGAAACAAACTGTGCGGCTTGAATTTAAATAACAAAAATAAAGGTGCTAAAATATAAAAAAAAAACAGAAATAAAGGGCATGAAATTAAATAAAAGTAAAATCTGGAAAGGGGCCAGATTAAAACAAAACCAAAATTAAAAAGAAAAAAAAGAAACAAAAATAAATGTGAAAATAAAACATTAAAACTATAGGGACCAAAAGTGCAATTGGCCCCTGGGTCAATATTAAGGTGGGATAAAAAGGGAGGGACTTAATTGGCAATTTGCCCATTGACCCAAAACACGCGGATCCTCCCCGGATCCGGGTCACTACTCGGGTCAGGGCCTCAAAATGGCGTCGTTTTAGGCAGTCGGTTTAAATCGAGGATAAGGGTATTTTTTTAGTTCGAAATCAGTTTAAAAAAATCTAAAAACCCTAGTTTATATTTCTCTTCTCCCCCACTCTCCCTACCGAACAGCTCCGTTTTCCTCATTATTTTCGCACCATTCACCGGTGTAGCGGCCTCGCGGCGGCGGAGCAACGGCAGCAAGGTAGGTTTCAGAGCCCTCATTTCTTTTTTTTTATTTTCTATTGACAAAAAAAATATTTCAAAAGAGAAAAAAAGATTCAAATTGAAAAAAAAACCCTTGAAACTACCTTTTTATTTTACTTCAAAGTTCTTCTTTACAAATTTGTTTTTTTGATCTAAATTTCCCTTCTTTTTCTTTTTGAACCGAGACCTCTCTCCCCAACTCTCTCTTTCTTTTTTTCTCTCAAAAAAATCCCTTATTTACAATTGTTTTTGAACCAAAAATCCCTCGAAACTCTCTTTTTTTTCAAAATCCTCCCTCTTTACAATTCTGATTCATTTCGGTTTTATACCCATTTTTAAAAAATAAAAAATGGCCCATTTGTTGATGCAGATCTGTTTGATGGGAATATGGTTGGATTTGTAGGGATTATCAAGGTATGGGTTGAATGGTTGACTGATAGGAGTGGTTGGAAGGAGGTGACGGTAATGGTTTTAATGGATTTAGGGCTTAGGTTAAGGATAATTTAGGGTTCGTGGGTTAGGGTTTCTTTAGGGATAAAGGTTTAACTTAGGGTTTTAGTGGCCGTGATCAAGGGTGACGACGGCAGAAATAGCAGTGGCGGCACAGAAGAGGTGGCGGCGGCAGCTGGTTATTAGGGTTAGGATAAGGTTAGGATTATTAGGTTTTTTTAGGTTTGGGTTGGGTCATTGGGTTATGGATTGATGGATCTGGGTTAGGGCTTTGGGTATTTGTGTATATGGATGTTTGGGGGGCAGATGAAATTAGGTTCTTACACAATGGATGTGGTTTCAATATCAGGTGGGAGACCATCAACATGGGGAAGAACAAGAGGAAAGAAGCGAAACAAGTTGGGGCTAAAATAAATTAAGGGTAAAATTAAATATTTAATATTATTTTCTGTTAAAAACATGATCAAATTGAAAGAATGTATAAATAACGAAGGTTAAATTTAGTGAATTTTTTTAATTAGGATTAAATTGATTGAATGTGTAAACATAAAGGATTAAATGTGCTATTATGCACAGTTTCATAACAAAACTTAACGGTAGTTAATGGCCTTTAACGTTCGAGTTACCGTTTTGTAACAAAACATAAAGTTTAATTGTCATTTTGTATCTTTTGAAAGTTTGGTTGCAATTTTAATTTTTAAGGGATAATGTAGTGACAATTTGGTGCTTTACCCTAAAATTTAGGCTAAACTATAAAAATAAGTGCCCAACCTATGTTTTTTTTCAATAGGTGCCTAAAATATTTGTGGCTTGTTTTAAAGTCAAATAAGGTACCTACTTTGACACATATTTCAACAAAAAATGAAATTTTAAGCACTTATTTTAGCCAAAAAATACTTTAGACGCCTATTTTAGTAAAAAAATGAAACTTTAGTCACATATTTTAGTCAAAAATACTTTAAGCACCTATTATAAAAAAAGAGATAATTTAAGCACTTATTTTGTAATTAAGCCTAAAATTTAATAGCAACTTATTCATAAATATAATTCTCGTATATATAATTGTTTAAATTTGTATATTATATAATATAACAAACGAACAAAAAATATATTATATAATATATAATATATTCACTATCTTGATGGTGGTATATTATTATTTTTAATAGTCTAAAGGTGGTTATAAAGTAATATCTATTTATACATATTTTTAACCTTTTGAGAATGCACACATACCTTGCAGACAAAGCGATATTTATTAAAAATAATAATGTTTTGAATGTTTTTGAAAGGTTGATGATCAAATATGATTCTTTTTGAACGATTGAGAATCAAATTTAATTAAAAAATATTAAAACAACAAAAAGTGTTAACCAACAACCAATTGATCTAGTGGGATAAATCCCTTCAACAATGTTAGGGGTTCGAATCTTAGCATTATGAATAAAGTAAATTAAGTTTGGAGGTTACCCTAATAATTAATCTCTGCAGTACTCGATCTAGATTAGTCACTCAATAGGCTAGATACACGTGGTTACATAAAAAAATAACAAAGGTGTGTGTTAAAAAATATCTTCCCCATAGATTTTTTTTTTTTTTTAGAAAATGGATACAAAATTTATGAAACAACTAAACTAGGCATTTACAAATTGCAAGGTACCTCATGATGTGAAAAGAAATTTCCCTTTTTCACCTTGTGTATTTAATCAATCACTTTTGACTAATTAAAAGATGGGTTTAAAATTGATACACATGTAAAATAAATTTTATACAAGTTTGTCTATTTTTTATAAATCAAAATTAAACCTAAACCTTAAAAATTAAACCCCAAACCTTAAACCCTAAATTCTAAACACTAACCTTAAATTTTAAACCTTACAAACCAAACCTCTAACCCCTAAGGTAAATCCCTAACCCCTAAAAGTAAAGGTAAGTTTTTCGCTTAAAAGATTGAATGAACATTTGAATGCAAGTTCCATGATTGGTAGTGAAGTGGAAACAACATTTCATTTTCAAAATTGAGTGGCCAAACCGGGGGGGTCCTATTCTATTAACATTAGCAAATAGCAACTATTCTTTTTTGCTGGGTACACAAAAGAGACAGACAGGTAGAAACTGTTGGATTAAAATCCATAATAGTGGGCACATATGTATAATGTATATTGCTATTTTAAAGTATGACACAAAATTAAGTGACCAATTATGTTAGGCGTGTCATGGGTATTAAAATGTCATGGAAATAAAAGTGTAGATACCATAAGATGTATTTATAATTCGATGAGGGGCAGAGTTATAAATACTTAATAGTTGATTATTAAATCAACTATATAAAGAGGTAGTGGTCCCCAAGAAATAGGTCAACTTGTTTTTCTCTCCTTCCCCATCAGAGAGTTTTACATCAAGAGAAAACCTATCTTCTTGGAAGATCACAACCACCTTTTAGGCGATCTTCATCAAAAAGATTAAAGGTTTTCATCTATCGATTAATTCAGGTACGCTTCCGCAATTCAGTTCATTCAGTTTATTGTTCTTGATGATTTGACATGATAGATCTTGGGTTTAGATTTCATATCTGTTATGGTTTAATTCTAACAAATGGCATCAGCGCCTCGTTATGTTGAATCATTGAGAATTAATTTATTTAATTAATTTTGGATTGATTCTTGAATTTCGATTTTAGGGTTTTGATGTTTCATACGAATTAGGATAATTTTGTTGGTTTTGAGACTCCCTACTGCAATTATCATTTTTATATTGTTTCTATGGATACTTATGTTGCAATAATCGACTAACCGTAGACTTCAGATTCGAGAATGAAAAAGGAACTTTTCTATGTACGTCGCATTTAGGGTTTTGTAGCTGTAAGCTTTTCATAAGGGTTTATATTGAGACTTTTAATATCATGATTTGGGATTTTTTTTTAATTTTGGCGTTTAAGATTCGATCGTTTTCTTTTGATTCACGATGGATTCAGTCATTAGGTAAATAACCCTATTTGGATTTAAATTGGGAAAATCTCATGTGTGGTAACTCATATCTTGAATTTATCGTAAAGTATATATGCATCAGGGTCATTGTGCAACTTTTAAAACCCTCGATGTTTGCTGCACAATTGGGATATTAATTTACTTAAAAAAAATGGAAAAGAAAGTTACATAATATGTCAGGTGCATGTGCGCCTATTTTGAGGAAAGGGATAATGCTAGCTTTAATTCTTCCTATTCACTTTTCATTAAGATTAGTCCCCTTAATTTATTTCATTAATTTAATTTTTAGCTTTGAATCATTTTTTTGTTCACACAATTTAGTTTTAATGGAAATTAGTTATTATACCGCAAGACTTGAATTTTCGTCGTGTTATGCTTAATATTGCTATAGTTTGGATTGATTGTGCAAGTCAGAACATGTGATTACTTTCATATGAATTATTATTTAGTAATTTGGTTTTGGAAAGCATGTCATTAATCTTATGAAATTTATATTCGATTCGGTTTAATCAAGAATTTCAATTTTGATCATTAGGTTATATGAATATATTAAAGTTTAATGTGATCATTTTATGAATTATCCATTTATATGATATATATTTAAGTTGAAGTTTGGTTGTTTTGAATTTAAGTTTTATTTTGGTAAATGCATGCTTAAGGAATTTTTTGAGAAACAGTCAAAGATTTTGTTTTTTTTTTCGATTTCTGATAGCCCCATTCAGACAATCTTATGTTAGGTTGTTTTGGAAACTTAAGTGTTATCAGAAATTTCAGTTTTGACTGTTATAAAATTTTAAATTTGAATATCGGTATATTTATATTATATATTTTGAGATAAATTAATTAAAGCATTAAGTCACCAAAGTGACCTCTATTGTGGAAATTATTTTATTTTAATATATAGAAGGTTTTGTGCATGTAAGTCGGATTATGTTAGTATTAATTGGCCCAAAGGAAGGTTAATAATTAACATTATTACATGTGCAAATGTGGTAATAAACATGTGATAATTATTGATTTTATATGTGAGCAATAAATCGCCCAAATGAAGATTTTTGTTTGACATGTTCTTATTATCAATGTTTGATTCTTTGTACCAAGATATCACTTACAAGTTAATATTTTGTCCAAAGATGAAATATTAATAGAGTGTCCGTATCTTGATATGAGGTTTACCTTTATTCAAATTTATTATTATTTTGGTTATCTTTTAATTTGATTGAAAGATAAAATTAAGACAAATATTTTGAAACAATTAAATTCATATTTTGGCTTCAGATGTCTAATATTTTAATGGATTAATTGAAACATAATGTCACCAAAGTGACCGCTTTTTGTGTAGATTAGTTTATTTAAAATATTAAGATAATTATGGGTTTTTGTAATTCATGCGTTTATTAATTGGCCCAAAGGAAAGTTAATATTTGGCGAATTACAACGACAATTGTGGCGATAAATGTGTGACAATTATAAGGTATTTTATGTAAGCAATACGTTACTCCAAAGATTAATCTATTGTTTGACATAGTCTATTGTCAATGTTTGATTGCTACAACAAGAGTACCGCTTCTGATTAATATTCTTGTCCAAAGACTTGATATTAATGTTGTGCTTGGTATCTTGAGGGGAACTAGCCATTATTTTGAATTTATTTGTTTACTTATGAATATTTATGTGAGCTTGTTTTTATTTTATTTACTTATTTTTGTTCTATATTTAGGTAATTTATCTTTCTTTGTCACAATATCATTAAATACATTCTACACTCATATTTAGTGAAACTAGTTTCAAGGAATAGAAAAGACACTTGCATATAGTATTTGGTTGTATGAACATAGACTTTGCACTAAGGGAAGAATAACTTGCACCTCTCACCGCGGTAAGCACCCATAAAAGGAATTTTGAGAGGTGAGATTGTTAAAATCGCACGAGTCTAATGATCATAAAGAACAACATTCTATAAGTCTTTAGGAGCACAAATCTAAAGAGATTACTCATATTAAGGGTTTCCTTGACGAAATTAAGAAATAATTTACCCAAAACATTAAGGTTAAGATGACATCACTTATGCCTTCTTTGATGTCTATGAAGTATAAGGGTCAAGGAAATGTGAGGAAGTACATTATGAAAAATGTTTAATATTGCTTCAAAATTTAAGGCACATAAGATCAAACTTTCTAACAATTGTTTGTTCTTATGATTTTGGTATCGCTTCCTATACAGTTTAACCAATTCAAAATTAGTTACAACTGTCAAAAGGAGAAATAGACTTTAAATGAGCTTATTTCTAATTGGGTTAAAGAGGAAGAAAAGTTGAAGCATTATAAGTGTAAAAGTACTCATTCGATTAGTGCTCATTTAGTTAGTGTCTCTAAGAATAAGGGGCAAAAAAAATATTAGAATAAAGTTGCTAAAGGTCCAACTCAAAAGAAACAACGATAAGTTACAAAGGGTTGATTCTTTTGTAATAAGTTAGGACACATGTGAAGAAATTAAACTTCAAAACCAAGCAACTACTTCAGTTATTTTGAGTGATCCATGTGTTGTAAGTTTTCTGATCCCACAATTAGGAATTATTTAAGGAGAGATCTATAATTTTTTTTTTTTAGGATATTGAGTTTGGAGGGAGAAATAAGGTTAGATACATTGATTTTGAGGAGGAATTGGATTATAATTTAATTCCTACTATCACTTTTGACGATGTTTAGGTTTTCAAACCTATCATTAATCAAGAAGTGAATCAAGTACCTCAGCAAAACAATGTTGAACAACTCTCATTCAAGATAAGGTAATTGTTTTCAGAAGAACAAACTCAACAACCTCAAAAACAAGTGTCATTAAAGATATCCAAGAGAGGAAGGAGAAATACTATTTTGGATTATTACTTTGTATTTCTTCAAGAAAATAAGGATAATAATGGAATGATAGAAAATGATTCATTCATTTTTTATCAAATCATAAAAGTTCTGACTCTCAAAAGTGAATTGATGTCATTCAAGAAGAGTATAATTTTATGCAAGACAATAAAGTTTAGGAACTTGTCTCATTACATGAAGGTGCAAACCAATTGGTTGTAAATGGATATTTAAAACCAAGAGGGATGCAAATGATAATGCGGACAAGTATAAGGCATGTCTTGTATTTAAAGGATATACTCTAAAAGAAGACATTGATTTTGTGGAGACTTTCTCTCAAGTTTCATTGAAATACTCTTTCAAGATAATCATGACGCTTGTTTCTTATTTTAAACTTGAGCTACATAAGATGGATGTTAGGCTTGTGTTTTTCAATGACGACATTGAAGAAATGAATTATATGGTACAATCATAGATTTGTGTCTAATGATACAAAATCAATGATATGTAAATTAAATAAATTCATCTATGAGCTTAAGTAGGACTCTCATTAATGAAATTATAAATTTCATATTGATTATTTCATTCGGCTTTGAGATAAATTTGGTTGACAATTGTATATACTACAAGTTCAGTGGGAGTAAACCAAGTGATACTCAAATTGCTAAAGAAGACAAATTTAGTCTTACTCAATGCCCTAAAAGTAACCTTGAAATTTAGAAAATACAAAAGATTCCATATGCATAAGCTATTTGAGATTCTAATTTATGCTCAAGTATGTATGCGTTTGGATATTGCGTACATTGTTGGAATGTTAGATAGATATTTAAGCAATCATATTATGGATCATTGAATAGCAGCCAATAGGGTTATGAAATATCTTTAGAGAACAAAAATTACATGCTCACATATCGAAGTTCTGGTAAGTTAGAGATCATCAAGTTTACAGACTTCGATTCTATTAGAATATTGATGCAAAATAATTTTGTCACATGGGCTGCTAATTATAGATTGAATAGAAAGACCACCTCGATTATTTTGTGACAATAAATATTCATTCATTTATTCTATGAACAATAGGAACACTTCAAATTTGAAGCACATAAATATTAAGTTCCTAGTTGTTAAAGAAAATTCAGAGTGATTGTGTGTCTATAGAGCATGTTGGTACAAACTCATATTTGCGCGCTTATTAAGAAACTATCACCCTAGGTCTTTCATGAGCACACTACTCATGTGGGTGTAATGTTATATAAAGATATACAGTTTTAGTGGGAGTTTGTAATTTTGAAAAATGCTCATTTGGTTTAGACACAATTTCGGTTACTTCAGTTTAAAGTTATTTTAAGATTATTTTCTGCAGAAATAAAGTTCTTTTGGTTTATGCACACTCTGAATTCAGTAAAGTTTGGTCTCACTAAGGTTTAGGAGGACCAATTGGAAATAGACATGTTTGGTTCACATTTCATGTAATTTTCAATGCTACGCGTCCATGATTGATCTATGTCATTTGACTATATTTGTATACGTGACCATTGATGGGTCTTGTCACGATTGATACGACAAAGGCTGCTTTGATCCTATATCGATATAGTTGATGGACGAGATTGTTACATAATACCTATTATATAATAGCAAATTTTTGAGCTCATAAGGTTATACATTTGTCAGGAAACATATGTTGCCCAAGTGGGAGATTGTTGGATTAAAATCCATAATAGTGGGCACATATGTATAATGTATATTGCTATTTTAAAGTATGACACAAAATTAAGTGACCAATTATGTTAGGCGTGTCATGGGTATTAAAATGTCATGGAAATAAAAGTGTAGATACCATAAGATGTATTTATAATTCGATGAGGGGCAGAGTTATAAATACTTAATAGTTGATTATTAAATCAACTATATAAAGAGGTAGTGGTCCCCAAGAAATAGGTCAACTTGTTTTTCTCTCCTTCCCCGTCAGAGAGTTTTACATCAAGAGAAAACCTATCTTCTTGGAAGATCACAACCACCTTTTAGGCGATCTTCATCAAAAAGACTCAAGGTTTTCATCTATCGATTAATTCAGGTACGCTTCCGCAATTCAGTTCATTCAGTTTATTGTTCTTGATGATTTGACATGATAGATCCTGGGTTTAGATTTCATATCTGTTATGGTTTAATTCTAACAGAAACGACATGAAGAATTGACTAACCCTTTTCACCTTTCTATTCGTTTTAGGCCACCTTCCAAAAAAAATATGGGTAAATTATGCTGATTACCTTTCTTAATTTAATCATCTTATTATAAAAAGTTATAAAATAATCACTTAAGTTGTATAATACCAAGTATAAATATATACTGATATTTAGAATACGATTAGGATCAAAATACATGAATGACCTCAAGACTTGGACTTTGTCAAAAACTTTATGTTCAAACATAGATGTATTTTGCAAACTATTACACTTGCACAACATATAAAGAATCAATAGGACGTGGAAAAACAAGATGAATTTACACTGTACGTTCCCCTTGTGCTAATCGCCTAATTTTACTTCCTTTCGCGGGCAATCGAGTCGAGCAGGAGTAAATCACACCGAACCAAGCGAGTTGAAATGAGTCCACGCATCCTGAGGTTCCAAACAGGTAGGTATATCCGAAATTTTATTAGTCTCAGTTTTCCTACTTTAGGCGTAGCAATATGATATCTTACTCCAATATTAGTGTGTTTATAAGTTCATCGAAGCAAAATCTAAATGTATTATTAGTTTAATATTGTTCATTGGATTTTCACGTGACCATGACTATGTGACTAAATAAGGATAAAAAATATTCATATCATCACTTTGACGATAGCAACTAACAGTGCTATTAATTTGAACCTACTAATAACATTAGAGAAGTAAAATGATTAAATTATAGTATCAAATTATAATGGAGCAATTAAACCACAAACTTTAACAGTAAAGAGACTAAAATATAAGACCTTATTTGAGATGAAAAGAAAAACAAGGGCTGCTAATAAACTAAGGTACTAAGAGGAGCTAAAGATTGACAAATCTAAATGCCATTGTCCTAACAGGAAGAAAAGTTGATTGTGTGCAAACAATCTGTCATCCCTTGTGTAGGAAATTTAAATTTTTGAAACTTCATATGAAGTTGTCTTAACATGGAAATTGTTTGAAGTACAATAATTGATCATATCAGTTGGATTTGGTAGGCAAGATTCAACAGGATGGGCAAATTTCTAAGCTTTTAGGTTATTTTTACTTCTTCAGTGATGGCACATGATGAAAATTGGCCTTTCAACTACATTCAAATTTTAGATTTAGTCCTTGTAATTTTAATTTTGCATGGTGTTGAATTGTAAACTTTCTTGACTACTAATGGCAAAAAAGTAGAGAATCAAATTATGCCATGTTTACAGGGACTAAATCTCAATTTTGAACATAATAGAAAGACCAAAATCATAATTTGACACGTAAAAAAGACTCGTTCAGTAGGAGTTATAGAAATGATTTCTAACAATAAATGGATGAATGATTAAACAGGGGCAAACATGCATTACCTGCAGAACATCAAAGACTCTTTCTGCAATATATTTTACATCTGAGGCAGCACCCTTCTGCTGTAGTTTATCTGGATGTAAACACAGTAGAGCCTTTTGATATGATCTTTTCACTGCAGGCCCTTCAATTATGTCCACCAGAGGCACCGGCTTCCAACCACTATTAGGCGAAAGGACCTATGTATGACAAAGGAAAGTTCTTTACATTTGCCTCAAAATCAGAAAAGGGCAATTTGCTACATTCGATTAAAGGATAACATTCCCTTAATGAACAAATTTGATCCGACTCAAAACCGATATCACCAGACCAATTGACAAGTCTAACTGGCCTGCATGATCTTGGAGATTACCATTAATACTCACATATTGTAAGGTTGACAACAATGAACGGATATTTCCTTCTTTCCCACTTGACCATTTCTGTATTTTAGCATCAATGGCCTGCATTAAATGAAGTAACCGGCTGAAAAACGCAAAGCAAAGTAGGTGTTTTTGCATATGGTTCTGACAGCATCTAGTGTGGTCTATAATGAATTACCTTGATTTCTTTAGGGTCGATGCCCAAGTCTGGGAAAATTTTCTCTTCCGGTGTCAAGTCTTCTATCTGTCCATGAGCATGTTGATGTGGTTAGGATACAATACAAAACAATGAACTTCAACTATTCTATAGGAATTGTACAAATAGATGTAAACCGAAAGCATACCATGAAGTTATCGTCGACTTCTGTTGGATCTTCAATGATATTGTTGAAGCTATTAAAAACTGATGCCAACACAAATAATAGAAGAAAGGGGTTAACTTTGAGTGAAATCTGCATGCCGGTTAAAAATCTCCAAACCCATCATAATTGAAGTAATAAAACACTAGAGAAACTAACCAGGATCTGTTATTGAGATATTAGTGTTTTTATCAGCTGCACCATTAAACATATGATTCACAATAGTAACTTCGGGAGATGATTTCTGCTCTTGCATGCAGGGTATGTGAAATTTCACCTCCGTTTCAGTCACACCATCACTCGGTTCATACTCCGGCTTGACCGTATGTCTTTCCGGCCATCTAGAGCTATGACTCTCATGGACGGTGTCCGGTTTAGGCTTTGGTGAAACAGCCTGGTTGAAGATTTTAATGAAATCTTTCACCTTCCCTCTAACTCTGCCTTTCCCATTATCCCCAGAGTTCCTAGAGGAACCTTTTATTCTTGTTGTACTCGCTTCCATGTTGTTCGAAGTAGCACTTTTTGTAGTATCAGGTTTCTTGCCATTTTCATCGTCTAGAATTTCATATAACTTCTTTCTACAACTCTTTCCAGAAATGTCTTTTGTTCCATCACTGTCTGCACAATACAGAAGAAAACAGCATATGAGATATAGCACATAAGCACCGGATCATATCATAAAAGTATGATTAGACCATCCATTCTAATCCGAATCCGAATTGAATAGTACTACAGACCTCTTTCGTAATGTTCGTCCATATGGAAAAGCATTTTCAAAGTTTGAGGGTGAGCCTTTTTGGTTTCATTCTCTAGTTTATCACACAAATCATTCTGAGAAAGGGAACGATTGATTTCAGGTTCGGACTTGGGAATGTTGTCTTCCCGAATGGATCGAACCCTTTCTCCATCTCCGTTTCTTGAATCGATTAGAGAGCTTAGAATCCCATTATCGTCGCTTTCTACTCTAAAAGATTTTGATTCCATGGCTATCCATCCCTTAGCACTTGAGCACCTCTGTAGCTTATCTCTTTCTTCGAGTTTATCATTTCCCCTAATGACTAACGCTACCCTTCCTTTGCCTTCCCGTTTATAAACTGGGAAATGAAAGCGGCCGCCGGTTGTGGATTCTGTTTCATCTTTCTTGGTCAAGCTTATTGAATCCTCATCTTCTTTGCCGGTAGATAACTCCTGAGACAAAGCACTGAATCGAGACGAGTGGATATCAGTTTTATCTTGATTTTCTTGGCCTGAGAATCTTGAGAGAGGAGAAGTTGAGCCGTTTGAAGATCCATCCTTGTTTCTAGATGTGGTGCGAGTGGGGAGCTCCATTCCTTTGTTCATAAGGCTGGGGAATTAAAGGCGGCAAAAGTAAGCCATTGGATTATTTATGGAACCAGCTTCACTTCAAATTTCATGAAAACGTAAACAAATTCACATATAGTCCTTCAACGTATGTGCTTGGTTTAGATGAAAAGGTCGGACGAAAAAAATACATTTTCATGCAGCTACATGTTATGCTGGCCAAACCTACTCTAAAGCTTTATGAAAAAATCATTAATCAAATGATTAAAATTTAAAATAAGTTATAATTTTTCAACTTTCCTCACTTTCGTCCTTATACCAAGCAACTCCCAGAATAAAACTAAAAATTTGAGTAGGGTTCAAAATTATGTTTTTTCTTTAACCATTGGTTTCTGACCAACTGATCGACTAATACGGATCGAGTTTTGCAGAAGTCTGTTATGGGGTAACTCTTCCAACTCAATTTTTTCTATTCACAATGACCGAATTTAAACTATTGATCTTGCTTAAAGGATTTGTGCTTCGTCTCACTATATCAACTTGTTGTTGGTTTAAAATTATGTTTTTAAGTTTCATTTTTTCTCTTTTTTTAGCTCTATCAAATAATTAATAAAAAAACTTTTTTTTCGTTCAAAATTTCCCTCTTTTCTATCAAGTACACCAAAAGAAAAAAAAAATCTTTCTTTTTACTCTAATTTTCTTTCTACCAAACATAGTAAGAAGTTTGACTGCATTCGTGATTCAACCAAAACCATAAGGTCTAATCATGTTTTTAGCCCCTCTAATATATTTATATTAAAATATGAGATTTAATTTATCTATTTTAATCTAGGGATAAAATGGTTCTAATGTTTGACTAAATAGTCACTTTGGTCTCTCTTCTTTTTCAAGTACTTTAACTCTCAACATTTCAATTAGGTCAAAATAACCCATGAACAGATAAAAAGTTTTAATCAACTAATGGTAAATGACTTGAAATAACGTGACAAACCTACGTGACAGTGCACAGTAACATAAACAATATAATATAAACAAAGGTACTAACTTGACAAAATGACAAGACAATCAAAAAATAATTTTATAAAAATATATAAAATGTAAAATTATTTTTTTGCTGATGTGTTATTCTGTCAAATCATTTCAAGCTATTTATTATTAACTGACTAGCAGTTTTCATCTACATAAGACCATTTTGACCCAAAATAAAACATTAAGGGTTAAAATGCTTCTAAAAATGAATAGAGAGCAAAGTTATTATCTAGTCAAATGTGAAACATTTTTTGACACCATACCTTTAATTTAACATAATTTATTTTTTTTATAATGTTATTATTAAATTAAAATTGATGACATAATTAACTATTATATTAAACTGATGGTATTGATTTTTGAAAAAGAAGAATGCTTTACCGTCTAGGTTGACATATAAATATTATTAGCGGAAGTAAAAAAAAATCACGTCATTAATATAAGATGGCAACTAAATTGTGATTTACTAATAAGGATTAAACTATGCAGGTTTAAAACAAAGGAACAATGACAAAAATATCCTTACTATTTAATTTTATTTTGTCCTCTATTATTTTTGAAGTAATTTAACATCTAATATATTATTTGAGTCAAATTATCTCATTTGCGAATAAAAGTTATTAGTCAACAGATGGTAAATGACTTGAAATTACGTGGAAAATCTATATGGTAGTGCACGCTAATATGACAGTAGCATATAGATAAAGATGTTGACTTAAAAGAATATGTCACATCAGTCAATTCTTTGTAAAATTATAAAGTATAGAATTATTTCTTCTGCTGATGTGTCATTCCGTCAAGTTATTTCAAGGTGTTTACCGCTAGTTGATTAACAGTTTTCATCCGTAGATAGATCATTTTAACTCAAAATAAAACGTTGAGCGTTAAATTACTTCAAAAAATAATATGAGCCAAAGTGACTATTCTATTAAACATTAAAGATATTTTTTTACTTTATGCCTAAAACAAAGTATTTAAATCTTCAATTACAGTAAAATGATAGTATATATTTAAAAAAAAATGCTATTCAAAAATATTTTTGAGGATGTGTGCGTGAATTCAGGAATCCGATGAACATAATCAATAAAAGAAATAACTACCATAAGAAAAGTTTAGATTTCATGGTGGGTGAAGGACTAATCTATGCAAGTTCAAATAAAGTAATTAAATCTTCAATTTCAATATAATAGTGAGATTAAAATCGTAATTAGACAATGAAAATACATAATAAAGTAGAAGATTGAACATAACAGCGAAAGAACCTGAATCGAGTAGGCAATGAAGTAGCAAAAGGCTCAGCCGTTAGTGGCCACCTCACCGGACTTGATAACTGCGAACTGAATGCAAAAGGGTTCTTCATTTCATACTTCCTCGGAGAAGAACTCAAAGACCGGTCATCCCCTCCAAAAATATCATCATAGAAATCGGTTCTCGACTTTCTCCGGTTCATCCCTTCTTCCCCGAACACAGGCTTTTCACTTGATACAGAAAACGACGTTTCATCACATCTTCTGAAACCAGACGATGGATAAGAATCCGTGTCTTCACTGAAACGGTGCCGTGTCTCTTGAACCGATGACCTCCTCGGCGGACCTCCAAAGACATCGTTGAAGTCTATATCCGAGTCTGTAACTGGTGTCTTGGGCGGACTGTAGCCTAAAAGAACACTCTCTCTGTGGGAAAATCTCTGCATATCCGATGTCAAAAGAGGGAAAACTGGATAAACTGTGAAAATGGATCAAATTTGCAGAGGGAAGTGAGAATGTTTTCCTGTTTGGAAAGAGAAAGTTCAAAGGGAGGGAGAAGAAGACGACAAAGTTGGGCAAAGATTTGAAGCCACAAAGGCTTTAAGTGATGGTAGATTTGTTTTATGGATAGGATCATAGGAGTAGAAAGAATTGGAGGGTTTGTTTTTGTCCTTAAGTGAACAATTTTAGAAACTTATTATGGCGGCCATTAATTCATGATTTTTTGTGATACGAGGTTGATTCTGTGTTCGTTTTCCACAAACCCATTTCATACCAACAATCTGTTATTATGATTTCCCTCTTCTGGTCCTCGAAATGGTGGTGATTTAGCATAAAAGTGTTTCAACTTCTAATCCAGAATTGGGAAAGGGTCCATCTCAGATTCTGTCTTGGATGAACATACATTTTCTTATTATGTAATTGAATTTGATGGGCACTAACTTTTATTGTTACTAAATTAGAAATTAGACTAAAAATACAGAAAAGTTCATGATCTATCCGTTAATCTTAAAAGAAAATCATGGACAACTATCAACCAAGTATTTGAATAAGTATAGACTCCTCTTCCACCTTTAAAATGAAACTACTAGAAAAATTAATGACTCAAATCCATGTGCTAAGGTGTCACGGATCTAAGTGTCCAAATTTAAGTTTCATCCTATGCAAATTTATGTATGTATAATTTTTTTGTTTAGGTTTGGATAGATTCTAACTATCAATCTCATCTGTGCATTATGATAATTGATTTTAGTTATAAGGATATATTGATTACAATTATAATTTTTAAGTGAATAGGTATAATTTCATTGATAAGAAAAATCATACACAAGAAATATCACCACGTGTCTTATTAAAGACCTTTAAACCTAATTGGAGAAAAAAAGTATATGTAGTGATAATAAAGCAAATAACAAAAAAATATACCCAACATAAACAAAGCAAAAGCACAAAACCAACCAAAGAACACCGACGTAGTCAACCAGAAGACTCGAACATATCCTCATGCAAGACATGCAGAACCTGATCAGGTGGTGTACTAAAAACCACTACCTCCGTATTATCCAACATCGCACTCTTCGCAAGCCCATTAACAACTCGGTTACCATCCCGTAACACATGTTGAATCTGAACAATCCAACCACGTTATCTCAACGCATCCAAATGTCCACCAAAAGAGTGGCCATCATAACCCCTCAAGTCATTGCGAAGGATCCGAAGCGCCTCCAAATTATCTATCTCAAAAACAATATGTCGAAACCCGGCATCCCATGCATGCAATAAACCAATATAGGCACCCCACAGCTCAGCATCGATCACGGAAC
The DNA here is from genome assembly GCA_019671005.1 of Hibiscus mutabilis. Classification (NCBI taxonomy): domain Eukaryota; kingdom Viridiplantae; phylum Streptophyta; class Magnoliopsida; order Malvales; family Malvaceae; genus Hibiscus; species Hibiscus mutabilis. Next base: position 12,035,389 of record CM033724.1, on the reverse strand, counting down.
AAATGCCAATGAATTTAATAAACCCAAAATTTTCAATCCCCGCACTATCACGAGCCACACCCCCACAAGTGGCTAGCCCATCCGCATCCCGGCGAGCTCTATCCGTATTTAATTTAATTCAATGATCCAGAGGTGGCGACCATCGAGCTGGTCCCCGTTCCATACACGTACCTGAACGTGCGCATACCGGATTGGCCTCCAAAGCCTGTGTGATAAGCGTCACAAGCCTGGTGCTGCGTTGAAGCACCGTCCCAAGCTCCTCACCAACGGATGAAAATACTTTGGCATTCCTTGCAAGCCAAAGAAACCAAATCACCGAGCCAAAGACCAGATCCCAATTCGTGCCATCAATAGGAAACCGGCATGAATCGGACAGATTCACACTAAGCCAATCACAAACATCCAACGCCAAAAAATCCGACAGCCGTTCATGCCGGACCAGCTCACTTGACATTTGCGCAGCCGGCAGACACGTCCGTAAAACATGGTTGATAGCCGCACGTAAATACTGCAACTGCTATCCAAAGTAAAATGTCGCCGTGCCCGTTCCATATTTGTCATTTTATTTGTGCATTATAATAATTAGTTCAGATTATAGTTATAAGGATGTATTGACTGTAATTACTATTCCATTTGTTTATTGTGGTGTTTAATTTTAATTTTAATTATATAAATCTATATTTTGTAATTGTAACTTGAAAGAAAAGATATCATTAGCTGAATTAGAAAAAGGTGCTGGTGGTGTTGGTTGATTTAGAGGAGATGTAATTGGTTGATTAGATGATTTGGATGGAGGTGGGTTGGGAAAGAGAGGGGAGGCTTTTAAGAAGTGAGTGGACTTGTATATGTACGCAGTCAATATTATATTGGTGAATTGAACATATTGTTATATCTAGTATTGTTATATACAAGTATTGATGTATCATTCTAAGTTTAGCATTATTTTTAAATATTTATATATATTATATAATGCAAATATATTTCATTTTTTAAAAAATAAACATACCTCATTTACATAGTTATAAATGTATTTATATGAAAATATAAATCATTAAATTATTATTTAAGCTTAATAACTCAATCACATGATAACATTTTATTTTTAAATGTAACTATGTAAAAAAAATGGATTGTAATATTAAAGTTTTGTACCAACTGGTACAAGTCGTTACATATAGATACATATTGAAATGGGCCGAATGTAATCAAAATGGAATCTAAAATACTTAGTACTGGTTTAAGGATGGTCTAATAACTACTATGCTTATATGCATAAAGGATCATAGAAAATTGCCGGAAAGAAATATAAAAATTTTATAGGCTCGGTGTATCATGATAGTCTCTCGTAACATGCAGGATGGAGTCTTGAGTTGTACCACAAATTGAGTGGAATTTGGTTTCAGACTGTACAGACTACAGAGTGCATGCCAAAGAGATGAATAATTCGATTGTTGAATACTTAGTGGAAAAACATCAATATTTTTTTATTTATTTTTGATGCATAATTGAACCATGAGCGTCTAAGAGTCAGTTTGGCATTGCTTTTAAAAAGTGTTGTTAGAAAGTGGTTTTGAAAAGTTCGTTGTAAAATTTTTAGTGTTTGACATTGCTAATAAAAAGAGTTTTTAAAAAGATAAAATGTATATTTCAGACAAGATATTGTAAAATAAAAATAAATGAACGTAAATAATATTTAAATTCATTATATTAAATTTTATTAATATTATATATGAAATAAATAAACCTAAATTATAATAAAAATATTAACATCATGAGAATTTATTAGTAATTTTTTATATATAAAATATAAATTTTAAATATTTTAAATAATTAAAATAAATTTTTGGATTAAATAAAAAAATTAGCCTCTAAACTATGCATTTTAATATTAGTGTAATATAACTAAATATTATTTAATATATTAATAATTATTATATTTAATATTATTTTATAATATTATATTTTTTATTATTTATTTTTATTTTTAATATTAAATTCTTAATATTATTTTAATAATTATTATATTTAATATTGAAATATTAATAATTATTATATTTAATATAATTATTATTATTTTAATAATTATTAAAAATATTAAATTGATTGTTCACTCTAATTGTAGATGTTTGGCATTGATTTTGCTTAAGAAGCAACCAAAAACCAGGTCTAAATCAATGATTAGAGAGTATTCAATTTTCAAGATAACAGCCGCGTTATTTGGAGAATATCCAAACTTCTTTTATTTGAAGTTTGGGAGATTGGATTCTAATTTACAAGTAAAATTTTACTATCACCTTCACAATATTTTACTATTAGATATTTGGGTGTAAGAAAATGATCTGATTTAATAGGTGATAATGACCTAAATTCGACCGAGTTTGATTTGATGTTGACTCAAATTTGAGTTGGAGTCAATTATTTTAGATCCAAACTCAATTTGTACTTGACATAAGAACGATCTAAACTCAAATTGAACTAGATAATGATATAACTGGACTCGATTTAATATAAACTCGAACTCAAAATTAACCTGATAAATATATGATATAAGTTGATTTGAAATAATCTTGAGTTCCTATTTTACACGACTTGTTGTTGACGCGACATGTAAATGACCTGACTTTGTAATCACTCATTTTTATCCGGGTTATAAATATCATAGTAATATTAATTAGTTATAGTAACTATTATGTATATGTTCGTATGTATGTATTAATGCCTATATGTACGTGTGGTAATATGTATATTTAAACGTAGGTGTGAGTGTGTGTGCATGTATTAGTGTGGGTATATGTATATGTTTATCAATATTATATATTTGTTGCTGGCATATTAATACGCATGTGTTTGTTGTTATTACTTGTGTTATTATATATACGTGTGTTCCCCATATTTTTATTATGTGTATGCATCGTTGTTTGTAGGTCATATGTGTATAGTATAATATATGTATGTGTCATATACGTGTATTAATATATTGTGTATGTATAATATATGTGTATGTTGCATGTATTAAGTGTTAATTAATTTTATTATTATTATCAGTGGGCTATAATTAAAATAGAAAAATTAAAACAGATCTATAATATAAAAACCCAAACTATTTGTAAATGTCGAGTCCATATTACAAACCCAAATGTTCTATTACAAGGCCCAAATCGGCCTGACCCAAACCTAATAACTAAAAAAACCCTAGAAAAATATTAACCTTAATATATCCTCTTTTTGCAGGCGGCCAAAGGAGAGTCGTTGGATCAGATCTGATCCAACGGCCGTGATCAACCCAAGCTTGTCTAGCTGGCGCGAGTGAAGAATACGCCACGCGCGAGACCGGCCGCCTACCCCGCGCCACGTAACAAGATCTCGTGCAACCTCGTCTTTCTCAGATTACATCCTTGCCGTCCGATCTTTGAGCCATCTTAGCCATTGGATCATATCTAATCCAACGACCCAGATTTTTTATGGCAAATAACCTTCACCTGCCGCCTACACGTGGTCGTTCCGCCACTGCCGCCGTACGATTCTTCACCGGCCCTTACCAAACCGGACGTGCAAGATCAGAAAAAAGTACCGAAGTCAGAAAATCATTTTATTTTGCCTAATCTTGTAAGCAAAGAAATCAGAACAAAAGATGCATATATAGAGATGTATTCAACCATTTTGTACTCAAGAAGCTAGATTCGAAATAAAAAAAAAAACCCAAAACTTCTGTGATATTTCCTTCTTCCCTTTTCTTTCTTGCATGTTTATTTCAAAATAAAAAATAATATTAAATAAATAATAAAAATATAAAGGGTTCAGAGTTTACCTAGCCGTCGGTGGATCTCCTTTTGCCGGCGATAAGCCCCATGTGGTGAGCTGGCCAAAGAGGGTGTTTTTGGTCTCAGTTTATATAAAAAGAGTGGTTTTTTGCTTCGAATTTTCCTAGATTTAGGTAAATAAAGGGGTTGATTCTTAAAATCTGAGTTTTAGTGAGAAAAATGAGTCAATTAGGGTGTTTTTAGGGTTTGCCGCCACCGGTGAGCGGCGAACGGCACGGCTGTAGATGGCCGGGTTTTGGGTTTTGGGAGAAACCAGTTATAATAAAATGAATGAGGGGTTTAGAAACAAAAATTAAAGTGGCTAAAGTTTGGGTTAACTGACCTTTATTTTTTAAAATGGTTTAATAACGTAATAAGGACCTCTGCCCTTTTTAGTTTTTTATTTTTGGCTCGCCGCATGGGTTATTTACACCCTCAATCCCCGTTCTTTTTTATTTCTTTTAAATCAGTCCCTAAATATCATTAAATCATATTTTAAATGGAAAAATTACGCACCTAGTCCTTCCCTCCCACCTGGTATTTTCAGAATGGCTCTGTCGCATGGGTAAATTACACAACTGGTCCCCTCAAGTTCTGGCTTGTTTTTAATATCATCCCCGAATTTGTCTTAATTATTTCTAAGGAAAAATTACAGTTCGGTCCTCCCTCTTTTCATTGTTTTTGCAATTTAGTCCCTTTTCTCTTAATTTTAAAACTGTTTTTATGGGTTGTTTTCTATCTAGTCCTTGTTCTTTTAATTTATTTTGTTTTCGGCCTTATATTTATGTTTGTTTACTTATTTTTATTTATTGCTTTATTATGTTTTTGTTATATTTATGTTTCTATTATATTCGATACATGTTTTTTTTATTTTGTGTTTAATATATTATTGTTTTTACATTTATTTAATTGTTCAATATCGTTGTTTATTTTTGTTATTTATTAATATATATTAATGTAGGTTTATATTGTTGTGTATATGTATATATCATGTCCTATGTTATTATGTATATATGTATATGTAGTATGTTACGTATATATTAAATAATATTATATATTATGTGTTATTATATGTTACATATGTCATATTATATTTAGGTAATTTATGGTATATGTACATGTATAACAACCTTTAAAGTATTTGATACATTGTTGCAGTTATTGTACATTATACATAATGTGTTATTTTAAATATTAATGTATGGTAATAATGATTGTAATATATATTATATTTATATATGTATGGATATTTTATTGTGATCGTGTATATTTATTTGTAATTACATGCACGTAGTTTTGTTTTTTATTACGTTTTATTAATCTTATTTACCTCATTTTTATTTTGTTACGTGTAGTTTAGGCCTTTTATCCCGATATTCTAGTGAGAGTGTAATCCCGGTTTTTGGGTGCCATCTCCTTTGGTACCGTTATCGAGGCAATTGTTAATATTTGAAACTTGTTTTAGGAAATAATTATTAAATTAAACCGACTTTTTTATTTTTCTTTATAAATATGATACGAATCCATTTGGTACCAATTTTGGGCGTAGCGGGGGTGCTAACCCCTCTCCGTGCGTAATCAACTCCCAAACCTAATTTGAATCTCTGGTTTTGTCTTCGGTGTCCGGTCTACCTAATCCAAGTGACTGGTGGCGACTCCATATTTTTTCTAAAATACAAGTTTTTCTAAAATGTTCCCTTTTTATATATTTTAATAAAAGTCAAAAATTCCCCGTACACGATTTTTATTATTGTTCGTAACGGCCTTCGATGCCTATAGAAAAAAAATAGTCGCTACAGACGTGTAAATAAGTAGAGTAAATCATGATGGCAAATGGGCGGGGCAGGTGCGGATACCCTCTCCCTCATACCCATACCCACCTAAAATTTTCATATCCATTACCTACCCACCACCCTTCAAATCCACACCCGCACATGCAAGTACATTATCAAATTCATCTCCACACCCACTATGTAACTGGATACTCATCATCCAACTCGTACCCGCTCGTATCCGCCTGACAAGCAGCCACTAATATCAAATTATATAAAAACAAACCATAAACTTTTATAAAGAAGAGTAAAACTCCACATACTTTATTGATTGATCAAGTGCATATATATAATACAATTACACTGATATAAATTTAACTACAGCTATAGCTAACTTAATTAAAGCACATTAACACCGGCATAAATTCTACTTTACAACTTGATAAATTCAAGCTCGATCATAAACCATCATTTTTTCAAACTAAATTAATTGAGTTTAAAGTCTACAAACTTAAGGATTACTGTAGATTTTAAAATAAACCAAGATCTTAGTACATAAAACACCATAATAAAAGGCACAATGAAAGTCTACAAACATAAATGGTCCAAAGTTTATATGATGGGTAGTTAATGGGCGGGCGGATACGGTGCAGGTAAGTCTCAAATCCATCACATCCCACTACCTACGGCGGGTATGACCTTTCACATCCACACCCGCCCACTACCCACCAAACTCATACCCATCCTCGCCCTGACTATGACAGGTGCGGTGCGAAATTCGTGAAACTGTACCCTTTGTCATCCCTAAGAGTAAACGGTACCTTTTGTATTCATTTTAACTATCAAAGTTCTTAATTGTTTGATAGAAAAATTATCAACTCAATCCAAAATTTACAATTAACAAATTATGAAAGTATGCAGCATTCTCTTGCGTAGATAACTTATTTGAACTTATTGAATATTGAAACTTAGTATATTGTTAATTTGTTATTACTATATTATACTGAAAAAGTAGTTATTAGTTATTACTAATTACTAATATGCTTTTAATTTTTGATCGAATTAGCGAAAGACGTAAAATGGTACATGTGTTGCAAATTGTAATAAAATAACTTAAAATGAGTAATAAATAAATATCATAAGCTCACAATTTGACATTACCCGAGAAAAATAAATGTGGAACTTGAAAAAAAACGCTAGTACTATAAGCTGTCTACCGTGGGAGTGGAACTCGTTAGATAACTCGATTACGACTCGATTTTAATAATAAGCTTACCTGAACATAACTTGAACCTAGTAAAGACATGGTCTAAACTTCACCCTAAACCGATATTACTTGAATTGGATCTTATTTGAAATCGATTTGAACCAACCTGAACTTAATTCGATACCTGAAATGGCCTGAATTGAAGTTCATCCAAACTCGATTTAACTAACTCAGACCCAAGTCGTTTTGACCTGAATCTGGTATTGACTCAACCCGAAGCGAGACCGAGTTGGGATTGATCGGTGTAACATTCTAAGTGCAACCAAACATTGTCAATGCAAGAATAGAAATATGAGGATCTTGTTTGAATATTGATCCCACAAGGATGAGTACTTAACTTTAAAATTATGTGGCCACAAGTAATTCTGTAAATGGAAATATTGTGAGTGTAATGGAGGTTGCAATAAAGAAATAAAGTAATGAGTAATAGATCAATTGTGGTAGCAAATACATCAAGTATTAAAGAGTAGAGAAATATTAAGATAAGGTCTTGGATACCCTCGGTTTAGCTTGGCAGAAAATCAAGTACACTCAAGGAAGTACGATGGCTCAATTGTCAAGTAAAAAGTTAAGCTTGCTTACTAACTTCCATTCAATCTTCAATTGTTGACTCATAAGCGTAGGTCGGCTACAACTCTCGTTATGAGTCGAAACCTTTTTGAACAAGTGGATCAACTCTCGTTGTATCCTCATTCAACTCTCGTTGTAATAACTTGTTAACCTGACTTTTCACTACATCTCTCAATGTCAGTAGCTTTGTTTAACATTCTCATGCAAACAATAATAAGAGCTAACAATCAAAGTATGAAAAAAAAGCTAGTAAAAATATATTAAACTAAAAGATAAGCTTTAAATGAGTTCATACAGAGAATCAGATCCAACAATCAAAGTATGAGAAAAATCTAGTAAAAATATATTGAACTGGAAGATATTTAAATGAGTTCATACAGAGCTTAAAGGTTTAACCCATTGTCATTAAAGCACAAAATGTAATAGAAATCTCCAACAAACATCTAATTAAAGAAGAGTTTAAGACGATGAAAAATATTCTCATTGATCTAGCACTTGAATCCTCTTCTCCTCGAAAATTTCCTCCTTGCTTCACCTCAAATCTCCAGAAATGAAGCTTAAGCAGCCATGGATAGAAGAAAAAGCTTGAAGTTGAAGATGATAAGAAAATAGAATTTGTGTGACTCTCTTTCTTCCCGATTTGTCCTTTTATAAGCTGCCAAAGAAAAGAGACATGTCCTTTAGGTATTTTGCGTGACCGAAAGCCATGTCGAATCTATTATAAAAAATAATATAGCTGGCAAGGTCGTCTTTATCTTTTAGCAGATTGGACAGTTGGCTGTTATAGTGTCGAGCTGGCTGCAGTAGTGAAACTTCTTCTGCAAGGACATTAGAAATATAAAAAAACAATAAGACAAAATAGGCAGAAATATGTGAAATATGAGCAACTGAGACTAAGTTAGACAAAATGCAGAAAATGAACATGAAAATGCAAAATTAGATGCAATAAACATTGATGTGGGGACAATTAAATATATAAATCTAGAGAAAATACATGATCTTTAAAGAGCTATCAGGGATCAACCCGAATTCGACATGTACCCGGATCGTCCCGAGCTCAACCCTACTCAGGTAAACTATTGACTTGACCAATATAACTTGAACTTGATCTGACTTAACTCGACCTAAAATCCATCCAAATAATACATATTGTAGCGACCTTAATTTTCTGATCGCTAGAAAAAAAAGTCAAATTCTTTGAAAAATTAGGGTTTTAGAAAATATCAACGTATTTTTGAAAATAATAAGACTTGGAGTCACCACCTGCAACTAAGGTAGGCCGAACACCATAAAACTAGAGATTCGTTAAAAAAAGGGTTCGAGAGTTGGTTACGTGTGGGGAAGGATTAGCACCCTCATCACGCCCGGAAATCGGTACCAAAATATATGTTGCTCTTAATTTATGGAAATTATCAAAATTTAAATTGAATTTAATTAAATTGTTCGTGATTGAATTTAGACTTTAATTAGACAGGCTTTGTCAAATTAGTGAATTCGAATTAATTAAACATTTAATTAATAAGGGTGACGATACCACGGACCATAGATTAAATCGACATCGAATAAGCCTGACTGCCGTTTTAATTTATGGTTCAAACTTCGTTCATCACCTTTATGCATGATGCAAATAGTTAAACATGATGTTATGACTTGTCAAAATTTTATCTCAAATTTCATTTACCTTTAGACAGTAAGAATTAATGTGAATATTTGGTCAACATCCAATGAGCCAGGACTGTTACGACACAAATATTGAAATTAATAAATACCTCGTTTTTATAATTTAAATTAATTAACCATATGCCTGTCCATTAAAATATTAAAGTCACATGAATGGCAATTAAAATGTATGGCATAGAAAGACATAAAATAAAATTTAGGCCCACTAAATTCGTAACCTAAAAGACCCAAATTATGAAAGTTCAATTAGTGATCTAATTATTAACTAGGTTAGTCTAATATTAATCCTAAATTAATTAAATCCTAAAAATCTAGAATATCCTAATAATTTATGGATTATCTTGAATCATAATAATTAATTTGATTAATTTTAAACCAGTATCCCAATAAGACAATGATTCTATTTAAAACGAATCGAATTAATTAATTATGATTTTAATTAAGTGCCCACCTAAGTCGAATATCAATTTTATCCTAAAAGGTAATTAAGAGATGTTCGACCAATTTAAAGAATTTAAATTTATCCCAATGAGCCCAGGATAAATTTAAATTAATTAAATTAGTTCGAACCTTAAATCTAACTATGGCTCTAAAAAACTAATCCTTAATTTAATTTAATTAATTTAAAATTTATGCCCCAATAAGCCGAACACATAATTTAAATTAATTAAATTAAATTAAACCCTAAACTAACTAAGGCCTCAACCAACCTAAAAACCTAAACTAAATTCATTTTAATTAATTTAAACACATACCCCAATAAGCCAAGGGCATGTTTTAAATTAATTAAAACAACTTCTAAAAAGCTAAACTATCCTAAGAACACATTCACGCAAATAATAAATTAAACCACATCCAACAAATAGACTAAAACACATAACACAAACAAATAAATTAAATAAAAACATATAAGAAAGAAACTCAAATAAATAAAGAGGATTGTCAATAAATTTCATCAATATTTCATTAAACCATAAGAATGGATTACAATAAATAAACAAGGGAAGAAAATATCAAAACCCAAATATATGCTCGATCAATTAATCCACGGGTTGAATGGTGTTGAAAAGTTTGATCCAAAAATTTTTGTGATTCGAATGGTGGGTGTTGGAGGCTTGAGGGGTTGGAAAAGGGCAGTGGGAACGGCTCGAATGGTAAGTTCCTTTTGTGATGGTCGGGCAATGGTTTGGAAATGGGAAGGATAATGGTTGTTTGGTGAGTGAAGCTGTGATCAAGCTTGGTGAGGGGGTAAAGAAAATGGAGAGGAAAATGTTGGGTGCAGAGGAATCATGATGGACGTGTAGTGGGTTTTGGGGGCTGGGATCCATGGAATGAAAATGTAGGTTATATAAATATATATATATATATTATTTTTCCCATAAAATAGAACCAATGAGATTCAAGACTTTACTCACTAGTGGTTCATCCAATGAGATTGAGGCATCTATCCATTCAATTGGAGTAAAGCCTTAATGAGGAAGGAGTTGAAATATTTATTTTTTGTATTTTTTTTATTATATAAAATCATAGGTAATGGATAAGGTTTTGGGTATTAAAAAGGTGATATGGATTGATCTTATTTTGAGCATTTTAATTTAAACTCGAAAAAAATTTAGTGTCTATAGCTGTCCCTCTTTACTCATTGATGTAAAACGGGAATAGAGCAAAGACTAAAGATACAAATTTTGTCCCATTTCTCTGTCCAAAGATTCTGAGCTGCGAGTTCCCCCTATATGAGACTGTTCACCCATTCTCTTCCTGAAATCCTGGAGCTACGGGTATCTGCCCTTTTGCTCTGCAATCTTTGAAGCTGCGGGTCCCTCCTGTATAGAACCTTTCATCTCGAAATCCTGATGTTGAGAGTTTGAAACTCCTCGCCTGAAATCCCTAAGCTATGAGTATCTGCCCCCTTCGCTCTGAAATCTTTGAAGCTACGGGTCCCTCCTATATAAAACCTTTCACCTCAAAATCCTGATGATGTGAGTTTGAAACTCTTCGCTTGAAATCCCTGAGCTATGAGTATTTGCCCCCTTCGCTCTGAAATCTTTGAAGCTTCGGGGCCTTCCTATATAAAACCTTTCACCTCGAAATCATGATATTGCGAGTTTGAAACTTCTCGCCTAAAGTCTTTTTCAAATTTTTATTTTGTTGTTTTCTTCTTCTTTTCTTTTTTCCTTCTCTTTTCCTTTTTTTTTTCTTTTTTTTTTTTTTTCTCTTTTTTTTTTCTTCCCACTTTCTTTTTTTTTCTTTCCTTCTTTCCTTCTTTTTTCCTTTCTTGGAAAGGATCAAATTAAAAGAATAGAAATTCTTCCTTATGAGGGGATCGAATTGAGAAATTCTTTTTAATTAAGAAAAATATTCTTATGAAAGGAATGAATTAAGAAATTCTCATTTTTCGAGAAATTGGTTTTGAGAAAAACATCCTTAAGAAAGGATCAAATTAAGAAATTTGAGTTTTAAAAATATCCTTAAGAAATGATCAAAATAAGAAATTCGTTTTAAGAAAAACATCCTTAAGGAATGGATAAAATCATTCTGAAGAAAGGATAAAATTGGGAAATTCGAGTTTTAATAAAACATCCTTAAGAAATGGATAAAACAGGGGAATTCGAGTTTTAATTAAAACATCTTTAAGAAAGGGATAAAATTAGGGAATTCGAGTTTTAAGAAAAATATCCTTAAGAAAGGATAAAATCGGGGAATCCGAGTTTTAAGAAAAACATCTTTTAGGAAGGGATAAAATTGGGAAATTCGAGTTTTAATAAAAACATCCTTAAGAAAGGATAAAATCGGGGAATCCAAGTTTAAATAAAATATCCTTAAGGAAGGGATAAAATCGGGGAATCTGAGTTTTAATAAAACATCATTCAGAAAGGGATAAAAAGGGGAATTCGAGTTTTGAGAAAAATATCCTTAAGAAAGGATCGAATTAAGAAATTCGTTTTAAGAAAAACATTCTTAAGAAATGATTGAATTAAAAAATTCGTTTTAAGAAAAACATCCTTAAAATGATTGAATTAAGAAATTAGTTTTAAGAAAAATATCCTTAAGAAATGATCAAATTAAGAAATTCGTTGTTTTATGAAAAACATTCTTAGGAAATGATCGAATTATGAAATTCGTTGTTTTAAGATAAACATCCTTAAGAAAGAATCGAATTAAGAAATTTGTTTTAAGAAAAACATCCTTAAGAAAGGATCAAATTAAGAAATTCGTTCTTTTACGAAAAAAACATTCTTAAGAAATGATCAAATTAAGAAATTCTTTGTTTTAAGAAAAACATCCTTAAAAAGGATCGAATTAAGAAATTCATTTTAAGAAAAACATCGTTAAGAAATGATCGAATTAAGAAATTTGTTGTTTTAAGAAAAACATCATTAAAAAAGTATCGAATTAAGAAATTCATTGCTTTAAGAAAAACATCCTTAAGAAATGATTGAATTAAGAAATTCATTTTAAGAAAAACATCCTTAAGAAAAGATCGAATTAAGAAATTCGTTGTTTTAAGAAAAACATCCTTAAGAAAGGATCGGATTAAGAAATTCGTTGTTTTAAGAAAAACATCTTTAAGAAAGGATCGAATTAAGAAATTCTTTGTTTTAAGAAAAACATCTTTAAGAAATGATCAAAATAAGAAATTCTTTGTTTTAAGAAAAACATCCTTAATAAAGGATCAAATTAAGAAATTCGTTTTAAGAAAAACATCATTAAGAAATGATCGAATTAAGAAGTTCGTTGTTTTAAGAAAAATATCCTTAAGAAAGAATAAAATCAGGAAATCTGAGTTTTAATATGAAATGGTATCTTGCTTTGAGACTACCAGAATACCTTGACTGAATGCCCCAACTTCGGATTGTTTTGGCATAAAAAGATGCATGTCGCTCCCAAATAACCGAAGATTGGAAGATCGTAATCATACAAGTCAAAGGGCTCTTGATCTTTGCTGAGGTCTACTTCTCCTCTTGTGAAGCTGTAAACCTTTTATCAATCTTCGAATGCCTGTTTAAAATAAACAAAATGCTATGATGGTATAAGTTAGCATGCTCCTAACATAAGGACGTCTAACTACAAATGATGCATAAGTGGAGTCACTTTTAGAATTGTTGGGGAAAAATCCTTGATTTTTGGTCGGTCACCCTTAGCTTCCATGGGCCCTTTATCTTTGCAGAATCTTTATCTTTTGTCCTATCTTGAAAGGAGATCGATGACTTGCACTGGTCAGAAGAAAATCTATCATTTCGTGAAGTTCAATTCTGAAACATAGCCCCCACTCCACTTGGGCTTAAATGTTGTCTCTTTTACGACTCTTCATGACGAGTTTTCTTCTACATCAACGTTGGGGTGAACACATGCCCCTAAATCTTCTAAACCTTTCTTACTTCCACAAGGTCCAATCTTTACTTTTTGAACCAAACAAAATATTATGGTAGAAACTTACTTCAAATCACTTAATTGTATGGCATATAAAATCTTGTTATTATTCTCTTCATAAACACTGATGGGTTATTCCTTTGTGCTAGGTCAATCATAGACATCTTTGACCCCGACTTCTAAACTATATTCTTAAAACAATACTATGAAGCCCTATCTAGGTCAATCATAGACATCTTTGACCCCGACTTCTAAACTATATTCTTAAAACAATACAATGAAGCCCTATTTTTTCTATTTCTTTCTCTTTTTTTTTTTTTTTTTTCTTTTTTGTTATTCTTTCTTCTTTTTTTCTCTTTTTTTCTTTTCTCTCTCCTTTTTCTTTTCTCTTTTTTATCTATGTCAGTTTGCCGATTAACATTTCAATAGATGGTGCTTTTTGGATTAATATACAAAACCAAAACCAATAGAAAAAGAATAGAATGCCAAAGATATTAACTGTAAGAGCGTCTTAGATTCAATCCTCAGGTGATCAACAACTTGCCTTTAAATGTTGTGGCGATATTTTAAGTTGTGAAATTCCTCCTGGATTGCTCGGTTCATCCTCATGATTATGGTATTTTCTTGATTTTTTTCGAAAACTACTCTTTCTAGTTCTCATTATTTTTCTCTGAACTATAAATATGTTCAAGGTCTTCAAATTTTATTTAGACCATAGAGTGTATAAAATATCATTCTGAGAATTCTTAGTATAAGTGGGTGCTTCTAATTGCAATTAATATAGTGTCAGTTTCTTCAAAGATTCATCTCTAACGCTAGGGTATTGAATAGGTGAAGCATAGCTCCTTATTAGATTTGTTCTCCCCCAACAGCTCCATCAAGATGCTCCAAGACTTATTTGATTGTTTATTCATTTCTTAATTTTTGAAAATTTTTCTCTTATTCATATAGCCAAGGCTTTCGACTCAATTAGAGTAAGTGGAGCAAAGCATCCTTATTTAGCCTTTTGGCTATACCTGAGTACCCTTCTGATTTTTTTGTTTTTCGTTAAAGGAATTCTCACATTCTAGCGACTCCATTGGGCTTTTCTAGGATATTTTCTTATCATCGAACATTATCGAAGGAGTAGTAGTCTTACGTCTCATGCTTTACTGACCGGGACGTACTAAGGAGGAATCATACTTTATCGTGATCACAACATTCAATTGATCTTTTTTTAGAATCAATGCCACATCATGCACGTGATATCTGGGGATCTAAGAGGGTAAGAAAGAATATACACATATATATTTAATTAAAGATGGATCCTTTCATTGAAATGGAAAAGGCAAATATAACACGAACCCTTAGAAAGGTATTTGCTACTTTCGGGCAAATAGTAGCAAAGTTAATTCCACACATTACTTCAAAAGAAAATGCAAGGAAATGGAAACAAATTAACTCCTATGAAGGAAAACGGGGAAATCAGCACCTCCCAAAAGTCATGTTCACGATTCTTTTTTCTTAAAATTTCAAAAGGCTAGCCTCAATCAGACTTTGAACCTTGTTTTTCAGGGCTCCACAATCCTCCGTAGAATGGTCTGTACTTCCCACATGGTAGTCACATATGGCATTGACATCATAACCCCCGCATTATGGAGAAACTTTTAGTTTGGACCAAATTGGGGTCAGAAGCTTTCTCTCAACAAGTATCGAGAGCAACTCAGTGTACGAGATTAGAACTGGATGAAAAACCTTTGGAGGTTTGTGTTCCGCGTAATAAGTGTTACGCAATTGTGCAAGTATACACGTTGCAAGTTATAGTATAAAAGATATCGTCTCCACAGGGATTGGTGCCACTTCAAGAATCTAGTCTCTTGCACTGTAAAAAGTAAAAACACAAATAAAGGATTATAGGAGTTTTAACTAATAACTAATCTAGAAAGCAAATAAGTAAAAGGCGATGTAATTAGATGAGAGAGATAGGCCAGGTTATCGTGAGTTGAGGTGTGATAGCCGATTGGATCGTCTTCGTAAAAGAGTGCACGGGCAACTCAGTTGTCGTGGCAACTTGCACAACGAGGTTGCCTTGGCAACTAATCGATGGTTGTCTGGGTAACTACTTGGGCGTCTGGGCAGCAACCTTCAGGTTCGGCAGAGCGTTCTTCAATGGTTTCTTCTTATCCCTAAGTCGAAACTCTAGCTACTTGTGCATGCCTTGATAATACATCCCTGCGTGAATCAAGGGTGAACAACAACCAATCTTGCGCTCCTCTTAGCCGTTGAAATCCTTGACTTATTCCTAAGCCGGATTAATCTTCACCATCAATAAATTGAATAAAGATCATATTCATTCGTTTCTTGAATCTAAGTCTCCCGATATTAGATAAATAGATGAAGTTACGAGATCTTCTCCCAATTCACTCGCAAACAAGAATAAGAACCAAGAATGAATAAACCTTGAATAGAAAAGTGCAAACTCTTATTACCTAAACAAAATCCAATAGTTTCTCACAACCACAAAACACAATAACCATAGCTATGTAGATTTAGTTCATGGCTAGGTTCCAAAGAAACACAAGATAAATAATCCCTAGCATGAACCTAATTGAGCAAGAAAGAAAAAGATGAAGAATTGAAGCTTGTCGAAATCTCCTTGCCCTAGAAGCTTGTCGAAAATTCTCTCCTCTTGCTCTCCCTGGAGTTGTCGAAATTCCCCTCTAATTTATAGGGGTCAAAGTCCTTCTTTGAGGAGGAAGTTAAGTTGAAATTAAATTATCTTTAAAGAATATAATTCTTTATTATAATTATATTCCTACTAGAACTTCTCCTATCTTCTTGGAATTTAATTCTTCTTTAATCTCTTCATGGAAATCAAATTCCTTTGGGATTTAGCTTTGCTCCATGTCATCTTGGGCTTGTCTAGTCATCAATTTCGACTACCATATCACCTTGTTCTTTGTCGGCAATTGCCCTGGCAACTGGCTTGGCGTCTCCTTCATGTATTGCCCTGGCAACTAGCTCGACATCTCCTTCATGCATTGCCCTGGCAACTAGCTCTAGCCTTGCTTTGGCAAGTGATCCTGCACATACACACAAAACACACCAAAGCAACATCTTTTTCCACAAAAATCACCAAGTTATGTAATTAAGCTCAACGGTGGAAAGAAACATGAATTAATGCATGAATGACTAATTATGCAACTAATATGAGCTTAAGTCTAACAATAATATGAGTAAAAAGAGTAATAAAAATAGTACTTTTGAACACTTATCAGTTTGCAGACCATGATGATTGATTACAATAGTGGCCTTGAGACTGATTGGTTGAGTGAGGACCCACCATATGAACGTGAGAATCATCTCCCTCCTGAGGGGTTGGGTTGTAGGGGTTGTTTATCTTTCCTTTTATAGCATTCTCGAGGCGCTTCCCAGTCAAGACCAATTCTGTAAAGTTAACAGCGAGGTGGCCTATCAAGCGATCGTACAACACTCTTTTTAGAGTATCTACAAACATAGGAGTGGTTTCTCTTTCTTGAATCGTGGGTTGAACCTGAGCTGCCATGTCTCGACATCGTTGAGCGTATTGACAAAAGCTCTTATCAGACGTTTGTTCTAAACTTTGCAGTAGGAATCGATTTGGGATCATCTCTGTTATATATTTGTACTATTCTGTGAAGACTTTGGCTAAATCATTCCAATACTTGATCTGAGCTTGTGTTAACTGATTATACCACCTTATGGCAGGCCCTACCAAACTATCTTAGAAACAGTGAATCAACAACTTCTCATTATCGGTATACCCTACCATCTTGCAGCAAAACATGGTTATATGGGCAGTAGGGCAGGTTGTTCCATCGAATTTCTCAAATTCTGGGGTCTTGAACTTGTACAGGATCTCTACATCCGGGACCAAACTGAGATCCCTAGCATTCAGCCCATATGAACCTTTTTCATCCTCCTTTACCTAGAATTTTTCTTCGAGATCTTTCTTGGTTTCTTCCAACTGTTTTGAGAATTCTGCCTTTACTTGGTTCAATTTTTCCAACTCATCAAAGTCTGGGATGCTATCTTCAATATTTTTGGTATTTCCAAAGGTCACGCCCGGTTGAGCTAGGGCGGAAGTGCCAGCCTGGTGGGATGAAGATACCCCTTGCGGAGGTTTTGGGGTAGTGTTGATAAAGATCGGAGAGTACGAAGGGTCTCCCAAGTTCTGAGTGGGGTCTTCAACGGCACTTTTCCCCCTCGGGTCTTCTCCCTAACTAAGCTGCAACATCTGAGATATTTCTTTCATCATATCCTGTTGGGACTTGATGAGGGTGTCCTCAATTCTAACTGAGCCCGCTCTAACTGCCCCCTTAGATCAGCTTCTATCTTTGCAAAACTTTCTTCCATTTGCCTTTTTGATGTCGGGAAAGTGCGAATATAGGACCCTTGATCACTAGCACGGGATCCCCAACAATTAATTTTTTTATTTCATGAATTAATGCATGCAATGCATCGTATGCATGGTAAAAATAAATAATCATAAGCAAACGCTCAAAAATGCACAAATGAATGCAAACATGAAGCACCAAAATTCGTTCGTATGAAAACCTTTAATCAATTTCAAAACTTAGCAATTTTTGCAAACAAATGCGACATAATGTAAACATGCATGAATGCACTAATGGAGATATCGTTCTATTCCAATAATGAAATAAAGCCGTTGGACATATGACCCATACTAAGACGGTCTTTTTTTTTTCTTTTTTGACTCTTCTTTTGCTTATTCCTAAAGTCTTATAGCATCCCATGCTAGGAACTGGATCCATTGGTTAATTCCTTGTACTTGAACCATCAGGTTTGTCGTCTCTTGTCCTTGCCCCCGAATGTTCTAAGTAGTATCTCAGAGTCGTTCCATCATCAGTATCTGATACTCTTGGATTGCCCCTTTGCGGCTTGAAACTTGGTCTTTGGGCTTCTGAACCTCAGTTTCTCTTTCCTCGGATCTACCCTTCGGCCAATCACTCTTTTGTGGGAATTCCTTAGAATTCTTTTCATCGTTGTTATGTACCAAATCTCCCATTGATCATGCTTTTAATTTTAGACTATTTTCAAATCAGTGTTTTCTTAATGATGTGACTAGATATAAAAATAAAGAAAATAAAAGAAAACATGTTAGTAATGGACATAAAAGATAAATTAATTAGATGAAAAAAATGAGCAAAACGAAGTAACCAACGAAGAAAAACAAAAACCTAACCACATGAATTCTAGCTCACTATGGCTGTCTGCATGGCTCTAATCGGGGTGGCTTCTTAGATTCTCACACATGTGGGTTCGGTTCTAATCAAGGATACTCGAACATATCTTATTGTCTACTAAGACAACAAGAACCCCAAATTCTGGT
The DNA here is from genome assembly GCA_019671005.1 of Hibiscus mutabilis. Taxonomy (NCBI): domain Eukaryota; kingdom Viridiplantae; phylum Streptophyta; class Magnoliopsida; order Malvales; family Malvaceae; genus Hibiscus; species Hibiscus mutabilis. The sequence continues at coordinate 12,016,558 of CM033724.1, read as the reverse complement.
CCATTACAGGCTTACAAATTTGATTCGGTTCAAGGGAAAGCACGACCTAGTGACATGGAGGGCTACTCACGTGTCAAAAACGTGAATTCCGAAAGTGAATTACCGACCCGTGGAGGTTTATTCACGTGGGTATGTGGCATTTCACTCCCACTCAAGGGAAAAAGCTTGGGTATAGAGCTTGATAATCATGATGCAACACATGTCGGTGATTCCTTAGAAATTAAATGAGCAATTAATTCAAAACCATCAATTATCAAAGCCCGTGTAATTAAATTCATATCTTCAAGAAAGAAAAACCTGATAAAAGTCAATTTGAACTTCAAAATTTCCAACATTAAAAACAACATATATTTTCTTGGCTTAACTCTCTTTTTTGTTTTGCAAAAAACAAAAATCATTCCCCAGCGGAGTCGCCAACTATAGCGACCTTAATTTTCCGATCGCTGAAAAAAAAGTCAAATTCATTGAAAAGTTCTTTGAAAATGGGGGTTTTAGAAAATCTCGACATATTTTGAAAATAGTAAGACTTGGAGTCGCCACCGGCCACTAAGGTAGGCCGACACCATAAAACCAAAGATTTGTTCAAAAAACGGGTTCGAGAGTTGGTTACGTGTGGGGAAAGATTAGCACCCTCATTACGCCCGGAAATCAGTACCAAAATATATGTTGCACTTGATTGATGGAAATTATCGAAATTTAATTGAATTTAATTAAATTGTTCGTGATTGAATTTAGACTTTAATTAGAAATGCTTTTTCAAATTGTTGAATTTGAATTAATTAAACATTTAATTAATAAGGGTGACGAAACCTCATACCATAGATTAAATTGACATCGAATAAGCCTGACTTCCATGTTAATTTATGGTTCAAACTTCGTTCATCACCTTTATGCATGATACAAGCAGTTAAACACGATGTTATGACTTGTCAAAATTTTATCTCAAATTTCATTTACCTTTAGACAGTAAGAATTAATCTGAATATTTGGTCAACATCCAATAAGCAAAGACTGTTACGACACAAATATTGAAATTAATAAATACCTCCTTTTATAATTTAAATTAATTAACCGTATGCATGTCCATTAAAATATTAAAGTCACATGAATGACAATTAAAATGTATGGCATAGAAAGGAATAAAATAAAACTTAGGCTCACTAAAGTCATAACCTAAAAAGACCCAAATTATAAAAGTTCAATTAGTGATCTAATTATTAACTAGGTTAGTCTAATATTAATCCTAAATTAATTAAATCTTAAAAAAAACTAGAAAATCCTAATAATTTATGGATTATCTTGAATCATAATAATTAATTTGATTAATTTTAAACTAGTATCCCAATAAGCCAAGAATTCTATTTAAAACGAATCGAATTAATTAATTATGATTCGACTTAGGTGCCCACCTAATAAATTAAATAACATGATTATATTATATGACTGGATTAAACTACACAAAGTAATTCCTAACTAATAAATGACTGGATTATATTAAATGAACTCAACAAATGGTTTAGTGAAAAAGCAGATGATGTTTATCTTACGAGACCCTAGTTCAATCGCTTTATCTGCAGGGTGTGCGTGTATTTTAAAATGATTAAAAATATATATGAACACATATTAACTTATAATCACCTTTAGAATATTAAAAAAACTAATAAACTAAATAAAATATTAAATAAACCCCTAATTATAATATTTATTTAAATGGTTAAGTTGGATTGACATATCTTGTCCAATGCGTGAATCCTACTCTTTTCTCCTTAATAGACTGAGACAGCGGCCACAAAAACAAAATTCCCACGCTGACTTTTGTAACTCCATGCAAAACACATGGTTGTATCCAAAACGATTAATTCCACTATTTAATTATATAAATTGGATCGAAAATTTAAGAAATAAATAAAAGTCTAAATTGATAATGAAAAAAATGTTTTAGGAATTAATAGAATCAGTTTTTATTTTTTAAAAATATAATTTTCCTGATTTTTATATTCTATATTTTTTGAGAATATTCTACATTTTGAATTGCGATATGTATTTGTAATAACCCGTTTTGTCCGGGTTATTTACACACCCACACCCATTTAACTCAAACCGGAATTTTAACCCGACCCAAGTCAGAAAACCCTAAACTAAAAAACCCCTAATTTTCAGCTGTCATCACCCCTGCTGTCAACCCTTATCCGTAAACCTAAACCCTAACCCATGAACCCTAAATTAACCCTAATATAAACCCTAACCCTAATTCCATTCAAGCCACTGCCGTTGCAACCCCTATTGCCGGCCATCAAAACCCCAAAGTAAACCCTTAGTTACCAAACCCCAAATCAAACTCTAATTACTAAAACCATAAAACCTAACCTAATCCCCAAATCAAACTCAAACAAACCCCAAAATAAAATAATAACCTAACCATCTACCCTAACCCTATCAACAATCACCCACACCCGTCCATCATCCATGCCAATACTTGATATCCCTGAAAATCTTGTCTCCCTCAATTTCCAGCAAATAAAAAAAATATAGAGAGTTGTTAGTTTTTATTTTGTAAGAGAAATGGTTATAAAACCCAGACCAAATGTAAAATCGGGGGGAGGATCTTTCCAGATCAAAAAAATTGTAAGAAAAGGGGATTTCGAAATCAAAAAATTGTAGGGGAATTTTTTATTTTAAAAAAAATTTGTAATCTGGGAAGGGGAATCAATAACAAAAAGGTTTCAAAGGTAATTTTTTTAAGTTTTAGTTCGAAGAAAAAATAAGATAAAACAAAAGGGATTGGGAACTTACCCTCGATCTGGAGACCATATCTTGTGTGACTTCATCGCCGTTGCTGCGCCGTCTCCACCGTGAGGCCACCGCCCCGATGAATGGCGCAAAAACGAAGAGTGGCACCGCTCTAAGGCTGTGAAGATGAGAGGAAACAAAATAATTTAGGGTTTTTTTAAACTCTGTTTCGAATCAAAATAAAACCCTTCTATATTACTTCAAATCGGCTAACGAAACGTCGCCGTTTTGGCGTACTCGACCCGCGCGGTGACCCGGTAACCCGGGGAGGATCCGCATTTTCGGGAAATTGTTTAATTACCTAATAGGTCATCCCTCTTTCAGCCCGCTCCCACTTTCGTCCAAACGCCAATTGCACTTTTGGTCCCTGTTGTTTTATTTTCTTACCTTTTTTGTTTTTTATTCTTTTTTACCTTTTATTTCTTTTTTTTCAAACTGGTCATTTTTCAGATTTCATTTATTTTTTTTTTTTTTATTTTATGCATTTAAATTTCTCTTTTTATATTTATAGCACCATTTATTTAGTGCATTTTGCATTTTGATCCTTATTTCGTTTATATTAAATATATTACCATATTAAAGTTATTATATATGTATTATATTATATTAGATATATATTATACGTGTATTATATATATTATATTATATATCTATTTAATATATGTTATAAGTATTATACGCTTATATTATATTATATTATATTATATTATATTATATTATATTATATTATATTATATTATATTATATTATATTATATTATATTATATATGTTTACTTTTATGTTGTTATTTATTTATATTTCATTATTTACTTATTTTTGTTCGATCTGGTCCTTTTTTCGGATAATTTAGTTTTCGTATTTATTTTTCTCGCACTTTAATTTACGCATTTATTTTTTCTCATAATTTAATTTACGCCATTTATATTTTCGTGTTTATTTAATTATTTACCTTTAATTTTATCATGTTTCGTTCATACATATTAAAATGTTATGTTTCATTAATTCCTTTAATCTAGTTTAGTACCCGATATCCCGATATTCTAGTGGAAGTGTCGCCTCGAGTCTTCGAGCGTCATCTCTTTTGGTATCGTGGGTTGCGGGTTAGGATGTTCGAATCACATACATTTTTAGGGATTAAATTTTAAATTAAAATTTTTATTTTCTTGCAAATGATAACACAAAATCAATGTGATACCAATTTTGGGCGTTGTGGGGGTGCTAACCCTTCCCCACGCGTAACAGACTCCAAGACCCAAATTTTAAAATATCTGGTTAATTTTTTACGGTGTCTGGCCTACCAAAGTGGCCGGTGGCGACTCCATCTTTTTATTTTAAAACTTTTTTCGGTATTCTATTATAAGTGTCATCCCGGTCTCCGGGTGTCATCTTTTTTGATACTATTTCTAAATATTTCCAAACATTTTAAAAATATTTTATTTTTAAATAAAAAACCTTTATGACAGATGGCGACTCCGTTGGGGAATTTTATTAAGAGAGTCGGGCCAATGGTGATTTGTGTTGTCTTGCAAAAAAGTTAAAATTCAATTTTAATTTAATTTTAATTCCTCGGCATTCATGCATGAGCTCTCTACCTGGGCTCCTCACCTTGTTAAGTGGGAGTGATTACTTCGCTTCGTGGGGTCTTCACCTCCGTATAGTGTTGTAATTCACTTCCGGAATTTGGTCCTTATATTTCATAGGGTCTTCACCCTCGTATGGTATAAGGGTCGTATTCCCACGAATTGATGTCCTAGCGGCAGTTCGGGTACCGTCACTTTAGAACTCAAACTCGCATATAGTGAGCCGTAGGAGCCACCTTTTTAGAGCTACGCGAAACTCTGCTCGTTTAGCGGTTACCCTTTTTAGGCTTTGATGCCTTTGTTTTTTATGTACATTTTTTTATTTGTTTTAATTTTTTACTTTATTTACCATTTAATTTATTCATTCGATTATTTTAATCCAAACTAACTCATTTTTTTCTTTGTGATCACACCATATTAAATCTATTCATTTTGGCATTCACTGCATGGCATATCATAACATTTTGGTTTTTGCATTTTTGAATTAGTGTTTTCACATCTAGGATATACACTTTGCTTTTACATGCATTCATTTTGATACTGATCCCCAGGATGTCTTGTGACAACAATACTGGAAAAGACAGAAGATCAGTCAATTCAACATCCCTACAGAACAAGGAGCAAGACAAAGATGGCAAACGAAGATAGACTAGACAGGATCGAGCAGAATCAGAAGAACTTGCAAGCAGGTTTAACCCAAAAATTGGAGGACCTGTTAGCCAAGGCTCAGTAAGAGATAAGGGATCAGTTCGCGAGATCTCAGCAAGACATACTTGGTAAATTGGCGCAGATGCTAAGATGCAAGTTTCCTAAACAATGAGAGGTCTCTGCTATCGGCCTTAGGGCAGGTCACGGGGAGGAAAACGAAGATCTTATGTATCCTCCAAGGTTTACCCCTACTCAGCCTAAAAATCAAACCAACCATCGGGTGGTGATTTATGTCGAAAAATCTCAACCACCTCAGACCGGTACCTCTATTCCGGCAAATATGCATGCCGTATTAGAAGCCAAACTAGGGGGCAATCAAGTCAAAAATTTTGTCTCAAAAATGGACCAGTTGTTTGAACCCAAGAAATCAAAGACCGAGACATCGAAAGAGATCGAAGAGCGTTGCAAGCGACTTGAAGAAAAGATGAAAGCTATGAAGGCAGTGGATACCTTCACTGGATTCAATGCCAGTGAACACAGCTGTGTCCCAGATTTGGAGTTACCCCCAAAATTTAAGATCTCAGAGTTTGAAAGATATGATAGGACGAGCTGCCTCCGCGCTCATCTCACTATGTTCTGTCGGAGGATGACATGATACAGCAGAGACGACAAGCTATTGATACACTGCTTCCAATATAGTCTATCAGGATCTGTCACCCTATGGTATAATCAATTGAGTGGTCATCAGGTTAAATCATGGAAAGACTTGGCTAAAGCTTTTCTAGAGCAGTACCGGCACGCTAGTGATATGGTACCTAATCACTGGACTCTGCAACACATGAAGTAGAAGTCTAATAAAAGCTTCAGGCAGTACGCGCAACGCTGGAGAGATATAGCTGCACAAGTCCAACCCCCTCTTGGTGAGAAGAGACAATTGTCATATTCATCCAAACATTTGAACGTCTAATCTTATATCACCTTATAGGCAATACAATACCAACTTTTCTGATCCAGTGTTATTTGGTAAACTCATCGAGAATATTGTTAAAAGTGGTAAGATTAATGCTGATGGAAGTTCATCCTACAAGAGGTCGTCGTATGGGAGGAAGGACAGCGAAGTGAACTTTTTAGGAGTTTTTAATATTGGCTATCCAGATCTAATCATTTTATTTTAGCTTAAACTTGTAAGCAAAGAAATCAAAAGGAAAGCATCATATATATCATGTAATCCACCATTATGTACTCAGATCCAAAACGAAATAAAAAGAGAAAAAAGTGCAATTTCAGTGGTAATCTGTTCTACCCTTTTTTTTTCTTACATGCATATTCAAAAAAATAAATAAAATATATATACTAAGGGTCGAATCTTACCCCTTGCCAACCGTCATTTTTCCCCTTGACCGGTGATAATCCATTGGTTTACCGAGCCGAGCATGATGAGCTGGTAAAGTGGGAGGTTAAGGGTTTTGTTTAGTTTCATGGTTTAAAATAAAAAAACAGTTTTGGGGGGTCGTTTTTTAGATCTAGAAAAGATGAGGCTATATTTTAAAATATGGAGGCCAGATTCGAGTTTTAAAGAGAAAGAGAAATTGTGTGTGGTGTTTTTTAAGGTTCGCGGCGGCGGCCGACAGTGGCTTATGGTGGCTGAGACGGCGGTTGATGAAGGTTTCTGGAATGGGGAGTTTTCAGGTCGAGAGAAAAAGATGGGGATGTATTTTAGTGGCTTTGAAAAATGGCAAAAAAAGAAAGCATTGCATCACATGAAGGGTTATTTTCTCTTTTGAATTTTTCACAAAAAGCTTGCCCCATGGTCCAATTACACTATCGATCCTTCCATGTTTTCCAAGGTTAGCAATTTAGTCCCGAAATTGAGCTGAATCAAATTTTTAAAGGCAAAATTACCTCATAAGTCCCTCTGTGTTTTTGGAATTTTCAAAACTTCTCTTCCGCATGGGTTATTTGCTCAATAGGTCCCCCAAAGTTTTAGTCGGTTCTTGATTTAATATGGATTTTGTTTTAATTACGTGGAGGGTAAAATTACAGTTTTAACCCCTTGTGTTTTCATAATTTTAAATCACCCCCTTATTCTTTTAATTTTAAAGCTGACTTTTGAAGGGTTATTTCTTCTTAGCCCCTGGTCCTTTCATTTTGTTTAATTTCAGCTATAGTAATGTGTAATTTAAGCCTTATTTTGGATTATTATTTATGACCATGATGTTTTATTTATTTATTTATTCTTTTCATTTTTGGTGTATTATTATGTTGTTAGCATATTTGTGATATATGTACGTATTGCATCACATGACATTTATAGCATTCTGATTTTCATCTTATATGTATATATTATGTAATTTATATTAAATACACATATCATATTTTGTTATTTTTGTATATTAATGTATATTAATATAGAGTAAAATATTATATGTTGTAGATATTATGTTTTTCTATTCGTGAATATTTTATTTTAATCGTATTTATTATTTGAAGTTATGTGTACATGTTTTCTTGCGTCTTTTTATATTCGTTTATATTTTATTAATTCATGTATTTTAATTATTCTTGTTTAATTTATCACATATAGTTTTAGGCCTTTTAATCCCGATATTCTAGTGGGAGTGTCATCCGATCTCCGAGTGTCATCTCTTTTGGTACCATGGATCGAGGCAAACTTTTAATATTCGAAATATGTTTTTAGGAATTAATTATTAAATTAAATCAACTTTTTATTTTTCTTTATAAATATGATACGAATCCTTTTGGTACCAATTTTGGGCGTAGCGGGGTGCTAACCCTTCCCCGTGCGTAATCAACTCCCGAACCTAATTTGAATCTCTGGTTTTGTTTTCGGTGTCCGGTCTACCTAATCCAAGTGACCGGTGGCGACTCTATTTTTAAATACGATTTTTTTAAAGAATTTCCCTTTTTAATAACTTTACAATAAAGGTGGGAAATTTTCCCAAATACGATTTTTTATTAATTTTTCTTAGTGGCTTCGATGCCCTATTAGAAAAAATAGTCGCTACACTGTCAACAAAAAAATTAGATCCTACTCTCTATTGATGGAGTAGTAGAGCAAATTTTTCCCATATATTGTCTCGCTGTCAGTGGCGCAGCAATCCAACATCTTGCAAATCATACATCCATCAGTTGTGGTAGGCCAACTTAGTGTAGATCTTGCCTCCGTCGGTGGTGTTGCAGATCAAATTTTCCATCCGGATCCTATTTCTCTGTCAGTGGTGTAGTGGATCCCACATTTTGCTGATCTAGTCTCTCCGTCAGTGGTGTAGCAGATCCAATCCTATCCAGGTCTTGTCTCTTCGACGGTGTTGCAGCTAGACCAAACTTTTCATTCGAATTTGCCTTTTCATTATAGTTAAAAAAAAAAAAAAAAAAAAGAGAAAAAATTAAAAAAATTAAAAAAAGAAAAGAGAAAAAAAATCAAAAAATTAAAAAAAATAAAAAAATAAAAGAAAATCAAGTTTGATTTACTCGATCACATCACTCCGTTGATGGTGTGGCTTCGTCCAAGTTGCTGAAATTCAATCATGCTCTTCCGTTGATGGTGTAGTAGGCTTTAAGTTGGTGTTATGCTTCTCCGTTGATGACGTAGCAGGATCCAAGTGTTGAAATTTGATATTACCCCTCCGTTGATGATGTTGATAGATCCAATTTTATAAACTTTTGGTTTTGCATCTTCGTCGGTGTTGTAGTTGAACCAAATTTGCCAAATTTTGATCATGCCTCTTTGTCAGAGTCGTAGCTTGATCGCAAAAAACCAACCCTCTGATCCTGCCTCTTTGTTAGAGTCGTAGCTGGATCAAATCTTTAGACCTTGACTCTTCATCAGTGTTGTAGCTTGGTCAAATTTAACTTTCGGTTCTGCCTCTTTGTCGGTGTTGCAGCTGAACCAAATTTACTAACTCTCAGTCTTGCCTCTTCGTCAATGTTGTAGCTAGACCAAATTCACTAACTCTTGATCTTGGCTCTTCGTCGGTGTCGTAGCTGGATCAACATTACTAACTTTAGACCTTGCCTCTTCGTCGGTGTTGTAGCTTGGTCAAAATTTACTAACTTTCAACTATTTATCTTTATTAATAGTTTAAAAAATTCAAATAAAAAAAAGCAAAAAAAAGAAGAAGAAGAAGAAGAAGAAGAAGAAAAGCAAAAAAAAGCAAAAAATAAAAAAAGCAAAAGAAGAAAAAGCAAAAAAAGTAGAAAAAATGAAAAAAAAAGAAGAAAGAAAAGTTAAAATGAGCTTTCAATCCTTCAATCCGACCTCTTCGTCAGAGTTGTAGCTGGATCAGACATCAGAACTTTCATACATCGATCCTGCCTCTTCGTCGGTGTTGCAGCTAGGTCAAATTTTCTTTATGAATTAGCTCATCATCAATAATGTAGCAAATTGTACTCATTTTGCTTCCCACAACGGGCAACCCCCCATTTTGAATATTTTATTTCCCCAAGAGTGACAAGGTGAATCAACTAAGAAAAGAAAGAAGACTTGCGTCAAAAAGGAAAAAAAATCTGCCAAAGAAAGAAGACATATGTCAAGAAGAAAGAAGCTCAGCCAGACCGGAAAAAACGGGTCATTTTTAGTATTTGCTCTATTGTCGTTACACAATAATGAGCAAAGAGGGGCAGCTGTAACCCATTTTTGTTCGGGTTATCTACACACCCACACCCATTTAACCCAAACCCAAATTTTAACCCGACCCAAGTCAGAAAACCCTAAACTAAAAAACCCCTAATTTCCAGATGTCATCACCCTTGCCGCTAACCTTTATCCCTAAACCTAAACCCTAACTTATAAACCTTAAATTAACCCTAATATAAACCCTAACCCTAATTCCATTCAAGCTACTACCACCATCTCTATTAGCATCGACCATTGTTGTCAACCCCTATTGCCGGCCATCAAAACCCTAAAGTAAACCCTTAATTACCCAAACCCCAAATTAAACCCTAATTACCAAAACCCTGAAACCTAACCTAATCCCCAAATCAAACTCAAACAAACCCCAAAATAAAATAATAACCTAACCATCTACCCTAACCCTACCAACAATCACCCATGCACGTCCATCATCCATGCCCATACTTGATATCCTTGAAAATCTGGTCTCCCTCAATCTGCAACAAATAAAAAAATATAGAGAGTTGTTAATTTTTATTTTTGTAAGAGAAATAGTTATAATACCCAGACCAAATGTAAAATTGGGGGTGGGGGTCTTTTCAGTTTGAAAAAATTGTAAGAAAAGGGGGATTCCGAAATCAAAAAATTGTAAAGGGGATTTTTTATTCTAAAAAAAATTGTAATCTGAGAAGGGGAATCGATAACAAAAAGGTTTCAAAGGTAATTTTTTTAAGTTTTGGTTCGAACAAAAAATAAGATAAAACAAGAGGGATTGGGAACTTACCCTCGGTCTGGAGACCATATCTTGTGTGACTTCATCGCCTTTGCTGCGCCGTCTCCACTGTGAGGCCACCGCGCCGACAAACAGTGCAAAAACGAAAAGAGCGACGCCGTTCTAGGACTGTGAAGAGGAGAGGAAACAAAATAATTTAGGGGGTTTTTTTAAACTTTGTTTCGAATCAAAATAAAACCCTTCTATATTATTTCAAATCGGCTAACGAAACGACACCGTTTTGGCGTACTCGACTCGCGCAGTGACCTAGTAACCTGGGGGATTCACGTTTTCGGGGAATGGGTTAATTACCTAACAGGTCATCCCTCTTTCAGCCCGCTCTCACTCTCGTCCAGGGGCCAATTGCACTTTTGGTCTCTGTTGTTTTATTCTCTTACCTTTTTCGTTTTTTATTCTTTTTTTTACCTTTTATTTCTTGTTTTTTCAAACTGGTCCTTTTTCAGATTTCATTTATTTTCTGTTTTTAAATTTTATGCACTTAAATTTCTCATATTTAGTGCATTTTGATTCTTATTTTGTTTATATTAAATATATTACCATATTAAAGTTATGTATATATGCATTATATTATATTAAATATATATTATACGTGTATTATATATTATATTATATATCTATTTAATATATGTTATAAGTATTATACGCTTATATGTTATGTAATATTATATTATATTATATTAATACATTATTATATGATATATGTTATTATATACGTATATATTATATATGTTTACTTTTATGTTGTTATTTATTTATATTTCATTATTTACTTATTTTTGTTTGATCTTGTCATTTTCCGGATAATTTAATTTTCGTATTTATTTTTTTCGCACTTTAATTTAAGCATTTACTTTTCTCGCACTTTAATTTACGCATTTGTTTTTTCTTGTAATTTAATTTATGCAATTTATATTTTTGTGTTTATTTAATTATTTACCTTTAATTTTATCATGTTTCGTTCATACATATTAAAATGTTATGTTTCATTAATTTCTTTAATCTAGTTTAGTACCTGAGGTCCCGATATTCTAGTGGGAGTGTCGTCCCAAATTGTTGGGCGTCATCTCTTTTGGTATCGTGGGTTGCGGGTTAGGATGTTCGAATCACATACATTTTTGGGATTAAATTTTAAATTAAAATTTTTATTTTTATTTTTTTTGCAAATGATAACACAAATCAACGCGGTACCAATTTTGGACGTTGTGGGGTACTAACCCTTCCCCACGCGTAACAGATTCCCGGACCCAAATTTTAAAATCTCTGGTTAATTTTTTAACGGTATTCGGCCTACCAAAGTGGCCGATGGCGACTCCATCCTTTTATTTTAAAACTTTTCTCGGTATTCTATTAGGAGTGTCATCCCGGTTTCCGGGTGTCATCTCTTTTGATACCATTTTCGAATATTTCTAAACATTTTAAAAATATTTTATTTTTAAATAAAAAACCTTTATGACAGTAATAGAGAAATATTTGACTATAATATTTTAATTTTAGAAAATACTTTGATACACAAACTTGTGCTTTACAAAAGCCTTTTAATTTTAGGGTTTAGAGTTTTATGTTATAGTTTAGAGTTTAGGGGTTTAGGGGTTTAGTGTGTAAGGTGTAGAATTTAAGATTTATGATTAAAATTTAAAGTTTAAGTTTTAGGGTGTTAGAGTTAAGAGTTTATGTTTTAAATTTTATAGTTTAAATATAAAAGATTGTGTAATTTTATTTTTACACAACTTATGTATTAAAATATAACTCTTAATTTATTTTATTAAATCCGACCAATTTGATCGTTTTTTGGATGATAAACCTCACCTAAAAATCCAAGGGCCCGGCAGGATACAGATGAAGGGATGAAGCCGTGGGTTGGCAACTCAAGTACTCAACCTTAGGAAATGGGGTTCCACGGTTTTGAAATCTCAGCTACAAATGTCTCCGCAGCCTGAGTCGCTGACCCATTTTTGACCAACGTTTCAAATACAACCTCCTCATAATGCATCGTCGTATTCCAATCACTTTCAGACTTCCCCTCTGTACTATTACAACTTTAATCGCCTTTCGCTACCTGCAAGGATAGACTTAAAAGGGGTTGGAAAGGTAGTCGCCCTCTTAAAAGTTTGAAATTTTTATATGATTTAGAAATTTTCTATACACTTTATATTGATAATATATTTTTGCCCCCTAAAATTTTATAAATTTGCCTCCCTAAAATTTTTGGTAAAACTTTAATATACAGGCTGTGTAAAATTAATTTTATACAAGCATGCGTATTTACACTATAAAAACCTAATTCTTAAATTCTTAACCGTAACCCTAAAAAATTAAACCTTAAACCCTATATACTAAATTCTAAACACTAACATTAAATTCTAAACCCTACAACCTAACCCTCTAAATCTTAAACCCTAAACTAAAACCCTAACCTCTAAAACTAAAAGGCACGTGTAAACTTTTACACGACCTGTGTATCAAATTTTTTTTTTCTAAAATTTTATAAGTTCGGTGACTTAACATAAAGTTCTACGTCTATCCTTGACTATGTTTTAAATGATTCATGTTCACTTAATTCAACTCCTCCCGAGGAAAATATAACATTAACTATTAACATCATATTTAATTCCTGATTCATTTGATATAAGAAAATCGATTTAGATAAAAAAAATATTTTAAAAAATAATCAATATTAATATAAGTGAATCAAATCACAGCACAAGTTATAAAACGAACTAGTGGTTCTAATAAAATGAACGAGTGATTTTAATAAAAAAAATATATTTATCTATAAAATTTGAATTCAATTAACTTTACCTACAATATTTTATCAAAAAATTAAAAAATATAAATAAATAAATAATATTTTATAATCACATTAAATCTATTAAAAAATTACAACATATCTCATTTATTTAAGAATTTTTCTCTCTTCTCGAAAAGCTCTGCCTTCTCTCTACCTTAACCTAACCCTTCGTTTACTGTAGTGGCGATCGGTCGCTGTCTTTGCCAGCGGTCGACCTTCCTCTTTTTTTTTTTCTCGTTTATTTTTTTTCTTTTACACTCCTTCTGATTACGGCTTCCTCTTGCTTCTCCGATTTGGTGCTTCGATGCACCTATTTGGCCTGCTCGATGAGAACTTTTTCGGTGACCAAAGTTATTTTTTTTTCTTCTACTCGATTTTAGTGAGCTGGGTTTTTTGTCAACACTTTCGATAGCGGTATAAATACTTTTTTCGTCGGATGATGACTGACGACCTAGATCTCTAGCCCGACTCTTTCGTCCCCGTCCATCTTTCATCGGCAACCTCAAATCTTTGAGACAGTGGTTATTGATGGCGCATCCGTTTGTATTTCTACTACCGATATATACTCAGATTATCACCAGAATGACATGCAGCGTCGGATAACATTAATGGCTCTTGTTGTCCTTGTTTCGATTTTCTTTCGACCTTGGAAACATTTTTCGCCTCTCTGTTGTTTGTGTTTCAGTTCGTTGTTTGCTCCTTTGGTGTTCTTCTGCTCATCTGATGTTCTATGTTTTTGTGATGTTTTGTTTGTGTTGTTCTTATGTTTTATCTATGTTTTGTTTTGTTTTGTTCTGTTCTGTTCATCTCTGTCTCCCCCTTGTATCTATGGGTACTCTGTCTTGTATTGCTTTTTTATGTTCTATGAAGCCGGCTTATTAAATAAAAATATCACAACACAAGTTTTAATTCGAAATAAAGTTAAATTCAATTATTTTATATGGGTTTAGGATAAAAACTATAGGTTATGTACCACCATATACGATACTTACAACCATGATATCTCCGAGATTTTCTATTAGAAACAAAAGCAAACTAACTTTAAAACAAAAGAAAACACAAAATCTTTATCCCAGTTACTAAGCAGTAGCACTGGTGTCCAAGGTTTAACCATTGGCTTTTCTCTCGGCTGCCCCTTCCCACGTTTCTCTATTCCAACTCCCACCTGCGCCGTACGATGTGGTTGTTGCAGCTGCTTCGACACCGGACCCACCTCCAAATGAATTGAGCAAAGCAGATAATCCTCGCGAGGAAGTTCCGCCATCACCCATGCCGAGCCCTAGAAAATCAAGCGTCGTAGGATTGTTTCCCAACTGCAAGGGTGAGCCTATCAAGGGAAGGCCGAGGCCAAAACCTGCTGTCGACATTGAATTGCTATCCGACTTAACATTCGGATGTTGGCCAACAGAGGGTGAGACTGCAAAGCCTAGCCCACGAAATAGTGAAGGGCTCGATGCCGCTGCACCCAGTTGGGCAGCCTTCTGGAGCAATGCAGTAGCCGACATGACTGGTCCGGTCAACATTGAGGAGCCATTCTGGGAGAGGTAGAGCGCAGAGGAAAGAGAGAGGGATGTTGTGTCCTCTGATGATGATGTTGGTTGAAAGATTGAAGATTGTGCCGGTGAAACCACACTAATAGCAGTAGGTGTTAAAGGCTGTAGAACCGGCGGAGTTGCTGCTGCTCCAGCCCTCGCGGTTTCCTCGGCCAAGGCATCGCAGAAAGCTCTATGCGTAAAGAAACTATCCCTCCTTCAAGAAACATCATCGTCAACAGTCAAAACGGTTCGAGTACGAAACGGAAATTATTACGTATCGACGAGTTTGTCTTTACCTGGAAAAAAAGGTGCCACAATCGCATTTATACTCTCGGGTGCCACACGTCTTCATGTGGGCCTTCCAGTCGGACTTAACGGCGTACGTTTTAGAGCACCGCTCGCATTTCCATTTCTTTTCACCGTGTTTCCTGCAAAAGTGTTTCTTGATACCGGTGAGATCACCCAAGGCTCGAGCCGGGTCGTGGTGTACGCAGCTGGGCTCGGGACAAACGTAGACTCGCTTTCGTATCTCTTTTCCGGTTGTTCTTTGCCGGAGCTTCCACGGTAAGTTATGGCCACGGCGGTGGAGTTGAAGGTTTTGGTCGCGTTGGAAGCCCTTTTTGCAGATCTCGCAAACGAAACGGTTGGTGGCTAGTAGGGTTTTGGGTGATAAAGCTATTACCTCGGCTTCAGGATCTGAAAAAAATCAATGGGAATTAGAATTAAATTAGGGAGATTTTAAAAAATAGTGGACTTTAGCGTGTTCTTATAATTTACCTGGCATCCCAGGAAGATTTCTTTTCTTCTTCGGTGGCCGTCCTCCCGAAGAAGATACACTTGCTTCACCGGAAGCAGTAGAAACAGCCATCGGTGACGAGTTTTGAAGCTCCCCCATGTTTTAAGCTCAAAGAAAGGAAACACAGTTTTAGTTGAAGGAAACAATCGAGTTTTGGAGTTTCGATAATATAACAATCCACCGCAAATTTGACTTGATTTTCAAACGGAATGATTGTTATTCACTATTCACGAGGAAAACGGATGGAAAAATGAGCGAGGAAAAAGACGAATTTCTAAGCGTTATAGCTTTCGTTTGAATGAAAACAAGAAGCAAAACTGAACTGAAAACCCACTATTTCTTCTTCTTTTTTCTTATCGAAAAAAAACCCACTATTTGTCTCATAAGGCGGTTTCATGGTCTGGAGTATGGAGAAAAAGTGAAATATAGCGACAATATTGAAGAGAAGTAGAGAAAAAACAAAAATAAATGGAGAAAGAGATTTAAATGAATTAAAAAATACAAAATTAATTTTAAAAAATAGTTAAAGCTATGCTATTTGATGATAAATGCTATAATTATAGTTTTAGAATCTCTATTATGTTTAATTTTGATCTTTAGTATTTTTATTCTAAATTACAATAATTTAAATTTAAATTTTTATTAGTAGGTTAAATATTATATGTTAAACTAGAATTGATTGACTTGATTTCCACAACTGTGCGACTGAATAGCACTAAAACATTATGCAATCACTTTAATGGTATAAATTAACGGCATTATTAATTTAAATATGCTAATAAAATTGTAAAAGTAGATCTATCAAAACTATTGAATTAAATTGTAAATTTTAAAAACTTAACGTGCAATGTTGTTTTTTAATAACAACTAACGACAAAGATCATTTTCAAAGTAAAATAAAAGGGACCGAATTTAGAATTAGACCAAGGTTAAATTTAGCTTAGACCCGATAAATTTGACATGAGAATTGAGAATCGAACTGATTATATCCGAACTGAGACTCGAAATTAACTCGAATACGATGATCTGAATTTGATTCGAAACTCGAAATAAATCGAACCGAATTTCAATCCAACCAAAAATGGACTCAAACTGATTTTCAACCGAATCGAATGGACCCAAACAGAATAGAGCCGAACCGATTCCTCTCAAACCAAAATAAAAAATATATTAAAATGAATAAATAAAGATGAGATGTGAATTATCAAACAATACATTAAAAAAGTCAAATATACAGGCTATATAAAGTTATATATATGGTGAAAAAACCTAATTCAGCCTGAAAACCCGACTAAAACCGATCGATCTCCTATTAATCGATATTGACCTGACCCAAAATTAATCGAACCAAAATCAACTGAACTAAAGTCTCAACTCGATACCGAACTGAAATCACCATAGAGCTAAACTAAAATTAAACTAGACCCAAATTAAACATAATTTAAATAAATGTACTCAATCTCAAAAAGAATCGAACCGAAATAGCTCAAAATCAAAACCGAACCGAATGGCTTTGTCATCTCTAACTCACCTACCCTTGAACTTGGTGTTTCAAAGTCTGATCATCCAGGTGTCAGGCTTTCCAGCTTTCTGAATTTGTCGGAGAAGTCGTGAGTAGGCGGTGCTTGTCGTTTGCATAATTTTTTGTGATCCATTTTGAGAGTGTAATTCAAAAGTCAATTGTACCCCCAGGGAAAAACAAATTTTCCATGGTACTGCAAGGCAGAGATTTTGGACTTTTCAACTCAATCCAATGCTGTGTTTTTCTCAACTAATATTATATGATCGCAAGTTTTTCCTCGTTATGGAGGAAAATAATACTAATAAAAAAAACCTTTGTTGAAGTTTAAAAATCATGTGTTGTATTTGAGGATAATATTTCTACTAAAACACAATAATGCACCCGTCTGGATTCTTGATCTTTCACGTAATTTTTTAAAAAAGTTTAATAATATTGTAAGCCCTTAAATTTTTTTAAAAATTAATTAAATTTTTATATTATAAAATTTTATCAACTTACTTCTTTGACCCACATTAACTATTAAATTTAACAGTTTTTTAGATTAATTGGTGCAACGTATCGCGTTATAGTATTGTCACTTGATATTTTTAGAATTTTTAAATTTTATTTAAATTTTTTTAAGTTCTAAAATTTTAAAAATATATATATATATTTAATATAATGTCACATGACAAAACTATAATGTATCACTTGGCAGTAATATCTCAAAAGAATCATCAAATATTAATGTCATAATTGGTCAAATGGCTTAATTGATTTAATTTATTGACTAAAAGGCTTAATTGAGAGCAAAAAAATTCAAGGGTTCAATTTTTTTCATAAGTTCAAAGGCTTCAATCACCTTTAAGCCAAAAAAATTATACGAGACGTGATATAAAAAAGTTCAAATGATAATTTTATCCTTAAAAATTGACATTATTTATTTTGAAAAAAAACAAATGGTAGAAAATAAAATAACAATTTTAATAGTTAATTTTTTAAGGTGACAATTTAAGTAAAATAATTTTAAAATATAAAACTGATAAATTTATTGGGACGTATAAAGTATTAGGCTTCAGTAAATTTTTTTGATGTATAAACCATTGCGTAACTTATATATAAGGGATATAGAATTTTTAGTATTTAGATTCGATAACTTTTTATTTCCATTTATAAATTTATATATTTCATGTTAGTTCTTAAGTTTAAAATTTTGAATTTTTTCAGTTTTATTGATGATTTGATATAATTAAAATAAAAAGTTATCAAATCTATAGATTAATATGGACCAAAAGAATGGTAAAAAAATATGGACCAAAAGAAAGTTTAAGGATTAAGTTGAAGTTGAAAATTTTGTAAAATTGAGGGACAATTTTTAAAGTTATGGGAGAAAAGGTCACCGGCTTTTTGCAAAAAGACAAGAGATCCGATTTCAGCATGCGTTGCGTGGCAACATGCGTGTTTTTTTAGCTTTGGTTTGATAGTTGACGCGACCGAAGCCGCACTCCACCACCATTCGGACACTGCACGGTTTCACCAAGCCTGGGCCCTACTCAAATGGACGATCCAGATACCTTTTGATTTTAAAATTTTAAATGCCATTAATAAATTTGGGAAACTTTATGGTACATGATTTTTTTTTCACAAATGTAGTTCTTTCTTTTTTTATTTTAAAAAATATAGCATTTTTTTTTACAGTAAAATTAAAATCGGAAAAAACACACACCGTCTTTAAACAACATTTTACACTAAAACTGGATCGCAGGCCTACCGTCTTCAACATATTTTAATTTAAAAAAATACACAGCGAAGTCAAATTGTATTATTACCGACTTTATTTTTATTGTAGCAAATGTTATAAATTTGAAAATAAAAAACAAAATACCATATTTTCGGGGGGAAAATCCCCCTCAACATTGGTGCAATTTTCCCATCAATTAGATATAAAATAATACATATATATACTTCCACTAAAAAAATCTTTTAGTTAATTGATATGAAATTATAAAAAAAAGTTTAGGTTGAACAAAAACTTTCTTTTTAAAAACAATCCATTTTATTTATTATAATTTCACTTACATCGGAAATTTTAAAAGTTCGATTTCGGGTTTTTAAATAAAATTTTGTATTAATTAATTAAATAGTTTTTAAAATAGTAGCAACGGTTTGGATTAAAACATAAAACTAATAGTAATAGGATAACCGAATTATATTATATTAAAATATAAATTTCAAATTAAACAACATAATAGGGGGAGGGAAATGATATTGGATTTCCTTTTTTTTTTTTTTCCTTCTTTTGAAAAGGCCATTTTAACTCATTGTCTTATTATGAGAAAGTGGAGTCAATGTAAATTAATCATAATCCACAAAGAATTGAGGGTAATGATTTGGTAGAGCTTTTGAAGTTACATGCATGTGCAACCAAGAGCAAACTATGAATACAAACACTCCCTTTCTAAAGAGAAATTATATCATGGGCTGGCTTACCACATCAGTCATAGTCCTAACTAATAAAAATTATTTACACCACATCATTATTTTATATAATTTTTTATTACAAAATAATTTCTAAAAATTATTTTTTAAATGACATGTAAAAAATATTAGTGAAAATTTACTAGTTGAAAAAAAACGACATAAAAAATAATGATGTAGTGGATGGTTTTCATTGGTTAGGACCATGGCTGATATGGCAAGTCAGGCCTATATATCATTTCTCCTTTATGAGAGAGTATGGCTTTTTTCACTTGCATTAAAACATAGGCAGTTTAAAGATTTAAAAGATCATATATAATATATTAAATTAGAGTTCTCAGCCTTTTTTAATATATATATATATTGATTTATTGTATACGTGGTAAATTAATTTTTGAATAAAAGTAATTTAATATGATTTAAAATCTATGAAATACAATATCATTTTACTTTTTCGTGTGTTTTATCAAAAGTTAGATCTTCCTTAACTTATTTTAGATCTTCCTTTTCTTAGAGTAAATCGTTCGTTTTATTTCTTGCAAATGTTGGTAGTTTATGCTAAAGCAAAGAGGATATTTTCAAATTTTAAATAAATTTTTGGTTTAATCATCGGTATCTAACTCATTGGCTGACTAATTGGAATGAAGTATTGCAGATGCCCATTATAGGAGCGACCCTTCTAACTCAATTTGCTCAATTCACAACACCATAATTTAAACTCATAAACCTTACTTAATGAATTTAGTGCCTCTTCCTACTAAACCAACTGGTTGTTGGTTTAAAGCATTTTATTTTAATTATAAAAAATACTAATATCAATAATATGGTATGGTATTTAATAATTTAAAATAAAAAAATCGTCATGATTCGTGTATTATATTTTAATTTTAAGTACTCATTGACAACACAAGTCAAGTGGGAGAATATTGAATAAACCAGTTTTTAGAGGCTCTTGGCAGTTGTATTCATGCAACGTGAGGCATGCCATAATGGCTTGGTAACGCCCCAATATCTCAAATTATGGGATTATGGTTCAATTAAAGGGTGGTTTTTTTACGGAAAAAATAACTATAAATACTCCATTAGTCAAGGTCTCTAAGCACATAAAACACAATTAATTAACTTTGCTAAAGCATTCCATCTAATGAGTTTCTCAAATGTTTAGAAGATCTTTGGCTTTTTAGTTTTTTTCGTGTAATTGAAGTTGAAGTATTCGATATGGTTCGACGTGCTTAGATTTAGTGCGACCACATCCTAATTTGACATACAGTTTTGACAATGACGTAAGGTATTTATATTTTCGATATTTCCGCAGCATTTATGCGTACACTAAAAAACTTTCAAACTATGTATATAAAATCTTCCATTTAATTAGTTTAATAAGTAATTAGTATCTAACTTTAAAAAAAAGTAATTAGTATCGAATAAATCGGGTCTTCTATTTTTAAATTTTAACTATGCAAATAAAATCTCTTTTTTTCCTCAAAAATCCCAATTTAATTATATTGTTTAAGCAAATGGAAATAACTTTCAAACTATTGAATAGATTAGTGATAGATAATAGTCAGCCTGAAGATGGGAAATTGGCTTGATCAAAGTTCAAATGAATTTGGGTCAAATGACTTTGGATCATATGGGAAAAAAAGGAAACAAAAAATAATTTATTAGAATTACGTAAACTACTAAACTAGAAAGCTGACAAATTTATTCAGGTTGCTCACGTAGTATTGACTTGTTATCGTTAAATGTCTCATGTTAAAATCTAATTAATTATTAAAATATTATGTGAACATAAAAAACTAATTTGAGTATCGTTCTCGAGTTTAAATATTGTTTTGAAAACGAAAATTAAGTTTTAAGTACTAATGCAAGACAAACAAAATTCGAGTACCAAGTTATATATTAAGCGTATTTTTCTATAGTTGCATTGCTTTTATGATACTGCTCATGAGTAAGAAGTTTTTTATTTATTTTTTAAATATATATTTAATTAATATTTCAATAAATATGATACATAGTAATGAATTAAAGATTACATAAATAAAAAAGTAAATTAAATAATAATTCTTAGGGAGAAGTACACAAATCCTCTTAACGTTTGATGAAAATTCAAGTTATTCATTTAGTTTGGAAAATACTCCACTTGTACCATAAAAATACACTAAAAACCTCTAATTAAATAGAAATACAATTATAAACCCAACAAGTAGTCTCAGTGGAAAAGAAGATTATATTCATCTTAGGAGACCCGAGTCCAAATAGCTTTGTTTGCAAGATGTGCATATTGTCAAAATGTTAAAAATATGTATGAACATATATTTCTTCAAACCCAAACCCAAAAATTCGTAACCCTCTTCTCCACCCTCACCCTTGAGGGCCTCACTCTCACATCGTAACCTACTGTTTCTTCCTCTACAAAAGGTTTGCCTAGCTACTGCTGCAAGAGCCAATATAGTAGTATTGCGATATTTACAGGATTCAGATTCTAGCTTTAGCTTGGGTTTTAGTGTACAAGTCCATATGCCTTTCTAAAAGGAGATTATTTTAATCCAATTATTTTCAGTCTTTGATCCCATTACTTACTAGCTGCCACTACTCTACGACACTGACAAATCTATAGCAGGGTTAGAAACCTTTTATTTCCATTTGGAGGGTTCAGTGAAAGGTTAACCATACCCATGTCTGTGTCGACCACATACCCGTATCTGATACTCGAACCGAGTCCAAATAGCATAGCATCCGGCTATACCTAGTTCTAAAGTAACAGTGGAAGTATTTTTCTTTCTTGATTGACCATCTTGATGAAGGAAAAAGAAATTGTAGAAAGCATGGGCTGATGAAATATACCTTGGGCACTGGATCAACAATGGAATCAACTATGACCCTAAACCTTTATATGTGGTGCGCTTGGCCGGATCCTTCTCGGATTGTATGAGCACAATGATTGATTGATGCCAATTGCGACGAACTCTGCAATAGTATAACGAGCTCATGTGTTTTACAACTTATGAAACAAACATTAAGTAACGAAACGGAAAAGAAATTCTATAATCGATTTATACTAAACTTATTGGAAATATATCAGTGCATATATCTCAGAATGTCATGAGAAGATCGAATGTTGTACCTCAAAAGAGAAACTTATCAATGAGAGATCCCTCTGAAGGATAGAATTGCCACATCCCATGCAGCAGCATACAATGGATTTTATTCAAATTGAGAAACATATTTGTTCTATAAAACATTCTGACATAAACAATGCATATTTCCCTCAGTTTCCAGTTAGAATATGTACATATCGAGATAGAGGCCGCATCCCCTAGCAAGCAGGGGCAATCAGAGCAAGAGATTGTGTTCAAAGAGCTTACATAATAACGCCTGTCTGAAAAGGGTTTTGTTCAGGAAAAGAAATGTTAAGAGTCAATCGACTTGCCTTATAGGGTTGCGAATGAAGATCAAAGTTTGCTAATGTGCTCTATCAGATAAAATTCTGTAAGTAAAATCTGGCATTCTCAAATCCAAGATTGCATGCTCATGCATCCACCCTCTGTAAGTAAACCAAAAACAGTATTCTTCAATCAGATTCACAAGCAGATGGCATGGGCTTTGAGTTAGTGAATTACCTCAGCTTGGGAATTCAAGTCTGAGTCATGAGTGTCGGTATCAGAACTACTACAATCGCGCTCTTCAGGAACTCCAATGCGCCATCTGCACTGTTTGGTACAAAGGCAGCCTACAAGCAGTTAAGACCACGTTAATATGACGAACCCATGGTTCCAGCTATTCTCTTAACTATGTTCCCTTACCTCTCCCAAAACGTGAATGGAGCACTCTTGCATTTATATACAGGACATATAAGCAAGAAGAATAGTATAAAGGTGAACAGTTAAATGACTTGTGTGGACAATAGAAGAAATTTCCATATCAATATCCATTCAAGTATTTGAGCATACACGGTACAATCGACCGGCTTAGACATCATTAAGAGTAACAGAATAAGATGACAAAAAAAAAAAAACACCAAACTGGACTGATAATAGGCACCAATGAACTGCATTCACAGAATCCGACTCTAATCAGACCAAAAAGGTTCAAATAGCAATTACTGCTGCTGCATTTGAGTTCTCCACACATATCTCAAGACAGAAATCCAAAAACCAACTTGTTAATCACTTAAGAATAGCTGCATGAACCAATCTGACTAAAACTCAAATTCACTTAATCAGACCAAAAAGGAGCTCTAACTAAACATAATATTATTAACGAGTACAGCTTTCCAAAATCACATTAAAATATATCTAAAAACTTACCGAATTAAAATTATAGAATATTTACCTTAAATTTCTTTTTTTTTCTCCTTTTTGTAAGGATTATTATCAGGTGAGCGGGCAGTGGAAATTTTTTGTAATAAAAATTTTCATTTTCATTTTGCAGAGTTATATTCACAATATTTGGTTACCAGGAACCAATAAACAGAGGCACTTCTATCGAAAGAATGCTCCCCTTTGCCATAAAGATAAATGCTGCAAGAACATAAACATTTTTGGAGATCTCCTTCAGAAAAGATGAAGCTTTAAATTATTGCATTTATTCTTTGTTAGGTTATTGAAAACTAGAAATACAACATGGCAGGTTCAAATGGCTTCATAATATCTTATGAACAGCCAGAAGAACCTAAAAGAACCCTCCCTTGAGGTAGAAGTTAAGGGAAACTGGTTGTAAGAGTTAACTATTGTCATCCGAAACTTGGGTGTTCGCAAATAAACTCTCTCTTCGTTTAGAAAAGCCAGGCGGCGGTTCAAGGGTTGAAACCCTATACTTTAGCTCAGGTGCAGCTCTGCAATTGGGATCAACAGAAGAGGGTCTAGAGATGGCATCAGCAGAAACTCTATAATTTAGCTCAGGTGCAGCTCTGTAGTTGGGATCAACGGAAGAGGGTCTAGAGATGGGATCAGCAGAAACCCTATAGTTTAGGTCAGATGCAGCTCTGTAGTTGGGATCAACGGAAGAGGGTCTAAAGATGGGATCAGCAGAATTCGGCCTGAAAGAAGTGTTAGCTGCAGCTGGATATTGAGAAGGAGATGCATACCTTCGACCTCGAAGACCACTGCTTATCAGGTCCGCCGTATCAGAACTTCTTGAAGAAGAATCTATAAAAGGCCTGTCTCCAGTGTTAGACACTAATGGGGTACCATTTGTAGCTGATGTGGAGGTGGAGGTGGAGTTAAAAGGGTCATCAGGTCCCCATAAAGTAAGTGCGTCTTTCTTCTTTGCAAAGAACTGCCATGCCCCGAATAGGAAAAGTATGAAAAACAACACAGGGGTGGTCCATAGCATCGTATTAGATTCCGCTTTCAAAACTGGAAGTTTAGAGCAATACATCCCCACATACTCACCTCTGAGTCTAAGAACAACGAGCTTTTCACGATCACTGGCTATTACAGGAATCACTTGACCTCTCTCTTTATTTGCACCCATTACATGGTTAGTTAAAAATGATGACTTGATCTCATCCAAAGATGCGGAGAAAAGAAGCCGTGCCGCACCAGCCCTAACATAATGCGGGGTAGAAATGTTAAACACAAAAACCTTTTCTGGATCGACAATAATCAAGTATCCTTTAATAGCCTGAAATGCAAGAGGCTCATGCATTTCCAGCTTTTTCTTGGACCTAACCCTGCACTTGAAGTTCGTAATATCACCCAACAACAAAACATTAATCAAATCACCATCTGATGTGAAACCATAGGCTTTAGACCGGTCCGTTGCATCAAAGACATAATTCCTAGCAAGGGAATGATTCAATCCTTCACATTCTGATTCCTTAATTTTCATGCTTCGCAAATCCAATGACCCGGCACCAGTCTCCGTCAAGAACAAAAGCCTTTGTTTCAAGAACACAAGCGGCCTACTTCTAGGTATGGCAGAACCGTAAAGTATTCCGTTTTCTCTAAAAACCTGGATTTTCCCACTAAGATCTGTAGACAAAATATACCTCATCCTTCCAACATGATGAACTTCCAATGCAGTTATCGGCAACCCATCTTCCCCACTTTCAGCAGCGGCAAATTTACCAACAGTTTCCATTACAAGCGAACTCAACTCTTCTCCACTAAATCTTTCGAAAACTCTATGCATCGAGATCACACCATTTTGATGCCCCGTGACAACGAAACTCTCATTCTTATAAGCAGACATGTAAGAAACCATTGCCATAATCGGCGACTCGTGCTCGGTACAAAACTCGACCACAACATCCCCATTCCTTAAGAACACATAAACCCTTCCCTTGTCATCCCCAACAGCAACATACTTGCTGAGTCCCTCGTAATCACGAAACGGCAAAACGTTTATACAACTCGCAGCAGACCCTAACTTCACAGCTGACATGAATTGAAACCTCTCAGACCAGAACGGGCTGTATTTAGTAACCGGAAGACCCATCCCTATTTCCCCATCTTTAGCTTCAATATCTTGTTTTTTCGCTCTACCATCATATTTTCCTAAACCCATTTCATCTTTCTTCCCCAAAACCGATCCTGAACTGTCGACACTAAGCCCATCATCAACTTTTGAGGACTCCGATAGCTTTGTTTCTAACCTAGAAACTACTTCACTAAGATTTCTCACTAATTCTTCAAGTTTCAGTAATAAAGCTTCCTGGGGATCGTTAAAATAACCAGATGAAACCTTGGTTTCAGGTTCATGGTGAGGAATCTGGTCATGCCCGTGGTCGTTTTGGATTGAAACAGAATTAGAGTTTGCAAAAACTAAGAAAAGACAAAAGAAGAGAAAGAACCTGACTTTGTGGGGATTTGCCATTTGAAAGGGGGAAAAGCTTGAAGACTGTTTTGTGATTCAATGTTTTTCCATGACAAGTTCCAGAGGCTGTATGAATTGCAGATCTTAATTGTGTGTTGTTGGATCTGGGTTTATTGTATTTCGGGTGGAATCTGTCTTTAGATTAGATTTGATGAAAAGTAGAAATGGAGAGATGGTGAGAAAAGAGACACATAACATAAACTATTAACTAAAGCATTCCAACGTTTTGACTTTGGGTTTAATGGCTTAGACTCAATACGACGAAGTTAGGGGCTTCGGGCAAGGATTTGGGAGATCGAAACTCGCGTTTTTGGTAATAAAATGTAGGGTAAAATATTTAAATTATAATTCAATTTTATTGGGTGAATAATTTTGGTTATTAAAATTTTAAAATATTTAATTTACTCATTAAATTTTATTTTTTAATTTATTTTAATTATTTTAAATTATTTTATTAATATTTTAATATAATATGACTTATTTTATTATTATTAAATATAAAAATAATTTAAAATAAAAATAAATTATTTTTATTAATATTTAATTATAAAAATTTATTTTTCCTGCCAACATTTCGTCCCTGCTTATAAGTTATACCCACTCTCCTTCCGCCGCCTCCAACCGTCATCACCTCCTCCTCATCGGCGTTCCAACGATTTACTAAAAGCGAGTCTTACAAGCGGCTGGCCATGAGGTGGCATCCGGACAAGAACCCCGTCAACAAGAAAGAAGCGGAGGCCAAATTCAAGTAGATTTTTGAAACCTACGACGTCTTCAGCGACGCGCAAAAGCGTCAGATCTATAACCTCTACCGTGAAGAAGGGCTTCAATCAGCTGAATTATCGAGCCCCAATGATTTAGTGGCGGCGGTGTCGGTGGTGGTAGGGCGTACGGTTTAATCCGAGGAATGCTGAGGATATATTTGCTGAGTTTTTTGGTGGGTCGAAGAAGAAGATTAATGGAGACGGTGGGATTGAGAGTCAAGGGAACAAGAAGGCGGCGCCGGTTGAAAGCAAGTTAGGTTGTAGTTTGAAGGCGCTTTATAAAGGTGGTAGGCACAAAATACGAATTTCCCGGACTATTGCCAATGAATTTGGGTTAGTACATGCAATTTTCTCTGGATTTATTGTTTCATGATGAAAGCTTTAAACCATTTCTTTCAATTTTGGATATGATAAGTTTGCATGTTGATTTTTTTGTTGTTAATCTGTATTTATTTGTTGCTTATGTGATCTGGATTTTGGGGAAGAAACAGTCTGAGAATGGGTGTTGATTAATTAAAGAGATTAATTTTTTTAATCCCCACACAATTTCGAAAGTATTAAACTTCTTTTAGCATATGGAATTGCTGAGAAATTATTGATGTGGAAAGATTTCTTATATTTTTCTTAAAGGAATTGAGGGGTTGACTTCTACTCATGTTTACTTCTTTTTGAAGTTGAATTCTGGGTTTTGGTTTTTGTTTACCAGTTCTTTTTGAAGTTAATACTTCGTGCATCCTCTGTAAATTGATTGTAATTTGAGAATATTCTCTACGCCGATGAGGAGGAAGTGATGACAGTGGGAGGCGGCGAAAGAAGAGGGGGTATATAGGGGGATGAAATGTTGGCGGGAAAAGTATAGTATTATAATTAAATATTAATAAAAATAATTTATTTTTATTTTAAATTATTTTTTATATTTAATAATAAAAAATATGTCATGTCATACAAAAATATTATAAAATAATTCAAAGTGGTCAAAATAGGCCAGAAAGTAAAGTTCAATGAGTAAATTGAGTGTTTTGAAAGTTCAGTGACCAAAATAGGTCAAATAGTAAAGTTAAGTGATGATTTAAGTATTTTACCCTAAAATGTATTTCTAAGGATAATGATTCAGTCCTATAAAAAATTATTTTGATACAAAGTTCATATAAAATATTTTTATACAACTATTCTATAAAATTTAAAATTTAAAATCTTAATCCTAACACCATAAATTTTAAACACTAAACTCTAACTCCTAAACCTTAAACTCTAACCCTAAATTGAATCACATGCTTTTAAATCACTGTAGAATACCTATTTAGCTTTAATTTATATTTTTGAAAATAAATTTTTTATTTTTTCAATTTCCCCCCTTAACTTTGTATAATTTTCTCATTTCTTCCTCATTCCTTTTAAGTCTATTTGACCAAATTTAAACTACATGCTCCACTGCCGGTATATAATAACTATGTATGTAACGACTCGGACTTTGGGCTGATATTCGGGTCTCAAATTCATATTTTGGATCTTTAAAGTGGGCATTAAAGAATAAAATAATTATTTTGAAAAAATTATTTGAAAGAGAGTGAGGTGGGAAATGAGGGAAAAAATTAGATTTCACTTTTTTTTCTCTCTTTTTTTCTTTTCTTGTTCTTCTTCATTTTTTCTCTTTTTCATTTTCCTCTATTAAAGTTTTATGTTCGATCTATCATTATTGGAGTGTCCGTGGTTAACACCTCCTATGCCATTTTGTTTATCTCGATGAGACGAGTCAGCTGGTGGTCGTGGCATCATTGTCGTCAAAGTCGCCGTCGGAGAGGGTGAGGCAGAAAGAGTTTTGGCCATTTCTAAAATAGAGTAGTTTCGAAGGTCAAACCCAAAATCTGAGGGCACCACAATGTTCACCGGCATTAGGACATCGAGACTGGAGCTCGCTATTATCGTCCGACCACCGAAGCATGCCCCACGCACGGCGCTCGTAAGAGTAGGCGTGCATCTGCCCAGGCAGGTGCACCATTCTCCAGTGCACCGCGCCGCACTAGATCCTGCTCGGCCAGAAGCACATGCACCCTATTGCACCATATCACTGCCCGTAGGTGCACTATAGCTACTCCTGCACTGCGCCGCACCATATCGTTGGACCTTGGCCAACCGTTGACCAGGCTTTGACTGGCGTTGACCGGTAAGGCCTACCTAGGGGTTTCTCGACTCTTTGAGTCTGTTGGCGTAGTCTGTTTCGCCAAATTCAAACCCAATAAGCTTTTTTTATGCATTTGAACTTGTGAATTTCATAGTGAAAGTGAAAAATTAATACTTATTGTATTCATATTTATTCGAGGAATATTCAGGATCAAATATTAGAACCATTGAAGTAATTAGGAAGCTCAATTAAGGAATCATCGGTTATCCTTGAGGTTAGTACACCTCGAACTCCGAAATGTTTCATGAGCATCATAAATATAATTGCCTTTATTGTTTGTGTTTGCAAAATAGGTAGAGGAAAATTAACATGTGTTGAGATCGATTTTACGAGACTTGATAAATATTGAGATTCCTGATGAGCTTGAGAATATTTGAGACTATTATATGCTTTAGAGACCGTGTAGGGTCGTTTGAATATTCGTATAATTATCTGATTGGTTGATTTACATGTAGCTTGAGTGCTTGAAATATGAATTGGCATGTTCGATGAAAACTATACTAAATGGACTGATAATTGGTAATATTCAAATAAATGATCTTGAAGCCGGTAATTAATATTAATTAATTAAATGTGTTAGCAAACAAACCCTAATGACTTCCATAAGCTTTAAGGATCGAATAAAGCGTGATAATATCATAGTTCAAGGGAATTATGCAAACCCGTGAATAGGGTATCATATGAGCTTTGGCCTTACCGGTACGTGATTAGGGGCCGTATCGATACATGTACTTGTGTTTAGTGGCAGTACTGGATCAAATAAAGCGTGGGATCGATAAGCACTATCGATACGAGATTCTAGCATGTGGTGACCTCCAAAGTACGGTACTTGTGTTTAGTGGGCTATGTATTCAAAGAATCTTACATGGTGGAGTATGTAATCCTTATTTTGAAATTGTTGTTGCGTGATTTAAGTGCTATGCAAATGGTGCAAGTATACGCGTCGCAAGTAATAAAGTGATAGGTATCAAATATCGTCTCCACATGGATTGGTTTGGGACACTTTGCTTAAGTTATTACATTATAAAATAAATAAGTTGATGGTGATAGAGAGTGATAAGTAAATTAAACCAAGTCTAAAGAAATTTAAATAAATGAATGAGGAAACTGATTTGAGAGAGTAGGCTGGGTTATTGAGTGTAATAATGTAGTTAGCGGACAAATTGCCGTGGCAATTAACAACCCTTCGATGTTCGACAGAATGTTCTTCAATGCCTTCGAATTATCCTTAACCAAAGAACTGATGATTGTACAAGCCTTGGTAATATATACATGCATTAACCTTGGGTAGACATCACCGATCAATGAACTCTTGTTAGTCGCTAAAATTTACTCTTTATCGCTAAGGCGAATTAGCTTCCACCAACGACTGTTTAAATGGAAATCGTATCCAATCGTTTTGTGAATCTAGCTAGCTCTTTCGAGCCATAGATAAATGGATTCATCCAAGTCCTCTCCCGAGTTCACATGGAATTACATAACGAACCAAGAAATGGATAAACAAAGATTTATTGAATTAAAAACCAAAATGACTCATTCATTCACAACACCGTAACCCAATAACCCAAGCCAATTAATTAGTTCATGGCTGGGTTGAAAGAAATAAACAAAGAATAAAACCCAAACATTGGGTATTCAAAAGGTAAAAGAAAATAAATAAAATCTGGAGGAGAACCTCATTCTTCACGATCTCTCTCTAGCTTCAATCCCTCTCTCCCTCGTTGTTTTTTGCGATTAGCCTTTTATAGAAGGGGATAGCTTAATTTGGATTTCAACAGATGAGGTTTATCCACGTATTTTGAGAAGATAGTTTCCTTATCTAAAGATATAGAGATAATTCAGGATTTATTTCCTCATCTAAAGATAAGGAAATAATTCAAGATTTATTTCCTATCCTTATTTGCCCATCACCCATTTAATAGGAGATAAATCAAGATTAACGGTGCCAATATTCTCTCATCTTTATCTTCAACGGCTCTTAATTTGAATATGGGCTTTATCCCATGTGATAAGGATAAAGATAAGGGATAATTCTTGAAAAATTATGCATTTATCTCCGACTTGCCCTGATAATCGCTCGACAATCGACTCGACAATTTTGTACATGCACAAAAAAACAAAACATCATAAATTTCTCCACAAAATAGCAAAATGTAAGGACAATCCCAATAAATGGAAGAAATACAAATTTATGCATAAATAACTACAAATGCAACTAAATGTGCCTAAGTCTACACAATAATCTAAGTAAAATGGTATAAAATATAGTACTTTTTCACACTTAACACACCCCCAAACTCGAACTATTGCTTGTCCTCAAGCAATGCATGAACTAGCAACAATTACCTGCCAAGGCATTCACCAAACAACATGCTTTGAACCCGATTTCAATTCTTAGAACCATGGCAATAAAGAATCAATTACCCTTTGACCTTTAGAAAGCATAGAAAGTTACTCAAAAATAAACTACAATGCTGGTGCAAGTGTATGCAGAGTTGTGTACAAGTTAATCAACAGGATTCCAAGAAAACCTTAGTTTTTATTAGATTGTCGAGGCAATTTATTCAGCTAGAGCCAAATAGGCACCTCTAGCAAATTTTTCGTCTTTCTTTTTCGGCTAGAGCCAGATAGACACCTCTACCGATTCCCAATATTTTAAAAACTAGAGCTAGATGGGCACCTTTATTAATCAATTATCGTATTTTTTTATTTTATTATTATTTTTTGGCTAGAGCCAGATGGGCACCTCTAGCACATTTTATCCATGTTTTAATAACCTAACGTTTTACTGGGTCTCCCTAGATCAACAAGTCACAACAGTGTGAATATAAATAGCATCATAGCAAATTTTCAAGTTAATTCCATGCCAATCCTAAAGTCTAAGGTTTACTTATCTAAGTGTCGTGGCAATTAGCACATCACATAATATCACATCAGGTTTTAATAGTTTAATAGACAATTGTCATGGCAAGTAATATATGCAAACTACAATGAGACAGACAAAAAAAAAATAAATAAAAACAAGAAAACCCCAAACTCGAGAGAAGCATTGACGAGTGCATAAATGATCTATTTTATATGCACATTTTAATTGTCTTTTTCATGTTTTCAAGTTCATATAGTTTGTTGTAGATTCTCTAAGTGAATTCTGGCAAAAGGGGCGGAAAATATGTATTGAAAAAGTATAGAACAGTGCCAAGATGATTCTTTTGCAAGCAAGTATACACGGTCTGTAAGTGATACAACAGTTAAGCTGAGTATCGATCCCACATAGATTGACTTGGAATTCAATTGCTTTGATTGTTACTTGTCTTGAGAAAAAGTTGCTTGTTTTGAAGTAGTTTCAGAAATAATTAAATGAAATAAAATAAATGAAAGAAAAGTAAGACATTGGCAAGGAATGTGCTTTAATGAATGATGAGCGTTGGCAGGGAATGCCTGGTTTTCACGCTATTCATGCCATCCCAGCCTTCAATAACAACCTGTCTTGGCATTGTTTGCCGAGAAGATTCAAAATTAGCAAAACCTCTCTCGATGGTCATTACCCTAAATTGATCATGTAAAAACCCATATATCTCTATAGTGCATGCTTTTAAATAAACCAATTTGATTAAGATCCAATATGTACTCCTAAGGGGTAGATTTCACTCCCGAAGTAAGTTCATCTACTTGAACGACTTCTCTCAAAGCTTCTCTTCTTAGTATTCAACAACTTAATCGTTGCCACCCCAAGTTTGTTAAGATATTGAGGAGCAGTAGGCCAACAGTGTCGGCTCTCACTTGGCATAGTATTTGGAAAACATTTAAATATGCTGAATAGATAAAACAATGCCGAAGGTAGATTTATTATTAAAAACTAAAACATAAAACAACGTTCAACGCAAACATCCCCCACCAACTATTAAATTAGTTCATGGTGAGGGATTTAATCAAAAAACCATAAACGTTTTCAAAATACATCATCATTAAAAATAAGATAAAATAACTTGAAAGAGAGAATGGCGAGAATGGGTCTCTCAATGCAACCCTTCAAGATCCAGGTTCTCGGTTAAGCTGGTCGAACCACCCTTCCAAGGTGCAGCCAATTTTCAATCACCTTGCACTCCAACTCCTCACTCCGGTCGTCTCTTAATGCATGCCCAAAGTTCTCCTTGGTTGGTGTTTAAATAGGCGTGTAAGGAAAGGATAGGATAAGCTCCTCATTTGAATTTTAAATGCTGAAGGGATAAGAGATAATTATCTTATCCAAATTTGAATGAGAGATGATCAGGTTAAAGCTGATGTCATACTGCCAACATTGCCTTGGCATCCAAGCTTGGCATGAATCTGCCAACCAATCTTGGCACCATCTTATCCGCTATTTTTTTTGAAGATTGATCCAATTGATATCTTTTCGGAGCTTGATCTTATCCTATTTTTTGGGGTCCAACAGCTTCTTGGCATGGCATCAAGTTCACTTCTCTGCCAACCGGTGCTTGGCAATGTCTGGTCCATCTGTGCCAATAGCACTCGGCATTCTTTCTGGCATTCCTTCCTATGTTGCTTTCCTGGGCTAAATACTATGCCAAACTTGCAAAATTGCCAACAAAACAACCCTTCACACTAGCATAGACAGAATTCTAAACTCCTTATGAAAATGCATGGTTTTAACATCCTAATGCAACTAAATGTACCTAAAAACAAGCAAAAGCATTGTAAGATTGGCATTAAAAATAGTACTTTTGGAGAGGTAACACACCCCAAACCTAACTCATTGCTTGTTTTCAAGTAATGCAAAAATAAAAACAAAAAACTGTGAAAATGTTACCTCGATAAAATTTTGGTTGAATACCAACACATGCTGGCAAACATAATTTGGCTCTATTTTTGTCCTCAGTATCTCAGTGCAATAATGCCAAGCAGGTAGTAATTCAAGTGCAACAATATAACTTTAGTCTAAGTTCATGAAAAGTGCATGATGTGTAGGCAATATGCATTGAGTATCCGTTCACTCCCTTAGCCAATTTTACTACCTAAACTCTGATTCTTATTTTTATCATCTTTTTTCTCTCTTTTTTTACTTTGCCAAGGGTTTATGTTGGCATTAATTTAAGCTTGCTTCGTGACACTATTTAGCGTGAGAGATAAGAGGGAGCATACCACGAATCCTCACCTTAATCTAGACATCACTAGATTTTCTCCTCAACACATACTCTAAGGTTTTGGACTTGAGGATTAAAAGGAGCAAACCACGAAGCCCCAAGTAACTTATTATCCCTAAGTAGAGGAGAGTTCATTTTTTCATTGCCCTGGCAGAACATTAATGCATTGTTATTTTCTTTTACCTTGGCATCATTTGATTTTTTTAAATCTGAGCATAGTTTCAAAGAGTCTAAGTTTTCTAAGGAACTAGATCCATACTACGTGTAAAGTGAAGTTTCAGTTCCCTAAAGTGGGATCAATTGCCAAGCTAACCTAGCATACTACTCTGCAAGCATTGCATGACAATTAGAGATTAAAATTTCCTCATTGGTCAGACACCTAGATCAAATTCAACTAGCCTAACAAATGCTAACATTATTCAAAATTAAACCAAGGTAAAAAAAATTAGTAGTTCAATATGCATCTATTCTAAATGACCTAAATGGAATAGTAAGATGGCATGACAATAGAAATTAAACATGAAATGTATGACATGTCATAAATGTGAGGAAATACACACCTCCAAACCCAAGATGTGTGTTGTCCTCAATGCATGAAACAACACATATATACAAGAAAAATAGAAGAAAATTACAATGCATGATCATGTAAATGCAAAGAAATGAAATGTAAAGGATTTTATATAGAAGATGACTCCCCTTCAGAGACTTCTTCTTGTGTGAGACGGGTCTTTCGATTTAGAAATCGGCCATGAGCAGGGTATATTCGTCTTTTTCCTTTCATGATTGGTTGTGAAGCGGCATTGAAGGCTCTAACTTCCTCCTTTTTCTTGGCAGGTTCCGACGCGGCAGGTGCATCGGTGGCATCAGAAGGTATTTGTATAGTATGTGTCATTGATGACTTGGCTTTGGCTTCCTTTGATTCAGATGACGAATCAGAATGGTAGAATCAGCTTGTACTTAAGACAATGGGATTGTGGCATTGGATGGGGTATGAACTGGACTAGCTGACATGGCCTTGTTGCTGACAGAGGGCTCGGTAGGGAAGTTTGGAAATTCTGGCACAAAATCAGTTGACAATTTTGTAAGAACCTCCATAATTACAACATCTCTGGCTTGTATGTAATGTTGCATCTTGACATTGAGCTCCTCAGCTTTCTCTAGCTTTCGAAGAATAATCTCCTAGAGATGGTGAATTTGGGACATCATTGCAAGTGAACTGTCTGGCACGATTTTTGGCATAGTTGCTGGCCCTGCCATTGACACTTTCGGTCTTGGCGTGGGAACTTTGGCCATCCCCTTGTACTTTGTCTCGGCAGCTGTGAGGTTTCTCCAAATAGCAGTTGTGATGGTTGTTCCCTTGATCCTTTGACCTTTCTCTATATCAAGCTTTGGCACACCATGGAGCATGCAAATATTAAAAATCAACAAAGGAAAGAACAGACTGCCATTACCTTTTGCTGCACATTTGTAAGTTTCATCAATAATGAGCCTGCCAACTTTAATTCGGCGCCCCATAACGATGAAATGCATAAGATCAACCTCTCTTCCAATACAGCCTCGTTGTGGGATGTTGGCATTAGATTTGCCTTAACAAATTGATTCCATCGTCTCCATTGGGGTTTCAATGCCAACCTCTTTATCGTGCGGTGTCCCTTAGATGACACTGTCCATGCCGTGCCTGGCCCACACAGATCTGCCAGCAGTTTCTTTCTCTTGGCAGCAGTCATCGACTAGGCATAATCAAAATATTCATCATCTGCACCATCCAATTCAAACATATTGTTAATATACCCCTCATCAAAATACACGCACTTACCTTGAATCATCAAGAAGGGCGAATCCTTGGTCACAAGATGAGCATAGAATTCTTGAACAATGGTGGCATAAATCTCCCCTTCTTGCTGGAAAAACAGATTCCACTTGTGCTTGTCAACTATCGCCATAAATTCTAGAGGAAAACTAATGCTTGTATTTTTCTTAAAATCGAAGTGTTTCTCGTAGCAAAAAGATCTTGAAGAAAGTTAGCTTCAAACTTTTTTCGGATCTCCTCATTAAAAAATCGATTGAAAGAGGTAGAAGAAGCCATTGGAAACGTGCAAGAACTCTGACTGATTTTGATTAAGGAAGAAGAAGAAAAGACGATGTAAAGCTTGGTTCTTGTTTGAAAAGAAAAGTTGAAAATTGAGATAGAGTTGGGTTCTTTAAATTCGATTATGGAAAAGAAAGTGAAAAGTTTGGGAAGTTTAATGGGTTTGGTAACCGAGTAAATAGGGATAATGATGGAATGTAAAAAGATTTGATTTGAAAAGAGGGTAAAGTGATAAGGTTGTAAGTGATAAGATTTGGTAAAGATTAAAGTGATAAGGTGATTGGATTGAATTTAAATTTCAACCCAATTTTTGGGCGGTTAGGGTTTAAATTAAAAGAAAAATACTCTCTCTTATCCAATGGGACGATCAAACTAAGGTTTATCTCATCTTTTCATTTTTCCGTTCGCTGCATGCTAAGCTGCTCTGGCATTGTGCTTGGCACACATAATTCTCCTATTGTGGCTTCGACTCATGCCAAGTCTCTCATTGGCATTGTTCTCGACACTGCTCCTGACATCGTTCCTGGCATGGTCCATGGTATACTGATTCTGTATTTACTCAAAGAAAACCTTTCAACATAGACAAGGAATAAAAATGAAAAACAACAGAAAGAAAAACTATTAAAAACCTAGAAACCTAAAAACAAAGAAAAACAACTTATCCTAATATTTACAAAAATTCAAACCTGATGGTGTTTTCATGTTACCTCTGCCAAGAGGATCACCTCTTTGCATTATTCTGATCACCTTCCATATAGTGCTTTAAATGTTGGCCATTCACTTTAAAAATTTCCCCTGACCTCAAGTTCTTAATGTCCACAGCTCAATGGGCATAGGGCTTCACAACTTCAAAAGGGCTCGTCCATCTTGATCTTAGTTTTCCTAGAAACAGCTTAAGTCGTGAGTTGAATAACAGAACACGTTGGCCTACCTCAAAACTGTCTCGGCATTATCCTACTGTCATGCCAGTGTTTTGTCTTCTCCTTGTATATCCTGGCATTCTCGTAGTCTTGCATCCTGAATTCCTCCAATTTAATTAGGTTTAGTAACCTCTTTTCTCTAGTAGCTCTTCATGCCATGCCAAGTGTTCTGATAGCTCAGTAGGCTTTATGTTCAAGCTCTACTGGCAGATGGCATGATTTTTCAAAAATAAGTTTGAACGGTGAAGTACCCAAAAAAGTTTTAAATGCAGTTCTGTAAGCCTACAAGAACTCATCTAGTCATAAGGACCAATCTTTCCTTGATGGATTAACAATTTTCTCTAGAATATTTTTAATCTCCTTGTTTTAAATCTCGGCTTGTCCGTTCGTTTGTGGATGATATGACGTGGCAATTCTCTGTTGTATACCATACCTGCACAAAGCTTTAGAGATTAGATTACATTTATATATGTGCTCTTATCATGAATAATTACCATAGGGGCACTAAATTTAGTAAAAATGTGTTTGTACAAAAACTTGGCAACAGCTTTGGCATTGTTTGTTGGCAGGGTAACAGCTTCTACCCATTTTGATACATAGTCAACAACCAAAAGAATATATACATTACTAAATGATGGGGGAAATGACCTATAAAGTTTATCCCCATACATCAAATAACTCTACATGCATAATGTTTTGAAGTGGTAGTTGGTGTCTACCAGAGATGTTTCCTGTCCGTTGGCATCGATCGTACGCCTTGGCATACTCATGGGCATCCTTATATAGTGTTGGCCAAAAGAATCCTAACGGTAGCACCTTGGCGACAGTCTTCATCCTATCAAAGTGACCTTCATATGGCGCGGCATGGCACAAGTGCAATATGTTATACTGCTCATCCTCGGGCACACACCGACGGATCACTTGGTCAGCACACTATTTGAACAATATTAGCTCATCCCAATAGTATTGCCTAACTTCTCGCAAGAACATTTTCTTGGCATTGTATGCCAAGTTTGGTGGTAAAATGTTGCTTACCAAGTAGTTGACAATGTCAACGTACCATGGCATGGCATTAACTGCAAGCAAATACTCGTAAGGAAATTCATCTCTTATAAAATTGGTCTTTCCATCTTCAAGATGATGCTCTAAACGTGAGAGATGGTCAGCTACTAAGTTTTCACTGCCCTTTTGTCTCGGATCTCAAGATTAAATTCTTGAAGTATGAGCGTCCATCGGATTAGTCTGGGCTTGGCATCCTTCTTTGCCAAGAGATACTTCAATGCCGAATGATCTGTATAAACCACAACTTTGTTACCAATTAAATAAGATCAAATTTTATCAAAAGCAAATACAAGAATTTTTTTCTCAATTGTATAGTAATTCAGTTATGTTTCATTCAAGGTTCGGCTGGCATAGTAGATGGCATGGAAAACCTTACCATACTTTTGTCCCAAGACTGCTCCAACAACATAGTCACTGGCGCCACATATGAGCTCGAAAGGGCTCATTCTAGTCTGGTGCCACAACTATAGGGACATTGATTAACTTCTCTTTAAGTTTCTGAAATGCTCTCAAACAAGAATCGTCAAATGCAAAAGTGACATTATGTTCTAATAACAAGCATAAAGGCTTATTAATTTTTGAAAAGTCTTTAATAAAACACCGGTAAAAATCGACATGTCCTAAAAAACTCCTTA
The DNA here is from genome assembly GCA_019671005.1 of Hibiscus mutabilis. Lineage (NCBI taxonomy): Eukaryota > Viridiplantae > Streptophyta > Magnoliopsida > Malvales > Malvaceae > Hibiscus > Hibiscus mutabilis. The sequence continues at coordinate 11,977,394 of CM033724.1, read as the reverse complement.
TACCTTTGACACTTGTTGGCCACGACAATTGTTTGATTACCTCAACTTTTGCTTGATCAACTTCTAATCCTCTCTCAGTTACCTTGTGCCAAAGAACAATGCCCTCCTTTACCATGAAGTGACATTTTTTCCAGTTCAACACTAGGTTCGTTTATATGCATCTTTTCAAGACTTGCTCCAAACTTTAAAGACATTCCTCAAATGTTTTGCCAAACACTGAGAAATCATCCATTAATACTTCCATGTTGTGCTCTATCATATCAAAAAAAATGGACATCATGTAACGTTAATGTTTCGGAGCATTGCATAGACCAAATAACATCCTTTTAAATGCAAACATCCCATATGGGCACGTGAATGTTGTATTCTCTTGATCATCAGGAGCGATGGATCCAAAAAACAATAGAAAGCTTTACATGCCAACCTGTCTAACATCTAGTTGATGAATGACAATGGGAAGTGATCTTTTGATGAATGGCAATGGGAAGTGATCTTTCCTAGTGGCATTGTTCAGCCTCATATAGTCCATGCACACTCTTTATCCTGTGATAGTTCTGGAGGCAATCAATTCAGCTTTACTATTTTGTACCAAGGTCATGCCATCATTCTTTGGCACATATTGCACAAGGCTAACCCAAGAGCTATCGAAAATGGGATAAATAATCCCGGTATCAAGCCATTTTATGATATTTTTTTCACTACCTCTTTCATGCTTGGGTTTAGCCTTCTATGGGCTTCAATAGTCTTGCCATGGTACTCTTTTAAGATAATCTTATGCATGCAAATGGCTGGGCTAATACCTCGGATGTCTGTCAAGGTCCAACCCAATACATGCTTATAATTGCTTAATATCGCCAGCAATCTCCCCCCGATCATTAGTGAGATTAGTGGCAATAATCATTGGTAGAGTTGAGTGTTTACCTAAATAAGCATACTTCAAGTGATTTGGCAATGGTTTTAGCTCCAACTCTGGTGGCTCCTTAATTGATGGTTTAGGTGCCTTAATCTCTCTGCCGGCTAACTATAGTGGCTCAAAATACTTCGCCTCTTCAGCCTCCAAGACCAATTCTTCAGGCTTTTCAAATAATTTAGCTATACCGTCTAAGTTGCTAGCATCAAATTCTGCATCCTAGCATAACTGTGCCATGTCCAAAGTGTAAATGGACTCCACCATCTCTTTTGTTTGGCATTCATAAGGTTCATCTGCACATTTTCAAGCTTGAAACACATTAAATGTAACATGCTGATCATTCATGCGCATTGTTAGTTCCCCTTTATGAACATCTATCAAAGCCCTACCCGTGGCAAGGAATGGTCTACCCAAAATAATCGGGACATTAATATCAGCCTCATAATCCAAAATGATGAAATCAACTAGAAAAATAAACTTGTCTACCTTTACCAACACATCCTCAATCTTACCCTTAGGATTTGCATAGGACAAGGCAGCTAGCTAGAGTATCACCGTGGTAGGTCTGGCTTTATGCCAAGCTTCTAAAAAATTGACGTTGGCATCAAGTTGATGCTGGCTCCTAGGTCGCACAGTGCCTTGCCCGTGAATTTGTTGCCAATGGTACAGAGAATGGTAAAATATCCCGGATCTTTCAGTTTTGGTGGAAATCAGTTTAGGATCATGGCACTGCATCCCTCGGTGAGAGCAACAGTTTTAAAGTCTCCAAACTTTCTCTTTTAGGACATAATGCCTTTCATAAATTTCACATAGTTGGGCATTTTCTCAAGAGCTTCTACCAATGGAATGTTGATTTGTAGCTATTTAAGAACTTCCAAGAAGCGCTTAAATTGCTGGTCTTGTTTATGCTTTTGAAGTCTTGCTGGAAATGGTGGTGGCGAATAAGCATATGTCGGTGCTACTGGCTTTGCCAAGGCAGTGCTGGAATCAGTCTGTTTGGCATCAGTGCTAGAATCTATTTTGGCATTGCTACCGGCATCATCTGCTTTTGTTTCCTTTTTCTCTGCTTTCCTGGGTTTTCTACTGGCACTGGCTTCTCGAGTTGGCTGTTAACTGGCTGCTTGGCAGCCTTCTCCATTTCACACTACTTATCACTCTGAAGAGTTATGGCTTTACATTTCTCATTATCTTTGTGCCGAGCATCTTCGGTGTCACTTGGCAATGCTCCTTGGGTTCGATTGTTGAGTGCATTGGCAATCTGCCCAATTTGAACTTCCAAGTTCCTCATTGATGCTGCTAAACTCTAGACTGTGGCATCATTCCTCTCCATGTACTCTGTGAGAGTGCCTCTTTGGTTGAATCTTTGCCTTTGCTGGAAATTGTTTTGAGCTTTCTGTGGCATAGAATTCTGATAGAATGCTGGCATGCCATTATTGTTGAAAGCTGGCATGGCATTGTTATTCTGCCTCTGGGTGTTTTGGCATTGGGCATTGTACTGGTTGCCTCATTGATTTCCCCATGCTAAGTTAGGGTGCTATCTCCATCCTGCATTATAAGTATTGGAGTTAAAGTTATGGTAACGATTAACATTGCCAACAAAATTTACCGATTCAGGGTTGGTAGGGCATTCATCCACGTGATGGCTTTCTCCATAAATTGTACGAAATGGATATAATACTTTAACTCCTTGGGACTCATTGTTCTTTTGCAACGTTCTCACCATGCTGGTAAGATTGGAAATCTTGGCATGGATGGACGTTAATTCATCAACCTAAAATTTCCCACTAGATTTGGTTCCAGTCCCAAGTCTAGCAATATGATATTTAAAATAATTAATTGCAATTCTTTCAAGAATGTCAACAGCCTCAGTATATGTTTTGTTCAGCAATGAACCGACTGCTGAAGCATCAACAATAGTCCTCGTTTGTGCGTTCAATCCATTGTAGAAAGTTTGTATTTGTGTCCAATTCAAGAATCTATGCATAGGACACCTCTTCAACAGATCTTTAAATCTTTCCCAGGCATCATATAAGGTCTCATCCTCGGTCTGGCTAAATGTAATAATCTCACCCCTTAGCTTGGCAATGAGTGTTGGCGGCTGGAATCTTGTCAAGAACTTCTGGCATATGTCTGCCTATGAAGTAACTAAGCCAGGTGGCAAGAAATTAAGCCAAGCCTTAGCTCTATCTCTCAAGGAAAAAGTGAATAGCTTTAGCTTCACGGTATCTTCAGGTACTCCATTTTGTTGAAATAACTAGAAAATCTCCATGAACTGCTTCAGATGTTGCCTCGGATCTCCAGTAAGTGCTCCATCAAACTGACCTACATTCAAAAGAGTTTGAATCATTACTGGCTTAAGTTCAAAATTAACAGCATTTACCTATGCGTCAACCAGTCCTGACATTAGATTGTCAATGGTTGGTACCGAATGTTCTCTAATAGGTCTTTCTTCATTAACCGGTGGTGGTAGGATCACATTGTTAAGTTCATTTCCTTCATTGTTCACCACACCATTCCCTCTATTACCTTGATTATTCATCTCTCGAAATCTTTTTTTTAACCTCCGTAAGGTTTTATCAATTTTCGGATCGTATGGCCACTCGTCCACCACATGATGGCTTTTGGTCATATACCGATAAAAAACAAAAAGTAAAATAACAAAATAAAAGAAAGAAAAGTAAAAATTTAAAAACAACCAACTCCGTTGCAATCCCCGGCAACGACGCCAAAAACTTGTAGACTCTCTAAGTGAATGCTGGCAAAAGGGGCAAAAATATGTATTGAAAAAGTATAGAACAATGCCAAGATGAGTCTTTTGCGTGCAAGTATACACGGTCTGCAAGTAATACAACAGTTAAGCTGAGTATCGATCCCACAGAGATTGACTTGGAATTTAATTGCTTTGATTATTAATTATCTTGAGAAAAAGTTGTTTTTTTGAAGTGGTTTCGTAAATAATTAAATGAAATAAAATAAATGAAAGTAAAGTAAGACGTTGGCAAGGAATGTGCTTTAATGAATGATGAGTGTTGGCAGGGAATGCCTAGCTTTCATGCTATTTATATCGTGCCAGCCTTCAATAACAACCTGTCTTGGCATTGTTTGCCGAGCAGATTCAAAATTAGCAAAGCCTCTCTCGATGGTCATTGCCCTAAATTGATCATGTAAAAACCCCTATATCTCTATAGTTCATGCTTTTTTAAATAAACCAATTTGATTAAGATCCAATATATACTCATAAGGGGTAGATTTCACTCCCGAAGTAAGTTCATCTACTTGAACGACTTCTCTCGAAGCTTCTCTTCTCGGTATTCAACAACTTAATCATCGCCACCCCAAGTTTTTAAAGATATTGATGAGCAATAGCCAACAATGATAGCTCTCGCTTGGCATAGTATTTGAAAAACATTAAAGTATGCTGAATAGATAAAACAATATCGAAAGCAGATTTATTATTAAAAATTAAAACATAAAACAGCGTTCAACGCAAACATCCCCTACCAACTATTAAATTAGTTCATGGTGAGGGATTTAAACAAAAAACCATAAACATTTTCAAAACATATCATCATTAAAAACAAGATAAAATAACTTGAAAGAGAGAATGGGCGAGAAGGGGTCTCTCGATGCAGCCCTTCAAGATCCAGGTTCTTGGCCAAGCTGGTCGAACCACCCTTCCAAGGTGCAGCCGGTTGTCAATCACCTTGCACTCCAACTCCTCACTCCGATCGTCTCTCAATGCATGCCCAAAGTCCTCCTTGGTTGGTGTTTAAATAGGCGTGCAAGGAAAGGATATGATAAGCTCCTCATTTGAATTTTAAATACCGAAGGGATAAGAGATAATTATCTTATCCAAATTTGAATGAGAGCTGATCAGGATAAAGCTGATGTCATACTGCCGATGTTGCCTTGGCATCCAAGCTGCCAACCAATCTTGGCATCATCTTATCTGCTATTTTTTCGAAGATTGATCCAATTGCTATCTTTTCGGAGCCTGATCTTATCCTATTTTTTCGGGTCCAACAGCTTCTTGGTATGGCATCAAGTTCACTTCTCTGCCAACCGGTGCTTGGCATTGTCTGGTCCATCTGTGCCAACAGCACTCGACATTCTCTCTGACATTCCTTCCTGTGCTGCTTTCTTGGGCCAAATACTATGTCAAACCTGCAAAATTGCCAACAAAACAACCCTTCACACTGCATAGACAGAATTCTAAACTCTTTATGAAAATGCATGGTTTTAACATCCTAATGCAACTAAATGTACCTAAAAACAAGCAAAAGCATTGTAAGATTGGCATTAAAACAGTACTTTTGGAGAGTTAACATTTGCATTTAGGTTAGATTGTATATATTTTCATGTAGATAGGGAGTTACACCACATGTGCTTTAATGTCATATATATTGGTGCTTTTTATGGGAAAGTTGGTGTTTTGTGGTGCATGTGCAGGATGCTAGATGATTGTTGGAGCGAAAGAGTAGCAGATTGCATGGCTAAAGTTGACGAGGCATAAAGGTTAGAGATGAATCTAATTTTTGCCCACGTGGACTTTCTCCCAGATACACAACATTAAATATAACGGGAAATCAAATGCTTTCTTTAATGACGCCACACTCACTTTAGGGTACTGAAACCCTATTTTCACCGCCCATATAAGATAGACTTGGACGCTACTTCAAAGAGAGCGTGATTACTGATAACAGTTTTAGTCTAAAGCTTACGGAGAAACACCTGGAGTAAAAGCTAGAGAAACCTTCTCATGATAAACGCCTTTGAGAGAGACCGACGGAGTGGGAGACATGCAGCATAGTTGAACGGCATGGAAGAAGTTTGTCGAGGACGCTCGGCTCTTTTATTTTCCTTGCTTGATAAACTGTCGTACTTTATCATTTTTGTTATAGATGTTTTAGGCTCAAACATGTGCTAAATACTTTAATTGAGATTATTGCGTCCTAAGATTTTATGTTTTAATTATTTTATTTCAATGCTATAGTTGTTTTTCCCTTTATATATTCTATTCATCGTCCGTCATGCGTAGTTACTGTAAGAGCTATCGAGAGAGGCCTTTTAACTATTTGATTTGTAGCTTAATATTGAGAGAGTTAGGTTACACAAACGTGAACAATGAGGCTAAGCTATTAACTTAGTCTTAATATGGCTTAGATATAAGTTTAGGGTTTTAACGACTAAAAGAGAGTTCTTAAACTAATAATAAGGTTGTTAGGGTTCACGCAGACATATATTACCTTAGCCTCCACATTATTAACTTCTAGGCATTGAGAGAGTCATAAGTTTTTTAGAAATTATGTCGAGTAGATAAAGACTTTAATGGTTTACACAAACATGTATTGCCAATCGCTATAGCATTGTAATAAGTAATCAGACATATATCCTTAGCAACAATTCCAGCTTCTATAATTATCTGTTATTTGCTGCAGCTGTTCGTCTTATGTAATCACTAATTTTGTATGGGCTTTATTTTGTTTCGTTTCTATTGTACAAACTTGGGCTCTTATTTTTATCAATACTAAGATATATATAACATCATCATATTTATTATCATATTTATTTGTTATATTATTACCATATTATCTATCTTATTATTATTACCCATTACTATTGCTATTATCATTATTCATTATCACTATCATTATTCATTACTAACTATTATTAAATATATTTATTATCTTTTATTTTCGGTTATTATATTGTTATTATGTTTATATTATATTATTATTATTATTATTATTATTTTATTTACTATTAAACAAAAATAGAAAAAAGTAAATAATATATAATTATATAATTATATAATAAAGTCCAAGTTTATTAATTTAAAAGTCCATTTACAATATTTAAAACCCAAAAATATATTACAAACAAGGCCTAGTAAGGCCAAAAAATAATTAAAACTTTAAACCCTAATTTCTATATGCCCTAATGGCCTTTTGGTTTCTACGCAGCAGCCCCACAGCCATTAGATCCAAATTGGATCTAAGGGTCTAAAGATGAAGCAAAAGCATCTTCTGGAAGCGTCATGCGCTACCGCTCCCTGTCCGTTCAATTCCTTCACTCGAGCGTATGCCACACGGCAGCCTCTTCACTTATCGCGTCACTACCACGTACGACCCTTTGGCTCTCCGAGGCCTTCCACGTCGATCTCATTCCATTGCTCCACGCCCGTACGACAACCGCGTAAACCCGACCAAGTATGGTTCCCTCCTTCGGCAGTGTCGCGCATGCAAAAAAAAAAAAACAAGCAATGTTAGAGGCAGCAACCACATGAGTATTTCAGAGAAAAAAACACTGTCAGGGAACATACATGAATACAAACAAAGATTTTTAGAGGAAAACAAAACCAATAAGTTTTTTCTTTAGTCTTTTTTATTTCAAAAAATCCATTGTAATTTCGGATATATAAACCGAAGGCAACAAAATGTAAACCCTACGGGGAATTCAACATCAATACAGAGAAAAAATAAGAAATTTTCAGAGGTATTCTTACTTTCATTTTCCTTTTGAAATAAAAATAAAAAAAAAAAAAGCAAAAAGGGAGTTAGGGTTTTGTATACCTTTTCGGTCTTGTTAGTCGGCGTTGGTGCATGTCCCTTCTCAGATAATAAATCCACGGCCCCTGTGCCATTAGTGGTGAATCGGGTGTGGAGGTTTCGAAAGGGTTTGTTTCTTAAAAAACAAAGTTTTTTACTTCGGCTTTTTTAAAGGGAGATTTTGATTCGGTTTTAAGAAATCAAGCCTTGTTTTTTAGTTTTAAAATTTGAAAAGGGTTGAAAAGAGTTTTTTTTGAAGTTTTCGGTGGTGATATACTGCGGCCGACGGGGGTTGGTGCGGCGGAGCTCTGCCAGATTCTAGAAACCATGGTAGTTTCTGGGTTTCTGGTTGGTGTTCGTGATGAACAAGATGAACACCAAGGGGGTGTTCATCATTTTCTGGGTTGGGTTGAGAGTGTTTTGAGAGCATTTTGAAAGAAAATGGAGAATTTGGGGGTTGAACGGAGAATGGCCAAAAGAGGTAATAAAAGGCTATAAAGGTCTTTTTATAAGTTTTAAAATTTTAAAAATGGGTTAATCCCACTTTTAACCCCTCCGCACATCTCCTTTTACACCGGAAGGGTTTTCGCATTTCAAAATTATACCCCGGTCCCCTAAAGTTTCTAAAAAATTACAATTTCACCCATATTTTACATCGAATTTTGCTTTTTAAGTGGTTTTATGGCTCTTAAGTCCTTTCGTGTTTTTGATAACCTTTTCTAGTCCTTTCCGCACTTCAAAATTCGGCCTATGGTGCCTAAAAGTTTTAAGTATTTTCAATCCAGTCTCTATTTTCGTTTCAATCGACTTTTCAACGGGAAAATATCATTTTTAGTCCCTAAAATTTTCGATTTCTTTTTAATTTAACCCTTCCTAGTGGCTTTTTTATTTTTTCCCTCCTTAATTTATTTGGTTTTCATTTTGTTCCTTATTTTTAAGTCTTTCAATTTGGTCATTTTTAGTGTTTAAACCCATTTTAGTCACCCCTTGTTTTTCTTTTGCTTAGATTTAACCATGTGCATTGCATATTTATTTTTAGCCTTTAATTTATGTTTTAATTTTAATCCCTTTATTGTTAATATGCTTAATTGTATTCGATTTGTGTTTTGTTTTATCCTTTTATTTGATTTGTAGCTTGGGCCTCTTTAGAATTGTTTAGGGTTCACTTTAATTTAATTAATTTAAATTATGCCCTTGGCTTATTGGAGGTGTAAGTTAAATTAATTAAATTAAATATAGGATTGGGTTAGTTAAAGCCTTTAGTTAGATTTAGGGTTTGGATTAATTTAAATTTGTCCTTCACTTATTGGGATAAATGTTGAATTTATTAAATTAATTTGACATCTCTTAATTATCTTAGGATAAAATTGACACTTGGCCTATATGGAAACTTAATAAAATCATGATTATTAATTTGCTTAATTTTGAATAGTGTCATCGGCTTAATGGGATGCTAGTTTAAAATTAGTCAAATTATTTATTTTGATCCAATATAATTCATAAAATGTTAAGGTTTTCTAGATTTTAGGATTTAATTGATTTAGGATTAATATTAGACTAACCTAGTTAATAATTAGATCATTAATTTAATCTTTCATAATTTGGCCTTTTTAGGTTATGGCTTTAGTGGGCCTAGGTTTTGCTTCATGATTTTCCTTGCCATACATTTTAATTGTCATTCATATGACTTTAATATTTTAATTGGACATATTGTCAATTAATCAACCTAAATTTATAAAAAAGGTATTTATTAATTTCGATATTTGTGTCATAACAGTCCTGACTCAATGGATGTTGAACAAATATTCGAATTGATTCTCATTGTCCGAAGGTAAACTTTAATTTGAAATAAAATTTGTTAAGTCATAACATCATATTTAAATGCTTGCATCATGAATAAATGTGATGTATTTGATTCGAACCAAAAATTAACACGACAGTCTGTCTTATTCGATGTCGACTTAATCTACGATCCGATGTACAATCGACTTTATTAATTAAATGTTTAATTAATTCAAGCCCACCAGTTTGATAAAGCTCATTTAATTAAAGTGTGTGTCCAATTAAGACCATTTAATTAAATTTAATTTAAATTTCAATGATTTCCATCCATTAAGACAACTTTTATTTTGGTACCGATTTTGGGAGTGATGGAAGTGTTAAATCTTCCCCACACGTAACCAACTCTCGAACCAATTTTTTGATGAATCTCTGATTTTATGGTGTCTGGCCTACCTTAGTGATCGGTGGCGACTCCAACCCTCATTTTTTTTCAAAATATTTCAACCCTTCATTTTCAAAAAAATGAAGTTTTTAAAAAAAATCCCTAAAAATTCAATTCACCCCAATTTTCAAATTTCTTCAACAAAAACAAAAAGCAGAATAATGAGCAAATTATTTTTCTAGTGATTTTCAAAAAAGGAGGTCGCTACATTTTAATCACAACTATCTTTAGTTTAATTGTTTTAGTTTTAATTAAGTTCTCAACCATCATTACTTGCAAACACATTCTTAAGCATAATAACTTCATAGTTATTGATCTAATCTTCTTGGGTTTGACACTCTACTCATCACTTTATTACTTGATTCGATGAGTATACTTGCTCTAAAGTGTATCACTCTTCGACAAGCATCAAGTTTTTGGCGTCGTTGTTGGGGATTGACAATTGATAATTGCGTTGTAATTGTGCTTAGGACTTTATTTTATTTGAATTTATTTTTGGTTTTGGTTTTTGTTTTCCTTCTCATGTACGTTCCAGTGCATGACCCAAAGGTCCAACACAAAACCTATTCTTCCATACAACTCAGAGATTGAAAGAACTTTGAGGAGACTATGACGAGAGAATAAGAATATGGTGAACAACGAAGAGAACGACCCTGAGAACATGCGTAACTGCATTATACAACCAACTGATGGACAGGGAGTTACTGGAGCGTGAAATAATGGCCAAGCCCGACAGGAGGATCCACCCCCTGCCAAACCTAGAAGGCCCATTAGAGATATTATTGAGTTCGTTATCAACAATCTCAACCAATCCATTGTTGTGCCCGATCTAGGGAATACTCACTTTGAGCTTAAGCCTTTTTTGTTCAACATGCTCAACACAATTGGACAATTTGGAGGATCAGCAAGAGAGGATGCTCAAGAGCATATTCAAGCTTTCTTGGATGTCTGTGACTATTTCTGACAACCAGAGATTCCTACTAACGCTTTGCGACTTAAGTTATTCCTTTTCTCTCTTTGAGATCGAGCCAAAGCATGGTTGAAGACTTGTTTCGCATGATCTATTATATACTGGGATGACTTGTGCAATAAGTTTCTGTACATATATGATCCACCAAACGTGCACAATCAAAAATGAAGCAACATCATATTTTTCCAACAATATGATGATGAATCTATGTATGAAGCATGGGATAGATATAAAGATCTACTACGCAAGTGCTCGATCCTTGGATTCAATGATTGGCTACAAGTGATGATGTTCTATAATGGCATCAATGCACCAATAAGAATGATGATCAACTCATCGGCCAATGGAACTTTGCTTGAAAAAGAACTTGATAAGGCTTTCAACATATTGGACCAGATAGCCAACACTAACTACCAGTTCACACGGGGGAGATTGAGGCGTGAACCTAAAGCTTTTGGGATACTTTAATTAGATGATTCATAGTCTGTGGCAGCTCAACTCTCCACCATCACCAACCTACTCAAGAACATACAAGGGCCATCTAATGTCTACGAGGCTAAGGTGGTGCAATACACTTGTGAGAACTGTGATGGGGAACATCAGTCGAGTGAGTGCCACACGACAAGAATTTGGATGATATATAGGGAACACCAACCACAACAATAATCCATACTTTAACACCTACAACCTAGGGTGGCAACTAGGGCTGTAAATGAGACGATACAGATCGCGAGCTACTCGAGCTCGACTCGGTCAAGGCTCGACTCAATTGGACTCGACTTGAGCTCGAACTCGGATCGAGTTCTTAAAGAGTCGAGCCGAGCTATTTGATACCCGACTCGAAAAGCTTGTGAGCTGCTCAAAAATATAATATACTTATTTTTTATTTTTTATAATTTAAAATCTAAATTCTTAAACTTAAAACCCTAAAATATAAACCCTAAACATAAGTATTAAATTCTAAATTCTAAACCCAATAACCTAAACCCTAAAATTAACAATCTTGAATTTACACAACTTGTGTATCAAAGTTTTTTCTTGATAGAGCTTTAAATGAGACGTGACAAATGGTGAGCTATTCGAGTCAGACTCTGTCAAATATCGGCCAACACTTGACTCGATTGGGCTCGAATCATGCTCAAACCCGACTCAAATTTTTAACGAGTCGAGTCGAGCTTAGATTTCTCAGGCTCATTAAAAATTACTCGATCTTGAACTCGACTTAAAATCTCAATGAGTCGAGTCGAGCTTAGTACTACTCGAGCTCGACTTGGCTCGTTTGCACCCCTAGTGAGGACAACATCTAAATTTTGGTTGGGGAGGTAACAAAGGTAATTTAGGAGAACAATAGAATGCCACCTCAAACGAACATCCTAGATTCCATCAAAAGACTCAGAGGCAAAACTAGGGAGATTCTAACTCTAATTTTAATTCTTTTAATAATTCTTATAAAAAATTTATGGAAAAATGCTTGAGTTAGTATGCAGGATCAAGCAGCCTACTTGAAGAACCATAGTGATATGCTCACAACGTAGGCTTCCATGCTGCAAAACCAGCAATCGATCATGAAAAACAACACCGCCTCGATAAGGTCCTTGTTGACCCAAGTTGGGCAAATTGCCCATATACCAAAAAGGAGACCACTTGGTGGATTACCTAGTGATACTGAAGTCACTAAAACCTTTAATATAGAGCAATGCAATGCCATCACTCTACATAGTGGCACGCAACTGAGGACAGAAGCCAAGTTTGGGGAAAGCTCTCTAGTAGACGCAACTCCAAGTAAGCCATCCATCGATGCTCCTACACCTAAGGAACCAACTCTTGTGCTTGATATAGTGAGAGACCTTGCTATTAAAGGAAAGAAAGGCAAAACTAAGGATGCATCTGCATCCAGCAAACCACACGATGAGTCCAAACCACCACCTCTATTCCTACAGCGATTAAAAGCTTAGAAGCAGGATGCCCAGTATCAAAAATTCTTGGAGATACTCAAATAGTTGTACATCAATGTCCCACTTCTGGAGGCCATTGATCAGATGCCAATCTATGCTGAGTTTCTAAAAGGCATCGTGACAAAGAAGATACGATATATGAAGTTGATACTATCATTACTATGGGCGAGTGTGTAGTTGTGCTAAGTGATTCGCCACCCAAAATGAAGGACCCTAGAAGTTTTACCATTCCATGTTTTATAGGCCACAATTACTCTGGCTGTGCTTTATATAATCTTGGTGCAAGTGTAAATTTGATGTTGAAATCTGTGTTCAAAACACTGGAATGGACAAGGCAAGGCCTACATTAGTGATCCTTCAGTTGGCTAATCGATCACAACTCTGATCCTAGGGCAGGATCGAAGATGTACTAGTTAAGGTAGATAGGTTTATCTTTCCGGCAGACTTTATCATCATTGATTGTGAAGCTGATGAGAATACTTCTAAGAGACCATTCCTTACCACCGAGTGTATCATGATTGATTATGAAAAATGTGAATTCACCATGAAGGTGCACGATCAAAAGATCATATTCAACATCTTCAGCACACTCAAGTACGTGGATGACTATAAAGAAAGCCAGCTCGTAGAGACTAAATAAGCCTTAATTAAAAAATTTTTTTGCCCGAAATATGTCGTAAGAATGTGCTTACTGCTGAAGAGAAAGCTGACTTTGATGAGGCCATGTATGAAGCTGATTAGGAAGGTAAGATTGAACAATCCAATAATATGCTTACCAAACCATCACTTAAACATCCACCAGTACTTGATCTTAAACCTCTTCCCCCACAATTAAAATATGCATTCTTAGGGGAGAATAATACATTGTCTATTGTTGTATCTGCTCGCTTAAAACCTACCCAAAAAGCTAAATTGTTATATGTTTTGTCTCAACATAAGGAAGATTTTGGGTGGAATATAGCTTACTTGAATGAAATAAGTCATACTTTGTGCACATATAAAGTTTTGTTTGCAGATGAAAACAACAGCTTGACTACACCACAATGGAAACTTGCTCTAATTAAGAGGACTATGGATGAAACAGACATCATCAAATGGAATAATAGATGTGTTCGCCTTATTTCAAAAACACCATGGGATAACTACCCATCTCAATTCCTGAACCAAAGCCTAGGAATGTTGGTCTAGGTGTTGCAATGGATAAAGATGTTTACGGGAGTACCAGTCTTTCATGATAAACCCCATGAATTACCATCGGATCATTAGCATACCCAATTCTTACCCCTTTTATTTTTCATTTATTTAATTTTTGTTATTTTTAAATTTTCATATTTAGTGTTTTGTTAGGATTAGATTGTTCTTAACATTTATCTTTTACTTATGGTGGTTATCTCACAAGGTTCCTTGCGAGGCCCTCCACAAATCAAGAATATGGTATTTTGATTGACCAAGATATTCCTAGGAAAAAAGGGCAAATAATGGTTTCCCAACTATATTATCTTTTTCCTCATAATCACTATACCGATTTTCTCTACCTTACTTTACCCTACACATAATTTCCCTGCCGTTACACGCCCTTCCATCAATCACACACAATTAAATTCATCTTTCTCTCTTTCACCATGTTATCAAGAAACTTTGTCTCAACCCTGAGAAAAATGCGATTTTCATTCTTCTTACATTCTTAACCTTTGCTCAACACCCTACAACTCTTCTTCACTGAATTTCACTTTCCTTCAGAACATTGCCAAAAATAAGAACTGCTAACCGCGCTAGTGCAAGTGCTTCTTCAGTAACCCCAAAACGTACTGGAACAACTTCATCCCAAAAAACCTCTATTTTGACGTCTCGTCGTACCACGCCAGCTAGAAGAGAAGTTGATCCTCAACGAATCTTCTATAATGTAGAGATAAAAAAATGGTACAAGACCTTCAAGAACTGATATATACTACCGGAAGAAGGCTTGGAGTTCATCGACACACACAGACTCCAGTTCGATGATAACATACGCTCCGTGATTGAAACCCATAGATGGGAAGAATTTGTCCAACAACTTGGTCGGATCAATGTTTCTTGGGTGCGCGAGTTTTATACCCACATTACCAAGGCTGGAAACGTCACCATGTTCGGCCGTGGAAAAATGGTAAACTTTCTGCCGAAACAATCAATACTCTTTATGACCTTAAAAATACAGGGGATGAACACGAGGACTTTGCATCGATGACAACAAACGTTACCCATATTGAGGTGTTGTGCGACTTGTACATTTCAGGGACTACATAGACATAGAAATCCTCCACACACAAAAATTATTAAATGGGTCTACCTAAAACCAAACCCTAAATATTATATCCATTTTATGAATATAAGAATAGAACCCACTAGCCACCACTCTACAATCTCTACCAAAATGATACTTTTCCTACACTCTGTAATGACCAGCGACGGATTGATGTTGGAAAAATGATTTATTAATCTATCATAAGCAGAGCAACATCTTTCGGCTAAAAACAACCCCCTACTTTTTCCAATTATGATCACTATATTATGTGAAAAAACACATGTTCGGACTAACCCAAATGACTTGGTGATAGCGGCCTCCACAATGATGCTTCTAAAGAAGATACCACAGCTTAAGAAACTGGTGGCTAGTTCAACATCTTTCAGTACCACTGCTACAAATTTTGTGTGCACTATTCTGCTCAGAGCCATAACAAAGTTCTTCAAGCCATTCTTTGAGTACATTAGAGACAATAATCTGGCAATAAGAGTTTTGCTAAACCAATTATCCTTGGGATCTACAGAAGTATTTCTTGTGTTCACTGAGCATTACTTTACTGAGATCCCTGCTAGCCAGTTGCCAAGAAAAGATAAAGACAAAGACGAAGAAGATGATGATAAAAAAGAAAGATAAGAGAAAGAATAAGACGAAGACAATAAAATCCCTTCTAGCCCTCTGGTTGCTGCTACTCAAATAAGAAAAAGGAAAGAAAAAATTGTCGTGCCTATTTTTCCGCTGACCTGCTAAGCAGATAAGAGCTGCAGACAAAGGCAAGACCCTTATGCAGCCTGACCCATCGACTCCTACTAGCCCAGTTCACCTGGTTAGTGATGATTCTATTGAGATGCACCAGCCAGTGGACCAGATTACTCTTTCTCCTGTCAAGACATCACCAACTCATACTCCATCCGCAACCACTCTAAGGACTCAGACTAAGGTCTCTGCTATTCAGGTCTTTGAGCTAATTGAGGAACTGCAAGCACATTTGGGACATAAACCCTCATTATCTACCTCCTCAAATTCTTCGGCATCTACCATTGCTCCATTGCACAAGGATACCCGTGCATCTCATGCATCCCCTACATTACCAAGAGATGCATTGGGATAATGCTTCTCCTACGTCAAGTACTGGCAGACAAACAAAAAGCCAGGAAAACCACACTGCACCACCTAGTAACTTCCTGGGTTAGTTTTTCTTATTATTTTCTTGTTATTTTTAGCTTAATTTAGTTTTATTCTATATTTGTATATTTGTTTTTCTTTCTTTTTCTTTATTTCTTTTTGGTATTGAGGACAATACTCTTCTCAAGTTTAGGGGAGTACATACCCATATATATATATTAGGTTAAATTTAGGTAAAAATTTAAAAATTTAAATTTTTTAGAACTTATAAATAGCCTAATATGTCTTATAGGTTCCCTTTGATATGATTCCTTTGATTTTGAAACTATTGCTGCATTGATTATGACTTCCTATGATGAATCTATGTTGATGTTTTGCAATGTGTTAAGAGTTTTCACATTTTGAACTTAATGATGAATCTGTTGTGACACTTAAAAACACATGTTGCATGAACTCTAAAAACTTTAAAAAACTTGGGAAAGCTCTAGGTTGACTTTCTGATGCCAAATCATTAATCAATGTAAATAAACTTAATGCTCAATGTAGCAAAATAAAGGCTTAAAAACTCCCTAAAAAATCAAGAAATTAATTGATAATATAAACAAAACTGTTGGGGGACACTCTTATATGCATCTTGCTATCTTAGTACACTAGGTGAGTTGTTTTTGCTCCATTTAACTTTTCCCTGGTAGGAATGATAGTACTGGCAAAGAGTGAAAGAAATTCTTCACAAAATGACACTGCTCGTAGGGCTCGGGGATGGGCTATTTGCTCCACTCCATGTTTATGTACTAAAGAGTTAGTGCGATAAGCTGAAGCCCCAAGGATACAATTTTTGAACTCATAAAGAAATGGAGTAAAACAATATGCTAAAAAGGAAAACAACAAAAGAAAGCAAACCTTAAGTCTCTCTAAGGCTATTATGTGATGAATGCATGTAACTTAGCATACACTATAGTAGATATAATATTTTAAACAAAACTGTAAGCTCTAATGCATTGCTTATCATAAACAAAGTTGAGGAATGAATTACTGCAGTAGCATAACTTGGAATCATTGTAATCATAGCTTAGTGGAACCTTAGGACTTATGGGCTGTTTATTGTTTTTTTATTTTTATTTTTCTTGCTTCCATTTTGCATCGCTTGAAGACAAGCAACAGTTCAAGTTTGGAGGTATTTAACAAGTGTGTAAATGATCTATTTTATTTACATGTTTTCAAGCTCATATAGTTTGCATTTAGGTTAGATTGTATATATATATATATATGCAATTATGCATGTAGATAGAGAGTTACATCGCCTGCACTTTAATGTCATATATATTAGTTCTTTTTACGAGAAAAGTGGTGTTTTGTAGTGCATGTGCAAGATGCTAGAGTGAAAGAGTAGTAGATCGCATAGTTGGAGCTGACGAGGCATAAAGAGTTAGAGATGAATCTACTTTTTGCCCACGTTGACTTTCATCCAGATGCGCAACATTAAATTTAGCGAGAAATCAAATGCTTTCTTTAATGATGCCGTGCGTACTTTAAGGTACATAAACCTTAGTTTGACCGCCTATATAAGAGAGACTTGGATGCTACTTCAAAGAGAGCGCAATTAAAAACAATAGTTCTAGTCTAAAGCTTACGGAGAACCATTGGAGCAGAAGCTAAAGAAATTTCCTCACGACAGACGCCATCAAGAGAGACCGA
Organism: Hibiscus mutabilis; assembly: GCA_019671005.1. Taxonomy (NCBI): domain Eukaryota; kingdom Viridiplantae; phylum Streptophyta; class Magnoliopsida; order Malvales; family Malvaceae; genus Hibiscus; species Hibiscus mutabilis. The sequence goes on along the minus strand of CM033724.1, from coordinate 11,959,689 downwards.
CAGAGTGGAAGACCTGTAGCATAGTTGGACGGCACGAAGAGAGTTTGTCAAGGATGATCGATTCTTTTCTTTTTCTTGCTTGATAAATTGTCATACTTTATTATTTTTTATTATGTATGTTTTAAGCTTAAACATGAGCTAAATACTTTAATTGGGATTATTGCGTCCTAGGATTTTTTTTTTTGATTATTTTATTTCAATGCTATAGTCGTTTTTCCTTTATCTATTTTGTTTATCGTCCTTCTTGCGTAGCTACTATAAGAGCTATCGGGATAGGCCTTTTAACTATTTAATCTATGGCTTAATATCGAGAAAGTTAGGTTATACAAATATAAACAGTGGGGCTAAGTTGTTAACTTAGTCTTAATCCGCTTAGACATAAGTTTAGGGTTTTAATGACTAAAAGGGAGTTCTTAAACAAATAATAGGGTTGTTAGGGTTCACGTATGCATGTATTACCTTAGCCTCCACATTATTAACTTATAGGAATTGAGAGAGTCAGAAGTTCTTTAGAAAATCATGTTGAATAGATAAAACTTTAATGGTTTACGCATACATGTTTTCCCAATCGCTATAGCATTGTAATAAGTAATCAGATGGTCACAATTCAACCGTGCAAACGATGTTAAAAGACACACACATTTATGTAAGTCCCTGAAATGCCTTCCACTAACTGATCACCCTTAGGGGTAGTAACCACCACTAGCGCAAATCCATGCAAAGCATTCCAGTCCGAACAATGCAGCAATACTAGCATCTTCGACCTTCAGCTCTGACTTGTGCTTCCAAAGGTTCTTGATGTAATCAAGCTCCTTTCAAAATGACTCAGTACGACCAAGAATACTAGCAAGTCAAGTGAAGAACAACTACTTAGAGAATTCGTTGCACTTCTCAACTGTCGGTGGCTCCTAAATGTATTGTTTGTTCTCCTCCAGCAACTGCTTGTAGTAAGCAATTTCATTCCTGGCCATAAACTTGGACACTTGACACGCCTTCGATTGCAACTATTGCAATTTTGATACCATAAACTTAGACACTTAGGCTAGGTCGAACGAACGATGGTGGCCTGAAGTTGGTGGCTTGAAAGGGATTAAGGTTTTTTGGGGGTGAAAAAATGAACGTTAAAAAATTCAGGGTGAAATTAAAAATAAACCTTTTTTATTAACGCACGTCATCAAGGTAACAAAAACAAACGTTTGAGTGACACAAAATTTACACAACGAAAACGTAAGTGACCAAAACGTTCAATTTTTGAAATCGATGACCAAAAGTTTATACTAACAAAAACGTGACCATTGCGGTAGTTTACCCTTTTTTCCGCTGCCAGAACAGCAAACGGTTAATGTTTAACGGCAACAAACATCTCAGTGACCAAAAGTTTACAGAGCAAAAACGTGACATTATCGGTCAAATTTAAAAATCGTGACCAAAATTGTACTCAACAAAAACATAAGTGACCATTGTAGTAGTTTACCCTAAAATTATTAATATAAAACTTTTTTAATATACGAATTAAATATTAAAAAATCTAGGGACTAGCAGTATAGCACCCTTGTTATTTTCGTATCATGTCCAATATGTAAGGTACAGAGTAAATCATGATCAAATTAATTCTAATTTCTAATTTTTCGTATTTGAGTTTAAATCATTACAAAGTTGGCTAATTCAAATTCCAATACTTCAAATATACGGCATTCAAGCTCAATAATTTTTTGGGTTTGTGTTGGTTTGGATTTGGGTCAAATCAAATTTGATTCGGATCGTTGATAGTTAATTTAAATATGAAATATAAATCGAACAAATTTAAGTTCAGGTTGATTCGATCAAGTTTTGAGTTCAGATCTTAATTGGTAGGTTTAGACTTGAGATCATCAATTTGAGAATAGGACACAGACCTCGCAACATTGTCTAAAATCATGTTGCTCCACCCCCCCTCCTCTGAAGATACATATATTCAATGTCCAGAGCATAATTGAATACAAGTTTTATACAGATTTATAATAATTCAGTATTATAATCAAAAACCAACAAACACCAAAGTGCAAGAGTGGAGATCTGATATTCATAATTTCACAAATCAGCAGTGCAGGTATGGTACAACCAACAACAAAGCTATCATTAGCGAGGTAATCAGGAGCAGAGCAAAACAAAACTAAACTATGTAATGGAACCATGGGAGAATCAGAGGCAGCCTATAATACCTGTTTATCGAAATGAAAAGAACAGAAGCAACAATTCAGATTTCCAAATCCCAACTACTCTCCACAATAATTTTGGGAATCTTTGATTCAGCCAGATTCATGTGTGCTGAAATCTGGGGGAAAAACGAAAGTGAACATGGTTAGAATTTAGAAATCATCTCAGGCAAGGGATAGAAGTATCATATGTGGTGTTGTTAGATAAGATATCATGAATCGAGGCTTTAACCAGTTCGTCCATACAAGCTACCCTTAAGTAGGGTGAGCTAAACATCGTTAAACTTAATTAACCAAACCGATTTATTTGGTTATTTCGACTTTGACAATAAAGTCAGTTCGGTTTATTCGGGTTTTTTCGTATATAAAAACCAAATCGACCGAATGTACACCTCTACCCTTTAGATGTGACATCATGTTTAGGGTTAAAATAGAAATAACACCTGTAAGCCTGCAATCCCTTCCTCTATATTTAGGATGCAGCCTCCATTTCACCCAAAAAAAAACTAAGCAATCATCATGCCAGCAAATTGTATCAAGTCATCGCAAAACTTAATTTCAATCCAACATATTGAGAAAAGGGCAGATAAAGAGAGAGATTCATGGCATCTTGGCATTTTTCTTCATTGCTCCAAATTCCGGACCTCTTGGTAAAAGCCTTGCCTTAAACAAATATAATACCATGCAAATCCTATAAAGGCATAAAGATCAAGCAATCCACAGCCTTGCTTGCTTCACATGCTTTTCTCAACATTTCAAGCAGTATTACAGCATTGAGTGTAAAATGACCTGTTGACTACATTCTACATCCTCTTCAAACAACATAAGGGTGAATCAAGAAAACACTAGTCTCGCTCTCCAGTGATCTCGGAATACAAGGAAACAGCAGTTATCTACTACTTATCTTCCTCGGAACCACACTACGCAACCATGTTTAAGGGAAAAGGAAAACACCCTCCTGCATAAAATGTCTTCTTGAACCCCTAAATCTAAAATTCTTATGCTTCATATTACTTCAGTTTTGACTCCTGCACTCAATTTCTTGAACTATCCATCCTTAATTCACTTTAGACAACAAAAGACTGAATCAAGAACACAGTAGAGTCTCTATTGATGTCGGGACTACACTTGTGTTCTTCAAAACCACACTAAGCAGCCATGTCTAAAAAGGCATTTTCTTGCAGAAAATGCCTTCTCAAACCCCAAATTCAAAATTATATGATTCATATTACTTCAGTTTTCACAATTGCACATTATTTCTTTAACCCATCTCCACAAAATTGTTTGCTGAAAAAACTACCCGTTGCCATGCCCTCAGTTCTCTTCTGCCCTCTAAAATCTAGAGTTTAGTTCCTTAGTTAACTATATTATGCAATTGAAACACTAAAAATCAAAGAAAACACAAGGAAATAACTGGCCAGATAGTTTCGGTTACCTTAAAAGTCCCATTAAACTTGGAATTTCTCGACCACTCCAAAGCCAAATCGCTGTTCCATGTCTGATAAGTTGCCTTGAAAACGTCGTCGTATACTCTCCTCGAAACCGCAAAATCCCCGCGTTCTTCCCCCAGTCATAACATTGCTCGAAAGTGGTAACCTCGTCGTGCACGTAACTGTATTTGAGCTTGCAGTTCCCCGTACCGAGCGTGTAATTAGCAGACACGTTGTTAGCAGAGTCGAACATAAGCGCCCCATCGAAAACCGTCCGGTTATCCCCTCTGATGTGGATGTAGGTAAGCTTCAAGGGCAACTCAGCAACCCTAACCGTGTTCATAAACTGAAATCGAAAACCCTGTCCAAAAATAGAAAGGAAAGTAATTAGCAAGTCAATGATTCATTGAAGGTATAGTTAAAGGGAAACTGATATTAAAGTTAAGAGTGCCTTTTTGGGGACGTCGTAGTCGATGGTGAAAGATCCGGGCTTTTCAACGGCTTTTCAACGGCGCGTAGCTTGACATCGCCGGCGTTGACGGAGAAAGTAGCGGCGGCGGTGTTCTTCTCATTTGCGTATCTTCCTTTCAAAGAAGCCTTCATTTCTCTCTGAAAAAGGAAGATAAGGAACTGAGGCACTGGGGGAGAAGACAGAGAAGTTGGTGAAGAACTCGAGGCTTTTCCTTTTTCTTTCCTTATTTTGATTTTGTAATTTTGCGGCTTCACGGCTCAGGGTCTTCGATGGAATTTGGGCTTTTCCGGTCGGCTTATTGAGTCCGGTCGAGGAACCAAAAGCCCGCTATTGTAACTTTCTTGGTTTTACTTTTCCCGATGTTTGGAATTTTAAAATTATTTAGGGTTAATTTCATAGGACATCCCTAATAATGGTTCAAATTTTAAATTAACCCTCAAACTTTAAAATATTTCAATTGAATCTTCAAAATAACAAGATAGTATGAAACTGTAATAACTAATTTTTATCTAGTTTAATGTTATTTTAATTGTTATTATTATTAAGGCCTAATAAATATTATTATTAATGATTAATATTATTACTGATTATTATTATTATTATTAATGTTAGTATTAATAGTATCAATATTATATTTGTTATTGAAACTAAAAAAACAGATCAAAAAATAAATAAGCCCAACTTAATTAAATAAAGTAATTCAAAAGTCCATTCCATTTACATTTATAATCTAAAAACCCAAAAAATAATACATCACCCATTAGCCCAGTACAACCCAAGCCCAAACCTAAACTAAATCTGAGAATCAAAAGCCCTAATATGTTTTTTTCTTTGCGCAACCGGCTCTAGATCATTGAATCCAATAAAAATTTGACAGTTCAGATCGAGCCAAAAACGGTCCCCTGCCCCCTTCACGCGGGCGCGGAACGCCCACCCGCAACGCTTCAGCTCTCCCACATGTCACGCGCGCATGCACTCTCCTCGACTGCTGCCACGTGTCCCCATCAACGGTCACCATTTCTCTTTCGACCACATTGAATCGTCACTAGCGATCACGGTCACCAACTCCTTCAGCCATCATTACCTGCAAAATAGGGGCATGGAGACTGTCATAGCCAAAAAAACCAACCATTAATATTTTCTTACCTAATGTAATCAGAGAGGGGAGATATAAATGGAGCGTAACAATCAATGTACTCAGTTTTTTAAATCAATACAAGAAAAAGTAAAAGATATTTTAGACGTATTTTTCTATCTATATTTTTCAATTTTGAATCAAAAAATAAAAGGGAAAAAGAATTAGGGTTTAGGGTTTATCTATCTCGATCTCTGGCCATCGTCGTTGTAGAAGGTTAAGGACGGTGCACCATGAACTGCCCCATCTATTGCTTCACCTTTCTTTTCTTGTAACCAAAAGGGTTAGGGTTTTTTGGGTCTCGATTTTTTAAGAATTTCAAAAAATTGAGGACTCGATTTTAGAAATTTATGGCCATATTTGAGTTTAGAAGAAGAGAAGGGTTGATTTGTGGTGAGTTTAGAATTTTGTCGACGCCGATTAACATAGACCGACAGTGTTTAATGGTGGCCTTTGGTGGTTTATGGGTCGTGTTCATCTCGCTCAAGATGAACACGATAAACATCAAGCGCGCTCATCCTTTTCTGGGGGGTTTAATCCATTTTTCTAAAAAAAAAAAGAAGAGAAAACATGTTTTGGTTCAGAGGATTTAGCAAATTTAAAAGATAATTTTTGTAAAAAAATGGGGAAAAGGGTTCGAATTTTGAAAAAAAAATATCTTATATATGTCTATTTAAAAACAAAATGGATTAATCACATTTTAAACCCCTTCGCCCTTTTGAAATTTCGCGCAACCGTGTTTTTAAATCTCGCTCGCAATCCTTCTTTTTAAAAATGGTTTCAATTTCGTCTCTTTTTCTTTGATTTGGTCCGAATAAGTGATAAAAACACCCATTTATTCCCTTTTCTATTATTTTATTTAATTATAGCTTTTGTTTTGTTTATTTATTCAATATAATGTTGGTATTTCTGTCTTTGCGTGTATTTGTCCGATTTTTGTGTATGGTTTTATATATATATATATATATATTTGTTGTGCTTTTTATACCATATTTATTGATAGCATATTTATATTTTTTTGTTTACATATAGATATGTATATTATACGTTTATATATATATATTCTGTTTTTATGTACATATAGTACATACGTATTCTTAATACATGTTTTTCATTGTATATTTGCATGTATGTTTATACCATAGTATATATATTACGTATTATATATGTTGATATGTATGATATATATATTACGGTATTTAATCTTCATATGTGCATGTATCATATATTTTAACATATACATAGTATTATGCCTTGTTATATATATTAAAGTTTCCTTTTAATGTATTTATATATGCGTATATTATTTACGCTTTTGCTTTGTATTTATTCTTCATCATGTTTGTTTGTTTACCCATGCATATTATTGTTCATGCATTATGTATTTATCTGTAATTAATAATTTTTATCCGGCTTTATATATAATATATATATTATTTTTATGTTATGTTATTTTAATTGTTATTATTATTAAGGTCTAATTATTATTATTATTAATAAGTGGACTATAATAATAAAAAAACTCATTTAAATTAAAATAAGTCCAGTCCATTATAAATAAACCCAATATCTATTTTTTTACACTGGCCCGTTTGAGCCTAGCAATATATCAAAACTCTAAGCCTAAATCTGATCTAATCTCTCTTATCTTTTGCCCAACTGGCTTTAGACTGCTAGATCCAATAAGGATCTAACGGTCCATATCAAGTCATGAATGACTCCCCGCTCCCTTCACGCACGTGGAACGCACACCCGACGTTTCAATTCTTCCACATGCCACATGGCTTCACCAATTTCTGCCACGTCACCTCCCAAATTACATCTCGGCCGTCCACTTCATATGAGATCTCAGCTATTGGATTCAACAGCCTAGATCAAATTTCGTCAGAGAGACCTTTTGCCTCCATTCTCTGATGAACGCCATGTGACACGATCAACAACCACCATCTTTCCTTTGTTTATGTGGCCACATCGCTAGAAATTACGCCGCTACCGTACGACTGCGGTACAAGACAAAAATAATAGAAAAAAAGAGATTTCAGAACTCTCGTCAGCAACAGTATAATAATTTATTGTAGATTTGAATTAGATATATAAAAAGGATGCAAACAATTCAATGTAACAAGCTTTTCGGATCAGTACAAAAAAAAGATCAGGGATTTCAGAAGATATTGCATTTTTTTCTTTTAGCATATTTTCATCACAAATACATAAAAACAAAAAGGAAAGGGGAAGGTTATACCTCGGCCACGATCTTGGATACCCTTTGATGATAAGCCTTTGATTCTCAAACCATCTAGGGTAAATCGGAGCAGGAGATCAGGATTTTAGTAAAGCTAAAAGGGTTTCGGTTTTTAAAAAAGTGGTTTTCGATTCTATTTTTTAGTTTTAAAGTGGAATGAGGCTTTTTTTCGAAATCTATGGTTGGATTCGGGGGTAGGAGAAAGAAAGCGAGTCATTTTGGTTTATTTTGGGGTTAGTTGGCCGTCGACGAGTGATGGCCGACGCAACAACAGACGACAAAGAGACCGCTAATTTTAGAAACTACGACGGCGTTCATATGTTCTTCAAGAACGGATGAACTTTACAGAGAAAAGGGGGTTGATTTGATTTGTTTTGAGTTATGAAAGCAAATAGGTGTTCTTTAGATTTTGGTTTATATACCAAGGGGTAAAATGAGTTATTTACGTTTTTAAATCCCCCGTGCTTTTAAATTCGCATCTCAGGTCCTTCTGCCTCTTTAAATCACTTTTTTCAATCTGTTCAGATTTTTTAAAATTTACAATTTCATCTTCATAATGATTTAAAGCCGATTTTCAATGGTCTAATCCCTTTTTCACCCATTTTATTCCGTTTTGTTTTTTAATTTAGTCCCAAAATATAAATCTTGTTATATTTATTAATTTAATATTTGTTATATCAGTAAATTTGAAAAATAAAATTTTTTGATGTAATATTGTTATATTTAATAATTTGTTAATTTTTGCATTTGAAAATAAAATTTTTTTATATATACGACTGTTAAATTCAAAAAAAAAATATTTAAATTAAATTATATATTTGAATAACTAGATTTAAATATTTAAATGTATAATTTTTTCTAAATATACAGATCGTTATTTTACCGATCCAAAATTTTGAATATCTGAATTTTCAGATTGATTCCTATTCGATATCCGAAAATAAAGGCCCTTCACCACTCCTATGAATTCCCGCCACAAAGAATTTGGCAGGAGATCGTAAAATCCCAAATTATTTTTGCAAGCCACCGCAAGCCCTTAACATTTGTTCTCCACTGCATCGATTTGAAGCTGCAATTTCTCGAGTTCCTCTCCTCGTTTTCTTCCCTTTGGAAAGTCTTCAATCTTAGGTGAGTCGATGTTCATTTTTTTAGGTTGTTTAGTTGTGTTTGACTATCTAGATCTGTAAGTAAATTTTAGTTTTATCTTGAACATGTAGATGTAACTTCTTGTTAAATTTGTTTTTTTTTCTTTACTCTTCTGTTTTAATCATTCTAAATCTGATTTATCATTCGTAATGAGTACTAGTGAGCCAAGACAGTGAGTAGTTTACTGGCTTTTGTTCTTCCTGTAGTATTTCGTTTCACAGATATTACATTTGAAAAGAGTAATGCGTTGTTTTTGTATTGTTAGCTCACGCAGCGCTTTATCCCATGAATTTGCGGTCTTACCAATGAAATTAACAGTGCCGGATTGCCACTGCACAGCTTTGTCTGTGGTGACTGGTGACACTCTTACTGCTCGAAAGTTGTATTCTAAGGCTACCTTAGCATTTGAAAATTGGTTGAGAGGGAGACTTTTTGTTATGCTCGTTTAACCAAGAGTAAACCACTTGGCACACAATTGTGGCCTTTTGATTTATTGTAGCTTTGCTGCTATTTTTTGGGTTTTTTTGTCACAATTCATTCACTATTAAGTATTAGTGTTTGAGCTTCAATTTTGGTGCTTCTTGCATTTTATTTTTTAATTTGGTTAGGATTGGTGATTTCGGTTAGGAAAGCTAGACTTGCAATGTTTTGTCCTTACTGATGCTTAGCTGGTTATTTTGAAATCAATGCCTTGTTTACTTATGAATCATTTTTTCAAGAAATGAAAATTTTTGCACGATGCAGGCAAGCGTTTAAGCCTTGTTTTGATGATACTAGACTAGTAACAGATACAACACTAGCTGATGAGTTAAGGAGCTCGACCCATTTGCGCTTTGTCAATGCTATTAAAGGTGTCTATGTGAATTAGGATTTTTGTGGGCGACCAACACTCAAGAATAGGGAAATATATAATATGAGAGACACCGCATATCATAATCAAGTTCCAGCAGTTTATCTAAGTGGTGATTTAGAGAGCTCGCCAAACAAATGTTACGGGATCAAGGTCGAGAAGCTGGCTTGCTCTTTGGTGACAGGAATAAAAATCAAAAGTGAACCTGAAGCTTCTGATTCAAATTGCAAAAACAATGGTGATGAAAGAATTCTTGACCTGGATGATCTTGGCTTTGGCAATATTACGTTGGAACAGCACAAGAAGACTTGCAAAAAGAGGAAAAGAAAATGCTCGAACCTTGTTGGTTTAAACGAAGAAACCATGGAAACTTGCTCTAGTATGAAACATGAGTTGCCTGACTTTCCGCACAAGGATGATGAGTGTGATGTTGACGAGCCTCTCATCATGTCGAAATCTGAACCATCCAAGAAGTTAAAGAGTAAGAGGAAGTCTTCAAGGAAGTGCGTCTCTGCTTCATCTCCAAATGCAATATCCTTAATTAAATCCAACAAGGTTCATTGTGATGAAGAATTACTGCAACCAAATGAGGATTCCCTTACACCTGTCAAAGATGAAGTTCCTGAGCCTGGTTTCCCAGAATGCCAAACTATTTTCGGTATTACATCTGTTTCTGATTTTAGTTGCAGGAAGCAAGTGGATTCTACTGTTAGTGTATCTAACGACATTGTTGAGGTGCCTTATCCTAGAAAAGAACCTCAATTCTGTTCACTTAATGAAGTGTCCTATGAATATAGAGAAAATATGGAGCCCAAGTGTGATGTGGGGGTTTCTTGTTGGGATATTGTAAAGGTAGACAGTCCAGAAATAGTAAGTTATGAGTACTCTAACTTGTCTTCAAGGAAGTGCGTCTCTGCTTCATCTCCAAATGCAATATCCTTAATTAAATCCAACAAGGTTCATTGTGATGAAGAATTACTGCAACCAAATGAGGATTCCCTTGCACCTGTCAAAGATGAAGTTCTTGAGCCTGGTTTCCCAGAATGCCAAACTATTTTCGGTGTTACATCTGTTTCTGATTTTAGTTGCAGGAAGCAAGTGGATTCTACTGTTAGTGTATCTAATGACGTTGTTGAGGTGCCTTATCCTAGAAAAGAACCTCAATACTGTTCACTTAATGAAGTGTCCTATGAATATAGAGAAAATATGGAGCCCAAGTGTGATGTGGGGGTTTCTTGTTGGGATATTGTAAAGGTAGACAGTCCAGAAATAGTAAGTTATGAGTACTCTAACTTGTTCTGCTTCATCTCCAAATGCAATATCCTTAATTAAATCCAACAAGGTTCATTGTGATGAAGAAAGCAACCAAATGAGGATTCCTTGCACCTGTGATTATACATCTGTTTCTGATTTTAGTTGCAGGGTGTGGATTCTACTGTTAGTGTATCAGAACCATTGTCTCAACTGAGTGATTATGAAAATTAGCCCAAGTGTGATTGGGGGTTTCTTGTTGGGTTATTGTAAAGGTAGACAGCCATTGCTTGTGGTTTGAAATCACGGGTGTTTCCTCAGAACCATTGTCTGATGTATCAATTATCGTTTAGAAGAACTGAGACAGCCATTGCTTGTCTTTGAAACAGTGTTTCATAGAAGAAATGCAGTGGGTGTCTTGTGAATATCTTGAAGACGTTATTTCTAAATTTGGCGCTAGTTCTTCTGGTTGGGAGATTGTAAAGGTATACAGTTCAAAAATTATCAATTACCAATGTTCAGGCTTGCAAGAATTCGGACAAGAAAGATACGCTATCTGTGCTCTGCGTTATGATATTCCCCCAGTGTCAATGCCTCCAACCAAGGATTGTTCTGTTGATCTGAATGAGAGCTTTAAAAGTAATTATTCTGAGCATGAGATGGCTTGGAAGACCAGCAGTCATGAAAGAACTGAAGCGCCTGAGATGGACAATGATGATAGCCTTCAATGCTTGGAAAATATTAATGAAGGTAGTGCATGCTCCAATGAGAGCAGCAGTGCACATGGTTGGCCTTTAAACAGTGTCCTCGGTCCTTCTAGTGACGATGGGTTATATTCGAGTTCATCATGCCTGAATCCTGTGAGACATTCAGTCCTCGTTTCTGGCCATTCTCGTTCAGCAGGGAAGCAATCCCAGCTTCCTGACTCTGTGGCAACTGATGATGATGCTTCGGATAAGTCTATGGCATCACCAAGACATCCAAATTATCATCAAAGAAAGCAGCAGCGACTTCCTGAAAGGCTTCCTTCAAATCGAAAGGTGTGCAAAACATGTATTCTAGTATTCTGTTGATTTTTTTTTAACTAAATGCTTTGACTTTCAGACCATTTCTCCAATCTCTCGAGAAAGGCTTTGTCAGGCTATGGAGTTAACCGGGTCGGATGAAGAGGATTGTCAGCGTAGGTCAACAAATGTTTGTTATTAGATTGTGATCTTAAACTTACCTTTATGCACTGCCTTTTAAAGTGGTTTCCAAAGTATTGAAATTTGAATCTCTCTTATTGATTTTAATTGATTGCTTTATCATGATTTGTGGAATAAACAAGTGGTAGCCATTAGTTTTTTGGGTCACAACTGAGCTAAGAAAAAGTACAAGTTCTATTGGAACTGATATTAGTATTCTCTTTTATGATTTATTCAATCAACTTGCTCATGTTTAGAGCAAAAGGGTAACTGTGGTTATCGGAAAGAAGAAAATAAGATTTTTTTTCTTGATATTATGACCAATTAATCATATCCATGTAGTTTATTTGCATTCTCAAACATCTAATGTCTCCTGCCTCTAAATGACAAGGATCTTAAAACTCAAGAAACTTGTAAATTCAAGTTTTTAATATTTGCAAAACTAGGTTGATTTTGCATTCAAATGTTGTATATCTTATGGAATCTCTATTCTGTTTTTTTTTTTCTAGATTAGTTTGTCCTTTTGCATTCCATGTCTGCTTGATATTGACTGGTTTTTTGATAATATCAGAATGTAGGGGGAGGCTGTATTTCGGAAAGCAGACCTGTCATAGGATTTTAAGAGCTGAAGGGCTTAACCAGTTTGGGAGAGATAGAACAACTTTCAAGCCAAAACCATTTATAAGAAAAGCAAAACAAGATAAGAAAGGATCCCCCCTTAAGGGCATTCTCAGGGTTATTCATCCTTCTGGTTCAGTACCACATGTTCGCAGCACATGCACCACTATCCAACTATGTTCACAGAGCGCCATAGCATTCACACAGAGACAAATGCGGGATATTGAATCTTTAGCAACTAAACTCGCAACAGAATTGAAGTCCTTGAAAGAGATTGTGATGGGGAAATTGCATCCTGACCTGGAAGCCTCTGCAGCCTCAGCTGCAAAAGAAAATGCTAATGAGGTATGTTATTGAGTGCTTAAGTTTGTCACTATTGAAGTTCAGTGATGATATACATATTTCATTCTAAATTAAGTTATCCATATCTTGTTAGATGCATGGAGTTTGCATATCTAACTTCACTTTACTTCTCTGACAGGTCAGGATAGCCGTTGAAAGTGCAACGGAAGCTGAAGAAACTGCAAGAAAATGGCTTTCTATGATGGCAAGAGATTGCAACCGTTTCTGTAAAATTATGGTATATTTCTCTTTTGTTGTTGTAAATACTTAATCCGAGGGTATGAGTTTTGCTGATTACTTTGATGGTTGAATTGCAGAAATTGACCTAGGATAACCCTGCTGCTTCTGAACGTGTAATCCATAAAGAAAAGAAGATAACTTTTGCTGATGAGGCAGGTGAGAAGCTTTGCCATGTCAAGGTTTTTAAGGATGACATGGGAGCAGCTGCTTCACTGCAGTGTGGCACTGAAAAAACAGAGGTTGCCGGTTGAGTAGTTTTCAGGCATCTCCTGCTTCCATATTTACATGTGCAGCAAATAAAGAAGCTAGACTTTGACACCATTGAGGTTTGTTTTTACTGCATGCTTTGGTTGAGGCCTCTTAATGTATGAGATAGATATCCTGCTGCTGTTGTTGTTTTGTTCATATCATGATGAATGTTAGAATATTGTATATTTTCAGAATGGATAGAAATATTCTACGGCCTTCCTTCAGGTCAGAAAGTCACTTATAGGTTTTTCTTTAAAATTACTTTACTTAATTCCTGCAGTCTTCTATCATCAGAAGTAGTTGATCTAGATTCGAGTTTGAATAACGACATATTTTTAATCTTTTGACGAGGTGCACACATTGCAAATAAAGCGATTTGAACTCAAATTTTCGGGATGATGCATCCTCCCTTCCATTGGGACTTCTTGTTTTTTTTTTTTGAGACTTCTTGTTGTGTTCAATCTTTTCATGTAATGTAAATCAAAATAAATAATTTGAATGATATGGAAACTACGAGTCAAATGATTGCATAAAATAACTCATTTGAATATTTTGTTTAAATATTTAATGTAATTACTTAATTATATTAAATAGTTATCGTAAAATATTTACTTTTATATCGTACGTAAATAATTTAGAATTTCTAATAATTATAATAAATTATGAGGTAAAGCGATATTCAATAAATAAAATGATTCTAGAAAATTAAAATAAGACAAAAAGAAAAGGAAATTAAAATGGTAAAAAATGAAAAAAAATAAAAATATGATTGGTAGTATCATTTTAAATAATGTAGTCTAACCGCAAAAATAAATAATTTGAAGAATGTCAATATATTTTTTATTAAATAAAGAAATAATTACATTTTGAAAGTAAATGTAGGTTCAAATCATACAAGATGCATCTCAACGGGTCAACTCATTTAAACATATAAAACCCCAACAAAATCATGTTATGACTTATGAATGTTAAAGTAAATATAGAATGGATGTTAATCTTTTAAATATATAATTTAAAATTTAAATAATTAAATATTTAAATAATTTTATATTTCAAACTTGTTCCTTCTAACATGAAGGATATAGTGATAAATTAACTTGAATTCGAGTTAAATTAAATGTTTGATGCTTGACTTGAGTTTAATTAAGTATTATTTTCCATACTCTAGCTTGACTCAAGATAGAATGGAATTATTTGAGCACGATTATTGTAAAAATAGTTGAACTATATATTAAAAATATAAAATGTTACTATATTATTTTGAATATCATTCATTTTTATAATTGTTTTTCAAAAGTAACATTTTGAAATGATATATGTTTTTATAATTATTAATTGATTTTTTTGATGAAATTATTAATTGACTTTAAGGTGATTATATGGATAATAAACGATTAGACTAGATATATATCACAATTAGCACTTGTATTTAATGCGCTAATTTATTTAATATCTCCAAAAGGTGGAGCTGAGCAATGGACTCTCTATGAAAGTTGTTGAATCATTCTATGGCTTCCTCGGGTCCAAACCGTTTCAAGGTGTATGGAAGTGAAGATAAAAATCGACTGGGAATGGACAAGAAAGATAATGGACTTCATCTTGTTTTCATGTCGATTTATTAATTTTAAGAAATTGAATTTTCTCCCTTATCAATCATACTTCATTACAAGGATGTCTTGTGTCCTCTTGAAAAATAAGTGACAAAATCTCATCATTAAAATGAAACACAGTGACAGACACTCGGTTGGGCGATGCATGAGACTGCACATACTTTTTCTTCTCCCTGATGTAGGAGTTGGTTGTTATTTTGTTATCAAACAGGTAATATGGGAGTGATTGCTGTAACTGAACACATGCCAGCTAATGGACTTTGCTTTCAAATCCTCACACTATCGTTGGACCAACAAAACCGTCACTGCTGCCCAACTTAAATCAATGGTATCATATGGAATCAGCAGTCAGTTGACACTAACACTATTAATGTATTTCTTGTAATTGTAAGTTCGAGCACAAAATCAAAACCATAATTTAACCATTAAAAAACATAAAAAATAATTTAAACATCTGAAACCATCATAAATATCAAACTTCACCCCTCCTTTAATTGATTTTTTTTTTATAAATCCTAATCACAATCCTACCAAAGGGTGGGAAATGGGGACTTGAAGGGGTGCTCCTAGTAGGTCTAGAACTCATGACCTAAGGGAATATGAAAGAACAAAGATAAACAGCTTAACCAATTAACCAAATCTGCTTGCTCTCTAATGATACAAACTTTAATACGTCTATATATATTTATGTTGTCCTTGTATTATGGATTTATATTGGAGGAAAAGTTTAAAATTGGATTGATTTGAAATCATGTGGAAATGTAACTGATGAGGTAAGGGTACATGTGAGAGACCACCAAAATGGTTGTATACAGCCGTATGTTTGAAGTGTTCCACACCAAATATATATATATATATATATATATATATATATATATGCTAAAACTGGAATGAGGTCTATTGGTTGAGTGGAGGGATTTGCTGCGGTAAAGAATGTAGGACAATATATTGGGCATCCTGGCATTGACAGGTGGAAACAAACCAAATGTTAAAAACAAAATTGAGAAATTCTGTTAAATTGTACGCATACGCGTTTTCATTAAAAATCTAACAAAACTTGTAGCTGGCTGAACAATCATTCTATGAGCAAATGCCTAATCACCCAATTTAATCAATTAGTGCCTTTTTCTTCTCTTTTAATTAATTTGATTAGTTGAACCTAGCTGCTTGTTTTTTAATGCCGATATCAGTTTTGGAGTTTATTGTCGACTGCCGATAATTGACAAAAATCTCTTGCACCTTTTCAATGCCTCAACACTAAAAAAAATAAATTTTAAGCTCTAACCTTAAATTTTAAATCCTAAACCCTACACCCTAAAAAATACACCATACCCTAAATTTCCTAAATCCAAACCATAAGCCCTAACCTTAAATTCCAAACCCTAAACCTACTTTCTAGTGTATGGGCATAAATAGGGGCACAAAAAGGGCAAAGGATTTCTATTTGCCGATGATTCATATTTCTTTTGTTTTTTTCTATTTGATTTGATTTTTCTCTTCGCACATCTTGTTGTATTTTTTTCTGCCTCTATGACACATTTTCTCTGTCTTTATGACATGTCTCTATCTTATGACACGTTTCTAGGGTTACTTTTGCAAGTTTTTGGTGTTCACACGGTGACTGTCACGACGCTTGTTTCTGATTCGCATTTGTCAATGGTCATGTAAAGTTTGATCCCCTTTGGGGTTGTTTGTCGATGTAATTTATAGTGGATCGCGTTTTTGAGAATTGGTGTGAAAGGTGGTTTTCGATTTTTGGGATTTCATCTAGTTCATGTTTTGATAACTCTCAGGGATATTTATATTTGATCCTGTTGGGCTCGATGAATCAACTAAAATGGTCGCCAAGTGGTGGAGAAGAGATTTCTTGGGTGATGGTGGTGGAAACAAATGGATACAAGAATTTAGAGTGGTTCGGCTTTCTAACCAAAGCCTATATCCACTATCTTAGCTTCCCACTAAGGATTTCCAAATTCACTATGAATTTCTTCCCCTTTTACAAGGCTTATAAGGCAACCTTTACAACCTAGACTCAATTTCCAAGCTTAGCATCCAAAGCGTACAACCCAATCTTTGAGAACCCTCTCTAACAAGAGAAACCAAAGCAAACAGAAAATCCCTCTACACGGTATGTGTTTGCACTCTTAACACTCACCCAAAACCTAAAACACTTAAACATACATTGACAATTTGGCTCACAAGTGTTTGTCTATACAAAGAATGAGAATTAAAGCACTAAGACACTTTTTCAATCATAATACATGTTGGCAATACAAGCATTAGTTGTTGCTGGTGCTTCAAGGGTCTTTTTATCCTCTCAATTGAGTTCCTAGCAGATGGAGACCGTTGGGATTGGATTGAAGCCATTGGGGACACATTTTCATGCTAATTTTCCACTTCGGACGCTTCAGTATCAGTATGCGAGGGTGTGCATATCAGTACGCTGCTACTTATGGAAATAGTCGTTGTGTGTGCTCCAAGCTTTGCGTATCGAGACACCTAAGAGCGTATCGGTACGGTGGATTGGTACGCCACAGTCTATTTCGGTACGCTGAATCGGTACACTTAGTCGATACACCTACATGGAAATAGCTGTTGGGGGTTTTGAAAGCAGGGATCGGTACGCGTACATACGTATCGATATGACCATTTTCGTATCGGTACGCATAAGCCTATACCGGTACGGGTTTTTGGTTCTGAAAAAAATACTATAGCTAAAACCCTAAAGGGTATCGATACAGGTTGTAACCGTATCGGTACGGTCGTGCTGAAAACTTGAGTTTGGCTACTTTAAAACATTTTAAACCCTTCCAAAACCTTTTGAAAATACCTTAAACTTATTTTTAAGTTGTTTGAACTTAAAATCATTTTTCAAATCTTTTCAATTTAGTCCAAAACTATTTTCAATTATTATATTAAAACTAAAATCTCAACAAATCCCCTTCCTACAATGGACCGTAGAGATTTTCTATAGTGTGAAGAGGAAGTGTCTAATCTAACTGGTGCAACACTTATATTTTCTTTTTAGATTTATCATTTTCTTTTTTAGATGTTTTAAAACTTCTATTAGTTTAAGTTTTGATCTTATTTTTGTTTATCAATAAAGATGTCTTGTTGACGTGTTAAAAATTAATTTAATTAGTTAAAAAGAAATATAATTAGTCGCTTTTTTTTTTTTTCTCTATCATTGGTATTCTTAGTTTCTTTTCTCTTTTTGCGTTATCAAAAGCGTACTAATTTTTTGTTGATTGTCGACCATTGGTGGTCTCTCTTATTTTCTTATTTTTATTTTAGTTCCCAATAAGAATCTCTTTATCTTGATTACTCATTTTCGCACATATTTTTGCATTTGTTTCATCTGTCTTTGCGACACGATTTTTTCTGTCATGTGGCATGGTTGGATATAGACACTATTAATGGAGCATATCTATAAGATTGATGTTGTCCATCACCTTTCCTACATCACTACATAAGCGTCTAGTTGGATATAGACAAGGAAATTTTGATGATTATTTTTTTGGTTTCTAAGGAAGTTTAAGTCCATTTTCAAGGGTAAATATGTTGACTTTACAAAATAACACATCAATCGAAAAATAATTTTATAAAATTGTATAAAATATAAAATATTTTTTGGCGTGTCATTCTGTCAAGTCATTTCAAGTTGTTTATCGTCAATTGACTAACAGTTTTCATCCGCAGAGGGAAGAGAGAAAAGGATGAAGAACAGAGAGAAAGAGTAAGATGATATCATCCCCCTTTATTTTTGCAGAGAAATTGAAGGGGCATCCTTTCCTCTTCAAAATGAGGAGTAAGTACCCCTTTTACCCTTTGTGTCACCTTTCCATCTCCAACCCAAACCCAACTCAAGCTCAACAACAAGAAAAAGAGAGCCTACAAAGTGTTCTTTGAGCCTCCCACGAGCCCAACAACACAGTCCAAAAATAAGGCCGAGGCTCGGGTGAACCCGACCCACGAATTCTAAAATCCAATTTGTTACTCTTCAAGGATCAACTCTAGGATGTTAATCTGATGTAGAGACGAAGCTCTGATACCAATTATTGGGCTCGAACGATCAACCGAATTCGCTAAGAAGATGTTAATTGGCCTTTGAGTGAATGTGGTGGAAACAATAGGAAATTAAAAGCTTTGCACAATAATTTATAGTAGTTCTACTTCTCAACCAAGTCTACCTCCACTACCTTAGCTATCCACATTAAGGATTTTCCATAAATTCAATAATTTGTCTTTTTTTATACCCTAAAGCTTTGAGACACATCTCACTAAGAGAATACAAATTAGCAAAAAATTGAAAAGCCTCACAAGGCAAAGTGTTTGCAATTTAGCTTTCATCCAAAATCCTAACACTTGAGCAAATGTGATAATTTGGCTCACTAGTGTTTTCTACAAGGAATTTGACAATTTAAGCACTAAAACAATTTATCTACACAAAGAATGTTGTCATTTAGTTTCTTGTTGTTCCACGTGTAACCCCTCGACCCGGCCTAGTTGCAAGACCGAACCGAGCAAGCTACATTAGGTTTACCGAAGTAAACCGGGAAGATTAAACCTAAAACACATCCATTTTTTTCTTTTATCTTGTCTAGATGCATTGATGCTTTCCTACATGATCATATTGTTCACAAATGAGCACTCATCTCAATCGGGCATCATAAAATATCCAATTGACCACAAAACACGACTTAGGGACCAAAATGTAATTTTAGCATAATTAAAGGAATTTTCCAATTTTTAAGTTACCAACCTTTAATTAAGTACATTTCATGCTTATGTGTCAAAATATCAGCTTCAAACGATCAACTAAGCTCAAATAATTGGCAAAACAAGATTCAGGGACTAAAACGAAAGAAACCAGAACTGTCTTTCCAGGTCATTAACAGAAACAACGGTATCCGTATCGATACGCTGAGTCCCGTATCGATACGGTTGTGAACTCATCGTTTCGATACGGTGAGACCCATACCGATACGCTACTTCGAGTATAAAAATACAGTTTAAAATCATTTCACACCGTACCGATACGGTCCATTGGTGTTTAGGTACACGACCATTTTTTCAAAAAGTGTAATTCCAGCAACCTTTAGGCGTATCGAAACGCCACTGCCTGTACCGAAACACCTTGGCCTTATTTGCCTAGCCGTACCAATATATTGTAATACCCCAAAAATTTTACCAAGTTATATAAAGGTCATTTAGTACTAAGGTTTTAGAATAAGGCTAACTTAGTGACTAAAATGACAAAAGATAAAAGTTAGTGACCAAAATGAAAAGTTTGTAAAAGTTTAGGGACTCAAGTGTAAATTTTCCCAAAGATGATTTTTATTCAGTATGAGGATAAATTCGATCAGAATAAGGATTTTGGTAATAGTTTTGGAGGTTAGAATGCAGTAGAAAATATAAAATTTTGATCGAATAAAATTGTTAAGCGTGCTCAGATTAGAGAAAAGTTTTGGGTGACGTTTTGGGAAGTTTCACATAACAGTATTTTGATTTGTAAAAAAGACTCGGAAAAATGGGAAAGATTCGTATAAATGCATAATGAAGGATTTTCAAGAAAAATGCTACCCGATAAAGATTTCGGATAATTATCGGTATTTTGGATCGAGTCAAATTTCTAAGTTTAACTTTATTAAATGAAGGATTTTATATGAAAAATATGAATTTATTCATGGAATTAGGGAAATATATGATTCCGGATTAGAGTTGATAGTTCGATAGAGAGGAAAATCATAAAAGGTGAAAATCGGGAAATTGGATCGAACAAAAATCATAAATGATATTTTATAATTATTTAATGATGATGGCTGGTTGGATTGGAACCAACCTAGTTCAAATGTAATAGGATGGCACAATTTTGAACTAGGTTGTAAATTTGATTTAGTTGGAGGGGTAATTTTGGAAAGAGTGAAAAATAAATTTAAAATTCATTTTTTAATAAACATGTGGCATTTTTCTATATCTTCTCATGCATTTCGAAAGAAAGGAGAAAAGAGGAGACAAATAGGAAAAAATTTCCTAGCCATTTTCAAGGCTTTTGATCAAGAATTCAAGCAAGGTTCTTTGAGGTAAAGTGATCTACTCTTCATTCTCTACATTTTGATAGTAAAATTGCATGGAATTATGAAGTTTTGGATTAGGTTTTGAAGAAAGAGAAATTAGGGTTTCATGGAAAAATTATGGAATTCAAGTAGTAGATGATGAATTAAGCTTAGTTGTGATGAAAACAAGCTTGAAATCAAGTTAATTTCATGTTGGAAATTATAAACCCTAATTTTGAATTTAGGGATTTGTTAGGGTTTTGAGAATTAAGGATGAAAATGGTTAGATTATGATGTTTGAAGCATTATATTGACGATGGAAGTTCAATTTTGATGTTTGAAGGTCAAATTCCCTTTAGGGACTAATTCGCAAATTTTAAGAAAATTTAGGACTAAATTGTAAAAATTTAATTGATGATGGTAATGAATAGAAAATGATGTTTCAAGCTTGAATTGACAATTTGTGACCAAATTATATATTTTAGAAAGGTTGAGGACCATTTCGGCATTTCTAAGAAATTAAGAACTAATTTGTCAAAATTTATTTTGGTGATGAAAATATTGTAATTGTGATATTAGAAGCTTATTTTAGTATTTTGGGACCAAATTGAATATTTGAAAAATTTTGGGACCTATTCGGTTATTTGAAGAAATAAATGTATGGTTTTGGAAATTTTATTTTGAAGGGAGACTAATCTGCAAACTGTTGAAATTATGATCAAATTATGATTAAAATGGAAGAATTGAAAATTAAGGCATGAATATTTGCCAAATGTTCAAAATGGTCACTAAGGACCCAAAATGAAATTCATGGCAAACATTAGTATTTTATTTGGCAATGTTATACTCGAATTAAGTAAGTGTATAGTAATAAGTATATTCGATTGATTTCTACAGTTGCAAGAAATACTGGGAAGGTACAAGTATTCAAGGAAATTAAAAGATTAATGAGTAAGCTTAGTGAGGCAAGATAATAAATGGCCCAGGTGAGTGCATTCTTACTTATATTTTATTATGATATGAGGAAGACTTGCGATAAGTCAACCTCGAGTGTTGAAAAAAAAAGGATTTGAATCATAAATTATATACATATTAAATGGTTTTGAATGATTTATAAATGATTTTGGGTATTAACTGCCCAAAGTGTTTTTCATATATATGTTATAGTGATATGTCTTACTTATTGATATTATTGAATAAGTGAATAGATTATAACAGTGAATCAAATTAAAAGCCCATTGTAAACATATTGAGATTCTTGGTATAATTGGCATGCCAATGAGGTGGAGTATAGTGATATAGTGATACAGTGACGATGTGTTCTACAGCTATGACCTAGTGATACAGTGATGTTGTATAAGTGTACAACAGTTATAAAGTGATACAGTGACGGTGTGTTCTACAACTATTACCTAGTGATACAATGATGTTGTTAAATTACAAAGTAGTATAATGGCACAATGATTTAATATGGCACAACATATTTGTTGATGCCGCACATGTGCATACTCAATAGTGACTCACATGCCATGCATTCTCATTTACTTTACATTGGGCTATAATTTAATTAAGAGTGAAAGTGTAAAGGATGATTCAAGTGAAAATGAACCTTCAAATAAAGAATTGTTTTGATATAACCTGTCTTATATATATATATATATATATATATGTATGAATTTTGAGGTTTACATGTTACATAATAGTGGAACGAATTTGACAAGTAAGTTTTTATGATTTCATAATCCTATATGATATATTATATATATATATATTGTATTTTGTTGGTTTATGTTACTTCTTTATAGTGAAATGTTTGAATTATTTTAAATTGCCTCACTAAGTTATACTTAGCGTGTGATTGTTTCATGCGTAGGAAAAGAGAAGTGTTAGGAATAAGGGGTGTTACATACGGGAAAATGAGTGTTACATACGGTCCTCCGCGATCGGTACGCCTGGGCCTGTAATGTCAAAATTAGCTACTTTAACATCCTATTTTAGATGCAATTGACCTCTAGCAACTTGCATACATGTTGATCAACACTTGAATATACACAAACTGCCATTTATATCAAGTTAGGCAACCCATACAACCTCACACTTCTAAATGACCATTCTAGAGGCTTGCTTCCTATACCACTTTGCCAAACATACCAAAATGCATATTTAAACCATTCTCAGCATAAGCAACATGCCAACACACTCAACATAGCATATTAAACCTAGTCGAACCAGCACAACATAGCAACCCACAAGGAAACTCTAGATGCATACCTAATCAACCATTCAACCTCAACCATAGGCAAATAACAACATCAATCTAAACAACATATAACCATCATCAAAAACCAGAATAGAATCATTATAAAGAACCTCAATGCAATGGATTTACAATTCCCCAAAACCATGGCGAACACATTGCCTTATTAACCGAAAAAATAAACCGAGTTCATACTCAAAAGTAGTTGATCTTTTGAATCCTTGCCTTTGCTGCCCCAAACTTTAATGCTCTGCATCATTGAGGAAAAGAGAGCGTAAGCACACATGCTTAGTGAGGATGCTCATAAACAATGTTGCACAAGAAACCATTTAAAAACTACATGCTTGCTTTTCCCAAAACATGCTTACAACCTAAGCATTTTCCATGATTTTAACCGAATCAAAACATAATAATCTTTATATAACATCCTATACAATTCATGCTTAAATCCCAAAGTATTTTAAACAAACCATGCTTAAATCCCAAAGCATTACAAATAAGGTTCAAAGCATGAACTTTCTCAAATATTGGCATTTATAGTGACCCGGATAGACTACCTCTATCCTATACACATATCAAATACACGGATCTCTCATACTATGCCTAGTTAAACTGCATGATATCCCAAACCTTGCCTAGTTAGACCACAAGATTTGACACCCTCGCCTAGTTAAATCGTGAGATCTCACCATTGCCTAGTTAAATCGCAAGTGTACCGACCTTGCCTAGTTAATCCGCAAGATCACCATCAATTTGGGTTGCCTAGTTAAACCGCAAGTCCTAAATGAGGTCCCCAACAGTCCGAGTGGCCTTGTTACACCGCCATACCTCAAGGACCTATGGCCATGATCGATTTTTTTTCATATTTTAGAGTGCACTTTTAATCCTATGGCATGTTAACTATATCAGATTGTTTCTCACCTTGTCACATAGCCAATATACCATTTACAAACCATATACAACCATTTACTTACTGTTTTACAATGCATTTAACAACACATCACATATGCAAATCTCATTGCCAATGCTATAACACCATTCCCAACTGGAATGAAAACCAATGTTCAATAGCATTTAATATACTTTCAAACCCCTGCATATGTACTCAAAATCATGCATTACCAGTAAGTAAATCATACCATGTTTATCACCAAAACATGCAAACAACATGCTCATATCTAAGCCGATTCTAAAGAGCAAAATAAGGGAAACTTACTTCCGAGCTTAGGTAAGTGTCTCACACTTGCCCTAAACTCCCAACAACCTTTACAAACCTTTGTAAAGCATTTAAAACCAGTTTCCACTCACTGATATGCCTCGTCTTCCTTGCCAAAACAAAACAAGCTCCCGACAAGCAACCAAACAACGTCAAGCTTCGTTACCTTGATTATCCCCTGTTTTCAACACATAAAACCAGAGGATAAATGCATTAAAATGCATTCAAACCATTGCCTAACAACAATCTCCCATAACTCCCAAGTTGCCCACTCAAAAACCATCCGAAACATACCGAAAACACCATCAAACGTTTTCAAAACTTAACCCAGCCATAAAACAATAATTCAACCCATCAACCAACATCTAATAACATCCAAAAAACCCTTTCCTAATATCCTTTTACCTCCAGCAAAGATTAAACTCGATTATCTCCACAATAACTTAAAACTATCAACCTAAACAATTAGAGATTCAAGAGTTTCAGGATTCTATTGATAAAAACAACTTATCAACATCAAAACACATTGAAAAATATATTAAATCAATCTCAAATACCGAAAATCAGATCCACTTCAAAAATTACCATGTTTCATCAATATTTCCAAAATAACTCAATTAAACATTGATAAAACATTAAAATCACATTACAACTTATAAATCAAGGATCAAATACTTGGGAATATCAATAAAGAACCATTTAATAGAGGAGATCATGGACCTTACCTCTGTTATGTGATTTCTCCTTCAATTGGCTTGTTTAAAGCTAAGAAAATATAAGATTTCAATGAGATTTTGCAAAACAAATTTAAAGAATCAATTTAAAATCAATAATCTGAGTGAAAAGAGTTCATTACCTCTGGATTTTGATGAAATTTTGAGTGTTTGGAAGAAAAGAAGTTGAGAGAAAAGGTTTAGGAAAAGTTACGTGAATTTATTTTAAAAGCTAATAACTAACTTTAGATATTTAATCCTTATTAACAACCTTTTGAAACACATGTTTAAAATGATTTAATTAAAGAGAGAAACCACCAGCAAACACTTGGTAGATTAGCTCTTTAAGGATTCTAAGGATTTGACCCTCTTGATTTTAGTCACTTTAAAATAGTTTTCAAAAATCGCATTTTGGTAACTAATTGAAAATGTAATATTTCCAAATTCACTTTTCTAAAATTGATTTCACAAAAATCAATATATATTAAAATATGATTTTTAACTATTTTCCATATTTTTATCTTACCAAAAAATATAAGGTCCTGAATCCGACTCAAATTTCTAACCCGATCCACCAGACCGCCTAATAAACCTCAAAACCGCTAAGGCCAAAACCAAGATGTTACAACTCTCCCCCACTTAAGAAATTTCATCCCCAAAATTACCTAGAGGAAACAAATGTGGAAATTACTCCTTCATATCCGCATTGTTTTCCTAAGTAGCCTCTTCAACACCTCGGTGTCGCCACAAGACCTTCACGGGCTCTATCATCTTACCACGTAGGACTTTCTTGTTGGTGTCGGGGATCTCTGCGGGTTCCATATCAAATGATAGATATGGCCTCAACTCCATATCCTCCACCGGCATAACATACGATGGATCTGAACGATATCTTCTCAACATCGAAACATGGAACACATTATGAATTTTCTCCAACTTAGGAGGCAACTTCAACTGGTATGCCACAGGACCCACATGCTCAATAACCTTGTATGGTCCTATAAACCTCGGACTAAGCTTACCCTTACGTCCAAATCTCATCACTTTTTACCACGGTGACACTTTCAAGAATACGCGATCGTCCATCGCATATTCAATCTCCTTACGCTTCAAATCTGTGTAAGATTTTTTCCGATCCGCAGCCGTTTTCAACCAGTCGCATACAAGCTTAACCTTCTCATATGTTTCTTTCAACACATCCGGTAGAGTAACATTATTTTCCCCACCTCAGCCCAACATAAGGTGTCATCTGTATACTTGCCTGATAATTGTTATTGTAAGAAAACTCAACTAAAGGCAAGTGTTTCTCCCAGGTTCCTTGAAACTCGAAAAATACAACATCTTAGCATATCCTCCAAAACCTGGATAACCCACTCAGACTGCCTATCCAACTAAGGATGATACGCATTGCTAAAACTCAACCTCGAACCCAAGGCCTAGTGCAAACTCCTCCAAAACCTTGCCGTAAACCTCATATCCCTATCCAAAATGATGGATTTAGGTAAACCATGCAAGCGCACAATCTCCGCTATATACAAATCCACCAACTTGTCCAAGGTGTACGTTGTATGCACTGGCAGAAAATGTGCACACTTTGTGAATCGGTCAACAATCACCCAAACAGAATCCCTTTTAGTCGGTGTCAACGGTAAACTTATTACAAAATCCATGGTGATTCTCTCCCATTTTCACTCTGAAATTTTCAGCGGTTGCAACAACCCAGATGGAAATTAATGTTCATCCTTAACCCGCTGACATACCATGTACTTGGAAACGAACTCAGCCATATCCTTTTTCAACCCAACCCAGTAGTATGCCTTTTTCAAATCACGATACATTTTAACACTACTAGGAAGCATAGCAAAAGGACTAGAGTGTGCCTCCATCAAGATAGTATGCCTCAACTCCTGATCATCCAACACTGCTATTCGACCCTTGAAACACAAAACTCTATGATATATCCTTAACATGCTCAACAAACGAATCACCATACGGTTGCTTAGCTTTAATCAACTGTGATAATGTAGGCTTAACTTACAACAATTCAGCCAGCAAACCACCCTTCCACGTCACACTCAACCTTGCAAACATAGCTCGAAGCTCAACCGCAACCTTACGACTTAATGCATCCGCCACTACATTGGCTTTACCAGGATGATTCAATTGTCAAGTCGTAATCCTTAAGCAACTCCATCTACTTTGCCTAAGATTCAAATCTTTCTGGGACATCAAATGCTTCAAGCTCTTGTGATCCGTAAAGATCACGTACTTTTCTCCATAGAAGTAATGTCACCAAATTTTCAAAGCGAAAACTACGGTCGCAAGTTCCAAATCATAAGTTGGATAATTGCGCTCATGAACTTTCAACTGCCTCGATGCAAAGGCCATAACCTTCTCATCCTGCATCAGTACACAACCCAAGCTAACATACGACGCATCACTATAAACCACAAACTCCTTCCCAGATTCATGTTAAATCTACACAGGAGCATGCGTCAGAACTTCCTTCAACTTCTCAAAACTGTATTGCTGCTTCTCCGTCCACACATAAGGAACATTTTTATGTAACAACTTGGTCAATGATGTTACTATACTCGAGAACCCCTCAACAAAACGAAGATAATAACCAGCCAACCCAAGAAAACTACGCACCTCTGATACAGACTTATGTGGCTTTCAATTGAGAATAGCCTCAATTTTTTGTGAATCAACGTGAATACCCTCCGTGGAAACCACGTGACCAAGGAATGTCACTTTCTTGAGCCAAAACTCGCACTTGCTCAACTTAGCGTACAACTGATTATCCTTCAACACTTGCAACACTATTCGTAAATGCCAAACATGCTCTTCCCCGGTACGGGAGTAAACGAGAATATCATCTATGAACACCACCATGAAC
Source organism: Hibiscus mutabilis (assembly GCA_019671005.1). Lineage (NCBI taxonomy): Eukaryota > Viridiplantae > Streptophyta > Magnoliopsida > Malvales > Malvaceae > Hibiscus > Hibiscus mutabilis. The sequence continues at coordinate 11,931,584 of CM033724.1, read as the reverse complement.
TGATCAAGATACTCATGGAACACTCTATTCATCATGTCCATAAACGCAGCTGAGGTATTTGTCAAACCAAAAGGCATGACCAGAAACTCATATTGCCCATACCTCGTACAGAATGCGGTTTTATGCACATCCACGTCCTTAAACTTCAACTGGTAATATCCCGATCGTAAATCTATCTTGGAAAACACCGCTGCTCTACGAAACTGATTGAACAAGTCATCAATATGCGGTAACGGATGCCTGTTCTTTACCGTCAACTTGTTCAACTGATGATAATCAATGCACATACGCATCGTACCATCCTTCTTTTTCACGGAGAGAATATGAGAACCCTACTGAGAAATACTTGGTTGAATGAACCCATGGTCCAACAACTCTTGAAGCAGAGGCTTCAACTCCTTCAATTTTATCAGTGCCATCATATAAGGAGCAATAGACACTAGTGTTGTTCCCTTGTATATCTCAATACGAAACTCCACCTCTTTATTTGGAGGTAAACCCGGTAACTCATCAGGAAAAACCTTAAGAAAGTCGCAAATAGTCCGAATGTCTTGCACTCGAACACCCTTGGCTTTCGGGTTCATAACAATAGCCAAATAAGCTTGGCAGCCATCAAACATCATCTTCTCTGCCTTAACAGCCGAAACCACATTGGACAGAAACTTAACATTCTCGCCAACCACCACATCTTCATAATCGTCGGCCAACCTCAAGAAAATCCTCTTGGATTCACAATCCACAACTGCTCTATGCTCACTCAACCAATCTATACCCAAAATGATATCAAAACCATAGACTGATAATTCCATCAGATCTGCAACAAACTCATATCCTTGCACCACCAAAGGACAACACCGATACAACCTTCTTGTTGTAACTGTATCACCAAAGGAACTTGTGGCTAACATGCTAACATCTAAGATCTCAATAGGAACATTCAGCAAAGATGCATGTTCACTCAAGATATATGAATGCGTAGACCTCAAATCAATCAAAGATAACAATAACAAGGATTGCAAAGTAAAAGTACTTGTGATCACATATGTGTCATTACGACCCTCACGGTGAGCAAAGACCCAAGCCGGTCTACCACCTTCAGGTCTCACCATTGCAGCATGAGCCATACCCCTCTGACCATCCGCGCCTATGAAAATTAGCCCCGCCACAGCCCCTAGCAGGTGCAACAACCTGTGCTGGTACATCTCTCACCGCTCGAAGACAATCACTCTTCAAGTGATCAGATGAGCCACAAATCCAACAAGCTCCAGCATTATTCCCAGCACATACCCATGTGACGCCTACCACAACGCTCACACTTTGGTATAACATGAGCTCCTAAGTACCCTGGCCAACTCCACAACCCCGCATGTGATCTGGCTTATATCTTTTATCCCTGAACCTCTTATTATGGGTCCAAAAATAGCTAGAGTCAGCCATCCTTTACCCAAATTCACACCTGCAGCCTGAACTGGTGCACCCAACGACTACTCAATATCCTTGGCCCGATTGACCAACACATCAAAATTCGTGTAATCTGCAGCCAATAGATACTTTTTAATATCCTTAAAAAGACCATAACAGAACCTATCACATATCTGATGGTCATTTGGAACCAACTTCGGAGCATACTGACTCAACCAGACAAACTTCACCTCGTATTCTGTAACAGACATGTCTCCTTGAGATATCGACATAAACTCGTGCTTCTTCATATCCAAATACTGGGTACCATGATACTTCCTCTTACACCAACAATTGTGGTCACCAACCAATGATATGCATCCCTCTGTAGTAGAGAAATAGTGTAACCCAACTTGCGCTCCTAGTTACATCCCATCTGATTCTTGATGCGAACCATCTTTTCCAGCCAACCTTTAACTACCTCAAGGCTTAAAACTTGAAACTTCTCACCTCCCATACTTCTCAAATGCTCTAAGGGTAAACCTTGATTTGCCAACACAGCAGGTGTCGGTGCCTAGGCCTGCATTCCCGCCATCGCTGCTTGGAAAACTCCGTTATCGCCTGAACTAATGGAGTCAAATCACTATACACGGGCACTTGGTGAACCTGGGGGGCTTCACCTGCTCCAACGTTAACTGAAGGAACCACTAGAGGAGGATGAGGTAAAATATGAGGGAGATTCTCTTTTGTCTCATTATTCTGCTCTAACCCCGGCAATATTAGCCATAAATCGTGTCCCACGTCGATCCATGCTAACAAAAGCATCAAAACACATTAGAGTTAGGCTAGCGTCAGGCAAATGATCCAAGTTAACTTTAAAGCACATTTAAAATCCTCGGTAATAAGCAATGTGTTCCCAAAACATATCCCAACAGAACATTACACAAACACCGAACTCATACTCAACCACCATTCAGTTCAAACAACAACAACTAATCAAGCAACAACATCCCAACTTTTCATAAACCTTGCTCTTATACCAACAAATGTAACCCCATTGACCCGGCCTAGTCGTAAGACCGAACCGAGCAAGCTATATTAGCTTTAACAAAATAAACCGAGAAGATTAAACGTAAAACACATCTATTTTTTATCTTGTCTAGATGCATTGATGCTTTTCTACATGAACATACTGTTCACAGGTGAGCACTCATCTCAATCGGGCATCATAACGATATCCAATTGACCACAAATATGACTTAGGGACCAAAATGTAATTTTAGAACAATTAAAGGACTTTTCCAATTTTTAGGTTACCAACCTTTAATTAAGTACATTTCATGCTTATGTGTCAAAAATCAGCTTCAAACGATCAACCAAGCTCAAATAATTGGCAAAACAAGATTCATGGACTAAAATGAAAAAAACCAAAACTGCCTTTCCAAGACATTAACAGAAACAACGGTATTCGATCGATATGCTGAGTCTCGTATCGATACGATTGTGAACTCGTCATTTTGATACGGTGAGACCCGTACTGGTACGCTACTTCAAGTATAAAATACGGTTTAAAATCATTTCACATCGTACCGATATGGTCCCTTGGTGTTTCGGTACGAGACCACTTCTCCAAAAAGTGCAATTCCAATAACCTTTAGGCGTATCGAAATGCTCCTGCCTGCACATAAAATACCCTAGACTTATTTGCCTAGCAATACCGATATGGTCCCCCGCGTATAGGTACGCCTAGGCCTGTAATGTCAAAATTAGCTGGTTAAACACCCTATCTTAGATGCAATTGACCCCTAGCAACTTGCATACATGTTGATCAACACTTGAATATACAAAAACTACCATTTATATCAAGTTAGGCAACCCATACAACCTCACACTTCCAAAGAACCATTCTAGAGGCATGCTTCCTATACCACTTTGCCAAACATACCAAAATGTACATTTAAACCATTCTCAGCATAAGCAACATGCCAACACACTCAACATAGCATATTAAACCTGGTCAAACCAGCACAACATAGCAACCCACAAGGAAACTCTAGATGCATACCTAATCAACCATTCAACTTCAACCATAGGCAAATAACAACATCAAGCTAAACAACATATAACCATCATCAAAAACCAGCATAGAATCATTCTAGAGAACCTCAGTGCAACGGATTTACAATTCCCAAAAACCATGGTGAACACATTGCCTTATTAATCGAAAACGTAAACCGAGTTCAAACTCAAAAGTAGTTTATCGCTTGGATCCTTGCAAACCTTGCCTTTGCTGCCCCGAACTTTAATGCTATGCACCATTAGGGAAAAGAGAACGTAAGAACACATGCTTAGTGAGGATGCTCATAAACAATGTTGCACAAGAAACCATTTAAAAACCACATGCTTGTTTTCCCAAAACATGCTTACAACCTAAGCATTTTTTCATGATTCCAACCGAATCAAAACATAATAATCTTTATATAACATCATATACAGTTCATGCTTAAATCCTGAAAGCATTTTAAGCAAACCATGCTTAAATCCCAAAGCATTACAAACAAGGTTCAACACATGAACTTTCTCATATATTGGCGTTTATAGTGACCCAGATAGACTACCTCGATCTTATACACATATCAGATGCACGGATCTCTCATACCATGCCTAGTTAAACCGCATGATATCCCAAACCTTGCCTAGTTAGACCGTAAGATTTGACACCCTCGCCTAGTTAAACCGCGAGATCCCACCCTTGCCTAGTTAAACTGCAAGTGTACCGACCTTGCCTAGTTAATCCGCAAGATCACCATCAATTTGGGTTGCCTAGTTAAACTGCAAGTCCCAAATGAGGTCCCCAACAGTCGAGTGGCCTTGTTACACTGCCATACCTCAAGGACCCATGGCCACAATCGATTTTGTTCATATTTTATAGTGCACTTTTAATCCTATGGCATGCCAACTATATCTGATTGTTTTCTCACCTTGTCACATAGCCAATATACCATTTACTTACTGTTTTACAATGCATTTAACAACATATCACATATGAGAACCTCATTGACAATGCTATAACACCATTCCCAACCAGAATGAAAACCAATGCTCAATAGCATTTAACATACTTTCAAACCCCCGCATATGTACTCAAAATCATGCATTACCAGTAAGTAAATCATACCATGTTTATCACCAAAACATGCAAATAACATGCTCATATCTAAGCCGATTCTCAAGAGCAAAATAAGAGAAACTTACTTCTGAGCTTAGACAAGTGTCTCACGCTTACCATAAACTCCCAACAACCTTTACAAACCTTTGTAAAGCATTTAAAACCAGTTTCCACTCACCGATACGCCTCGCCTTCCTTGCCAATACCAAACAAGCTCTCGGCAAGCAACCAAACAACATCAAGCTTCATCGCCTTGATTATCCCCTGTTTTCAACACATAAAACCAGAGGATAAATGCATTAAAATGCATTCAAACCATTACCTAATAGCAATCTCCCTCAACTCCCAAGTTGCCCACTCAAAAACTATCTGAAACATACCGAAAACACCATCAAACGTTTTCGAAACTTAACCCAGCCATAAAACAACAATTCAACCCATCAACGAACATCTAATAACATCCAAAAACCTTTTCCTAACATCCTTTTACCTCCAGCAAAGATTAAACTCGATTATCTCCACAATAACTCAAAACTATCAACCTAAACAATTATAGATTCAAGAGTTTCATGATTCTATTGATAAAAACAACTTATCAACATCAAAACACATCCAAAACATATATTAAATCAATCTCAAATACTGGAAATCAGATCCACTTCGAAAATCACCATGTTTGATCAATATTTCCAAAATAACTCAATTAAACATTGATAAAACATTAAAATCACATTACAACTTATAAATCAAGGATCAAATACTTGGGAATATCAATAAAGAACCATTTAACAGAAGGAGATCATGGACCTTACCCATGTTATGTGATTTCTCCTTCAATTGGCTTGTTTAAAGCTAAGAAAATATAAAATTTCAATGAGATTTTGCAAAACAAAGTTAAAGAATCAATTTAAAATCAATAATCTAAGTGAAAAGAGTTCCTTACCTCTGGATTTTGATAAAATTATGAGTGTTTGGAAGAAAAGAAGTTGAGAAAAAAGGTTTAGGAAAAGTTACTTGAATTTCTTTTAAAAACTAATAACTTTAGATATTTAATCCTTATTAACAACCTTTTAAAACACATGTTTAAAATGATTTAATTAAAGAGAGAAACCACCAGCAAACACTTGGTAGATTAGCTCCTTAAGGATTTTAAGGATTTGACCCTTTTGATTTTAGTCACTTTAAAATAGTTTTCAAATGTCGCATTTTGGTCACTAACTCAAAACGTCATATTTCCAAATTCTCTTTTCTAAAATTGATTCCACCAAGCACGACTGATCGCTTGAAGCCTGCTTTTAAACTCTCTAAGGAGTTCTAGATCGTTACTAGCCGTTAGGGGTTGATTAGAGCTAGGGGAGATTCAAAGATTTTAGGGGCCCTGTGCAATTTTTAAAATGCAGCCCTTAATTTATAATCGGTAAGAGTTATAAATTTTTTTTCTTCCAAAAAATTACCTTAATAGAAAAATATTTTTATATTATCCTCTTGAGCAACAAAAAAATTGACTTATAAACATCTAAAAATCAAATATTTTCACTTAAAAGGTGTCAATCTTTTTACATGTTTAAAGTTTTAGATTAATTGTTATATATATACACATAATTATATATACAAATTTATAATTTTTTACAACTATTTAACTTAAGTTCTTTATTTTTGGGGCCCTCTCTCTCGGAGGCCTTGTGCGGTCGCTCCTATCGCTCCTGCCTAGAACCCCCACTAATTAGAGCCGTTGGGGACTTTATTTCCCCCATTAAATGCACTTCTGGTCATCTCAGTATTGGTACACGGCTTTGGGTATTGGTAGGTGCCTTAAAGTAGAAAGAGCCGTTACAACATTTAAGCCAGAGGTATCGGTACGGCCTTGGCCGTATTGGTACGACATTTGCTTACTGGAAAAATGAAGTTTTGGGGAAACAAAATGGTGTATCGGTACACGAGCAACTGTACCGGTATAAGCTCTTTTGGGTGTTGGTACACGAAACACCATATCGGTACTCAGAGCCTGTTTTTGACACTTGGGCGATTTTGAAAGCATTTGTTCAAGTCAAAAATATTTAAAAACATTTCAAAAACCTTTAGAGCATATTTTTCAAGTTATTTAGACTTTGAATTATTTTTGCAAATATGATTGAAGTCCAAAAACATTTTTCATTAAAGTTATATCAAAATCAAATATCTCAACACCACTAATTACAACTAATCTTAACTATTATATTCTATTATCCACTCAACTTCAACTTATTTTTTTGATTAAATAGAGATGTATTACATTCTCATGTCGGGATTCGAATCCTTAGCCACTAAACCAACTAGTGGATCCCACTTCTTTTACCTTCTTGAAGTTGATTCTTGAGCAACAAATGATGCAAACATAGTGAGCTGAAATTTTTGACACTTAAGCTGGTTCTCGAATTGAAAATACTCTTCATTCTTCTTCACACTTTCACATGCTCAATCTTCATTGTTACTGTTCTCGAACATTCTTTCTCACTGTACTTCTTCACTTTGGAGTTTCTTTTTATATAAAACAAGGCAATCAAGCTCCGAACTCTCGGGGTGCAATCTAAAGCCTTCTTTTGGGAAAAAAATATCTTATTTTGTCTGATTAATAGAGAACAAGGTGGTTAAGCAATATGATTCTCTCCAAAGATTTTTTATCATGGAAATTTAGTTGTAACACCTTAAATCCGAAACATCCAAGATGTCACATTGGGTCACCGAAGCAACTGCCCAATATTTTCAAATTGTAATTTAACCAAATCAATTAAAACATTCATGTAATAAAACATCCGAGAAAAACAATCATAAAACGAGTATAAAATAGTTTACAAAATATAGAGCTCCGAGTATAAATCATTGCAGCAAAATAATAATGATAATAAAAGTATAGACCCAAAAATATGGTAAGCACATATGAATATATAAGCTCAACTAAAGAACTAAGATATTGCTCAGCCGTAAATGCTGAGTTATGGGCAATCCTTGATGGACTTCGACATGCCTGGAATCTTGTATTTCGGAAGCTGGAGCTTGAATCTGACTGCATTGAAGCTATTTGGGGAATTGAGAGTGTTCACTCGGAACATGTGGGCATGTGCTCATAATTGTGATTAAGGAGATGATGCAGCGTGATTGAGAGGTCTCTTTACGGCATGTAAACCGAGCTTTCAACATGGTTGCGGATAAACTAACTACAACGATGCGAGGTCAGCCGATTGGGATTTGATTTTCGTGCACCCACCTTCTCATGTCCAGGAGCTGGTGCAACAGGATTTACAATTTTTCTTAGTTTAGTCTAAGTTGATTTATGACCTTTATTAGCAGAAAAAAACTAAGATATTGTACTACTGAGTCACTGACCATATTTAGAAATTGAACGCACGATCAAAAGCTTTTTATACAAGTATTTTTACCACTCCACCTCTAATCATTTAATTAATTTAAATTTTAGAAATATTATTTTTGACATATTTTTTTAAATTTTTTTAATGTACCTATAGTTGTTATCAATAAAGTCGTTGACTGAATTGATCCACGAGTTAACTAGACACGAATTTTATTAAAAAAAAAAAAAATATTTCCTTTAACGAATAACTAATATTATTACAAGAGTATTTTTTCATATTTATATATAATATTTAACTAAAATAATTAAAAAGCAATAAATAGGAATTAAACTCAAGAGCAATGACTTTTGTATAGAAATATTTTATCACTTCACATATAATCATTTATTAAATAATATTTTAAAATATAATATTTCATAAATAATTTTTAATATATAAAGTATGTAATGAAGGTAAAATAAAAAAATAATAGTAGACTTAGTATTACATATGTATTTAAATATACTTAAATATATGATAAAAATTGATTATTTTTAATTATATTATAATTTTTTTCAACAACATGAGGAGCAACATATGAAAATTTTTTATATAAAAAATTAAATTACATAATTACCCTTTTCCCAAAAACAATAAATTTAATATTTTAGTCTTTTCTTAAGGAGCCAATGTTTAATGAACTTGATGACACCAACTGTATTTATATGATGATGATGGTGGTGATGATGAAGAAGAACAAGAATTATAGGTTTTTATTTTAATCTTTTCGTAAGTTGGTGTTCGGTTAATTTAATTTGAAAGTGATTAATTAAATAAAATTTGTAATGATGTACATAAATGTGTGTAGGTAAACCCAATATGAATCAAGAAACATGATCAACAATCTCTAGAGTATGTGGTTAAATCTCTCGGTTGACATCTTTTTTTCCCTTAGATTATGAGTTGAAAACTCAGTAAGAGTAAATTTCTTCTTCACCTTCTTAGGTAAAAATTATTAAAAAAATAAAGACTCAAATTGTATACAAAATACTAATGGGGTAAAAGAAAGAACAATATAAAAAGTTAAAATAACAGATAAAAATATATAAAAAAAAATCGGTCAAGGTAGTTAAGCTCTGCTAATAATCGAACTGTTCATTTGTAAACCTCTGGCTCTAGCTAATCCTATGTATCGTATAAACTTTATACATATAGTTTTTTAGATTTGATACTGTCAAGTCTTAAATTTTATTTAAAATTATTAAATTTGTTATTTTCTTATAAGGAATGAGATACTACTATGTGCCTCGTTAAAAAAAAATTTAAGGCTAAATAAAAGAAAAAAAAGTGCACATAATAATATTTATAGAAAGATAACGAGCTAAGCTCGACTAAAAGACATTAACAAACAAATCACATTACATTTCAATACCCCTATCATGTTGCAATAAATCAAGAACTTCTCCAGGAGGGTCTGCAAACAGTTGTTCCCCCAGGGGACTTCCAAGCATCAGCGCCGCGAGACGATCAGCTATCATGTTGGACTCTCGGCAAATCCGATAAATCTGTACATCCCATTGTCTAGCCAACAACTCACGTATGTTGGACACCAAAGTACAATCCGCTAAAGTCTTCGACTTCCCATGAAAGATATTCGCTACCATTGAATTATCTGTTTCGATACCGATCTTAGGCAATCCAAGCCTCCAAGAGTGGGTAAGCGCATCATGCACAACCCATAATTCTGACATAAAAACCAAGCACACACTGAGGCTACGAGCGAAACCAAAGATCCACTCACCTTGTGCACCCTGAATAACACCACCCACAGCAGCCATGTCTCGACCACCCCCAACAGCACCATCCACATTCGTCTTTACCCAATCAACCTATGGCGCTTGCTATCCATCCTCCGCCGAAATTATCATGCCTGTAACCCGATTGCCTCCCACGCTAGCTACTACATCTTCCTTAAGCCGCAAAGTCGCGACTAGGATATCACCTTGTACGATATGCTCAGCATCGAAGACAACCTTGCAGCGATGTTTCCATAGCATCCAACACACGATGGAAAAGAGAACCCCCAATCCTTTTTAATAAGAGAAAACCCCCAGATTATGCAAATTTTTAACCACTCAGTTCTCAAATGGTTCATTTCAAAACTCAATGTATTTTGACGGTTTAATAAGTCTCATCAAAATGTGTTTAGCTTTGATGCAATTCCGCATGACATGGTCAAGAGTCTCATATGCAACATTACAAATGAAACAACGCTTCGTTATCACAATATGTAGACGAAAGCGCTCAACATTCGTCAAAAGGTGATCATGCAAGAAAAGCCGTAAGAATGTACGAATCCACGGAAGCACTGGAAATTTCTAAACAAATTTTTATATCCCCCACTCGCAGACACATGATGAGCCCCTAAAGCATTGTATGCGGAATTGGTCAAAAAAATTCGACTCGTCTCCCATCTCCATTCGGGAGTATTGCTGCCAAAAGCAGCCCTAGAAGGGCATGTAGCTGTAATTTTGAGGACCTAATCATCAGGTAAGCATGCGGATAGCTTTTTCCAATCCCAATTTCTCGATGCCGAGATCATTGCTGCAATTATTTCTCATAGGATCCCTATGGTTTACAACCTCACAAGGTTTACCCAATAATTATTGAGTCATTAGCCAATTATTTCACATACGGAGTTAAAATCTCAGTTTCTTAGTTTTAGTATTCATTTTACACCTTAAGAGGCCCCAAGGGCCTTTTGCCTCGAATTATAGAACCCTCGAACATAAAGCCAAATTTCTTGGGTAGATTGCCCAATTAGTACTGATACTCCTATGTGGGTATCGGTACCCCCTCTAGGAACCAATACTCACTAATAAGTACTAATACTCATTTTAGATTCGAAAAAATTGAACTCATAAGCTGTACTGATACGCTCCGTTCCGTACCTGTACGCACCATCGGTACCAAGATCACCCCATACCGATCCACTCTGTATCGGTACTTTTCATACGCGTACCGGTACGCTAAGCCTCTTTTAGGAAATGTAACAGTGCGTACCGATACGCCCCTTGCGTACCGGTACGCGATAGCATTACTGGAATTCTTCACTTGCAAGGGTACCGATACATGGGGAGGCATACCGGTACACCCCTCACAACCTTTCCCCTAATTTCACTAAGGCATACCGATACGCTAAGTCCAGTATCGGTACGCGAGCCTGATTTTTGAACTCTGGGTGCGGGTTTCACTTGAAAACCCTACTTAACCCCCATGGTTAGACCCCAAATTGTTCCCACAAGTTATGGTGATAGTTTTGGATGGATTACAACCAATTTCAAGCCATTACAACAAAAATTCTAAGATTTGCCATTAACAACCCCTCAAGCTACTCTTAGGCCAAAAACACCAAATCATGCTTCAAAGCTTAATTTTATGATTTCCAGGAAACTATGAGAGTTAGTGGTGTACTAACCTTAGCTTAGCTGACAACATAAAGCCTTCTTCCAAAGCTTCAAGCTTTCCTCCCTTCTTGAGCCTTGGATGAGCTCCCAACCTCTTTCACTACATGAGGGGATTACAAAACACATTACAATGTTATTGGAGGATAAAAGGTACCAAAAACATAATATAAACTAAAGATCAGAGCTCCCCAAACTCTAATCCCTTCAACCCTCTCAACCTTCCAACAACCCTTTCTTTCTCCAAACCATACAAAGCTTACCTTAAAATGTAGATCCTTACAAGCTGGTAAGACTTCTCTCAACAAGCCAAACGTGATTCACAACACAAGCACTCAAAATCCTACCTTTAATGGTGGTGGTTTGGATGATAGATGAGATGTAAAAAGGAAGATGAAACATAAAGGATGGGTGATCTCACCACTCTGCCTAATGCAAAAAAATAAGCATTTTCCCTCCCATTCTTCAAATTAGCCATTTACCCTATTACCCTTCTACTCCCCATCTCTACCCAATCTAACAACCACAAGAGCCCAACATACAAACTAGCCCAAAAGGCTCCTAAAAGCCCAAAACACGATCCAAAATCGAGGCCCATGCCTCGATCAAACCTGACCCTCAGATCCTGGTCATTACATACCGTACGAACACTAAAAACTATAAAAATAACCATAGAGACATGCTATAAGACAAAGAAATGACATAAAAGTAAAGAAAATGTACCACAGAGACAGAAAAAAAAACATATCAAGATGTGTGAAAAAACAAAATAAATAGAATCAAATAGAAAAAACAATAGAAAATATGAATTACTTCTAGAGAAGTAATATTTGTAATTAATATTAAATAAAGAAGTAAAATATTGACAAAACTTGAATGATAAGTTTTAAACCAATTCACTTCTAGAGATGTTTTTTTAAGTGAACATGAAGTAGGGTGTGGTGTATATTATTCATATTGTATATGGAGTGATTATAGTACTTGTTTGTTTCAACCTAAACTATTTTTTGTTAGAAAATTGTGAATTTTTTTAACTTATTGAAAAGAATTATTCTTGCATCTTTTATTTGCATTTTAAAAGTTGAAAAAAATTAAAGTAACAAACAAAATTCAATAAAGGGTAGGTCATTTTTAGTTTGGGACAAAGTATCAAAACTTATAAAATAAGTATCAATACTTGTAAAAAAACTCAAAACCCTTAAATTCTAAATAATAAACCCTAAACCTTAAAAATACACGTTATCACAAATTACCTAAACTTTAACCCTAAATCTAATTTTTTTAGTGCATAGGCATAAATAGAAGCATCAAAAGATGGAAAAATATTTATATTAAGTATGTCAACTATGAAACGATGGGGATTTGAAAATATTTACCCTTATTCCTCTCCAATTTTATCTCATATGTTATTTTGCTAAAAGAATATAAAAGATTTTAAATGAACTTAGATTTATCAATATCAAATTTAATTAGAATAATGAGAATAAACTATGAGTTCGGGTGGTGAAAGCAAACTATGGTTGGCATGAAGGGATTTCAAATTGTATTCGCCGTTCGTCGTCATCTCGTTTATGGCAAGGTTTAGCTCATGTTTGACAAGATATCTGTTACAGTCTTTGCTGTGTGCTGAGGGACGCCTAGATAGTTGAGTCATCCTTTGTTGTTGGGATTGGATACCCTAAGTGTGTTGCAACACCTTAAAGATTCCTGAATGTTGGATCCCGATGCTATATGAATGCGGGCCTTATTCGAAGATGCTTGATGAAATATCTTGAGCATGGATGTGGGATCCTGATGCTATGTGGACGCAGGTCTCATCCCTCTTGAGTATAAGATCTCAATGTTATGTGGACGCGGGCCTTACTCATAGTGTAAAATCCCGATGCTATGTAGACGCGGGCCTCACTCAAGTGTAGGATTCTGATGTTTTGTGGACGCGGACATCACTTAGTTGTTGTCGGTGTTATCTGCGTGATGCTAGAAAAATGTATGAGGTTCTAGTATGAGTTGTGTGCGTAATCATACATTCATAATGCCATGTGTTTAGGCGGTTATGGTAGCGCCATTACTATATTGCCATGATATCATTCCTATTGTATTGCTTTATTTATGATTTGCATAAAGCATGGTTGAGTGGCGGTGTATCCATTGAGCTTGTTAGCTCATCATTTAGAATCGTTGTTTTAGTTCGCAGGTTAGTAGGTTATTGTGAAGCGTGAAGGAGCACCATCAAGGTTTGGATTTCAGCATCGACTCTAGTGGTTGAGTACAAATACTAGATTTAATGGTCCATGTATCTCTTAGGACCCTATATGTATTTTGTAACTCTTATTTTGTATTAATTCGGTCAAAGTCGAATGTTTTAATATTTGTAAATGGAGCTCCGTGAATACTATTTTAAATATTTGGATTTAACTATGTTTTCAATGTATGAACTTATGTTTTTATTGGACTTATATATGATGGGCTTGAAAAAGGAAAAATTTTAACAATATGGATTTTGGGCTTAGGGCCCAAATATGGCATCCAGGTCAAGGGTGTTATATTTAGTGGTATAAGAGCTTAGGTTTAGTCGGTTCTAGGACGTCTCCGAGGGAGTCTAGAAGAATGTATAAGTGTCTAGCGAATACATGCTCATGAGTTGAAGTCGTACTTATTTTAATGCTGAAATTCGATGGTGTGACCTTGTTTGTTGTTGTGCATAATAGAACCATGCCAAGGAGGGCAAGGATTGATGAGGAAAGTTTGGGCTCGAGAGAAGGGATTTACGACGAGGAATATGTGTCTGGCACCAAGGATATGTCGGAGGACACAATTGGTTAGGGGGCCAACTATTTCTCACATCTGAACCGGGCATTGCACCAAATTGTTAGAGCAATTTTGAGGGCATCTGCTACCCCTCGTGAGGTAACTGTTAAAAGGGTGAGAAAGCAAGGCATTACAAATTTTCATGGATCGGGGCATGATAACCCGTACAGGTGGAACAGTGGTTGCAAGATACATGGTGGATTATGAGGCAGATGAGGTTGAGGTCAGAAGACAAGTTGTCATGTATCTTGTCCTTGCTGAAGGGCAATGCTAGGGAATAGTGAGAAATAGTAGAGCTTGGGTGGCACCCCAATCGACCATCTTGGGATGATTTTCTCGAGGAGTTCGAGAAGAAGTACGTGTGCGAGGCCTACATCGATACCTTAAGAGATTGATTCAGTCATCTGGTGTAAGAGAATCGGTCAATTTTCAAATATGAGCAAGAGTTTCTCTAGTTGAGTATATATGCTCATGAATTAGTTGTCACCGAAAAGATGAGGTGTAAGAGGTTTTGAAGGGCTTGAGGAAGGAAATTCAGACTTACCTAACTGCTGCACCACCGAAGGTGTTCTCGGAGTTGACTTCGAGTGCCAAGTCTCTTGAGTAAGTGCAAGGCTTAACATATGGCCCGTCTGGTGAGCAAGAGAGTTTGGGTGGAAGGATCCAGAACCCCTCAAACAACAACTCGCAGGCCTTCTCAAGGAGGAGCAAAAATAGGTGGAATCATAATAGATGAGCGTGAATCAAATTTCAAGGTTAGACCAAAGATTTGAGTTAGTTGGTCGTAGAAGGCCATCTTCTTCTTCATCCATGATAAGCCCGGAGGGTTCACAGATGAGTGTGGCGCACCAGTTTGCAATCAATATGGACGCAAACACAGGGGCAAGTATTGGGGAGCAATGAGGGTTCGCTACCAGTGTGGGTCGCCGGATCACTTCGTGAAGAATTATCCAGTAGCGATTGGGACTTCTCCAGATCAGGTTTAGAGGACTGCATATCTAGACCCAGAGAGGTCGAGGTCTTGCTCGTGGAGGAGCAAGCCATGTATCGGGAGGTATATTCTAGTCTACTACGAGAGCACCAGCTAGGCAGTATGTAGTCAAGGTTTAGGAAGATTGCGCAGCCACATATGTTATCTCATGTACGTTCACCTTGTTTCCAGTTCTTATTATTGCTCTTGTAGATTTGGGGTCTACCCACTCCTACATTCGTAGTGGGATATCTCAGCAGTGGGGTATTCCTGCCGAGAATCTAGAGGTAGAAGTCCGTGTGACTAGTCCCTTGAGATATGATGTGTTAGTGGATAAGGTGTATCAAAGATTCCCGATCGAGGTTCGGGGTCCTTGTTTCCAATAGATTTAATGATCTTATCGTTTCAAGAGTTTGATGCCAACTTGGGGATGGGTTGGCTTTTGAGCATGCTGCTAGTTTGGGATGTAGAACAAAGAGTTTGAAGCTTCGTGTTGGGATTGTTCCAAGCTGATTGTGCGAGGTTGGAGGAATCCGTGTCTATCTAGTGTGGTGTCGGTCTTGTCAGCTCAGAGGTTTTTGCAACAAGGTTGTGAAGCCTTTTGGCCCATATGGTGGATGCAAGGGTTGAGGGTCAAATGCTTGAACATCTTCGGACTGTTAGTGAGTTCATCGATATATTTTTGGAAGAGTTACCTAGGCTACCCCCGACCGTGAATTAGAGTTTTGGGTTGATGTGATGTCGGGTATGGTACCGTGTTTATCATACCGTATCGGATGACACCCACAGAAATGAAAGAGTTGAAGAAGTAAATCCAAGAATTACTAGAGAGAGGTTTTATCCGACCGAATGTCTCACCTTGGGGAGCACCGGTCCTATTCATCAAAAAACAGATGGGTTTATGATAATGTGGATTGATTATCGGTAGCTTAATAAGGTAACAATAAAGAATCGTTATCCCTTTTCGATGATTGATGATTTGTTCGACCAATTGAAAGATGCCCGTGTGTTTTCTAAGATAGACTTGAGGTCAGGGTACTATCAGTTGAAAGTAGTGAATGAGGATGTCCAAAAACCAATTTTAAGACACGGTATGGACACTATAAGTTCTTGGTCAACGCACAGGCAGCTTTCATGAACCTAATGAATCGGATCTTCCAATCGTACCTAGATCAGTTTGTTGTGGTCTTTATTGATGACATCTTGGTGTATTCGCGTTCAAAAAAGGAGTACAACTACCATATGCGTGTAGTTTTACAGACCCTCAGAGATAGATGTCTTTTTGCCAAGTTTAGTAAGTACAAATTTTGGCTTTCGGAAGTGGCATTTCTTGGTCACATTGCTGCTGCGGACGGGATCCGTGGACCCTCAAAAGATCCAGGCTATAGTGGAGTAGAGACATCCACGAAATGTTTTAAAAGTCTGTAGTTTTCTAGAACTTGTCGGGTATTATAGGCGGTTTGTTAAAGGTTTCTCTATTATCTCCGCACCGTTGACCAAGCTGTTGCAAAAAGGGGTCCATTTTAAATGGGATGAGAAAAGACAACAAAGTTTTGAGCAACTAAAAGCTTATCTCACTGAGTCTCGGTTTTAACCCAACCCGAGCCTAGAAAAGAGTATGTTGTGTTTAGTGACTCATCTTTGAATGGGCTTGGTTGCGTCTTTATGCAAGAAGGAAATGTGGTTGCTTACGCTTCGAGGCAGCTTAAACCGCACGAACATAATTACCCTACCCACGTTTTGGACTTTGCTACAGGCATCTTTGCATTAAAGATTTGGAAGCACTATCTCTACGGGGAGAAGTGTTATATTTATACGGATCATAAAAGCTTGAAATATATGCTTACAAAAAAAGAGTTGAATCTGAGGCAACGACGGTGGATTGAATTGTTGAAGGACTATGATTGTATCATAGAATATCACCCGGTAAGGCGAATGTTGTGGCTGATGCCCTAAGTAAGAAATTTATGTCGGACTTAAAAGTTATGTTTGCCCGATTAAGGATGACCGAGGATATAGGCCTTTTAGCTGAGCTTCGGATTGAACCTATATTGGTACAAAAGATAAAGAGGACTCAAGCTTTGGATGAAGAATTAGTAGCACAGATCGAAGCGGTTCAAAAAGGTGAAGCTTCGGACTTTGAGGTACGAGGGAGGGGTACTGTGTTCGGCCTTAGAGGATTTGAGAGACCGTATCTTCACCGTAGTCTTTTCACGGGAAACAATAAAAGCAATAAAATGTATCAAGATCTTCGTCATTTTTATTGGTGGCCAAGTATGAAAAGAGATGTCTCTAAATTCGGGACAAGGTGCTTAGCTTGTCAGCAAGTGAAAGTGAAACAACAGGTTCCATCAGGGTTGCTCCATCCTATTTAGATTCCACAATAGAAGTAGGATCGGATCACCATGGATTTTATCACCGGGTTACAGATGACCCAAAAGAAGTATGATGCCATTTGGGTTATTATGGATCATTTGACCAAGTCTGCTCATTTCTTGCAAGTACGTATGGATTTTACTTTGGAAATGTTGGCTCAACTGTACATAAAAAGTTAGTAAGGCTGCATGGTGTGCCATCATCAATCATTTCAGATAGAAACCCACATTTCACATCTAGGTTATGGAATAAGATCCATAATGCCTTGGACACCAAGTTGCATTTTTACAGCTTTTCACCCTCAGACCGATGGTCAGTCTGAGCATGTCATCCAGATTCTTGAGGATATGCTCTAGTGTTGCATTGTGGACTTTGTAAAGAATTGGGAGGACTAGTTACCCCTTATAGAGTTTGCTTACAACAACAATTACCAATCGAGCATAAAGATGGCCCTTTTGAGGCGTTGTACGGGCTCAAATATAGGACACCCTTGTGTTGGACCGAGCTCAATGAGAGGAGAATAGTAGGATCTGACCTGGTTAGTCAAACCAAGGAAAAAGTTCAGATCATCAGGGAAAGGTAACAAAGCAGCCTTTGACCGTTAGAAGGACTACGCAGATCGAAAACGTAAGTATATTGAGTATGATGTTGGTGAAAAATTATTTCTCAATGTATCTCCATGGAAAGAAATCATTCATTTTGGACGTAAAGAGAAGTTAAGCCCAAGGTACATCGGGCCTTATGAAATTCTTGAGAGAGTGGGACTAGTGGCTTATCAGTTAGCCTTGCCACCAGAGTTGGCTCATATCTACGATATTTTTCATGTGTCTATGTTGAGGCGTTATCGTTTCGATCCTTCGCATGTTGTCCTACTTGAAAAAAATAAGGTAAATGCCGACTTGACGTATGAGGAAGTTCCGGTTAAGGTCCTTAACACAGGAGTTAAAGAGCTTCGCAACAAATGCATACCTTTGGTGAAAATGTTATGGAGGAACCATGGTGTTGAAGAGGCAACGTGGGAAGTCAAGGACGACATGAGGGTTCTCTACCCGTATTTATTTCCATCAGGTAAATTTTGAGAACAAAATTTCTTTAAGGAAGAGAGAGTTGTAACGACCCAGATTTTGGGATCCGAGGGTCAGGTTTGATCGAGGCATAGGTCTCGATTTTGGATCGTGTTTTTGGGCTTTTATGAGCCTTTTTGGGCTAGCTTGTGTGTTGGGCTCTTATGGTTGTTGGATTGGGTGGAGATAGGGAGTAGAAGGGTAATAGGGTAAATGGCTAATTTAAAGAGTGGGGGGAAAATGCTTATTTTTCTGCATTAGGCAAAGTGGTGAGATCATCATTTTTATGTTTCATCTTCCTTTTTCCATCTCATCTCTCATCCAAACCACCACCATCAAAGGTAGGATTTTGAGTACTTGTGTTGTGAATCACGTTTGGCTTGTTGAGAGAAGTTTTACCAGCTTGTAAGGATTTACATTTCAATGTAAGCTTTGTATGGTTTGGAGAAAGAAAGGGTTTTGGAGGGTTGAGAGGGTTGGACGAGATTGGAGTTTAGAGAGCTCTTATATTTAGTTTAGATTGTGTTTTTGGACATTTTTATCCTCCAGCAACGTTGTAATGTGTTTTGTAATCCCTCATGTAGTGAAAGAGGTTGGGAGCTCATCCAAGGCTCAAGAAGGGGGAAAGCTTAAAGCTTTGGAAGAAGACTTTGTGTTGTCAGCTAAGCTAAGGTTAGTACACCACTAACTCTCATAGTTTCCTGGAAATCATAAAATTAAGCTTTGAAGCATGATTTGATGTTTTTGGCCCAAGAGTAGCTTGAGGGGTTGTTAATGGCAAATCTTAGAAATTTTTGTTGTAATGGCTTGAAATTGGTTGTAATCCACCCAAAACTATCACCATAACTTGAGGGAAACGATTTGGGGTCTAACCATGGGGGTTAAGTAGGGTTTCTAGGTAAAACCCGCACCTAGAGTTTGAAAATTGGGCTCGCGTATCGGTACTAGGCTTAGCGTATCGAACGCCTTAATAAAATAGGGAAAAGGTTGTAATGGGTGTACTAGTATGCCTCCCCGTGTATCGGTACCCCTTGCAAGTGAAGAAATTCGAGAACGCTTATATCGATACCGGCACGCAGGCGGCGTCAAGACGCGACCGTTGTTACCTTTGCACGGGAGAGGCTTAGCATACCGGTACGCGTATAGGGAGTATTGGTACAGAGGTGGATCGGTACGGGGCGATCTTGGTACCGATGGTGCGTACCAGTATGGAACGGAGCGTATCGGTACGACTTATGAGTTTAGTTTTTCAAATCTAAAATGAGTATCGGTACTCATTTGTGAGTATCGGTACCAAGAGGGGTGTACCGATACCCATATAGGAGTATCAGTACTCACTGGGCATTCTGCCCAAGAAATTTGGCATTACGTTTGGGGGTTCTATAATTTGAGGCAAAGGGCCCTAAGAGGCCTCTTAAAGTGTAAAATGAATACTAAAAGATTTTAACTCCGTATGTGAAATAATTGGCTAATGACTCGGTAATTATTGGGTAAACCTTGTGAGGTAGTAACCCATAGGGATCCTAGGTGGATCAATCGAGGTTGTGTGGTAAATAGGGTCCTTGTTGTGTGCTAATGGATGCCTTGATAGTGAGTCATCCCTTGTTGTTAGGATTGGATACCCTAAGTGTATTGCAACACCTTAAAGATTCTCGAATGTTGGATCCCGGTACTATGTGGACGTGGGCCTCATTCTAAGATGCTTGATTAAAGATCTCGAGCATGGATGTGGGATCTCAATGCTATGTAGAAACGAGCCTCATCCCCCTTGAGTATAGGATCCTGATGCTATGTGGACGCGAGCCTTACTCGTAGTGTAGGATCCCGATGCTATGTGGATGCGGGCCTTACTCGTAGTGTAAGATCCCGATGCTATGTGGACGCGGACCTCACTTAGTTGTTGTCGATGTTATCTACGTGATGCTAGGAAAATGTATGAGGTTCTAGTATAAGTTGTGTGCGTAATCATGCATTCATAATGCCATGTGTTTAGGCGGTTATGGTAGTACCGTTGCTATATTGCCATGATATCATTCCTGTTGCATTGCTTTATTTATGATTTGCATGAAGCATGGTTGAGTGGCGGTATATCCACTGAGCTTGTTAGCTCAGCATTCGAAATCGTTGTTTCCGTTCACAGGTTAGTAGGTCATTGTGAAGCGTGAAAGAGTGCCATCAAGGTTTGGATTTTAGCATCGACTCTAGTGGTTGAGTACAAATACTAGATGTAATGGGTATGTATCTCGTAGGACCCTATATGTATTTTGTAACTCTTATTTTGTATTAATTCGGTCAAAGTCAAATGTTTTAATATTTGTAAATGGAGCTCCGTGAATACTGTTTTAAATATTTGGATTTAACTATGTTTTCAATGTATGGACTTATGTTTTTATTGGACTTATATATGATGGGCTTGAAAAAGAAAAAAAATTAACAATATGGATTTTGGGCTTAGGGCCCAAATGTGGCATTCGGGTCAAGGGTGTTACACGGTGACCTTTATGGCGCTTGTTTTTTATTCGTGTTTGTCGATGGTCACGTAGAATTTGATCCCTTTTGAGTTGTTTGCTAATGTAATCTATAGCGTATCATCATTTTTGGGAATAGATGTGAAAGGTAGTTGTCGATTTTGGGATTTCATCTAGTTCATGTTTTGACAACTCCTCAGGGACCTTTCCTATAATAGACCGTAGGGATTTTATTTAGTGCAAAGAAGAAGTGTCTGATATGACCGGTGCAACACTTATCTTTTCTTTTTAGATTTTCTATTTTTTATTGTTTGTTTGGATGTTAAAACATGTATTTGGTTATACTTTTGTTTATCAATAAATCTGTCTGGTTGATGTATAAAAAATATTAGTGATAAGCATACTTGATTTTGTTTTGGTAAAATTTTTATAAAAAATATACAAACTTATATTTTCTAATAGTTTTAAAGTGATTATTAGGTGATATATGTTCATAATTTTTCTTAATCCGTTGGTAACATACCTTGCATACATGACTTCTTGAACCCAATCTCCCATAATAAAAATCATCTTTTTCATTGGAATAAATTGTTGGGTTCAATAAATTAACCTGATTGATAATAGAAAAATTCTACAACGTTCGACGAACACCGTTGAATACCCCTAACGCTGAACATTGTTGAACACTATTAAATTGATTACTAAAGATTAAAAATCTCAATGACTCAACATATAATTATAAATTATTTAAAATAAAATTTCAATTAAATTATTTTTTATATATATTATATTTTTTATTTTTTTAAATAATTGGATCAAATACCAACTTTAATAAATTTAAAAAAAAAAAACCTAAACCCTTATTACGTAGTATACTTAAAAAACTTAATTTTCAAAAGTGTTTGAAGCTCAAACTTGTAATATACACAAAACCCTTATTACGTAGTCGATTAATAACATTAAGCATTACAGAATCTCCATCAAAGTTTTCGGTTCATATAATCTTCCTAAAAAAAGATAGAACCTTTAATTACTATATGAAATTAAACAGAACATTAAAAAAAAAAAACAACTACAAAAAATATACATATCAGCATATTTTTGAACCTTTCTGCGGCCGAAAAAAATGCATCTTTTTGCCACAAATCAAAATTGCTTGCAACTTTTTTTTTTCTTTTTCTTCACCGTTTCAATATCTTTAAATCCGAAATAAAATTATAAAAATACTATCAAGAGATTTGCAGAATGGGTGTTCCCCCCTTTCTTTCCTTTGATGTATTCTCTCTTCTTTTTGGTTTAAGATTAAAGATTTAGGGTTTAGAGTTAAAGGTTTAAGATTTTTTTATTTTTAAAATTGACTAAGGTTGGTATTTGATCTAATTATTTAAAAAAATTTAAAAATATTATATATAGAAAATAATTTAATTAAAATTTTATTTTAAATAATTTATAATTATATGTTGAGTCCTTAAAATTTTTAATTTTTATTAATCAATTTAATAGTGTTCAGTAATGTTCAGCATTAGTGGTGTTTAGCGGTATACGTTGAGCGTAGTAGACTCATCCTTGATAATAACATTTGTATTATATATTTATGTATTTATATAACATAAATTACATACATAATAATTTTTTACAAAAATTGATGGAAGAGTAACGACACATCATAAATTGGAATTGGGTTCTAAGTGGTGGACATAATATTGAAGCCCATACAAAAGCCCAAATTAAAGCCGAGAAAAACCCTAATTCCTGTAATTTTCTTTTATAAACTACTAAAGCGCTCTCCTCTTCAGAAATCTCAAGTTGCCGCCTCCAAAGGTATCTTCCCCCCCCCCCCCCCCATCCCCCCGGCTCAGTCTCTACCTATAAGGTATCTGATTCGATTGATTTTGATGGAGCTCATAGTATTTCCTTCAATTTTCTGATATCGAAAACAAAATCAAAATGCAATTTTCAAGTGTTTTGTTGCATCAGTTCATCCTCTTCTCTCTGTAGCAAAAATAAGTAATTGCTAAAGGAGAAATAACAGATGCAGATAGTGAAAAGGTTCGCTTACCAGCCCATTGCATTCTATTTCTTTGCCTTGGTGTCAAATGGACTTACTATATTTTGTTTTTACTTTTTAATGGCAAGGGATGAATATTTATCTTATCCTACACTCTGATGTACCCTGTAGATTCAATTTTTCGCTTATTCATATTCTGATGCCGTTTGCTTGTTTTAATTTAATTTTATTTTTCTGAACTGATTGTGGGGTTTTGAAAGTGAAGGCAGATGATGTAAGGTTCTTTTGCTTATATTCTGAAATATGAATGTGGACTAATAAACTCCGCTTATTATCTGATGCCTGACTCTTTTTCAACTAAATCGAAACCTTTTTTTCTGTAGCTTTTGAATTGTGGTTTTAAACCCTTCCCCTTCAATTGATATTGATTTTAAGGGTGTTTTCAATAATGAGAAGAAGCAGACGGGCGGTCTGAATCTGATGCCACGTTGTATGTCTGCATTTTTCCACTTGTGGAATTTCTTCTGAAGTGAAGGTTGTATTTTTTATTCCAAGATGATGAAGTCAGTTTAATTATTTCTGGACATTTGAAGTTTTTTTTTTTCATCATCATCAAATTAAAAAGCAGAAAATTACAGAAGCAAGGCCAAATTATAGGGAGGGTTAGACTGCCATCAAAGAAAGTGGATGAAAGAGACTATCGGACAGTGGAACTTAAACGTAAAATCGAAAGAGTCCATTTGCAGAAATTAGGGAAACTTTCAAGTTTAGGACTGTAACGAAAACTTGATGCCCTTCCAAATAGCTTGGGCGAAGGTGCGAAAGGAGTGAAGAACGAGATGTGTTGAAAGCTCTCAAAACATTCTCCACACCTGTATAGAGGTGATTTGGGAACAAATCTCCCATTGAGATTTCCATTCGCACCAATGGCACTATAGCAATGGGGACAACATTGGTTTATAACAATGAAGGTTCTGTACAAAGGGGCTCATATTGTAGAGTTATTTTTGTTATAGACGTAAGAAGAAGAAAAAGCTTGCATTATTAACCTTAAACACAAGACTCTTACTTTAATAATCTGAGTATGTATATTCCTCGGAATTTATGTTGAGTTGTTCAATCATTTGTACTTACTGCAAATAATCTGATTTAGGGTTATCGAGTTTTGTTAACACTTAACATTTGAAATCAGAAGGGCGACATAAATTTGGTATTGCATTGACGTATTCTTGCATAATGTTTGGTCGCGACTTAAAACCCGTGACTAAGTTTACAAGTATCGGTTTGGTCTCAAACGGGGGTTTGCCCACCATTTTCTTCGTCCAAACGGTCGTTTACCTATAATTGAATTTTTTAGTTTCTGCCAACAGCCGTTTACTCACATTAATGACAAATAAAGCCTAAATTATCATTGGGTCATCGAAGCCTTGTCTCTAAGCAGATTGCTTCATTGTCAAGGGTGATGTGTTTTGTATATTGTAACTTTTATTTATGTGTGTCAAATATTGCTAGTTTTTATTTCTTCAATGCATGCTTATTATGTTCATTTCTTTTCTAAGAGTATTTTGTAATTGTGTCAATACATTATGCTACATTTGATTTTTTATGAATGGTATGAATTTTCGTGTTTTGTATTATCGTGATTGCTTTTGATATGAAAATAAAAATATTTTAAAATTCAAAGTTCACGATTTCATTATATTTAAAATAATGTAAAATTTTCATTTAACTCTAAACCATAAACCCTAAAATATGTAGGGCAAATACACGTCGTATCAAACGTGCCTTCTATAAAACACAACTGGCACGCTATTACTATTTACATTATGGGTAATCTTCACTTTGGTCCCTTTTTTAAATTTTGCTTTATTTTGGTCACCCAAATTTAAAAGAGACTATTCTTGCCACTTGCGTTTGAAAACGTTTATGTTTTGGTCACTGGACCATTAGTCTCTGTTATTTTTATTTTTGGTCTGTTTTGTTTTGGTCACCGATTTTATTTTATTTTTGTTCAAGTCACTTACATTATCGTTTTATTCTATTTTGATCACTGGGCCATTAATCCCCGTTAATTTGATGATGTGTCACATTAATAAAAATGGATAATTTTTAATTTAATCTATACACTTAAAATTTTATTTTTTTACTATCTTCAAATAAAAAATTCTATAATCTTTTTATCTCCCAAATTTTATCCCCTCCATCGATCGGGCATTTTGACTTTGGGTTCCACTGGAACCATGCAAACGCTTTGTTTGTCTTTAATTTTTTGAATGATTTTTTTTCGTTTTCTTCGATTTCTTAAAGGGGGTAGGGTTGTGCATTCAGTTAATTCGGTTAATCAACCAAACCGAGTTACCCAAAATCTATTAACCGATTTTTTTCTTTTAACTGTTAACCGAACCGAAATAAGTTTTTAACCGAACCGAAATAAGTTTTTAACCGAACCGGAAAAAAATTGGTTAATTCAATCGATTTTTGAATTAACCTAAATTTGTTATAAAATTTTGGATAAATTACACAATTAGTCACTAAACTATGCTAAAATGATCTTTTTAGTCATTGAACTTTCATTTTATGCTAATTTGATAAAATTTTAATGACAATTTTATAATATATCAAAAAATTTAATGATCATTTTATAATTTTTTAAAGTTTAATGACCAAAAATAAATATATGTAATATATATATTTAGTATATAATATTTTCAGTTAATTAACCGGTTTCGAACCGAATTAAGTGATAACCGAAGTTTGAAAAAAAACTCTTAACCATTAACCGATTTTACCTTAAATTAACCGACCGATTAATCGAAAAAATTCGATTCGATCGGTTAATTATGTTAAAATCGAATAATGTGCACCCCTAGAAATGAGCCATCGCATAAGCGAAGCGAGAATAGCCGAATTATTCTAACTGTCTTCTTTGGTTAGTTCTGTATCGGAGTTAACATCATGTGCGTTTTACTATTTTAGTAGACGTTTGTAGCTGACGGTAGCTAAGACTGTAACAAAGGTTGACGGCGATGGCATCAGTAAAAATGAAGGTTAAGGTTGGAAAGGAGAATTTTTTTAGGGTGTTTTGTTTGAACATGGTGAAAAATTAAAGTTTAAAAGTTTAATAATTAAATTAGAAATTACTCATTTTTATTAACGTGACACATCATCAAATTAACGGGATTAATGGCACGGTGACCAAAATAGAACAAAATGATAACATAAGTGGCTTAAACAAAAAAAATTAAAATCAGTGACCAAAATAAAACAAACCAAAAATAAAAGTAACAGAGACTAACGAGTCTAGTGATCAAAGCAAAAACTTTTTCAAACGTAGATGACAAGAATAGTTATTTTTAAATTTAAATGACCAAAATAAAATAAAATTTAAATAAAATGAACTACAGGTGAAAATTACCCTTACATTATAAATAAATGCTATTTCAATAATTAATATTTAAAGGGCAAAACTCCAAAAGACAAAAGGTCCACGACTCCACCAACTCATGTTTTTCGCCCAAATTTTCTTATACTCTTGGCATTGATTACGAAAACTAGAATGAAAACGTGAATTTAAAAAATATGGAAAATAATTTTAAAAAATTAAATTTAAGAATTTGGTATTTAGTATTTTTGTAAAAAAATATGTTAAAAGATAAAATATTTATTTTAAATATATTATTAAAAATGTTTTAAAAAATAAATATTAGATTTAAAAATTATTAAGGATTAAATTTCTCATTTTAAATTTAAACGAGATTTTCAACCTCAAAAAATATAATTTTTGAGTTTAAATTAATAATTACTTTTAAAAATATTTTTTATTAAAATTTAAATATTTTTTATTGATTATTACGTGAAAAAAAGTGATTTTGAAACGGTACCTTAATCTCGTATTTAGCACTGTCAAGAACACAAATGTCACGTACAGGAAAACGCAATGGTCAGAGACTCTTCGGACCCACACGACACGACCACACCCAAAACTCAACATAGTGTCGGTAGTTTGCAAGGTAACAGTTATGTATTTAGACCTTGTATTATGATTCAATTTTAAGATTTGGTCTTCATATTTTAAGTTTCTTATAAATTCATCCTCTTATTATGGTTAGCATTATGCTTTATGTTTTATGTCAACAATCTTTAAAACAAATGGTTAAAGTTTTCTGTTAATACTCTTTCCTTTTTTTAGATGGTAGATTCAAGACTCTTTAATTCATTTAAAATTATAATATTATAATTATTACAATAATTATTTTTTCAAAACAGTAGTTTTACACTTGCAGAAGGTTTCTATCTGTTTTTGAGGTTGATTATTACAATTCATATGCTGTCATTGTTGTGACACTTCACCTACTTTCTGCTCCTTCTCCATCTAATTAAATTCCCTTTTACCTGCCTCTATCCTAGCAAAAAAAAACAGGGATCTTTCAAAGCTTTTGTGGTTTGAGAGGCTTGAAAATGGACAATGATTCACCCACATCCCTCTCCATTGCAATCCATTCGCAGCAACAAACTACAACTCCTCTGAAGAAAGATAGCCCCTCCATAGCTGCTGGCTTCTTGGGTAAAAGTGGCTACAAATTCTGGGTTTTGACTGCGATTCTCTTACTTGCGTTTTGGTCCATGTTTACTGGCTCTGTTTCTCTCAAATGGTCTTCTGGCAATCT
Source organism: Hibiscus mutabilis (assembly GCA_019671005.1). Taxonomy (NCBI): domain Eukaryota; kingdom Viridiplantae; phylum Streptophyta; class Magnoliopsida; order Malvales; family Malvaceae; genus Hibiscus; species Hibiscus mutabilis. The sequence continues at coordinate 11,903,860 of CM033724.1, read as the reverse complement.
CAATACATTCTCCGACTTCTCTCTTCATGGAGATCTCGACGTCCTCGTAAGCAATCTCGTTCTTCTTTCCCTGATTTTGCTTGGTTTTTCGGGGTTTTTTTTTTAATATGGGTATTGGTTTAATAGGAATTGGAGGAAAGAGAGAAAGTGGTGAGGAAGATGTGGGATGTTTATACTCATAGCACAAGGGTTCGTTTGCCCAGGTTTTGGCTTGAAGCTTTTGAGGCTGCTTACGAGAGTTTATCAAGTGATGTTGCTGGTGTTCGAGATACTGCCATCTCTGAGATTGCTAAATTATCTATGCGATCCCTCAATCTTGATTCCCCCTCCGCTCAATCAAAGGTCAGTTTGTTTTCTCCTTGTATGAATCGAGCTTAGTTTTAGTCTAAAACTTCTTACAGGACTATTCAAGTTAGTGATTCTTGAGTCGAGTAAACTGAGTTCGAGCATCTTAATACTCTCCAGGAACTTGTAAAAATTAGTATTTTATCATATTACCATTTTATCTAAAGGAAAATGATTTGATGCATTAACTGTGGAAAACGAATCACAAGCCGTGCATTTTTAGAGTTTAGGGCTAGGGTTTAGAGTTTAAATTTTAAGGTTTGTTGTTAATTTTTAAAGTTTAGAGTTAGGGGTAGGTTTTAGAATTTAGGGTTTGATTTTTTTGAACATCTAGGGTTTGATTTTTAGTGTGTAGAGTTTAGTGCTTTAAAAATAACATGCGGCATCATTTGATGCCGGCTTGTGAAAAAACAAACTTCACTAGCAGGGCATCAAATATTAACCCATTTAAGCGGGCTTGAACCTTGAACTGAGCTTCAAACGGTAAATTTCAAATCAAACTCAAACAATACCATTCAAGTTTGACTCACCTCGATTGCAATCCCATTAGTCTTGAATCAAAAGAATTTTAGTGTAATGTGGTGAATGAGTATTAGGATTGCTAACTTCTCTGTAAAATTGTAATGTTTTATGTCTGCTTTCTTTTTTCTGTTTCCCTAGGAGTTCCCATGGGATTCAAGCAAACATTTCCCAGTAATTTAAGAAATCCTAGATTTGTCCAAATGCAATGGACATATTGCATTAATAGTTTAACATTCATTCCTTTTTTTCCCCAAACGGCTGCTTCAATCAATTCCTTTCTAAACTGTAATGCCTAAACATTTGAGGTCGGTTTGATTTCTTTATGTACAAAGTTGATTCAACATGCTTGATTTTCACTTTTAATGTACAAGTTTCTCTTGTGTGATGGTGATGTCCAGAGTGAAGGGGGAGAAAAGACTTCCAAAGAAGGTGATAAAAAGAAAGGGAATTTGCAGTCCTAATTTGGCGTTGCAAGATGCTTTCAACTTGTGAGCAATTACCAATTACCAGTACAAGTTTTGAGGCCTTCAAATGAAGTTCTTCTACTCTCATCTGAAACTGTAAAAAGAAGATGATGCTTACTCAAGTGTTTATGGACCTACCGGGGGAATAAAAATGGCCTCCTTTTCCTTTCTTGGATTTCCTCCCAACTTGAATTTGTACCGAGAATATAAATATTGTTTTATTGTACCAAAAAAGTAAAACAACCTTGTTGTTGCGACCTTCTGGTCAGGGGCTTACTTGGAAGCCCGTTTTCAGAATGAGGCTTCTTGTTTTAAATTAAAAAATGGTAAAAAATAGTCACTGTCGGTTATTTAGATAAGGTAGACCGGTTATCGTCAACCAGAAATGAGTTCGGGAGTTGGTTACGAGTGGGGAATAATTAACACCCCACTACGCCCAAAATTAGTACCTAAAAAGTTCACATTATTTTTATTAAGGAAAATGAAAATTCGATTTAATTTAATAATTAATTTCCAATATGTATGCACAACAGTTCAAATCTGTCTTGGTATTCAAGACATTCAAATGAGATGTCACCCGGAGACCGGGATGACACTCCCAATAGAAACATTGGAATAATGGGGCCTAAAACTATATGCGACAATTATTATGGATGAACAAATAAACAAAAAAGTGTAAAAAATAATAAAAATAAAATAATTTAAAGGAAATAAAAATAACAATATGAATAGTATAAATGTTAGATAATTAAATATATCCGAAAACTTCAAAACTTGCCTTGATATCCATGATACTCGGAGGAGATGACACCCGGATGGCCAAGATGATACTCCCAATAGAAATATCGGAACAATAGGGCAAAATACTATACATGATGTTTATATGAAAAATATAGCATATATAAATATAAATAAAAAACTTATGACATATAATGTGCTATATACATATTAATATTTAAATATATCATATATACATAAAATATTATACATATTATAAAAAACATTATATTATATATAAATATATACTGCAAGTTATATAAATATACATATAAATATATATTATATATTATGCAAGTATATTATACAAATATTAATATATCGTATATATGTTATACAAATATACATATAAATATATTATATACATATTACATAAATATATATATACATATTATATTAAAATATGTATGATATTTACATTATAACTACGTTTATATACATATTACATGTTAAATAAATAAACAAATACAAAAATATATAAAAAAAATTATCAAATATAATGAACATACATAAATAAAGGACTGAAACGAAATTTACAGAGAGTTTGGGGGACTAAAAAGGGAATTTTCCCTTTTGAAATTGATTAAATCCAATCTAGGGACGAGATTTCAAAACTTTCAAAACTCCCAAGGACTGCGGAGCGAATTTCCCATGCGAAAGACCCATATTGCAAATTAATTTGGGACAGAGGGACTTATGTTGTAATTTACCCACAGAAAAACGGATTAAATTAATTTTAGTGGCTCAATTGAAAAACCTTTAGAACTTCCAGGGACTGCATTCGTGATTCTCCCTTGCTGAAGGACCAGAAAAACAATTTCCCCCTTTATTATTTATGTGAGGATCCCTGAACCAGGGTCAGGTCATGCCCTGATAATGACCAAAACAACGTCATTTTGGGCCGAACACGCGCCAAAAAACGACGTCGTTTCAACACCATATATATTTGTTTTTACCCCCCCAAAAATCATTATAATCAGTTTTATAAAAAAACATTTTAAACTCTCTCAACTCGCCCCAGGCAAGCCTGGATACCGGCCGATCACCCGTCGTGGACCGTCGTCGTCCGGCGTCAGAGCGCTGCCACCGTTGATGGCCGGAGAAGTAAAAAAAACCTAAGGTATGTGTTTTTTTTTATCTTGATCTCGTATTTTTAGTTGGTTTTTCAAAATCTTTCTCTATACTCGTAGATCTAGGTTAATTCGAAAGCTTATTTTCAAAAAAAATTAAAAAAATAGAAAAAAAATGTTTTACCTTTTTCGGCCTTGATCAGAAATTTTTTGGGACTGTTACAACTCGAATGAAATTTTTTTGAACTTTTTTTTATTTCAAAACTCCTTCCCTTCCTCCTCAACATTACATGCAATGGTTTTTTATAACCCAATTTCTCTTACAAGTTGCATATTAAAAAATAAAAAATTCTGACTTGATTACATTTTTTTCAAACCTAATAAATTTTTCTTGCTTTTTGCAGGTCTGGTGGCCGTGGCAGTGCGGAGTTGCAGCCAGTCAGATAGGCGGTGGCGGCTGGTCATGGCAAGTGGTCGGCGGCTGCTGGTGGGTAGGACTATGGTTTTGATTATTAGGTTAAATTAGGGTTAGGGGTATTTTAGGTATATTAGGCAATTTGGGTTAAAGGGTATTTAAGTAAGTTATAAATTAGGGTTATTTAATTGGGTCTAGGATTTGGGCTTGGTTGGGTCTAGCCCGGACCAAATGGGTTACAACAGTTGCCTCTCTTTGCTCATTGTTGTGTAACAAGGATAGAACAAAGACAAAATAGTGACCATTTTAGTCCGGGTAGGCTGAGGGTTCTCCGTTGACCACCGCTCGCTCTCTTGATCTTCAATTGATTCGCTCGACCGTTTTTGGAGGCAAAATCTTCAAATTGGAGTGCTCTGCTGAGAAGATAAAATCTTGGAGTTGGGGAGTTCGAGGTCATAAGCTCTTCCTATATAGAACTTATCATTCTTCATTTATCCGAAGTGTTGGAGAATCTTCAGATTGCAAGTCCTTCCTATATAGAATTTTTTTTACCTTCTACTCTTGAAGTTGCAGGTTCTTCTTAAAGAATCTTCTGTGGGTGGAATCTTCTATTTGGGAGCCCGAATGCTGTCGACTAGAGAATTTTAAGATCATACCCCGATTTCTGATCGTCATAGGCATGGAAGGGTATCTTGCTACAACACTACTGGAAGGTTTTCACTACTTCCATAAAAGCTGAAGAATGGAAAACTGAAAAATCATACCCCGATTTCTAATCGCCATCGACATGAAATGGTATCTTGTTACAAGACGAAGATTTTTGCTACTTCCCTGAAAGCTAAAGTTTAAAAAATCTCTAGATGGTGCCCCGGTTTCTGACCGTCATAGGCACAAAAGAGTTACTTAACTTTGAGATTGCTATATGATTTTTGCTGCTTCCTTGAAAGCTGAAGACTGGAAAACTTTGAGAACATGCCCCGATTTCTGATCGTCATAGGCATGAAAATGACATCTCGCTGTGAGACTATTAGAAAATTTTCGATGCTCCCCTAAAAGCTAAATACTGGAAAATTGAAAGGATGCCCGTGTTCTGACCGTCTTGACATCAAAGTGTAACTTGCTTTGAGACTACCATACAATTTTCACCGCTTCCTTAAAAGCTGAATACTGAAATTTTTTAAATCATACCCTAATTTCTGATCGTCATAGGCATGAAAATGGTATCTCGTTACCAGGCTACCGAAAGGTTTTTGCTGCTTCCCTGAAAGCTGAAGACTAGAAAACCTTGAAGGATGACTCAATTTCTTTGTTGAGGGGCTGCTTCTTCAACCGCGAAGCGAAAAAAATCTGATTTCCTTCTAATCTCTGTGCACCTGTTAAGAAAACAAACAAGATGCTTGAATGGTATGAGTTAGCATGCTCTTAACCCCTAGGATGTTTATCTATATGATGCACGAATAATGATATCTCGTTATCATTTTATACCTCCACTTTGCGCCTGCGATCTTGATTTTCATTGATTGCTTCTTCTTCTCCTTCTCTTTCGGGGTGGTGATACTCCATCTCACATACGAGTTCAATCACTTAACCTTCCCCTATTTTCTTTTGGCTTCTTCTTCTCTTTTTCTTCTTTTTTATTATTTTTTCTTTTTTCTTTTTCTTTTTTTTGTGTGAGAGCCTGCTTTAGAGCGTCTTCTCCATTTTTAGACTTATGAATTCTTGATCAAACGACATTTTGGCGCCTGCAATCTCTTTTCGAATGAGCCTTTATCAAAGTCAGTTCTTCTATGGTCTACCAGCACTTTTAAGGCAATGTCATAGTAATGCTAGGAAATCTTTTGCTTTTCATGAATCTATGTCAAATTACTTGCAGGATGCTCATAAAAATAATTAAAGGGTGAACAGATTTATTTTATTAGTAGTTCAAAAGGTTATGACAATAATAGAGGAAAGTAAAATGCAGGGTCCTAAACATTTACTATATGAATGATACGCAAATCTGTAGACCAAAATATAATCTCTTTGCCTGAAGTTTTTCTTTGAAACATCTGAATTCTCTAAAAGGGTTCGTTCACCGGATGCTCAATTTCAAAATTTGTTCGAGCTGCCCTTTACTGGTTTTCAACTCAAACCCTCAATTTGGTCACAAGATGTCCTTTCGGGTTTTCACCTTGAGCCTCCCTTTATTTTTTTTATTTTTTTCTCATTTTCTAAGCGTAGTATTTCTTGACAGAATCCGAGTTTACTGGATTGCTCAGCGTCTTCCCGTCTATCTTTTCCAAGATCAACGCTCCTCTAGAGAATGCCTTTTTTATGATATATGGTCATTCCCAATTCAACATCCACTTCTCACGGGTGTCTTTCTATATTGGTAAGATTTTTTTCAGCACTAGATCCCCCTCTCAGAATTCTCTCAGGCGAACTTTCTTGTCATACGCCCTTGTCATCCGTTTTTGATACATTTGTCCATGGCAGATGGCTTTCAACCTCTTCTCTTCAATAAGGTTCAACTGATCAAACCTAGCTTGTATCCACTTGGCTTCGTCTAATTTTACTTCATTCAAAATTAAAGAGACGGGATTTCTACTTCAATAGGGAGTACAGCCTCAGTGCTATAAGTCAAGGAATACGGTGTTGCCTCTGTCGATGTGCGTATTGGCATCTGGTAGGCAAACAAGGTAAATGATAGCTTCTCATGCCAGTCTTTAAAAGTGTTTTTTGTTTTTTCTATGATCTTTTTGATGTTCTTGTTTGCTACTTCCACCACTCTATTCATTTTGGGACGATAGGTGGTGGAGTTGTGGTGTGTTATCTTGAACTATTCACATACTTTGGCCATCATTTGGTTATTCAAATTGGTGGCATTGTCAATGACAATCATTTTCTGGCAAACCATATTGGCAAATAATCTCTTTCTTTATAAATTTGCAGTCTGTCACCCTCTTGATACTGGCATATGAGGCCGCTTCTACCCACTTAGTGAAATAGTCGATGGCCACCAGGATAAAGTGATGTCCTCTAGAGGCCTTCGGGTAAATCTGCCCAATAACGTCCATTCTCCACATCGCGAAAGGCCATGGTGAGTTTATGGCATGTAATGGTAGTGATGGAGAGTGAATCTTGTCGGCATATATCTGGCATTTATGGCATCTTTTGGCATAGTCAATGCAATCTCCATCAATGGTTGTCCAATAATAGCTGTACCTCATAATCTTTTGGGTCATTGAGAAGCCGCTGGCATATATTCCGCATAACCCATCGTGTACTTCTGAGATAATATTTTTAGCTTCTCGTGCATCAACGTATCTCAGCAGTATTTGGTCTTTGCCCATCTTGTACAAAATCTCACCGTCTAGGATGTATTCTGCCGCCATTCTCCTAATAGTTATTTTGTCATTCTCGCTTGCTTTTTTAGGATAGGTTTGGAATTTGATATATTACAAGATATCATGGTACCATGGGTTACCATCCACTTCTTCTTCTAGGCTGTAACAGTGGGCGGGCAACTCAAATGTTTGCATTTGAATATGCTTCATTTTTACTTTTGTACTTTCTTGGAACATTGCTGCCAACGTTGCTAAAGCGTCTGCCATCTGGTTATTTTTTTGGAAGGTAAGTAAAACTAACCTTTTCAAATTCTTTGATTAATTCTTGGACCATATCATAGTATTTAACCAGCTTTGGTTCTCTCGTTTCCCATTCTCCGCGAAGTTGATAGATGACGAGAGACGAATCTCCAAAAACTTACATCATCTTGATATTTCTTTCGATTGTCGTTCGCAATCCCATAATATATGCATCATACTCAGCCATGTTATTTGTACAAAAGAATTCTAGTCTACTTGTGAAAGGGTAGTAGACACCATCTTGTGAAATCACTATTACCCCTATTTTTTGTCCCAAAACATTAGATGCCCCATCAAAATAGAGTTTCCATGACTTTTCTTCTAAAACCTATTTTTCTTTGGTTGTGATGCACATCAGGTCTTCGTCGAAGAAGTCAAATCTTAAAGGCTCATAATCATCTGAGGTTTGACTGGCTAGAAAATCAACTACGACGTTTCCTTTCACTACTTTCTGGCTCACGTAAACAATGTTTAATTCTGACAACAGCATTTGCCAACGGGTCATCCTCCCAGTCAGAGCGGGTGCTTCCATGAAGAACTTCAACGGGTCTAACATGGATATTAACCAAGTAGTGTGATACAACATGTACTATCGGAGTCTTTTGGTAGCCCATACCAGAGCACAACATAACTTTTGAAATGGTGGATATTATGTTTCACAATTGGTGAAATTCTTGCTTAAATAGTAGATAGCTCTTTCTTTCTTTAGAGACTTATCGTGTTACCCTAGTACGCATCCCATTGAATTCTCGTGAATGGTCAGGTACAAGATCAACGGTCTACCTGGTTCTGGTGCCACCAAGATAGGAGGATTCATCAAATAAGACTTGATCTTTTCTAGAGCCTCTTGGCATTCTTCATTCCATTCTTCATGGCTATTTTTCTGAAGTAATCTAAAGATGGGATCACATTTATTAGTCAACTGAGAGATGAATCGAGATATATAATTCAGTCTCCCTAAAAATCCTTGAACTTCTTTTTGTGTATGTGGCGAGGGAATATTTTGTATAGCTTTCACTTTATCAGGATCAATCTCGATACCTCTTCGGCTGAACACGAAACCCAAGAGTTTTCCTGATGACACTGCAAATGTACATTTGGTTGGGTTGAGCTTCAGTTGATATTTTCTTAATCTTTGGAAAAGCTTCCTCAGATTCTGAATATGTTCCTCATCCGTTTGAGATTTGGCAATCATATCATCTACGTACACCTCAATCCCTTTGTGCATCATATCGTGGAAGAGGGTCACCATCGCTCTTTGGTAAGTTGCCCCAGCATTTTTAAGTCCAAACGGCATTACTTTGTAATATTAGGTGCCCCACATGATCACAAATGTGGTTTTCTCCATGTCTTTTGGATTTATTTTTATCTGATTATACCCCGAGAACCAATTCATGAAGGAGAACCATGAATGTTCTGTTGTACTATCCACTAGCGTATCTATATGAGACAATAGGAAATTATCTTTAGGACTTGATTTATTAAGATCTCTGTAATCGACACACATCCTAACTTTCACATATTTCTTTGGTACGGAAACTATGTTTGCGACCCCCTGTAGTACTTGGAAACTTTCAAAAAGCCAGCATCAAATTATTTTTTTACTTTTCTCTGATTTTTAACAGCATATCTGCCCTCGTTCTTCTTAGCTTCTGTTATACTGGCTTGCACTTTGGTTTTGTCGGCAGTTTATGCACCACTATATCTGTGTTTAATCTTGGCATGTCCTGGTAGGACCAAGAAAACACGTCTCTAAATTCTTAAAGTAGGGCTATCAAATCATGTATAGCTTTTGTGAAAGGATTGCGCTGATTTTTACTTCCATTCTTTCCTCCTCAGTTCCCAAATTTAGGGTCTCTATTTCCTCTTGGTTAGGCAAGATTTGCTTTTATTCGCTTGCCATTAACCTTGCTAGCTCTTCTAGAACTTCGTACTCTATTTCCTCTTCCTCTATTTCTACCAAATACTTAGGCTGTTCAAAATCAACATCGGGATCAGATTCGAGCTCATTCATATAGTTAATGGTAGGGTCACTGCATGAAGAGAGAAAGCTAATGTTTGGATAAAGAATGGATGTTTGTATGAAATGGAGAAGAGCGAATGTATGGAATGTTTTCCATTTAATTAAACATAGAAAACATCATTTACATTGCATCCGTAAGTAGATTAGTATAGTAGCCCTTATACAAAAGATCCCTTATGCTTACGGGCACGAGCAAAAGGGTTGGTTCGGAGCAGTACTCTGATTTTGCCCTAGAAACTACAGGTAGATCAATACTACTCCAATTATTGAGTGTTTCTCCTGGGAAACAGGGGCGAATTCTGGCCAGAAGCCTATTGTCTTCTTTATCTTCAGTTATCATATTAACCATTAATAAGTAGTTTATTCGGTCTCTATGGAATATCTTCTCCTTTGAGTCTGACCCTTCTTTGTTCTTCATTATTTCTGCAATCCTCTATCTTCTGCAACATGTTGGGCTTGTAGCCGAGTCCAAATCATTCATTCTTGATATTGACTGATTTTGCATACAAGTTTCCCTGCAAATTTCTTCCAAGGCCTTTCCCAACCTTTGCTCATCGGCCTAAAGTTTCCAAAACGGTCATCTTAGTGCATTCACAAATTCTAGAGCTCGAAAGGAACATTCTACAACATTTTCATCATTTTGGATATAAGGAATATCAATTATGACTGAAGCGATGATCTCCTGCTCGGCACCTACACTGATCAGCTTTCCTTCACTCACAAATTTCAACTTCTGGTGTAATGATGAAGGGACTGCCCTGGCGGAGTGAATTCAAGGTATTCTTAGCAGGCAATTATAAGTTGGCTTGATATCTATCACCACAAATTCTACGGCATACTCTGTCGGCCCAATCACCAAAGGTATCTCGATCTTCCTGGCAACTTCTCTTTGAGTACCATCAAAAGCTCTCACTGAATTGTAGCATGGCTTTATGTGGGAACTATCCACCGATAACCTTTGCAGATTTTTTTACGGTAACACATTTAATGCAAATCCATTGTCAATAAGTACTCTAGAAAAAATATACCCCTTATCGTAAGTAATGATGTTTAAAGCTTTAGTAGATCCTGTACCCTCTTTTAGAATCTCGTCATCACTAAATGTGATATAATTATCTATAGCGATATGACCCACTATCCGGTCCAACATAGTTACAGAGATGTCTTCTGGAACAAACGTTTGGTTTAACACATTCATCAATGCGTCACGGTGTTTTTCTGAGCTTAAGAGTAATTCTAGTACCGTGATTCTAGCTTATTGCTTGCAAAGTTGCTCAACGACGTTGTATTCGTTGTACTTTAATAACTTTAGAAACTCATGCACCTATGCTTCAGTCACCGACTTATTTATTTTTGATAGAGGCTCTTTACCAAATATTCTTTCGATCTCGACTTCGACTTCCCCTCTCTTGGCTTCTGCTACTTTTGATGTCCCGGACGAATAGCACCGACCACTTTTTGTGAAGTGTCCCATTTCATTCACAACTTCAGTTCTTGTTTTCTTAAGCTGCTCTTTGTGGGTGGGCTCCCCTTTAATAGGCATTTCTTCGTCTTTCTGTGATCCTGACCCTTCTATTACAGAAATCTAAGCGGTGTAGTTTCAGGGAACCTTTCGTGTATCCTTGAACGGGAATGGGGATGACGCAGAAATGATAACATTGGGGGCTACTCTGGAACTTCCTTCATGGGGTGAGTTATTCCCTATTGGTCTAGCGGAGATGACTAATGACATGTTTGCGCTATACTGGACATTAGAGTTATCTAAAGCGCAAACACCCATCTCTTTCTTCTCTTCGTCTTTCTCGAATAATTTGATTTCCTTATTGTCCATCATTTTTAGGCCAACTGCCTGAACTGCTCGTAATGTTAGATCTCATGTCCTAACTCCCGGTGGTACTCACAGTAGGGTTTACACCCTTCACGCACTATTTCTATCTATTTCTCTATCATGTGTGCCATGCATGGTTGTTGAAAGACCCATCTGAGGGGGGGCTTCACCTCAGATTTGTCTTTTTTAGCTCTTCTATTATCTTCGTTTTCTATTGCATTGATGTCATTCTCTCCATGGTTTGGCAACGGGTTGACAGCTGCACTTGGGTCATCAAATTTTAGAACTCTTGTGTTTATTAAGTTCTGGATAATTTTTTTGAAGGCAAAACAGTTTTCTGTTGAGTGTCTTGGAATTCCAGCATGATAATCACAGTAAGCATTTTCGTCATACCATGTAGGGAAATGAGGCTTGAATGGCGCAACAATATATAGACGAATCAAGTCAGCCTTATATAGTTGAGAATAGAACTCCTTGTATGATATTGGGAGGGACGTGAAAGACATCTTGTTTTTTTCTTTCTTGGGGGTTCTTTCTTCCTTCTTATTTGTATTTTGGGTATTTTTGGTATATATTTACAGTTGGGAAATGGTGAAGTTTGCCGGGACATTGTAAGGTTGACGGTATTTACTTCATTATCATTTCTCTTATAATGTTTCCCGGAGCTTTCTCCACTATCAATCCTCTTAGTTTTTATTGCTATTTCAATTGACTCTCCGGTCCTTATCAAGTCAACAAAGGTCTGAGCGGTATTGTTGATCAGGCGATCAAACAATATTCCCTTTAAGATGTTCACAAACATTGGGGTAATCTCGTACTCAGGGATAGACAGATGAATTTGAGTTGCTACATCACACCACCTCTGAGTGTATTATTGCAGGCTTTCATTCGATCGCTGCTCCATTCCCTCTAACATGGCTCAGCTAGGGGTTATATCATAAACATGTTTGTAATGCTTAATGAAGGCTCGAGGGAGATCTTTCTATGTCTTGACATCGTCTCGTCTAAGTTGCGCGTATCAACGGATAGTAGACCCAATTAGACTGTCTTAGAAGCAATGAATCAATGGTTTCTCATTTTTTATGAATGGTTCCATTTTTTGGCAATACATGGTTATGTATGCAGAGGAACAAGTGGTTCTATCATACTTGTCAAATTGTGGGGTCTTGAATTTTGGTGGGAGAACTAGATCAAAAACAAGACTCAGATCGCTAGCCTCGTTCCCTTGTTCTTTTGCCCTTTGTATGGCTCTGAATTGTTCCTCGAAAAGATGAAATTTCTCTTCGTACTTACTTTCCATTTCCGCCCTTATCTTTTTCACTAAGTCGAGGTCTGGAACTTCTTCCTCGTAGCTCGCTTCCAAGTTAATTGGTCGTTTGGTGGCTGTTTCTTCTTGATGGTTGGCAGATATTCCGATGGTGCTGACGTGTACTTTTTTTCGGGGATCGGTGTGTCTGATTGAACCCTTATGTGAGATGCAGTACCCTCTGGTTCCTCTATGGTATCATTTTTATCTTTTCCGAGCAAATCAAATATTTGGGCTAGAATCACATTTTGTGATTGGGCAATCCGTTCACTGTGTTTTGTTCAACCTTATCCAAGCGGTTTTCCAAGTTCTTTTGGCCTTGTTCTAGTTCAAGCACTCGGTTTTCCATTTTTTCGTTTGCAAACGGGTGCCGTATCGATGTGGAGTGATTTTGATGTGAGTTTAAACTTTCTGCCATGATATTTCCATAATTAATTTAGTTATTCTTGATAATGTATACAAATCATAATGTACAACTAAATAATTAAATGTTATGTTAAAATAAATGCAAATGCAGTGTTGATCCGCAAGTAGTCCTTAGAAAGACTTTCATTAGATGGAGAAGTCTGATTACAAAAAGCAAAGATAACGCGTTTACAGATAGCGACTAGCTTCTATCCCTAAAGCTTTGACTTCTTGAAGTAGAGCACACACTCAAGATCCTAATTCTGATTCTGGACTAATTCGTTCACGTAGCTCATGTGCTTCTCTGGCCAAGCCTTGGATGTATCGGACTACACTCTATACTTGTACCATAATGTCTGTCATTGCCCTATGCTGATCTTGGATTAGCTGACCGGCCTGCTGCAGTCCATATACTATTCGACGATTATCTTCCTACAAGGCTCTTTCAAAAGACACGAGTATCTCTTTGTAGTCACGAAGAGTGTTCTCGAGTTCGGTGACCTTGGCCTTTAGCAACTTATTTTCCTCTCGTGCAAGGCTTAGGGCAACAACATTGTCTTGATTGTGATATTCTTGTAGAAGTTCTTCCAACTACAGAATTTGGGCTTCAAATTCCTCATTTTGAGCCCTTAGTTCCTGGCTCTGAATCTGACTGTCGGCCAGTTTTTGAGTAACAGTATCCAGCTCCTTTGCATTTCTTTCTACCTGTTTCTGACCAACTTCATATCTCCGAGCATAGCTTTCATACCTCTTCCTTTCTTTCAGCAGTTTAGTGGTCAATTCTTTAGCTGTGGTGACTAAGTTATTCCTTTACAGGTTCTGTTTTAGCTCAAAAAAAATTTCCTCAAATCTTCGTGGTCTGCTTCGAGAATCTTCTTTTGTTTTAAGATATCATTCTCTGGTTGCTGGTATTTTTCTACATCCACTGAGGCTAGATAATTTGCTGCTTCTAAGTTGGCGATACGCTTTTCCAGAACTCTTACTTCGTTCTGATGAGCTCTCTTAGCCTTTTCAAATCTGAGGGAGTATCTTCCATATATTTTTCCAAGGTTCGGACAACTCCTGGGTTTGCAGGAAGGATAGCATCATTGATCCGGACGAGTCTCCACTGTTCGTATCCTGTAGTAACATGTGAATTATAAACCTCGGCCATGTATATGTGCTTCCAAGAACGGTTCATCTTTTGGATCTTTATTTTGTAGCCATCATCTTTATGTTCAAAGCTGGATTTACTCAAACCGTGAGTGGAAAAAATAAACTGCATCGAACTGTACTATCTACCACAAGCAAAAGACAATATTGGATCCCTCCTCATATTATGGGCAATGATACCCAGTCATACTCTCCACAGCGGTAGATGAAATTACTCATAATTAGCCATGGTACCTTCCATTTGACGGTGTCATCTTGAAGATCTTGAAAACCCTACTTTCATTGATCTTCGGTTATAGTCCCAGCCTAGTATTCTTTCAAAAAGGTTTTTATAGGAGAGATGGTAGTGAGGCACATCCGGTGAGAATATTTCAAATCCCACAAATAACTTTGAATCCAAACCTCTAATAGTGGCACGCACCCCAAGAATATGCCTTTTCCTATTTTATACACACATTCAGCGATCGAAGTCTCTGCTAAAATAGCTGGTGCGAGATTGATCCCCTTTCTAAGTTTATCAAATAGATCTGTCATGGCATAGTCTATGTATCCCAAGGCTTTTGGAAAGATAATCATCTCATAAATACTAAAAGTAAACCGGTACTTTTCTTTGATGGATTAAGATGCCAATGGATTAAGTCTCGAATGTGTGCCCAAGCTATGCAGTCAGTATTTTCTTTCCTCGAAATCTTTCCATAGAGCCACTCTTTGATCATTCTTGTGACATTAATCAAACTTTCCAGGAAGGATAGTGGGCCCTTGGGCTTGATATATACCTTCCCCTTCTTTATTCCCAGACAACGGAGTAGAGCAGTATACTCTTCGATAGTTGGGGTCATATATACTTTTTCGAAAGTGAAACAGTTGTAGCCTGGATTTCAGAATTGTGTTAAGGCTCTAAACATGTACATATCAATCTGAACGTCCAACATAAAGGCAATATCGCTGAATTCTCCTTGAAAGGCCTGCTTCATACTTGAGTCCCAACTTTGCCATATCTCTCTCAGTTCCTGAATGTCATTTTGCTAGGAAATTATCAAGGTGGGCCCATTAATTTCTGATACATATCCTGCTGTCAGACTATCTCCTTTCTTCATCTGTATACGCTCAGACCATCCCCATACTGTAGCATTATCGCTTTTGACATTATAGAACTTCCTTTCCATACTTGAACGCCTTCTAAAATTGGATCCTCTCGAATCAACACATATATATGACATGATATGCAATGCGAATGCGGAAAAATAAAATAAAAACAACAGAGCAAATGAGTCAGTGCAGTAGAATAATAAAAAAAGGAATTAAATGAGGAATAATAAAGCAGGCAAACAATCGAAATATACAAGGAATATAAACAAAAAAAAACAAAGCAAAAACCTAAAAAGGGTTATTTCTAAATTGGCAGAGTACCAGTGTGATCAAAGGGTGGACACTACGGCTCAGTATATGTAGTTTGGATCTAAAGTAAGGGTACTCGAATTTTCGCTGGGATATCGATTCGGGGGAATACGACCCTTATACCATACAGAGGTGAAAACCTCACGGAATATAAGGACCCAAGAGTACATTACAACACTATACGGAGGTGAAAACCCCACAAAGCGAAGTAATCTCTCCCACTTAAGGATTCTATAGCTAATATATGATGACAGTTTATATTAAATAAAAATTGAAAATTAAAAATTAAATTGAATTAAATTTAAATGTTCCTTAATAATTACAATGCGAACCCTGAATAAGGCCGAACTCCTTTTTTTAAAACAAAAAATGTCCTTAGCGGAGTCGCCAAGCTGTTGCGATCTTCTTGTTAGGGGCTTACCTGGGAACCCGTTTTCGGAATGAGGCTTCCTATTTTAAATTAAAAAATGGTAAAAAAATAGTCGCCATAGGTCATTTGGATAAGGTATACCGAACACCGAAATGTCAACCAGAGATGGGTTCGGGAGTTGGTTACGAGTGGGGAATGATTAGCACCCCCACTACGCCCAAATTTGGTACCTAAAAAGTTCGCATTATTTTTATTAAGGAAAATGAAAATTCGATTTAATTTAATAATTAATTTCCAAGATGCATGCACGACAGTTCAAATCTACCTTGGTATTTACGACATTCAAAGGAGATGTCACCCGGAGATCGGGATGACACTCCCAATAGAAACATCGGAACAATGAGGCCTAAAACTATATGTGACAATTATTATGTATGAACAAATAAACAAAAAAGTGTAAAAAATAATAAAAATAAAATAATTTAAAGGAAATAAAAATAACAATATGAATAGTATAAATGTTAGATAATTAAATATATCTGAAAACTTCAAAACTTGCCTCGATATCCACGATACTCAGAGGAGATGACACCCAGATGACCATGATGACACTCCCAATAGAAATATCGGAACAATGAGGCAAAATACTATACACGATGTTTATATAAAAAATATAGCATATATAAATATAAATAAAAAAATTTATAACATATAATGTGCTATATACATATTAATATTTAAATATATCATATATACATAAAATATTATACATATTATAACAAAACATTATATTATATATAAATATATATGAATAAATATATACTACAAGTTATATAAATATACATATAAATATATATTATATATTATGCAAGTATATTATACACATATTAATATATCGTATATATGTTATATAAATATACATATAAATATATTATATACATATTACATATTACATAAATATATATATACATATTATATTAAAATATGTATGATATTTACATTATAACTACGTTTTATATACATATGACGTTAAATAAATAAACAAATACAAAAATATATAAAAAATTATCAAATATAATGAACATACATAAATAAATGACTGAAACGAAATTTACAGAGAGTTTGAGGGACTAAAAAGGGAATTTTCCCTTTTAAAATTGATTAAATTCGACCTAGGGACTAGATTTCAAAACTTTCAAAACTCCCAAGGACTGCGGAGCGAATTTCCCTATACGGATGACCCATATTGCAAATTAATTTGGGACGGAGGGACTCATGTTGTAATTTACCTACAGAAAAACGGATTAAATTAATTTTAGTGACTCAATTGAAAAACCTTTAGAACTTCCAGGGACTGCGTTTGTGATTCTCCATTGCAGAAGGACCAGAAAACAATTTCCCCTATTATTATTTACGCGCGGATCCCTGAACCCGGGTCGGGTCATGCCCGGATAACGACCAAAACGACGTCATTTTGGGCCGAACTCAGGCGCCAAATACGATAGTTTTAACAACCTATATATTTGTTTTTATCTCCCAAAATCATTATAATTAATTTTATAAAAAAACATTTTAAATTCTCTCAACTCGCCCCAGGTTGGCCTGGATGCCGGCCGATCACTCGTCGTGGACCTCGGCCACCGCCGGTGGTCGGAGAAGTAAAAAAAAACCTAAGGTATGTGTTTTTTAATCCCGATCTCGGATTTTTAGTTGGTTTTCTCAAAATCTTTCTCTATACTCGTAGATATAGGTTAATTCGAAAGCTTATTTTAAAAAAATTAAAAAAATAAGAAAAACGTTTTACCTTTTCGGCCTTGATCGAAATTTTTTTGGGACTGTTACAACTCGAATGATTTTTTTTAAACTCTTTTATTGTTTTTTTTTATTTCAAAACTCTTTTCGCTCCTGCTCAACATTACATGCAAGGGTTTTTTTATAACCTTATTTCTCTTACAAGTTGTATATTAAAAAAATAAAAAAAATTGATTTTTTTCAAACCTAATAAATTTTTCTTGTTTTTTGCAGGTCCAATGGCGGCTTGAGCGGCGTCGGTGATCTTGGCGCGCTTACCGTCGGATGGGCGGTGGCATCGCTGATCGGGCAAGTGGTGGCGACGACGGTTGGTGGGTAGGGCTAAAGTTTTGATTATTAGGTTAAATTAGAATTAGGGGTATTTTAGGTATATTAAATAATTTGGGCTAAAAGGTATTTAAGTAATTTGTAAATTAAAATTATTTAATTGGGTTTAAAATTTGGGCCTGGTTGGGTCTGGCCCCGAACCAAATGAGTTACAACACTTATTAATTCACTTTTCCTATTTTCAATAAAAAAATCCTTTTCACTCTAGAAAATATTGCACTTACAATTCCTTTAATCTTCTTTATCTACCATTTCTTTTTCTTTATTCTAATTATCATATTTCATGTTCTAAAATTTTATATAATAAACTATAATTTTTTGAAATATATATGTGTGTGTTCCTTCCACTTTTGAGTTTTGCCGTGATGAGGATTTCAGGATTGAATGCGCGTGTAACAAAAGTGGAAGGAAGTGACAAAGTACACCTAAAATCGTGAATTTCTTTACTACAAAATTGGAAACGAGATCCTCTTTCTGAAATTTGTCATAAAAACGACAACTACATGTGGCCGTAACACCTGTCTGGATAGCCATTAAAAACCGACCAAGTCACTCGAGTCCACCAAAACCATGCTCCTTTCGCTACGCTTTAAAAATATCTAATGGATCCAAACCATTAAAGGCATCCCCACCAACCCACTATTCGCCCAAAGCTACCCATCTAGTTTCGCTCTGTCTTCTTTCACTTTCATTCTTTCCTTTCGTTAGCTGCTGGTGGCCTGGTCTGGTCATGTTGTAGAATTCCATGCCACTTTCGTGATCAAGAATCGAGTGATCTACCCTTTTCTCTTCCCTTCCTCTTTCGTTGTCTCTTAAGCTTTTAACAGAATTCCTCAGGTCGGACCCAAGGTGGTGTGTTTTCTTCTCCTATTTTAAGATGCTAAACCCTGGAAACATCTCTTCATGGGTGCAACTTTAGGGTTTCTTTTAGTACCCTTTTTCTGTTTTGATCATATTTATATGTTGAATGCTTTTTATTGAATTCTTACATACCAGTTATGTAGATTTTTAAGAATGCAGAAGCCTTTTCGAGTTGGAATTCTATGTATTTTCGTACAAAAAAAAAAAAAAACAGGAGAAATAACATGAATACAAAGTTTTCAATATGTTAATTGAACACGCACTTCGCTTGGTCAAACTAGTGGTACCACGGTCTACAGAGTGAGGGTCAGGGGTCAGGACCACCCATGTATTGGTTTTTCTCCCTTATTAATGGAGTCGTTGAATAAAGAATCCTATACCCTTTTCTTTAATTTTGTTTTTCCATCAAATTAGAGCAAAGTTCTGTTCATAGTAGCTGGAAAGTTTTAGCGGTTGTTGAATCATGCCTTTTCCGTTGATTTAACTTGTAAATCGCGTGATCAGGTTTTACTGTCTGTTCCAGCTCTTCTTATGTGAAATTACTGCTGGTAAATATAATGCTAAATTGTAATATGATATGATGTAATGAAATGAAACCAGGTGACCCTTTTCAGGTCTTATCTGTCGGTACTATCTTTTCAGTTTTCCCCAAACTTGTAGAAAGTAAATTCTTGTATGAATGACACGACATAGCTGCAGCAGTAATTCACCGTTGATCCTAGTGATGCAGCTTCATTAACAGCTTGATTTGAAGCCCCTTGGTAAAAGTTTACTTTTATTTGATTGTGTATTACCCTGAAGTTCTTGATCTGAATCATGTTTATTTCTCTATTTTAGTGCTCTATTGGATGTAATTTTTTTGTCTACATGTTTATTGTCTGGTCTTCTTTAACGGTTAAGGTGTGTAGGAGCTGGTTTCTCGACTCTCACATCGATGCTTAATCTAAAAGCAGACTACAAGCCATTTATCTTGATTATTTCTGAATTTCAAGTCCTGATTTACTGTTATCCGATGTTTTGCAGGTTGCAGTTGCACTAGGTTTCTAGATTCTATTCAGTCACAATGTTTAGTAGATGGAGCAATTCCCACTATGGCCAAAGAATGATTCATTGCAGCATGAATCCAAGGTAATAAAGTTGAAACAATTAGTGATTGTTTAAGTATATGGTAAAATCTCTGTTTTGTGTTTGTCTACTTAAATTTCCCTTTGCTGTTCCTACTAGTCAGTAATATGTTTGAAATTTTGATTTATTCTCTATTTAGATTCAGGTTGTTTCTTGGTTAACATTTGCTTTTACATGGGAATACATGCAGGTCAAAGAGCTTAGAGCTGCACTCGGACCACTAGCCGGTCGCAGTTTGAAATATTGCACGGATGTCTGCTTGAGGAGATACTTGGAGGCAAGAAACTGGAATGTTGACAAATCGAAGAAAGTGCTGGAAGAGACACTCAAATGGAGATCGACCTATAAGCCTGAGGAAATACGTTGGGTAACATATTTTTCTTCCTTTGAATGTTCAGAAAAAGAGTCAATGGTGTGATTAGTTGATATTTTGTTGTCAGGATGAAGTTGCGGTAGAAGGTGAGACCGGGAAAGTATATCGAGCAAATTTTCATGACCGCGATGGTAGGACTGTTCTTATATTGCGACCAGCAAAGCAGGTAAACAGTTGTATCTAAATCAAAACTAAAATCTAGACTTGTCAATTCTAATCCAAACCTGAAAATAGAGTTCGATTATTTGAATATGATTCAACCCAATTTAATCAATAGGAATCAACAACCAAATCTGTTAAACCTGAAATGACCAACTTGTAATCCGACCAACTCAAGTGATATGAACCTGAAACAACATAGACACAAAAAATAATGGCTTGAAAATTTTAAATCTCAAATTGTTCCGGTCTAAGATCGATTCAATCTGAAAGCAATTCAACTTGCCTAATTGACAAGTTAACAAAAACCGATTCAGTTATTGCAAGTTTCGGAGACTAACATGACCAGAAATGTTGCAGAACACTACATCCTTGGACAATCAGCTCCGCCATTTGGTGTATATGATTGAGAATGCTATCCTAAACCTTCCAGAGGGTCAACAACAGATGGTATGGTTGATAGATTTCACCGGCTGGAGCTTGAGCACGAGTGTTCCTGTCAAGTCTGCTCGTGACACCATTAATGTTTTACAAAACCACTACCCTGAGAGGCTGGCTATGGCAGTTCTCTACAATCCCCCAAGAATTTTTGAAGCATTCTGGAAGGTTTGAATTCTAAATGCATTGTTGCTGCATTCGGATTCTTAGCTTGTTGAGTGTCGGTAAATGTTTAACAATGGTTAAGCAAAGTGAATAGCCGGTTTGCAAAGCTAAATGAGATAACATCAGTGCATTTACATTTACAGTTGCATTTATAACTTGCTGTTCAGGCATAATTAGATCTTCAACTAGGCGGTTGAGTTAATTTGAGTCGGGTCATTTTGAAACCTTTTCAGATTTGGGTTATTTCGAGTTTTGCCATTCATGTTTGACACAAATTCAGGTCATTTTTCAGTTCAGGCTTGATAGGTTGAGAGTTTTCAATTTTTATGTCAAATCGAATTGGTTTGGGTTCAGGTCTAACTTGACGGGTAGGGCGAGTTATTTTGATAAAAGTTTAACCAGCTTGTTGTGCTTTCATTTCTGCAGATTGTGAAGTATTTTCTAGATGCCAAAACCTTCCAAAAGGTGAAGTTTGTGTATCCTAATAATAAAGATAGTGTGGAGCTCATGAGCTCATATTTTGATGAGGAAAATCTACCAGCAGAATTTGGAGGAAAGGCCATACTGGAGTACAACCATGAAGATTTCTCCAAGCAAATGGTCCAGGATGATACCAAATCTGCCACTTTGTGGGGATTTGATGTTAAGCACCAATCTATCAGCAAAGAGCAATCCGGACCCGAGGTTGCACCCGAGCCTATCTGCATTGCTCCAGCGGCCATTTAATCTACCCGCCCTCGGCTTATTATGTAATAAATTAGCCTATAGAGACAGGAACTTATGACTAACAGGAGCTTTATTTTCTGATGGCTAACCTGGCCTGGCCACCTGTTTTCAGCCTTCATTATCTGGTAAAGAGGAAATAAGCATGTGATGCCTACAAGAAACTTGCCATCAAAACTTGCTAAATGATTAAAGCAATGGTGAGTGAAGGGTTGCCTATTGCTCAAACAAACAAAAGACATGATTTGATCCAGATGATAAAGTTTTACATTTATCATCTTTTAAAAATGATTATACGAATCGATTTAAATAAAAATTGATTTCACATTACAACAAACCTCTTTAACAGCATTGAGAATGGCATTAATAGTGTGGATTAAGATAAAGGAAAGCCAAGTAAAGAGATAAATGAGCAAAATTCGACTCCATGAAGGCTTGAGCTCTAGATGATGGAATGAAAGTCTTGGCACTAATATTCTTTAAGACAGCATGTTTCTCACGCACATTTCATCCAACAACCTTCCGTAACCCTAAGTCTGATTCCAATTAACACCCGGAGTGAGGCTGGGTCACCTAGCATCAGAATATATACCCGTATTCGGAATCCCCCTCGAGCACCTTCGAATGAGGCCAATGTTACATAGCATCGGTAACCTCTATTCGGTAATTCTCTTATCATGGTGTTGCAATACACTTTCACTGGGTATCCGGATCCTATCAATCAAAAGACTCAATCAATCAAATGTCTACTGTTGCGTGTAATAAGTGCTACGCAATTGTGCAAGTATACACGTCGCAAGTTATAATATAAAAGATATCGTCTCCACAGGGATTGGTGCCACTTCAAGAATCTAGTCTCTTGCACTGTAAAATGTAAAAACACAAAGACAGGATTATAGGAGTTTAACTAATAACTAAACTAGAAAGCAATAAAGTAAAAGAAAAGATGAATTTAAATGAGAGAGAGATAGGCCAGGTTATTGTGAGTTGAGGTGTGATAGCCGATTGGATCGTCTTGGTAAAAGAGTGCACGGGCAACTCAGTTGCCGTGGCAACTTGCACAACGGGGTTGCCTTGGCAACTAATCGATGGTTGCCTGGGCAACTAGTTGGGCAACTACTTAGGCGTCTGGGCAGCAACCTTCAAGGTTCGGCAGAGCGTTCTTCAATGGTTTCTTCTTATCCCTAAGTCGAAACTCTAGCTACTTGTGCATGCCTTGATAATACATCCCTGCGTGAATCAAGGGTGAACAACAACCAATCTTGCGCTCCTCTTAGCCGTTGAAATCCTTAACTTATTCCTAAGCCGGATTAATCTTCACCATCAATAGATTGAATAAAGATCATATTCATTCGTTTCTTGAATCTAACTCTCCCGATATTAGATAAATAGATGAAATCACGAGATCCTCTCCCAATTCACTCGCAACAAGAATAAGAACCAAGAATGAATAAACCTTGAATATAAAAGTGCAAACTCTTATTACCTAAACAAAAACCAATAGTTTCTCACAACCACAAAACACAATAACCATAGCCAAATAGATTTAGTTCATGACTAGGTTCCAAAGAAACACAAGATAAATAATCCCTAGCATGAACCCAATCGAACAAGAAAGAAAATGATGAAGAAGGAGGCTTGTCGAAATCCTCCTTGCCCTAGATGCTTGTCGAAAATTCTCTCCTCTTGCCCTCCTTGGACTTGTCGAAATTCCCCTCTCTTCCTCTCCTTTTGGATTGTCGAAATCTCCATCTTATTTATAGGGCTAGGCCAAAGTCCTTCTTTGAGGAGGAAGTTAAGTTGGAATTAAATTATCTTTAAATAATATAATTATTTATTATAATTGTATTCCTACTAGAACTTCTTCTATCTTCTTGGAATTTAATTCTTCTTTAATCTCTGCATGGAAATCAAATTCTTTTGGGTTTGGGCTTTGCTCCACGTCATCTTGGGCTTGTCTAGTCATCAATTTCGACTACCATATCACATTTGCTCTTGTCGACAATTGCCATGGCAACTGGCTCGGCGTCTCCTTCATGTATTGCCCTGGCAACTAGCTCGGCATATCCTTCATGCATTGCCCTGGCAACTAGCTCTATCCTTGCTTTGGCAAGTGATCCTGCATATACACACAAAACACACCAAAGCAGCATCTTTTCCCACAAAAACTACCAAGTTATGTAATCAAGATCAACGATGGAAGGAAACATGGATTCATGCATGAATAGCTAATTATGCAACTAATATGAGCCTAAGTCTAACAATAATATGAGTAAAAAGGGTAAGAAAAATAGTACTTTTGAACACTTATCACACCCCCAAACTCGAACTATTGCTTGTCCTCAAGCAATGCAAACTCATAATTACCTGCCAAGATTTCAATTTTCACAAACTTAGCTTTGAACTTGATTTCAATTCTCTGAACCGGGGCACAAAGTATGATTGGCTTTTTATTTTTCGAAAAACTTAGGAGTTACTCGGAATCAAACTATAATGCTTGTGAGTGTGTGCGGAGTTGTGTGCAAGTTGATTTTTCAGATTCGATGCAAACAATAGGTTTTCAAATTACTTTATTGGGTTCTTTTTAACATGTTTTAACTAGAGCCAGTTTTGGGCACCTCTAGTGTTTAGTTTTCTTAAGTGAATTTATTCGACTAGAGCCGGTTTCGGGCACCTCTAGCGATCAATTTTTTAACACATACTAGAGCCAATTTCGGGCACCTCTAGTGATCAAATTTTTTTAGCACATGCTAGAGCCAATTTCGGGCACCTCTAGCATTTATCCAATTTTTATTCTAATCCCCCAATTTGTTAATTATCAACCTAAGTTCACTAGAATTCCTTAAATCAATCAAACCACAACAGTATTTCATCAAATTTAGCATCATAGTAAAATTCTAAGTATTTCCATGGTTATCCTAGAATAAAAATTCTATCAATTAAGTGCATTGGCAAAGTCATCATCGGATATTCATCAAATCTAAGCAATTCTTGTTCCAACTAAAGGCATGGCAAGCAATTTATGTATCCTAAATGTAATACTTAAGATGAATGTAACTAAATATGGTAACTACTAATAACAATCCCCCCCAAACTCGAGTGAGGCATTGTCCTCAATACATGCATTAACGGAAAATAAAAATAACGAAAAATAAAATGCATACGAGGACTTACTCCGAGAGTTCCTCATCGTAGATGATTAGTTTCCTTTTGGTTGGTGTCTTGCTTTACCTTTGGCTTTTGCAGTGGTTGCCGGGATGTCTTTAGCTTTGGTTGCCATGGCATCTTCAGGGTTGGTTGCCGTGGCATCAACTGTTGTGGTTGCCGTGGCGACTACTTCATTGGGTGCCGGGGCAAGGATCTCGGCAGGAAATTTCCTTAGCATAGTGGTTGTGAGTCTTGTTGTGAAAAAAAAACAAAGAAAACCTGGAAACTAAAGATAATGAAGAAAAATAAAATATCTCCTAAAAATAAAAATGAAAATAAAAAGATGATTAGTTTCCTTTTGGTTGGTGTCTTGTTTTACCTTTGGCTTTTGCAGTGGTTGTCGGGATGTCTTTAGCTTTGGTTGCCGTGGCATCTTCAGGGTTGGTTGCCGTGGCATCAGCTGTTGTGGTTGCCGTGGTGACTACTTCATTGGGTGCTGGGGCAAGGATCTCGGCAGGAAATTTCCTTAGCATAGTGGTTGTGAGTCTTGTTGTGAAAAAGAAAACAAAGAAAACCTGGAAACTAAAGATAATGAAGAAAAATAAAATATCTCCTAAAAATAAAAATGAAAATAAAAAGAAAAAGAAAATATTGAAAGGAGAGCATGCTCATGCATCTCCTAAGTTGACCACTTCTTTGTTACGTTCCACATGGGCACCATTGTAGTGCTTCAATCTTTGTCCATTAACTTTGAATTCATGGTTGTCAGAGATGGACTTGATTATCACAACACCATGGGAGAATGGTTTGACGACTTCGAATGGTCCCGACCATCTTGATTTCAGCTTTCCCGGGAAAAGTCTTAGCCGAGAATTGAATAAGAGAACTAGTTGACCTGGCATGAATTACCGCGGCAACAGTTTTTTGTCATGCCATCGCTTTGTTTTCTCCTTGTAGATTCGTGCATTGTTATAGGCGAGTGCACGGAATTCTTCTATCTCATTGAGGTCCAACAAACGCTTTTGTCCGGTACTTTCCCAATCCATATTCACGGTCTTGATTGCCCAGTATGCCTTGTGTTCGATTTCCACCGGTAGATGGCATGTTTTGCCATAGACAAGTCGGAAGGGGGACATACCTAAGGGTGTTTTGAATGCAGTGAGATATGCCCAAAGTGCGTCATCTAGTCTTAATGACCAATCCTTCCTAGAGGGATTTACAACTTTCTCGAGTATACCCTTCAATTCCCGGTTGGAAATTTCTGCTTGCCCGTTGGTTTGTGGGTGATATGCCGTGGCGATATTGTGTGATATGCCGAAGCGTTGCAACATCTTGGCAATTAGTCTGTTGTCAAAATTCTTGCCTTCGTCACTGATAATTGCTCTCGGCATCCCAAACCGTGTAAATATATTTTCTGCAAGAATCGTTGCACGGTCTTGGAATCGTTGTTGGGAACTGCAGCTGCCTCAACCCATTTAGACACGTAGTTGACGGCAAGTAGAATGTAGAGGTTGCCGAATGATGATGGGAAAGGTCCCATAAAATCAATCCCCCATACATCGAACAATTCCACCTTGATGATGTTCTGGAGCGGCATCTCATGTCGTCTAGAGATATTGCCCGTCCTCTGGCAACGATCACATTGCTTGTAAAAGTTTTGGGCATCTTTGTACAATGTTGGCCAATACATATCGGATTGCAAAACTTTGGCCGCGGTACGAGTTCCTCCAAAATATCCTCCATAGGGTGAAGAATGGCATTGCCGGAGTACATTCTGTTGCTCTTCTTCAGGGACACATCGGCGTATGACCTGATCTGCACATTGTTTAAACAAAAGAGGCTCATCCCAAAAGTAATGCTTAGCATTATGGCGGAACTGCTTCTTCCCTTGGTGAGTAATGCCATAAGGAAAAATACCACAAACAAGGAAAATAACTAAATCCGCGTACCAGGGTATTGCTGAGGCATGTGCTGCCGTGGTGACTGCTCCCAGAATTGCCGAGGCGTGCACGTCAAAGGCTGCTATGGCATCGAAAGTTGCCGAGGCGTGTGCGTCCATAGTTGCCAAGGCGTCAAGGGTTGCCGAGGCATGTGCGCCCATGGTTGCCGAGGCAACTAAAATTTGTTCATCCGGGAATGCATCGCATATCTTTAGATCCACGTTCTCCTCCCTATTGCGTTCCATACGTGATAAGTGATCGGCCACTTGATTTTCTGTTCCTTTTCTGTCCTTAATTTCAATATCAAATTCTTGTAAAAGTAATATCCAACAAATCAAACGAGGTTTAGCATCATTTTTAGCAAATAGGTATTTGATTGCCGAATGGTCCGTATGAACAATTACCTTTGTACCAATCAAATAGGATCGGAACTTGTCAAATGCGAAAACTACGGCTAGTAACTCTTTCTCCGTTGTTGTGTAATTCACTTGAGCACTATTAAGAGTTTTACTAACGTAGTATATCACATGGAAGGTTTTACCTGTGCGTTGGCCTAGGACTGCTCCTACCGCAAAATCACTTGCATCACACATGAGCTCAAAAGGTAGCGTCCAATCTGGTGGAACGACAATGGGTGCCGAGGCAAGCTTTTCCTTTAGGGTTTCAAATGCTTGGGTGCAAGAATCATCAAAATTGAAGACTTTATCCTGTTCAAACAAATTGCACAAGGGTTTAGTGATTTTAGAAAAATTAGGAATAAACCTCCTGTAGAAACCTGCATGTCCAAGAAAACTTCGAATTCCTTTAACCGAACTTGGTGGGGGTAATCTCTCGATCACGTCCACCTTGGCTTTGTCTACTTCAATTCCCTTGGATGAAATCTTGTGGCCGAGCATTATTCCTTCATCTACCATAAAATGGCATTTCTCCCAATTGAGAACTAAATCAGTTTCTTCACATCTTGCCAACACCTTCTCTAAATTTCCGAGACAACTGTCGAAGTCATTGCCAAAAACAGAAAAATCATCCATGAAGATCTCAAGGAAGTCTTCGACCATGTCTGAAAAGAGTGCCATCATGCATCTTTGTAAGGTTGTCGGGGCGTTACACAATCCGAACGGCATCCTTCGGAAGGCATAAATACCGTATGGGCATGTGAAGGTTATCTTTTCTTGATCTTCTGGTGCTATGGCAATTTGATTGTAACCTGAATAATCATCAAGAAAACAATAAAAGGGTTTACCTGCAAGACGATCAAGCATTGATCAATAAAGGGTAATGGGAAGTGATCTTTCCTAGTGGCTTTGTTTAGCTTTCGATAATCCATACAAATCCTCCAACCGGTCACAGTCCTGGTTGGAATGAGGTCATTGTTTTCATTACTTACCACCGTTATACCTCCCTTTTTCGGTACACATTGTACCGGACTTATCCACGTACTATCAGAGATAGGGTATATAATACTGGCGTCAAGCCACTTGATGATTTCTTTCATTACAACCCCTTTCATGGCATGATTCAGTCTCCTCTGGGCCTCAATTGAAGGTTTGTGATCATCTTCCAACAAAATCTTGTGCATGCATACTGCCGGGCTAATTCCCTTCAAGTTGGCAATTGTCCACCCTATTGCCTTTTTGTGTAACTTCAACATCTTGATCAGCTTCTTTTCCTGCTCAGGCTGTAACATAGAAGAAATAATTACAAGCAATGTATTATCGGTTCCTAAGTATGCATATTTTAGTTGCTCTGGCAATTGTTTCAACTCAAGAATCGGTGGTTGTTCAATAGAGGGTTTTTCGAGCTTACCTTCCTTACCTGAGTAATCCAGTGGTTCAAAGTATGTACCTGGTCGATTGACTAGCCAATTTGCCTCTTCTTGTTGTTCCTCATCGACCGGTTCTTCATACTCCTTAGGTTCCTCTTGATCGGCAATGTAGTTGCCGAGGCAACTAAATTCCTCATCGAAGTTAAACTCTGCCGTGGCATGAAGAAGTTGGCATTCTTCTGGATCATCGGCATGCCTTAGTGTTTGGAACACATTTAGTTTAACTTGCTGGTCATTCACCCTCATTGTGAGTTCTCCCTTTTCAACATCGATCAAGGTTCTCCCTGTTGCTAGGAATGGTCTCCCGAGAATGATGGGTGCATGCTCATCTGCTTCACAATCCAAAATAATAAAGTCAGGGGGAAAAATAAATTTATCAACTTTTACCAGTATGTCCTCGATTTTTCCCTCTGGATGCACATAGGATCTGTCGGCTAGCTGCAGCATAACTGTTGTAGGTCTTGCCTTCTCGATTCCTAGTTTCTGGAAAACCAATTTAGGCATCAAGTTTATGCTAGCCCCAAGGTTGCATAATGCTTTCCCGACATAGTGATTTCCAATGGAACAGGGTATTGTGAAACTTCCGAGATCCTTCAACTTGGGTGGCATACGATTGTGCAACATTGCCATGCATCCCTCTGTTGCGGCAACTGTTTCAAACTCTCATAGCCTTGTTCTCTTGGACACAATGTCTTTAAGAAACTTGGCATAGTTTGGCATTTGTTCAATTGCTTCCACCAATGGCAAGTTGATGTGGACTTGCTTTAGGATATCAAGAAACTTCTTGAATTGGTATTCTTGCTTTTTTCGTTTCAACCTTTGTGGGAATGGTGGTGGAAGTCGGATATCTTCGATCCTTTCATTGGTTTGAAACTTGATTGACGGCATTGCCGGGACAACTGGAGTTGCCGAGGCGTTACCAATTGGGGTTGCCGAGGCATGCTTATCGCAAGTTGCCGAGGCGTCTTTATCGTCAGTTGCCGAGGCATGCTTATTGCCGGTTGCCGCGACAATTCCTGGATCAGCATCTGAGGCTTTTCCGCTAGGTTCGTCTTGATCTTTTTGTGGAGTTTTGTTTGACGAGCGGGTTTGAACCTCTCTAAGTTGTTGGCCACTTCTAGTGGTGATCGCCTTACATTGCTCATGGCCAGTTCCTCTTGCGACTTCAGTATCGCTAGGTAAACCTCCTTGCGATCTAGTATTCAAATTTTGAGCAAACTGTCCGACTTGATTTTCCAATGATTTGATTGCCGCCTCTTGGTTTTGCAATCTCAACTCGGTCCTGTTAATAAAAACATCAGTTCTTTTTATGAAATTACTATTCTCAGCCATATAAGATTCAGTTTTCATCATAAAAGCATTTAGAGAATTTTCTAAAGAACTAGATGTTGTCGGTTGTTGTTGTGGCAACTGTTGCCGTGGCATATTCTGCTGGAATCCCGATGCTTGTGCATTCTGATTGTTCTGGTTTAGAGCATTGTTGGGATTACTCCATGAAAAATTTGGGTGCTTCTTCCAAGCTGGATTGTATGTATTGGACATCACATTGTTGTTCCGATTGTAATTCCCCACATAGAAGCTAGATTTCGGATTCTGCACACATTCAGAAGAATTATAGTTATCACCACATAACTCACAAAAAGAATCCATTACCTTGACTTCATGTGTGTTGTTTGGTTTTTGCATGTTCTGGACCATCTTGGTTAAAGTGGCCAATTGTGCCGAAATTGAATCTGATGATCCTAGTTCATGTATTGTGGCTTGGCGTCTAACTCCTCCTCTTCTAGTAGATGGGAATTGATAATCATTCTTGGCCAGCCTGTTTAAAATTTGCATCGCTTCCTCTGGCGACTTATCTAGGAGTATGTCGTTTGCCGAGGCATCTAGCATCATCCTTGTTGGTGTATTCACGACGTTGTAAAACATTGTTACTTTAGTCCACACCGGGAATCCGTGTAGAGGGCATTTGTGTAGAAGTTCTCTATATCGCTCCCAAGCCTCATACATGGATTCATCATCTGCCTGCCAAAAAGAAGTAATATCGTTACGAAGCTTATCAGTCAAATTTGTAGGATTAAATCTAGCAAGGAATTCACAACAAAGATCAGTCCAAGATGCTATTGATCCGGCAGAAATGCTATTCAACCATGCTTTCGCCCTATCCCTCAGTGAATAGGGGAATAATCTTAATCGCAAGACATCGGGGGTGACTCCGTGTATTTTGAACGAGTTGCAAATCTCGAGGAAAGATTTCAGATGTTGCTGTGCATCTTCAGTTGCTGAGCCGCCAAATCGACCTATTGTGTTGATCATATTAAACATTATCGGTTTCAACTCAAAGTGGTCGGCTTCAATTTCAGGTGCGACAACTCCTAGGTTAAGTCCATCTAGATCTTCTTCAAGATAGTCTCGAATAGTTCTGTTTCGTGCAAGAATCACTATGCCTCATGCTAGAACATCTTGATTCATATTACCGTCTTGATTAGCCATTGCTACTCTTATCCTTCGTCTAAGCCTTTGTAAGGTTCGTTTGATTTCTGGATCAAAGGGATATTCTGGTGTAGTCGGTCTTGCCCTGGTCATATATGTTGCGCGTAATGAGTGCTACGCAAATGTGCAAGTATACACGTCGCAAGTTATAGTATAAAAGATATCGTCTCCACAGGGATTGGTGTCACTTCAAGAATCTAGTCTCTTGCACTGTAAAAAGTAAAAACACAAGTAAAGGATTATAGAAGTTTTAACTAATAACTAATCTAGAAAGCAATTAAGTAAATGAAAAGATGAATTCGAATGAAAGAGATAGGCTAGGTTATCGTGAGTTGAGGTGTGATAGCCGATTGGATTGTCTTGGTAAAAGAGTGCACGGGCAACTCAGTTGCCGTGGCGACTTGCACAACGGGGTTGCCTTGGCAACTAATTGATGGTTGCTTGGGCGACTAGTTGGGCAACTACTTGGGCGACTGGGCAGCAACTTCAAGGTTCGGCGGAGCGTTCTTCAATGGTTTCTTCTTATCCCTAAGTCAAAACTCTAGCTACTTGTGCATGCCTTGATAATACATCCCTGCGTGAATCAAGGGTGAACAACAACCAATATTGCGCTCCTCTTAGCCGTTGAAATCCTTAACTTATTCCTAAGCCGGATTAATCTTCACCATCATTGGATTGAATAAAGATCATATTCATCCGTTTCTTGAATCTAACTCTCCCGATATTAGATAAATGGATGAAATCACAAGATCCTCTCCCAATTCACTCGCAAACAAGAATAAGAACCAAGAATGAATAAACCTTGAAATAGAAAAGTGCAAACTCTTATTACCTAAACAAAAACCAATAGTTTCTCACAACCACAAAACACAATAACCATAGCTAAGTAAATTTAGTTCATGGCTAGGTTCCAAAGAAACACAAGATAAACAATCCCTAGCATGAACCCAATCAAACAATGAAGAAAAGCTGAAGCTTGTCGAAAATTCCCCTAATGCTCTCTTGTCGAAATTTCTCTATTTTTCTCTATATCGATTGTCAAAATCTCCTTGCTATTTATAGGGCTAGGCCAAAGTCCTTCTTTGAGGAGGAGTTTAAGTTGGAATTAAATTATCTTTAAAGAATATAATTCTTTATTATAATTGTATTCCTACTAGAACTTCTCCTATCTTCTTGGAATTTAATTCTTCTTTAATCTCTGCATGGAAATCAAATTCCTTTGGGTTTGGGCTTTGCTCCACGTCATCTTGGGCTTGTATAGTCATTAATTTCGACATCCCTATTGCATTTTCTCTTTGTCGAAAATTGCCATGGCAACTGGCTCGGCGTCTCCTTCATGCATTGCCCTGGCAACTAGCTCGGCATATCCTTCATGCATTGCCCTGGCAACTAGCTCGGCATTGCTTTGGCAAGTCATCCTACACATACACACACAAAAACGCACCAAAGCAGCATCTTTTTCCACAAAAATCACCAAGTTATGTAATCAAGCTCAACGGTGGAAAGAAACATGAATTAATGCATGAATAACTAATTATGCAACTAATATGAGCTTAAGTCTAACAATAATATGAGTAAAAAGGGTAATAAAAATAGTACTTTTGAACACTTATCACGCCCCCAAACACGAACTATTGCTTGTCCTCAAGCAATGCAAACTCATAATTACCTGCCAAGACTTCGATTTTCACAAACTCAGCTTTGAACTTGATTTCAATTCTCTGAACCGGGGCACAAAGTATGATTGGCTTTTTAATTTTTTTTTTGGAAAACTGAGGAGTTACTCGGAATTAAACTATAACGCTTGTGAGTGTGTGCGGAGTTGTGTGCAAGTTGATTTTTCGGATTCTATGCAAACAATAGGTTTTCAAATTACTTCATTGGGTTCTTTTTAACATGTTTTAACTAGAGCCAATTTCGGGCACCTCTAGTGTTTTGTTTTTAGTTTTCTTAAGTTAATTTAATCGACTAGAGCCGGTTTCGGGCACCTCTAGTTAAAAAAAATTTTAACGCCTCCTAGAGCCAGTTTCGGGCACCTCTAGTGATCAATTTTTTTAGCACATGCTAGAGCCAATTTCGGGCACCTCTAGCATTCATCCAATTTTTATTCTAATCCCCCAATTTGTTAATTATCGACCTAAGTTTACTAGAATTCCTTAAATCAATCAAACCACAACAGTGTTTCATCAAATTTAGCATCATAGTAAAATTCTAAGTTTTTCCATGGTTATCCTAGAATAAAAATTCTATCAATTAAGAGCATTAGCAAAGTCATCATTGAATATTCATCAAATCTAAGCAATTCTTGTTTCAATTAAAGGCATGGCAAGCAATTTATGTATCCTAAATGTAATACTTTAAATGAATGTAATTAAACATGGTAACTACTAATAACAATCCCCCCCAAACTCGAGTGAGGCATTGTCCTCAATGCATGCATAAAAATAACGAAAAATAAAAATAAAAATGCATACGAGGACTTACTCCGAGAGTTCAGCATCGTAGATGATTAGTTTCCTTCTAGTTGGCATCTTGATTTTCTTGCTTGAACGCGATGGTTGTTTTCTTGTTGCCGGTGGTGGAATCGATCCTCGTACGGGGTTGTCCTCATCGTCCTCTTCATCAATATCAATGGCTTTTCGCTTGGAGGATTCAATTGGTGCGTTACCTTTGGCTTTTGCAGTGGTTGCCGGGATGTCTTTAGCTTTGGTTGTCGTGGCATCAGCTTTCTTGGTTGCCGTGTATGATCTTGGTTGTGAGTAAAAACAAAGAAAAGAAAAGAAAATAAACTAAAAATTTGCAAGATAGAAAGTAGGAATAGGTTAAGGGTGATGGGTTTTATAGAAAAGATAGGTGGTTGGGATTGGGGGAAATCGAAAAAGGGTTTAGGGTTTGGTAGGGATTTTCGACAAAGGGGTTTTGGTTAGGATAAATTGGAGGCTTTATATAAGCCTTAGATTCAGCCCATTAGTTTCCTTGTTGAAGATGTTTTCCTACTTGGTTTAGAATTCCTTCTTTCTCTTGAACTTCCTTTCCTACAATTCAAAAACAAATCAAATAAGGATTAAAATTAAAGATAAACTAATAAAGAAAATAAATAAAGATGTGTAATAGGATTCTTAGACTTGAATAAAAAAAATCTATCCTAAAACTACTAATAATCGGCAAAATAATAAAATAAAAAAAATCGGGAAAAAATAAAATAATGAAATAGTCGAAAAAAAATAAAAATAAAAATAAAAATAGAAAAATAAAAATATAAAAAGGGAGAGCATGCTCATGCATCTCCTAAATTGACCACTTCCTTGTTACGTTCCACATGGGCACCATTGTAGTGCTTCAATCTTTGTCCATTAACTTTGAATTCATGGTTTTCAGAGATGGACTTGATTATCACGGCGCCATGGGAGAATGGTTTGACGACTTCAAATGGTCCCGACCATCTTGATTTCAGCTTTCCCGGGAAAAGTTTTAGCCGAGAATTGAATAGGAGAACTAGTTGCCCTGGCGTGAATTGTCGTGGCAATAGTTTCTTGTCGTGCCATCGCTTTGTTTTCTCCTTGTAGATTCGTGCATTGTTATAGGCGAGTGCACGGAATTCTTCTATCTCATTAAGATCCATCAAGCGCTTTTGTCCGGCACTTTCCCAATCCATATTCACGATCTTGATTGCCCAGTACGCCTTGTGCTCGATTTCCACCGGTAGATGACATGTTTTACCATAAACAAGTCGGAAGGGGGACATACCTAAGGGTGTTTTGAATGCAGTGCGATATGCCCAAAGTGCGTAATCTAGTCTTAATGACCAATCCTTCCTTAAGGGATTTACAACTTTCTCGAGTATTCCCTTCATCTCCCGGTTGGAAATTTCTGCTTGCCCGTTGGTTTGTGGGTGATATGCCGTTGCGATCTTGTGTGATATGCCGAAGCGTTGCAACATCTTGGCAATTAGTCTGTTGTCAAAATGCTTGCCCCCGTTGGTGATAATTGCTCTCGGCATCCCAAACCGTGTAAATATATTTTTCTGCAGGAATCGTTGCACGGTCTTGGAATCGTCGTTGGGAATCGTTTGCCTCTACCCATTTAGACACATAGTCAACGGCGAGTAAGATGTAGAGGTTGCCGAATGAAGATGGGAAAGGTCCCATAAAATCAATCCCCCATACATCGAACAGTTCCACCTCGATGATGTTCTGGAGTGGTATCTCATGTCGTCTAGAGATATTGCCCGTCCTCTGGCAACGATCACATTGCTTGTAAAAGTCCTGGGCATCTTTGTACAATGTTGGCCAATACAAACCGGATTGCAAGACTTTGGCCGTGGTACGAGTTCCTCCAAAATGTCCTCCATAGGGTGAAGAATGGCATTGCCGGAGTACATTCTGTTGCTCTTCTTCAGGGACACATCGGCGTATAACCTGATCTGCACATTGTTTAAACAAAAGAGGCTCGTACCAAAAGTAATGCTTAGCATCATGGCGGAACCGCTTCTTCCCTTGGTGAGTAATGCCATAAGGAAAAATACCACAAACAAGGAAGTTAACTAAATCCGCGTACCAGGGTATTGCCGAGGCATGTGCTGCCGTTGTGACTGCTCCCAAAATTGCCGAGGCGTGTGCGTCAAAGGCTGCTGCGGCATCGAGAGTTGCCGAGGTGTGTGCATCCATGGTTGCCGATGCGTCATGGGTTGCCGAGGCATCTAGGGTTGCCGAGGCGTCAAGGGTTGCCGAGGCATCTAGGGTTGCTGAGGTGTCAAGGGTTGCCGAGGCGTTGAGGGTTGCCGAGGCAATTAGAATTTGTTCATCCGGGAATGCATCGCATATCTCTAGATCCGCGTCCTCCTCCCTATTGGGTTCCAAACGTGATAAGTGATCGGCCACTTGATTTTCTGTTCCTTTCCCGTCCTTAATTTCAATATCAAATTCTTGTAAAAGTAATATCCAACAAATCAAACGAGGTTTAGCATCATTTTTAGCAAATAAGTATTTGATTGCCGAATGGTCCGTATGAACAATTACCTTTGTACCAATTAAATAGGATCGGAACTTGTCAAATGCGAAAACTACAGCTAGTAACTCTTTCTCCGTTGTTGTGTAATTCACTTGAGCACCATTAAGAGTTTTACTAGCGTAGTATATCATATGGAAGGTCTTACCTGTGCGTTGGCCTAGGACTGCTCCTACCGCGAAATCACTTGCATCACACATGAGCTCAAAAGGTAGAGTCCAATCTGGTGGAACGACAATGGGTGCCGAGGCAAGCTTTTTCTTCAGGGTTTCGAATGCTTGAGTGCAAGAATCATCAAAATCGAAGACTTTATCCTGTTCAAGCAGATTACACAAAGGTTTAGTGATTTTAGAAAAATTATGAATGAACCTCCTGTAAAAACTTGCATGTCCGAGAAAACTTCGAATTCCTTTAACCGAATTTGGTGGGGGTAATCTCTCGATCACGTCCACCTTGGCTTTGTCTACTTCAATTCCCTTGGATGAAATCTTGTGGCCGAGCACTATTCCTTCATCTACCATAAAGTGGCATTTCTCCCAATTGAGGATTAAGTCCGTTTCTTCGCATCTTGCTAACACCTTCTCTAAATTGCCGAGACAGCCGTCGAATTAATTACCAAAAACCGAGAAATCATCCATGAAGATCTCAAGGAAGTCTTCGACCATGTCTGAAAAGAGCGCCATCATGCATCTTTGGAAGGTTGCCGGGGCGTTACACAATCCGAACGGCATCCTTCGGAAGGCATAAGTACCGTATGGGCATGTGAAGGTTATCTTTTCTTGATCTTCTGGTGCTATGGCAATCTGATTGTAACCTAAATAACCATCAAGAAAACAATAAAAGGGTTTACCTGCAAGACGGTCAAGCATTTGATCAATAAAGGGTAATGGGAAGTGATATTTCCTAGTGGCTTTGTTTGCATTTAGCAAACCCTTCGATCCTGGTTGGGATAAGTTCATTATTTTCATTGCTTACCACCGTTGTTAAACCTCCCCCACACATTGTACCGGACTTACCCACGTACTATCGGAGATAGGGTATATAATGGATAAGCCACTTGATGATTTCTTTCATTACAACCCCTTTTTGGCATTTCAGTCTACTCTGGGCCTCAATTGAAGGTTTGTGACCATCTTCCAACAAGATCTTTGCATGCACACATGTTGGGCTAATTCCCTTCATGTCGGCAATTTTCCACCCTATTGCCTTTTATGTAGCTTCAACATGTTGATCAGCTTCTTTTTCCTCGAGCTGTAACTTAGAGGAAATAATTACAGGTAGTGTATTATCGGTCCCTAAGTATACATATTTTTTGCTTGCTCGCAATTGTTTCAACTCAAGAATTGGTGGATTTTCGATAGAGGGTTTTTCGAGCTTACCTTCCTTACCTAAGTAGTCCAGTGGTTCAAAGTATGTACATGGTCGATTGACTAGCCAATTTGCCTCTTCTGGTTGTTCCTCATCGACCGGTTCTTCATACTCCTCATGTTCCTCGTGTTCGGCAATGTAGTTGCCGAGGCAACTAAATTCCTCATCGGTTAAACTCTACCGCGTGGCATGAAGTAGTTGGCATTCTTACGGATCATCGGCATGCCTTAGTGTTTGGAACACATTTAGTTTTACTGCTGGTCATTCACCCTCATTGTGAGTTCTCCTTTTCAACGTCGATCAAGGTTCTCCTGTTGCTAGGAATGGTATCCCGAGAATGATTGGTGCATGCTCATCTGCTTCACAATCCAAAACAATAAAGTCAGCGGAAAAAATAAATTTATCAACTTTTACCAGTATGTCCTCGATTTTTCCCTCTGGATGCACATAGGATCTGTCGGCTAGCTGCAGCATGACTGTTGTAGGTCTTGCCTTCCCGATTCCTAGTTTTTGGAAAACCGATTTAGGCATCAAGTTTATGCTCGCCCCTAGGTTGCATAGTGCTTTCCCGACATAGTGATTTCCAATAGAACAGGGTATTGTGAAACTTCCGGGATCCTTCAACTTAGGTGGCATACGATTGTGCAACATTGCCATGCATCCCTCTATCGTGGCAACTGTTTCAAACTCTCCTAGCCTTGTTCTTTTGGACACAATGTCTTTAAGGAACTTGGCATAGTTGGGCATTTGTTCAATTGCTTCCACCAGTGGCAAGTTGATGTGGACTTCCTTTAGGATATCTAAAAACTTCTTGAATTGGTATTCTTGCTTTTGTCGCTTCAACCTTTGTGGGAATGGTGGTGGAAGTCGGATATCTTCGATCCTTTCATTGGTTTGAAACCTGATTGACGGCATTGCCGGGACATCTGGAGTTGCCGATGCGTTATCATCTGGGGTTGCCGAGGTATGCTTATCACAAGAAGCCGAGGCGTCATCGGTTGCCGAGGCATGTTTATTGCCGGTTGCCGCAACAATTCCTGGTTCAGCATCTGAGGCTTTGCTGCTAGGTTCGTCTTGATTTTTTTGTGGAGTTTTGTTTGACGAGCGGGTTTGAACCTCTCTAAGTTGTTGGCCACTACGGTGGTGATTGCCTTACATTGCTCATGGCAGTTCCTCTTGCGACTTGAAGATCGCTAGGTAAACCTCCTTGTGGTCTAGTGTTCAGATTTTGAGCAAACTGTCCGACTTGATTTTCCAATGATTTGATTGTCGCCTCTTCGTTTTGCAATCTCATCTCGGTCCTGTTAATAAAAGCATCAGTTCTTTTTATGAAATTACTATTCTCAGCCATATAAGATTCAGTTTTCATCATAAAAGCATTTAGAGAATTTTCCAAAGAACTAGATGTAAATTCGGTTGTTGCTACGGCATCTGTTGCCGTGGCATATTCTGCTGGAATCCCGATGCTTGTACATTCTAATTGTTCTGGTTTAGAGCATTGTTGGGATTATTCCATGAAAAATTTGGGTGCTTCTTCCAAGCTGGATTGTATGTATTTGACATCATGTTGTTGCTCCGATTGTAATTCCCCACATAGAAGCTAGATTCCAGATTCTGCATACATTCAGAAGAATTATGGTTATCGCCACATAACTCACAAAAAGAATCCATTACCTTGACTTCATGTGTGTTGTTTGGTTTTTGCATGTTCTGGACCATCTTGGTTAAAATGACCAATTGTGCCGAAATTGAATCTGATGATCCTAGTTCATGTATTGTGGCTTGGCGTCTAACTTCTCATCTTCTAGTTGATGGAAATTGATAGTCATTCTTGGCCAACCTGTTTAAGATTTGCATTGCTTCTTCCGGCGACTTATCTAGGAGTATGTCGTTTGCCGAGGCATCTAGCATCATCCTTGTTGGTGTATTCACGGCGTTGTAAAACATTGTTACTTGAGTCCACACCAGGAATCCGTGTGGAGGGCATTTGTGTAGAAGTTCTCTATATCGCTCCCAACCCTCGTACATGGATTCATCATCTGCCTACCGAAAAGAAGTAATGTCGTTACGAAGCTTATCAGTCAAATTTGTAGGATTAAATCTAGCAAGGAAATCACGACAAAGATCAGTCCAAGATGCTATGGATCCGGCAGGAATGCTATTCAGCCATGCTTTCGCCCTATCCCTCAGTGAATAGGGAATAATCTTAATCGTAGGACATCAGGGGTGACTCCGTGTATCTTGAACGAGTTGCAAATCTCGAGGAAAGATTTCAGATGTTGTCGTGCGTCTTCAGTTGCTGAGCCGCCAAATTGACCAATTATGTTGATCATATTAAACATTACCAGTTTTAACTCAAAGTGGTCGGCTTCAATTTCAGGTGCGACAACTCCTGGGTTAAGTCCATCAAGATCTTCTTCAAGATAGTCTCGAATAGTTTTGTTTCGTGCAAGAATCACTCCTCTTCCTGCTCGAACATCTTGATTCATATTGCCGTCTTGATTTGCCATTGCTTCTCATATCCTTCGTCTAAGTCTTTGTAAGGTTCGTTCGATTTCTGGATCAAAGGGATATTCTGGTGAAGTCGGTCTCGCCCTGGTCATATACCAATGCAAAACCAAAGTTTGTTATCCCTTTGAATTTTAAACAAGAAAAATAAAAAGAAAGTGCAAGAAAGTAAAAACAAAGTCGCTATTGCCAATCCCCGGCAACGGCGCCAAAAACTTGTTGCGCGTAATGAGTGCTACGCAAATGTGCAAGTATACACGTCGCAAGTTATAGTATAAAAGATATCGTCTCCACAGGGATTGGTGCCACTTCAAGAATCTAGTCTCTTTACCTTTGTAAAAAGTAAAAACACAAGTAAAGGATTATAGAAGTTTTAACTAATAACTAATCTAGAAAGCAATTAAGTAAATGAAAAGATGAATTCGAATGAAAGAGATAGGCTAGGTTATCGTGAGTTGAGGTGTGATAGTCGATTGGATTGTCTTCGTAAAAAGTGCACGGGCAACTCAGTTGCCGTGGCGACTTGCACAACGGGGTTGCCTTGGCAACTAATTGATGGTTGCTTGGGCGACTAGTTGGGCAACTACTTGGGCGATCGGGCAGCAACTTCAAGGTTCGGCGGAGCGTTCTTCAATGGTTTCTTCTTATCCCTAAGTCAAAACTCTAGCTACTTGTGCATGCCTTGATAATACATCCCTGCGTGAATCAAGGGTGAACAACAACCAATCTTGCGCTCCTCTTAGCCGTTGAAATCCTTAACTTATTCCTAAGCCGGATTAATCTTCACCATCATTGGATTGAATAAAGATCATATTCATTCGTTTCTTGAATCTAACTCTCCCGATATTAGATAAATGGATGAAATCACGAGATCCTCTCCCAATTCACTCGCAAACAAGAATAAGAACCAAGAATGAATAAACCTTGAAATAGAAAAGTGCAAACTCTTATTACCTAAACAAAAACCAATAGTTTCTCACAACCACAAAACACAATAACCATAGCCAAGTAAATTTAGTTCATGTCTAGGTTCCAAAGAAACACAAGATAAACAATCCCTAGCATGAACCCAATCGAACAATGAAGAAAAGCTGAAGCTTGTCGAAAATTCCCCTAATGCTCTCTTGTCGAAATTTCTCTATTTTTCTCTATATCGATTGTCAAAATCTCCTTGCTATTTATAGGGTAGGCCAAAGTCCTTCTTTGAGGAGGAGTTTAAGTTGGAATTAAATTATCTTTAAAGAATATAATTCTTTATTATAATTGTATTCCTACTAGAACTTCTCCTATCTTCTTGGAATTTAATTCTTCTTTAATCTCTGCATGGAAATCAAATTCCTTTGGGTTTGGGCTTTGCTCCACGTCATCTTGGGCTTGTATAGTCATTAATTTCGACATCCCTATTGCATTTTCTCTTTGTCGAAAATTGCCCTGGCAACTAGCTCGGCATTGCTTTGGCAAGTGATCCTGCACATACACATACAAAAACACACCAAAGCAGCATCTTTTTCCACAAAAATCACCAAGTTATGTAATCAAGCTCAACGGTGGAAAGAAACATGAATTAATGCATGAATAACTAATTATGCAACTAATATGAGCTTAAGTCTAACAATAATATGAGTAAAAAGGGTAATAAAAATAGTACTTTTGAACACTTATCAATATACCAATGCAAAACCAAAGTTTGTTAGCCCTTTGAATCTTAAACAAGAAAAGTAAAAAGAAAGTGCAAGAAAATAAAAACAAAGTCGCTATTGCCAATCCCCAGCAACGGCGCCAAAAACTTGTTGCGCGTAATAAGTGCTACGCAATTGTGCAAGTATACACGTCGCAAGTTATAGTATAAAAGATATCGTCTCCACAGGGATTGGTGCCACTTCAAGAATCTAGTCTCTTGCACTGTAAAAAGTAAAAACGCAAAGACAGGATTATAGGAGTTTAACTAATAATTAAACTAGAAAGCAATAAAGTAAAAGAAAAGATGAATTCAAATGAGAGAGAGATAGGTCAGGTTATCGTGAGTTGAGGTGTGATAGCCGATTGGATCGTCTTGGTAAAAGAGTGCACGGGCAACTCAGTTGCCGTGGCAACTTAAACAACGGGGTTGCCTTGGCAACTAATCGATGGTTGCCTGGGCAACTACTTAGGCGTCTGGGCAGCAACCTTCAAGGTTCGGCAGAGTGTTCTTCAATGGTTTCTTCTTATCCCTAAGTCGAAACTCTAGCTACTTGTGCATGCCTTGATAATACATCCCTGCGTGAATCAAGGGTGAACAACAACCAATCTTGCGCTCCTCTTAGCCGTTGAAATCCTTAACTTATTCCTAAGCCGGAGTAATCTTCACCATCAATAGATTGAATAAAGATCATATTCATTCGTTTCTTGAATCTAACTCTCCCGATATTAGATAAATAGATGAAATCACGAGATCCTCTCCCAATTCACTCGCAACAAGAATAAGAGCCAAGAATGAATAAACCTTGAATATAAAAGTGCAAACTCTTATTACCTAAACAAAAACCAATAGTTTCTCACAACCATAAAACACAATAACCATAGCCAAATAGATTTAGTTCATGGCTAGGTTCCAAAGAAACACAAGATAAATAATCCCTAGCATGAACCCAATCGAACAAGAAAGAAAAGGATGAAGAAGGAGGCTTGTCGAAATCCTCCTTGCCCTAGATGCTTGTCGAAAATTCTTTCCTATTGCCCTCCTTGGACTTGTCGAAATTCCCCTCTCTTCCTCTCCTTTTGGATTGTCGAAATCTTCATCTTATTTATAGGGCTAGGCCAAAGTCCTTCTTTGAGGAGGAAATTAAGTTGGAATTAAATTATCTTTAAAGAATATAATTCTTTATTATAATTGTATTCCTACTAGAACTTCTCCTATCTTCTTGGAATTTAATTCTTCTTTAATCTCTGCATGGAAATCAAATTCCTTTGGGTTTGGGCTTTGCTCCACGTCATATTGGGCTTGTCTAGTCATCAATTTCGACTATCATATCACCTTTGCTCTTGTCCACAATTGCCATGGCAATTGGCTCGGCGTCTCCTTCATGTATTGCCCTGGCAACTAGCTCGGCATATCCTTCATGCATTGCCCTAGCAACTAGCTCTAGCCTTGCTTTGGCAAGTGATCCTGCATATACACACAAAACACACCAATGCAGCATATTTTCCCACAAAAACTACCATGTTATGTAATCAAGCTCAACGATGGAAGGAAACATGGATTCATGCATGAATAGCTAATTATGCAACTAATATGAGCCGAAGTCTAACAATAATATGAGTAAAAAGGGTAAGAAAAATAGTACTTTTGAACACTTATCATCTACCTTGCATGCAAACAACGTGATCCCAAGGATCCACTTATTGTTGGTAATCATCATCACATAATTTATTTTATATTACCGAGTTGTTAATACATTATGGAGAATTATATAATTAATCTCATTCATTATCTCCATTAATCCCTGTTATCACATTTATTCAATGCATAATTCAATTATTAATATTCACAACAATTTTCATCCTTAAATTGCATTTATAGATTATTTATCGTATCGGGTACCGGTACTTGTACACGAGTATCGAAATAGTACTCTCGGATATCGGTACTCACATGCGTACCGATACTGAAATTGTTTACTGGAAATCTCAATTT
Source organism: Hibiscus mutabilis (assembly GCA_019671005.1). Taxonomy (NCBI): domain Eukaryota; kingdom Viridiplantae; phylum Streptophyta; class Magnoliopsida; order Malvales; family Malvaceae; genus Hibiscus; species Hibiscus mutabilis. The sequence continues at coordinate 11,860,218 of CM033724.1, read as the reverse complement.
CCACAAGTACCGGTATAGGTCAACACGTACCGATACGGTCCCCAATCGCGTACAGGTACAACCGAAGCTCGTACCGATACCCTATACGCGGGTTCACACCATTTCCTTGAATTAGGGTTTTACAACACTTTATTCGATCCCTAAAGCTTATGAAAGTCATTAGGGTTTGTTTACTAAGGCATTTATTTATTTAATAATAATTACCGGCTTTATAATCATATAATCAAGTATTTATAACTTAAGCATAATTCTCATCAATAACGTCAATCTATTCGAACAAGCATACAAAGCATCACAATTACCAACTAGTCAATCAGTCATCAAATGATCATATGGGCATCCCAAACGACCCTAAGCGGTCTCTAAAACTTTCATGAGTCTCATGATATTCGCAACATCATCATGCATCTCATAAATATCCAGTCTCATACTATCAGTCTCCAAACATGCATATTCATCATCTAGCTATTTTGTAGATACTAACACGCGAAGTAATCACATTTATGATGCTCATGAAGCAATAAGAGTTCGAGGTGTACTAACCTCAAGCGATTATCGATAAATCCTCATCTAAGCTTCCCGATACTCTACTTGGTCTGATACCCGATCTCGAATAATCCTCATATAAAAATGAATACGAAAATACATTAATTTCATGCATCCCCTATTCAATTTACAAGGTCAAACGCGTAAAAATAGCTTATCGGGTTCGAATTTGGCGAAATGAACTGCTCCAACAGATTCAAAAAATCGAGAAATCTTCGGGTAGGGTCCCTCAAAAAAGTCAACGACCGATCAACTGTGGTCAACACCGGTCAAATGTGGTCAAGGGTGCTGGTTGATCTGGTGCGACGCTGGTGCACAACAGCTATGGTGCACCCGCGGGCCCAGATCCAGTGGGTGCAAATGCACAACAACAATGTGCACCCTCCTGCTATAGTGCAAGCCTAAACGCGGTTGGTGGCGCGTGGGGCACATGGGCCGTCCTCCGATGGCCAGACGATGGCGACAAGCTCCAGTCCTATAGTTTTCCGGTCGGTGAGTCCACTGGTGGTGTCAGTTTGCGACGGTGACGGCCAAAACCCCACAATCTAGCTCTTTTAAATTTTCTCATCTTTACTCCAGCAAACGGCGGCTCTAACGATAAAGAGAAGACCATCGACAGACTTGTCTCGTCGAGCTGAAAAAGATGGTGACGGTAGTGTAATCCACAGTGACTTTGACGACTATAAATCAGGGTTGAAAACTTTTCTCTATACTTTTTTTTTTCTCTCTCAAAAATATTTTCTCTCTTTTCTTCTCTTTCCTCTCGTCCCGTTAGCCATATTTTTAATTAAAAATACTATCTAATTATTTTTTATTAAACAATAAATAAACACACACAATCTTCCTTTTTATCACAAGCCCAAATTCAAATATTCTTGATTTAGACTCCCAAATAGACATGACAAACTTGTCCCGAGACTCAAGAATCAAGAATCGAACTGAGACCCGAAATTAACCCGAACACGATAACTCGAGTTTGATCCAAACCTAAAATAAATCGAATCGAGTCAAAACAAACCAAATTTTAGTCGAACTGAAAATGGATCAGAACCGATTTTCAACCGAACCGAAAGCAACCCTGAACCGAATGCAGCACAAAATAAAAAATATATTAAAATAAATAAATAAAGATGAGATGTGAATTTCACACAACACGCCAAAAAGCCAAATATATAGGCTATATAAAGTATATATAGGGTGAAAAAACCTAACTCGGCCTGAAAACCTTACTAAAAGCGATCGATCTCCTATTAACCCGATATTGACTCGACCTGAAATCAACTGAACCGAAAATCAACCAAACCGAAGTCTCGACTCGATACCAGAACTGAAATCACCATAGACCCAAACTAAAACCGAACTAGACTCGAACCGAACTGAACTGAATTTAAACCTAATGTAGTCAGACCCGAAATGAACCGAACCGAATGACCCGTTTGCCAGCCCAATTTGCAAAACCCGAAACTTAGGTCGTTACAAGATTACCACGACACGATTATTGTTCTGTTTGGTTATTTTATTTAATATTTTTCAATCAATGCTAATGCCTCGTTTTGCATCAATATATTTTCTAATACAAAATCTCAAATTCGAAATTTATTTAAGAGATACTAAACTACTTACCGCTTGGCCAACTTTCATCCGTACCTTTCTTCTTTGTATTCATGATTCTCCGTCTTTCTTTCCACTAATCTACCGTCTACATTCCAACTACCTCTTCAATTTTTTGCCTAAATAAAAAAGAACAAACCGTCATAAGCCACTACAAATTTATTCTCACTATTAACAGTTTCCAACTTCCTAAACGCACATCTTGAAAATTGAAATCATGTTTTACAATAAAATAAAGGGTAATTTTCAGACGTGATCCCTTTTGTTTATGGCTTGTTCTATTTTGGTCACCCAAATTTAAAAAAAAGCTATCATTGCCACTTATTTAAAAACGTTTATGTTTTGGTCTTTGGACCGTTAGTCTCCGTTACTTGGCTAACGGGTAGCTGACATGGCGCCATTAAAAATTGGGTAAACTACACCAATAGTCACCAAACTATTGATTCTTTCCTATTTTGGTCATCAAACTTTTTTTTTTACAAAATCGTCACTAACATTACATATTTTTTCTATTTTAGTCACTGGTTGTTAAGTTTCCGTTAATTTTAATATAACGGTAATATTTATAATAGTAAGGGACTATAAGAAACACAGACATAAAGTAATAGTATTTGGACCTTGCTATGATAAGAGCATGCTAGATTGTAGAAAGAATGTGATTTTGTCGGCAAGAGCTGTTTCAATCAGTTGCTCAACTAAAAAGTGTTGTCCAGTGAAGAAAAAGTGATTTGCTAGATAAGTTAGTGCCATTGCATAATAGGGATATATCTCAAAAGCTCTAAGCATTTTGTCCATGCCTTTCTGAATCCCAGAAGTTGTGAAGACATATTAAATCATCATCGCCTACATTAAAATCAGAAAATAGAACAATAAACAAACCACAGATATTTATCATTAGCTGAACAATCGTATCTCCCAATATACCATCATTTGCTTGTAAATCCATGATTGCCAATGCAACAAGAGCTTCAACATTTTCTGAGTCTAACTGCAAATGTTAATTTTTGAAGACAGAGAACAATCAGCATGCCATAAATTATTGCATTTAGAAACATAAACCGAAAGAAATAAAAAAGAAATTAAATGTAATTGATTGAACCAAATCACCTCTAAAACTCGTTGAAATGCCTGTCTAGCCTTTTGAAATTGACCCAATTTATATCGAGAATATCAGAAGCATCTCGGGGAAGCTGATCGAGAGCCACCCGCACTTCCTCCTCTGAGTTCTGAACCAGTATATACAAGCACGCCATTGATTGCTAGATCGAGATAAACCCTAGATAGATAGATATACCTACGCCTCTTCTTCTTCTTCTCTAATTGACTAATTGGGGCGAAAATCAGACCAGAGAGTGAACCAGTGGATCTTCCCGATCGTTATTTATAAACCCTATATCGATGAAATGTATATGTTTTGGGACTAAAATTGTTATTATACCATGCAATGCCATTACTTTGTTAAAAATTAACGGAAACTAAACGGCCAGTGATTAAAATACAAAAAAATGTAATGTTAGTGACGATTTTGCCAAAAAATTAGTTTAGTGACCAAAATAAAATCATTAACTTGGTGACTACTAGTGTAGTTTACCCAATTTTTAAAGGCTCCATGTCAGCTACCCGTTAGCCATTAGCCAAGTAACGGAGACTAACGGTCCAATGATCAAAACAAAAATGTTTTCAAACGTAAGTGACAATAATAGTATTTTTTAAATTTGGGTGACCAAAATAGAATAAATCATAAATAAAAGAGACCATGGGTGAAGATTACCCTAAAATAAAATGTTCTCTAACTCATGTAACGTGCATTATGTTTTTTGGGTTTAAATTTGATACACAGACACAAACATGCTTATTTCTACTATAAATCAAAATTAAACCTAAACCCTAAAAAACTAACCCCCAAATCCTAAACCCTAAACTCTAAATTCTAAACACTGACCTTAAATTCTAAATCCTACAATCCAAACCCCTAAACTCTAAACCCTAAACTAAACCCCTAAAACTAAAAAGTCTGTATAAACTAAAGTTTACACAGAATGTGTATTGAAGTTTTTCTCAATCCTACTTTTTTATTTTATTTTTTAATTAAAGTTAATAAATTTAATAATAATATAAAGATCAACCGTTGATCTCATCCATTTTTCTTTATTATTCTCTCAACTTTTTTCTTCTTTCTCTTTTTTTTATCACTCCGAATTTTATTTTTACAAATTCGATTTTTCTTTTATTTAATAATTATTCTCCTTTTCTTATGAAAATGCTTAATGTTTTTGCAGTATATTTTAGTTTTGTTTTTGCAAATTATTTGGTTATTTTATTTACTTACTCCTATTTTGGACTATTTGTTGTTCTCTCATATTATTCTCATGTTAGTGTTGGCGGTACCTATCTTTTAATAATATTTATTTGCATCTTTTATTTTTCTGAATTGTTTGATAGAATTTTCTAATAATTTCCTTATAGGATAAATACAGTAAAATCTCTATAAATTAATAATGTCGGAACCATGTAATTTTATTAATTTAAAAAGGTATTAATTAACCGATAAATTAATAATTTATTAATTTAAAGAGATTTTTTCCGATTCAACAAACCTGCATTATTTTTCATGAATAAAACTTATACATTGTATTAACTAATTGAATGATGTTCATGTACAATGTGACTAATTAAATATAATATATACCCTTAAAAACAAAGTTCATTGTAGTACGTAGTACTAGTTAAAACTTAACTTAATGCAAGTTCATGTTAGAGATGAAATACACCTCTTCACAATTTTTTTGTTGCAGTATGAGAACACAACACCAAAAGTTTTGGATGCAATAAGGAAAGTTAGAGATGAAATACATCTAGATTTAAGCCCTATTTAGCAATTAGATGATAGCTGATAGATGATAGCAAATTACATTAGCTAATAGCATATAGCTGATAGCATTAGCTGATTTGACTAGCGGATTATATTAGCAGATTGCATAAAAGTGTTTGGTAAAATTAACTGATAGCTGATAGCTGTTTGATTATTTGAACAAGCAAACTGACATATAAGGACATGATTATATTTGATATTTGTTTGAATAATTTATTAGTTATTAAAATTTAGTATCTATTAATATTAATTAGGTTATAAAAATTAAAATTTTTAATATCATTACTGAGCATATATGAGGATGTACATATTAATTTTTTATTTGTGATATTATCTTTTTAATATAATTTTAATAATTATTTTTTTATCTATGAAATTATATTTTAAATAGAATATTATTAATTATTAAATTTATATGTGTTTATTAATTTATATGTTAATTTCTTATTTATGAAATTATTTTTTTAATTTTATTAATTAATCAAGTTTATGTTATTTAGAGAAATTTTTTATAATTATCAAGGACAAAATAGTCTTTACAAGTCTTTTATCCAAACCTTTTAAGATGAGAGATTTCACCTCAATCCGCTATTACAATCATCTATTTACCAAACATCTAAATTAGTAGATTTAACTGGTCAAACCTCTAATTTTAAACCTTAATTTTAGCTCAAAAAGATGTTTAGCAAACAAGGCCTTAAATTTTAAGAAGAATCAAACAACAATAGAATCATATTTTACTAAGTTGTCCTAGTTATATTTGTAATTTTATAGAATTATTAATTTATAATATTAAATGGACCATAAATTTATAAGGGTCTTCCAGAAAATTATTATCTTATTAATTTATACCTTGAGCCCAAGTTGTGACTGGAAAAAAATATTATTTTGGATAAATTATTAATTTATCGAGTATTAATTTATAGAGGTTCTACTGTATATAAGTTGGATTTTTAGAAAATTGAGAATTCATATAGTGATCTCAGTGGTAATTGGTAAAGATTAGGGGTGTTCAAAAATACCCGGCCAGAACTATCTGACCCGTCGACCCGCCTACCCGATTGAAAATTACTGGGTATTTATAATGAAAATACCCAAATTTTTTGGGCCAGGCACCCGACCCGTAATTTTTCCTGTGTAGTCGGGCCGGGTCAAGGTCGAAATTTTTTTGTAACCGGTTACCCGACCTGACCCGGTAATTTTAATAGTTATATATTTTAAATTTTAAATTCTATTTTTATTTTATGTTTCTTACTATTTTCCCTAAAACTAATTTTAAATCCCTAACTTCTTTTTATACTTGTATTATGTACTTTTAAGTTTTAAATTTTTCAAAAATATTTATATTAAATTTGTCAATATGAAATTTCGAAAGAAAAATCTTGATCTAGATTAATATTTTTAATACCTTCTTTTGTCGATAAACTTTAACATATATACATATATATATCCAAATATTTCTCCCTTAAAACTAACCTCAAATCAATAATTTTTGTGTTTGAAATATATATCATGAAATTTTGTGTTTTTTATATATTTTTTTAAATAGATTTAAAAAATAAATAAGTAAAACGGGTATTCGGTTCTTATGGGCCGGGTCACGGGCCGACTTTTTGGTACCCAAAAATTTCAGATAACTGAAATTTCGGGTACCCGAATATGAACACCCCTAATAAAGATGACATTGTTTTCTTGGATGATCTAGATCGAACAACATAGTCTATAAGTACTTATCTAAATATGAAATTGAATTAAGATACTACTTTATAATAAAATTAAAATATTAAAAAATAATTTCTTTTGAAGTAGTGGCATTTAGCGTACTCGGAATTCAAACCATAATATTACCTCCATTAACCTGCTACGAGATTGTAACTTCTTTTACTTTTTTAAATTACTAATAAATAATTCGTGAAAAATATTATTAATGGGTCAATTTATATAGGACACAAAGTAAATTTATGGGTTTTTGTTTGATCGAAAAAGTAAATTTATGGGTTTTAGTCTAAGTTAAGCCCAAAACTAACTAGACGTGATAAGAATAAAAAGGGGAGTCCAACTATGAAAAAACGCAGTGTTTTCACATATAGCAAAAGATACACCATTTTTGAAAGGTCCACTCTCGCGCTTCTTTGCCACCGTCAACTTAGCCACTTTCTTCATTTCTTCTTGGTTGGCGTCGCTCGACACTCTGAAACACCACAACACAGATCCTGTTTTCTTTCTTCATCTTGTATTATCCAGGTGATCCATCTCTCTTTTTTTTTTCTACGTAAAGAAGATCAAAGCCTCTACCATCCCTTGGGTACTTTCTATTTTTAATCTTGTACTTCTTCAAGCATAATCGTTGCGTATCATGGAATTTTCGAAATGGGTTTTAAGTTTCGATACAAGAAAATGCAACCTTGGCTTAGTTCTTGCGAGAAAGTTAATTTCTTGAAGGGGTGGGTTTTGGACTTATGATTCAATCGATGGTTCCACTTCCTTTTTTTCTGGGATTTTCATGACTGGTATGTTTAACTAGAAAAAAGATTGAAATTTTGATTATATGTAAATTTCTTCGTTCCCCTGGCATTGAATAGGGAGAAATGCTCGTAGATTTTACCAAAATATCAATTAACAAGATTTATTATGGAGACAAAAATGGGGATTGATTTTTTAGTTCTCAAGATCGATTTTTTGTGTGCTATGTAATTCAAGGAGGTTGTGATTGTTTATGGGAACTGCAGGGTTCTTATTCGTGCAATGACAAATTCAAGGATTGGACATGTACAGTATGCTTTGTTCCTGCATTAATTTTTAATGAAAAGAAGATAGGAAGCCACTTATTTTGAAGCCTTTATGTCATTTATTTATTCCATTCAAGCACTAGCTTATACTTGATAGTTAATAAACTTATACCGGCATTCATGTATTTCACATGCATCTTATGTGATTGTAATTCTGGTTTAAATACCTGCAATTGCAGATTGCTGCGGGTATGAGTGACAATTTGCTAACATGCGTTGTACGAGCTTGGGACCACAGCAAGCCGATGTTTATCGCACCGGGTATGCACACGTTCACGTGGAGAAACCCTTTCACAGAAAAACATCTAATGTCAGTTGATGAGCTCGGATTTTGTTTCATCCCCGGAGATGATTCGATGGCAGAACCTTCTGAAATCGACTCAACTGTGAGAGTATATTTGGAGTCACGGCCTCTACGTCTCAATTGAAGAACCGGTTGGTTGATTCAACCATGAATGACAATACTGAAATTTTTGATCCATTGATTCTACACTCTGCAGTTCTGTATAGCTACTTACCAAGCATACTGTACATGTATACCTCCATTTTTGAGTTTGCACATCATGAGGAACACTGAAGAAACATAATTGATCTTCTGAAATGATGATATTGAAGAATTAAAGAAACAGAATCAGATTGATAAAAGCTTGGATTCTGGTTAAGATTCATTCAATCCCCTACACCTCCTTTCTTGCAGGCTTTGATCGATAGTTCTGTTTTACTTGAAATATTGTTTGGTCAGATTCCGGTCCAAACCATTATGCACTCACGTGTGAGCGTGTTATATCCAAGCAATGGTTATCATTTAAAAAATATTTATTTTTTATGTTTTATAATTAGAATTAGAATAAAAATGTTTTTTATGATTTGTATTAGATTATAAAATCTTTGAATCTGTTTTAATTGTTTTCGAATTAATCAAATTGATTGTATAATATTCAATCTATGAATAAATTTATTTCTTTATATAAGACAAAAACAATCTTGAAAAAGGGAAAGAATTCATTATTCATCTAACTATTGTTTTATGCGGATAAATTTATTCATTAAGGGCTACTTCTTGATTGTTTTTCAAACTAGTTTTTATAGTTAAAATTATTTTTCGAATTATAAGCAGTGCAGTTTATGTAACTTTTCAGGCTAAAAGTATTTTTCAGCTTGATTTAAAAAATATTTTTTTAAAGCTGACATTTTTATCTTTTTAGTTTTTTCAAAAACACTTTTGAGTAAAGTTATTCATATATGCTCATATATATTACCAATTCTTTTATATTTTCAAAAAGAATGTTTAAAATAGATTTTTTATCTACTCAAAATCAGGTTTTGACAGCAATATCAAACACTCCTATTTTAAACCAAACAATTCAAAAATACTTTTCAAAAATATTTTCCTACTATACTTTTTAAAAGCAATGTTAAACTGACTTTTAAGTCAGATTGGGTTGGGTTGAATTGTGACTCTATTTCCAAAAACAACAAAACTGGTACAAATTCATCAATTTTGTCGAACGCATTTTCCATGTATATATATTAAAAAGATATTTTAAAATTTATTTTTATAGTAATTTTCATATAATTGTATAATTAAATCAAAATTTTTATTATTTAATTTAAATTCATAAATTATCTTATCGAAATCTAAATTCAACTGAATAGATAATTTAACCTATTGACAAGTTTTTTTATGCAAGCAAAGAACAATATATTGATCAATAAGCCCATCATTAGATTATTCTTTGATCAAAGAAAGAAGAAATCCACGAAACAAGTGCTTTCCAAAATAAGTTTTAGGATACGATTTTTAAAATATTAGTATTTTGGTTATTATGTTTGGGAAAGTAATTTTTCTAGAAAATTTTAAACTATTAAAATTTTATGGTTTAAAAATAATTATAAAATAATAATAATAATACATAATATAAAAATATGTAATACGAATAAAATTAATCTTATAAAAACATATAAAAGAATTTTAATAATATATTTTTTATAGAAACTGCTAATCTTATTAAAAAAAATATTCAAAATTACAATAGGAATAAACTAAACACATAATTTGAACATTTTTTATATCACAAAAATACTTTGATGTTTAAATTTTTTATTTATCTAACAGTATAGTAAGAAGTTAATCTCGTCAAATAAAATGATATTTTGAAGTTTAAATTTTTTATTTTATTGTAGGACCATGTGCATTAAATAAAATAAATTAAGAAGAATTTTGAAAAATCACCTTTAAAATCTAAATAAGGAATTCAGACTACTCAAATCTTCTTCTAAATTTCAAACAAATTTTTATTTTTTTATTATTTTTACCCAAATAACTAAATTCATTTTTTAATTTTGATAAAAATAAATCTCTTATCCAAACCTAAAGATGTCAGTGGGGTGAGTTTTGTAAAGATTTGTCCTACTTCGCATTCAATTAGGCACGAATATATATATATATATATATATCAGATGATTTTAACTATTAATATGAATTTGAGTATTGTAGAGATTTAATATGTAAACAACTCTTCTGACCTAGCTTGCTCAATCTACAACGCCAAAATTTAAATCATAAATGATGTTTAAGAAACATAACATCATATCTAGCAATATAATCGACCGTTGTTTTTTATAGCAATATAATCGATAATTGTTATAATCACATAATAATTACTTTTAGAATTTCACATGCTGAAATAAAATATTATTACAAAATTGTAATAAATTAGTTTTATGCTTTGTTATCATTTAAATAGATATATTTCATATATCATAATATTAAAAAATATTAAATGTGTATTTTCTTTTTTTAATGTTTATTTTTTTTAACAATGGCATCTGAATTTTATTAATCATCATTAAATATAATACAATACAATGCATCAAAAAAAAAAAAGGACAAGTCTACTAAAAGTTTCTTACAATGGTGCAAAAAAAGCAGACACTTCCATCGATATTATCATACCAAAATCTAGAAACCTTATTGAATCTCATTGTCTCTATCCAAGCGAGACGCTTTACGGGGTGAAAAAAAGAGTGGTGAGCGAACCAAGCTATCGGGTAGATTACTCCGCTATCCAGGTCTGATTACATCAACAATCAATCATCAATTGAGTGAGGATCCATTTTTCTAAGACCACCGACATAACCATAATTAGAGATTAGCGCTGTGAAGATCTTTGTACGAGCACCAACCGACCGTTAAGATATGCTGGAATCATGACACAAGGACAGATGAAACAAACCACAAAAAAAAAATGTCACAAGGACATAGAAAACGCATGCCACAAAAGTAGAGATTCTTATTAAAATATATATAAAAAAAGAAAAATAATAGACCCAGTGGTCGACAACCAATACTAAGGTCAGTTTTCGACCACCAACCAAAGAAAGAAAAGCAAAGTTATAGACGACAGAGATTTAAGAGAAAGCGGGTAGGTTTTAAAACGGGCTTTTTAATGTGTATTTTTCTTTTATAGTGCTATGCTTCTTATAAACATTTTTTAAAATAAATTACTGTCTAAATTACTAATAACCCCAATCCCTAATCATAGACAAGTATTACAAGAACGATAACAATATTAATTGAATTAATGTTCAATTAACCTCTTAAAAATATTTTTTATTACAATACTAAATATTTAAATCTTTAACCTACATAAAAAATCACATGGAAATCAATGTTTTCTTAACCAGGAAAATAATGTTAAACTAACATAAATTCTATGACTGCGTATTATGGTAATCATTTAATTATTTGTGGTCTCTACAATTGATGATTATTTAATTATTATGTCGATTTAATTTTAGACTTTCATATTAATTTTTTGTATTAATAAACGTTTGCAATCACATAAGATAGTTCGTGGTTGAGTTGTAGATTTGTAGTAAAACTAGTTTTGTCAACGTGTTATCATTGTTATATGTATTTTATGTCAGTTTTAACATCGTTTATCCTTCATCGATGACATTGGTGTTTATATATCTATCATTTTTTCAAATCATTTGGTTAGGTTTTAACTATTTCCTTGTATGGTTCTAATTAATGTTTTAGTGACAAGTTTGTGCACTTTAATGGTTTTAAAAGAAATTACCGATTAATATGCTAAGTCTACCCTAGTTTTGTAGACTCTTCTTGTAAATTTATTGTATTTCCGCTATATACAATAAAATTAGCCGGTATTATTTGTCAAAAATAGTTGGGTGAAAAGGTAATTTTGATTGTTTCATTTAAATTTTATTGTCAAAAATTCTAAATAGATAAGATATCTATTTATACTTTTTAATATATATATAGATAGAGATGGTTAGGATCCACTTATATTGTGTAAAACTCAATTACTTTTATTCTTTTTTCACCATTAGATGAAGGTAAATAGGTAGATGTGAAAATGTAGAAAATGTATGCAACATGGTAAAATAAAATTTGAAGATCAAGGGAATTCAAAGATTATCATTTGAAAAATAAGAAAATCATCATAGCTATTTATTACCTTCATCCAACGATCTAAAAAATGTTGAAGTAATTAAATTTTACATTATATAAGTAAATCATAACTCATATATATATATATATATATATATATAATTGAGGACAAATAGCTACCTTTTTTTAAAAAATACTTTCAGCAAACATTAAAAAGTTCTGCTTTTGAAAATACTTCTCAATCCAAATTACACTTTTTTACTTGAAAAACTAAACATCTCATTATTTTTAGGGTAAATTGCACTAGTAGTCACTAAACTTTTATAGCGTTTTCACTTAAATCATTGTCGTTTATGTTGTTATTTAGTGGTTTCTCCAATTGAAAAGATCACCAAACTATTCCCCTTATTCTTCTATTCATTTCTATCGGTTCAAACTTGTCGAAACACCTCCCAATCTCCTAAAATATCAGTCAAATATTAATTGATACTAAAAGTTAAAACTTTTCAATCCATCACTATCAATCGGATGACCAGCTTGAAATTAAACCATATTTAATTTTTCAACCAAAAATATCCTTCCCACCGTTGAAATTGATTAACAACTGCTATGTTCATCGAAAAATAGGTCTTAATAGCGGTTGCTGTAGCAACTAAAAAAATTTGAAGTATCCCAATTTTTATTAAAAATTTGATTTTGGGGATTTTCTTTAAAAAACTCATATTTGGAATAAAATTGAGTCGCCATCGGTCACTTAGGTTAGGTAGACCGAACACAAAAAATAAACCAAAGATTTTTTTTTTTTGGTTCGAAAGTCAGTTACGTGTGGGGAAAAGTTCGTACCCCATCACACCAAACTTGGTACCAAATCAATTACCGTTCTATTAATATCATATTTTGCGAATTAAAGTGACATTTAAATTAGAATTTGGTTATACATACGAGTAAATTTTAAGGGTCCCGTTATTCGAGAATAAACAAAAACCACCACCAATATGCTTGGTACTAGCCAAGTTTACTCTCGAATAAAAGGACACCACACTAACTGTTTATATCTCGATATACATCATAATAAAACATGGCAAAGACATAAACATAAAAACATGAATATTAAACAATATACCATAAAAGCAATGAATACATATATCTATATAACATGGTATCATACTACGCAGCATATACTATACATCACATACATTATATAATATAGATTACGGCATACTAAAAAACAAATACACACATATATAAAGGCTATATTGTAAAACTTGATAACAGGAGACAAAAGATACATACATATACACATATCTATATGTATATGAAGAACCATATTGCAAATAATAAAAAACGAAAATAAGAAACAAATATATTGCAACAGTGATAAGATTTAGTATGGGCAAAAATAAGAGGAAAATGAGATGCAAGGACCAGATGCGTAAATAACATAAACTAATACACAAAGGAAAATAGGGATGAAATTGAAAGGAATGCAAACAAAGGTGCATGAATGAAATAATAACTAAACTACAATGATCAAACGCATGAATACCCATCAATCTATGAAAATCAAGGCAGAATAGAACGAAGCAAAGCTGGAATTAAAAAACATTCGTTTCATTTCTTTTCTAAAATCACGATTCAGAGGCCCTTTCTCCACACTTCCGTCGATCATCGGCGATGGCATCGGACCGTTCTCCACCGGCCACGGAGCAAGTCCAGTGTGGTTCGGCTCTACCAATCTTATACTCCTAATAAAAGACTTGATTCTCACAAAATTAAGTCAAAATAAATCCCCGCAAACCCCATCATCTACCTTAAAACGAAAGGTGACTGATGATTCTCGGTTTATGATGGTGAAACTAGGTGATGATGGTTATTTTGATTGGACTGGGTGAATCGGTGAAGAGTCAGTGAGGAGGTGGAGTAATTTTTTGGTATCGAGGGAGCTGAGTGTTGTGGTCAAGTTGAGGGTTGAAATTGATGGTAAAGTTGATTATGGCGGTTGGAATGGTTTTTAAGGGTGAAGAAGGGTGGTTGAAGATGAAGGTTATTTTTTAAGGGGTGGTTTCGGTGGTGGGGTCATTATAGGGGCATGGTGTTAACAAGCAGAGGCATGGATGTGCCTTGAAGATCCATACCAATTCAATGCATTGATTTTTTTTTATTTTTTGTATTTATTTTGTAATAATAATAATAAGACTCGGACAAAAAATTAGTGATTACAGCTGTGTCCCTTTTGTTCATTCTTGTGAAACGAGAATAGAACAAAGATTATAAGAACTAATTTTATCTTATTCTTCTATCTGATGCCTTGAAATAACGGGTTCTTCTAGAACTCTTCATTTTTCCTTGGCGAAATCTTCAGACTACAAGTTCTCGCTATATAGAAATTCTTCACCTTCAAATCTTGGAGTTGCAGGTTTTTCCTATATAGAAATTTTCACTTTGAAGTCTTGAAAATGTGTTTTTCCTATATAGAACATTTGTCTTTAAAAATGGCACCCCGTTTTCTTATGACGCGAGTACCGTGAGATTTCTACTACTTCTATGCCTGATGCCTTGAGATCAAGAATTCTTCTGGAACATTTTGCTTTTCTTTGGCGAATCCTTCAAGTTGCAAGTTTTTCGATTCTCCGATTTCTTTCGTGTTTGAGACGATGCCCCGATTTCTGATCGTTTTGGCATCAAAAAGCTATGTCCATCTTCCTCTTGGAAATATATGACCTACAAAATACAAATAATCAACATTAGTCCATTGTTTTCTTGGAAATATATGACCTACAAAATACAAATATTCAACATTAGTCCATTGTTTTAGATTTTTATGGTTCATCTCTAAGAAAAGATTGGATTGCTTTAAGGGAAAATATCTTAAGAAAAGATAACTCTTGTCAGGATTAAATTAAAGTTTTCACTCTAAGAAACAATGTCCTTATGAAATGAACAAATTAAGGACTTTTTTTTTTTTGAAAAAACATCATTGCCAATGAAAAAATTAAAAGATTCTTTCATTTTGAGAAAACGTCATTAAGAAATGATCAAATTAAGGAATTTTGTTTTAAGAAAAAATGGTCCTTATGAAAGGATCGAATTTAATATTTTATTTTTTAACAAAACATCCTTATGAAAGGATCAAGGTAGGAAATTTGTTTTTTTTTTCTAGAAAAAGCATCCTTATAAAAGGATTAAATTGAAAAAAAAATTGTAATAAACATCCTTATGGAATGATCAAACTTAAGAGATTTTTTAGAAAATATCCTTATGAAAGGATCAAATTATAAACTTTGTTTTAAGAAAAGCATCCTTATGAAATGATCAAATTAAGGAATTGGTTTTAAGCAAAACATCCTTATGAAAAGATTAAATTAAGGAATTTTGGTTTTAAACAAAACATCCTTATGAAAGGATTTGATTTTAAGAAAAATAGTCTTATGGAATGATTAAATTAAGGAATTTCAATTTTAAGCAAAATATCCTTACGAAAGGATTAAGAAATTTGTTTTAAGCAAAACATCCTTATGGAATGATTAAATTAATGAATTTTGGTTTTAAGCAAAACATCCTTATGGAAGGATTTGATTTTAAGAAAAATAGCCTTATGGAAGGATTAAGTTAAGAAACTTAAGTTTTAAGAAAAATTTCTTATGGAAGGATTAAATTAAAGAATTTAATTTTAAGAAAAATATCCTTATGGAAGGATTAAATTAAGGAATTTGATTTTTGAGAAAAATATCTTTATGGAATGATCAAATTAGGAAATTTGGGTCTTAACAAAAACATCATTATGGAAGGATTAAATTAAGAAATTTGGTTTTAAGAAAAACATCCCTATGAAAGAATTAAATTAAGAAATTTTGAGAAAACTAGTATCTTGCTTTGAAACTACCGGAATACCCCGATTTCTGATTGTGCGCTGGCATAGAAAAAAGTCCATCAAAAGTGATGACCGAAGGTTTAAAAATGGTATTTCTCTTTGAGAATACCGGATGATGATTTTTTTGGAATCCATTTAGGTAAACGTAACAATGTAGATGACACCCAAGCGCGTGTCTTCTTGATTGCTGCAAAGGTGCACGGAGTCCTTGTTAAATTGTCTTCTCGATGAAAGCTTTGGGATGATGTCACAACTAAGATGATGCATGAGCATATTTTATGATGCAAATATGCATTTGTTCATGTAAAATGATATTCTCAATATTAATGGGAATGCAAAGATACATGCAATTCTTGTTGAGATATTCTTCTTGATCGATTTAATCTTCTCAACTTCTTTCTTTGAAATAACTTTGGACCAAATCGATCTAACTTCTTCATAGCCCCAACAAAATTTTCTCCCAAAATTTATTGTTTATTCTTCATTCAAACCTTCAAGTCGAGTGACCTTGGTCGAAATCAAAATAAATCTTTTTTTCTCAGGACAATCCTTTGACCTCTTCATTGATCAAGTTCTTTCAAGTCAGTGCTATCTCTCGTCTATTCTAACTTGAACTCTATGTACCAAAGCTCTTGTTGTTTTACGAACAGTGATGCCCCATTAGTCGGAAAAAGGTGTTTTATCATCTCTTGTCGGTTAATGCCCCTCATCTTTGGGCCTTACCAACAGTGTTGCATTTTGAAATTTATCTTTGAAGCAATACAAAGAAATCTTTTTGTTCATAAAAATGTTAGTGTGCTGGTCAAAATTTTAATGAAAGATGCCTTTTTGGATTAACATAAAGGACCTTGAAACCAAAATCTTAATATAAAGAAAAAAACATAATAGGATGCCATGGATATTGAGTGCAAGAGCTTTTCAGATTCAACCCTCCGGTGATCATTCCAAGCATAGCTTGTGTATATGAAGACTCTGAATGTTGTGGCGATATTTGAAGATGTAAAATTTCCCAAATCACTCGGTTCATCCTTATGATTACCTCATTGCTAGAGAAAACGACTCATTTTGAATTCTTATTATTTTCTCTATTCATAAATATTTTCAAGCTTCCCGAGCTTGTTTAACTAGTGGAGTGTAAAAATATCATTCTAAGAATAAAATTCTAAGTTCATGTGTGTGCTTCCGATTGTATTATTATTATTATAGTCATATCTTCAAGGATTCATCTCTAACGCCAGGGTCTTAAACAGGTAGAGCATAGCTTCATTATTAGATTGTCAATCCCACGGATCCATTAGAGTGCTTCTATATTTATTTATTTAGTTGTTCATTTCTTTTTTTTTTTCTTTTTTTCTTCTTTTATTTTTTCTCTTTTTACAATATATTTGTATTTCTAGTCGTTAGTTTCAACCCATTAGGTCATAGAAGACTACGCTTAGAACTTCAATTTCAAACAACTTCACACGGCTAAACTTTCCTAGTCCACTTTATTTTTTATGAACTTTGAAGATTTTTTCATCATCGAATGTCGTCAAAGGAGTAGTAGTCTTTTCACTTTGCCGACCAAAGTGGACTGGGGAAGAAATCACACTCATCGTTTTCACAACACTCAACTGATCAGAATCAATGTCGCATCGTGCAATCGAGATCCAGGGACATACAAAAGTAAGAAAGGATAGACACATATATATGGTTTCAAGGCCATTATATGTAAATGAAAGATGCAACTTTCATTAGAATAAAAATCTGCAAACATAACATATGCCCTTACAAAAGGATCTTTGCTATTTTTGGGCAAAATTGAAAAATTGATTCCACACATTACTTCAAAAGAAAAAAATCAAAATGCAGAGGGAATCAGCAAATAGACACATAACTTGGAAAATCAGCATCTCCCCAAAACTCATATATGTCATCTTCAAAACTTTAACAGACTTGCCTCAATCAAACTTTGGTTATTGTTCTTTAGATCTCTACAATTCTCTGTAGTGTGGCCCGTACTCCCCACATGGTAGTCTTATACAACATTAACATCATAACCTTCATGATATGGAAGGTCCTTTGGCTTGGATTGGAACGGGGTTAACAGTTTCTTCTCAACAAGTGTTGGAAGCAAATCAGTGTAAATTGTAGGAATGAGATGAAGCACCTTTGAAGGCTTTACAGACTATGATGACTGATTACGGGGGTGACCTTAAGGCTGACTGGTTGAGTGAGAATCCACCATCTGAACATGAGAGTCTTGTTCTTTCCGGGGGTAGTGCTGTAGGGATCTCTTTTATTTCTTTTCTTAATGGCATCTTTGATGAGTTCTCTAGTCATGACCATGTCCACAAAGCTGATGGCAAGATGGCTTATCAAGCGATCATACAATAATTTCCTTAGAGTATCCACAAACATGGGAGTAATTTCATCTTCTCTAACTAAGGGCTGAACCTGAGCTGTTATATCTCGCCATCGTTGAGTGTGTTGGCGAGTTAATATTCTATTCCAAACTTTGCAGTAAGAACGGGTTTGGGATCATATCTGTTACATGCTTGTATTGATCCATAAAGGCATTTGAGAGGTCTCACCACGACTTGATGTTTACTCGGCTGAGCTGAGTATACCAACGAATTATCGACCCAGTTAGGCTGTCCTGAAAACAAAGGATGAGTAGTTTTTCATCCTTTATTAAGGCTATCATTTTTTGACAATACATGGTGATATGAACAGAGAGACAAGTAGTCCCATCGTACTTGTCAAAGCCAGGTACTTTGTATTTTGGTGGGAGGACTAGATCCGACACGAGGCTCAAGTTATTGGCTTCATTTTTCTGTTCATTCATCTCTTTCATGGCCTTAAACTTTTCTTCAAAAAAAATGAAACTTCTCTTTATACATCACATCCATATCGGCCTTGATCCTCTTCTCTACCTCATCAATCATACTCAGATCATGCATCTCACCCTCACAATTTGCCCTCATACCTTCTCTTTGTCGTCTTTTTTCCAAGTAAAATAGTCATTTGAGCAATAATCGTAGCATGTGACTGTGCAATTTGATTGTTGATGCTCTGTTCAGATCTATCAAAACGAGTCTCTAAGTCCCTCTGACATTATTCCAAATTAGCCACCTTATCTTCCATTATTCTTACTTGCAGACGAGTATTACAACAGTGCAAAATGATTGCGGTTTAAAATCAAAATTTATATCATGGAACTTCACACAATTAATTTTATTGCTTTATTAATTAATGCATGATATCAGTCATAAGAATGCACAAACTAAGAACAAACATTAATATTGCGATAAAAATAAACGCGAGAACGAATGCAAACAAAGACATTGATCCCATGGGCAATCACTCTAGAACAACATTCATCGAATATAAAAATATTCTCATTACAACGTGTTCTTTTATAGATAGGCTTCAACTCTAACTTCTAATTCCTTGATCACCTCAAGTAATCGAAAGAATCCTAGTCTCTCTTCCGCCTCCAAGGGGATGAATGGATGAAGAGCTTTAGCTTTCGCAGCTAACATCTTCACGGGCTAGGCCATTTCTTATGCTTGGACCAATGTCGAACATTCATGTTTCATCTTCTTCCTTGAGATACCTTCTATTCATGGTGAAAGATTTTTAATTAAGTGACCAATTTGAGAATCAAATCTTTATGTCATGTAATGTAGATACAAATAAAAATGCAAAAAGTAAAAATAAAATACAAAAAGAAATAAGTTAGTATCAAATAAATCAAATAAAACAATATAGCAAAAATAAAAAAAAAACATCAAACAAAACAACCCTATTTGCATACTATTTAAGACACCTAGGTTATTCGTATGGCTCTAAGATGAGTGGGCTTTCTATGTTCTTTACATGCAATTTTGGTACTAAAATGTACCAAAACTGTCATCTATGTCCCCTTCTAAGGGTAACAAGGCCCTCGATCATCACTCATTATAGGTTCTTTTCAACCGGGTTTAATTCAGGGGGACCCATTTGCTATATCTGTATCGGAAAACAATACTCCCACGAAAACTTAGAGTACTCGAGCCTCAAAGGTACTTGCTAGGCCCATACGGAGGAACAATTTCCCCACGAAAGCAATAACGTTTTCCCCTCACTTAAACAAACGAGTTTATATGCCAATTTTTAAACGCGTTAAAATAAACTCGCATTTATAAATAAATATCAACTTAATTATCACTTTAACTCTCAACTTTCGATATTAATAATGCGATAATTGTTTTTAGGCTCGACTTTTTTTTGTAAAAACAAAAAAATAATTCCCCAGTGGAGTCACCATGTTTTAGCGACTAAAAAAATTCGAAGTATCCTACTTTTTATTAAAAATTTGATTTTGGGGATTTTCTTTAAAAAAAACTAGTATTTAGAATAAAATTGGAGTCACCACCTGTCACTTGAGTTAGGTAGACCGGACACCAAAAAATAAACTAGAGATTTTCTTTTTCTTTTTTGTTTGGGAGTCGGTTACGCGTAGGGAAGGGTCTGCACCCTATTACGCCCAAACTTAGTACCAAATCAATTATCATTTTATTAATATCGGATTTTGCGAATTTGAGTGACATTTAAATTAGAATTTGATTATATATGCGAGTAAATTTTAAAAGTCCGTTATTCGAGAATAAACGAAAACCACCACCAATACGCTTGGTACTAGCCAAGTTTACTCTCGAATAAAAGAACGTCGCATTAACAGTTTATATCCCTATATGCATCATAATAAAATATGGCAAAGACATAAAACATAAAAGCATGAATATTAAACAATATACCATAAAAGCAATTAATACACATATCTATATAACATGGTATCATACTACGCAACATATACTATGCATCACATACATTATATAATATAAATTACGGCATACTCAAAAACAAATACACACATATATAAAGGCTATATTGTAATACTTGATAAAAGGAGACAAAAGATACATACATATACATATATCTATATGTATATGAAGAACCAGACTGAAAATAATAAAAAATGAAAACAAAAAACAAATATATTGCAACAGTGATCAGATTAAGCATGGGTAGAAATAAGAGGAAAATGAGATGCAAAGGACCAGATGCATAAATAACATAAACTAATATATAAAAACAAGGATGAAATTGAAAGGAATGCAAACAAAGGTGCAGAAATGAAATAATAACTAAACTACAATGATCAAATGCATGAATACCCATCAATCTATGAAAATCAAGGGCAGAATAGAACGAAGCAAATAAGGAATTAAAAAACATTTGTTTCATTTCTTTTCCAAAATCACGATTCAGAGGCCCTTTCTCCACACTTACGTCAATCATCGGCGATGACCTCGGACCGTTCCTCCATCGGCCACGGAGCTAGTCCGGTGTGGTTCGGCTCTATCAACCTTATACTTCTAATAAAAGACTTGATTCCCACAAGATTAAGTTAAAATAAACCCCATCATCTACCTTAAAACGAAAGGTGACTAATGATTCTCGGCTTATGATGGCGAGGCTCGGTGATGGTGGTTATTTTGGTTGGATTGGGTGAATCGGTGAAGAGTCAGTGAGGTGGTGGAGTAATTTTTTGGGATCGTGGGAGCTGAGTGTTGTGGTCAAGGTGAGGGTTAAAATTGATAGTAAAGTTTATTATGGCGGTTGGAATGGTTTTTAAGGGTGAAGAAGGGAGGTTGAAGATGAAGGTTATTTTTAAGGGGTGGTTTTGGTGGTGGGGTCATTATAGGGGCATAGTGTTAACAAGCTGAGGCGTGGGTGTGCCGTGAAGATCCATACCAATTCAATGCATTGATTTTTTTTTTGTTTTTATTTTGTAATAATATTAATAATGATAATAAAATTCTCACAAAAATTAGTAATTACAGTTATAAATTAAAAAAAATACTTCTTTTATTTTACTAAAAACGTTTATTGTTGACTTTTTACGTAATTTTAGAAAGAAAAAAGTTTGGTAAGAAAGATGATGCAAAATAATTGAAACGATAATTTTATCCTTGAAAAGTTGAATTTTGTTTTGTTGGGAAACTAAAAAAGGGTTTAAAGGGAAATATGTCTTTTAAAAATTGTTGATTTTTTCAATGAGACATTTTAAGTGGGACAATTTTAAAACACAAAAAGACATATTGAGTGAGACATAGGGAGTAGGATTTTAGTTTGAGAAGAAGACTTTAACATGCATATCAGCACATTTTAACTACAACTAAAGGCAGTGATCATATTAAAAATGAATTAAAAGTTTAATGGTCGTAATATAAATTTTAAAAACTAAATAATCGAGGTGAAAACGCCTTAAAATTCAATATCTACCACTTTACCCCTATTTTTAATATAAAAATACTTTCAAAGCAAAAATATATATTCTTTTCGCCCTATTAAATTTGTCCATTGAAAACATCAACAACTTTTATAAGTCACATTTACTTTTTTACCCTTTTTTTTTTTTTTGATGAAAATGGGAATTTACAATGTGCCTCATTAAAAACCTCCCTAACTAATTGGAGGAAAAGAGTACACATGGTAAATATTACAGAAATACGAGGGAGATAAACTCTTGCAAGGTCACAACTAAGACCAAATACATGACGACACACATACGCACAATTATGTGAGAGCAACCATTTCTTGCAGCACCAAACCTTCCACCATAGTTGGAGGTGCATCGAACACTCGGACCTCGAAATCATCCATAGCGGCCAAATGACCCATGGGATCTGAAACTCGATTCCCTTTACGTTTAACATGGGCAAAAGAAATCACCCAATCTCGGCTACGCAATTCCTTGATATGCAAGACTAAACCAAACGTACCATGCCCATAATCACTAGATTGAACCATATGCAACGCTTTAAAACTATATGGTTCAACTATAACATACCTTAAGTGCCGATCTCAAGCACAAAGTAAACCTTGAAAGATACCCCATAACTCAACCTCCACCACTGAACAAACTCCAACAAACTTAGCAAAACCACAAACCCAAATACCACAATCATCACGAATTACCCCTCCGCATGTCGCAAACCCATCTTGCAATCTTCTGCCTCCATCAATATTAATTTTATACCAACCTCTAACAGGCCTAAACCACTTCGAACGCATCTGTGGCCGTCTTCTATCCCCTGCCAACACAACAGGGACAACTGCTAGGGCCCTAACTATCACTCCTTGTAATAGCAAGCACCGAACCCTGATCCTCTAAGGGAATATTAAACATAACAACATTTCGGACACACCATAGGTTCCAAAGAATAGCACCGAAAAGCAAATCCCAATCCTTTCCATCTCGCGTGAAATATTCGGGATTAGAGAGGTTTGTTCGAAACCATTCTTTAATTTCCATAGATTGAAATTCCACGAGGTAACTTGGTTTGACCAACACAGACAACACACCAAGTGCCGAAGGGCAATGCCGCAACACATGATCCACATCTTCCGATTCGGCCATACAAATCGAGCATGAACTATCCAAAGAGAAGTGCCGGCGAACGCGCTCACTGTTTGTCATCAATTTACCACAACAAGCATGCCACATAAAAACCTTGATCCGTTGAAACCCACAAAATGAATGAATCACCTTCCAAACAACTTTATGAGGTCCATACAACAAATTTGCACGAATGTCATACACCGAGGATATCGTAAAATTGTGGTTCGACGTAGGGAGCCAGCCCACTATATTCCTACAAACCACGCCATTCGGCCCCTTAATAGCCGCCAAACGCAGAAGAACATATGGCGATAATATATGCTGGAAAAGCTCCCATTGCCACTCGCCATCACCAACCACCATATCAGCCACACACGTCCCAAGACCAACAACCTCATCAGATTCTATAACATGTTCGAACAAAGGACCAACATCCGGCACCCAAGGATCAAACCAAAAATCAACATCACGCCCGTTACCCATTTTTTGGTTTTTAACAAACACAAATTTTAACTTTTTAAAGATAAAAGTATCATTTTAATTACTTTACATCACATATAGTACAAATATTTTTTTCTTGTAAAACTACGTGAAAAATTTGCATAAGACAAAATTCATGGAATGAAGTGAGTACATTTTAGGGTAAAGTACAACAAAAGTCACTCAATTATGGGTAATGTTATATTTAGGTCACTCAATTATGGGTAAGGTTACATTTGGGTCACCCAATTATTAAAAGTTACACTTAGGTCACTCAATTATGGGTAAGGTTACATTTTGGTCACCCTTCATATTTAAAAAATATATATCAATTTGTGTATTAGGTTAATCAATAATTTTAGATGAAGTAATCTAGTGTTAACGATAGTATACAAATATTTTGGAAGAAAAAATGACTAAGTTGATGTATTTTTTAAATATGAAGGGTGACCCAAATGTAACATTACCCATAATTGAGTGATCCAAGTGTAGCATTTAATAATTGGGTGACCCAAATGTAATTTTACCCATAATTGAGTGACCCAAATATAACTTTTAATAATTAGGTGACTCAAATGTAATATTTCTTATAATTGAGTGACCTTCATTGTAGTTTAGCCTACATTTTATAAAACCGTACAAAACAAAGGGTAAGCTATGAAGAAACAACCCAATCGTAAATCGTAATGCAGTTGAAGCCGCGGGGGATTATAGGTGTAGGACGTGAAGTGTGGGAAGCGACGCGAGAGAGCCAGGCTCAGACACTGGGTCCCACTCATATAGTACACTCCCCCTTCAACCACATAAAAGTTATTAACAAATTATAAATCAACCCCCAACTTTTCTGCTTCTTCTTCATTTTCAAAAAAAAAAAATAAAATAAAAATTATTGAGTAATTGAGAAGGACAAAAGTATAAGTTAGTCAGGAATTCCTAATATCATGATTTGACCATGGTTGTTCATAGGTCAATCCTCCCTTATACCACATCCACCATGACATCTTTCCTCCCCAATTTTCTTTTTTCAATTTTATTTATCCCAATCTTATTCCAAGGGTTCTTAAACCCTTTTATGAAATGAATCTTTATTCTAGAAAAACCCCTTTATTTATCTCAAGAACGAAATTAAGA
This sequence comes from Hibiscus mutabilis, assembly GCA_019671005.1. Taxonomy (NCBI): domain Eukaryota; kingdom Viridiplantae; phylum Streptophyta; class Magnoliopsida; order Malvales; family Malvaceae; genus Hibiscus; species Hibiscus mutabilis. The sequence continues at coordinate 11,835,069 of CM033724.1, read as the reverse complement.
TCACTAGGAGGGGTCGACTTGTTTAACTTTAAATAAAAATTTATTAAATATTTAAACTCAAAAAAGTAATTAATCCCAATTTCAATTATTTTTTAAGAAATATTAGCATACTATTAAATTTAAGGTTATATTTTGATACACAAACTGTGTAAAAAAATTTACACAACTCTTCTATAAAATTTAAAACCTAAATCTCAAACTCTAGCACCCTAAAACCTAAATTTTAATCATAAACCTTAAATTCTACACCCTACACACTAAACCCGACCCTAAACCATAAACCTTAAAATTAAAAGGAGTGTGTAAACTAAAATTTACACAAGCTTTTGTATCAAAGTATTTTCCTTAAATCAATTGTCCTAAAAATTATATCAAGTCAATCTGATCAATTAATTGAACAAGAAAGTAATCAATTTGACATTTTATTCGTGGAAATTAAATTGAAAATTATACATTGCTAAAATTTGAAAATCAGAAAAATAAGTTAAATGCCAATAAAACTTTTCTTTATGTTGGCTGTTATGTGTTGATTATGTTTGGATATATTTCAGTAATTGATTTGATTGTATTTTATAATGTTTAATTTTTATGATATTTTTTTGAATATATCTATATATATATTTGAATTTGAATTGTATTTTTAATTGTGATTGTAATTATAGTTATACTTGTAATATGAAAGAAAAAAACTATTAGCTAATGTTGCATGTTTTGCATGAAAGCACCAAAATGCAAATATAATGATTTAAACATTTTGTTATAATTTTAATAGTAATTGTGTCAATATAAACATAAATCAAATATGTATTATATATGTTCAGTAAGTAGCCATATAATAGCAAACTCAGTCACAAGCTAAAACCGATCATTTTAGTTTCATGGGACTTTATTTCTTCCAAGGTGAAACAAAACTAATTCATATGCCCTAAAGACTAAAGAGAAAGCCACATACCTAAGGTTTTAGCTTTTAACCATGGTTACGGGGATGAATGGAATTGGAACATGAGATGGCTTTCCACCTCATTTCCTCGGACGTGTCTTTTTCCTGTGGTTAATTGACAGAAAATGAAAGCCAATTTAAATGGCTTTTTGAGCTTTGTTTTCTCATTGTTTGCAAATACAAGCACTTACTACTATTGCTAATGCTATTTGTTTTTTGGCTATATAGAAAAAGAGGAGAGAGAATGGGTATTTATATTTGTATTAATAATTGCGTTTCCAGAATCTGGATGATGGTCAAAGATATGGTCCATTTGCTTTAGGGTATTGCATTATTTATATATATATATATATATATATATATATACCAAGGGACTTATTTGAAAGTAGAACAGCTGCTAACATTAGAGAAAAGAAAAGGTGTTTCAAGATTTGATTTTTGAAGGTTTGTTTGGGTTTGATGAAAACTGGGTATTGTTTATCGATTGGGAAAGATTGATGAAGCCTCAGAAAACAAAGGAAGTTTCAGTAGCAATAGCTGAGGCTTCACCAGCCGGAGAAGATGCCAAGCAACCAGCTCAGTCTACTCCTAGGAAGAGAGGTAGGCCACGAAAGATTGTGGAGAAAACTGAATCCGAAGAGCAAACAGAGGAAGCAAAAATTCCAGAAGAAGAAGTAGAGCAAAAGCCACAAGCAAAGGCTGAGGCATCTTCTATGGCTCCAAGAAGGAGAACAAGAAGAAAAAGCAAACCCAGGAAAAGCAGCTAGTATTTGCTTTCAGCTGTTCATTGGGAGTCTCGTTTTTGTCCTTTACAATCTCTCGTAATTTTGTCTTTTGTTTGTTTTCTTTCTCTCTTTTCTGCGGCTTCAAATACACATATGGTAGCTCCATGAAAAGAAGATTGATGATATTTGCTTGAAATTATGATGAAGATGAAGATTCCTGCAGTGTTCATCATATATTTTGTGCTTTTAACTGTAAACACGTTAAGAAGTATACCATTAGTTGGTATCACTATACATAATTCTCATGTTAATTAACTGTTTCTTTTCATTAGTTGACTGTATCTGTAACAAAAAGAAACATAAATTCACTTAAGAAAAGGAAAAGGGAAAGGAAACCTAGCTACCTACTCCATTTAATATTGGTAGATAAAGAAGAAACTGCAAAGGCGAAAAGGGTTTTTGCTTATTCAACTCAATTGTTTAGGAATTTTAATGTTTGGTGACATTGAATGTGAGGTAAGTGGTGGTATCTTGCTTGTGCCATTGCCATTGCCATTGCCATTGCCATTGCCATTTGCCAGCTCTGTGTTATTATAATTGCTGTGGACAAGAGAAAGGAGAAAACTATAAGTGGTACCCAGTGAGACAGCTTCGACTCGTAACCAATGGGCAATGGGCAATCTCTGATTTTTGATGTCTTACTTTCCACCAAAAGTGACTTGGAAGTGATTCCCAGGTGATATATTGGCGCGTGGTAAATAAAGGTCGAAATAGGAAGCAGCGGTACGGAGTCAGGGCGAGAGAGTTTTCTTTTAGTTTGAAGTAAAACAAAATAGGGTAAGTTTACCGTGCAGCATAGTCGCAGTGTAATTACGGTGCAACATTAACTGAAAATATTATAAAATATAAAATTTAAAATTTAAAATGTCACACTTTTTTATAATATTTTAGGTTAGTGTCTTGTAACAATATTGATAATTAGAGATAAATTTTGATACTTAAAAAAACCTAAAATGTTATTAGAAGCGATAAGCATTGATACTCAAAGCTAAATTTCCATACTTAATCACCAACCGAAAATGTTATCAGAAAGTGTAACATTTTCAGTTTTAAGTTTCGTGTCTTGTAACATTTTATGTTGGTGTCGCACCGTAGCCGCATCAAACCATGCCTTACGTTAGACTTGCCCAACAAAATAACACCATGTGGATGAGATACGAAGGCTCCTTTTGGCATTACTAGGTGGAAGCTCGTTGGCTGCAACGCTCGTTTGGGCAGAAGTTAAATTTTTCAGTTATGAGCAAATAACCGTTTAAGCGTTAAATTAGGTGGACAAACGTTCGTTCAGCGACAAACCATTGGATGTTTGGTATTAATTCTCCATTTGGCGGTCCAACACCCATTGAAAAAGTATTGCCGAACAGACCCTAAGTTTATTAAGCAAGGTTCGAAGTTTGAATTTTGGTGTTGTGAATAGATAAAATTAAATTGAAAGGATAGTCTATAATAACTTATGCAAAATTTAATTTGGATTAGTCAACCAATAATCGAATAAATTGTTAAATTTTATTATCAAAACAAATATCTAAACTATTGATAATTTTCTTTAAATATTATATTTTTAAAATTCTTTAATAAAAGGTATGTATTACATATTATTTATGAAAATAATACTTATTTTTGCCACAAGGTAAAAGAACATTACACATGTTAAGTATTTTGAAAAACATATCACGTCAATTGCACCTTTTAAAAAGTATGTTACGACAATTGTATCTTAGAGTTAATAAAGGTTAAAATGAAAAAAAATAAACTGACAAGAATTAAAGTGAGATTTAACTCCATGAATTATAAATGTGATTGATGTTAGTTTATATAGGCATAATTGGAGAGACGACCTTTGTTTCTTAGCCATAAGAATATATATTTTTAAACTTATGAATCCAATATTTTTTTATTAAAAAAACATACTACCACATGCCTCATTAAAAAATTTCCCTAATTACGTCTATATAAACGTATGAATTCAATATTGATAAAAAGAAAATAAAGGATAACACATCAAGTACGTCTATATAAACTAACACCAATAACATCTGCATTTCTTGAAGGTAAATCTCATATTTGGTTCTTGTTAGTTTAATTTTTCTTTATTTTGGTCATTCAAATGCAATTTTTATTGTCACGTAAGGCAAACACATAGATACATTTTTTAAAAGTGTGATTGATGTGATTTGATATAGTTTCCGTCTTTGCATACCTTTAAGCAAACACCCGCTTATAGTGCCAAAACACTGTTGGTAAAATATACTACAAAACAAAAACGTTAGCACTGACAGTAAAATAAACCGAAGTGAAAGTAGATGAAAAGACCGTGTCGAGGTATAAACCACTGCCTTAAAAACGATTTCGTCTCAATGTGTGTAACCGCTGCTTGTAGGCGTTCGTATCCTGAGGTTAACACGAACTCTCTAAATATTCTTACACCTGAATATTAGAGTGGACATGCGGCGGTACTGCTCTTCAACTGGAAGGAAATTAAAAGAACCTTTAAAACGAAAGAGATGATAGTGTTGAGAATATTTTTTTGGAGTGAGTAATATGGTTGCAGAGAACCTCTATTTATAGTGGAAAAACTGGGGTTAAAACGGTAAAAACAAAGTTTTAATTGCAGCATTAATCCAGGATTGATTCTGATTCCGCCATAAAATCTGAAAAAATCCTTTGACTGCCATAAAAGCCTTTGTGCTGAATCAATGAATCTGGCCTCAAAACTATCCAGATTCATTCTGTGCTACATTTGTAGGTATTTTATTCGATAAAATAATAAGGAAAAACTCTTTCGAATTTTCTCTAAAAAGAAGAAACGCGCGCGGACGTGTCGAAGACACGTGTTACCACAAACTGAACCGAACCGATCTGCACGGAAGGCAGCGGCAGCGGCGCGCGCGTGCGAGGGAGTTGTCTTACCACATTCACTAAGGGAAGGTAAGGAAGACCCCTTATATACCCTTACCAAGTGATGTTCCTTATCCATGTGGGATAAGTGCTCTTACATCATTTGAGCATTACCAACATTCCCCCACTAATGCGAAAGAATTCCTTAAAAAATTTGAGTTAAAAACCAAGAGAAGAGTAATAGCGAGATTAGTTACTTAAGCACTAGTAAACGTATCTGGAACAAGTACATAGTGATGATGAGTAATTCTATTCTTAGATAAGTGAACGAATCTTGAACTTTCTAAGATTAGGGTGAACTCATAACACACAACTAACCCCTTCATCCACCGAAATCCTCGACGTGTCTACAAAGAGTATATACCAAGGTATATATGTAGCCCTCTTTTCTCAGGATTCTAGTAAGTATGTTAGAAAAACGGCCCAACGTTTTCCATAGAAGGTGGCTAGTCCTTCTCACTTACGTAGGTTATTTCATCATGTTTATCTCAACATAAACCACCCAACAATGGGCTATGAAATAATTAAGAGCTTTACAATAGCTCATCCTCATAATAAGTAAGGTGAATTTCTTCAAGTTCAATCTTAAATGAACCACCCAAACTCTGGGATAAGAAATCATTAAGAATACATACTCAACCTCTTTATTCGGTGAATTTAATTAGTCATTCTCAATAGGATAACCCAAACTCTTGGGATTAGAATTCATTAAGAGTTTAACAAAACTCATCCTCTCTAGCGGTAAGTTCATCTGGTTCTTCGTGATAGAACCACACACTTAACACTGGGTTATGAACTATATTAAGAGTAGATATTCAACCAAAAATCGGTAAATTCATCAAGTCTTTCTTACTAAAAACACCCAAATCCTGGGCTATGAATTTAGTAAGAGCAGTTTAGCTCATCCTGTGCATGTACATTGCTCGTCATAGGGATATGAAAAGGTAGAAATATACACTATAAGTCTTTCCATGGCTTCGTTTGACCACATTGAACTTAGATAACTAAGTTGGGTATCCACCATGAATTTCTCAACCAATGGGCTTTAAACCCATCCCCCTCGACGAGTCTAGAACCAATTTTCGACTTAACCCCTTGGTAAGCGGATCTACAAGGTTCTTTTCTGACCTCACATACTCTAGAGCGAGTACTCTGTTTCTTATTAAATATCTCACAGACTCATGTATTATGTGCATATATCTTTTCTTACCATTGTAAGCTTGACTTTTAGCCACATATATGGCTGTTTGTGAGTCACATAAAAGGGAAACATGGGGAGTCGGTTTACCCCATAAAGGAATTTCTGCTAACAAGTTTCTAAGTCTTTCAGCTTCTTGCCTAGCTAGATCAAGAGCAATGAACTCTGATTCTATGGTAGAGCGAGTGATACATGTCTGCTTAGCAGATTTCCAAAAAATCGCTACGTTACCTAAGGTAAAGACATACCCACTCGTCGAGCTTACCTCATCATTATCGGTAACCCAGTTGGTGTCACAATATCCCTCTAGAATAGAAGGAAAACCAACAAAGTTGAGTTTCCAATCCATAGTACCCTTAAGATACTTTAGTAAGCGTTTGAGTGCAATCCAGTGTTTTCCACTAGGACTATGTGTATATCTACTTAATCTACTTACGACATAGGCAATATCAATCCGAGTATAGTTCATTAAGAACATAAGACTTCCAATAATTTTAACATACTCAACTTGGGAAACACTACTTCCTTTATTCTTAAGGAGTCGTATGCTAGAGTCCTAAGAAGTTCTAACATGGGTGACATCAAAACTGTCAAATTTCTTTAACACTTTCTCAATATAATGTGTTTGATTTAAAGAAAACCCCTTTTCAGTTTTGGTAACTTTAACTCCTAAGATCACATCAACCTCTCCTAAACTTGTCATCTCAAATTTTGTGGATAAGAGATATTTAATTTTGTTAATGGATTCAATGTTGGTACTGAATATCAGTATGTCATCAACATATAAACATACGATGACACAATCAGTTCGAAACATTTTCGAATACACACATGCATCCGCTCCATTAACTATAAAACCAAAGCTTAAAATGGTTTTATGAAATTTCTCGTACCACTGCTTTGGAGCTTGTTTAAGGCCATAAAGAGACTTTTTAAGTCTACATACTTTACATTCCATACCAGGTGCCTCAAAGCCTAGAGGTTGCTCCATATAGATCTTCTCGTCCAGATCTTCATTAAAAAATGCAGTTTTTACATCAATTTATGAATGGACGCAATCGTGAACAAAGCACGGATCGTTGAAATTTTTGTAACTGGAGAGTAGGCATCAAAGAAGTCTATATCAAACTTTTGACTGAACCCTTTGACTACTAGCCTTGCCTTATATCTTTGGATTAACCAATCTGGCTTAAGTTTCTTTCTAAAAACCCACTTAGAATTGATTGGTCTGAATCCTCTTGGCAAATCAACCAACTCTCATGTGTGATTAGACTTAATTGACTATAGTTCATCATTAATTGCAAATCTCCAGAAACTAGCGTCAATAGATCTTATAGCTTCATCATATGTTTTTGGATCCTCATCTAACAAAAAGATTTGAGCTATAGGAGCATATATAGATTCCAAATCATTTATTTCAGCAATAAAAGAAGTTAAGAAATCAGGACCAAAGGTAGTTCTAGCCCTTTTTCTTTTACTTCTTCTGGGCTCTAATTCAAACTCTAGAGGTTTCTCTACAAGAGTAGGAGAAGAAGTTGTTGCACGATTTTCTAATTATGTTTCAACGGTAATTCTAGGTTTCTTTAATGGAAATATGTTCTCAAAGAATTCAGCATCCCTAGATTCACAAATAGAAAAGTCATGCAAAAGTATGAACCTGTATGCAGCACTGTTGGTTGCATACCCGATAAACACTGCATCAACGATTTTGGGACCGATGGTGGATTTCTTAAAGTCAGGTAAATTGACTTTAGCTAGACACCCCCGCACTCTAAGGTATTGCAAGTTAGGTGCATATCATTTCCAAAGTTCGTATGGGGTATTGTCTATTTTCTTATGAGGTAGTCGGTTTAAAATGTGATTTGCTGATAGAATGGCTTCCCTCCCACATATTATCAGATAACCCAGAACTTATTAACAAGGAGTTCGTCATCTCCTTTAAAGTTTTGTTTTTCCTCTTAGCCACATCATTCTGTTGAGGAAAATAAGGAGCGGAAGTTTTACGGACAATGTCATTCTTTTTACATACTTCTTTAAGAAAGTTTGACCCATATTCACCACCTCTATCGAACCTAACCCGTTTAATTCTTTTACGAAGCTGGTTCTCAACTTCTGCCTAATAAATAAGAAAGAAGTTTCCAGCTTCATCTTTAGTTCTAAGGAGATATACTTTTGTATATCTCGAGAAGTCATCTACAAATGTTATGTAGTAGTGTTTACTTCCCTTGCTTTCAGAGTTTCTAAAGTCTGCTAGACCAATATGAATAAGTTCTAACAGTTCAAGTTTCCTCTTAGAAACATGTTTGAAAGAAGGCTTAGCATGCTTGGCTTCTATACATATTTCACATTTGTTAAAGCTATTCTCCTCTAGACTGGGAAGAATATTCATTTTAATGAGTTTTTTAAGAGAGTGAATATTAACATGTCCTAGTCTAGCATGCCACAATCAAAATATTTAGCAATATAAACAGAAGTGGTGGTTTTATTACTCTCATTAAACTGAGTATCGATTACAAATAAACCTTCATTCAAAAACCCTTTCCCTACAAAATCACCGTTACAAGAAAGTATGAGTTTATCTACTTCGAAGACTAGTTTAATGCCCGCCTTATTTAGTAACTACATACAGAACATTGCTTAATGCTAAAGTTTTATCGGATGTCAGTTTCAGCAAAACTTTTCCTTTGCCTAGCATTTCAGAGCTGCTAGAGTTCCCTATGTACACATGTTCACCATTCTTCATATCCTCAAAGTCGGTGAATAGCTCACTTTTTGCGCAGAAGTGTATAGAAGCGCTAGTGTCCAAAATCCATTTAGTATTGTTTTCCACCAAATTGACTTCAGATATGATCGTTGCTATGATATATTCAGTATTCTCGGTGATGTTGAGGTGTAGCCTGTTCTCGTTCTGGCGGTCAGACTGTTGTTGGCACTGGTAAGCTTTGTGTCTGGCCCGTCCGCACACATAATAGTTGATGGGCTTTGATGGAGCTTTATCTTTCATAGGCCTCTTGAAGGTGGTAGTCTTCTGGCTTTGGCTTTCTGCTTCTGGCCTCCTTGCCTTTTGGGCTTAGTAAACTTGGACCCTGAGGCAAACCCAGATTCAACTAGATTAGCCTTAAAAGAATGGTTATTAGAATAGAGTAACTTATCCTTAATTTGGTTGGCTTCTTCTATCTTCATGTGACTAACTAGCTTATCGATTTTGAAAACCCTCTTTTTATGTTTTAGAGAGTTGCAGTAGTCGGACCACGACTTAGGCAGCTTCTCAATAAGGACATTTGCTTGTAGCACTTCGCACATCTCCATGCCCTCAGCTAGAATATCAAAGACCAGCTTCTCGTAATCATAGCAATTCTTCTCCAGCGTTTCCGATATCGTCTTTGCACTTTTTTCTTTTAGAAACATGTCAGACAGTTTGTTGGACATGTGACTAAGAAGACAGCCACGAACAATCTTGTTGTCCTTCTCGTATTTCTCCAATGATTTTTGAGTATAGGAGACAACATGTGTGATTTAGACAACCTCACTGGTGGGAGTAGAGGTGGCAGCAGCAACAAAAACAACATCTAAGGGTGAGGAGGTGGGCAGATCCTCAAACAACACGTAGTCAATCTCATGTTGTTCGAAAAAGATGATGATCCATTGCGACCACCTCTGGTAGTTGTTCCCGTCTAGTGCATCAAGTTTGGACAGGTCTGGAACAATCTTCAGATTCGACATTTTGTAGTAAAAAATCGTTTCTAAATTGTTGGTAAAATATACTGCAAAACCAAAACGTTAGCACTGACAGTAAAATAAACCAAAGTGAAAGTAGATGAAAAGACCGTGTCGTGGCATAAACCACTACCTTAGAAACGATTTTGCCTCGATGTGTGTAATCGCTGCTTGTAGGCGTTCGTCCCCTGAGGTTAACACAGGCTTTCTAAATATTCGTACACCTGAATATTAGAGTGGACTTGCGGCGGTACTGCTCTTCAACTGGAAGAAAATTAAAAGAACCTTTAAAACGAAAAAGATGAGAGTGTTGAGAATATTTTTTGGAGTGAGTAATATGGCTGTAGAGAACATCTATTTATAATGGAAAAATTGGGGTTAAAACGGTAAAAGCAAAGTTTTAATTGCAGCATTAATCCGTGATTGATTCTGATTCTGCCATAAAATCCAAAAAAATCATTTGACTGGCATAAAAGCCTTTGTATTGAATCAATGAATCTGGCCTAAAAACTATCCAGATTCATTATGTACTACATTTGTACTGTCAGTACTGAGAGTACATTATATGGCAATAAATCAACATTTTATTTGATAAAATAATAATATCCCGAATAATGTGTTGTGGTTTTAATCTAGTATAAAATAAAAAAGAAACACGCGTAGACGTGTCGAAGACACGTGTTACCATGACCACGACCCGCGTGTGTGAGGGAGTTGTCTTACCACTTTCACTAAGGGAGGGTAAGGGAGACCCCTTATATACCCTTACCAAGTGATGTTCCTTATCCATGTGGGATAAGTGCTCTTACACCCGTTGAGCGTTACCAGCAAACACTTGTCCATTCATTTGTTCGAGAGAGAATTTTTATAACACCTCGAAAATCGGCCTAGTCAGATTTTGAATTTTGATGATCAGAAATTCATTTCCGATAAGTTAAATGAAGGTATAAAAAGAGAAGAATTGGTTAGTTCGATAAATTATAAGAATTCAAGTTTAATTTGAAAGTTTAAAGAATAAGGATTAATTTATAAAGTTATGAAGTATTGAGTCATAAGTGTAAGAAATGAAATAATGGAATGACTAAGTATGTAATTAAGTTAGAATTTATTTAGTGACTAAATTGAAAAGATATAAAAAGGAAGGATCCTTATTCAAGTGGTGCAAAGCTTAATGACCAAGTGTATAGTTAGACCATTTTATAATTGTAAGCTTAGTCACTTGTGTTTTACTCTTGAATTTCTATTAATTATCAATTATAGAAATTGATAAAGGATTGGTTATCCAAGCCATAAACCATTCGGCAACTTGGGAGGGAAGAGAAAAAACATTTGGTTGTCTTCCACCTTTGCTATTTCACCATTGTTAAATCTTTTTCAAGCATTCACAGTTTTCAAGTCAAGTTCTCACCATCTAGCCATTAGATTTTAATTTTAATTACATATTTGGTAAGTCTTTGATCCTAACTAACTTTTGGTATTGAATTTATTCAAGTTGGAGCATATAAATTCATGAACCCTAATCCTTATATTTTAAGGTTTTGTGGAATCAACGATCTATATATGAAATTAAGACAATTATAAGATTCATGATAATTTTTCTATAATTTTTTAGGGCTTGGGAAGAACAAAGCCTAACCCTTTTAAGTTAGGGCTTCCATGTCTATTAGAAGTTTAAGTTCTATGTATTTTTGGAAACTTAATTTGTTTAGTGGGCGATGTATTCATATGACCTTACGTGGTCGAGCCTGTAATTCTTACTTTAGAAATGTATTAATCAAATCGAATGTTTTAAAATAAATTGAAGCTCCTTTATATTGTTTTGATTATTTATCTATATATTTTTAACTGTTGGCTTTAAATGTTTTGAGGAATACCTTGTTTGGCTAAACTCAGTTTTAGAAATTTTATGATTTCTGGTTTAAACTTGAGGCCCAAATGTGACATCCGGGTCGAGAGTGTCACAAGAATTTTGTATGCTTGCTTATGAAAATATGTGAAATAAGTTAAATGGTGAAATAGACTTATAAAATGTACTTGGTAACTTGTATGATAATTTAGTTTGATGTTAAAGAAGATATATAAGGTCACATGAATTGTGATGTTTATATGAGAGTTATATGTGTTTCCATGATTGCTTGGTGTTATCATGGTTGAGATAACATTTGGATATTTGGTATGGTTTGAATATAATTAGAATTGCTTAAAATCATGTTTTGAAGTTACCTAATGATAAAGGTGACATTTAGGGGTTAAATGGCCTAAAATGTCATATATTGGTGAAACATGGAAAAGTTTTCGAAACCATACTTGAAAGTTATCGAACTTTCAGTCTAGAATGTTAAATTTTTGAATATGTGACAAAGGTTTCGAAACCACCTCTGAAAGTTTAAAGTTTTACATTTTGATCACTATTTTATAACTTCTTCAATTGAACTCCGATTCAGTCGCCATTTTTTTTTTTGAAATTCAAGTTTTGGGATGAACATGAGATTAAGAATAATATATATTGATAAAGTGAACATTCTTTTGGTCCTTAAAATTTTTAGAAATTTATAAATAGGTCCCTAAGATTTTGAAACTTATTACTTAGTCCCTAAATGATAAAGATTGATTTATGTGATGATGATTTTTTTCTTCATGTGTAAGCCATAATAGGACCCAAATTTATAATAGTGTGAATTGTTAAAAAGTTGTAGTTAAGTCCCTAAACTTTGTTAAATTCACACCTTAGTCCCTAAACTTTGAAAACTTGGCAAAGTGGTCCCAATGATTAAATTAGAGATTTAGACACTTATATTCTTTGAAGATTACTTGATTGCTTTGAAATTAAATATGTTTGACTTTGTCTTTGAATCGAATGTTTGTTTCTCTGGTTTGAATTTCGGTGACATCACCGATCCCAGCGTATGAGGTGTTACATTTGTTGTCACTTGCTACACTTCAGGTTAACGCGTAGGGATAGACATATGATTTATGTCGGGTTGTAAATTTTTGAGGAGTTATATTAAAATTTTAAGGTGTGAAATATAAAATTTTAAAGGGTGTGAATTATATTATTAATAAAAAATGTAAAAAAATTAAACCATACAGAATTAGAAATTTTCAGGAGGTGCTGCCACATTGGTCCATCATAAGCTAAGCTACTGTTTAACTGTGTTTCCCATTCCAGAATCACTTCGCTGCACTAAACATGGATTGGAAGCTCGTAAAGCCTTGTTTTCATGTTCAATGAAATATTAAATTAATCTATTCTTTTTTGTTTCTTTATTTTGTTATCGTCAGCAACTGCAATAGCAAAAACTTGAGTTGAGAATTTCCTACATGTCATGTTGCTCAACACTGTTTATATTAGGGTCTTATATTGGTTTTAGTTCCTCTACTATGTATTAATTTAATATTTGATCATTCTACTTTCATCTGTTATAATTTCATCCTCTCATTTTAAAGTTCATAAGTCCAAACTGATGGCATCATTAGCTGATGCTCTTAAAGTGATGCCGTAAAATTTTTAAAAAAGTATCTTTGAGTACACGACTAATATGTAAAGTTATCATTGAAACAGATTGATTGGATTTTCATGTTGCCTTGGTTGTGTGAGTAAATAATAGTAAAAGAAAAACCAACCTCGTCATTTTAATAACAACTGCAGGACTAAAACCTCAATTGAACTTATAAATTAGCTTCATTTAGAAAGAAAGTAAAGAAATTCCCAGGTACAACATGATACAGTGGGGGACAAAACATACGAGGAAGTCCAACGAAAAGGACAGAGCATTACGTTTAAACGAGAAGTAATTCATAATTGATTGGGACAAGGGATGACCCGTCTCTCTGCGGACGGCAAGTCAATAATTTAGAGGGGGTTTCACTCTTTTTTCTCTTTTGCTTCGAAGTTGGGGTAATTAAATAGTGTCTTGTAAAACCAAGCCAAGCTTAAGTTATAAGAGTTTGAACTTGACTCGAATTTGAGATTTGAAGCTTGGTACAAATATGATTGAATAAAAAAAATTAAAAACAACACAAAACATATTTGAGAGTGATGAGTCCTTAATATAGTCTCATTTTAGTATCTATAGTATGAACATTTCCATTATTTATTAAGTATTTTATTGACATTTGTAGTTTTTTTAGTGATTTCATATTTTGCAATATGTATTTTTAAATATATTGTGGTTTTAGTACTTTTGTTATGTTTTTAGTTATTTTTAATAAATTGTATGTTTGTGTTAATTGCAGGATTAAATATGTTAAATTTGGTGATTGCAATTATGACACAAATGAAGTTGAATCCAAAGATGATCCAAGGTGAAAGGAATTGGGCAAATGCTGAAATTGAGAAAATAGACTCAACAAACTCGTATGAAAATTCTGCACTCAATATGTTGCACGGTTTTGACCATAACTTGAGCTCCAGAACTCGAAAATTGGCCCGTAAGATACCGTTTTGAAGCTAATTGAGTCTACTATATTTTCAAAGTGGTTGAAAATCCAAATCAAATCTGGAATTGCCCAGAAATTGCTGAAAACAGGAGCTTATCAAAGTCATCATCAAATAATGCAAAGTTATCATCAAATAATTCAAAGTTATCATCAAATAATGCAAGGATATGAATTTCCAGCCACCATCCTTTGTCATCTAGCTTCCCAAATTTCCTATATAAATAGGCTTTAGTTTTGCCTTGTAAATCATCTTGAAAGCTTGGTTGTAACATTGTTGTTAAATATTCAAGATCACTTTTCTTCTTTCTTTCTTTATTTTTTCTTTCTTTCATCCTTATATTTTTCTTCTTTATGTTTGGTTTTTTATAAATCAAATTGTATTTTCTTTAAAGTTATGGTGTCGTTCTAAGTCAAGTTGTTGAGGTGAAATGATGAAGCTCTTGGTATATACTAAAGGTTAGTTTAAAATTCTCAACACATACTAAAACATTTTAAATTAGTATATGATGTTAAATTCAGTTGGTTAATATTCATGTTAGTAAATTAAGAACCTTGCTTCATTAAAGACAAGTAATTTGACACAGTAAATGCTTGTTATAATTAACTTGATTTATTGTAGACAAAACAAATTGGCATAATGAACACTTGGACTTGTTTATTAATTTTGATTCCACCAATCCATATAGCACCATATGTTATACCTTTGCATTTTTTGGACATTGTTTATTGCAGTTTGGACATTGGACTTTGATTATGGACATTGGACAATGGACTTTGGACTTTCATTGCAGGACCTTCCGATTGGATTTCATTTCATCATATGGACTTCAATTGAATAATAAGATGAATAAAAATTAATCTTAATATAATACTAAGAGTGGATTCTCAAAACCTCAGGTTCTTTTATTTATATTGTTGTTTATTTTCTAATCAGTTATTCTCTTTGCAGATTTTTATTTTATTTTATTTTATTTATAATCTTGTAATTTCTAAACAAAACTTCATGTGGTTCATCCTCGGACTCTCGAGAATTATTACTTGACAACAACCTGCACTTGGGTATACATTTGAAAAAGAGCCGGTCAGTTTTTTTCAATTTTGGGGAAGGTAAGATTTAGAATTGAGTTTATTTATATTTATATTTATATTTATATTTATATTTATATTTATTTTATTTATTTATATTTATATTTATATTTATATTTATATTTATATTTATATTTATATTTATATTTATATTTATATTTATATTTATATTTATATTTATATTTATATTTATATTTATATTTATATTTATATTTATATTTATATTTATATTTATATTTATATTTATATTTATATTTATATTTATATTTATATTTATATTTATATTTATATTTATATTTATATTTATATTTATATTTATATTTATATTTATATTTATATTTATATTTATATTTATATTTATATTTATATTTATATTTATATTTATATTTATATTTATATTTATATTTATATTTATATTTATATTTATATTTATATTTATATTTATATTTATATTTATATTTATATTTATATTTATATTTATATTTATATTTATATTTATATTTATATTTATATTTATATTTATATTTATATTTATATTTATATTTAATGGACGGTTTTACCTCTCGTGTATATTATATTTAATGGACGGTTCTACCTCCTATTTATGTGCATATTAGTTTTTTTATGTCGGTTTGGCAGCGTGATTTTAATTCTCATCGTTTGGTTAGAAATAATTTTGAAACTCTTTTCGGAAATTTGTTTGACACACCTCCAAATTCACCTACCATGACTGTGAAGATCAAATTGTTCTCAATGAAAATGCGAATATGCAAGTGCGCTCGATGCGTGATTACTTGTAACCCCCTCAAACTTCACTACCTTCATGCTTTATATTTCCTCCAAATGCAAACAACTTTCGATTTAAGCCAGGTATGATATCTTTGCTTCCTACTTTTCATGGCATGGAATGTGAAAGTGCTTATGCTTTCCTTAAAGATTTTGAAGATGTATGTGTTACTTTTAATGACCAACAATGTTCAAATGAAATTATTAAGTTAAAATTATTTCCTTTTTCTCTAAAAGATAAGGCAAAAATTTGGCTTAATACGTTGAAACCTAGGTCAATTGAAACTTGGCAAGAAATGCAAACTTAATTTTTAAAAAAGTTTTTTCCAACACATAAAACTAATGCTTTAAAGAAACAAATTCAAAATTTCAACCAGAAGCCAAATGAAACGTTTTTTCAGTGTTGGGAACATTTTAAAGATTTATTAAATTCTTGCCCACATCATGGTTTTGAAGAATGACGTATTATAAGTTTTTTCTATGATGGTTTGACTCCTGAAACTAAACAATTTGTTGAAACAATGTGCAATGGTGATTTAATGAGTAAACAACCTGAAGAAGCTTTTGATTATTTAGATCATTTATCTGAAAATTCTCAGTCTTAGCACACAGATAATTCTACAGAAAGATCTGCTAAACATAATCTTGTGCATAATAAAGGAAAATATCACCTTAACCAAGATGGTGATTTAAGTGCTAAGTTTGCTAGTTTATCTAGAAGACTCGATGCCATAGAAACTAGGAAAATAAAAGAAGTCAATTCAGTGAAAAATAAGAGAGTTGTGATATTTGTGATATTATAGGGCACTCTACTCTTAAATGTCCAAACATTCCAATTTTTAAAGAAATGCTGCATGAGAATGCCAATGTCATAAATACATCATCAAAGCCTTTTCCTTCTCCATATTCTGAAACTTATAACCCTCAATGGAAAAATCATCCAAACTTTGGTTGGCAAAATAATAACCATCCTCATGTACCCCAAAACCAAAAGCCTCCATACGATTCATCTAATTTATATTCGCGGGTAAAAAGTCTTGATGAGACATTGCAAGTTTTCATGTAGGAACAGAAAATTTTAACATTCAAGCAGCACAAGCTATCAAAGAAATCAAGACAACACTTTCAACATTGACAGCTTCATTGCGCACTCAAGAAAAAGGTAAGTTTCATGCTCAACCTCTTCCAAATCCTTCTAATCAATCTCTTACTTCTTGTTCTAGTGGAATTCAACAAGAAGATGTTAAATTTATCACAACCCTCCGAAGTGGCAAGAATGTTGATAAAACTAATCCATCAAAAATTCAAGAATCCTCATCTCCTTTAAAATGTAAAGGTGAGAATGATGGTAAGTCTGAAAATATTGATACAGAAAAAGAAAAATGTGTAATTCCTACCCCTTTTCCCCAGAGATTACAACCAACAAAGAATTTAAACAAAAATGTTGAATTCTTAGAACTTTTCAAACAAGTTAAAATCAATATTCCTTTGATGGATGCAATCAAACAAGTTCCATCATATGCAAAGTTTTTGAAAGATATATGTACTGTTAAAAGAAAACATAATGTGCAAAAGAAAGCATTTTTAACAGAAATTGTAAGCTCGATCATTCAGCATCTTACCCCACCTAAATACAAAGACCCTGGATGCCCGAAAATTTCATGCATTATTGGTAACACTAGAATAGAGTGTGCTTTGCTTGATCTTGGTGCTAGTGTTAATCTTTTACCTTTTTCGATATATCAACAGTTAGGTTTGGGTGAACTTAAAGCAACACCTATTACACTCCAACTTACTGACCGTTTTATTAAAATTCCTCAAAGAGTGGTAGAATATGTGTTGGTTCAAATTGATAAATTTTACTTTCCAGTTGATTTTATTGTTTTGGACACAAGTCTTGTTTCAAATGCAAATGCACAAATTCCTGTTATTTTAGGTCGCCCATTTCTTGTTACTTCTAATGCCTTGATCAATTGCAGGAATGGTGTTTTAAACCTTTCTTTTGGGAACATGACTTTAGAATTAAATGTGTTCAATGTTTGTAAGCATCCTGGAGAGAATTCTGAAGTACATAAAGTGGATTTTATCGATGAACTTGTTCATGAACAAATCAACATTTCTAAACTTTCTGATCCTTTAGAAAATTATTTTGCTGATTCTGAAATTGATGATGTCCCTATAAAAATATTTTGCAGGAAAATGATAATCATTATTGGATACAAAAATTTGAGAAACTTCCATCACTACCAATTGTTTTGGTATCATCAAATGAAGAACCGCCAAAGTTGGATATGAAGCCATTGCCATCTCACCTAAAATATTCATTTTTGGGTAAGAATGAAACATTTCCAATTATAATCTCTACAACAATTGATGCATTCCAAGAAGGTAAGTTGTTAGAAATTTTGAAACTATATAAGAATGCATTAGGATGGACTATAACTGACATAAAAGGAATTAGCCCATTGATTTGTACTCATAATATTTATTTAAAAGAAAATGCTAAATCTTGTAGACAAATGCAACGAAGGCTAAATCCTAATATGAAAGAAGTAGTGAGAAATGAAGTCATTAAACTATTGGATAATGGAATCATTTATCCTATTTCTGATAGTAAGTGGGTAAGTCCTAATCAAATAGTACCCAAGAAATTTAGAGTTACTATGGTTAAAAATGAAAACAATGAACTAATTCCAACTAGGACTGTTTCTGGTTGGCATGTGTGCATTGATTATAGAAAACTTAACGCAGTAACTAGGAAAGATCATTTTCCTTTACCCTTCATGGATCAAATCTTAGAAAGAGTTGCAGGGTATGAATATTATTATTTTTTAGATGGATACTCTGGGTATAATCAAATTGCAATTGCACCTGAGGATCAAGAGAAAACTATATTCACATGTCCCTTTGGCACATTTGCATATAGAATTATGCCTTTTGGATTATGCAATGCTCCAGCCACATTTCAAAGATTCATGTTAAGCATTTTCAGTGATATGGTTGAACATATTCTTGAGGTATTTATGGATGACTTTTCTGTTTTTGGTGATTCCTTTGATGATTGCTTGTCAAATTTAAAAAAGGTGTTAGTTAGATGTGAAAAAAAACATCTTGTTCTTAATTGGGAAAAATGCCATTTTATGGTTACTAACTGTATTGTCTTGGGTCATGTTGTTTCTAGAAAGGGAATTGAAGTAAACAAGTCAAAAATTGATTTAATTTCCAACTTGCCAACACCCAAGACTGTAAAGGATGTAAGGTTATTTTTAGAACATGCAGGATTTTATAGGAGATTCATAAAGAATTTTAGTGCAATATCTAAACCATTATGTAATCTCTTATTAAAAGATAGTGCGTTTGAATGGAATGAAGATTGTGAGCATGATTTTAAACAACTTAAAAACATATTAATTTCTGCTCCTGTAATGAGACCTCCTGATTGGACTTTACCATTTGAAATCATGTGTGATGCTAGTGATTATGATGTTGGTGATGTTTTAGGACAAATGAAGGATAAGAAACCATATGCCATATATTATGCAAGTAAAACTTTAAATAGTGCTCAAATGAATTATTCCACTATTGAAAAAGAATTACTTGCAGTAGCATTTGTATTGGATAAATTTAGATCTTATCTTGTTGGATCATCAATTGTTATTTTTAGTGATCATGCAGCTTTAAAATATCTTCTTTCCAAAAAGGATGCCAAACCAAGGTTGATCAGGTGGATTCTTTTACTTCAAGAGTTCAATATCAACATTCGTGATAAGAAATGAGTTGAAAATGTAGTGGCAAATCATTTATCAAGACTAATTTGTTATACATCTTTTGAATCCACTCCAATTAATGATACTTTTCCTGATGAACAACTTTTAAGTATTTCTATAACACCATGGTTTGCTGACATTGCTAATTATCTCGCCACAGGTAAAATTCCTTTTCAATAGGATCTTCAAGATAAGAGAAAGTTTTTAAATGAAGTAAAGAAATTTTATTGGGATGATCCTTACTTGTTCAAGTATTGTCCTAACCAAATATTTAGAAGATGCATACAGAAAAATGAGGTAAGTAGTGTCCTTAATTTTTGTCATTCCGGGGCATGTGATGGATATTTTTCATCAAAGAAAACTACAGTAAAAATTTTACAATGTGGATTTTATTGGCCAACCTTATTCAAAGATGCTCATAATTTTTGCAAGTCTTGTGAAAGTTGTCAAAAATTGGGAACTATTTCTAAAAGAAACATGATACCATTAAACCCAATTTTAGTGATTGAAATTTTTGACTGTTGGGGAATTGATTTTATGGGTCCGTTTCCACCCTCTTTTGGTTTCTTGTACATTTTGGTCGCAATTGATTATGTTTCAAAATGGATAGAGGCAATTCCATGTCGCAATAATGATTACAGAACAATGATCAAATTTTTAAAAGAAAATATTTTAAGTCGATTTGGAATTCCTTGATCTATTATAAGTGATGGTGGAACACATTTTTGCAGCAAGGTTTTTGAATCTTTAATGAATAAATATGCCATTACACATAAAGTTGCAACCCCTTATCACACTCAGACAAATGGACAAGTAGAACTTGCAAATAGGGAAATTGAATAGATTTTGGAAAAAACAATTAACCCAAATCGTAAAGATTGGTCTTTAAGACTTAATGATGCTTTATGGGCTTATCGAACTGCTTTTAAAACATTATTGGGCATGTCCCCCTATAGACTAGTTTATGGAAAACCTTGTCATTTACCTGTGGAATTGGAGCATAAATCATATTGGGCTATTAAAATATTTAACTCTAATCTTGATGATGCTGCAGAATTGCGAAAATTACAAATTAATGAACTTGAGGAACTTATAAATAATGCACATGAAAATTTAAAGATTTATAAAGAAAGAAACAAAGCCTTTCACGATAAAAGAATTTCAAGAAAAACATTTGATGTTGGGCAAAATGTTCTCATTTATAATTCTAGACTTCACTTGTTTCCTGGAAAATTAAGATCAAGATGGAGTGGACCTTTTGTTGTGAAGCATGTTTATCCTTATGGAGCAATTGACATTGAAAATCCTAAAACTGGAAACGTGTTCAAAGTCAATGGACATAGACTTAAACCTTTCATTGAAAATCAAGTCAATCAAGGTGAAGTTCTTTATCTTTTAGATCCTTGTTAAAAATATTTTGGTGTAATTATATATAATTATATTTTTATTATTATTATTATTATATTTTATTATTATCATATTTACTATTATACTAAATTATTATTAGTATTTTTATTCTCGGTTAAATGGCAAATAACGGTACTCCGTGAAGTCTTTCGGTTTATCAACTACCTACAAAACTGGTATTGTATATTCATTTCTCAGTTTTTCTTTCAATTTCACTCTCTCGTTCTCTCTTTCATTTTCCTTTGCTTTCAAAATGGATGTTGTTCTCTCAAAATTGTAGAAACGTCTTTCTTCTATTCCACCAAACATGATTATGAAACTTTACAAAGTCAGGCTTGAAAGATTGAGAATGCTCATGCACAAAGGCATGCCTACTGATGTTTGTATGTTGATCGAAGCAAAAGTACGATATGAAGAATATCTTCCCTTTTTACATTTACCTGGTACTGGAAGAAGTACATATGCTATGAAAAGAAGATCCAAACGTCTCGAATCAGACTGCCGGAAATGTGTAAGATGGACTTGTTCGGGGAGATGTCGTTCTATTGGGATGCCTTCCATAAATCGAGATGACAAAATTAGATTTGTTAAGGATGGACTGAGTAAGGAGAATTTGGAGGATATCCAAAGTTCTCTTGAGACGCATCCTAGTGGAGATGTGCAGAGACAAATTCTTGATTTATGGTTGATATTTCAAAATGAATGGCAATGTCTGGGGAATCTGACGATAAAAGACTTTGTTTGCCAGTTTTTAAGAAAATTGGATGGGAAGCCTATCCTCGACTCATAGAAGGCGTTCAAGCCATTTTTGGACGTAAAACCAGAGGAAGCTGTGAGCCACAGTCGCAACTATTGTAAATATTTCTCAAGCTTTCATTTGCAATAATTTCTTCTTTTTCTTCTTCTTTTTCCTCGTCATGTTTAATTACTATTTGGATTTGAGTGATCTTGAATAACTGTGTGTTGCAGGAACCATCATTGCGGTTGTAATTATTTTCTACTGTTGGCTTTTTGACTCTTTGCTGTAGGATTCATTAATGATAGCCGGTCGTTTACTGTTTACCTTTTGAATTTTGTGTCTACTTTTTGACATTTTCATTTTTCGGTTTAATGTTTTCTACCGACAGCTTATCTACCACTTTTTGTTGCAGGATTCATTAATGACAGCCGGCTGTTTACTGTTTACCTTTTGAATTTTGTGTCTACTTTTTGACATTTTTATTTTTCAGATTGACGTTTTCTACCGACAGCTTATCTACCACTTATTATATATTTGTATTGTTCTTCATTTCTTTTCAAAAAAAAAAAAAAAAATGGAAAATACTTCAACCAGACGTATTTAAAAGTTCTGTATTTTTTGTGGATCGTATCCAGGAAAAGATGAATCTTTTGCAAATGCAGCTAAAGAATTGGGAGAAGTTATGGCCAGAAAAAAATATGAAGTTATTTATGGAGGTGGATGTATGGGTTTAATGAGAGTAATTGCTACAATAGCATATGTGAAAGGAAGCTCAGTTCTGGGAATAGTTCCAAAGAGCTTATCTTATTTGTGTGGACCTACAATCGGAAGAGAAGTAGGAGTCAATACTATACTAGAACGAATAGCAATCATAATTTATTCTTCTGATGCATTCATTGCTCTGCTTGGAGGTATTGGTACATTGGAAGAAATTGCTTGCGTAGCTTCCTGGTCATCTATGTCTAGAAATAAAAAACCTATCGGTTTGCTTAATGTTAATGGTTATTTTGATAGTTTACTTTCTTTTCTTGATAACACTGTGGAAAATGGATTTATGTTTTCAGAGGCAAGAAGGATCTTAATCTCAGCTACAACAATTGAAGAACTACTCCAAAAGCTTCAAGATTTTAGGCATCTTCATGATTTAATAGAAAGTACACGTGGGAAAAGGAAAAGAGATGAAGATAAGCGAGATATGGATTGTTCTTTATCACTGTGATATTATATTATTTAACATTTTTTGCTTTATTATATGTTAGTTCTAGCAATCAGTAGCAGCATAACAGGTAAAATCCTCTAATTTATACTTTTAATTTTGACATTGACGACAATGTCCTAATTAGGTGGGGGTAGGGGATATAATAATAAAAATCATGCAGAAAAAAAACTAAAAAAAACTTGACGTTAGGTTAAGTCAAATTGAAAAAAAAAGTGACAGATTATAGTTAATCTTGTTGGTTAATTGTAAAACACACTTTGGTCTTTTTGACATAGCTAGGAAAAAGATGGTTAAGTAAGTATTTATACTGAGACACACCTTGTTGATTATGATTTGTTTACCTTGTTATAAAGTAGTAGTTATAATACATGTTTTATTGGATGTCTAAATTTTTAAGAGAAGTTAAGTTGAAAAAGTGGCTGAGTAAAGTAAATCTTGAGACGCACTTTGACAATTTAATAATAAATATTAAAAAAAGAAAAAAATGATTGGTCCGATGCTTGAGTTTTTTTTTTTCATATAGTGTTGCATGTACTTAGTTGATTTCTGGGAGTTGAAAATAAATTTGTGAATATAAAATAAAACATCACTATTAAAGACTTGAAAGATTAAATATGTGTTAAGATTATGCTATGACTTGTCTATAGAAAGAGTTTATGATGTTTCACAGTTAGAAAGATTAAGGACATTGGATGCTTCACTTTGAATCTTCTTCGATATCTCCAGAATTTGTGATTTCTTTGTTACACATCATCTGTCTCATGGGACATACATAGAATTGTAATTGATCGTAAGTGAATGATGAACCCAATCATAAAAAAATCATTATTTCATTTTTTATAATAATAAGAGTTCCAAATGCATGATAGGGGACGATCTAAGTTTTTTATTTCTTTGGATCGATTGAGCCTTTTGAGCCAACCATACAATATTTCCCTTGAACCAATGATTTTGAGCCTATAGCCTTTTCTTGACTCACCAAATATTTCTTTGTTTATCCTTACCTACAGAGCTTAAAGCTCCAACCTTACCCTTGTTTGCTTTAGATGCTCAGTACTTACTGGATATATCTTTATGAGCATAAGTATTAATGGGGTACGTAGATAAATTTAACAGAGAAAGACACAAAAAGGATTAAAGCATGAAATTCTATTTTTCTACAAAAATGTTCTTTTTATTAAAAAATAAAAAATGCTACCATCTTGTAAAAAAAAAAAAAAAAAAAAAGAAAAAAAAACTTATGCTTTATGTTTTATCCTTTTGTAATGGAGAAATAAGAAATAATTTGGAAAATGATGGAGTTGGATGATCACTAGGGGAAGATGGGAATTAATACCTCTTGCTCACTTTGATCCGTAAGTAAATTGAGTTTAGGATAAGCCAATTGTTGTCAATCTCATTGAAATATCATACCTTGACCTAAGCCCAGTTATAAGCCAATTAAAAAGACTTGGTGACTCTATTATATTGGAACTAATTATATAAAGGTGAATAATGAATTAATTCATGATAGCCATTCACTTATTGTTTATTACTTTTCCAATGTGCTGATAAGACTGCACACAGGTGATTTGCACACATATGAGCATAGAAGTTTCATTGTCCTACATTTTTTTACTGTGAAAATTTTCTAGAGACCACCTATATCATGAATAGCATTCTATTTGACCATGTTTAAACATTTAAGTTCTTAATAGTGATATTTTACTCTACATTCACAACTTTGTGTTCTCCTCATCCGTTGATGCTAAAGTATATTAGGTTGCATCTACATTTGCATTGGTGGTTTGTTTGCTTGAGGACAAGCAAAAATGTAAGTGTGTGGGGGTGTGATGAGTCCTTAATATAGTCTCATTTTAGTATCTATAGTATGAACATTTGCATTATTTATTAAGTGTTTTATTGACATTTGTAGTTTTTTTAGTTATTTCATATTTTGCAGTATGTATTTTAAATATGTTGTGGTTTTAGTACTTTTGTTATGTTTTCAGTTATTTTTAATAAATTGTATGTTTGTATTAATTGCAGGATTAGATATGTTGAATTTGGTGATTGCAATTACGACACAAATGAAGTTGAATCCAAAGATAATCCAAGGTGAAAGGAATTGGGCAAATGCTGAAATTGATAAAATAGACTCAACAAACTCGTATAAAAATTCTGCACTCAATATGTTGCACGGTTTTGACCATAACTTGAGCTCCAGAACTCAAAAAATGGCCCGTAAGATACCGTTTTGCAGCTAATTGAGTCTACTATATTTTCAAAGTGGTTGGAAATTCAAATCAAATATGGAATTGCCCAGAAATTGCAGAAAACCGGAGTTTATCAAAGTCATCATCAAATAATGCAAAGTTATTATCAAATAATTCAAAGTTATCATCAAATAATGCAAGGATATGAATTTCCAGCCACCATCCTTTGTCATCTAGCCTCTCAAATTTTCTATAAATAGGCTTTAGTTTTACCTTGTAAATCATCTTGAAAGCTTGGTTGTAACATTGTTGTTAAATATTCAAGATCACTTTTTTTCTTTCTTTTTTTTTCTTTCTTACTTTTCTTTTTTTCATCCTTATATTTTTCTTTCATCTTTATATTTTTATTCTTTATGTTTGGTTTTTTTGTAAACCAAATTGTATTATCTTTAAAGTTATGGTGTCGTTCTAAGTCGAGTTGCTGAGGTGAAAGGATGAAGCTCTTGGTATATACTAAAGATTAGTTTAAAATTCTCAACACATACTAAAACATGTTAAATTAGTATATGATGTTAAATTCAGTTGGTTAATATTCATGTTAGTAAATTAAGAACCTTGTTTCATTATAGACAAGTAATTTGGCACAGTAAATGTTTGTTATAATTAACCTAATTTATTGTAGACAAAACAAATAGACATAATGAACACTTGGACTTGTTTATTAATTTTGATTCCACCAATCCATATAACATCATATGCTATACCTTTGCTTTTTTTGGACATTGTTTATTGCACTTTGATTATGGACATTGGACTCCCATTGCAGGATCTTCCGATTAGATTTCATTTCATCATATGGACTTCAATTGAGTAATAAGATGAATAAAAATTAATCTTAATATAATACCAATAGTGGATTCTCAAAACATCAGCTACTTTTATTTATATTGTTGTTTATTTTCTAATCAGTTGTTCTCTTTGCATATTTTCATTTTATTTTATTTATAATCTTGTAATTTCTAAACAAAACTTCCCTATGGTTCGACCTCAGACTCCCGAGAATTATTACATAACAACAACCTGCACTAAGGTATACAACTGAAAAGAGCCGGTCTGAGAGCTACTTGAATCAAATAATAAGATTCTCAAGTTCAATCGATTAGATTTTCTTCAAAAAAAAACACAAACAAGACAATACAGAGTAAAATAAGATTTGAAAACGACCTTTCACCCGCTATGTATAGTCAACTAAAGCAAAACAGTTGAAATGCAACAAAAAAATGATAAGCTTGTTATGTTTTCTAATAAAAAGGACCAGAGGCAACCAACCTATCTACACACTGTAAGCTGCCATGAACACGAGGAAGAAGCAGCAGTTCATTATCATCCTTCTTTCTATGAACCAGATTGAAAGTTGGCCCTGAATCTATGCGGTTCAATAAAGGTGACCCACATTAACCATGTACAAATATAAAAGAAAAGAAAAGAAAAGAAAAGAAAGACAATTGAGAATATATGATATACAAAAAAAAAAAAAGAAACACAACATATTGTATTTATTTGTATATTGTTTGCACTATTTGCATTGCATCAAAATTCAAATACATGAATTTGACATATATATATTGCCACCACCATCCCATTCTATTCAAAACGAGTATTGGTTTACTGAGAAGATTGCAAGCTGGCTTTAGGCAAAACAACCATGATTTATCTTCTTTAATTCTATACGGGATGATATCTATATACGAGTTCTTAGACAATATAGCAAAAGACAAGAAGCATCTGTTCTCTATACAATAGCATGCATCTTACCGACAATACAGCCTACTATTAAGTAGGGTCAGTCATTGGTTCGTACCAGAGTAACTAAATCTTAACTTCATGTTTTTCCCTTAGTATGCATTTAACTATCACATCATATTGAGAAACGAAGCTGAAGTTTCACCTATCCTTCAACGATTCTTCTCCCAAAACTTGAAGTGATGCAGCAGGTGAACCTGTATTTGAAGTACCACTAGAGACTGAAAGGGTTGGAGTAGGACCAGGGGCTGCCAAGTAGGGGGACGCGGGGGGATGTATAGGATAATGTCCCAAGGGCAACGGTGACGCAGGGGTTGGGATGCCACTTCCATTGGTGAAAGGTTGTTTTGAAATCAAACTTGGAACATTTTCCTGAGATGCATGCATGTTGATCTTTATCCTGCATTGCCAAGAATTTGCTAAAGTCATTATTTTGACTTCTATGATGTCTATGCTACTTGACTATAGTCCACTGCTTGCACTTGGTGGGACACAATGTCAGGTTATTTAAACACTAATCCGTGCTGAATTAAACACTTCAATCTTTCCATTTTCACAAAAGAAAGTCTTCAATCTTGAACGAAAATACAAGATACAATACCAAGTGAACATGCAGAAATGGTGAAATTTTACCTGTTGTGGATGTTGACATACTCATCTGTCTCATCTAATATCTCCTCCTGTCATAAGCAAGCATCACGAAAGAAATTAACATATAATTCCTGCAAACCATAATGGAGTTGTCGTTCCTCACTATCAGGCCATAACCGGAGGATGATATATGTGTAGTTATCATGGAGAAGATGAGAAACCCAAACAAAGGTCCAAATATGGCTGGGTCCCTGGACTCCCCCAAGAATGCATGATTGCAATGTACTGCATTCAAAGGTTCAGAGATTTACCTGAAGAAGTTCTTCAATAACATCCTCCATTGTGATAACACCAACTACCTCTTCATGTGATGGGAATTCAGGAATAGTACCATTTTCAATGTCCAATATGCAGTATGAACAACCTTTGTGCCGCTTCTTAAAGGCAGGAGTAGCTGGTGGACTCTTTTTTGTCAGCTGACCTCCAACACTGTTAGTCACAGATGTCTGAACATCTTGCGAGTCCAAATTAATCCCCAACTTTTGGTTACTTACACCAATCTTACGATCATCTGGAAGCAAATAAAGACTGGTTATATTTACTACAGAAGAACCAGATCAGGCATCCTAATGAAGCTGAGCTCGATCAACCTTACAGAATCAATCATGACAAGCTCTTATCTAGTTAATCATGTGGATAGTAACATACCCAAAATTAGTGAGAACTGAGAAGTGCTTGTTTCTTAAAGCCATTTCAAAGAAAAACCCGAGTGGTAAGTGTCGTGCATGAAAACAATGGAACAAAAATAAAAGAGAAGGGCAAAGTAATATGTTTTGATAATCATTCTGTTGTATTATGTATATTCTCACCTTTTCTTGATGTCTCAGGTTCGCCTCTTCGCTTCTTACAGCTGTCCTTAAACTCAAGTCTTTCCTTGCTCTTATTCAGATCCTTGTATACCACAGCGATGTGACTGTGACCTTTTTGGAATTCATTAAGAATATCATATAATGGCATGTCCTCTGATACCCTGTAGGGTGAATAAAAAGCAAAGAAGAATAGATTGAGCTCCTTTGCAATAGGGGAAACAAAAGCAATAAACCAACTGAAATTTAAGCTGATTCTGGATACCCCAAAGGGGGGTATATCCATTGTTAACTCTCACGTTCTTATCTCTTTACAACCTATTTAGAACCTAACAGATGTACTATAACAAAAAGGAGATTTAATACCGTGGGATTTTTCTTATGATTATTTTTCTCAGCGGAACCGAACCTTCTGAATCAATTGTTAAAAGATTCTTAACCTGCATGTTTCAAGCAAGACCAAGAAAAGAATCTACAATTAAAGATACGAAAACAGAAGGGGGGGGAATTTAACGTTAAGCCATGTGGAAGAGAAGATACTTTCAGTTATATTATAGAATAAAATGAGGAGAATGACTTTGCTGGGAAAACTTTTAGAAAAAAGATTCAGAAAATTGGAGGAAAGTGCATCAATGCAGGAGCTAGAAGGAATTCGATATGATGGTCAAAGCCTCCAAGTGACTGAAATCAATATATGAACTGAAGAAACAGAATCAATATATGAACTGTTTTCTAGATATAGTTGAGCAGGAAAGCAAATGACAAGGCATTTTTAAGATGCCTCCAGCATGGTTAATATGATACTTGTAGCATTCAGCAAAGCTCCAAAGGGAGAGGCATCACGATATTCTCTAAATCCAAGTAATTCTTGATAAAATAAACAAGCAATTGTATCTCAATCTCAAATTACTAATGCATATACTTATTTGACTTTCCATAAAGATGCTGTCATGACCTTTTAGGCCCAGGAACCATTTTCATTATTGGAAGCTATTAGTTATCCCACTGCAACTCACTGCCATTGTTTTACCATATTCATCACCTAATCTCTCCAAGTTATTAACAATAAAAATGATTGGACAGCAAATAAATATAGAGTACCCTACAAGGAACTATCATAAAATGATAGCTTATACAGAGAAAGGACCTCACCAGAACAAGTCCAATTATATTTTTTGGGTTTCCATAATAAACTGGAACTCTGCTGTGACCCATTGTCATTACTTTATTCAATGTTTCCCTGAAACACAAAGATTAAGACAGAAAAAAAAACTTAGAACATAAGAGTAGTCGTAAAATCCTATGGTTGCAATATGCTGGAATCCGCAAACCCACAAATCAAGAGTTGTATCCAGATCAAGAGAAAATGCATTTGAAATTGGCGTCATGGCAACTTTGGCAGTCTTTTCAGTCATTTCAAGTGCCCCGGCAATGATGGTTGTCTCATCATGAGTTAGATCCCCACCTTTCCCAGCCTAAAAAAGCATACATGTACTGACAGATAAAGAAAATCTAAGGAATGCATGAAGCAATTAAACATAAGCCACAAGGTGGATGTTGCTTGTACAAATCCATACAAAATGGAGTTCTGAAAATGGTTGCTACAAGGTCCTAAACTCCTAAACTTCAAAATTCAATACCTCATTGCCATGAAAATCCACGAAAGTCTTTAGCTCTGCTCTCCGTAGTAGGGCAGCATGTCCCTTTCCCAACATCCAGTCCAAAAACTGAAATTACATGGCATTTATTAACAAAATATAAAACATAACACCCGTTTTCAAGAAAATAATACTATCAATCTTTAGTTTCAACTATGTCTAATAATTGTAGAAAGCACATGATGGTATGGTACAGCAAATACCAATATTCACAACAAAATAATAGAAAATTCATATAATGACTATACCTTGCTGATTGGATAAGAAATGGGAAAGAAAAGAATAAGAAGAACACGGACAAAAGGTGCCATTGCAGCTCCAACTTTCAAGCCATAACGAGTGCAGATAGCTTGCGGCAATATCTGAAGTCAGATGTACAAAGTGTACAAACACATATTAACAAGAATACTGCAACTTCCTCAAAAAGATAGCTAGTTCAATATGTTAACAACCAACCTCTCCGAACATGAGGATCAGAGTCACTGATACCAAAATTGCAGCCCACGGAGGCACAAGCTTGTCCAGAAAAATGGGAAGAGCCTACATGGAAAGAAAGAAGTTAAGAGAAAAAACAACTTGGAAGAGAGGAAATGATAAGAATCATTTATGTAGTAACCTCCATCGCCATAGAGTTTCCGATCAACAGAGTACACAGAAGAAGATGCTGGTTCTTTACCACGGGAAATATCTTTGCTGCCAAAAAACAAAACCCCTGATTGTTAAAAACACATGTAAAGAAAAGTTCACCAATGGCTATAGGATGATAAGATCAGCTCGAATGATTACTGAAAACCTCACTAGGCATCCAATTCTCCGTAAACTAATTATTACTTCATGCCGTTGCAGAAAATAGAATAATCAAAAGCATAAAACAGAGCCATCAAAAGGCTCTAAACTCAGCAACCAGCTTCCTCCCTTCTACATCCACACCGTGCAGAGTGGCGGGACTCACCGAGTCGACTAAGTTCCAAAAGCTAATTGCCCGCTTTACCCTCAATTCACCAAAAATAAATATATAACTAGAAACCAACTACCAACACAATGAAAACAAGAAAATTCCAAACAAGGATTCATCTAAAAAAGAAAAGGGGGTTTAGGGACAAGGATACCGGCATGGATACGATCTTGAGGACGGCCAGACTTCATGAGGACTTCAAGGTCTACGAGGCCCAGAGACATGAGACCCAGAGTTAATCCAGCCATCAATCCGGCAAAACACACCAATCCCACTATTATCAACAGAAACAATAAGAATTCAGCCCCACAACAAGGCACGTCTGAAGCCATTTTTCCGACTTGGATTCTTATCGAGCAGCAAAAAAAAAAGAATTTGGGGTTTGCCTTGTCTTCCCCAAGTTTTGGGGTTTCAGGGATTTTGATCAGATAGAGAAACAAATTGAGTTCTAAGAAATCGACCCCGATTATTTGCTCAAACTATGTGCTCACTGTTAAGTGCTTTGGGGTTCCTGTAAAATGAAGGGAAATGGATTTTCATATGCACTTTAGTACAACATGCCTACAGCCTGGCCACTTGAATACGTATCTTTGCACCTTCCAGTTGCTTACGTTTCCCCAAAGCTGTCTTCCCGTATTAACCTTTATTTTACATTAAAAAAGATAGAATCTTTGTCTTTCTCATAGGTACAAAATTTATTATATTTAAGGGTAGATTAGGCCGTTTGCGAGATGATCATTCAACTTTAAAATTTATAATATTCGTTCCAAAAAAATAGGGTTATTATATATATACATAAGCAGTAAATTTTTTTTATTTTTACAAGTATCTTAATTTTAGAGTTTAGGGTTTTAGTTTATAGTTTAAAGTTTAGGAGTTTTAGTGTGTAGGGTTTAGAATTTATGGTTCATGATTAAAATTTAGAGTTTAGGTTTTAAGATAATATATTTAGGGATTTAGGATTTAACCTATAGACCCTAAATTTTAACCCTAAACCTAAAATTCTATCAACAACCCTTAAATTCAAAACTACTACACTTAAACTTTTAAACCCTAAATAATTTTTACAACACTTGTAAATAGAATAATTACACTCTATAATATAACTATTGAATTTTTAGTTCATTTTTATTATTATTACTGTCGTTAAAATTGACTTGATACGCTCACTTTAAAAAAGTTTCCTCCCATTTTCCTTCCATTAATTACATTATATTTCCATTCTTAGCAAGAATCTTGGGCAATCAAAATACTAAGCAGGGCTCTTTGGTTTGAAACATCTGGTTTGATGAACGTTGATTCAATGAACTTTATAATCTTATTTTAAATCATTAGAACTTAACCATCAATGGTCAACGAGGGCGGATTTAAGTTGAATTTAGTGGGGTCAAGACCGCACTTGAGTTCTAGAGAATTCTTGTAAAAATATAAAAGTTTGAGAGTAGAGAGTATAATTAAATATATTTAAACCTACTTGACCCCACTTAACTCGTTTGACTTTGATTTTCTTGAATCTACTTAATATGAAGTCTAGATCCGCTACTGATGGTCAAGAGTCTTAATTTAAATAATTTTTAGTTCATATGTTTAATTATTTTAATTTCTTAGTACAAGGACTAAACTTAGAAAATCCATAGGTTGAATTGATTATTTTTAAAATTTAAAGAAACCTATATTTTATATGAAAACGACACAAATATTAATATTATATGAAGTCAATTTAGTCCAACAAAATCTTTAATGTGCTAGCTTTCATAAAGTGGTTATAGAGTTGCCATAATTGAATAAAAGAAGAGGGGCTATAATTGATAAAGAAACAAGATATTTGTTTGGCGTTGACAAATTTCAAGCCATTATAAGAAATGAGGTAATCTTATTGTTATTTGTATTATTTATTAACGTGTTAATTTCTACTCTATCCCATTTGCATAACGTTGAGGTGGTTCCACTCCCAACCGGCTTTGGACTTTGTATGGCCCTATGAATTAAATGCACCCAACCCCACTGTTTTTCTAACCAAATATGCATCGAATATTGCTGTTAGAGGTGAGCAAAACTCGACTTGACTTAAAAAATTGATTTTTTTTTCAATTTTGAGTTAATATAGTTATTCGGAAAAAGATTGAGTTCGAGTCGAGTTGAAATTTGCCCAACTCGAAAAACCGAAAAATCAAAAAACTTAATTTTACAGTTTTGGTATTTAGTCCTTGATTTCATTTTTCTTCAATTTCTCCTTCATTTTAAGTATATTTTTGACCAAATTTGAACCACATGTTCCTAAACCAATATAGAATGTCTATTCAATTCATATTTTTGACAATAAATTTCATTCTTTTACAATTGAGCCCTTCAACTTTGTATGATTTCCTCATTTCCTCAATCCCTCTTTCGTTTTAAGTTCATTTTTGACCAAATTTGAACCACGTGATCCTAAACCACTTTAGAATACCTATTTAGCTTCAATTCATATTTTTAAAATAAATTTCATATTTTTCAATTTAGCCCCTAAACTTTGAATGATTTCTCATTTCTTCAATTCATCTTTCGTTTTAAGTCTATTTTTGACCAAAATTAAACCACATGATTCACTAACACTATATAATATTGTATGTAACTTCAATTCATATTTTTAACAAAATATATTCTTTTTGTAGTTTAGTCCTTTAACTTTACATTTTATTCAACTGATTTTTTTTGTAAAGTTTTTTTAACATCAAATTATTGACTCGTTTATACTCACATAATACTTTATCCCCAAAGGTTCATTATTTAAAAATAACATTATAAATATATTTTAGAAGCTTAGATGTTATTTTTGATAACATTACAAATTTATTTATACATGTGAAAAATAATTTGAAGAAATATATATTCATATCTTATATAGTTAGAGAAAGTCGTTTAAAATGGAATCAAACCGTACTATAATATGATAAAAAATTACAATTAAATTTGTATAGGAACTCGAAAACTCGACTCGACTTGAATCGAAAAAATTTCAAATTAAGTTTGAGTTGTAAAATATGATGCGTCAACTCGAATAACTTAAAATTTTTTGAATCAACTCGATCGAACGCTCACCCCTAATTGCTGTCGTTTCCGGGTGTGAGAAGGATAAATACAACTTAGCTACCTACGCTCCATATTCAATTTAGCTTTTTAAAGTACTGTCATTCATCAATTGATTAAATATTGTCTCATCTTTTATTAGTTCAAATAAATACTTTTTTACTTAATAAAAAAGATTTATATCAATACACTGACGATGGATTTAGTTTTAAGGTTTAGTGATTCTGTTTAAGATTTAAGGGTTGTTATAATTTAGGGTTTGGAGGTTAGAGTTTATTGGTTAGGGTTTAAAGTTTAGATAATAAGGTTAAAGATTTAGGTTTTATCCTATAAACACTAAGTTATAACCTCAAACCCTAAATTCTAACAACCCCTAAAGCATAAACCACTAAACCTATAACCTCTAAACACTAAATTTTAACTCTAAACCCTAAAACTAAGGTGCCTGTAAAAACTTTTTGTTTTCATCACATGTGTATAAAATAATTACCCTAAGAAAATTACAAATGGGAGGTTTGATATTTGTGATTTTTATAATGTAAATTCATTTTAAAATTTTAGTCGACTTATTATTCGTATTCAATTAGAGTATTCAAAAGTTGAATTAACGAGGCTTAAGAGGTAATTTGTCCTCGAACTCGCACTAAAATAATTAATTTAGTCCACATGTAAAAAAATACACTCCGTTAGTTCTCGAACTCTCAAATTGAATCAATTTTGCCCTTTAACCAATATTGACCATTAGTGTGGTGTGACCATTAACGACGTTGACTTGGTTGCCCACTATGGTGACGTAGCAACCCACATATGAATGATGATGTGGCATAGGGACAACATTATTTTTTAGGAAGTCCAAGGGTTCAATTGATATTTTTAATATTTAAAAATAATAATAATTTAAGAAATTAAAATATTTTAAAACTAACAATCTATTGAAATTATTAAAATATTAAAAAATAATAAAAATAAAACACTATTAAAAATTAAATAAAAATTATAAATATAAAAGGTATAAATGATAAAATATTTAAAAATAAAAAATATTTATAAAGTATTTAAAAAAGAACACTTTCGTCGAAAAAATTAACGATTGTCCTTCGTCAGACTGAATCTCCATTTATTCCTTGAACATATTTTTAACAGAATCAACCTTGCATTAGAATAGCAATGACTTGAAAATCTTCTCAACCTTAATCAATAACTCAAGTAAGGACTATTTTGAAAAGATTTCAAAACTTCATTCAATTTCCTTCATTTTTTTCTTCAAGGCTCCAAAATCTCAAATTTTCTCTATTCTTGCTCTCTCAATCTTTTCGGCCACTAGAAGAAGAAGAAGAAGATGTGGCATATTTTCTTCTTCTTTTCCCATCTTTATCTTTTAGTTGCAAAATTCAAGTAAAAACTAATTTCATTAATACTCTAATTTCTTGTACTACTTTATTCCATAAAAATATATATACAATTAGTCAAACACCAATTTTTTTGCAGCCAACATTCTATGAGACCAAAGTTACTTTATGATTATACATAATCTCATATTTTGATCCACTTCAATTTAATTCCTAAACTTTCCACTATTAGTGAATTAATCTCCAATTGATTCAAAATCATCATATAACCCCACTAAAGATCAAATATAAATTAAAATCCTCTTCAATTTGATTAAAACTTCATTTAGGAAAGTGACCATTTTACCACTCATGTTTGCAAAATTTTCAATTTAATACAAAATTCGATTTCAATACATTTTTTTCACTATACCACTTCATTAAATCTAAAATTATAGATAAATCATTTGTTTTCATTATCTAAGAAAGTAGCAAAAGCTACAAAATTTCAAGCTCAAACATCCTTGTCTTCTCTACAAAAAGATATCAGTATCTAAATTATCCCCCAAGCTATACAAAGAGGGGAGTTTGCATCTCTATCTATGCCTCTATCTAAAATTTTGATTTTTACAATTACTTTAATATGGTTTAAGATCTCATCCGTGTTCGGAATTGTCTCTGATTTCGCTCCTCCCAAATAACATAAATTGATGCATTCTAGGAAAGCTTAAAAATAAAAGTATGCAAGCTCTTACCTTTCATGTTTCTCACTGCCAGCAGAGTTCACCATCCCAGCTAGTGTAGGCACGGTTCAAATCACACAGCTCCAATACGTGCTCCCAAATAGGACGAATAAAGCCACAGTCAAAAAATAAATGGTTGCGAGTCTCCATGGCAGCAGCACAGAAAATACTGTTTGCTTCTTGGACAACCCCCATCTGCAGCAACCTATATTTAGTAGAAATTCTGCCAATGGTCACAAGCCATGCGATTACAGCATGCTTGGGAATATGTCGGGAAACCAGACTAGTTTTTGCCATTCTATTTTTTCTCGCTGAACACAAATGCGAGACCACACAAATCTTGAGTTTACAGCTTTCAATTCTGTCACAGCAGTAA
The DNA here is from genome assembly GCA_019671005.1 of Hibiscus mutabilis. Lineage (NCBI taxonomy): Eukaryota > Viridiplantae > Streptophyta > Magnoliopsida > Malvales > Malvaceae > Hibiscus > Hibiscus mutabilis. The sequence goes on along the minus strand of CM033724.1, from coordinate 11,798,503 downwards.
AAATAGGGGCAGATTCATCTCGTAGCTTTAACATCCTCTTAAAGCCCCAGCTCAACGATGCTTTCAAATCCATAGACCAAAAGTCATGGCCTTTGATAGCTTAAGCCTTTAACCATGCCACCCAAAGGGACCCTTCATCAGCAAGTATATTTTTAACAAGCAAGATGGAACAAGCTTTATTCCAGCAAGTGAGATCCTTCAAGCCCAATCCACCTTCAACTTTTAACGAGCTAATAGAAGACCATTTTACTTTGGCTCCATGAGCAGGTGAATCGCTTCCCTTTCAAAAAAATTGAGAATAAAGCTGTTCAATCCGTTTCAGCACAGCCTTAGGTAAGACAAGTTGCTTGCTCCAGAAATTGATAATTCCATATAGGACAGATTGAATGAGTTGCAAACGCCCAGCATACGATAGTTTCCTGGCAGCCCAACTATCCAATCTTCCCTTAATGTTATCAACCAAAGACCTACAATCATTTTCAGTGAGCTTATACACAGGGCCGTTTTTGAGATTTTAGTGGCCCTAGGGCGAACCTAAAAATTGGGTCCTAAATTAGGGATTTGAATTACGGTTGCGATCGTATACTCGGTCATGTTGTGTTTATCACAGTTGCAGACATAACGAATGTTATTTCTATCACTGCGGGTACAGCAGTTGTGAAATTTTTTAATAACATATGTTATAGTGGACATAACGGTTGCAAGTATTGTAATTTTGAATGGTGTCTCTACCGCTCTATAATGATCTACGTTGCGGTTACATACCTCTATTTAAATACATGTCTATAATATCAAGTATTGAAAAAAAAAATTTAAGAGTACGTCTATACTAACAAGTATTGAAAAAATTTAAGAGTATGCTCAATAATAAATAGTGGGAAAATAAATCACTAATAATAAGTATTAAAAAATTTAATTTTAATATTTGTTATTACAAGCATACTCTTAAAAATTAAATTATTTTTAATACTTATTATTAGGGGCCCGATTTCTCCCCAATATTTATTAATATGAGCATACTCTTACGATTTAATTTTTTAATACTTGTTATTGGGGCCCTCGAAACTTATCCAGCTATATATATATATATATATGTTTATCACTGAGTTCTTTTTTCATCCACCCGTAAAAACTAAGAACTACACTTCTAATTTTCTTGGGCGTGAGCCCTGGGCAGGCGCCCCTATTGCCCTGGCCCAGGGACGCCCCTGCTTATGCTTAACCAAGGGAACTCTAAGATATCTAATAGGGAGGACTCCCAGCTAGGATCCCGTGAGTCTACCAATATCATGCAACTCTTCTTGTGAAACACCAGAAGCAAATAGCTTACTTTTAGAAGCATTAAGCTATAAACCTGAGAAGATGTAGAACTGAGCAAGTACACTTTGGACCCCCACCAAAAACTCTAAAGATCATTTGCTAAAAATTAGCAAGTCGTCAGTAAATAGATATGTGTAAACTTAATTTTCCTACACTTAGGGTTAATATGAAAGACCCCTTCCTTTGCAGCAATATCCAATGTCCTAGTGTAACGACCCCAATTTATGGGTCAATAAAATAGGCCTCAGATCTAATTTGGATCCTTTAAGTTGGTGAATTAACTTATGCAGACTTAAATGAATAAGGGTTACAATTGGAGGCCCGAAGTGGGGTCAAGAAGAAAGATAAGTGCCCATTTAATTGTTTTATCTATGGTTGAAAGGAAGGGTTTTTTTTTAATTAAAGTGGTTATGTGTGAAAAGAAGGAGAGAGTAAGGTTGGATAAGATATTTTAAAGAGAGAGAAATGAGAGAAAAATAGAAGGGACGTTTAAAATCTCGATCTATTACCGTTTAGTCTGCCATGCACGACACCGACGACACCATCACCTTTAGTTGGACAAGGCTAGTTGGCCGATAGTCTTCATGTCATCATCAGAGCTGCCGTTTGCTAGAGTGAAGAAGAAATTTCAAAGAAGATGAATTATTAGGTTTTAGCAGTCACCGTCGAGAGCTATTATTGCCATTAAAACCACCAACTTGAGGACAGTCGACTGGTGAATTTTGGTCACCGTGCACCGTTGAAGGCCATTGTACGTACCACTGCCGAACGTGGGTGTGCGCAGCAGTAGGAAGGTACACGCTATTGCGGTACATCATGCCACACTAGAACTTATTCTGTCGGGTGCACGTACACTCGCTCACACCATATAATGGCTCACGGGTGCATCGTTCTACCATGCACCGTGCCGTACAGGATTGGTTGGAGAGCTAACCAACCGTTGACCGAGCTGAGGGAGCCATTGATCGAGCCGAGGAGAGAGAGCTGTTGATTGAGCTGATGAGTCGTTGATTGAGCTACCAGCTACCGTGCTATCAACCATAGTTAACCACCGTCAGTTGTCGTTGACCAGCGTTGACTTTTTCCAAGAAACCTTACCCTATGGTTTCTCGACGTTCTGAGTCCATTGGCACAGTCTGTTTCACCAAATTCAAACCTAATAAGCTATTTGTACGCATTTTATCCCTTAAAGTAGTTCGATAGTATGAAATGACTTATGTAGTTGTATTTGTGTTATCTAAGGTTTTGGTATACTCAAATTAAAGAAATGATTGAAAGAGCTTGGAAGATGATTCATCGATAATCACTTAGTGTTAGTACAACTCGAACTCTTATTGCTTCACGGGCATCATAAATGTGATTGCTTTGCATGTTAGGATCTGCAAAATAGGTAGACGATAAATATGCATAATGTGGAGACCGATAGTATAAGATTGATATATGTGTAAGACATGATGATGTTGTGAATACGAATTGACTCATATAGACTTGAAGACCTTTTAGGGTTGTTCAGACATTCGTATATCTATGTGAAGCATGTTTGATTTATGTGTTGTGATGGTTGGGTGCTAGAGTATGGATAGTGATGTATTCGATGAAAATTGTGTGTAAGAGATAAATAATAGTAATATTCGAATAAATAGTCATGAAGCCTGTAGTTAATATTAAGTGATTGAATGCGTTACCCTAATAACTTTCATAAGCTTTAGGGATCGAATAAGCATTATAATACCATAACTCAAAGAAATAGTACGAACCCGTAAATAGGGTATCGGTATGAGCTTTGGTCGTACCAATATGCGATTGGGTGTCGTATCGGTATGGGTCAACCCGTATTGGTACTTGTAAAAATTAAGAATTTCTAGTAAGCTATATCAGTATCGATACGCGTGGGAGTACCGATATCAGGGTTACTATATCGATACTCGTGTTCGAGTATCGCTACCCACTGAACGAGATAATCTATATGATAGTAAAAAGATGGAAAATTGATGTGGGATGTAAATGAGATAACATGGATTAATAAGATAATTAATGTGGATGATTAATGTACTCTTCCATTATGTATTGACAAGTTGGTAAACTTAATTGGGCGGCTTGTAGAAATAGAAACCATAGGATATCCTTCGTGGATGTCAATGTCGTGTGCAGTTTGGACACTTGGATGGTTGAGTCACCTTTGATTGATGAGATCCAAATACCTATAGAAAGAGTGTTGCAACACCATGGTTAGAGAATCCATATGTATGTTCCTGATGTTGTGTGACATCGGGCCTCATTTGATGATACTCGATGAGCGATGTCGAGTATGGGTGTATATTCCCGAGGCTGTGTGACACTGGGCCTCACTCAGAGTGCACGTTTTCGAGCCTGTGTGACATCATACCTTACTCCAGGCTTGTGGTATGACTTTGTATACTTTTGCTTGGTTGATCTAGTGTAATCCGAAGTATGGTTGGGCATTGTGGGCCATGTATGATGTTTTGCTATGTTGAGAGAAAGTGTTTGGGGGACTAGCGGTAGCTTCACATGTTTGTTTATCTCTCATTTTTGCTCGTACTAGATTACATGCTTATGTTTATGATTAGCAAGAAGTATAGTAGAGTAGATGTGTACCATTGAGCTTTGTAAGCTCAAAATCATTGTTTTATGCGTAGGTTAATCATCGGATAGTAGGATCGAGGAGTACTATCGATACGCAATTCTAGCATGAAGTAATCTCCAAAGTACGATACTTGTGTTTAGTGGGCTATATATTCATAGGACCTTATATGGTGGAGTCTGTAATTTCTTATTTTTGAAATTGTATTAATCAAATCATATGCTCAAATGTTTTAAATTTAAATTGAAGCTCATTTGTACCGTTTTGGTTATTTATCTATATTTTCAACTATTTGCTTTAAATGTTTTTGAGAAATACCTTGTTGGGCTAAACCTAGTTTAAGAAATTTTATAGTTTTGGGTTAGGCTTGAGGCCCAAATATGACTCCAGATTGATGGTGTTACACTTAGATAGAGCATTCATAGCAGGAACAAATAAGTACGGAGATAAGGGATCACTCTGTAAAATCCCCATTTCCTCTTTGAAGAATCTCACGAGGCTCCCATTGAAGAAAATAAAAAATCGAGAAGTGGTTAAGAAGATACGGATCTACTCCCTAAACTGGTGTGGTAACCATATAGCATCCAAAATAAAAAACTCTCAAAAATCATCTGCAAACCTTTTAAAAGCAATAAACCACTTTTTCACTCACCAAAAACTCAACGCCCTCTTGTCGTTGCAAAAATCAAGCTTCCGAAGCTTTCGCAACCTCTCCAAAAGCTAAAATATCTATCTCCCCTGCTTTACCCAAACAAAAACACATGATTAATGCACTTATATGCATCTCTAATTTCCAACAACCATAAATCTCAACTTTGCCTCACTAAAAACCATCAAACGCTTTCTTTAAACAACTAAAATCATCATGAAACTCAACCTAAACAAAGCCTATTGATTTTAACATCTTAATGTCATCAATTAACATCCAAAAACACCTTTATAACAACCTTATACCTCGAACAACCTTTCAAAGCCAAGATCACTTCAAAATCTAGCTATTAACAACCTAGAAATATAGCAATTCATATAGTTTCGTGATTCCTTTTATTAATCTTTTCTCATAACATTATAACATGCTTCAAATGTGATCTAAATCAATTAAAATCAACACAAAATCATATCCACATCAAGATCTACCAAATTTCTCATCAAAACTCAATTAAAACCAATTACTCATGATTCCATCATAAAAATATAACAAAAATCAGTTGTAAAGGATCAAGAACTTGGGAATTTCAATAAAGAACCTTTAATTAGAAGAGAGAAACAAAAATCACCTATAATTGTTGATTTCTCCCTTAATTGGCATGTTTTGAGTGAAATCTTCAAGAAAGCAAATAGGATTTGGTGTAGAAATCAAAGGAATCAATTAGGAAATCAAAAGGAAATCTAAACGGAATGATTCCTGAGAATTTTGAAGCAAAATTGATAGTTTGGCTGCTGAGAAAGTTGAAAGGAAAAGTAGTTACGTAAGAAAACGAAATTGGTTATTAAAATCCTTTTAATCAAATCTATATTATTTTTATTAAATAGCCTTTTAAAAACCATTTAAAAATAGCTCAAATTAAAAGAAAAATATGATTAAAAACTTTGGTAAGTTAGATCCTTAAAGATTCTAAGTTTTGACCCTTTTACGATTTAGTCACCAAAATAGTTTTGAAAACTTTACATTTTAGTCACTAGACCAAAATGTCCCAAAATCTGATTTAATTTATTTAAATCGAGTTTCCAAAAACCCTTATAATATTAATTAAATATTTTCTAGAATTTTCATATTTTATTTTAACCAAAAACCATTTATTAAGAATTAATTCCTAAAATTAGCTCGAATCGCCTAATCTGGTTCCCATGAACCGTCTAATCGATCTAACTAACATTTAGGCCCAAAATCGGGGCGTTACAACTCTCTTGCTCTTAAGAAAATTCATCCTCGAAATTTACCTGACAAAAAAAGGTAAGGAAACTGCTTCTTCATGTCATCCTTACTTTCCCATGTGGCTTCTTCTACACCACGATGTCGCCACAACACATTTACCAACTCTATGGTCTTTCCTCGAAGAACCTTGCTGTTGGAATCCAGAATTTTCATCGGCTCCTCATCATAGGTCAAATTCGGACTCAACTCTATCTCCTCAACAGGCATCATATGCGATGGGTCCAATCTATATTTTTGAAGCATCGATACATGGAAGACATCGTGTATCTTCTCCAACTCTGCAGGCAACCTCAACCTATAAGCAACTGGACCAACACGCTACAACACTTCATATGACCCAATGAACCTCATACTCAACTTGCTCTTAACTCCAACCAGCATCACCTTATTCCAAGGCGAAACCTTAAGGAATACCCTATCTCTAACGACAAACTCAATCTCCTAACACTTCAAGTCAGGATATAAATTTTGCCAATCCGAAGCCGCCTTCAACCAATCGCTAATAAGCTTCACCTTCTCATTAGTGTCTTTTAGCACATCAGGCAGAGAAGCATATTTCTCACCCGCCTTAGCTAACAAAGTGGCGTGCGACACATTCTACCATACAAAGCACACCATAAATTAATGATGCAACACCGCAACATATCTTCCAATACTTGGATAACACGTTCAGACTGATCATCCGTTTGAGGATATACGAAGCACTGAAATTCAACCGCGTACCCAAAGCCTTATACAAACACTCCCAAAACTTCGCTGTAAAGCACAAATCCCTATCCGATACTATAGACTTAGGCACACCATGCAACCTCACAATCTCCGCAATATACATCACCGCCAGCTTATCCAAAGTATACGCCGTATGCACAGCCAAAAAATGTGCACACTTTGTAAACCTATCCATAATCACCCATACGGAATTTTTCTTTGATGGCATCAAAGGCAAATCGGATACAAAATTCATGATAATTCTCTCTCATTTCTATTCTAAAATCTTCAACGGTTGCAACAATCCAGATGGAAACTGGTGCTCAGCCTTGACACGCTGACATACTATACAACGAGCAACAAAATTTGCTACATCATCCTTCAAACCAACCCAAAAATATTCCTTATTCAAATCTTGATACATCTTTATACCCTCCGCATGCATAGCAAAAGGACTCGAATGAGCCTCAGTCAAGATAGTGTGCCTTAACTCCTCATCCTTAGGCACAACCACGCGATCTTTAAAGCACAAAACACCTTCCTCACTAAAACAAAAATTCATCTGATTGTCATCCATAATACCCTTAATATGCGGTACCAAAGAATCATCATATTGTTGCTTCTCCTTGATTAACGCAACAATAATGTCTTTACTTGCAACTCGGCCAATCAACTACCATCTCGCGTCACACTCAACCGAGCAAACATCACCCTCAACTCTACTGCAACCTTCTTACTCAAGGCATCGGCTACAACATTAGCTTTACCTGGATGATACTCCATCGTCAAATCATAATCTTTGGGCAACTCCAACCACCTTTGTTGCCTAAGATTCAACTCCTTTTGCGACATCAGATACTTCAAACTCTTGTGATTTGTGTATACAATACACTTCTCACCATAAATATAATGCCTCTAAATCTTCAATGCAAACACCACCGCAGCAAGCTCTATATCATGTGTAGGATAGTTGCGTTTGTGCACCTTCAACTGTCTAGATGCATAAGCCACAACTTTACCCCATTGCATCAACACACACCCCAAACCAACATAGGATGCATCGTCATACACTACAAAATCTTTCCCCGACTTAAGTTGAATCAAGATCGGAGCTTGCGTCAAAGCTTCCTTCGACTTACCAAAAGCTTGTTGTCTACTCTCCATCCACTCAAAACTTACATCCTTCTGTAACAACTTCGTCAAAGGAGCAGTACTCTTTGAGAAACCATCCACAAAGAAACGATAATACCCTACTAACCCCAAAAAATTACGAACCTATGTCACCGACTTAGGTTGCTTCTAATTCACCACTGCCTCAATCTTCTGCGGATCTACCCAGATACCTTCTACCCAAACAACATGACCCAGAAAAACCACTTGCTTGATCCAAAACTTACACTTACTCAACTTAGTATAAAGTTTATTATCCAATAGAACTTGCAACACAATCCGTAGGTGTCGATCGTAATCCTCCTAGGTATGAGAGAACACAAGAATGTCATCGATGAACAATACCATGAATTGATCCAAGAATTCATGAAATACCTGATTCATCATGTCCATGAAACCTGCAGGCGCATTTGTTAACCTAAACGGCATCACTAAGAACTCATAATGCCCGTAGCGCGTGCAAAAAGCTATCTTCGACACGTCTTTATCCTTCACCTTCAACTAATAATACCCAAATCTCATATCAATCTTGAAAAACACCGCATCACCCCAAAACTGATCAAACAAATCGTTAATCCTCGGTAAAAGATACTTATTCTTAATCATCAACTTGTTTAATTGCCGATGATCAATGCACATTCTCATCGTGCCATCCTTTTTCACGAACAACACCGATGCTCCTTACAGTGACACACTTGGTCTGATGAAACCACGATCCAGCAACTCCTAAAGTTGCTTCTTTAACTCCTTCAACTCCTTCGGTGCCATACGATACGATGCAATTGGCATCGGAGCTGTATCCACAAATGTCTCAATGAAAAACTCTAACAACTTCCACGCTTTCAATGCCAACACCAGATTATACAAGAATATAACATTCTCGCCAACCACCACCACTTCATAATCCTCAGCAAGTTTCGACGAAACTCGCTTGGTTTAAAAATTGACCACAACCTTATGTTCGGTCAACCAATCCATCCCTAAGATTATATCAAAACCATAAAACGGTAACTCCATCAAATCAGCCACAAACACATGACCTTGAACCATCAAAGGATATTTCCTAAACAACCTCCTAGCGATTACTGCAATTATATATGTATCATTTCTTCCCACACGATGCGCACAGATCCTCGTCAGTCTACCACCTTCAGGTTGAACTACCACAGTATGACCAACTATCCTCTAACATTTCTCCCTACGCTAAAAATTACCTCGACCACACCCATGATGTAATGACCCATTTTTTGACTAGTGACCAAAATGTAAAATTTGAAAGTTTAGGGGTTAAAGTGTAAACCTTGGAAAAGTTCATGGACCAAAGTGTAATTTTTAAAAGTTATGTATTTTGACCTCGTAAATGAATAGTTTACCCCCAAGAGTGACATTTCCTTGTTACCCGAATTTTTTGTACGATGCTTATATTAATGGCTATAAAATGATAAAGTTCAGAAATTTGGAAATCGTAGTTGGATCGAATGAAAAATTGTTAAGCGTGCTCAGACCAGAGTAGCACAAGGATGGGTGACCTAATGAGAAGGTTCCATGTTAGTATTTTTTACTGATAAAAAGGATTCAACATGAGTCAATAATATTTGTAATGATTATTGTTATAAAGTTTCTAAGAGGGATTGTATCCGATAAAAATTTATGGTAATTATCGGTACATTGGATCGAATTGGAATTTTAAAGACAATTTCAAAAGTTATGGAAAATTTATAAAATACTATTTTATGAGTATTTTATTGTATTTGGTTGGATTCCAACTAGACTTAGTTGAATTTTTACAAGAATAACAAACTAGTAAATAAAGAATAGTTGGAGGACAAGTTAGTCATTTGACAGGATGACAATTTTGAAATATTTGAAGTTACAAGGGCTATTTTTGGAAGAAGAAATTTAAAGATTAAATCTTGGCCCTTGATTGATGATAAAATCAATCTCAACCGTTGGATAAAAAGGCAATTTTGTAATTTTTCTATTTGAATGAATTTAAAAATATATTTACATAATACAAGTGGCATATTTGTGGCAATTTTAAATTAAAGGCCAAAAGATGAAGCCTTCTTCATCTTTTCCATTTTCGAAAATTAAGGGAAAAAGGGGAGAAAATTTTCTAAGCTCGATTCAAGTCCCAAAACTCGATTTTCAAGTAAATTTTCAAACTGTAAAGTTGTTCTACTCTTCAGGATCTATCTTTTGATGTAATTAATTCATGGAATACATGCTTGATTGATGAAAATTTTGCATGAGAAAAGGGGATTAAGGTTTATGAACAAAATCGGGGTTTTTTAAATTTTATGATTCCATGGTTGAATTTAAGTTGGAATCAAGCTTATATGATGTTAAAATCATGTTATTGAGTTAGGATTTGAACCCTACATATTTTGGTTTGTATGGAGAATATTAGGGTTTATTGATTTAAGTCTAACTTAGGGTTTATGATGTTGGATTAATGATCTAGTAAGTTTGATTTGTTGTTTGAAAGCAAAACCCTAAGTTAAAATGTAGGGACCAATTCGACAAGCTTCAAAGTTAAGGGACCGAATTTGAATTTTATAAAAATTGGAGTGTATTTATGCAATTAATAATGTTGGAGATGTGAAATTGATGTTAGAATGCTAAACCGATGTTGAATCGAATTAGTGACCATTTTGACAATTTGTCAAAATCAAGTAACTAAATAGGAAATGAATTCCTGGATGGGGATTAAATCTGATTTTTAGTTAAAATAATAGAATTAAGGTAGTAATGTTGATTTGAGGACTAAATTGCAAATTTAAGAAGTTTGAATCCCTACCTTTGTATTTTAGTGACTATTTTGGCAAAGAAAGAAAATTTGAGGGAATTATTTTGAATAATTATTTGATGAAGAAGATGATGAATTGGTGGTTTGAAGCAAGTGATGAGACTAAATTGACAAGTAGAAAAATAAGAAGTTAGTATAAATTAGAAGTTTATTATAGAAAGCTATGTAGAAGATTGGATTTTGGAAGTGACTTTGAAAATTCACCATAAATTCTAAAAAAATGTTTAGATGATGAATTTTATATCGATGTAAAGATTTGTTCGCCTCCAACAAACGGAAACTGATTTCGAATTTCGAGTTAAAAGATATGAATTTTTAATCGAATGAAGATTAGAAAATTTACAGAGCAAGTTTTGGTCATGACAACTCTGTGACGGAAGTTTAAAGAATTTTCATAATTTTTGAAGATTTTATTAATTTATGTGGCGTATACCGGTATAACCGTTATCGAATCTAGTTTCTTCAGCATAAAGGAAATTAAGATCCTGTATGGATTTTGCCCGATATAAGTAAATCTTTGAAGGTGGCGCAAGCTGTCAGAAAATGGAATTTGAAACATTTTGTATTTAAATGTTAGTCAGTAAGCTCGGAAGAATTATGGGAAGTTCAAAATGGTCATTAAGGACCAAAATGAATTTTTGGACAGTATAAGGAAGGAAGGAAAATTATAGAAATTTTTATGCTAAATGATTAAATAGCTTGATTGAAATATTGTTAGAAGTGAATATAACAAATGTTTGTTTATATTCATGTGGTTAAAAAAGTCAAGTCTGAATCAAAAGAAGATTCGAGGTACTATGAAGGAAATGATCGAGTAGAACTTAGTGAGGCATGCTAATAAATAGCCCAGGTGAGTGCATTTCTATATCTGTATTATATTAAAAAGGGGAAGACTTTTGAAAAGTCAACCCAAATTTAAAAACAACATTGCATTACTTTTAAAATAAATGATCTGATGCATGACTCGGTATGGCAAGCTTGATGGAGTACAAGGTACGAGCTATTATTTGCATAAATGATGATGAATTATGTTTATTAATGAAATATATGTTGCTCAAAGATATGCAAATGATTGCATGATAAAAGTATGACTATGATAAAGGAAATGATATGCAAATGATTGCATGATGAAAGTATGACTATAATAAAGGAAAAGATATGCATGATGAAAGTATGACTATGATAAAGGAAATGATATGCAAATGATTGCATGATGAAAGTATGACCCTATTACAGAATATAATATGTAAATGATTACATGATGAAAGCATGACTACTTGATGATCATGAATTGATATCATGATTCTATGACAGAATTGATAGATGATATGAATCATATTGAAAGTATGTTTATGTTAAAAAATTATAATGCAAATGAATATATGATGAACACAGAACAATGATGACATGATTCTTAAGATAGTTATGATACATGATACTATTATGTTGTGATTCTATATAACAATGCATTGCATCTCTTCATGTTATGATAAATTTGTTAAATGCCTCACTAAGTTCGTACTTAGCGTGTGTTTTATTTCACACGTAGGTTCTCTGAAGTAAATTAACAAGGAGGAGTTGTTCTTTTGGGAAAAAATCAAGTTACTACAATAAGATACAGTAAGTACATCTTTATCATAATTTGATATCTAGCGGGCATGTAAACATTTTTAAAGTTGAGCTGTTTAAAGTATAAGTTTATAACTTAAATATATGTGCTTTTATGATGAATAAGTTTAGAAGTATAGTTTGCTAATAGTAGCATTGAACTTTGGTACAATTAAATATAGTTTAACCCTAATCGTGTATAAATTTTATAATCAAAAAAAGGTCTAGGCAGTACACATAGTTTTTACCCTGAATTATATTTTTTTATTTTAATAACTCAATTATAAGTTTTGTAATTCAATTCAGGGTCAAAACTAGCTGCTTCGAGACGACATAGTTTTAATTTAAAACTGAGAAAAGGGTTAAACTACAAGCTAAATTCTAAAAAAAATTACAAGTCTGAAAATCAGTGTAAACCAATTAGTAACATCTTAAATGTGTATTCAAATATCGAATATACATTGAGGGTGTTACACACGACATCTTTGTAGTACAACAACAGGTGCAGGAACCTGCTCTTCCCTAGCCAACTGCGGACGGCCACGTCTTAAACGATCTCGCGAACTACATGACATCCCTAATGTCATAACTTCGCTAACGGTACAACATCCAAAGAAAATTCCTCAACGAATTCTGATATCAAACAACTGAATTTAGAAAATCACGCACTCCTAACACCAACCCTGGTCGCTTCAAATCTAACACAAGTTCAACCTCTGAAAATCTGCCTTAAAAACTTTCTAAACTCTATGAGATCCTAAAGAATCCTATTGCTAGGCTAACTTCCATCGCTATCTCATCGATCTCCTATATGTCATCCGTAAGTGTGAACATATGTATGTTAGCTATAGTGCCCTAAGGCTTATTGTATGGACATGATATTTTGTTTATTGAATTTATTATTATGATAATTTTTCATGCTTTTGTATCCTTAATATTATTATTCTAAATATCCCTAATCAGTTATTATTGTGGGAACAATAATAAGATAAGATTAGTATGAAGTTTAATAGATATTCATAAGATGAATATGTGAATGAGATTCAAATCAAATTCATATATGTATTTGTTGAGAACAAATATTAGGATCGACTCGTCTTAAGATTAATACATGGATTGAAGTTATATATTAATCTTCAAACAGTTATGACATTAAATCCTTAGACCTGAAATTGCTACGGTTCTCAACATAATAACTATTATATTTTGACATAGTCAAACATCATTTTTAATCGGACGATTATAAAGATTATGCTTGAACTGTTGGAGTATGCCCAAAGATCAATCATGAGACGGTTGTAAAAGACATACTTATTTTATCATGTTTATTAATATAAAGCCATTATTATTTTTCAGTTTTATTATGTGCATTTATAAATAAACTGAATTATAACAAAGTCCTTAGAATAATATAGTTATTCTTGAATGTCCTTAGTCGAGTAATATTGTGGGCATGGACAACAATAATATATTAAGACTAATATGTAGTTGATTGATGACAAAGTGTTGCCATTGACATGAAAATGTCAAAATCAATACATAAGTATGTATTAGAGAACGACATATTGGACTGACCCGCTATGAGCATTTTTCTTGGATTATTATGTGACAGTTACAACATAACTTATAGTGATAACTACATGTATGATCCTTAGACTTGAGATCGTAATTATTTCAACATCGTGAGTGACATATTTTGATGCGGTCAAACGTTTGTCGTAATTGACTACACTATAAAGACCAATATTGGATATATCACAATCTATGTAGCGGAATATGATTGATCAAGATAGGATTTGTCCCTCATACATAATAGGAGTAATATCATAGGCCACTTGATTGATTGCGACTAGAAAATGCATGTCCATGCTCGAATAAATTGATATGAGATATCATAGTTATTCGTTTATAGTAGTCTACTCAAGATGTCAAGAAATATTAGATAGACTATACAAGTGTGACTATTCCATGACTTGTGTCCGATCTAGATATGAGGACAAAAGGATGTAATACATGAAAAGAGTTAATCACAAAAAAAGGTTATGTCGAACCACAACTTCCTGTAACTTAGGTAGCAATGATGCATTGCTAGATGCCACTCATTGCTTGTAATATTAGAATTGTTTTAGATATTACTGCTAACGTTACATGAACCTACAAGGGTCACATCCTATGATTGAAACAAACAAATATCGACTAGATAGCATGTGTACAAACTTGTTGTGCACGTAATAAGTAAAAACCGAAATTATTATAATTATTGTAATTATAGATAATCTTGTTTATATATATTTTAATACTAGATAATTATTGTAATTATCAAATACTATTAAAATTATATATCTCTAAAGAAACCTAATTAAAGTAGAATCAGATTCTATATATTTAATTATATTCGGTTAAATATATTGTATATTTAATGAATCTGAATTTAATTAGAATTAGGTTTTTGAATGCTATATAAAGGCATAAGGTCTAGCAGGCGAAAATATGCCTTTTGCGAAAAACTTCTCTAATAGTTAGAGAAGTAAAATATTGTTCGTTTCATTCGGGTGGACTGCGTAGAGGTCGGAACGTTGTTGTGACGACTTGGATTCGATATCGTGCTAGAAGAATTGGATTCTCCTAACTCCCTACAGTTTTCAGATTTATTTAAGGTAACGTTTCATCCATTTTCACCCCGGATTCGTTCCACGTAAATGGATCACTGGCGAAATATGTTGGATAATTTTTTCGCTGCGCCATGGGGTGTACTGGCGCTTCCCAACAGTGGTATAAGAGCCACTTGTACGATACGAATTCGGACTAAAATACTTGGATGATGCTTTTGTATAAGATGCATGTTTTGTTTTTCTGTTTGGATGAGTATACGATATTTGTGCGAAACAAAGAAATTGAATCCAGTCATGGTTAATATGTTAATTTGTTTAAATAAGGTTTTACAATCAATGGTTAAACGTTAATCATATGTTTGTTGCTATAAGGTTTTAATGTTCGTATGTTAATTGTTAACATGATGAACATGCGGTTATGATAGCAGATCATTTTCGGCAGAAGAACAATGGTTGTTCAAGTGCGAAAAACCTTAGGGATTGAAAAATCCCAAAAACAAGAATCTATTGATAAAAGTTATCAAATCGTGAGGTTTTTCTATAGTAATCGAAGTGTTAAAATTAAAAATTTTCTCGGTGGACTGGGGCCGTCGGCCCGCACTTTACGGGCGGACCCGGCAACACCGAATTTGCCGGACCTCGTAGGCAACAAAGGTCGTAGGAACTATTTTGGTAATTATAATTAACAAGATAAAACGTGTTTATGTTTTGGATAATATGCACGGTGTTTGAAATGCATGGTTATAGCCAAATAGCCCATTTACTTTGGTTTTATATTTATAAATACGGCCTGTGTGTCATGCCTTTCTTTCATCTATTGTAATTCCCTTCTCATCTTACTCCCTCGTATATAAAACGAGTTTATAAAAATTGTAATATTTGCGGAGAAAGCGTGGATCACAAGAGCAGAATGATGGGCCGATCAAAGGTGGATTAGATGCTTGAGAAGCAAGTCATATCTTTAGTTTATTTTGATTCTTTCATTGGCTTGGGATGGGCCACCTTAGTTTTACGGGCTATAACCATTGCATTTATATTTACTGCTTTACATATATGTGTTACAATGTATGTTTTAACATGATGGTAATTGATTAGATCATACTTGAATGGTGAGATTAATATAACACAAAAAACCCTCCATATTTAATCAAAATAGCCATCCAATATTTGCCCTCGTTAAAACCTCGATCGGTACTATGTACGTTTTGCCAAAGCGAAGTACTTATATCTATCTTGGTTAAACGTGAAGAATAAGCAAGTGATATTCACTGGTTGTAATATTGGTTAAACTAGGTTGTCTTAATGAGATTAGAAACCTAAAGGCTAATGGTTTGGATAATCATGAGATGATTAGGAACAATAGTTGTTCACCAAATATAGGAATTACATGAGATGTAATTAGCAAGTGTTGCTTACCTAAATAATTGAATTCTAGGAGTAAAGCCAAAGTGACTTAGGATGAAATGAATATGGATCCTTACCACTAGAAATAATTTTTAGTAAGTTTTTCAATTTTGAGGGTTTTTAAGAGTGGGAATGTTATTACCTTATAAACTTGATAAAAGATACTTATAAAACATAATTTATCGTTGTAGATTTATTATGACAAACTCAAACTCATTATCATTGTGATTCGTCCTTGAGAATGAAAAATTGAATGTCTTGAACTTCGTTGACTTGTTCCATAACTTAAAGATTATCCTCAAGCAAGAACGAAAATTACAAGTCATCGAATAACTTGTCCCTAAAAAGCCAGTAGATGATGCCTCAAAGATGAATTGGAAGCCTTTGAAAAATACTCAAGTGACATGGTAGATGTCGGGTGTTTGATGCTTGCGACCATGACTCCTGAGCTTTAGAAGCAACATGAGGACATGGTTCCCTGTTAGATGGTTAAAAATCTCAAGGAATTATATGAGGGGCAGCTCGTCAAGAGAGGTATGAGACCTCTAAGGCTTTGTTTTGATGCAAGATGATGGAGGGAACTCCTGTAGGAACTCATGTTCTCAAAATGATAGGGTATTTCAGACCGTGGAAAAATTAGGCTTCCCTCTAAGTGTTGAATTGGTTACTGATGTTATCTTGCAATCATTGCCAGATAGTTTTAATCAGTTTGTTCTTAATTTCAATATGAATGAAATTAACAAATTGTTGCCCCAGTTGCTTGGTCTGTTAAGAAAGCAGATAACAACATGAAAAAGGTTGGCTGCAAGCCCATTCTGATGGTCCGAAAGGATAACAGAAAAGGAATGCCCAACACCAAGGCAAAGCCAAAGCCCAACAAAGGAAAGGCTGCATTGAAACCCAGAGGATGAGTTGCAAAAGAAGGAAAATGTTTCCATTGCAACAATGCTGGACATTGGAAGAGAAATTGTCATGTCTATCTTGAGGACATCAAGAAGGCAAAAGAAAATGGACAGTCCAGATCGAGTATTTATGTTATTGATATAAATATATCAACGTCTACTTCTTGGGTGTTAGATACCGGTTGTGGTTCTCACATTTGTACTTCTGTACATGGACTAAAAAGGAGTAGAAAATTGGCAAAATGAGATGTGGACCTACGGGTGGGAAATGGAGCAAGAGTTGTTGCATTAGCTATAGGAACATATACTTTGTCATTACCTAGTTTGACTAAGAACATTATTTCAAATTCTTGTTTGGACAAGATTGGTTTTGAGATTATTATTAAGATTAATAGTTGTTCCTTTTATCTCAATAATGTTTTTTTATGGTATGGCACATTTAATAAATGACCTCTATTTATTAGATCAAGATAATTTTATGTATAACATAAATACGAAAAGATCAAAAACAAATGACTCTAATTAAATTATCTCTGGCATTGTCGCTTGGGTCATATAAGTGAGAAGCGCATACCAAAACTTCATAAAGATGGATTTTTGGGTTCTTTTGTTTTTGAACAATTTAATATATGTGAACCTTGCTTAATGGGAAAAATGACCAAATCATCATTTGACGGTAAAAATGAGCGAGCAAGTAATTTATTAGGTCTAATACATAGTGATGTATGTGGACCAATGAATACAAAAGCCAGAGGAGGGTTTCATCAATACTTCATTACTTTCACTGACGACTTCAATAGATATAAGTACATTTACCTAATGCATCATAAATCTGAAGCCCTTGAAAAGTTCAAGGAATTTAAGAATGAAGTACAAAACCAACTAGGAAAGAGTGTCAAAGCTCTTCGATCAGATCGAGGAGGAGAATACTTAAGCTTAGAGTTTGATGAACTTCTTAAAGAATATGGGATTGTCTCACAACTTACACCTCTTGGTACTCCACAACATAATGGAGTTTCTGAAAGGAGAAATCGAACATTGTTAGACTTGGTTCAATCAATGATGAGTCATGCTGATCTTCTAACTTCTTTTTGGGGACATGCGCTAGAAGCTGCTACTTTCACACTAAATCGTGTTCCATCTAAATCGGTTTAAAAGACACCGTATGAGATATAGACTAGAAGTGTCCTAGTATGTCTTTTATGAAATTTAGGGATGCGAAGTTTATGTTAAACATCAGATGTCTACAAAACTCAAACCCAAATCTCATAAGTGTAATTTTGTGGGGTATCCTAAAGAAACTAAAGGATATTGTTTCTTCAATCCATCTGAGAACAAAGTGTTTGTTGCTCAAATAGGAGTCTTCCTAGAAAGAAAATTTATTTTCAGAAAAGGAAGTGTGAGAAATATTGAACTTGAGAAAGTTCAAAATCAACCACAGACCACTGAACTAGAGATTAAACAACAACAAGGTCCACAAATAGTTGAGGAACATCCAATCATTCTTGAAACACAACTACTGCAGAAATCTATGAGAAAATGCAATGCACCCGAGATATATGGATTTCTCATCACATTGCATGGTGATGGTCTCCTCGTGGACCAAGATGAGCCTAGGACTTATCAGGAAGCAGTAGCGAGCCCAGACTCTGACAAATAGTTAGAAGCCATGAAATCCGAGATGGATTCCATGTCAGAAAACCAAGTATGGACTTTGGTTGACCCACCTGAAGGGATAAAGCCCATAGGGTGTAAATGGGTTTTTAAAAAGAAGACCGACATGGATGGCAATGTACAAACATACAAAGGGTGAATGGTCGCTAAGGATTTCGTCAGATTCACGGCATAGACTATGATGAAACTTTTTCTCTTGTTGTTATGTTTAAATCATTCGGATATTGCTTGCAGTAGCTGCATTTCATGATTATGAAATCTAGCAAATGGATGTCAAAATTGCTTTCCTTAATGGAAAACTAGATGAGGATGTGTACATGACACAACCTGAGGGTTTTATCGATCCAAAAGATGCCCAAAAAGTATGCAAGCTACAAAAATCCATTTATGGGTTGAAGCAAGCTTCTCGAAGTTGGAATCTTCGTTTTAATGATGCAATCAAAGAATTTGGTTTTATTAAAAATGAAGATGAGCCATGTGTTTTCAAGAAAACTAATGGGAGGACTATCACATTCTTGGTATTGTATGTGGATGACATACTAATAATAGGAAATGACATACATACCTTACAGTCTGTAAAGACTTGGTTAGGAAAATGTTTTTCTATGAAAGACCTGGGTGAAGCAACCTACATATTAGGAGTCAAGATCTATAGAGATAGATCAAGACGACTCCTAGGACTAAGTCAAAATACATACATAGATAAAATACTAAAAAGATTCAGTATGGAATAATCTAAAAGAGAATTCTTACCTATAAGACATGGTATTTCACTCTCAAAGGAAATGTGTCCTTCAATGCCATGCTATGTACACGTTCAGATGTATCATATGCATTAAGTATGACAAGTTGATACCAAGTTGATCCCGATGATGGTCATTGGGTTGCAATAAAAAATATCCTTAAGTACTTAAGAAAAACTAAGGATACATTCCTTATGTATGGAGGTGAGGAAGAGCTAAGTATAAAAGGTTATACTGACGCAAGCTTCCAAACTAATAAGGATGATTCTCGATCACAATCGGGTTTTGTGTTTTGTCTTAATGGAGGTGTTGTAAGCTGAAAAAGTTCAAAGCAAGATACAGTAGCAGATTCTACAATGAAGTTTAGTATATTGCAGCAAGTGATCTTTGCAAAAGAGGTTGTTTGGATCAAAAATTCATATATGAACTAGGGGTTGTGCCTAGCATATCAAATGATATAGATCTACATTGTGACAACAACGGAGCCATTGCACAAGCAAAGAACCCAAATCTCACCAGCAATCCAAACACATACTTAGGCGTTACCATCTGATTCGAGAAATCATTGATCGAGAGGACGTAGAAATATGTAGAGTACCAACATATGACAATATCACCGATCCACCGACACAATGATCGTCACACTAAGTCTCTTGGTATTAGATACATGAGTGATTGGTCTTAGTGCTAGTGGGAGATTGTTGAGTATGCCCAAAGAGCAATCATGAGATGGTTGTAAAAGATATACTTATTTTATCATGTTTATTAATATAGAGCCATTATTATTTTTTAGTCTTATTATGTGCATTTATAAATAAAATGAATTATAATAAAGTCCTTAGAATAATATAGTTATTCTTGAATGTCCTTAGTCAAGTATTATTGTGGGCATGGACAACAATAATATATTAAGACTAATATGTAGTTGATTGATGACAAAGTGTTGTCATTGACATGAAGATGTCAAAATCAATACATAAGTTTGTGTTAGAGAACGACATATTGGAGTGACCCACTATGAACATGTTTCTTGGATTATTATATGACAAGTTACAACATAGCTCATAGTGATAACTACATGTATGATCCTTAGACTTGAGATCATCATTATTTCAACATCGTGAGTGACATATTTTGATGCGGTCAAACGTTTGTCGTAATTAACTACACTATAAAGACCAATATTGGATATATCACAATCTATGTAGCGGAATATGATTGATCAAGATAGGATTTTTCCCTCCTACATAATTGGAGTAATATCATAGGCCACTTGATTGAGTGCGACTAGAAAATGCATGTCATGCTTGAATAAATTGATATGAGATATCATAGTTATTCGTTTATAATAGTCTACTCAAGATATCAAGAAATATTAGATGGACTATACAAGTGTGACTATTCCATGACTTGTGTCCGATCTAGATATGAGGACAAAAGGATGTAATACATGAAAAAGTTAATCACAAAAAAGGTTATGTCGAACCTCAACTTCTCAGTAACTTAGGTAGCAATGATGCATTGCTAGATACCACTCATTGCTTGTAATATTAGAATTATTTTAGATATTACTGCTAACGTTACATGAACCTACAATGGTCACATCCTATGATTGAAACAAACAAATATCGACTAGATAGCATGTGTACAAACTTGTTGTGCACATAATAAGTAAAACCCAAAATTATTATAATTATTTTAATTATAGATAATCTTGTTTATATATATTTTTAATATTAGATAATTATTGTAATTATCAAATACTATTAAAATATATATATCTCTAAAGAAACCTAATTAAAGTAGAATTAGATTCTACATATTTAATTATATTTAGTTAAATATATTGTATATTTAATGAATCTGAATTTAATTAGAATTAGGTTTTTGAATGCTATATAAAGGCATAAGGTCTAGCAGCCGAAAATATGCCTTTTGCAAAAAACCTCTCTAATAGTTAGAGAAGTAAAATATTGTTCGTTTCATTGGGTGGACTGCGTGAAGGTCGGAACGTTGTTGTGACGACTTGGATTCGATATCGTGCTAGAAGAATTGGATTCTCCTAACTCCCAGTTTGATTTTTTCAGATTCATCCATTTACCCCGGAGTTCCACGTAAATGGAACCGGACTAAAATACTTGGATGATGCTTTTGTATAAGATGCATGTTTTGTTTTTCTGTTTGGATGAGTATACGATATTTGTGCGAAACAAAGAAATTGAATCCAGTCATGGTTAATATGTTAATTTGTTTAAATAAGGTTTTACAATCAATGGTTAAACGTTAATCATATGTTTGTTGCTATAAGGTTTTAATGTTCGTATGTTAATTGTTAACATGATGAACATGCGGTTATGATAGCAGATCATTTTCGTCGAGCAGAAGAACAATGGTTGTTCAAGTGCGAAAAACCTTAGGGATTGAAAAATCCCAAAAACAAGAATCTATTGATAAAAGTTATCAAATCGTGAGGTTTTTCTATAGTAATCGAAGTGTTAAAATTAAAAATTTTCTCGGTGGACTGGGGCCGTCGGCCCGCACTTTACGGGCGGACCCGGCAACACCGAATTTGCCGGACCTCGTAGGCAACAAAGGTCGTAGGAACTATTTTGGTAATTATAATTAACAAGATAAAACGTGTTTATGTTTTGGATAATATGCACGGTGTTTGAAATGCATGGTTATAGCCAAATAGCCCATTTACTTTGGTTTTATATTTATAAATACGGCCTGTGTGTCATGCCTTTCTTTCATCTATTGTAATTCCCTTCTCATCTTACTCCCTCGTATATAAAACGAGTTTATAAAAATTGTAATATTTTGCGGAGAAAGCGTGGATCACAAGAGCAGAATGATGGGCCGATCAAAGGTGGATTAGATGCTTGAGAAGCAAGTCATATCTTTAGTTTATTTTGATTCTTTCATTGGCTTGGGATGGGCCACCTTAGTTTTCTGGGCTATAACCATTGCATTTATATTTCTTGCTTTACATATATATGTGTTACAATGTATGTTTTAACATGATGGTAATTGATTAGATCATACTTGAATGGTGAGATTAATATAACACAAAAAACCCTCCATATTTAATCAAAATAGCCATCCAATATTTGCCCTCGTTAAAACCTCGATCGGTACTATGTACGTTTTGCCAAAGCGAAGTACTTATATCTATCTTGGTTAAACGTGAAGAATAAGCAAGTGATATTCACTGGTTGTAATATTGGTTAAACTAGGTTGTCTTAATGAGATTAGAAACCTAAAGGCTAATGGTTTGGATAATCATGAGATGATTAGGAACAATAGTTGTTCACCAAATATAGGAATTACATGAGATGTAATTAGCAAGTGTTGCTTACCTAAATAATTGAATTCTAGGAGTAAAGCCAAAGCTGACTTAGGATGAAATGAATATGGATCCTTACCACTAGAAATAATTTTTAGTAAGTTTTTCAATTTTGAGGGTTTTTAAGAGTGGGAATGTTATTACCTTATAAACTTGATAAAAGATACTTATAAAACATAATTTATCGTTGTAGATTTATTATGACAAACTCAAACTCATTATCATTGTGATTCGTCCTTGAGAATGAAAAATTGAATGTCTTGAACTTCGTTGACTTGTTCCATAACTTAAAGATTATCCTCAAGCAAGAACGAAAATTACAAGTCATCGAATAACTTGTCCCTAAAAAGCCAGTAGATGATGCCTCAAAGATGAATTGGAAGCCTTTGAAAAATACTCAAGTGACATGGTAGATGTCGGGTGTTTGATGCTTGCGACCATGACTCCTGAGCTTTAGAAGCAACATGAGGACATGGTTCCCTGTTAGATGGTTAAAAATCTCAAGGAATTATATGAGGGGCAGCTCGTCAAGAGAGGTATGAGACCTCTAAGGCTTTGTTTTGATGCAAGATGATGGAGGGAACTCCTGTAGGAACTCATGTTCTCAAAATGATAGGGTATTTCGGACCGTGGAAAAATTAGGCTTCCCTCTAAGTGTTGAATTGGTTACTGATGTTATCTTGCAATCATTGCCAGATAGTTTTAATCAGTTTGTTCTTAATTTCAATATGAATGAAATTAACAAATTGTTGCCCCAGTTGCTTGGTCTGATAAGAAAGCAGATAACAACATGAAAAAGGTTGGCTGCAAGCCCATTCTGATGGTCCGAAAGGATAACTGAAAAGGAATGCCCAACACCAAGGCAAAGCCAAAGCCCAACAAAGGAAAGGCTGCATTGAAACCCAGAGGATGAGTTGCAAAAGAAGGAAAATGTTTCCATTGCAACAATGCTGGACATTGGAAGAGAAATTGTCATGTCTATCTTGAGGACATCAAGAAGGCAAAAGAAAATGGACAGTCCAGATCGAGTATTTATGTTATTGATATAAATATATCAACGTCTACTTCTTGGGTGTTAGATACCGGTTGTGGTTCTCACATTTGTACTACATACATGGACTAAAAAGGAGTAGAAAATTGGCAAAATGAGATGTGGACCTACGGGTGGGAAATGGAGCAAGAGTTGTTGCATTAGCTATAGGAACATATACTTTGTCATTACCTAGTTTGACTAAGAACATTATTTCAAATTCTTGTTTGGACAAGATTGGTTTTGAGATTATTATTAAGAATAATAGTTGTTCCTTTTATCTCAATAATGTTTTTTATGGTATGGCACATTTAATAAATGACCTCTATTTATTAGATCAAGATAATTTTATGTATAACATAAATACGAAAAGATCAAAAACAAATGACTCTAATTAAATTATCTCTGGCATTGTCGCTTGGGTCATATAAGTGAGAAGCGCATACCAAAACTTCATAAAGATGGATTTTTGGGTTCTTTTGTTTTTGAACAATTTAATATATGTGAACCTTGCTTAATGGGAAAAATGACCAAATCATCATTTGACGGTAAAAATGAGCGAGCAAGTAATTTATTAGGTCTAATACATAGTGATGTATGTGGACCAATGAATACAAAAGCCAGAGGAGGGTTTCATCAATACTTCATTACTTTCACTGACGACTTCAATAGATATAAGTACATTTACCTAATGCATCATAAATCTGAAGCCTTTGAAAAGTTCAAGGAATTTAAGAATGAAGTACAAAACCAACTAGGAAAGAGTGTCAAAGCTCTTCGATCAGATCGAGGAGGAGAATACTTAAGCTTAGAGTTTGATGAACTTCTTAAAGAATATGGGATTGTCTCACAACTTACACCTCTTGGTACTCCACAACATAATGGAGTTTCGAAGGAGAAATCGAACATTGTTAGACTTGGTTCAATCAATGATGAGTCATGCTGATCTTCTAACTTCTTTTTGGGGACATGCGCTAGAAGCTGCTACTTTCACACTAAATCGTGTTCCATCTAAATCGGTTTAAAAGACACCGTATGAGGTATAGACTAGAAGTGTCCTAGTATGTCTTTTATGAAATTTAGGGATGCGAAGTTTATGTTAAACATCAGATGTCTACAAAACTCAAACCCAAATCTCATAAGTGTAATTTTGTGGGGTATCCTAAAGAAACTAAAGGATATTGTTTCTTCAATCCATCTGAGAACAAAATGTTTGTTGCTCAAACAGGAGTCTTCCTAGAAAGAAAATTTATTTTCAGAAAAGGAAGTGTGAGAAATATTGAACTTGAGAAAGTTCAAAATCAACCACAGACCACTGAACTAGAGATTAAACAACAACAAGGTCCACAAATAGTTGAGGAACATCCAATCATTCTTGAAACACAACTACTGCAGAAATCTATGAGAAAATGCAATGCACCCGAGATATATGGATTTCTCATCACATTGCATGGTGATGGTCTCCTCGTGGACCAAGATGAGCCTAGGACTTATCGGGAAGCGATGAATGAGCCCGGACTCGACAAATAGTTAGAAGCCATGAAATCGAGATGGATTCCATGTCGAAAACCAAGTATGGACTTTGGTTGACCCACTGAAGGATAAAGCCCATAGGGTGTAAATGGGTTTTTAAAAAGAAGACCGACATGGATGGCAATGTACAAACATACAAAGGGTGAATGGTCGCTAAGGATTTCGTCAGATTCACGGCATAGACTATGATGAAACTTTTTCTCTTGTTGTTATGTTTAAATCATTCGGATATTGCTTGCAGTAGCTGCATTTCATGATTATGAAATCTAGCAAATGGATGTCAAAATTGCTTTCCTTAATGGAAAACTAGATGAGGATGTGTACATGACACAACCTGAGGGTTTTATCGATCCAAAAGATGCCCAAAAAGTATGCAAGCTACAAAAATCCATTTATGGGTTGAAGCAAGCTTCTCGAAGTTGGAATCTTCGTTTTAATGATGCAATCAAAGAATTTGGTTTTATTAAAAATGAAGATGAGCCATGTGTTTTCAAGAAAACTAATGGGAGGACTATCACATTCTTGGTATTGTATGTGGATGACATACTAATAATAGGAAATGACATACATACCTTACAGTCTGTAAAGACTTGGTTAGGAAAATGTTTTTCTATGAAAGACACAGGTGAAGCAACCTACATATTAGGAGTCAAGATCTATAGAGATAGATCAAGACGACTCCTAGGACTAAGTCAAAATACATACATAGATAAAATACTAAAAAGATTCAGTATGGAAGAATCTAAAAGAGAATTCTTACCTATAAGACATGGTATTTCACTCTCAAAGGAAATGTGTCCTTCAATGCCATGCTATGTACACGTTCAGATGTATCATATGCATTAAGTATGACAAGTTGATACCAAGTTGATCCCGATGATGGTCATTGGGTTGCAATAAAAAATATCCTTAAGTACTTAAGAAAAACTAAGGATACATTCCTTATGTATGGAGGTGAGGAAGAGCTAAGTATAAAAGGTTATACTGACGCAAGCTTCCAAACTAATAAGGATGATTCTCGATCACAATCGGGTTTTGTGTTTTGTCTTAATGGAGGTGTTGTAAGCTGAAAAAGTTCAAAGCAAGATACAGTAGCAGATTCTACAACAGAAGCCGAGTATATTGCAGCAAGTGATGCTGCAAAAGAGGTTGTTTGGATCAAAAATTCATATATGAACTAGGGGTTGTGCCTAGCATATCAAATGATATAGATCTACATTGTGACAACAACGGAGCCATTGCACAAGCAAAGAACCCAAATCTCACCAGCAATCCAAACACATACTTAGGCGTTACCATCTGATTCGAGAAATCATTGATCGAGAGGACGTAGAAATATGTAGAGTACCAACATATGACAATATCACTGATCCACTGACACAACAGAAGCATGATCGTCACACTAAGTCTCTTGGTATTAGATACATGAGTGATTGGTCTTAGTGCTAGTGGGAGATTGTTGGAGTATGCCCAAAGAGCAATCATGAGATGGTTGTAAAATATATACTTATTTTATCATGTTTATTAATATAGAGCCGTTATTATTTTTTAGTCTTATTCTGTGCATTTATAAATAAACTGAATTATAATAAAGTCCTTAGAATAATATAGTTATTCTTGAATGTCCTTAGTCAAGTATTATTGTGGGCATGGACAACAATAATATATTAAGACTAATATGTAGTTGATTGATGACAAAGTGTTGTCATTGACATGAAGATGTCAAAATCAATACATAAGTTTGTGTTAGAGAACGACATATTGGACTGACCCACTATGAACATGTTTCTTGGATTATTATATGACAGTTACAACATAGCTCATAGTGATAACTACATGTATGATCCTCAGACTTGAGATCATCATTATTTCAACATCGTGAGTGACATATTTTGATGCGGTCAAATGTGTGTCGTAACTAACTACACTATAAAGACCAATATTGGATATATCACAATCTATGTAGCGGAATATGATTGATCAAGATAGGATTTTTCCCTCCTACATAATTGGAGTAATATCATAGGCCACTTGATTGAGTGCGACTAGAAAATGCATGTCATGCTTGAATAAATTGATATCAGATATCATAGTTATTCGTTTATAATAGTCTACTCAAGATATCAAGAAATATTAGATGGGCTATACAAGTGTGACTATTCCATGACTTGTGTTCGATCTAGATATGAGGACAAAATGATGTAATACATGAAAAGAGTTAAAGGTTATGTCGAACCTCAACTTCCTGTAACTTAGGTAGCAATGATGCATTGCTAGATACCACTCATTGCTTGTAATAGTAGAATTATTCCAGATATTACTGCTAACGTTACATGAACCTACAATGGTCACACCCTATGATTGAAACGAACAAATATCGACTAGATAGCATGTGTACAAACTTGTTGTGCACATAATAAGTAAAAACCGAAATTATTACAATTATTTTAATTATAGATAATCTTGTTTATATATTTTTTTAATATTATATAATTATTGTAATTATCAAATACTATTAAAATATATATATCTCTAAAGAAACCTAATTAAAGTAGAATTAGATTCTACATATTTAATTATATTTAGTTAAATATATTGTATATTTAATGAATCTAAATTTAATTAGAATTAGGTTTTTGAATGCTATATAAAGGCATAAGGTCTAGCAGCCGAAAATATGTCTTTTGCGAAAAACCTCTGTAACAGTTAGAGAAGTAATATATTGTTCGTTTCATTCGGATGGACTGCGTAAAGGTCGGAACGGTGCTGTGACGAATTGGATTCGATATCTTGCTAGAAGAATTAGATTCTCTTAACTCCCTGTGATTTTTCAGATTTATTTAAGGTAACGTTTCATCCTTTTTCACCCCGGATTCGTTCCTCGTACATGGATCACTGTCGAAATACGTCAGATAATTTTCCTGTTGTGCCATGGGGTGTACCTGCGTTTCCCAACATGAACATAATAAGGAATCATGAACTGAGATGTGAGTGATTGAGATGGAATTTATCCCTCTTAACATAAGAGAGATATTTTTGGGCCCTTCAATGATTGAGACTAAGAAATTCATGGTCGTGCTCAAATGAGTTGATAGAGATCAATGTCATTTGTTTAATCAGTTCAATTGGGCATCGAGCAACTAAAGATAGAATGATATAAGGTTAATATTTTCCATGCCTTATATTCTATCAAGATATCGTGAGATAAAAGGATTATGACATAAACTGAATTAAGGTTGTCTCGGATTATGAGCTTTTCATTTAACTTGGGTAGTCATAATGTCTTGCTAGAGGCCACTTATGACTTTTGGAATAAAATGTGATTTTATCTACTATCAACGTTAAATGAAACTATGGATAAGAATGGATAAGAATGGTTGTGGTTATTACTCTCAATAATAAATTTAAGATAATGCAATTATTTTAAATTATATTTTTAGAGATTATTTATTCGAATTTAAAAATTTAAATTCGTAATAGAATATCTTATTTATTTTATTATTTTTTGAAAATAATATAAATAAGTAATATTATCAAATAATCTCATTATCTAGATTTGATTGAATTTAAATTCCTTATCAGATGAGAAATCTATTTTAGAATCTATTATTTATTTATTTTAAATAAATAATATTATTAAATAAATCACTTTATCTAGAGTTGGTTGAATTTGAATTCTTTATAAGATAAAAGAATTCATTTTAAACTATAATTTATTTAAAAAGAGTTTGAATTAAATTATAATTGTGAACTCAACATAACCCTATTCAAGTCATATATATATATGTATGTATGTATGTATGTATGTATGTATGCCAATGGTTTTTTAGAGAGATCTAAGTTTTTCGAAAATAGACATCAAAACCACAAATATTAGATTTTCGAAATCTTGATTGGAACTAGCATTCTAATAGCCATTCGTTATCTATTCGCGCGTGGATACTTGTAGAGGGCGGTCGTCTTTTAGAAAGGCAGTACCTCAACACAACCGGATTCCTGAATCATAAATCAAGTTAATTTTTTATTTTCTCTTCGTACATTAATATGATAACATGAGATCCTGGAAATTTTTCATAAGATATTTTTCCGCTGCATTTATTTACTTGATTAGATCAGTCTATTTTCTATGAAAACCCAACAGTGTATGCATGATTACCTATATGCCCTCATAGACGCCTATGCACATTTATGCAAAACCTTTAGTGTCATGCCCAAATGTATGCATATAATGACATATTTAAATATATACATATAAGTGTTTTATACTGTGCAAGATTAACAATTAACACTTAATAACAACATTCTAGTACCGAACTTACACAACTTAGTCGCATCCTCAAAACACCTCATTATGCTTGCCGAAGATTGCACCTACCCCAATTATGAACAGACGACTCACTACAAAGCCTATTAGCCTAACTTGACTATCAGTCAAGATTTATCTCGGTACCACTGTACACGAAAATACCACCATTATTACACATTCTTAATGCTCATCCTTACCGCTCAAAAGATTTCAGGAGCCATACCAAAGCACGTCTCAACACCGAACCTAACTTCACAACCAGAAGAAAACTCTAATAATATCATATAAAATATTTAGAGAAAGAATCCTTAACAAATCAAGCTTCCGAAATCCAAACATTCTCAACCCCTGATTTAAGAACATGACCGAGATAACTTCACAACATAAGCCTCAACATCTTTTCAGTCCCAAGCCAGAACAACCTCAACCTTAGATTGATCCATAACTCATCATCTTTTCAAGCAATATGGACGTATACGTTCTCAGCTCTCGTCTCGGTGGCATACTCAAAAATATAAATTTATAGCATGAAAATAGAATAAAATAATAATCAAACCAGCTTGAAGCAAGAATCCAAGGTGCTCACATTTTAAAGCAAAAATCATTTCATACTCATAGTAATAAGGCAATGTGTCCCCAAGCTTTTACCCTAACATATCACATTTAAATCATAAACACACAAAATCATACATCGTGCATGCTATACAACAGAATCATAAAACAATAATACATCAAAAAACCATAACTCACCTCCCAACAATCATAACATAGCTCTGATACCACCAAATGCAACTCTATTGACCCGGCCTAGACGCCAACAGAACCAGCGAGCTATATTGAGTTTTTCGACATAAACCCAAAATAAATAGAAAATGGTTTATTTTTCATTTTATCTTATATAAATGTATAATTAAGTCATAGGGTGATCATACTGGCAGAGGTAAAATTTACAACTCAATCGAGCATCGAATTAACATCCAATTGGACGAGATTCCATTTTAGTGACCAAATTGTAATTTTTGAAAATTATGAGGACTTCCTTAAAATTAGGTTTACCAATCCTCAATTAGTAAGGTTTTATGCATACATGTCAAATTTTAGCTTAAAATAACCATCCAAACTCATTCAATTGAATACACAACTCAAAGCTTAAAACGAACCTATAACTGAAATAATAGTCTTTGGTGTCAGTACATTGGTTTTTGGATTGGTACGGGGCCAAAACTATGCACGGGGTTTCGAAACCACCCCAATAGGTTTCGAAACCAGGCCTCTATAGCCTAAAACTAGTACTGGTACGACTCCCCGCGTACCGCAACCCATAGCCAAATTTGGCCTACAGGTTTCGAAACTAGGGGCCAAGTTTCGAAACCCCTGGGCCTGGAATGAGGAATTTGATTGTTTTTCATATGCATCAAAAACCAATTTCTAATACATTAAACCATGTATTCAAGTATTCTCAAAACTCGTTCATAAACCATTTTCCATATTCAATAATCATATATGATCATTTGCAACATCTTTCATTTTTAAAACACGCATATAACAGTAAGTAATCAAAACCATAAACATGTGCATGAGATTGTACTTTGCAAAACCGAAAACGAGATCAACCAATACTTACTTCCGATCTTAGACAAGTATTTTAGACTTAATCTAAACTCCCAAAAATCATCTTCAAACCTTTTAAAAGCAGTAAACCACTTTTCCACTCACCAACTACACAACACCCTCTTGTCGTTGCAAAAATAAGCTTCTGAAGCTTCCGCAACCTCTCCAAAAGCTAAATGATCTATCTCCCCTGCTTTATCCAAACAAAAACAGAGGATTAATGCAGTTTCATGCATCTCTAATTTCCATCAACCATAAATCTCAACTTCGCCTCACTAAAAACCATCAAACATTTCCTTTAAACAACCGAAATCATCATCAAACTCAACCTAAACAAAGCCCAACCAAAACCTATTGATTTTATCATCTTAACATCATCAATTAACATCCAAAAAATCTTTATAACAACTTTATACCTCTAGCAACCTTTCAACACCAAGATCACTTCAAAATCTAGCTATTAACAACCTAGAAATATAGCAATTCACACAGTTTCGGGATTCCTTTTATTAATCTCTTCTCATAACATTAAAACATGCTTCAAATGTGATCTAAATCAATTAAAATCAACACAAAATCAAATCCACATCGAGATCCACCAAATTTCTCATCAAAACTCAATTAAAACCAATTACTCATGATTCCATCATAAAAAAATAACAAAAATCAGTTGTAAAGGATCAAGAACTTGGGAATTTCAATAAAGAACCTTTAATTAGAGGAGAGAAATGAAAATCACCTCTAATTGTTTATTTATCCCTTAATTGGCATGTTTTGAGTGAAATCTTCAAGAAAGCAAATATGATTTGGTGTAGAAATCAAATGAATCAATTAGGAAATCAAAAGTAAATCTAAAAGGAATGATTCCAGAGAATTTTGAAGCAAAATTGATAGTTTGGCTGCTGAGAAAGTTGAGAGCAAAAGTAGTTACGTAAGAAAATGAAATTGGTTATTAAAATCATTTCAATCAAACTTATATTATTTTTATTAAATAACCTTTTAAAAACTATTTTAAAATAGCTCAAATTAAGGGGGAAATCTGATTAAAAACTTTGGTAAATTAGCTCGTTAAAGATTCTAAGTTTTGACCCTTTTACGAATTAGTCACTAAAATAGTTTTGAAAACTTTATGTTTTAGTCACCAGACCAAAATGTCCCAAAATCATATTTAATTTCTTTAAATTGAGTTTCCCAAAACCCTTACAATATTAATTAAATGTTTTCTAGAATTTTCCTATATTTTATTTTAACCAAAAACCATTTATTAAGAATTAATTACCGAAACTAGCTCCAATCGCCTAATTCGGTTCCCCTGAACCGTCTAATCGATCTAACTAACATCTAGGCACAAATTTGGGGCATTACAAGTTGGGTGTTTACAATATTGAAGCTCATAAGAGTGTAAAGAATAAAAACAATTAAAACACTCTCTATACACTATATACAAGAGAAATTATGAATTAAGACTTAAAAGCAATTTCTCTTGATCATGATGCTTGGATGTGTTCTCTAACCATCTTCAAGTGTCTCAAGTCTTCTTTTAAAATGTGGAATGAGCTACTAGCCGTTTATAGCCATTGAGGGTGGTTTGGAGTCGTTGGGAAATGAATTTTCGAGCATTTTTAAGCCCCTGCACTCAATGGTTTTGAAACCTTTATAAAGGTTTCGACACCTTATCAAAATATAGCCGTTACAGGCTTAAAATTGAGTTCCTGGCAGCCCAGTTTCGATACCGAAAAGAATGGTTTCGAAACTAGCACTATTCATGAAAGTACCCGTGCATGAACAGTATTGTGAACAGTGCCAAATAGTGACTGAATAGTGTTTTCATGTTTTAAAAAGCTTAAAACCATTTTTAAGCACTTGAAAAATATTTTAATCAACTCAAAAATATTTTATAAATATAAAACAATTAATAAACCATATTTTTGAGGTTTTAAAACTTTAAAACATATTTTTCAAGTTTGTCATACTTTGAATTATTTTTGCAAATTAGTTTAAGTCCAAAAACATTTTTCATTTTAAGTTGTATCAAAATCAATATCTCAACCGTCTCTAATCAAGTACCTTGGTCATCTTCTAGAACTCTGATAATGTTTCTTTTGAGTTTGGTTGAAACAATAGAGTGAAAGAGTTTGGTGCTTTGATCCCCCTTCACGAAGCCGTTGATGTTTAGCCCTTTGCTTATAAAAAAGGGACTCAGCCTTCTCCAACTCAGCCAGTTCCTGAAACATTATTCTCTCCATAGCAATATCCACACTCACACTAGAGAGATTAGTAATCTGATGTTGTTCTGACAGGCTTCTCCTAGTTTTCACTTTGAGTAGAAATATCAGCAAACACTTCTTTGTTTAGGAGCTTCAAAGGTCCCTTTAATCATTTTAGCTTCCCAAACAAAACTAGCATTGGATCCCCTTGAGTAGGCAAGTCCCAAGATTTTTTACAATTGCTCCAAGGTCAAGGTGAAATGCCCAGAAGTTGAAGAACTTAAAAGGTTTCGGCCTATTTGCAGGGACTTCCTTGGTCAACCAAATAAAAGCAGGAGCTTGGAATTCCAAAAATGATTCTGAGAATTCAGTAAACCAGTTAGAAGTGACCAACACACGGTCTAATTTCTTCGCCAAGAAAGTTTCATCTTGCTTATTTGACCAAGTGCAGATGGGCCCAAACTATCGATATTTAATATAATTTAAATATCAAATCAGATTGAAATTCGATATTAGAACTTGGGGTATTACAGCCACGTCAACACTGTTAATAATCACATCAACACAATAATGGTAAATGTTGGTCAAATAATAAAATTAATGCAATTTGCAAGCTTAATGACCTAGTTGAGTTCTTTTTTATGGAAGGACTAAATTGATTATTTGGTGCAAGTTTAATGAAAAAAATAAAAGGACTAAATCAAATGTTTGATTGCACATCAAGATAAAATATTAAGACCAAAACTAAAAAAAATGTTTTAAATAATTTAAATTGACTGAGATTAAAAGTGTAATTTTTGTTTAACTAAAAAGGCTAAAATGACTAAAATAAATGTTTGATTTCTAAGAGGAACTAAAACTACAAATGTACCACTTCCCCAAATTAGCTAAATATACAAATGTAATTAGTGAAAAAAATATATTAAACATAATTATTTCATTTTTTAATATTAAATTTTAAATAAAATAATATTAGCAATAATAGCAAATATTGTACTAAATTATAAAATTTAAAAACAAATAAGAGCCAATTTAAGATTAAATAAAAACGTTATGGGCTAAAACAAAAAGAAAATCTGAGAGACTGACAAGCAATTTATTCTTTATCATTAAAGTTAGGTAATTGTTTGGTTGAACCTGTTTCATGTCTTGATCTTATTGGTCAAATATTTTTTTGAAATAAAATTAACAATTTAGAGTGAAACGAATAACATAATTAAAATTAGGCATGATGCCAAAAAATGTCTCTAATATTTCACTCAATAGTCATTTTAGTCTATATTCTTTTTTTTTGGTGCACTTTCACCCCTAACATTTCATTTTTAGTTTAAATGGCCCATGTGGATGGAAACCGTTGGTTGACTAAGAGTCAACGCAGGACGCTGACGTGGCACCACATCAGCAATTTTTTAAAAATTATTTTTAAAACGTTTAAAAATTATTAATAATTTATTATTTATGAATTTTTTAAATAATAATAAATTAAATAAATTATTTATTAGAAAAGTTTAAAAACTAATAAGTTACATAATTTACTATTTTTTTATTTTTTCTAAAATATAAAAATAATTTATTTAATTTAATATTTTTTAAATATATAAAAATATTAAAAAAACAATGAATCAAATAAATTATTATTTATTATTTTTAAAAAATTAAAAATAATAAATTAAATAAATTACTATTAATTATTTTAGATAAATTTTAAAATTTTAAAATGCCACGTCAGCGTCCTATGCCACATTAGTATCCCCGTTGACCGTTAGTCAACTAACATTTCATATACGATAGGTTATTTTAACCTAAAATAAAACATTTAGGGATGAAAGTGGACCAAAAAAGAATATATGAAAAAATGACTATTAAATAAAACGTTAAAGACATTTTTTGGCATTATAGCTTAAAATTAAAATAGGTAAAATGAGTAAACAAAGCTTCAGATACCAACTTGATAATAATACATACTTTTTAGAGTAGAAAGTGAGATTTTATATATCGACACATATCATTTTTTCTTGGCACAATGTTGAAATATGTTCCGATTCACATGACGATTCACTATATAGTCACATGTCTTTATTTTTGAAGTAATTTAGTTATCAATTTTTATTTTTCGTTAAAATTATCATTTGTAAGAAGAAAATTGTTAGTTGACTAACGATTAACACATCTCCCTGACTAGGCAGTACACATAGACTAAAATGAGGACATGACATTTCACGTGTTAGTAAATGATGATGTGGCAATATTTTTTTTAAATAATTATAAATGATTATATTTATTAAATTAAAGATAACTAATCAAATAATAACACATATTATAATTAAGAATGAGACTTAATTATTACCGTTTTACAAAATATAATGGCCATGTTTGGCAATTAACGGATAGCTGATAGCGGATTACATTAGCTGATAGTGGATTGTATTAGTTGATTTGACTAGCGAATTGTACTAGCTGGTTGTATAAAAGTGTTTGATAAAAGTAACTGATTACTGATAGTTGTTTGATTATTTAAACAACCAAAATGACATATGAGGACATGTTATATTCAATACTTGTTTGAATAGTGTATTAATTATCGATATTTTGTATCTATTAATATTAATTAGATTATGAAAAATAATTTTTAATATAACATTACTAAGCATATTTTTACGATCTATATATTAATTTATTATTTATATAATTATTTTTAATAAAATTTAATTAATTATTAATATTTAAATTAAAAGAAAAATACAAAATCAAATCCACTAAATAGTTTACAAATGTCACAATGGTCATGTTTGGTAAATAGCGGTTAGAACTAAAATTAGAGGTTTGACCGGTCAAATCCACTAATTTAGATGTTTGGTGAATAGCGGATTGGGGTGAAACCTCTAATTTTGAAAAAGCTGCTAATATAAGCTTTTTGAAATTAGAGGTTTTGATATAAGAGTTATAAAGACCATTTTACCCTTAACAATTATAAAAAATCTCCAAATAACCTAAATTTAACATTTTCTATTTTAATTTTTCACCATTACATATTTACATTGTGACTAATATTTTTTTTTTTTATTCTCACATATTTATATTTGTATTTAAATTTAATAATTAATTAAATTGTATTAAAATAATTATATAAATAATAAATTAATATATAGATCCTTCAAATATGATTAGTAATGTTATATTAAATAAATTATTTTTCATAATCTAATTAATATACAAAATATTGATAACTAATAAACTATTCAAACAAGTATCAAATATAATCTTGTCCTTATATGTCATTTTGCTTGTTTAAATAATCAAACAGCTATCACCTATTAGTTAATTTTACCAAACACTTTTATACAAATAGCAAATACAATTCGCTAGTCAAATCAACTAATGCAATCAGTTACCAGCTAATGTAATCCGCTATTAGCTATCCGCTAATTGCCAAACAAGGCCAATGTAAATACGCGCGGACGAATAATTAAAATATAAAAGGTTAAATTTAGGTTATTTGGAGATTTTTTTATAATTGTTAAGCGTAAAAGGGTCTTTATAACTCTTATGTCAAAACTTCTAATTTCAAAAAGCTCATATTAGCAGTTTTTTTAAAATTAGAGGTTTCACCCAATCTGTTATTTCAATCCGCTATTCACCAAACATCCAAATTAATGGATTTGACCGGTCAAACCTCTAATCTTGGCTCAAACTGTTGTTTACCAAAATATATATAGGTTATGTAAAATTTAGACTACACAGTTTTTTTTAATCTTAAGCCTTAAATCCATGAACTAGAACTTCTAAATCTTAATCTTAAACCCTAAATTTTAACCTTCAACCTTAAATCCTAAACCTTAAATAGGACGAAGAACATTGAAATGTAAACTTGTGGAATGTAAATTTTACACAATTTGTGTATATTTTTTAGTTGTGCTATTGATTTAGACTAAAGTAATACACCAAGAAAAAATTAAAGGTGTTCATGGTCCGAGGTTATGAATGAGATCAACACACTTCATGTTTATTAAAGTCTTGCTTGACTAGAAATATGGGCCTCAAATTTTTCCCATATCTTCCGTATTTGTAAATGACCAATTCAAGCTCATTTCCGATCATGCCATATTTTTTAAAAAAATGTTTACCCTATTTTTAATTTAACATTTAACAATTGCATATTTTTTATTTTATTAAATTTATTTTTTACATTTATATACATGAGTAACTTAATACTTTTTTTAACGAAAAACTTAAATCGAATTTCATTAAAC
This sequence comes from Hibiscus mutabilis, assembly GCA_019671005.1. Taxonomy (NCBI): domain Eukaryota; kingdom Viridiplantae; phylum Streptophyta; class Magnoliopsida; order Malvales; family Malvaceae; genus Hibiscus; species Hibiscus mutabilis. The sequence goes on along the minus strand of CM033724.1, from coordinate 11,760,732 downwards.
AAAAGGAAGGATTATAAAGCATAAAAGCACTCTAAATCATGATATTCCATGGAGATTAAAAATACAAGAAAACTAAAAAGCGTGAAAAAACCAATTAAATACATTCTTTCATTAGCAAAACTTGTTTCATCTTCTAAATGAAAATTCAACAAAGATATACTTTGACTAGAAAGTTCAATGATTCAAGCATTCTTTTCACTGCGAGTTCTTGGCACAACAACTATCCACCACAAGGGAATCAGAAAAATGAAAGACTTTCGATCGTCTTGTGACTTGAAACGCGAAAGGTTCTAATTGTTCGAAGTCCGATTGGCACACCTCTTGCTGTTACCGGTGATGGGTGGTTGGGAGAAGTGAGCAGGGGCCTCCGATGACGGCAATGGTGGGGTTCAGCGAGACTATCGACTGAGACAACGTCGATAATTTTAGGATTTTGGGTTTTAGGGATTTGGGATTTTTTTAGAGATTTTGAGAAGTTTTGGGATTTTTTAAAAAATAATTTTCTTTTTTTAAATTTTTTGAAAAAAAATTAAATAAATAAAAATAAAATACACGTGTCAAATTCTGATTGGGTGATGGGTTTTTTTAACGATGTTACCTTAAAACAGTAACTGAATGAAACTTTAAAAACAGACCGTCGATTGTCTTGTGACTTGAAACGCGAAAGGTTCCAATCGTTCGACGTCTGATTGACACGTCTCTTGTCGTTACCAACGATGGGTGGTTGGGAGAAGTGAGCAAGGGCCTCCGGTGATGACAATAGTGGGGTTCAGCGAGACTATCGATTGCGACAACGACGGTAATTTTGGGATTTTTGGGTTTTGGGTTTTAGGGATTTGGGATTTTTTAGAGATTTTGAGAAGTTTTGGGATTTTTCAAAAAATAATTTTCTTTTTTTCAATTTTTTGAAAAAAATTAAATAAATAAAAATAAAATACACATGTCAATTCTAATTGGGTGATGGGGTTTTTTTTTAACGGTGCTACCTTAAAACAGTAACGGAATAAAACTTTAAACACATATTTCAGTCAAAAAATATTTTAAATATTTATTGTAAAAAAGGTAATATTTGGGCACCTATTTGTAGTTAGGCAAGAGATTAATGATAACTTTGATTTTCGTTTAAAAAGACAACAATCTCAGCCCGGTCCAAATTAACTGATGAGACCCCATTGCTCTCATTTTGAGTGATATCCAAACTAAAGTAGGAAAGATAAAAAGACCATCAACTGCTTGTATTCCGCCAGAGGTGATCTAAAAATTTTGAACTCCAAATTAACATAGCATAAAATCAACCCAGCCTACACACAATTGATAGCTCCAAAACTATTACAAAAATGTTTTTCTTTAGAGATAGAACTATTACAAGAGTTTATAATGAGACCTTATCGATAATGTGACATCCTTAACTTACATGGCCGATAAGATGTCATGTCATTACAAGATGAGAGTACGAATGAAATCTTATCTCTTTCATTTAGTCAATTGTTATAATTTCCATAACCTTTTCTATAATGTGTTGAGAACAGTTGTCGGATTACAATAAAGTTTTATAGTTTATGAGCTTGACAATAAGTTAATAAGCAGCATGCAGCAATGGTATTACAAACTTGCTTACGTTTCATCATGGCCTGGAACCTATACATATGATCAAATGGTTACTTTCGGTTGCCCTGATTTTGGTGTAGGATCATTTGGTAATGTTATTTAAAAGTGAAACATTTGACCTGGCCCACCACCACCACCAATTACTGAACGTGAGAACAATTTAGGATACATAAACACCACTGATTAATTATGGGACCGCATGATGTTTTGCAGGGAGTTTAGGTACATATTTTGCTCAAGACACCTAATGGGGTTAGGTTCCGGCATTTGACACTGTTGAAAATCAAGTGAAAACGCTCAGCTTGCCGGGTATAATCACCGCAGGAAATGACCTTTATCGACAAACACTGTCTTTTGCTAGCGTAGCCACAGGTCCTGTATCAAAATGTCAATAATTATGCAAAGATTGTCGTGTTTAACTTAACCAAGACATAAATGCTAATTTTAATGAAACCGAGCATAGAGGTGCTTATCCTTTCCATTAACTAATTGTATATGTGGTAACGAATTCGAATCATTTTATGAATTTTGTATGTGTTTACTTGTTAAGATATCGAACCGAACTCAAGTTTATGGCCGATAAGATGTCATGTCATTACAAGATGAGATGCTCAACTCAAATAGCACCCTACTTGTAGCATTTTACTTCATGGTCATATGTGATTATTCATAAACTCCAAGGATCAACGTGAAATTAGTTTCCACCTTCAATAATTTGACTGTTTTTTTTTTGTTTCAGTAATAATTAAATCCAAACAATCAAGTGAGTAAAATGACAAAAGAGTTTTCCTAGTATCAAGACCCTGTCCCAGACAGATTGTTACAGCAAAGCCGAAATGTTTTGGTCCTTTTGGAGTGCCAACCTTACAAGCAAGATAATAATACAACAAAACACTAAGAAAAATATAACCACAAAAAAATTATGTCAAATTATATATATTTTTCAACGAACCTAAATGAGGTAGCTAATATTAAACATAGAAAAAAGCAATAGGGTTTTGCTATACACAGCCCTAAGGGCAGTATATAAGAATTATTAAATTTCGATCATTAATGCTTATTTTACTTTTTAATAAAATCTATTATAATGTAATTGATTAGATCCCTAAAAAATTAAACACCATTAAGTTAGGTTGTTTAATGTAATTAAACCCTAAATCCCTAAACCTCAAAACCCTAAGCCCTAAACACCATACAACACTAAATCCTAACAACTAAACTCCAAATCATAAAACCCTAAACTCTAAACTATAAAATCATAAATCTTAAAACCCTAAACCATAGACACATAAATTCCTAAATCTTAAACCTTTTTACATGATTATTAATTGTATTAATTATTAAACACCCTAAATTAATGATGTTTGGTTTTTTAAAAATGCAATTAATTATATTATAATAGATTCCATTGAAAGTAAAATAAGCATTAATGATAAGAATTTGATAGTTCTTATATGCAGCCCTTAGGTTGTGTATAGCAAAACCCTAAAATTAAATCATCAATAAAGAACATAAAGAAAATACTTAAACTATATGGAAATTACATGCGTACCCCGAAAATTCAATTACTACCATATCTGAGAAATAAAAAAGATCTTTGATTGAGATTTTTAATTGGTCGAGTGATCAAACATAATCCACTTTTCACCTTATGTGGATTCAAATTCTAACGTTTGCATTGTAAATTCAAATATGGCTCTATTGTAAAAAAAGGTCTTTGATTAAACAGTTTAAGTTAATGAAATTTTCGTATCCTCACTATGAAACGTTGTGAAGAAAAATAATCTGTTTGGTCACATTTATCATGGGGGGTGGATACTTAGGAATATGGTGGGCATCATGTGGCAATCATGAGTAAGTATTTTCCAGGCTGAATCCATCCACTGTACAGCCAACTGATATTCATGGCTACTTCGTAACGGTTATTGAGAAGAAAAAAAAGATTAAAAAATGAATGAAACGGGAATACTTGTGCTTGGTTAAATAAACACCGAGCAGTAATTGAGTTTCTTGAGGTTCAAGTCTAATATCTGCACCGGCAAAGCCATGGAATTATCTTCAAACTAAAGTGAAACCACGTAGTTTTTTACAAAGTCCCGCTGTTTTGAATGGAAAGTAACAGCTAGGTATTCTACGCAAGGCCCACCATTTACAAAATCCCTTTTCCCCTATGGTTTAATTTTGATTGCAGTCCCTCCAGTACACTTAAATCAGGGATTTTATCTCTTTAATTTATCTGGCATAATTTGATGTTCTATTTTTATAATGTTATTCAAATAAAAGAAAACCTTATACATTTGATTGACATGTAAATTTCGTTACATCATGTATGACCGAGTAATAGAAAAAGTAAATGGATGAACATATACCAAGTTACAGTAGACTAAATATCAAAGTTTTGTTGGAAAATATCGATATTTTTGGAGTTTTGAATGAGAAATTGATTCAGACGTTGTTGAGGAAAAACGTGGAACCAATTATTGGTTAGTAAATGTGCAACGTGCACGACGTGGGTAACGTGAATGTCCGAACGGTCGGGCCCTCCGTGGGCTTGCAGATATTTTAAAGCAAATATTTTCCTCGAATAGAACGTATCTTTTCTAAATTATGTTTTGGAATTAAAATGATCAATATTAAAAGCTTTCTTTGTTCATACAATAATTTTGGAAATTGCTCTTTAAAGACTCATTAATTCTCAATATTAAATGCTCCATTAGGTCAAAAATTTCCAATAGTTCATTATATGAAACTCTTATAAATACAATGTAAACCTACTAGGTTTTACACAACTAAAAAACACAAAGAGTTTTCTATTGTTTTATTCCGAGACAGACGACTGAAAATCTCAAGCACTAAGGAGTGGCCGAAAATCTGTCTTAAGGAAACTTGTATAGCTACAAGCCTCAACTCGTTTTCCAATCGGTTTGATTTTAAATATGTTGTATCTATATTATGTTCTGTTCGATTAATAATAATATCAACATTTGATTTTTATTATTTTATTTTTGGATTAACGCTTTTGTAACAAATTTAGCATAATAGAGGGACCATGACCGAATTTAACCCTTTTTTCTCCACTTCCCTACTATATAAGTAGCATTGCTAGTGTCTTTTAGGCATACAATCGTCTAAACTTCTTTCTGTTTTTCTTCCTTTCTTTCTTACCCTTTTGAGTGTTTGTTATCAGTGAAGTTAGATTGTGCAAATGGCCTCAAGTTCGAGCTGGACGGCAAAACAAAACAAGTTGTTTGAGAATGCTTTGGCTAACTACGACAAAGATACTCCAGACCTGTGGCAGAAACTAGCCGGCGCTGTTGGAGACAAAACCATGGAGGAGGTGAAGTTGCATTACGAGAATCTTGTGGAAGACATCAAGCAGATTGAGGCTGGCAATGTGCCCTTACCCCCTTACCGTAAGATTAAGAAACCCAAAGGCAGCAAAGGATACAATTACATGGATAACGAACAAAGGTAGGGATCCCTATTCCCCTCCGCTAGAGTTTGTTTTTTTTTTTTTTTAAAGATGGATGGTCGGAACGAATACTTGAGGTCACGGATTTAAATTGCGGTTGCGACTGTGTTTTTGATATTGCTTTTATTGTGGTTGCAAACATAACATATGCTATTGCGATCGTGAATTTTTTAATAAAAGATGCTATTGTAGACATAACGATTAAGGGTATCACAGTTTCGGACTGTGCATACACTAACTGCTATTTAAATCCCTAGTTATGGTAATGTTCCTTTAAAATATTAATATTGCTTTATGTTCTCGTGCAGGATGAAGAATCTAAGGCTTTAGTGAAGCATGGAGCAGAAACAACAAAGAGATTGGACCTTCAATAAAGCAAAATGCAGCAAAAACATCTAGCTCATATTTCGTTTTCTGTGTTAGAATATATAATTAGTTAATTGATTTGTTGTTAATTAGTTGGGTTTGTAAGTCAATTAGGGTTGATAATAGTTTGGGCTATAAATACCCAATATTATTGTAACCCAATTGCAGATAACAATTTAATAAAAAAGAATCAGAATTTCTTCCTCGCTGTAGTTTCTCTAAATCTAGTTGCCGTATATCTTCCTCACACAAAGTCCACCACCACCTTTCATTATCTCCGGCCACCATGCCTGAGTTTTCACATTCAGTACTGATCAAAGTTGTGCCTTCCTATTCTTGTTCTGCATATTTATACTTCCTTAAATGTACCAGTTTCTCATTTTAATGTATATATATCCTTTTCTTTATGTATACTATTGAAACACCTTTATGCCGGAAGGACTCGGATCAGAATTAAAGTTGAACAGTTTTCGAATTTGTAATTTTTGTTATCGCAAATCGCTGTTGCTGTTTCATCGGGGAAACGTCAATTAATGTAACATAGCGGTGGCGTAATTATGTTGGCACTTTTAACTAGCAAGTCATAGGGATTTGATTTGTATAGGGAAACTAAGGTATGAATTGAGGAGTCCTTTATTAATTGGTTTATTCTCTCTAAATTTAATGGACTATGTTTTTATTTGGATTTCGAAGATATTTACCAACTATATGATTCAAAAAGGAGTTTTTATGAGCTTCATAAATATCAAATATGCTCTCTTTTATTAATTAAAGGGAAGTTTCATTCAAACTAAAACAAGTTTAATAAAGGCCAAGAGGCCAACTGACAACCCCTAGGCCCTAGGAAAACAAGCACGAAACTTTCGGGTTAGAAAAATAAAAATAAGGCAAAAAAATTAGGGTTTAGAAAGAAATTTTGGGCTATATATCAAATATGCTTATAATTAAAGAGGGTCGTTGCTTTTTTAATGATTCATTTATAGTATTATCTCTTTAATTGAAAAGAACGTTTGTACAGCCTCTCAACTAAAAAAAAATATTGATTCATTTGCCTGAAATCCCAGTTTAAGAAATGTAAACATTATTAAAATGTATTATAAATATTAAACTATGAATTTATTGAGTATTATCTTTTAAACGAGATCATTAAATAAATAAACTAAAGATAACTATCGACGAAAAAAATTCTTTACTAATGCACCCACTAATAGTCGATAAACTAAAACGTTACGTTTGAGTTTAGATTATATCTAAATTTATATAACCTTGTACAATATTCTTGATATAGAATGATAATTATACGATACACTGACTGTGAAAATTTTATTTTAACTCCATGAGATTAAAAGGACATCATGTTACCCAACTTGCTAATCTCAATATCACCTCTACACCTAGGAAATCTACTTCATTATTCATCTTCTACTCTCAGATTGTAAAATGTTATTTCAAAACTCTATCTACATCTGCACTTCTTAGCCTTTGCTGTATCTAAAGTAAGAAATTGGATCGGGGATGCATTCCTTTTTACTTCTATGGATCACATAGCTCAATATTGGAAAGTTTATACGATGCGTCCAGAGTGATGGAAACATGATAAACTAAGCTCCACCTCACGGTCAACGTTTGGAGTTGTTATTTCTTTGCTAACATAGGGGGTATATTAATAGACAATAAAGAGTTCGAACAATTTGAATTTTTGTTGTCAACGACGAACAAAGACACATATAATGTTTAATTATGTTTGGTGAAGATAAAGAGAAAGAGAGGAGGGAAAGAGAAAGATAAAGAAAAGAAAGGAAATGTTTTGGATGAAAGGAAAATGGAAAAAATGAGGGGGACATGTTTTGGATGGAAGGAAAATGAAAAAAAAAATGAGGGGGGGGGGAGAGAAAAAGGGCAGGAAAATGTGACCATATTGCAAGTTTTAAAAGTTTAATGGTTATATTTTATGCGTCCTAAAAATTTAGGGACTACTAGTATAGTTTATCCTTTTTACAGTTGACATGCCGCACTATTTTTTAACATCAATTAATGACAATGACAGTAATAAAAGTAAATTAAAATTTTAGTGATTTTATTGCAAATTTTAAAAGTTTAATGACCATACTACAAGCTTCTTAAAGGTTTAGGGACTGTCGGTGTAGTTTACCCTATTAAACGGAAATTATCATTGATGCCGAATTAATTTTTCCAATCCACATGTTAGTTTCAGCGAAGGATTTTCTTCTAAACAAATTGTATATATTTAAGTATGTTTAATTTAATTTTCTTATTTTTTTTTGGGTATAATCATAGGTATCCAAACAATTATGGGGAGACTTCAACTTAATTTACTCCATTTAGAACGTTAAAATTCAAACTCCTAACCTTATTTAAAAAATCTAGTGTTTTATCTCACTAGCCCAACTAATTATTTTTTTATTTTTTTGAATAGTCTAAAGGTGATTACAAAGTAGTATTTGTTTATATAAATTTTTAACCCTTGACAATGCACACACGCCTTACAGACAAAACAAATTGAATTCGAGTCTCCTAGCAGGGATGGACCTAGAGGGGGGCCGGAGGGGGCAATTACCTCCTAAAAATTTGAAATTCCTATATCAATTAGAATTTTTTTAGAAAATTTTCATGTATTTCCTATTGAAAATCTATTTTCGCACCTCTCTCAAAGTTTTATAAGTTCGCCCCCTAAAAATTTATAGGTTCGCCCTCCTAACATAAAGTTCTGAATCCGTTTTTGTCTCCTAGAATAAACATCATATTCTTTTCCACTTATATCACTAGTTGGGTTTATAAACTAACCAATTGTTCGTACAACTAGTTTTCGTTCTCTTGATATGCATGAGATTATTGTTTGTGTAAATTAAGATATCATAAACCATTCATATCTATATTTCTAACTATTATCTCGTAATAATTACATATAATGAATTACTAATGTTGTTTATTATTACATATTTATGATTTGCAAAATTATATATATTATTACAATAAATTATATATTATTAGATTTTAATTCATTTAAATAATTTAAAAAATTATTTATTTTAAAATTAAATAACATATAAATATACTTTTATAATTATAATCATCTTTTATATATTATATATTTTTAAGATCCATATAAATAATTATTTTTTTAATTTATTTATAATTAAATTTTATATTTTATAATATGAATTACTAGATTCAAATGAAAAGATAACAAAAATATTACTCAAAACATAGTGCTAGAAACAACAACAACAACAATGATAGAAAAATATACATGTTTATGGTTAATTAAAATATCAAGTTTGGTATGACTCGTGTTATCGAGGATACCCAAGTAGGAAAGATGATAAACGGTGAAAAACAAACAATTTGAGAAAAGAAAATGGTTAATTTGAGAATTTTTTAATATGAACGGGTTAAATTTATTAAATTATTTTGAATTAAGACAAATTGATATAATATATAAAATTTTAAGGACTAAAACTATCATTAAACTAAACCTTGTTAGATGTTTGTTTTTATTTTATCGGAGGAGTGATCGAACTTAAGTAAAACTTTAATTAAATTAGTTAATTGTAACTTTTAATAATTAAAGGACCCAATCATAATTACATTAATAATTGAATGACCTCCAATGTAGTTTACACTAAAGAAAGCCCTATCAATCGCCCCTTCTTGTCGGTCCCTCCAGTAAACCCTTCAAATCTAGGCCGTTCATTTGAACACTTTACTTTCAGGGCAACCTTTGCCTACGGGCACCGTTCTCGGCTAGTTTTCCCGTCCTTTCTTTCTCGAGAACCAAACAGATTGGCTCCTCTCCCAGGTATTTGCATTTTAGTTAGTATTTTCCTCGGCCATCTTTAATTTTCTGAGGAATTCGGCATTAGTGTTTTGGTTTCTATTGTTGAGTAGACATGAACTTGAAGCATTTAGTTTTTAGGAAAACAATCAATAATTTATCAAAAATCAATGCAAAACCATTTTCTGGTAAGTCCAAGGATTTATCAACCATTTCAGCCACAATATCTCCTTCCCTCTATCCAATAAGTAGTGGTCAAAACTATGCTCATCTTCAAAACTCTAAACCCATTTCCCCCTTTATTAGATATATTCACTCAACCCGAAATACTATGCTAAGTTATGCTAGTGTTGGAGTAGAACTTGTGTCTTGTGATTCTGAGGATGAGGATGATGGAACTGTGAATGAGTTTTTATCACGATTCATTTGGATAATGAGAGGGAAGTTAACTGAAGTATACACGGATTGTAATAAGGAGACAATTGATGGGATGCTTTTAGTTGTTGTGGAGAAGGTTGTGGAAGAGATGGAGAAGGGCGGTATTCAGCAGATGGTCGGTTCGACGGTGGTGATGCCATCTCAGGATTTTAGTGAAGATTTATGGACTTTATGGGAAGTGAGTAATATGGTGTTGGAGGATATGGAGAAGGCGAGGAAGAAAGAAAAAATGAAGCAGTTTTTGCAGTCGGAAGAAGTGAAAGAAATGTGTAGGTTTGCGGGTGAAGTTGGGATTTGTGGGGATTTGTCGAGGGAACTTCGATTCAAATGGGCAAAAGAGAAGATGGAGTAGAATGATTTTTATCATAGTTTGGATCGTTTTAGGCATACAAAGCAAGAGAAGGGTGTAAATGTGTTAGATAAACATGCTGTTGCTGCAGAGGATATATGCCCAAGGTTGCATCCCTTCCAAAAAGAAAGGGAAAGATTAAGTATAAGATGTATGGACTGGATTTATCGGATCCTAAGTGGGCTGAAGTGGCTTATAAAATCCATGAGAGAGGGGAAATGATTTGGCCTCAGGAGCCGAAGCCTATATTTGGGAAGTGCAAATTGGTCACGGAGAAAATCCTTTCATTAAAAATGGAGGATGATCCTTCACAGCTTTTGGCTGAATGGATAGAACTGTTGCAACCTACTCGTGTTGACTGGATCACTTTGCTTTATAAGTTGGAACAAAACCCCGGCATACACTTAAAGGTATAGTTTTGCACATGTTACAATAACTTGCATGATACTTTCAAGTTATTACATGATTTATATCCAATATTATTGATTATCAGTATTGAGTTTTTGTTGTTCTAAGTAATCTGGTGATATCTTGTAATATATATAAATATTTGCACGCATGTGAGCAGGGGCGGAGCCAAGAATTTTAGTTTGAGGTGTCATAATGTAAAATTTTTATGAATGATTTTTTTAATTAGGTTGAAACAAACAATGGGAATCAATTTTCTCTTAAGGGGTGTCAATTTTCTATTCAAGGGGTGTATATTCATTTAAAGTTGTATTAATTTTATTTTTAGTATTATTTTATATTAAATTTATAAGTGAAAATTTTCTTTTTCCAAATTTTTTGAGGTGTCATATGACACCCATATTCAATGGGTGGCTCCGCCCATGCATGTGAGCAGCATCCCATATTATTTCTTCCTGGAGGTCATGAAAGTGATGCTTGTCCTCATTGCTCTTTCATATTATGCTTTTCATTCATAGTTATATGCTATTGTTTGAACAATCTAGGAGTTGTTTATCTGCTTATAACAACTAGAGAATTGTGCCAAATACCATAAGTTCTTCCCTACTGAACTCCGCTTTAATATTTCACTCTATCATTGATGTTGTTTTTTTGTTCATATTGATCATTTTAATAAGATTTGTATTTTGAATTTTTTCTAAGTTTAGGCTGCAATGACCAATATACTTTTTATTTTGATAGATTTGCTATATTTAATTGGAAGCATTTTAACTTCTTGATCTATTTGAATAAGACATGTTAAAATGAGCATTTGCGCTGTAAAATTTGTGATACTGGAGCTACAAATTCTTAACTTGTGATCATAATGTTGGATATTCATAGATTGCAGAGCTGGTCTTGCGTGAAGAATCTTTCCAAACAAGTGTTCATGACTATACCAAACTGATTGATGCCTATGCTAAAGAGAATCGCATAGAAGATGCTGAGAGAATCCTTAATAAGATGGTTGAAAGTGGTATAATGCCTGATAGTATAACTGCCACAATTCTTGTTCACATGTATAGCAAAGTGGGCAATGTTGACCGCGCTAAAGAAGCGTTTGAAAGCTTGAGGAGCTATGGCTTCCAACCGGACATGAAGATCTACAACTCGATGATAATGGCGTACCTTCATGCTGGCGAGCCTCGACGTGGTGAGTCGTTGTTGAGAGAGATGTTAACAAGAGATATCAAACCCTCGGAGGATATTTACATGGCATTGCTTCGCTCTTATTCTCACAGTGGTGATGTTAATGGAGCTGGAGGAATCGCAAACAGCATGCAGCTTGCAGGATTTCAACCGAATACAGAGTATTTTTCACTGCTTGTTAAGGCATATGGGCAAGCTGGTAACCCTGATCAAGCCAGGAGCAACTTTGACAGCATGATAAAACTTGGCCACAAACCAGATGACAAGTGCACTGCCAACATGATCGCAGCTTATGAGAAGAAAAATTTATTGGACAAGGGTTTAGACCTTCTAATACAGCTGGAGAATGATGGTTTTGAACCCGGAATAGCAACATATACTGATCTGCTCGATTGGTTTGGTAAATTGCAGCTGGTTGATGGGACCGAAGAGCTATTGGGCAAGATAGCGGAACTGGGTGAAGTTCCTCCTCTAAGGGTTCATGTAAGCCTCTGTGATATGTACTCAAGGGTTAGATTCGAGAAAAAAGCTCTCCAGGCTCTTGGAGTTTTGGAAGGTAGGAGGGATGAATTGGGTCCCCATGAGTTTGAGAGAATTATCAATGCACTTATTGCAGGTAGATTTGTGAACGATGCTCAAAGGATACATGGGATAATGGAGGCCAAGGGCTTTGCGGCATCGGAGCAAGTGAATATGGCTCTATCGGCATCTCAGGCTTTAAGCCAGAGAAGACCCTTAAATAGATAGCCCAGTCGTTAGAATCATTGACTTGCAAGGCATGAATAAGATGGTTAGGCAGTTAAATTTACAAATCTTAGTACAGAGTAGTGGGTGTAATTGATGAACTAGTGAGGTAAGCTTAAGCTAAGCTTATGATTGTTTGTCGACCTAATTTTCTTTTGAGGCCGTGGACGTGGTTTTCAGTTTTGATTATTGGTCGAACCTTGGAATATTTTTGTAATAATTACCAGAAATGTGGAATTTGTTGGTTTTGGAGTGTCCCTTTCCGTTGATGTAGAACATGACATTGAATATAGTAGGATCAAATTGTTTCAAATTAATGTATATAAACTAACTTCCAAATTAAGTATAATACAGGGATGAAAACCATATAATTTAACTAACTATACAATTTTCGACTTTATTGATCTGAAGTTTCGTTGCATTGCAGAATATCCTTCTTTCCCACTTATTATATTTGGAAAAAGAGTAATTCTAGTAGTAATCCCCTTTAATGAAGTCGTTGAGTCGCTTCAACTCTTCATTTTGTTGTTCCACCACCGCCCGGACAACGTCTACTATAGAAACCATGCCTACTATTCTCCCATCTATCACCGGAACATGCCGTATGTGATTGTCTGGTTCCATAAATCAAAGGGAAACTGAGCTGAGACTTGCATAAATCACCATGCAATGCAATACACACGCTATTTACCTGTCATAAGTTGCATTGCTTGAAGAATGCTTGTATCGGATTTCACTGTAATTAGCTTCTTCTGTTTCACAAATGACAGGTTTAAAGATGGGAGAGAAAGAAAAAAAGTGTTTGGAAAAAGAGAAAATACCTCATCAGTCATGATTTCCCCCACTCTGGTGTATTTAGGTGATCTTCCTTGCCCGATGATCTTCCTCAGGTAGTCTACCAAATTAACAAAACGTCTCAAAAGATGGAAAGAAAATTTTATACTGACATGATCTTCCTCAGATGGTCATTTCTTTTACCTCTTTCTGTGATGATTCCTGCAATATGTTGTTGATCTCCAGGTTTTAACACCACCAGTGACCCAATGTTATGTTGCGCCATCTGCAAAATTTTGCTTGTTTTCATTTTAATAACAGTATTTTCCAGACCAGAACAGTGCAGAGCAGACAGTCCTAGTTAAATTGATGTTTGATACTTACATTCTTCATGGCATCATCGACATTGTCATTGATGCGACACGAAAGCCAAGAACTGGCGCTTTCTTCACCTTTTGTCATCAGTACATCTGCTACTGTCATGTTTTCTAATCCCTTCTCTTCCATTTCCATGGCTTGGCGGGAGGAAGTGACAGTGAAACATCCCATACGTGACGGCATGCTTGTACTGTTATTATTGCCTCCTGGATTCCTTAGAATTGCTACCTTAATCTTTTCCTGCCAGCATGATCTGAGTCCTTGGATCAGCCCTTGCATCATGTTTCCACTGTAAATCAATGATTATCAGATACAGAGTGTATACATCGATTTTACTTTATAATGCAGAATTGCATACCTTAGAAGAGCAGCTTCAATTGGTACTATATGGAAATTCCTTCTGACAATTGACAAAGAAGCTAGGGACCTGGTCTTGGCCTTTTCTATCCTAGAATATTGCCTTGAAATTTATACGTTTTAAGGAATGTAATTCTTTACTTGATTAACAAGATAAATGAAAAAGAAAACGTTGGTATTCAATTTGCTGTTTTGGGGAAAGTTCTTTTCCTTGCCTCCCATTAACACAAAACTATCAATTGCTTCCATGGATTAGAAAGATGGAATAAAGCATTAAACATCACTCACGTGAGTGGAACAATGATTTATGCCTTATAAGAAAAGAATAACCATGGAAGCAACAATGGACAAACACCAGATTCTATCCCGGCCAGACAAGACAAGATACAAGCTTACCTTAAGAATCCAGAATATTTCATAAAATGATCTTGTCCTTTTGTAAAAGCAAGAAGAAAGTCGCATTCTAAGGCTTCAGACTCAAACCTACATTTGCATATACCACACATCAGATGTGAGTCATATCATCTGCGTACACCATCCATCTCGATTCTCATTCATTGTTTTCTTTTCTCAATTTCTTGATATCATATATGGGAGAGTAGAGGAATGTTCTTCGTTTTCGACTCCCGTGGCTGTCAGCAACTGCCTCTACCCGTCCTGCAGCTCAAACTGAAGCCCCTACCCAGCAATTAGAGGCTGCTTTGGAGACAGGAAAACGACACCAGCAAGAGCAAGAAGGTATGGGAACAACGAAGACATGAACAGCCTCAAACACTGATGAAAAACAAATCAAAACCGTGAGTTCAACGCATCTAAAAAATGAGAGCACGCCAAATAAAGCTCATCAAAAGCAGGCCTCTACAAAATGAGAAAAAGTTCCCTTGCACGAAGAGATGGGGAAAGATGTTTCTAAGTTTGTTCATAAGCTCACCACAGGGCAACATCAGCTGCCTACAGAACAACCATGGATCAGTGTTCTAACCAGGGATTTAAAAAGCGTTCGCGGTTATCGCGGTTGCGGACATAACGGATGCCGTCGCGGTCACTGCGGGTGTCGCGGTCGTGAATTTTTTTAAAATTCGCACAATTTGTCTAAAACATAATAATTATAAGTATAACTATAAGGACTTGTATTTAATGATTTTTAGAGTTCTTGCTAAGTGAAAATGGACATATATAATATAGTTTAAAGTTTTAAACAAATAGAAGACTTTAAAAATATGGTGATAGGATAGGTCAAGATATATATCCACAATGTAAGCAATAACATAAAAGTATGATATATACAATAATTAAAGCAACACATACCTCATGCAAGCTAACTATGTTAGGATGTTTAGCAGTCTTCATTATGGATATATCTAATTCAATCTGAAACCAATAGAACAAAGTAAATTAAAATAAAAAGGTTAGTTAACTAAATGACATAGAGGAATAGATTCTTTTGATAGGCAAAATATACCTTAGAAATGGGGTAGTGCACCTAGTGGTAATTTCACCAATTAGTTGAATAACGAGGAAGATCATATCCTTCACCTCCACCTGCACCTTCATCTTCTTCACCTTCACCTTCACCTTGAGAGGGATCTTGGCTTGATCTTTGCGGTCTTTGTCGAAAAATATATCCAAAGAAGGTAACATTTTCACCTTGATTTTCAAATATTTGAGAAGGAAGATAATTTGAGGAGGATGACACATGTAAGGTGGAGGTGGTTGATACATTGGTGGTGGAGGGTACATTTGTGGTTGATACGGCATACCGTAACTAGGAAACGATGGATAATAGCCATGTGGAGGTAGAAAATATGAAGATTGTCCTGGACCCGGTGGATAAAAACCATGAGTACTAGTAAATGAATCCGTATACCTAGGGTTACTAGAAGTCGATCTCCTATCGGAAGAAGAACCTTCAGAAGTACGCATTTTGGTGCCTTTCCCTTTTCCTTTTGATCGATCTCTGGGTTCACTTCTATCTTTACTACCACTAGGTTGTTGGATTAAAATCCGTAATAGTGGGCACATATGTATAATGTATATTGCTATTTTAAAGTATGACACAAAATTAAGTGACCAATTATGTTAGGCGTGTCATGGGTATTAAAATGTCATGGAAATAAAAGTGTAGATATCATAAGATGTATTTATAATTCGATGAGGGGCAGAGTTATAAATACTTAATAGTTGATTTAATAATCAACTATATAAAGAGGTAGTGGTCCCCAAGAAATATGTCAACTTGTTTTTCTCTCTTTTCCCGTCAGAGAGTTTTACGTCAAGAGAAAACCTATCTTCTTGGAAGATCAATACCAAAGATTTAGATTTCAACATCAAGATTCAAGGTTTTCAGTCTATCGATTAATTCAGGTACGCTTCCGCAATTCAGTTCATTCGTTTTATTGTTCTTAATGATTTGACATGATAGATTCTGGGTTTAGATTTCATATCTATTATGGTTTAGTTCTAACAAGTGGCATCAGTGCCTTGTCATGTTAAATCACTGAGAACGAGTTTATTTTCTATTTTTTTGGATCGATTCGTTCATATGGTTTTATGAGTCTAATATTTTAATTTGGTATTTGGATTAATATTGATGTTGTTTATTTAAAAAAAATATTGTTAATCTGCGTTCCTGATTATGGTTTCAATTCGCTTACTGAATAGTATATTCAAGTAAGTGCGTTGGTTTTGACATTCTCTACATCAGTTTATTATATTGATTCTATGGCTTTATGATTAAAAAAAAAATTACTGTTAGGTTTTTGGATTTTCATATCATACTGCCATGGATTTTTTCATGGCTTTAGATTGTGTGAATAGGCTTTTGCCTTTGAATTATGCACATGTTTTTGTTTTTATTTTTATTTTTTATTTTTTATTTTTTATTTTTTATTTTTTATTTTTGTGATCGCACATGGTCATTCGTGTATATATTTGGATTTGTGCAATCTAATGTTATGTGGGTTAATTGCTTTGGTTATAACCTATTATGATATTATTATTAATATTGAAAGGCAATTAATGTTTTCTTGTTGCTATGGTTTTATGTTATAAATTTTGAATGATGACGACCTCATCGTCAGGTAATTGTGAGTTATTGCTTACGATGCTGATTTCAGCCTTAAGTATCCTTGTGCGACGTTCGTAATTGCATATATAAAGGTTATAATCAAATTAAAGTTTAAAGATGTCTCGAATTTAGTGTCTGGTGCGACGCTCTTTATGAGATCTAATAATTAAAGTTTGAGTATATATATTCTAAAGATGTTTATAATGCTTCTTTTGAAAAGATTTATAAAGTTTGCATATTTTGAACTACCTGCTAAGGCTTCCATAATTTGACTTTAATAATGTATGTTTGCATGGTAATTTAGTAGCATGCGAGTATTATGATAATACATGGTGGTTTGATGATATGCATCAATTTACTATTGAATAAAGCCGTATGTTGTTACATCAGTTTTATTTAAGGTTCAGATTATTGCTTATATATTATATTTAAATAATATAACTATGAAATATATATTCGATTCAGTTTGATTAAAATTTCAATTCTGATTATTAGGTTATTATGGATATTTTAAGGTTTTATGTGATCGTTATATGAATTACTCATTTGTACGATACTTCTGATTTTGGCTTTTAGTTAAAGATTGAATGTTTTGAATTCGACTTTTATTTTGGTAAATGCATGTTTAAGGTTTAAGACTTTTTTTGATAAACAGTCAAAGATTTCAGTTTTTTGATTTCTGATAGCCCCATTCAGGCAACCTTATTTTGGGTTATTTCAGAAACTTAAGTGTTATCAGAAATTTCAGTTTCGACTGTTATAAAATTTTAAATTTGAATATCGGTATATTTATATTATATATTTTGAGATAAATTAATTAAAGCATTAAGTCACCAAAGTGACCTCTATTGTGGAAATTATTTTATTTTAATATATAGAAGGTTTTGTGCATGTAAGTCGGATTATGTTAGTATTAATTGGCTCAAAGGAAGGTTAATAATTAACATTATTACATGTGCAAATGTGGTAATAAACATGTGATAATTATTCAGATTTTATATGTGAGCAATAAATCGCCCAAAGGAAGATTTTTGTTTGACATGTTCTTATTATCAATGTTTGATTCTTGTACCAAGATATCACTTGCAAGTTAATGTTTTGTCCAAAGATAAAATATTAATGGAGTGTCCGGTATCTTGATATGAGGTTTACCTTTATTCAAATTTATTATTATTTTGGTTATCTTTTAATTTGATTGAAAGATAAAATTAAGATAAATATTTTAAAACAATTAAATTCATATTTTGGCTTCGGATGTCTAATATTTTAATGGATTAATTGAAACATAATGTCACCAAAGTGACCGCTTTTGTGTAGATTAGTTTATTTAAAATATTAAGATAATTATGGGTTTTTGTAATTCATGCGTTTATTTATTGGCCCAAAGGAAAGTTAATATTTGACAGAATTACAACGACAATTGTGGCGATAAATGTGTGACAATTATAAGGTATTTTATGTAAGCAATACGTTACTCCAAAGATTAATCTATTGTTTTACATAGTTTATTGTCAATGTTTGATTGCTACAACAAGAGTACCGCTTCTGATTAATATTATTGTCCAAAGACTTGATATTAATGTTGTGCTTGGTATCTTGAGGGGAACTAGCCATTATTTTGAATTTATTTGTTTACTTATGAATATTTATGTGGGTTTGTTTTTATTTTATTTGCTTATTTTGTTCTATATTTAGGTAATTTATCTTTCTTTGTCACAATATACATTAAATACATTCTACACTCATGTTTAGTGAAACTAGTTTCAAGGAATAGAAAAGACACTTACATATAGTATTTGGTAGTATGAACACAGACTTTGCACTAAGGGAAGAATAACTTGCACCTCTCACCGCGGTAAGCACCCATAAAAAGGGATTTTGAGAGGAGAAATTGTTCAAATTGTACGAATCTAATGATCATAAATAACAACATTCTATAAGTCTTCATGAGCACAAATCTAAAGAGATTACTCATATTAAGGGTTTCCTTGACGAAATTAAGAAATGATTTACCCAAAACATTAAGGTTAAGATGACATCACTTATGCCTTCTTTGATGTCTATGAAGTATAAGGGTCAAGGAAATGTGAGGAAGTACATTATGAAAAATGTTTAATATTGCTTCAAAATTTAAGGCACATAATATCAAACTTTCTAACAATTGTTTGTTCTTATGATTTTGGTATCGCTTTCTATACAGTTTAACCAATTCAAAATTAGTTACAACTGTCAAAAGGAGAAATAGACTTTAAATGAGCTTATTTCTAATTGTGTTAAAGAGGAAGAAAAGTTGAAGCATTATAAGTGTAAAAGTACTCATTCGGTTAGTGCTCATTTAGTTAGTGTCTCTAAGAATAAGGGCAATAAAAAATATATTAGAATAAAGTTGCTAAAGGTCCTAATCAAAAGAAACAACAATAAGTTACAAAGTATTGATTCTTTTGTATAAGTTAGGACACATGTGAAGAAATTAAACTTCAAAAGTGAGCAACTACTTCGGTTATTTTGAGTGATCCATGGGCTGTAAATTTTATGATCCCACAATAAGGATTATTCTAAGGAGAGATTTATAACATTTTTAGGATGTTGAGTTTGGAGGGAGAAATAAGGTTAGATACATTGCTATTGAGGAGGAGTTGGATTATAATTTAATTCATACTATCACTTTTGATGATGTTTAGGTTTTCACACCTATCATTAATCAAGAAGTGAATCAAGTACCTCAGCAAAACAATGTTGAACAACTCCCATTCAAGATAAGATAATTGTTTCAGAAGAACAAACTCAACAACCTTAAAAAAATAAGTGTCATTAAAGATATCCACGAGAGGAAGAAGAAATACTATTATAGATTATTACTTTGTATTTCTTCAAGAAAATAAGGATAATAATGGAATGGTAGAAAATGATTCAATCATTTTTTATCAAATCATAAAAGTTCTGACTCTCAAAAGTGGATTGATGTCATTCAAGAAGAGTATAATTTTATGCAAGACAATAAAGTTTAGGAACTTGTCTCATTATGTGAAGGTGCAAACCAATTGGTTGTAAATGGATATTTAAAACCAAGAGGGATGCAAATGATAATGTGGACAAGTATAAGGCATGTCTTGTATCTAAAGGATATACTCTAAAAGAAGACATTGATTTTGTGGAGACTTTCTCTCAAGTTTTATTGAAAGAATATTTTAAGATAATCATGACGCTTATTGCTTATTTTAATCTTGAGCTACATAAGATGGATGTTACGCTTGTGTTTTTCAATGGTGACATTGAAGAAACAAATTATATGGTACAATCATAGATTTGTGTCTAATGATACAAAATCAATGATATGTAAATTAAAGAAATTCATCTATGAGCTTAAGTTGGACTCTCATTAACGAAATTATAAATTTCATATTGTTTATCTCATTTGGTTTTGAGATAAATTTGGTTTAAAATTCTATATACTACAGTTCAGTGGGAGTAAACCAAGTGATATTCATATTACTAAAGAAGACAAATTTAGTCTTACTCAATGCCCTAAAAGTAACCTTGAAATTAAAAAAAAAAACACAAAAGATTCCAAGTGCATAATCTATTGAGAATTTAATTTATGCTCAAGTATGTATGCGTTCGGATATTGCGTACATTGTTAGAATGTTAGACAGATATTTAAGCAATTCTAGTTTGAACCATTAGATAACAGCCAATAGGGTTATGAGATATGTTTAGAGAACAAAAAAAAATTACATGCTCACATATCGGAGTTCTGGTAAGTTAGAGATCATCAAGTTTACAGACTTCGATTCTATTAGAATATTGATGCAAAAGAATTTTGTCACATGGGCTGCTAATTATAGATTGAATAGAAAGATCACTTCGGTTATTTTGTGACAATAAATATGCATTCATTTATTCTATAAACAATAGGAACACTTTAAATTTGAAGCACATAAATATTAAGTTCCTAGTTGTTAGAGAAAATTCAGAGGGGGTTGTGTGTCTATAGAGCATGTTGGTACAAACTCCATAGTTGTGTCTTTCATGAGCACAGTACTCATGTGGGTGTACTGTTATTTAAGGATATTCGGTTTTAGTGGGAGTTTGTAATTTAAAAACATGTTCATTTAGTTTAGACAAAATTTCGGTTACTTCAGTTTAAAGTTATTTTAAGATTATTTTCTGCAGAAATAAAGTTATTTTGGTTTATGTACACTCTGAATTTAGTAAAGTTTGATCTCACTAAGATTTAGGAGGACTAGTTGGAAATAGACATGTTTGGTTCACATTTCATGTAATTTTCCATGCTACGCATCCATGATTGATCTATGTCATTTGACTATATTTGTATACGTGACCATTGATGGGTCTTGTCATGATTGATACGACAAAGGCTGCTTTGATCCTATATGGATATAGTTGATGGACGAGATTGTTACAGAATACCTATTATATAATAGCAAATTTTTGAGCTCATAAGGTTATACATTTGTCAGGAAACATATGTTGCCCCAGTGGGAGATTGTTGGATTAAAATCCGTAATAGTGGGCATATATGTATAATGTATATTGCTATTTTAAAGTATGACACAAAATTAAGTGACCAATTATGTTAGGTGTGTCATGGGTATTAAAATGTCATGGAAATAAAAGTGTAGATATCATAAGATGTATTTATAATTCGATGAGGGGCAGAGTTATAAATACTTAATAGTTGATTATTAAATCAACTATATAAAGAGGTAGTGGTCCCCAAGAAATAGGTCAACTTGTTTTTCTCTCTTTTCCCGTCAGAGAGTTTTACGTCAAGAGAAAACCTATCTTCTTGGAAGATCAATACCAAAGATTTAGATTTCAACATCAAGATTCAAGGTTTTCAGTCTATCGATTAATTCAGGTACGCTTCCGCAATTCAGTTCATTCGTTTTATTGTTCTTAATGATTTGACATGATAGATTCTGGGTTTAGATTTCATATCTATTATGGTTTAGTTCTAACACAGCAGACATATTTCTACCGAATTCTGACTTGTGACGAAAATGTCCACCAGCAGAACCAATCCCATATTCTTCTCCATGCCATTGCCCACGACCACCAGAATATCTAATTTCACCTTCATCACCACTTTCTCTGTCATCGTCATAATTTGGACTTAAACCACCACCATCTAGTCCATCACCACCACCCTGACTCGGTGTCGCGCTAGAACTTGAATCAGAAAAATTTTGTTGTTGAGTTTGATCACCAACATTGATTTCATCATCCAAGGTATCCACAAAAAACATATCGGCATTTTCACCATCTAGCAATGGATTCTCTTTCTCTTGAAGCCATTTTGATAGTGGATCAATATCTTCAAAGATGTGATCAAGGCTGATAGGATTGTAACTAGTGTTTATAGCATCATTGCTCATTCTTTGCTGATGCTTCATTTTAAGCCTCATATTATAATATGTAAACACCAGTGTCTCAAGTTTTTTATACTTCAGCCTGTTTCTTACTTTAGTGTGAATATAGCTGAACGTACTCCAATTTCGTTTGCAATTTGATGCAGAAGTTGTTTGCCTTAGCACTTTAATTGCTAATCGTTGTAATTCAGAAGTGCATGTGCCATATATCATCCACCACTCAGCTGAATAAAATTATTTAAATTTCAAACCAACATCAAAATGTACAATATAATTAAATAATTTAATTAATTATTTACCCGGATTCATTTGACTCCAAGCTCTTTGTGCTTGTGGAGTACCGAATGTCTCATGTTTACCTCGAAATGTTAACAACTGCATAAATAAAAGATTGAGTAAAAATAAAAAAATAATTCAATTTCAAATTATTTAGCTAAGTTACAAATAATAGTATTTGAATTGAATCTAACTTGATTAACCATTCTGATTTGAATATCAAGAGAAGGTTCTAATCTTTCAATCACTGATCTTGTACCTTCTAATGTTTCCGACAATACATTGTTAGAATGCTCCACCCCAAATTGAAATTGAGGATTGAGAAAATAACCTAATAATAATAAAATAATATAAGATCTATAACTTAAAATAATAAAATAAAAACAACAACTCTTAATTATATGAAACATTTTATCTTACCAGCTGAATGCAAGTCGGAATGCATAAAATTCCATCTGTTGTCAATAATCCTTTCATACTCGGTGGAATATTTACAATTTTCCTTAATTGCTCTTTTGGCTCTATTAATAGCCTCATAAATAAAGCCCATTGTTGGTTTCTCATCACTATCCACAAGTATCAAAACTTTTACTAGGGGCTCGTAAACTTTTATAATGTCAGCGGCTTTTTTCCAAAAATCTTTTCCCAAAACATTTTTTTTGCTTCATAAGCAGGCCTTGACTTTTATTGCCCCCATTTTGATTCTCTAAATTCCTATAAATTCATAAGAAAAAATCAATAATATAATTTAACTTATTTGAAAATTGAAACTAATAAAATCATTACATGTTATATTTAAATAACTTTATTAACTAATTATAAAATACTAACCTTAAACATTTCTCTCAGACCTTGTTTTTGCCTTGTTATCTCCGCCAGTTGAATGAAATGAGTAGCAAATCGAGTGAGAGCAGGTCGAAGAATTTGCTTACCGTTGGTATACTTTTTCATTAAATCAACGGTCCAAATGTGATTGTATATGAAGCAAGTAACTTTCTTCGCCTCTTCTAATACTTTTGCTACACTGGACTTTTTTCCAATATCCTCAAGGCATAAATCTAAGTAGTGAGCTGCACATGAGGTCCAATAAAGGTGATTTCTTTTCGATATTAGCTTTTTTCCAGCGGCTTTCATTGCAACCTCATTGCCAGTCACTATCTGCACAATGTACTATTCTCCAATTTCTTTAATATCTTTATCTAACAGGTTGTAGTAGAATTCAACATCTCTACTACGAACGCTCGAGACATCAATAGATTTCCAAAAAATAGTTCATTTACTACAATAAACAAGGAAGTTGATTATGTGTATTTGATTTAAACTATTGGTCCAACCATCACACATCAGAGTTGCACCCAATTGTTTCCAATGCGTCTTCATTCCATCTACCCATTCACGAATTTGTTCATATCCCGACGCCAAATACACATCTGAAACCTCATAAGGTGTTGGGAGCTTCACACCTTTTTCAACTTCCATTGATACTTGAATTAAGTTATACAACCATGGCGAGCTTGCTAATTGAAAAGGAAGTCCGTCATATATTAAAAATTTAGAGACTGCTTCACCCATCTTTCTACGCAATGTTTTTAAAATAGACTCGTCAACCTTTGGTTGTCTCAAGCTTTTGCTTTTAACCAATTCATGAATAGTTCCCCTTAAATTAAATTCATACTCGCTTGGGATGGATCTTTCTCCACGATATCCTCCAACTGATCCATGAGAAGAAGATCATCCTTCGTCATAAATATTACCCCAACCACCTGTACTTCATCTGGATTCTTCCCTTCTATGCCACTCGTGTTGCGATTGGATACTTTCTCGAGTGGCTTGTCTCATAGCAGAAACATCATCAATGAATTCATCTTCATCCTATCCCCTTAATTGTGATAAGAATTCATCTGTTCTCCTCCTTTTATTCATTTTCTTTTCTTTGGCTTCTTTTAGTAATTTCATCATGCTTTCTCTAACGATACCTGTAATCAAATAAATATAATTCACACTATTAATTATGTATAATCTTTAGTGTTAAAAATTAACATTTAAAGTTAATTATAAAATATGTGTCAAAAACTATAAAGTATTACATACCAGTGACATTAGGGCACGGTGCAACTTCACCGGTTTTATGAGCAATGTGCTCTTTAAACCGTGTTATTCCTCCTTTCGTAACTTTGCCACAAAGTTTACAAACAACATTTCCTCTCGTATTTGGAACCGGGTCTCCAAAGTGCCAACCTATATCTTTACTCAGTGCACCTTTCAATCCTTCGGTCGGGAACTTGTCCATACGTGGTGGCATACTTAAATTTTAATGAAAACTGAAATTTGTATGTTCATAAATCATAATCATAAAGTTAAATAAAAATCTAATATATTTTTATATTTAATTAAATTATGACTAAATTGAATGAAAATTAGAACTAAATTTAAATTACAGAAAGTCAAAACACTCTGATTAAATTAGGATATGTGACTAAATTGAATGAAAATTAAATTTTACACTAAATTAGGATAATATTAAGGACTAAATTAAACAATATAAAACGTTGGAAACCTAAATATGGAATTAACTCCCTCCCATTAAAAAACGCGGGTCATTTTCGGGTTTACCCGACCTGGCCTCAACATACCATAAAACATAACCCTTTTTCTTCAATTCACTATTCATTTGGTTTGAAAAAAAATCGTTCTCTTCTCTCTCTCACTCAGACGGTCTCTCCTTCGACGAGAGCCTCCCTCGAGGGCAACGATCGGTGCCGGCCATCGGTGGAGGCTGCCGTCGTTGGTGACGGAAACACAACCCCCCCAACCCCACATCCCCACCTTTCCCCTGTCCTGACTCCTGAAAACCTTACCAAATACCAACAAATCCCTAAAATTACTTTACCTTATTTTTCATACCCTTTCAACTTTAAGTTTCACATTCTCAAATGGAAGAACTGCTCTGCAAGTGCAAAGTGCAAACCGCTCGGGCTCGGCCGCTCGCCGTCCTCACTCCTTAGTGTCCACCACCGGCGACGAAGAGACACAGAGTTAGTTCACTGTTCACTTCTCTCTGTTTTTTTAATCTCAGTTCTGAGTTGCAATTTAGTGGTTTTCTTTGCCGTTTGTTATTGTTTATATATTTGTTGATTGTATTCTATAATTTGTATTTGCATTTCAATAATTCAGAATGTCAGGAATCATTGTTTTTTTCAATTATTTTACCTTTTTTTTCTTCTTTTGCAGAGTGCAGAGCAGGGGAATATATTCCTTGTTTTGCCTGGCTTTGCAGGCCAATTTCAAAGTTGCATCTCTTCTTTTTTTCCTATAACGGCCTGATAATGGGATTGCGTCCCGTTATAGCCGCTACAAAGGCTATCGCACAAAATCACGTTCGCGACAGGACGTTATCAGCGCGAATTCGATTCCCACCGCGAAATTCTCCAAAAGCAATTTTGGAGGGTGACGCGACCGCTATTTCGCGGCCGCAATCGGGTTAGGGTCCGCAATTTGAATCCCTGGTTCTAACCCTAACAGGTGAAAATAGAGGAGCATTTTTCACTTGGGTTCAGAATCAAGCAAAACGGATGGATTAGTCCACATTCACCGAGGTTATAAGATCAACCAGGATGACAGCCATGATGCTACCACTGATGGAGAAGGAAGCTCCAGGGGAAGGAAGCCTAAAGATTCAGGTGTTCATCTGGAACTTTTACACAATTTAGTAGAATTAATCAAGTCTAGTGCAAAGGCAAAGCCTGCTGAGCCACGCAAGGCTCCAGCAGAGAAGCTTACATATGAGCCTAGTGTATGAAGAAGATGCCTCAGAGGGCTTTTTGCAGAATCAAGTGACTCCGACCCAGATAATCCTGAAAAGCCTGGGCGACATGGTTGTCGCTACAGCTGTGGAGGGAAGAACAAACAAAAGGAGAAAGGGGTTCTATGATCACATGGATCGGAACTTTGTAATAATTACCTATCGATTTGCAGACAACTTTTGCAAACAACATATAGAGAATGATTATGATGCACTGATAACGCGGATGCTATATTGTGCTATATTGTGCACAAACAACAGTTGCCTATGAAATGACTAGCCTAAAGGACATCCAAAGAATATTTACAAATTACAACCAAATTGTAGTGAACGCTAGCATGATCATGCCAGTAGAGGGAACTGTTATTCACATACAGGTCTCGTGTCAAAGCTGCTTAAGCAGATTGCAAAGTCTTGGAAGTCAGAGAGTGAGTAACAATAATCCATGGTGAAATGTCCTTTCCAATCTTCCCGAACCGAAGAATCACATTTTTCTTGTTCACCTACTGTAACATTATAGAATCATTATGCTTGTCATTTTACAACATATATAAATAAAAAATTTAAAACATTTGACAAAACTTTAAAAAATATCAGAAATAAAATAATTCAAAGTTCATGTTATATAATATACTTTAGTTTATGTTATAAATAAGGGTAAACTACCTAGGTGACCATCCAACTATTGGGTTAGTTCTATTTTGACCACTCAACTAAAAAATTAAAAATTTGACCACCGAACTATTTAATTGGTCCTATTTTGACCATCAGCCGTTAAAATCTAATGGAGAGGTGACGTGACAGTTAAAGAAAATTTATATAATTACATATTTAGTAGGGGTGTGCAAAACCGGGTTCGGTTAACCGTTAACAAATTATTTCGGATAACCGATAAATTCGGGTTACTCAATTCTTAACCCTAAACCGTAACCATTAAATAGATTACCCGAGTGATTGGTTAACTGAAATATTTAGTTCGGTCAGGTCGGATAATGTTTTTTTTTTTACTTTTCTTATTAAAAATATAAAATTTAACAGCATAGTCAAAGAAAATATATCTTTCAAAAATTCGACACAAAATACCAATATCTTCTCAATACTAGAACAAGTTCAATAAACATAATTGTAGTATATGCAAACTAGGCCAAATAACATAAAAATCTAATAAAATCAATTAAAAACTATAAAATCCTTTGAAAACAGTAAACACTTTAAAAAAGTCAATGCACGACTCAAAGGATAGTAAAAATATTATGAGAATAAATTACCTTTAATTATTGACTCCTCCAATCAATATTCTGTGACAGAATGCTTCCCAAATCAATATTTTGCATTGACTTTCTACTTCTAGAGTAATAAAAATATGTAAATATTTGAAAGGGAATATGTAACGACCCGAATTTTGAAATTCAAAGGTCGGGTTAACCTGAAGTATGGGCTTCGTGGTTGGGACTTGATATTTGGGCTTTGAGAGCCTTTTTGGGCATGTCTTAGAATCTTGGGCTTAGGTTGTTGGTTTGTTGTTGGGCTAAGGTGAAAGTAAAAAGGGCAAATGGGTAAAAGCATAATTAAAGACAAAGAGGGCTGATGGGGGGACTTTATTTTCTGCAGAAAAGTTGGAGGGTGAAGTCACCCTTGTCCCTTGTTTTCTTCCTCTTTCTCATATTCATCTTTCTACCCAAGTTTGAAGTTCAAGGTGGAATCTTTGAGTGTTTGAGAGAGGATCACGTTTTGACGATAGAGGGAAGTTTGATGAGCAGCAAATGATCTACACACCAAGATAAAGATGAGTTAAAACGGTAGAGTTTGAGGTTTTGGTGGGGCTAGTGTGGATGAACGGGAATGGATCTTTGAAGGCTTCTTCCTCAGTGTTAGTTCGAGGTTAGTACACCACTAACTCCTTTGAATTCCTGCAACTCATTAAGATAGGCTTTGTGCATGATTTGGGTGTTTATGGTTTGATATGCTTGGTTGACCTCTTTAATGGAAAAATATGATTTTGACATTTTAAGGATTAAATTTTGTAGAAATCCACTTAATACTATCATCATAACTTGTAGGAATGGTTTGAGGTTTAACCATGGGGGTTAAGCAAGGTTTCTAGGTGAAACTTGCACCCAGAGTTTAAAATTTGGGCTCGCGTACCGATACTGGGGATAGAGTATCCGTACGCCTTAGTGAAATAGGGGGAAGGGTTGTGAGAGGTGTACCAGTACGCCTCCCCGTGTATCGGTACCCCTTGCAAGTCAAGAATTCCAGTAACGCTTTTGCGTACCAGTACACAAGGGTCGTATCAGTACGCACTGTTATATTACCTGAGAGAGGCTTAACGTATCGGTACGCAAGGGTATGAGTATCAGTACGTGTTGGGATCGGTACGGGGTTATTCTAGTATCGATATAGAGTATCGGTACGGCACAGAGCGTATCGGTACGACTTGGGGTCTAATTTTTTCGAACCTAATTGGAGTATCGGTACTCATGGGGGAGTATCGATATATAGAGGGAAGTATCGATACTCACCTTGGAGTATCGATACTCGCTGGGCAGTCAGCCTAAGAATTTTGAGGTTACATTTTGGGGTGGTATAATTCGAGACAAAGGGCTCTGGGGTCCGTTAAGGTGTAAAATGAATATTAAAATTGAGAAATGGAGATTTAAACCCCGTGTATGAATGAAATGGCTAATAACTCGTTATATATTGGGTAAGCTATTTGAGGTGGTAATCCATAGAGATCTTAGGTGGATCGATTGATGCTGTGTGGTAATCTACGCCCTTGCTGTGTGCGGAAGGGGCACCTATAAGGTTAAGTCTTATTGAATAATAAGATAAATTAATGAGAACGGCTAATGTGTACCTTCATAACATACTAATAAATATATAAGCTCAATAGGGTGGTATAATAATTGATAGAAACCATAGGGCGATGGTAAGTGTGTTAGAGCTGTGTGCGGTAAGATCCTTGTGTCGAGGTTAAGGCTGTGTGGTGGCTAGGGTCCTTACTGTGTGCGGATAGGATGCTTAGATAGTCGAGTCATCCCTTGTTGTTGGAATTTAGTTATCCTAAGTATGTTGCAACACCTTGAAGACTCGAATGTAGGATCCCGATGCTTTGTGGACTCGGGCCTCATTCGGAAGATGCTTGATGTGAGATTCCGAGCGTGGATGTAAGATTCCAATGCTTTGTGGATGTAGGCCTCATCCCTTTGAGTATAGGATCCCGATGCTTTGTGGACGCGGACTTGTAGTGTAAGATCCCGATGCTTTGTGGATGCGGGCCTCACTCAAGTGTAGGATTCCAATGCTTTGTGGACGTGAACCTCACTTAATGTTGTTGGTGTTATCTGTGTGATGCTAGGTAAATGTATGAGGTACTTGTATGTGCTGTGTGCGTGATCATACATTCATAATGCTATGTGTTTAGGCGGATATGGTAGTGCCATCGTTACCTTGCCATGATATCATTCATGTTGCATTGCTTTATTTATGATTTACATGAAGCATGGTTGAGTGCTGGTGTATCCACTGAGCTTTGTTATCTCAGTGTTCGAAATCGTTATTTTCGTTTGTAGGTTAGTAGGTTTGGCTCGTTCTTGGAGGAGCACCATCAAGGAAGGATTCTAGCGCCTTGTCTCATCAGAGTATAGTATTTAGGTTCTTGGGCTATGTATTCATAGGAACCTATTGTATATTGTAAATCGTATTTGGATTTTCAAACGATCGAGTAAAAGGTTTATAATGTAATTTTAAAAGGAGCTCTACTGTATGTGTTTTCGAATATTTATTATATTTTATTAGGTTGTAATTAAATGAATTTTCATAATAGATTTGTGGATTGAGCTAAACTAGGTCAAAACTGTTGGTTGGGTTTCAGACGTGAGGCCCAAATGTAACATCCGAGTTGTGGGTGTTACATTTAGTGGTATCATAGCCTAGGTTTAGTTGGTTCTAGGAAAAATCTCGTGGTGGTTAGGGGTCGTTGATAGGTGTTTAACGAATACGAGCCCTTGTGTCTAAGTTGTACTCTTAAAGACTGGAATCTGGATGGTGTGCCACGTGTTCTCGTGTGTCGCTGGTTGCAACATTAAAATAGATTCGATAGCGGTCGTGAGGGTCGTGATAATGGGTAATTCCTTTGAGGATGATTCTAAGATCAGAGTTATCTCAGACGTTAAGCTTGGGCTTATGAAAGAATAGAGGAGTTGAGTGCGTGTCTTCCTCCCATCGCTTGAGAAGTAATCATGGTTATGTGCCGTAAGTTACCTTAAAACCTTGAGTTCATGGTGAGGACCTCCAGTAGTGAGATTCTACATGTTGGTAGTAAACGACCCTTATAGAACGGATAAGAGGACTTGCTTTTGATTGACCAGTGGTAGAGTGTCAATCGGGGGTCTCATCATTCGTAGTAAGTGAGCTTTAATGGTAGGTACCATGTGATGGGGATGTAGCACGCCTGGCAGATATGCGTTTTCGTCTATGTGGAGGGGTACATGATGGTTGTGAGGTCCCAAATACGCTCTTAGTAAGCCGAATGCCCTGAGATCTCCAGCAAGGTATGCTTGTCCCAGTTATCTATAGTAGTGGCTGGAAGGACATCGTGGGTTTTACGCGAGACGATGCTTGAGTAAGGCTTGAGAATATGTGGATGACAAATACAATGGAGTTGTCTCTTAAATGAATTGATATAATCTTGGACACCGATTGTTGTTTGGTCATGGGTCAACTTGAGATGACATGTGTAGTGTTGGAAGTTTCAAGGCTTCAGGGGAACCAAACCCTGGGTAATGGAAAAGACAAACGACCATCTTCTGAATGCGGTTCGGACCAGTTGGGTTGACGGTGCGCGAGATTGACCAAAGAGAGTTGTGAAGAGAGCCATATTTCTTTAACGGGAGGAGCATTATTGTTACGAATCTAAGTATGGTAAAGGGGTTGAGAAATGATGACCTGATAAATCGGATTGATGATTAAGAAACACTAAGAGGGATCTAAGGATGACGTGGAATAGTCTTAAGGGAATTTTGATCGTATCGTATTTTCTTAAGGGCAATGCATATGAATGGTGAGAGACCGTAAAGTTAGGGCCATTGCCTGTTCTCTCAATATGGGATGTTTTTTTGGGTAAGTCAAAAAAGGTATGTCGTGAAGCTCCTATGAAAAAGATGAGGATCAGTTCTTGCAGTCATTTTAAGGTGTCAAGCGGTGTTAGATATGAGTAAGATTTTTTTACGGTTGAGTGTTATTCCCAAAGGTTATTGCTATCGAAGAGTAAAGGTGGTTGATGTTAGATATGGATTTAAGTTGACATTTTGATGCATGAGACAACATTTTTACCGGGATATTCTCTCGAACTAGTCGTTAGTACTAAGCACCCGAATAACTTTAGAGCCAACATTGAGTCAATTGAGGATTCTTTAGATCGTGTTTTGGGGAATCATAACATCATAAGATTCTTCTTAGACCCTGAAGAAGGGAGGGTTTGTACTTTGAGCCGGTCAAAAAGAGTTACTTTAGATCAGCTGAGGGTTGGCCAAAAATATAAATTAAAGGTTTTGTAGGGGGCTTATCGATTTCTTCTATAACGGAGATTGTTGATGGTTCGGTTCTAGCATTTTTCCACCGGTTCGTGAGCCTTGTGGTTGACATCACCTTGAGGTATGTTTCTTGCTTGGAGAATTTGCTATGAGTGCCAAATATCAGGTTACATGGCAAAGGACTGCTCGATTGTGAATGAGTATTTACCGGTTCAGTCTTTGAGGTTGACTTCTTCAGGGCATAGTCAACGTTCTTTGAGAAGTGGTGTTGGGTCGTTGTCGAAGTATCATGGTAGAGGTCAGGTGAGATATACAGTTAGAGTCATCTCACGAGCTTTTGTTAGACAATATGTTGATCGTGCCAGAAATGACAAGCTTGTTACCGAGAGTGTGTTAAATGGTTTGGTCTCATTGTGGTTTTTAGCTTTTTGATGGCGTTTAATTTCTTGTTCTTACCTTGGCAGAGATTTTATTGAGCGGGATTCTGTGATAAGTTTCCCCGAGGTTTTTATTGGCTTGGTAAATTAATGAATTGGTAAGTGTTGGTAAGTAAATGTTCCAACATGGGTGGTGTGTATGGTTTAGAGTGGCAGTCCCTATGGACTTGTTAGACTTACCCTTGGTACGGATTGGTCACGTGAGTGCGAGTGGTGCGTTGGTTTCCAAGCAAGAACCTCAAGTTGAGGTTTAGAATGAACCATTTTGTCGGTATTGTGCGTTAAAAAATCCTATCCCTTCAGCTTATGTGTTGTACTCATGTGATGCTAGTTGAAGAGGACCCTGTAGGTTGCAAGATGTTCTTAGTTCGCGTTGTTGACGCAAGGGTGATAGTCTGCGGTTTAGAGCGGTAGACGTGTAAGTGGATATCGAGGTGCTCTTCGAGGGTTGAGCGGGATAACCCTTTGGTTGTGGAGTAGTACCCATGATAAGGGATGTGTTGAGTTCGGTATTAAGTGTTTATCACCTTGTGGTCTGACATCCATCGAACTTCTTGTGTGAGGACTTCTTGGTAAAGGAGGGGGTGCGAGCGATGTTGCCAAGGGGTTCACCTTGGGGCATGCTTATGTTGGTATAGCGAGATATAGTGGTGTTAGCTGATGTGAGTCGATGTATAATAATGGAAGGTCAGTATTTGTTTTTTGGGGCTGATGATCTTGTTAATATTGAAGAGCTTTGAGATTTTTGTAAGATCGTTCAAGATGTTGATTTTGTAAGTTGAAGGTTAAGGAGAATTTGTGTTAGAATTTGGGGTGATGCAATGTTTGAACTCTAAGGGAAAGTTGAAGAGTGTTTTGGGACTTTCGAATGCGTCGAGATAATCTTAAGTTCGAGGAGTAGAGGGTTGCTTATTTGGGTTTTAGATAGATTGTTTTCATGTATAGTGACAGTGTATAGATGTTTCGAATGGCTTTGAAAAAATATGGGTTTTGGTTAAAGTTGTGTGGAATCGGATTTTGGGCTGTAATAAGTTGTGTTGGGAGAATCATTAGGAATCTTGAAGGATTTGCTAAAGTTTTAGCACCAACGCTAGTCAGAATTTGGTGGTTGAGAGTAAAAGGGAGTGTTCGGACCTTTGAGGACAGTTTGATCCCTAGTAGAGCTTGGTTGTGGTAAAAAATTTCTTTTGGAACCAAAGTGATTTGGCTAGTAGAATCGCTTGATTGCGGATTCGCATCTGCTTATGTCGTAGTGGGTTCAAGTGAATGAGGTGTTAAGTCTTGTATTAGTTAATCAAGTTGTGAAAGAAGGTTGCATTTTCATGATTGATAGGTTTTGTTATTCCTGAACCCGTGGGTTATGGTGATTTTATATGAGGAAGTGCCCTGTAGTATATCTTGAAAAAGTGTCGCGTTATGAACGTAGATGGGGGTAGAGTTCAAGACTTTGGAAATGCTAGTATTGGTAGAGAGGTTCGTTCACCGAGTTGTGACTCATCCGAAGTGAGATCAGAGTATCGATGTTTGATAATGCTGTTGAGATTATCGTTGGTTGATCCATCTCCAGGTTTAATATAAGTGTCGTTCTGGACGTTGTGAATGTTTTGTTGAGGAGTCTTGTAAAAGTTGAGAGTTTATGTTAAGAGCTTTGGTTAGGAAGGTGTTGCGGAGAACTTAGGAGTTGTGGGCATGCATGATCAAAAGGATGGTTGGATCTTTGGCAGTATCATCTTCTTTCCCTGTTTAAATTTTGAGGATGAAATTTTCTTTAAGGAGGGGAGAGTTGTAATAACCCGGATTTCAAAATCTAAAGGTCGAGTTAACCCGAAGTATGGGCTTCGTGGTTGGGCCTTGATATTTGGGCTTTGAGAGCCTTTTTGGGCATGTCTTAGAACCTTGGGCTTGGGTTGTTGGTTTGTTGTCGGGCTAAGGTGAAAGTAAGAAGGGCAAATGGGTAAAAGCATAATTAAAGACAAAGAGGGCTGATGGAGGGCTTTATTTTCTGCAGAAAAGTTGGAGGGTGAAGTCACCATTGTCCCTTGTTTTCTTCCTCTTTCTCATATTCATCTTTCTACCCAAGTTTGTAGTTCAAGGTGGAATTTTTGAGTGTTTGAGAGAGGATCACGTTTTGACGATGGAGGGAAGTTTGATGAGCAGCAAAGGGTCTACACACCAAGGTAAATATGAGTTAAAACGGTAGAGTTCGAGGTTTTGGTGGGGTTAGTGTGGATGAACGAGAATGGATCTTTGAAGGCTTCTTCCTCAGCGTTAGTTTGAGGTTAGTACACCACTAACTCCTTTGAATTCTGCAACTCATAAAAATAGACTTTGTGCATGATTTGGGTGTTTATGGTTTGATATGCTTGGTTGACCTCTTTAATGGCAAAATATGAGTTTGACGTTTTAAGGCTTAAAATTTGTAGAAATCCACTTAATACTATCATCATAACTTGTAGGAATGGTTTGGGGTTTAACCATGGGGGTTAAACAGGGTTTCTAGGTGAAACCCGCACCCAGAGTTTGAAAATCGGGCTCGCGTACCGGTACTGGGGATAAAGTATCGGTACGTCTTAGTGAAATAGGGTGAAGGGTTGTGAGGGGTGTACCGGTACACCTCCCTATGTATCGGTACCCCTTGCAAATAAAGAACTTCAGTAACGCTTTCGCGTACCGGTACACAAGGGTCGTATCGGTACGCATTGTTACATTGCCTGAGAGAGGCTTAGCGTACCGATACTCAAGGGTATGAGTACCGATACGGGTTGGGATCGGTACGGGGTGATCCTAGTATTGATATAGAGTATCGGTACGGCACAGTGCATATCGGTACGGCTTGGGGTCTAATTCTTTTGAACCTAATTGGAGTATCGGTACTCATGGGGGAGTATCGATACCTAGAGGGGAGTACCAATACTCACCTTAGAGTATCGATACTCGTTGAGCAATCTACCCAAGAATTTTGAGGTTACATTCAGGGGTGCTATAATTCGAGGCAAATGGCCCTAGGGGTCCGTTAAGGTGTAAAATGAATATTAAAACTAAGAAATGGAGATTTAAACCCCGTGTATGAATGAAATGGCTAATAACTCGTTATATATTGGGTAAGCTATTTGAGGTGGTAACCCATAGGGATCCTAGGTTGATCGATTGATGTTGTGTGGTAATCTGGGCCATTGCTGTGTGCGGAAGGGGCACCTATAAGGTTATGTCTTATTGAATAATAAGATAAATTAAAGAGAACAGCCAATGTGTACCTTCATAACATACTAATAAATAGATAAGCTCAATATGATGGTATAATAATTGATAGAAACCATAGGGCGATGGTAAGTGTGTTAGAGCTGTGTGCGGTAAGACCCTTGTGTCGTGGTCGAGGCTATGTGGTGGCGAGGGTCCTTGCTGTGTACAGATGGGACACCTAGATAGTCGAGTCATCCCTTGTTGTTGGAATTTGGATACCCTTTGTGTGTTGCAACACCTTGAAGACTCTCGAATGTAGGATCCCGATGCCTTGTAGATGCGAGCCTAATTCGAAGATGCTTGATGTAAGATTTTGAGCATGGATGTAGGATCCCGATGCTTTGTGGATGTGTGCCTCATCCCCTTGAGTATAAGATCACGATGCTTTGTGGACGCGCGAGCCTTACTCGTAGTGTAGGATCCCGATGCTTTGTGGACGCGGACCTCACTTAATGTTGTTGGTGTTATCTGTGTGATGCTAGGTAAATGTATGAGGTACTTGTATGTACTGTGTGCGTGATCATACATTCATAATGCTATGTGTTTAGACGGATATGGTAGAGCCATCGTTATCTTTCCATGATATCATTCATGTTGCATTGCTTTATTTATGATTTGCATAAAGCATGGTTGAGTGGCGATGTATCCATTGAGCTTTGTTATCTCAGCATTCGGAATCGTTGTTTCCGTTCGCAGGTTAGTAGGTTTGGCTCGTTCTTGGAGGAGCACCATCAAGGAAGGATTCCAGCGCCTTGTCTCATCAGAGTACAATATTTAGGTCCTTGGGTTATGTATTCGTAAGAACCTATTGTATATTGTAAATCGTATTTAGATTTTCAAACGATCGAGTCAAAGGTTTATAATGTAAAATAGATTTGTGGATTGAGCTAAACTAGTCCATTGTTGGTTGGAGTTTGAGCGTGAGGGCCCAGTGCTGCTTGTCAAGTTGTGGGTGTTACATTTGGTGGTATCATAGCCTAGGTTGAATTGGTTCTGAGAAAAATCTCGTAGTGGTTAAGTGGGTGATAAATTGTTAGCCAGTCTGACCCATATTAATACAAGTTATTACTCTTAAAGGCCGGAATCTTGGATGGTGTGCCACGTGTTCTGTCGTGTGTCATTTGGTTGCAACATTAAAATAGATTCGATAGCGTGCATTGAGGTAGAAGTAATGGGTAATTCCTTTGAGGATGATTCTAAGATCGAGTTATCTCGGACGTTAAGCTTGGGCTTATGAAAGAATAGAGGAGTTAGTCGTATCTTCCTCTCGTAGCGAGAGTAATCATGGTTATGTCGCGTAAGTTACCTTAAAACCTTGAGTTCATGGTGAGGACCTCCGGTGGTGAGATTCTACATGTTGGTAATGCATTCATATAGAGCGGATAAGAGGACTTGCTTTTGATTGACCCGATGTTAGAGTGTCAATCGGGGTCTCATCATTCGTAGTAAGTGAGCTTTAATGGTAGGTACGTGTGATGGGGATGTAGCGCACAGCGGATATGGATTTTCGTACATGTGGAGGTACATGATGGTTGTGAGGTCCCCAAATCTGCGTCTTGGTAGCGCGATGCACGGATCTCGACGGGTATCTTGTGTTGTCTTAGTGGTGGCGGAAGGACATGCGTAGGTTTGCGCGAGGCGATGGCGGTAAGGCGAGGAATATGGATGGCGGATACAATGAAGTTGTCTCTTAAATGAATTGATATAATCTTGAACCTTAGTTGTTGTTTGGTCATGAGCCAACTTGAGATGTGAGTGTAGTGTTGGAAGTTTCGAGGCTTCAGGGAGCAAACCACAGGTAATGGAAAAGACAAGCATTCATCTTGAATCACAGTTGGACGGTTGGGTTGGCGGTGCGAGATTGACCAAAAAGTTGAAAAGAGAGCCATATTTCTTTAACGGGAGAGCATTATTGTTCACGAATCTAAGTATGGTAAAGGGTTGAGAAATGATGACTGATAAATGGGATTGATGATTAAAAGCACTAAGAGATCTAAGGATGGCGTGGGAATAGTAGGGAATTTGATATTATCCGTATTTTTCTTAAGGGCAATGCATATGAATGGTGAGAGCCCAGTAAAGTTAGGGCCATTGCTTTTTGTTCTCTCGATATGGGATGTTTTTGGGTAAGTCAAAAAAAAGGTATGTCAGTGAAAACTCACTATGAAAAGATAGGATGATTCTTGCGGTCATTTAAGGTGTCAAGCAGTGTTAGATATGAGTAAGATTTTTTACGGTTGGTATTATGCCCAAAGGTTATTGCTATCGAAGAGTAAAGGTGGTTGAAGTTAGATATGGATTTAAGTTGACATTTTGATGCATGAGACAACATTTTTACCGGGATATTCTGAACTAGTCGTTAGTACTACTTTCGAATAACTGAATAACATTGGTCAATTGAGGATTCTTGAGATGGGTGTTTTGGGAGAATCATAACATCACAAGATTCTTCTTAGACCACACGAAGAAGGAGGTTTGCTCTTTGAGCGGTCGAAAGAGTTACTTTAGATCCAGGTGAGGTTATTAAAATATAAATTAAAGGTTTTGTAGGGGCTTATCGATTTCTTCTATACTTGGAGATTGTTGATGGTTCGGTTCTAGCATTTTCACAGTTATGACCTTGTGGTTGACATCACCTTGAGGTATGTTTCTTGCTTGGAGAATTTGCTATGAGTGCCAAATATCGGGTTACATGGCAAGGCTATCGATTGTGAATAGTATTTACGGTTGGTCTTTGAGGTTGGCTGTGAGGCATAGTCAGCGTTCTTTGAAGTGGTGTTGGAGTGGGTGCCGAAGTGTCATGGTAAGGAATCGGGTGAGATATACAGTTAGAATAATACCACTGAGCTTTTTGTTAGACAATATGTTGATCGTGCGAAATGACAAACATTCTGAGAGTGTGTTAAATGGTTTGGTCTCATTGTGGTTTTAGCTTTTTGATGGCAGTTTAATTTCTTGTTCTTACCTTGGCGAGAATTTTATTGAAGCGGGATTACGTGATAAGTTTCTGAGGTTTTATTGACGGTAAATTAATGAATTGGTAAGTGTTGGTAAGTAAATGTTCCAACATGGGTGGTGTGTATGGTTTAGTGGCAGTCCCTATGGACTTGTTGAGCTGTAGTACCAGTTGGTCGCGTGAGTGCGAGTGGTGCGTTGGTTTCCAAGCAGAACCTCAGTTGAGGTTTGGAATGAACCATTTGTCGGTATTGTGCGTTAAAAATCCTGTCACTTCAGCTTATGTATTTGTACTCATGTGATGCTAATTTGAAGGGACCTGTAGATTTTTCAAGATGTTCTTAGTTGGGTGATGCAAGGGTGATAGTCTGCGGTTTAGGCGGTAGGCGTGTGAGTGGATATCGAGTGCCGAGGTTGTGGAATAACCCTTTGGTTGTGGGTAATGCCAGCTGTAAGGATGTTGGGTTGGTATTAGTGTTTTATCCTGTGTATTCGACATCCATGTCGAACTTCTTGTGGCAGACTTCTTGGTAAAGGAGGGTGCGGCGATGTTGCCAAGGGGTTCACCTTGGGGCATGCTTATGTTGGTATAGCGAGATATAGTGGTGTTAGCTGATGTGAGTCGATGTATAATAATGGAAGGTCAGTATTTATTTTTTGGACTGATGATCTTGTTAATATTGAAGAGCTTTGAGATTTTTGTAAGATCGTTCAAGATGTTGATTTTGTAAGTTGAAGGTTAAGGAGAATTTGTGTTAGAATTTGGGGTGATGCAATGTTTGAACTCTAAGGGAAAGTTGAAGAGTGTTTTGGGACTTTCGAATGCGTCGAGATAATCTTAAGTTGGGTAGAGGTTGTATTTGGGTTTTAGATAGATTGTTTTCATGTATAGTAATGGTGTATAGATATTTGAATGGCTTTGAAAAATATAGGTTTTGGTTAAAGTTGTGTGGAATCGGATTTTGAGAACGTAATAAGTTGTGTTGGGAGAATCATTAGGAATCTTGAAGGATTTATAAAGTTTTACTTTCTTGTAATCATTGGTGGATTTGGTAAAGGGTGTGACCTTTGAGAACAGTTGATCCTAGTAGAAGCAGTTGTGGTAAAAATTTCTTTGGAACCAAAGTGATTTGGCTAGTAGAATCGCTTGATTGCAGTTATACCTTTGTATCGTAGTGGGTTCAAGTGAATGAGGTGTTGAAGAAGAAGAAAAAAAGAAAGAAAGAAAAGAAAGAAAAGAAAGAAAGAAAAGAAAGAAAAGAAAGAAGAAGAAAAGAAGAAACAGAAAAGAAAGTCTTGTTTACAGTTAATCAGAGTTGTGAGGTTGCATTTTCATGATTGATGGGTTTTGTTCTGAACAGTGGGTTTATGGTGATTTTATATGATTGCTGTGGTATATCTTGAAAGTGTGGCGTTATGAGCGTGGAGTGGAGTGAGTTCAGACTTTGGAAATACTAGTATTGGTAGAGAGGTTCGTTCTTAGAGTTGTGACTCATCCAGGTGAGATCGATATCGATGTTTGATAATCTTGTTGAGATTATGGTTGGTTGATCCATCTCGAGGTTTAATATAAGTGTCGTTCTGGGCGTTGAATGTTTTGTTGAGGAGTCTTGTAAAAGTTGAGAGTTTATGTTAGAGCTTTGGTTAGGAAGGTGTTGCGGAGAACTTAGGAGTTGTGGGCATGCATGATCAAAAGGATGGTTGGATCTTTGGCGATGTCGTGTAACTCTTGTTTAAATTTTGAGGATGAAATTTTCTTAAGGAGGGGAGAATCATGACCTAGATTTTGAAATTAATATCGGGTTAACCTGAAGTATGGGCTTGTGGTTGGGCCTTGATATTTGGGCTTTGAGAGCCTTTTGGGCATGTCTTAGAACCTTGGAAGGCTTAGGTTGTGTAGTTTTGTTGTTGAGCTAAAGTAAGTAAGAAGGCAAATGGGTAAAGCATAATTAAAGTTATTGCAAGAGCCGCGGGGACTTGGCTTTTCGATGTTAGAGCGAGAGATCATCTGGTTCCTGTTCCTCTCTCACCCATATCCATCTTCCACCAAAACTCTTTTCATGTTCAAGGTCAAATCTTTGAGTTCTGTGAGCATAAGAACTGTTAAAAGAGGAAGTTGTCGTGTTATTAAAAAGATCTTTATTTTTTTAAGGTAAGTTTTGCTTAGAACGGTGATGCAAGAGAGATTTAGGTCAGTTGGAAGGGGAAGAACGGAAACGTAGTCTTGAAGGCTTATTCACCACCTTAATCCAACGTTAGTACACTACTTCAAATCCTTTTGAATTCTGCAACTCATAAAAATAGACTTTTGTGCATGATTTGGGTGTTTATGGTTTGATATGCTTGGTTGACCTCTTTAATGGCAAAATATGAGTTTGACGCTTTAAGGCTTAAAATTTGTAGAAATCCACTTAATACTATCATCATAACTTGTAGGAATGGTTTGGGGTTTAACCATGGGGTTAAGCAAGTTTCTAGGTGACCCTTTGGAGGATTTGAAAATCGGGCTCGCGTCTGAGTGCGGGGATAAAGTATCGAGTCGTCTTGGTGAAATAGGGTGAAGAGGTTGTGAGACATCTTGAATTTTTACTCGCATATGTCAGTACCACGCTTTACCAAATCAGAACCCGATGTGACTTTTCGTGTCTGGTACCACAATTAAATGTCGATGCAGCATTGTTACATTGCGAGAAGAGGCTTAGCGTGCGATACTCCCGAGGTATGATCTGGAAATACGGGTTGGGATCGAGTGCGGGGTGATCCTGTAGTATTGATATGAGTATATGATGCTGACACAGTGCATATCAGTACGGCAGGGTCTAATTCTTGAACCTGGTGGAGTATCGGTATTTCATTGCAGGAAATCATAAACCTGGAGAAATTACCAATACTCACGCCCAGAGTATCGATACTCGTTGAGCAATCTACGAAATTTTGAGGAGTTACGTTCGAAGTCTTGCCGGTCAAGCATTGGCCCTAGGGTCGGGTAAGAGTGTAAAAATGAATATTAAAATTGAGAAATGGAGATTTAAACCCGTGTATGAATGAAATGGCTAATAACTCGTTATATATTGGGTAAGCTATTTGAGGTGGTAACCATAGGGATCCTAGGTTGATCGATTGATGTTGTGTGGTAATGCGGGCCATTCTTTGTGTGCGGAAGGGGCACCTATAAGGTTATGTCTTATTGAATAATAAGATAAATTAAAGAGAACAGCCAATGTGTACCTTCATAACATACTAATAAATATATAAGCTCAATAGGGTGGTATAATAATTGATAGAAACCATAGGCGATGGTAAGTGTGTTAGAGCTGTGTGCTGATAAGATCCTTGTGTCGAGGTTAAAGTGTGTTGCTTAGATAGTCGAGTCGGGCCTCGTTCGAAGATACTTGATGAGATTCGAGGCATGAATGTTGAATCCCGGATCGTGAGTGAGCGCGACCTCGTCCCTTGAGTATGGGATCCGGAGTGCTTAGTGGACCTGGGCCTTTGCACCGAGAATATGGGATCGATGCTTAGTGGACGGGCCCCATTTCTATATATATATATATATAGTATGATTATCAACAGCGATGCTATGCTTAAATTGCATAAGGTTCTTGCCTTATTGGTGTGCGTGATCATACATTCATAATGCTATGTGTTTGGCGGTTATGGTAGCGCCATCTTTATCTTGCCATGATGTCATTCATGTTGTTGCATTGTTTTGTTATGATTTGCATGAAGTATAGTTGAGTGGCGGTGTATCCATTTGGGCTTTTTGTGCTTTCGGTAGCCGGAATCGTTATTTCCGTTGAGGTTAGTAGGTTTGGCTTGTTCTTGGGAGGAGCACCATTAGAAAGGATTCGACGCCTCGTCTCATGCAGAGTACAATATTTAGGTCATTGGGCTATGTATTATTAGGAACTGTTGTATGTTGTAATGCATTATTTAGATTTTCAAACGATCGATCAAAGGTCTATATTATAATTTTAAAAAAGAAGCTCTGTGTATATGTTTTCCAAATATTTATTATATTTTATTGAGTTTGTAATTAAATGAATTTTCATAATGAATTATGATTATGCTTTAGCAGTTAAGTTTTGATGTTTGGAGTTTTTAAGCGAAGGCTAATATGATATCTGAGTCGAGGATGTTACATTTGAGAGTATCAAATACAAGTTTAGCTAGTTTTAGAAAACACAGCAGGAGTGAATTCAAAGTCGAATATGTGTCTAACAAATACGAGCCTTAATAAGATTATTACTCTTAAAGGCGGAATACGGATATTGTGCGCGTGTTCGTGTGTCGCTGGTTGCAACATTAAAATAGATTGATAGCGGTGTGGTCGTGATAATGGGTAATTCCTTTGAGGATGATTCTAAGATCGAGTTATCTCGGACGTTAAGCTTGGGCTTATGAAAGAATAGAGGAGTTAGTCGTGTCTTCCTACCATCCGGCGAGAAGTAATCATGGTTATGTCTTAGTAAGTTACCTTAAAACCTTGAGTTCATGGTGAGGACCTCCGGTAGTGAGATTCTACATGTTGGTAATGCTTGACCATATAGAGCGGATAAGAGGACTTGCTTTTGATTGACCCGGTGGTAGAGTGTGTCAGAGTGCAAATCATTCGTAGTAAGTGAGCTTTAATGGTAGGTACCATGTGATGGGGATGTATGCGCTGTGAAGATATGCGTTTAAATCATGTGGAGGTACATGATGGTTGTGAGGGTCCCAAATACCATTTCTTAGTAAGCGAATGTACGAGATCTCAACAAGGTATGCTTGTCGATTATCTATAGTAGTGTTTGGAAGGACATGTCGATATAGGTTTTTCTGAGGCGATGCTTGAGTAGGCGCGAGAATATGTGGATGGCCGAGATACAATGAAGTTGTCTCTTAAATGAATTGATATAATCTTGGACCACTTAGGTGTTGTTTGGTCCTTGAGCCAACTTGAGATAGCAGTGTAGTGTTGGAATTTCAAGGCTTCAGAGGGACAAATACAGGTAATGGAAAAGACAAGCGACCGTCTTACGAATCTTGATTGGGACAGTTGGGTTGGCGTGTGAGATTGACCAAGAGAGTTGTGAAGAGAGCCATATTTCTTTAACGGGAGAGCATTATTGTTCACGAATCTAAGTATAGTAAAGGGTTGAGAAATGATGACTGATAAATCGGATTGATTAAAAACACTAAGAGGATCCCCAGGATGACGTGGAATAGTCTTAGGGAATTTTGATGCATTATCGTATTTTACTTGGGCAATGCGTATAGATAGTGAGGCAGTAAAGTTAGACCATTGCACATTCTCCAATATGGGATGTTTTTGGGTAAGTCAAGAGTATATC
Organism: Hibiscus mutabilis; assembly: GCA_019671005.1. Taxonomy (NCBI): domain Eukaryota; kingdom Viridiplantae; phylum Streptophyta; class Magnoliopsida; order Malvales; family Malvaceae; genus Hibiscus; species Hibiscus mutabilis. Next base: position 11,716,817 of record CM033724.1, on the reverse strand, counting down.
GATCAAACTCACCCATGAAAAGATGAGGGGATGGATTCTTGCAGTCATTTAAGGTGTCAAGCAGTGTTAGATATGAGTAAGATTTTTTACGGTTGGTATTATGCCCAAAGGTTATTGCTATCGAAGAGTAAAGGTGGTTGAAGTTAGATATGGATTTAAGTTGACATTTTGATGCATGAGACAACATTTTGCGGGATATTCTCACGAACTAGTCGTTAGTACTAAGCACCGGAATAACTAGAGCCCGACATTGAGTCAATTGAGGATTCTTGGATCGTGTTTGGGGAATCATAACATCATAGATTCTTGAACCACTGAAGAAGGAGGTTTATTACTTTGAGCGGTCAAAAGAGGTTACTTTATGATCGGTGAGGTTGGCCAAAAATATAAATTAAAGGTTTTGTAGGGGCTTATCGATTTCTTCTATAACGGATTGTTGATGGTTCGGTTCTAGCATTTTCCACGGTTCGTGAGCCTTGTGGTTGACATCACCTTGAGGTATGTTTCTTGCTTGGAGAATTTGCTATGAGTGCCAAATATCGGGTTACATGGCAAAGATTTGCTCGATTGTGAATAGTATTTACGATTCGATCTTTGAGGTTGACTTCTTGAGGCATAGTCAGCGTTCTTTGAGAAGTGGTGTTAGATGCGTTGTCGAGAAGTATCATGGTGAAGTCAGGTGAGATATCTGAGTTAAGGTAATCTCGACTTTGATGAACAATATGTTGATCGTGCGAAATGACAAGCTTATTCTGAGGTGTGTTAAATGGTTTGGTCTCATTGTGGTTTTAGCTTTTTGATGGCAGTTTAATTTCTTGTTCTTACCTTGGCGAATTTTGTTAGTAGGATACGTGATAAAGTTTCACAGAGGTTTTATTGGCTTAGTAAATTAATGAATTGGTAAGTGTTGGTAAGTAAATGTTCCAACATGGGTGGTGTGTATGGTTTAGGTGTGATCCACTATGGACTTGTTAGACTTACCGCAGTGCAGTTGGTCAGCGTGAGTGCGGTGGTGCGTTGGTTTCCAAGCAGAACCTCAGTTGAGGTTTGGAATGAACCATTTGTCGGTATTGTGCGTTAAAATCTATCAACCGGCGACATGTGTTGTACTCGCTGTGGTACTAGTTGAAGAGGACCACATGGGTTGCAAGATATTCTTGGATTCGCGTTGTTGATGCAAGGGTGATAGTCTGCGGTTTAGGCGGTAGGCGTGTAAGTGAATGTCGAGGTGCTCTTGAGGTTGTGGGATAACCACTGGTTGTGGAGTAGTACTATGATAAGGGATGTGTTGAGTTGGTATTAAGTATTTATGCCTTGTAAATTACGACATCCATCGAACTTCTTGTGTGAGGACTTCTTGGTAAAGGAGGGTGCGGCGATGTTGCCAAGGGGTTCACCTTGGGGCATGCTTATGTTGGTATAGCGAGATATAGTGGTGTTAGCTGATGTGAGTCGATGTATAATAATGGAAGGTCAGTATTTGTTTTAGGGCTGATGATCTTGTTAATATTGAAAGGCTTTGGGAACATTGCATAAGATGAGTTCAAGATGTTGATTTTGTAAGTTGAAGGTTAAGGTTGTTGGTTTGTTGTTGGGCTAAGGTGAAAGTAAAAAGGGCAAATGGGTAAAAGCATAATTAAAGACAAAGAGGGTGATGGGGGGACTTTATTTTTGAGAAAAGTTGGAGGGTGAAGTCACCCTTGTCCCTTGTTTTCTTCCTCTTTCTCATATTCATCTTTCTACCCAAGTTTGAAGTTCAAGGTGGAATCTTTGAGTGTTTGAGAGGATCACGTTTTGACGATAGAGGAAGTTTGATGAGCGACAAATGATCTACACACCAAGATAAAGATGAGTTAAAGCGGTAGAGTTTGAGGTTTTGGTGGGGCTAGTGTGGATGAGCGGAATGGATCTTTGAAGGCTTCTTCCTCGGTGTTAGTTCGAGGTTAGTACACCACTAACTCCTTTGAATTCCTGCAACTCATTAAGATAGGCTTTGTGCATGATTTGGGTGTTTATGGTTTGATATGCTTGGTTGACCTCTTTAATGGAAAAATATGATTTTGACATTTTAAGGATTAAATTTTGTAGAAATCCACTTAATACTATCATCATAACTTGTAGGAATGGTTTGAGGTTTAACCATGGGGTTAAGCAAGGTTTCTAGGTGAAACTTGCACCGAGTTTAAAATTTGGGCTCGCGCACCGATCTTGGGGATAGAGTATCCAAACGCCTTAGTGAAAATAGGGGAAGGGTTGTGAGAGGTGTACCAAAGACGCCTCCCGTGTATCGGTACCCTTGCAAGTCAAGAATTCGAACGCTTTTGCGTACCAAGTACACAAGGGTCGTATCGAGACTTTGTTATATTACGAGAGAGGCTTAACGATCGATGACGCAAGGGTATGAGTATCGTCGATGCGTGTTGGGATCGGTACGGGGTTATTCTAGTATCGATATAGAGTATCGGTACGGCACAGAGCGTATCGGTACGACTTGGGGTCTAATTTTTTCGAACCTAATTGGAGTATCGGTACTCATGGGGGAGTATCGATATATAGAGGGAAGTATCGATACTCACCTTGGAGTATCGATACTACATTTGGCGATCGACCTAAGAATTTTGAGGTTACATTTTGGGGTGGTATAATTCGAGACAAAGGGCCTGGGGGTCCGTTAAGGTGTAAAATGAATATTAAAATTGAGAAATGGAGATTTAAACCCCGTGTATGAATGAAATGGCTAATAACTCGTTATATATTGGGTAAGCTATTTGAGGTGGTAATCCATAGGGATCTTAGGTGGATCGATTGATGCTGTGTGGTAATCTACGCCCTTGCTGTGTGCGGAAGGGGCACCTATAAGGTTAAGTCTTATTGAATAATAAGATAAATTAATGAGAACGGCTAATGTGTACCTTCATAACATACTAATAAATATATAAGCTCAATAGGGTGGTATAATAATTGATAGAAACCATAGGGCGATGGTAAGTGTGTTAGAGCTGTGTGCGGTAAGATCCTTGTGTCGAGGTTAAGGCTGTGTGGTGGCTAGGGTCCTTACTGTGTGCGGATAGGATGCTTAGATAGTCGAGTCATCCCTTGTTGTTGGAATTTAGTTATCCTAAGTATGTTGCAACACCTTGAAGACTCGAATGTAGGATCCCGATGCTTTGTGGACTCGGGCCTCATTCGAAGATGCTTGATGTGAGATTCCGAGCGTGGATGTAAGATTCCAATGCTTTGTGGATGTAGGCCTCATCCCTTTGAGTATAGGATCCCGATGCTTTGTGGACGCGGACTTGTAGTGTAAGATCCCGATGCTTTGTGGATGCGGGCCTCACTCAAGTGTAGGATTCCAATGCTTTGTGGACGTGAACCTCACTTAATGTTGTTGGTGTTATCTGTGTGATGCTAGGTAAATGTATGAGGTACTTGTATGTGCTGTGTGCGTGATCATACATTCATAATGCTATGTGTTTAGGCGGATATGGTAGTGCCATCGTTACCTTGCCATGATATCATTCATGTTGCATTGCTTTATTTATGATTTACATGAAGCATGGTTGAGTGCTGGTGTATCCACTGAGCTTTGTTATCTCAGTGTTCGAAATCGTTATTTTCGTTTGTAGGTTAGTAGGTTTGGCTCGTTCTTGGAGGAGCACCATCAAGAAATTCTAGCGCCTTGTCTCATCAGAGTATAGTATTTAGGTTCTTGGGCTATGTATTCATAGGAACCTATTGTATATTGTAAATCGTATTTGGATTTTCAAACGATCGAGTAAAAGGTTTATAATGTAATTTTAAAAGGAGCTCTACTGTATGTGTTTTCGAATATTTATTATATTTTATTAGGTTGTAATTAAATGAATTTTCATAATAGATTTGTGGATTGAGCTAAACTAGGTCAAAACTGTTGGTTGGGTTTCAGACGTGAGGCCCAAATGTAACATCCGAGTTGTGGGTGTTACATTTAGTGGTATCATAGCCTAGGTTTAGTTGGTTCTAGGAAAAATCTCGTGGTGGTTAGGGGTCGTTGATAGGTGTTTAACGAATACGAGCCCTTGTGTCTAAGTTGTACTCTTAAAGACTGGAATCTGGATGGTGTGCCACGTGTTCTCGTGTGTCGCTGGTTGCAACATTAAAATAGATTCGATAGCGGTCGTGAGGGTCGTGATAATGGGTAATTCCTTTGAGGATGATTCTAAGATCAGAGTTATCTCAGACGTTAAGCTTGGGCTTATGAAAGAATAGAGGAGTTGAGTGCGTGTCTTCCTCTCATCGCTTGAGAAGTAATCATGGTTATGTGCCGTAAGTTACCTTAAAACCTTGAGTTCATGGTGAGGACCTCCAGTAGTGAGATTCTACATGTTGGTAGTAAACGACCCTTATAGAAGCGGATAAGAGGACTTGCTTTTGATTGACCCGGTGGTAGAGTGTCAATCGGGGTCTCATCATTCGTAGTAAGTGAGCTTTAATGGTAGGTACCATGTGATGGGGATGTAGCACGCCTTTGGCGGATATGCGTTTTTTCGTCATGTGGAGGGGTACATGATGGTTGTGAGGTCCCAAATACGCTCTTAGTAAGCCGAATGCCCTGAGATCTCCAGCAAGGTATGCTTGTCCCAGTTATCTATAGTAGTGGCTGGAAGGACATCGTGGGTTTTACGCGAGACGATGCTTGAGTAAGGCTTGAGAATATGTGGATGACAGATACAATGAAGTTGTCTCTTAAATGAATTGATATAATCTTGGACACCGATTGTTGTTTGGTCATGGGTCAACTTGAGATGACATGTGTAGTGTTGGAAGTTTCAAGGCTTGAGGGAACCAAACCCGGGTAATGGAAAAGACAAACGACCATCTTACGAATGCGGTTCGGACCAGTTGGGTTGACGGTGCGAGATTGACCAAAGAGAGTTGTGAAGAGAGCCATATTTCTTTAACGGGAGGAGCATTATTGTTACGAATCTAAGTATGGTAAAGGGGTTGAGAAATGATGACCTGATAAATCGGATTGATGATTAAGAAACACTAAGAGGGATCTAAGGATGACGTGGAATAGTCTTAAGGGAATTTTGATCGTATCGTATTTTCTTAAGGGCAATGCATATGAATGGTGAGAGACCGTAAAGTTAGGGCCATTGCCTGTTCTCTCAATATGGGATGTTTTTTTGGGTAAGTCAAAAAAAGGTATGTCAGTGAAGCTCCTATGAAAAAGATGAGGGATCAGTTCTTGCAGTCATTTTAAGGTGTCAAACAGTGTTAGATATGAGTAAGATTTTTTTACGGTTGAGCTGTTATTCCCAAAGGTTATTGCTATCGAAGAGTAAAGGTGGTTGATGTTAGATATGGATTTAAGTTGACATTTTGATGCATGAGACAACATTTTTACCCGGGATATTCTCTGAACTAGTCGTTAGTACTAAGCACCCGAATAACTTTAGAGCCAACATTGAGTCAATTGAGGATTCTTTAGATCGTGTTTTGGGGAATCATAACATCATAAGATTCTTCTTAGACCCTGAAGAAGGGAGGGTTTGTACTTTGAGCCGGTCAAAAAGAGTTACTTTAGATCAGCTGAGGGTTGGCCAAAAATATAAATTAAAGGTTTTGTAGGGGGCTTATCGATTTCTTCTATAACGGAGATTGTTGATGGTTCGGTTCTAGCATTTTTCCACCGGTTCGTGAGCCTTGTGGTTGACATCACCTTGAGGTATGTTTCTTGCTTGGAGAATTTGCTATGAGTGCCAAATATCAGGTTACATGGCAAAGGACTGCTCGATTGTGAATGAGTATTTACCGGTTCAGTCTTTGAGGTTGACTTCTTCAGGGCATAGTCAACGTTCTTTGAGAAGTGGTGTTGGGTCGTTGTCGAAGTATCATGGTAGAGGTCAGGTGAGATATACAGTTAGAGTCATCTCACGAGCTTTTGTTAGACAATATGTTGATCGTGCCAGAAATGACAAGCTTGTTACCGAGAGTGTGTTAAATGGTTTGGTCTCATTGTGGTTTTTAGCTTTTTGATGGCAGTTTAATTTCTTGTTCTTACCTTGGCAGAGATTTTATTGAGCGGGATTCTGTGATAAGTTTCCCCGAGGTTTTTATTGGCTTGGTAAATTAATGAATTGGTAAGTGTTGGTAAGTAAATGTTCCAACATGGGTGGTGTGTATGGTTTAGAGTGGCAGTCCCTATGGACTTGTTAGACTTACCCTTGGTACGGATTGGTCACGTGAGTGCGAGTGGTGCGTTGGTTTCCAAGCAAGAACCTCAAGTTGAGGTTTGGAATGAACCATTTTGTCGGTATTGTGCGTTAAAAAATCCTATCCCTTCAGCTTATGTGTTGTACTCATGTGATGCTAGTTGAAGAGGACCCTGTAGGTTGCAAGATGTTCTTAGTTCGCGTTGTTGATGCAAGGGTGATAGTCTGCGGTTTAGAGCGGTAGACGTGTAAGTGGATATCGAGGTGCTCTTCGAGGGTTGAGCGGGATAACCCTTTGGTTGTGGAGTAGTACCCATGATAAGGGATGTGTTGAGTTCGGTATTAAGTGTTTATCACCTTGTGGTCTGACATCCATCGAACTTCTTGTGTGAGGACTTCTTGGTAAAGGAGGGGGTGCGAGCGATGTTGCCAAGGGGTTCACCTTGGGGCATGCTTATGTTGGTATAGCGAGATATAGTGGTGTTAGCTGATGTGAGTCGATGTATAATAATGGAAGGTCAGTATTTGTTTTTTGGGGCTGATGATCTTGTTAATATTGAAGAGCTTTGAGATTTTTGTAAGATCGTTCAAGATGTTGATTTTGTAAGTTGAAGGTTAAGGAGAATTTGTGTTAGAATTTGGGGTGATGCAATGTTTGAACTCTAAGGGAAAGTTGAAGAGTGTTTTGGGACTTTCGAATGCGTCGAGATAATCTTAAGTTCGAGGAGTAGAGGGTTGCTTATTTGGGTTTTAGATAGATTGTTTTCATGTATAGTGACAGTGTATAGATGTTTCGAATGGCTTTGAAAAAATATGGGTTTTGGTTAAAGTTGTGTGGAATCGGATTTTGGGCTGTAATAAGTTGTGTTGGGAGAATCATTAGGAATCTTGAAGGATTTGCTAAAGTTTTAGCACCAACGCTAGTCAATTTGGTGGTTGAGAGTAAAGGGAGTGTTCGGACCTTTGAGGACAGTTTGATCCCTAGTAGAGCTTGGTTGTGGTAAAAAATTTCTTTTGGAACCAAAGTGATTTGGCTAGTAGAATCGCTTGATTGCGGATTCGCATCTGCTTATGTCGTAGTGGGTTCAAGTGAATGAGGTGTTAAGTCTTGTATTAGTTAATCAAGTTGTGAAAGAAGGTTGCATTTTCATGATTGATAGGTTTTTTATTATTCCGAACCCGTGGGTTATGGTGATTTTATATGAGGAAGTGCCCTGTAGTATATCTTGAAAAAGTGTCGCGTTATGAACGTAGATGGGGTAGAGTTCAAGACTTTGGAAATGCTAGTATTGGTAGAGAGGTTCGTTCACCGAGTTGTGACTCATCGAAGTGAGATCGAGTATCGATGTTTGATAATCTTTGTTGAGATTATCGTTGGTTGATCCATCTCCGGTTTAATATAAGTGTGATTTCGGACGTTGTGAATGTTTTGTTGAGGAGTCTTGTAAAAGTTGAGAGTTTATGTTAAGAGCTTTGGTTAGGAAGGTGTTGCGGAGAACTTAGGAGTTGTGGGCATGCATGATCAAAAGGATGGTTGGATCTTTGGCAGTATCATCTTCTTTCCCTGTTTAAATTTTGAGGATGAAATTTTCTTTAAGGAGGGGAGAGTTGTAATAACCCGGATTTCAAAATCTAAAGGTCGAGTTAACCCAAGTATGGGCTTCGTGGTTGGGCCTTGATATTTGGGCTTTGAGAGCCTTTTTGGGCATGTCTTAGAACCTTGGGCTTGGGTTGTTGGTTTGTTGTCGGGCTAAGGTGAAAGTAAGAAGGGCAAATGGGTAAAAGCATAATTAAAGACAAAGAGGGCTGATGGAGGGCTTTATTTTCTGCAGAAAAGTTGGAGGGTGAAGTCACCATTGTCCCTTGTTTTCTTCCTCTTTCTCATATTCATCTTTCTACCCAAGTTTGTAGTTCAAGGTGGAATTTTTGAGTGTTTGAGAGAGGATCACGTTTTGACGATGGAGGGAAGTTTGATGAGCAGCAAAGGGTCTACACACCAAGGTAAATATGAGTTAAAACGGTAGAGTTCGAGGTTTTGGTGGGGTTAGTGTGGATGAACGGGAATGGATCTTTGAAGGCTTCTTCCTCAGCGTTAGTTTGAGGTTAGTACACCACTAACTCCTTTGAATTCTGCAACTCATAAAAATAGGCTTTGTGCATGATTTGGGTGTTTATGGTTTGATATGCTTGGTTGACCTCTTTAATGGCAAAATATGAGTTTGACGTTTTAAGGCTTAAAATTTGTAGAAATCCACTTTAATACTATCATCATAACTTGTAGGAATGGTTTGGGGTTTAACCATGGGGTTAAACAAGGTTTCTAGGTGAAACCCGCACCTGAGTTTGAAAATCGGGCTCGCGTGCGTGCATCGGGATAAAGTATCGGTGACGTCTTAGTGAAATAGGGTGAAGGGTTGTGAGGGTGTACCGTACACCTCCTATGTATCGGTACCCCTTGCAAATCAAGAACTTCAGTAACGCTTTCGTGTACCGGTACACAAGGGTCGTATCGGTACGCATTGTTACATTGCCTGAGAGAGGCTTAGCGTACCGATACTCAAGGGTATGAGTACCGATACGGGTTGGGATCGGTACGGGGTGATCCTAGTATTGATATAGAGTATCGGTACGGCACAGTGCATATCGGTACGGCTTGGGGTCTAATTCTTTTGAACCTAATTGGAGTATCGGTACTCATGGGGGAGTATCGATACCTAGAGGGGAGTACCAATACTCACCTTAGAGTATCGATACTCGTTGAGCAATCTACCCAAGAATTTTGAGGTTACATTCAGGGGTGCTATAATTCGAGGCAAATGGCCCTAGGGGTCCGTTAAGGTGTAAAATGAATATTAAAACTAAGAAATGGAGATTTAAACCCCGTGTATGAATGAAATGGCTAATAACTCGTTATATATTGGGTAAGCTATTTGAGGTGGTAACCCATAGGGATCCTAGGTTGATCGATTGATGTTGTGTGGGTCGGGCCATTCTTCTTTGTGCGGAAGGGGCACCTATAAGGTTATGTCTTATTGAATAATAAGATAAATTAAAGAGAACAGCCAATGTGTACCTTCATAACATACTAATAAATAGATAAGCTCAATATGATGGTATAATAATTGATAGAAACCATAGGGCGATGGTAAGTGTGTTAGAGCTGTGTGCGGTAAGACCCTTGTGTCGTGGTCGAGGCTATGTGGTGGCGAGGGTCCTTGCTGTGTACAGATGGGACACCTAGATAGTCGAGTCATCCCTTGTTGTTGGAATTTGGATACCCTTTGTGTGTTGCAACACCTTGAAGACTCTCGAATGTAGGATCCCGATGCCTTGTAGATGTGAGCCTAATTCGAAGATGCTTGATGTAAGATTTTGAGCATGGATGTAGGATCCCGATGCTTTGTGGATGTGTGCCTCATCCCCTTGAGTATAAGATCACGATGCTTTGTGGACGCGCGAGCCTTACTCGTAGTGTAGGATCCCCATGCTTTGTGGACGCGGACCTCACTTAATGTTGTTGGTGTTATCTGTGTGATGCTAGGTAAATGTATGAGGTACTTGTATGTACTGTGTGCGTGATCATACATTCATAATGCTATGTGTTTAGACGGATATGGTAGAGCCATCGTTATCTTTCCATGATATCATTCATGTTGCATTGCTTTATTTATGATTTGCATAAAGCATGGTTGAGTGGCGATGTATCCATTGAGCTTTGTTATCTCAGCATTCGGAATCGTTGTTTCCGTTCGCAGGTTAGTAGGTTTGGCTCGTTCTTGGAGGAGCACCATCAAGGAAGGATTCCAGCGCCTTGTCTCATCAGAGTACAATATTTAGGTCCTTGGGTTATGTATTCGTAAGAACCTATTGTATATTGTAAATCGTATTTAGATTTTCAAACGATCGAGTCAAAGGTTTATAATGTAATTTTAAAAGGAGCTCCACTGTATGTGTTTTCGAATATTTATCATGTTTTATTGGGTTGTAGTTAAATGGATTTTTATAATGGATTTGTGGATTGGGCTAAAATATGTCAAAGTTGTTGGTTGGGTTTCAGGCGTGAGGCCCAAATGTGACATCCGGATTGTGGGTGTTACAGAATAAATTAAAATAACCCTAAAATTTTGCTAATATAATTGTATAAATATATATATATATTATATTATATAACCGGTCGGTTCGGTTACCCGCTTGTTTTCAAAACTATAAACCATATCCCAACTGAAATTATATTTTTTGAAAAAACCTAATGAAACTCATTTTTTCAGTTCGTTTAACTGTATTTTCGGATTGGTTTTTTCAGGTTTTGGTTTCGAATTTTTTGCACAGCCCTACCGATTAGATGAATTTATTCTTATTTTTAATTTAATTTATTTAATATATTTATTTTCCTCTAACCAGTTGGTGACATGTGTCACCACCTGATTAAAGGACTGGTTAAAGAAAAATTAAAGAGCCATTACCACTACGTCAATCTATTCATATTGATACAAATTGCACCATTTTATATATATCCACTCCTCTTTCTCGTACCAAATCATCATCCTTGTTCTGTCCACTCTTTCAAAAAATTTAACAAGTTAACCTTTTTATTTGAACTTTATCAGACTCTGGTCCTCATGTTTTTGAAAACTGAGAAGTTAATTCAGTTGTGGGTAATCATGTGAACTTAAAATACTGTAATTTTTGTTAATTACTTAATGGTTATACTGTTGATTTTCAGACCTATAGTTTAACAACAAAATTTAATATTGTAACTCGATTGGATTAACTTGTCAATTAAGGAATACCAAAATTGAAAATAGGCTGCAAACCAAGTTTTAAACCGAAGAAGCCACAGATAAAATGGGAAGGAATAAAATCAGAATGATTAAGGCTGATATTTATTTCCCCCCGCAAATGTAGGAAAGTTTTGACAGCCACATTACCACGAATTTAAGAATCCTGCAATGTAAAGAAGCGGGCAACAAGGAGGAGAACTCAAAATCAGCAGCAAGCAGCTGATGTTGATTGCCACGCAGCCCACGCTACACACGAACAAGATGTTCATAAATTTCTGGCTTTAAAGCTTGGAGAGAACAAGTATGGTGATTTGGTGCGAGGAAGAGGAGCGCATATATAAGAAAAGGTGCTATTTATATTAATATGAATAATTTGGCGTAGTGGTAATGGCTTGAGTTTTTACCTTGGAGATCCCAGGTTCAACCCACACCAAACAAACTTTTGTTTCTTTAATTTCCCTTTAACCAGGCGGTGACAAGTGTTGTTATCTGATTGGTTGATTAATTTTATTTAATTAAATAAAAATTTTGACCAAATTGCTATAATATGTAACTAATAGGGACTAAATGTGTAATTATACAAATTTTCTTTAACTGTCACGTCACATCTCCGTTAGATTTTAATGGTCGGTGGTCAAAATAGGACCAATTATATAGTTCGGTGGCCAGATTCAATATTTTATTGACTATAATTTTACACCCTTAAATTTATTGTAATTTCGTATCTCTAAAATTCTAATATAACTTCTAAAAAGTTCGTACCCCTAACATAAAATCATACATCTGATCATACCTTTAACTACATTTGAATTCATGTTTTTTTATCAACTGAACTAAAACTCAATCGGTAATTTAATTAATATTTTATAGACTCAAACAATGGTGTGGTTTTTTTTTTTATAAAATTACTTTAAAAATCATGTTCTCCTTAATGTCACTTTCAATAAAATCATGAACAAAATAATAATTTTAATTTGTGAGATACACTCAATTAAATTAAATTATAATATTAATTTAAAATATGATAGTGATTTTTGAGTGATGATTTATATTTATTGACTAATTGTTAGTAAACCAAAGCCATTATATTTACATGGTCAACTTTCATGCCCTATTTATAGATCAAATACAGTGACTCACGTTAAAAGATACAATGAATTAGATAAACATGATACGTCATTTTAAAAATATTATATCTTTGTCAATAATTTTTAGAGCAGATAATTAAAGCTCTCGGTTGACACCCTCTATTCCCCTGGCACAAAAACTTCAATACATTATTTTAAAAGTATGATACAAAAATGCAGTTAGGACAATTTTCTTGCAGTTGGATTTTGAAAAGTGTTTAAAAATGTTTTTGGAAAGTACTATCGGAGAATGTTGTGAAAACTGTGGTCTATTGATTTAAAATGATTAACATTTCTATAAAAAAAAAGTGTGTGAAAAATGTAGTGTAAAACTTATATTTGATTTTAATATAACAAGAAACCACAATGACCATTTTGTAAAAGAGATGATTTTTTAAGTATTTAAAAGACTCACAAAATTGAAACTTAAAATAAATTTTAAGTCAAAACCTTAAATCCCAAATATTTTCTAAGTATTTTGGCACTCAAAATAGCCAAATTGGCCCAGGAGTATCGATAGAATTTCGTTTTATACTTGTTGGATATAGAATACTAATACGCGTGTATCTGTATCGGTATGCCATTCAACCTGAGAACCAATTTAAGCTTTGAGTATCAGTACGACTTCATGCGTACCAGTACAGGGTTAAGATTTTCCAAATCCTTTGCAATTAATATTCGATCGTTGCCTTGTCAGTTTATTGGAACCATATCTTTGAAAATCAGTTAACACATACTGATACCCTTATAGGCGTATCGATACGATTTTATTTACACAGCTTATCTAGATTCTAGTGAGCTAGACCAGTACTGATATGGTACAGACCGTACCAGTACGCCTTTGTAAAATTCACACTCCATATCGATACGACTTCCCGCGTATCGATACCTCTTCGTACAATGGCTATTTCTTCTTATGGCAGGTACCGATACGAGCCTTCATGTACCGATACCCAGTGTTGACAGACAACATTTATTACGAGTAAAATGCATCCCAACAGCTCTATTCAATATCCCAACCCAAACGGCTAGAAATCAATGAGGGGTTATAAAATCAAGTCTCCAAAGCTACAACAACTATTGATCAAATCTTAAGCAATCAAGCACACATCCAACAATCTTGAGCTCTTAGAGTCAAATTCTTGTATCCCACTTGATTGTTCTTACTTGTAATCATTTTATTCAACTTTGGGAATTTGAGTGAACTATGAATTGTGCAAACAATTTAGCCTTTGAGAGGATTTTTCAGTTTGTTATCATTTGTAATCTCTTTGTAACGACGCGGATTTTAGGATCTGAGGGTCGGGTTTGATCGAGGTATGGGCCTCGTATTTGGATCGTGTTTTTATGCTTTTAAGAGCCTTTTGGGCTAGCATGTCTATGTTCGGCTCAAGTGTGGTTGGGTTATAAAGAGAGGAAAGGGTATCATAGTAAATGCCTAAATGGAAGAGTTTGGGCGTAACGACCCAGATTTTAGGTTAACGAATTGGGTCTTAGACCAAGTATTGGGCCTTGGGTTCAGCCAATTAAAATGTATAATTGGGCTTAGGGGTAAAAAGGGGAAAAGAAAATAAAAAGAAAAGAAATAAATAGAAAAATGTTGTTTGAATTTTAAATAGGGAATGGGTTGTTGAAAAGAGGGAAAAGGAATGATGGATGAGATAGAAAAGGAAAAAGATGAGAATGGTGGGAGAGAAAGAAAAGAGAGAAAAGTTTAGGGTGAGAATTTTAAACTCCGATCTATGGAGATCTAGCCGTTCGATCGTGACACCTCCACCGCTATTGTGTTCATATCACCGAGACGAGTCTACTGGTACCAGCATCACCACCGTCAGAGTTACCGTCGGAGGAGGTGAGAGAGAAAAAATTTTAAGTTGTGGTGTTCAAGGGGGTGGAGGGCTCGAATCACGAAACGGAGGCTACCACTGAGTTTACCGGCTCTAGAATAGTCGGCTGGTAAAGTTTGGTCGCCGAAAGCCGCTAGAGCCACCGTCACATGCCCCCACGCGCCGCTGCTGCGCGTGGCCCTGCTCTAGGGGACCAAGTCACCCGAGTTGACTCGGCCTGGCTGAGCTGACTCAGCCTAAGCCCAACTGCACCGAGCTGAGTCAAGTCGCGCTGAGCCGAGCTGCCATCCATAGTCGTTCGTTGTTGTTTCCCACCGTCGACTGTCGTCATTGACCGTTAACCGTTGACCGCTATCGTTGACCATCGTCGTTGACTGTTGACCGGTATTGACTTTTTCTGGAAGACCCTACCATGGGGTTCATCGATGTTTCAGATCCAATGGCACAGTTTGTTTTGCCAAATTCAAACTCGGTAAGCTATTCTTACGTGTTTGACCCTTCACTTGGCATATGAGGTGTATAGAATTTAAGTGTTTTCATAATTGTTGATATGCGATGATTAATCGGGTCAGTTATCGGACCAAGTAGAATATTCGGGAAGTTAGGATAAGAATTTTAGCGATGTCAGCATAAGGTTAGTACACCTCAAACTTTGAAATGCTTCATGAGCATCATAAGTGTAATTGCCTTGCATGTTAGTGGTCGCAAATTAGGGGATGAGTAATAAACATGTGATGATGTGGATATTTGAGGCTTGGTAATTATTGAGAATATTGAAACTGTTATGAGCTTTAGAGACCGTATAAGATTGTTTGGATATTCGTATGATTACCTAATTTATGATTGCTAGGTGGTGATACCTTGTGTGCTAGTGGAATGAATTAATATGTTCGATTGAATATTGGTTAGGGGCAGTGCTGATAAATATTCGATTAAATGCTTAAAAATCTGTAATTAATAGTAAATGATTTAAATGCGCTAGTAACAAACTATAATAACTTTTATAAGCTTTAGGGGTAGAATAGGGCCTCGTAATTAATATTGATGTTGTCAGACTTAATGGACTAATACCGACAAATACTAGATAAATTGCTTATGAAACCTGTAATTAACACTAATTGGTTTAAAAGTCGGTTTGAGATGGAAATTGATGAATATGATTAATAAAGCAGTTATTACTGCAATCAATGAGATAATGTTGATTGTTGGAAATAATTAATGGGAATGAATTGTATTACTCATTCATAAAACGTAACAACTCGGTAATGCTTGATTGGTTGTAATAGCAACAATAAGTACCCGTAGTGGGTCGTACGATAATTGTATGCTAGGTGGGGTACTTGTATGGATCTGTGGTGGATCGTGTATGATTACGTGCCAGGTAGAGCTCTTGTTTGGTTATGAGTCTTTGTTTGGTAGGATCCGAATACTCAGTGAATGAGTGTTGCAACACATGAAGGCCATCCGATGTGAGCTTTTGGGTGATGAAATGAAGGCCATCCGATGTGAGATTCTGAATGATGAAATGAAGGCCATCCGAATCAGATTCTAGGTGATGCCATTTGCTCGATGTGAGATTTTGAGCCCTGTTAAATGTGAGATTCTGAGCGAAGACTCGATGTGAGATTCTGAGCATGACGGGTCTTTCAGTGTCGGATGACATTGGGCCTCGCTCCTGGTTTGCTTTATTGATGTGCTTATTGTAATTGCAATATTGTTTATATGCTTGACATGTGTTTAGGCGATGATGGTGGCGCCACATGTTTATTTATCTTTTCTTATTGCTTGTACTAGCTTGCATGCTTACATTTATGATTAGCATGAAGTATAGTAGAGTAGATGTGTACCACTGAGCTTTGTAAGCTCAGCGCTCTAAATCGTTGTTTCTGTGCGCATGTTGACCGTTGGATCGTGGAGCACTATCAGATCGAGATTCTAGCATGAGGATCTTCAGAGTACGGTATTTGAGTCTAGTGGGTTATGTGTTCATAGGACCTTACTTGTGGAGTCTATATTTATTATTTGAAATTGTATTATTTAAAATTGTACCTTAAAATATTTTAAATTTAAATTAGAGCTCCTTTGTAACATTTTATTTACTTATATATATTTATTTTAATCGATTATTTTAAATGCTTTTGTGACTTACTTGATGGGTTGATCCTGTTTGAAAAGAAATTTTATGGTTTTGGGTTTGGGCTTGAGGCTCAAATGTGACAACCAGGTCAAAGATGTTATATTGGGGAGGAGTAAGGCTTATTTTCCGTGCTTATGCAGAAGGTGAGATCATCTTGCTTTAATATCTTCATCTCCCTCTTCCAACTTATTTCCTCACCCAAAACACATCCATCAAAGGTAGAATTTTAAGAGTTGGTGTTGTGATTCGCGTTTAGCTCGTTGAGGAAAGTGTTACCAGCTTTCAAGGATCAACATTTCAAGGTAAGCTTTGTATGGTTTGGAGGAAAAATGGGTTGTCGGAGGTTTGGACGAGATTGGAGTTTGGGACTTTAATCTTCAGTTTAGATTATGATTTTGGCCTCTTTTATCCTCCAACAACGTTGTAATGTGTTTTGTAATCTCCCCATGTAGTGAAAGAGGTTGGGAGTTCATCCAAGGCTCAAGAAGGGCAGAAAGCTTGAAGCTTTGGAAGAAGGCCTTGTGTTATCAGCTAAGCTAAGGTTAGTACAGTACTAACTCCCATAGTTTCCTGGAAATCATGAAGTTGGGCTTTGAAGCATGTTTGGGTTTTTATGGCCTTCATTAAGCTTGAGTGCTTGTTAATGGAAAATCTTGAAATAATGGTTGTAATGGCCTAAAATCGGTAGTAATCCACTTAATACCATCATCATAACTTGTAGGAACTGTTTGGAGTTTAACCTTGGAGGTTAAAGAAGGTTTCTAGGTGAAACCCTACCCAGAGTTTAAAACTCGGGTACGCGTACCGGTACGAAGACCCGAGTATCGGTACGGCTTAGTGTAAAATGGGGAAGGCTTGTGAGGGGAGTACCGGTACACCTCTTCGTGTATCGGTACCCCTTGCAAGTTAAGAATTCTAGTAATGCTTTGGCGTACCGGTACGCTAGGGGTATATCGGTACGTACTGTTACATTGCTTGGGAAAGGCTTAGCGTACCGGTACGCGTATGTGGGAGTACTGGTACAGTTGTGGATCGGTACGAGGCGATCCTAGTACTGATGATGAATATCGATATGGGTTGGGGCGTATCAGTACGGCTTGAGAGTCTAGTTCTTTCGAACATAAAATGAGTATCGGTACTCATGGCCGAGTACCGGTACCTAGAGGGGAGTACCGATACCCATATAGGAGTATAGTTACTCGCTGGGCATTCTGCCCAAGGAATTTGAGTTTACGTTCGAGGGTTCTATAATTCGAGGCAAAGGGCCTTGGGGGTCTTTTAAGGTGTAAAATGAATACTAAAATTGAGAAACTGAGATTTTAACCATGTATGAGAAATAATTGGATAATGACTAGGTAAATAATGGGTAAACATGTGAGGTAGTAACCCATAGGGATCCTAGGTGGATCAATCAAGGCGTGTGGTAGTTAAGGTCCTTGCTGTGTGCTGAGGGGACGCCTAGATAGTCAAGTCATCCTTTGTTGTTGGGATTTCGATACCCTAAGTGTGTTGCAACACCTTGAAAATTCTCGAATGTTGAATCTCGATGCTTTGTGGACGTAGGCCTCATTCGAAGATGCTTGATGAGAGATTCCGAGCATAGATGTAGGATCCCGATGCTATGTGGACGCGGGCCTCATCCCCTTGAGTATATGATCCCGATGCTATGTGGACGCGAGCCTTACTCGTAGTGTAGGATCCCGATGCTATGTGGATACGAGCCTCACTCAAGTGAAGGATTCTGATGCTTTGTGGATGCGGACCTCACTTATTTGTTATCGGTGTAATATGTGTGAGGCTAGGTAAACGTATGAGCTATGTGCGTGATCATACATTCATAATGCCATATGTTTAGGTGGTTATGGTAGCGCCATTGTTATCTTGCCATGATATCATTCTTGTTACATTGCTTTATTTATGATTTGTATAAAGCATGGTTGAGTGGCGGTGTATCCACTGAGCTTGTTAGCTCAACGTTCGGAATCGTTGTAGATTGTCGTGAGGGTTGAAGGAGCACCATTAGGGCTTGTATTTCAGCATCGACTCTAGTGGTTGAGTACAAATACTAGATGTAATGGGATATGTATAGGACCCTATATGTAATTTGTAACTCTCATTTTGTATTACTTGGTCAAAGTCGAATGTTTTAATATTTGTAAAATGAGCTCCGTGAAATACTGTTTTAAACATTTGGATTTAACTATATTTTCAATGTATGGACTTATGTTTATTGGACCTATCATGATTTGGGTTTCAAAAAGGAAAGATTTTATTGTATGGATTCTGGGCTTATGGCCCAAATGTGGCATCCGGGTCAAGGTGTTACACTCTTTGTGAGGTATTCTTAAGACTTTGGGGTATAAGTCTTAAGGGATTGTAAGGTTATCTCCTTTAGCCTCAAAAGGAAAGCAAATCTAGTGGATTTGAGAAAATCCTTAGTGTGAATAGCTAAGGTAGTGGATGTAAACCTTGTTAGAAGGTTGGACCACTATAAATTTTTGTGTCTCAGTTTTCTTTCCTATTTGCTTCCACAAATTTTTTAAATTGTCAGTTTACCCCCTCTTGGCCTTTCACCATTGATTGATCATCCCAACATGTAGTATGTTGATTTAAAATGTTTAACATCACTATCAGAAAATGTTGGACCCAAAAATTTTAGAAATCTTTATTGTATTTCATAAATTTTAAATATTTTAATTAAATTTCCTCCTAAATTTTTTAAAATCCCTCATTAAATTTTATTTTTTTAAAAAATTAGTTAAACCCAAAATTTATGGAAATTTTAAATTAAAATCTTCAAAATTTTTAAATATTTTAACTTAGGTCTTTGAATTTTTAAAGTTTTTTAGTAGACTCCCAAAATATATTACCAAGATCCACTGAAATGAAACTTATTTCTTTAATTATTTAAAAGTCGATTTAAAAAATTGTCAAAAAAATATTTTTTCAACCTTGTTCTTTATTACTTTTAATATAAAAAATACTTCTTAACTACATAAAATTAGTTTGAAAAGGTAATAGTGAATTGGCTAAAGTAAAACACACTGTAATTCTAGGGGTGACAATGGATCGGATTTGGATCAGACTGTATAGAGTCTAAGTCAAAATCTGATTACAATCAAACTCTGATTGGGATTTTTTCAATCGGGTTTGGATCAAATTTGTTTATGGATCGGATTCGAATTAAATTGTCATCCCTAGTGCCGACCGAGTCAGAGGACTAGATACGTGAGTTTTAGCGTCTTTAGGATATATTGTGTTCGGCCCTCTGATTTGTTATTTTAATGCAAATCAGTCCATACTTTTGTGTATTTAATTTCTTGCATTTTTAATATATATCATTTAATTATATATTTATTCATTTTTGTCCCTTGTTTGTTGACTACATTTAAATTTTTGTGTTTATTATTTATGCTTTTAATTTGCTTTCTATTTTAATTCATAATTTTAACCTAATATATCTTAATTTTATCTTGCAATTTCGCATTATTTATTATTTTATTAACTAGTTTCTTTAATTTTCGATAATTCATTGATATTTTACATTTATTTATTTTTCCATTGTATTTATTTTCTTGTGTGTTTGTCTACGATTTTATCTTACATTTATTTTTTATATTTATGTATGTAGATATATTAAACTATATTAAGTTTAGTTAATAGATATAAATCATAGTAAATATTATTATTATATAACTTGCATTTTAATACATTTATATTTTTATTATCATTTTTAATATGTATGTATGTATGTGAGATACTTTTGTTTTTACCATTATTCTAAGTAAACTAATATATATTTATGTTTCTTTTAATGTATTTAGGTTAACTTTTTTACTTTATATACGTTGTCTTATTGTTTTAATGTAAATATTATAAAATGATATTTTGTTTTAAAGAATTAAAACTCATAAATGTTTTTATTCGAACTCAGATATGAATCAGACTCGAACTAGATTTATATCGGACATGGACTTGGATGCGATTTTCGGATTAGATTCGGATAGGATCATGACAATATCCATATCGAATTCGTCTCCTATTAGGACACGAACCCCCTTTTTTTAGATTCAGGTTTAAACTTTTTCTAATCGAATTTAGATCGGAATTTTTTCTTCAAATCAAATCGAATTTAAATCAGATTCGGATTAAATTGACATCCCTCCTTTCAAAACAATGCCATCAAATACAATACATAATAACGTTATTGATGCAATAAGTAGTCAACAAATTACTGATTTAATAATAACAATAATATTTATATGGGTAAACTACACGGGAGACCACCGATCTTTGGGGTTGGTGTCGAAATGACCACCGATCTTTTAATTTTGTCAAAATGACCACTCAACTATTGATATGGTTCTAATATAGCCACCAGCCGTTAAAACCTAACGGAGAGGTTGACATGGCAGTTAACAAAAACTTGTATAATTACACATTTAGTCCCCGCAATTTTCACGTTTAATCAATTTAGTCCTAGTTTCAATTTAATAAAATAAATTAATTATTCAATTAGGTGGTGACACTTGTTACCACCTTATTGGAGAGAAAAATCAAAGTATTGCACAAATGTAGTTGGGGGAAATCGAACTCACAATCCCTTGGGTGTAGAGGAAAACCTCTGCCACTAGGCTAGGCACATATTTATGACATAAAACACAAAATTTAATATATGAGTTATATGATTGTTAATGCCATGAAAAAAGAATTAAATGTGATTTTAGGGGATTCGAACATGACACACTTATGATGCATAAAAACATCTAACCCAAAATTTTATAAACCCTAAAGCTAAAAATTTTATAAACCCTAAAACCTAAAAAAATTATGAACCCTAAACCCTAAAATTTTTATAAACCCTAAAAACTATAGTTACTGCATGATTTAAAAAATCTATAAACCCTAAACCCTAAAAAATATAGTTAGTGCACGATTTAAAAAATTTATAAACCCTAAACCCTAAAAATTATTATTTAAGTTAAAATCATAAATCGTGAACTAACTATAATTTTTAGGGTTTATGATTTAGGGTTTATAAAATTTTTATGGTTTAGGGTTTATAATTTTTTAAATCATGCACTAACTATAATTTTAAGGTTTGTGATTTAGGGTTTAGATATTTTTTAAATCATGCACTAACTATAATTTTTAGGGTATATGGTTTAGGTCTATAAAAAAGTTAAATCATGCGCTAACTATAATTTTTAGGGTTTAGAGTTTACAAATTTTTAGGGTTTAGGAGTTTAGGGTTTATAATTTTTTAGGTTTAGGGTTTATGGTTTATAATTTTTTAGGGTTTAGGGTTTATAATTTTTTAAATCATGTATTAACTATAATTTTTAGGGTTTAGAGTTTTTTTAAATCATGCATTAGCTATAATTTTTAGGGTTTATAAAATTTTAGGTTTTAGAGTGTATAGTTTTTAGGGTTTATAAAATTTTAGGTTTTAGAGTGTATAGTTTTTAGGGTTTAGGGTTTAGGGTTTAGGGTTTAGGGTTTTAGATTGTTAGTGTTTAGGGTTTATAAAATTTTCAGGGTTTATGGTTTATAAATTTTTAGGGTTTAGGGTTTATAACTTTTTTAAATTGTGCACTAACTATATTTTTTGGGTTTATGGTTTAGAGATTTTTTAAATCATGCACTAAATATAGTTTTTAGGGTTTATAAAATTTTTAGGGTTTAGGGTTCATAATGTTTTTAGGTTTATAAAATTTTAGGGTTTAGGGTTTATAAATTTTTAGGATTAGATGTTTTTATGCATCATAAATGTGTCATGTTCGAATCCTCTAAAATCACATTTAATTCTTTTTTCATGGCATTAACAATCATATAACTCATATATTAAATTTTGTGTTTCATGTCATAAATATGTGCCTAGCCCAATGGCAGAGGCTTTCCTCCTACACCCAATTAAATAATTAATTTATTTTATTAAATTGAAACTAGGACTAAATTGATTAAATGTGAAAATCGTGAGGACTAAATGTGTAATTATACAAGTTTTTGTTAACTATCACGTCAGCCTCTCCGTATTTTAACGGCTGGTAGCTATATTGGAACCATATCAATAGTTGAGTGATCATTTTGACAAAATTGAAAGATCGGTGGTCATTTCGACACCAGCCTTAAATATCGGTGGTCTCCCATATAGTTTACCCTATTTATATATGTTTGAGCACGATATTCAATGTTCGAAAACTGAGTAGAATTCATACGTAGTTTAGATAGAGAAAAAAAAAAGAATTGCAATAACAGAGTTATTCTTTTATACCGAAAAATATCTCAGGCTCTGGCTGTAAATTCTTTTTCCAGCAAGTATATTATTTTTAAGATTTAGAGTTTTAATTTAGGGTTTATAATTTAAGGGTTTAAAGTTTATGGATTCCAGTTTGAATTTAGGGTTTAGGGTTAGAATTTAAGGTTTAGAGGTTAGGATTTAAGTTTTAGGGTAATATGTTAGGTGCTTTAAGTTTTAACCTATAAACCATAAATTATAACCCCAAACTCTAAATTCAAACAATAATTCTTAAATTCTAAGCACTTAAACCTAAACCCCCTAAACTATTAACCCTAAAATGGATCTCTAACCCTTATAATTAAGGCATTTGTAAAAACAAAAACCTTCTACCACCGGTGCATGATATAATTACCCTTTATATATATAATGTAAACTAAAATTTATATATTTATGTTTATTTCTATTTTAAAATCTAAAATTTTATACTTAACATTAAAACCTAAATTTTTATCAATTCGAAAAAACCCCTAATTTTTTATACACTAAATCCTAACATTAAAACCTAAATTTGTATACACTAAATCCTAAACAATATTCTTACCCTCTTCAATAAATAAGGGTATGCTTATTTCATGTAATTCGGGCTCCAAAAAGAAGGTTCCTGGTTGTTCAAAGCCATGGCCTGGACGGTCTTTGACTAGCAATATACTATACAATAGTAATATATATCATTTCGAATCATTAGTTAGAACTAACCAATCATCATCTGTCAGCTTCCTCAACCAACCTTATTCTCTCAAACAGAGAATTCACACTAAGGACTAATCTATGAATGAGGCACAGTAAAACATCCTCTTTTTCAACTCTCATAAAAATGAACTGTGTGGAGACCAATTCTGAAATCTCTGAATCAATATAGCAAACCCTTCAATAAACTGACTTTTCCCTTCACCTACTCTACCAAGTTCTTTTTTATCAACATGTACCTGAGAATTGCTTATTCTTTTTACAGTGATGACTCGACAAACTTAAACCTGATGAACTTGTGTTCTAGTATCAAAGAATTTGCTTCAATGACTAGGAAAAGGTGGGATATCAACGTACGCTTGCTTGGAAGGTTTATGATTGAATTTAGCTGATGCTGATTAGCAGCCCCATTGCTTTCTGAAATACTTTGCTGACTAAGCTTTCAAGTTCTTGGAACCAGCTCCAGTTGAGGTGCTCAATTGTGGCTGCTGCTGCCTTAATTCGAGTCAAAGATATGCTTGCATTGCTTAATTGTTTCCCTCCATATCCAATCATTCTCCTATCCTTTATTCCCTCACTTTTCTGACCTGCAGATTACAAAGCTAAACGACTCAACATAACATTCAGACAAAACACTAAAAAGAAGTGAGATTTTAAGCTCTTACCATTGGTTTCCAAATAGGGTTTGGAGGATTCTGACCAGACAACAAGGGTTGGGGTGATAATGGTGAGAGCTGCCCAGAAGAAGAATATCACCACAAAGGTTCTATCACCCATTTTTTCCCTCTATGAAATATGGATTCAGTTTTTGATCAATTTTCTGAGAGCTATAATGCTAAGGTTTTTGAGAGGGAGAAAGTGCCAGGCAGAAAAACCTTCAGCAATTAGCTGGCCATGTTTAAGAAACAATACTAATATAAAACTTGCATTAACTAATACTCTAATATTCAAATTGTAATATTCTTTTCCTCAACTTACCAAAGTCAAGTTCAAACAAAAAGAAAAAACTCATGGAGATTACTGTTTGTTGGGAGTTGTTTGCCAAGACGTGTGAGCAATGATTAAGCATTGTTCCATCTGGCATTTCTACATCATCCCCCCAAGTCAATTTTCTTCAAGGCTAGCTACCCCTTCACTCAGTTTATACACAACCACCAGATAATTTGACAACTTAAAATAATTTTAAAGCTCCAAATATTGAGTTCTCAAGGGTTGAAAAGGTTCCATGGAGCTTCCCCTGATGGCTGCTTCCTAACTACCCCTTTTTTTACACCATCCACAGCCAATATCACGTGGACAAACAACTATACAAGGAAAATAACTTTTGAACTTTCTTAAATGGGCTAAAACCTCCAACAGTGAAAAGAATTATATAGTGAGACTATTACATACGAAGATGCTCCAAGTTTGATGTGGAACATGGTCGACCATGCTTATTAGCAAGGACAGAGGCAAAATTGATTTTTGTAATTAAGACTAAATTGGTTGAATGTGTAAATATGAAGAACTAAATATGTTATTATACAAAAGATTTTAACTTTCATGTCACCTCCGGCGGCAAATAACGACTCAGTGATCAATTTACAATAAAAATCAAAGTTTAATGACTATTTTATAATTTTTGAAAGTTGAATGACCAAAGTGAACATTTTACCATAATTTAGTGACCTTGTATGTACTTTACTCTTTTCTTTTATAATCAACTCAACCGCTAAGATCAGACATAGCGGACAAGTCAATTAGGGGTGTCCGTAATTAACTGTAATTGATAATCGATATAACTATTACATTTTATAGGTTAATTAAGTGAAATGTTAAGGAATGGTTTCGATTAACCAAAATATTAAATGGTTAACCTATAGATTAACTGTTATTAAATTATTTATACATATATTTTATTCACAAGATTGACTATGTCAATCTCGAGGCCCTCTTATAATATAATATTAATATAATATTTATCGGTGAGATAATATATTATTCTCAAAAGAAACAGTGAACATGTAAAAAAAATTGTAATATATTTCAAGTTAACCTATAACCGAACAGTTAATAACGGTTAACTGTTAGCGGCTAAAACACTTAACTATTTCTTAACGGTTAGGTTACGATTCAATAACTGTGATATTATCGGGACAATAATAACTTGATAAGCAAATAATCACAAACACAAAAAATAAATAAAACACCAAAGATCCAAAATAGAATTTGGGTCACAACTCTAACAAATCGATATAACGATTAACTGACTATTTAGACTTAAAAAGTGGAGTTAACTTATCATGAACGCCCCTAAAGTCAACCAGCTGAGATTTGATTATTGTTTCCCTCTTATTTAATCAGATTTCATGAACTTAAATAATTTTCTTACCGTAATGTTCAATGCTTTTCAAAGTAGAGTGTTAGAAACGTAAATAAAGGTCTGAATCATTCTTTCTAATCCACTTGGTTCAACAGACCAATTGTGCATTAAATAAATGCAATTAAGAGACAAACATGAATGAACGTACAAAATGTGGGACATTCCCCATAGATCCATTTGGAGTCATCAGGTTTCTTTGGGGCTCAAACAATAATCCTTAAACATGTTATTCTTTCTCCTATAAAATATCCAACCATTGCAATTGGGAATCAAGTTTTTTAATTCTTATGGTATTTCTTCTTCACAGTGACATGGACGTGAACATAGACCCTAGTTGTGAATATGATGGGATTGATGAAGATGATGTATTGTATGCTGAGATTAGAAGACAGATTCTACTTTTAACTGCAGAAGACGACGAGGATTATCAAGTAACCAAAACTACCAACTCCTTATCAAACAGAGCTGCTGCTAATCTCTCTTCTTCCTTACCACATAGAATCTATTTCAGTTGGCTGGACAACCACAAACTCAGTTCCAACTTGGCTTTCAAATCTGTGGAGAAATAACAATGAGACTGGTACTGGAGTGTTCATCCCTCTCATCAAAAGATGCCATAGGTCGGAAAGGATGCGCAAGAGAAAAAGCTTACAGGCCAATGCCAGCGGAAACTAAACACTCATGAACATCTCTCTTCAATTATCTTATTTCTTCAAGATGTTGTGAATAGCTTTGTTGGTTACTTGTACAACATTTGAATTTGTAATAGGAGCTGTTACTGCAGGCTGCAGCATGTTATGATGGCAAGAATCAACCTATAAATAGCTCCAAGTACTTGGCCCATCCTGATTTCTAAGTTTATCATATATTTATAAGTCAATACATGGAAATGAAACGTTTATAATAAGGGTAATTTTTTTGCACACTTGAGGAAAGTTTCCACAAGGCGTTAGTTTTAGGGTTTAAGGTCTTAGTTTAGGGTGTAGAGTTTAGGAGTTTAGGCGTAAGGGTTTAAAATTTAGGAATAATAATATAATTTAGGGTTTATAAGTTAAAATCTAAATTATAACCATATTATCTTAAAAATTAAACCACAACCTCTAGACCCTAGATTCTAACCCCTAGACCCTAAATTCTAACCAGTATCCCTAAATTATAAACCCCTACACCTAAACCCCTAAAACCTACACGCTAAACTAAGACCCTAAAACTAAGGCGCTTGTGGAAACTTTTAGTTTTCGCCGCCAGTGTATTGAATATAAATCCTTATAATAATATGTTGTTTAATACTTCCAAGCATTAGAGAATTCTATTAAACAGTGAACCACTTGTGGGGATGCCGAATGTGAGGGAGATGTGATTTGGAGGTTTGATTAAAAATTAAAACTTTAGGATTTTTTAATGGTCGTTGACAGAAAAACTTTAAATGGGCCACGAAAGAAAATGTTAGTACCTATTTGGCCCAAAATATTGTTCAGACACTTATCTGAAAAAATGTATAGTAGTTTGACGTTTATTTGACTGTTAAATTTTTTTATTGAATTAGAATTCAAATTATGCGATGGGTCTCGAAGATTTATAAAAAAGAGTTTATTAGAAATAAAATTAGTTAATTAATGGTGCACATCAATAGATAACATTCATTGTAGAGTTTTCTTGTTGAAATATATGAATATGAACCTAAATTCAGTATCTAAATAAAAAAACAACTTAAATATCAAATAAAATCCAGATAGTTATCCCTAAAACCGTGAATATGTATCATATTTCCGTTCTTGTATGAATATAACTTGTTATATTGTATATTATTAGATATGAAATTTTATATACCTAAACCCTAAAAACCATTTTTAGGCAAGTTGATTCATATTATCTATGCGTGCTAATTTGTATTGTTTTGTCAATTTTTTATTTCTTTGATCGTCTATTATTTTCTATTAGATTTATAGTGTGAACAGAGATGCAATAGAATTGAATTTTCGGTCTATCTATCCATAAAAAATATAACATTGAGTTGGTAAAGGATGATGTATTTTATTCAGGTGACCCGAATTCGAGCACCATGAGTATATGGTGTGTGTGCGTTATTAAATGGTTAAAAAATTGAACAGATACTACATTTTGCATATTCAATAAATATATATTCTATTTTTTATTCAAATATATATATATTTATTATAATTTAATTTTTAAAATCATTTAATATTATTTTATAAAATAAATAAATAAATATTTAATGATATTTTATTCCAAAAGGAAGTGATTTGGTGGTTAAATATTGGATACTTTTACAGTGTCTCGTATTTGATTTCCCGATAACACTTTGAAATAATTTTAAGGTATAATTTAATTTAACTTAAATATTAATTTTAATATAATTTTAGCAGTTATTAATTTTTTTAGTTTCCCGTTCGATTCTTAGAGTTTTGGTGAGTGAGTATTTCGATGGATTTTTTTGTATACGCTAGATCTCGAACTCGAAAGTTATTTAAGTAATATCAAACTGTTTATCATTTGGACAAACTCCGTTGATCCAACAATTTAATTTAATTCGATAACTAAGCGTTGAGTCTCTTGCACAAGAAGTCTTGTGTTTAAATCCTCTCTCCCGCATACAACACCAATGTGCAGTGTGGTTAGAATATTTGTGATAGACTCAAATTTGCATCAAAACGGTGCACATAAGCCTAAAAGATTTAATTATAAAATAAACGTTTAAACTACATTTGTTTTTTTATAATAGGTGTTTTTGTCAAAGTATACGTTTATTATTTTATTTCATTAAGATTTTAAGAGTTTTTTTTGTGAAAGACGTTAAGATATTTCGACATTCATTAAAACATGACAAATGATATTATTTTCATTTTTTATCATAAAAATTAAATATCTTAAATTCCTATAAAAAGCCACCAAATTTCATCTCCTTTAGGCATCCCCTTGTCCGGTATTCTCCGCTCTGTGAGTCGTTTATCATCCAAGTGTTGCGTCCCAACCTGCAATCCCATTATAATTGCCAGTCGAAAATCCAAACAATCTTTTTTCATTCACTGTTGGTCGTTCGTCGAAATTGTTGGTAGTGTGATTGACCATTCGTTCGACGATTTTTAGAACTAAAAAGTGAAGTTATCGGTTGTTGGGTCCGACGATAGAAGAGGTAGTGTGTAAAGATTGAATCGACAATCGAAGGAAATAATTTAGGGTTACAAGTTTGAAATTTTAAGAATTTTAGAATTTTTTTAAATAAAGATTTTATGGTTGTTTTCAAAGAATAAAATAAATTAACAAATAAATCATGTGTCATAATTTATTTGGGTATAATTTTTTTAATGGTCATTAAAGAAAGAAAACTTTAAAATAGTATCATAATAAAACATTAAACACATTTTGGTATAAAAAAATATTAAACACATAATTTGATAATAAAAAAACATTAAACATATATAAAAAAAAATTTAAACACATTTTTAATTAAGCCAACATAAAACTACATATGTTTTCGGAGTTGTTAGAATTGTAAGTATAACGGTGGATACCATAGCAAGCTGAAATTAAAATGGCTTTCAAATTCTTGGACGCTATTGAACTTTGACTTCAATAGTTTCGAATCTTTGCTTTGTCCTGAAACCGGGACTATGCAGTTGAGTAAAATTCATTCAGAAAAAAAAATAGATTTTAAATTTCAAATAAAAAGATAAACTATACCATAGTCATGAAATTATTACCACTTTTCTACTTTGGTTATTAAACTATTTTTTAAACAAAATCGCCATTAAAGTTATGTTTTTTTCCTTCTATTTTCATCGCCAACTATTTTTTTGTCATTTTCTCTCTCCACGTCGGCAGCCAACATATCAGTTTTTAATACTTTTATTTCACCAATAAGGAGGTGACATGCACCAAATTTCATAATTCAAATGGAAGTAACACTTATAAGTCAACTTCGATGAGCATAAATGTAAATAAACTTTTAAGTTTGAACTCAGGCTAGCATGCATTTCGGCACCAATGGGTAAAAGATAATCTTGCATAAGAAAGGAAATATCCAACACAATAATGTCTACAGTGACCAACCCAAATTTCCAAGCACGTGCTAGGAAAACTCACCTAGAAGGACGGTACGCTAGTTCTTCCATCCTCAAATATCCATAGGGGCCACACTTTCGCCAGCAGCAGCACCCTGCTCAGGCTCAGGCTCAGGCTCGGCTGATGCCTCCTGTCCTGCAGCTGCAACAGGAGCTTCTTGCTCTCCCACAATCTCGAAGGCATCAATCATTTGTTGTACAGTTGCCTGATCCAAAATATGGAACGGCTCTCCAACCCCTATCACAGCAATAGTACATACAGAGCTTTTTAGGGTTTCTCCTTGCAGGGTCTCCCTTATTGCCATAATAGCATCCTTGATCAGATCATCTCGTGATGCATCTGTAAAGTTCTCAAACCTGCGCTCCAAGTATGTCTTTGCAGCTTGTGAGCGTGATCCAATGGCAAAAGCCTGGTACTCAAAGTAATTCCCGCTAGGGCAGTTGTAATATAGGTGAGCTCCAGATTCATCCAAACCAGCTACCAACAAACCCACACCATAAGGTCGTTTCCAAGAGCGTTGGGTGCAGACCTGGCGCCAAAAACACACCCATTTTCTCCTTTTCAATTACACAAACAAATAAGAGTGTTGTATAGTTCTAAAAAGCGATGATTTAACTTTCAAGAAATCCAGTAGGTTCGGTGTTCCACAAGAAAAAGAGTTTTAATTGGGGTTACAAATATACACCAGAAAACAAAAGTTCGCAACATAATGCCAGCACTGAAGATACACAAATAATAATAATAGACATTCAAATATGTAACTGAATCAAAAAATACTCCTATTACTTTTGGCAAATATACACAAATTTGAGCAGCGAATTGAATAAGCAGAGAATAGTAAGGAAAAGAAACAAAAGAGCAACTTCAAAGACTTACAAGTAACTATCAAAGTGGCATCAGAAAACAAAGATCATATACCAAACTTATTGCGACTAACTACAACCAACCTCAAAGACTTCACATCATTTAATGCAATAGCACTAACAATCTCATCTCCAACATCAACAGAGCATGCACAATCCATATTAAGTTATCATGAGTTCTAGGAAAAATGCTACTTGATCCCATGAAACCGGCACAGCTAAACATAAGCACACGGATGACAATCAATTAAAAGTCATTGGCAAGCACCCATAACAACATTCTTTTCAATCCATTTTTTTATTTCTCTAGCCAGCTTTGTACAATGATGTTTTTGGTCATTAAAAAGGAGCGAATATAGGCTTTTTGCCCAGGTCACTTGATGGCAAGATAAACTCAACCTCTTATCCACAACATCCAAGTATTGCTAACTCAATTATGGATTCCTCAGTTATAAACATTTTTTTATTTGCGTAATATTAATCCTCATTATCCATTTCATTTTCCTCTATTCGTATTGGACATTCGGCTATCATTTTACATTGTAAATCATCTACCACTTCAGCAATAATGCAATTGGGTAATGCTATTTCCTTATAGTTTGTAAATTACTTAATCTATCATTCTTTCCTACCATAGCCTTCTATGCGAGGTAATTTCATTCAGAGCAGTTTTGTGTAAGTCAATAACTATTTTGGGCTTCCATTTTTGAAGGACTATTTGTTCCGAAGCATAACCCGAAAACCTCATACTCGTCAACAGACCCAATTAAGGTTTTAAACCATCAAAGAAATCCCCATTTTTTTTAAATGGGTAAAACTGTAAAATTAATTTTAGTATTTATACTATAAAAACTCAAATTTAAATTCCTAACCCTATCTAAAAAATTAAACCCTAAAATTTAAACTCTATACACTAAATTCTAAACACTAGCCTTAAATTTTAAAGCATTCAACTTAAAGCCCTAAACTTTTAAAGTTTACATTGCTATCAAAGTTTTTTCCTTTTTAAATCCCTAAATCAACATCACCAAGTTAAACTACACTAAAGGATGGGGATTTAATTGAGAAATTAAAGACCTGGGCTTTATCGGCGAGTTGGACGACGAGTCGGCCCACAGGAAGCGGCGACTCGTACGTGAAGCTGTAGTTGATACACTCATTTCGCATATACCGAGAGAGAACGCGGCCGTCGGCAGTGAGACCGGCGATGGCGACGCCGATGTGGTCGTCAACTTTGAAGATCTTCTTCTGGTGAGAAGACAACTCGGAGTTAGCCTTGTTGACGCAACCCAATACAATATGGGTCTTGGATCGGAGTCCGATCGCTGCAGAGCCTTGCTTCACGGCCTCCATGGCGTATTCCACTTGAAACAACCGCCCCGCCGGGCTCCATGTAGTGACGTCGGTATCGTACTGATTCCTGAACATTTTCCACTAAGAAACCGTCCTGATTTGCTAGTTGCTTCCGCTAAGAAACTTGCTCTCCCCCTCTATTTCTCCTTTCCTGGACGATAATTTTAAGAGGTCAAGACAGAAAAAAGAGAACAACCAGCAATCAAGAAAAGGAGGCCCTTTTCAAGGTTTGGGTCTGCTTGGGTAACTGATAGGCCTTCTTGGCATTGCTCACTAAGAAATCGGCCCCATGAATCTGTAATACTCTGGCCTGGAATAGTTGGCCTTGTAGCCCGTTCTTTGCACTTGGATGGATGGAATTAGAGATGTCAATTGGGCGGATAGTGGGCAAAGAAAGTGTTTTCACACTTAATCTTAAACAAAAAATTTATCTTTATTTTTGTCCCGCAACTTATTGCGAGTATAAAACTTAAAATCATCTTCTCTCCATGACTCGAGATTAAAATCATCATTGACCCACTATTTTATGTAGGTTCTGAAACACATCTAATTCTTGTTATACAAGCTCTGCAACTATCTTTATATAATATATTTATAAGTATCAGTTAAATAAAATATAAACAACTTTTTATAAAAAAAAGTATGAAATACATTCTTTCGGACTCACACTATATACGTGACGTTATTCCAACTATCATCATTTCTAAAAATAGTAAATTTTCATGATCCTTTAATTGATAAATTAAATGTATCTTCAACACTAGTTTAAAAATTCAAAAAATAAAAGTTCTTACATAATATTCAAATATGACATGGAAATTAAGAAATTGAATGGGTGAGGCATGAGAATGTTTAAAATTAAGAATTGAAAAACTATGAGTTTGTGAGTGCTTTTATTTAAAAAAATATTATTGGACGTAAGATGAGTGTTATCAAGATTAATTTTTACTTAAATGTTTATTTTTAAAATGTGTTTATTATATGAGCAAGTACATTTGGCCAGCTGGCCAAGTTGTTCATCTTTGTTCCTCATATTTTCTTTTATTATGAGTTTTAAATCTATTAGGGGCACCTATTTTTTTCTCCTAGAGTTCTCTTTCCCTTTTCATCTAGGTAGAATTAAGATTAAAATTATAACTTTTCAATAAAAAGATGTGTTTATTATGTATATTGGACAGCATATATGGGGATAGGGCAAGTCGGAGGGAGCATGTACAAGGTTTATACACATACTTGCTTCACCACCCACGAAACATATATCTATACTCGTCTGTGAAGCGGGGTGAATCCCATAAAATCTGCCCACTAACATCATTTGAGTTATATCTTGTTCAGATAATTTTTTATTTGGATTGTTTTCTTTTTTGTTATTTTGAGTTCAAATTGTTTTGAGTTAGTTTCAAGCTCAGGTTGTTTCATGATTTGGCCATTTAGCGTTCAAATCATCTCAGATTTATGTCATGTCAAGATTCGTTTTTTTTTTTCTGTTCAAATCTTTTTGGATTTGGGTTTGTAAATCTGGGTTTTCATGTTAGTTTATGTCGGGTTTGATTGGTTCAAGGTTTTTTTTTCATTTAGGTCCGAATCATTTGAGTTGTTTGTTTAAGCCATTTTAAAGTTTGGTTAGATTGTTGATGCTTTTATGACCAAATTTAGTTAGATTGAGTTCAAATTTGCATTAATCAAATAGGACTTTTAGGTTTGGATTATCATGAGATGAGGTTCAATAAATTAATATTTCAAATAATTTATTCTGATTAACCCTTTGGTAATTTATGAGAGAAATGGAAAAGGTTGTAGATATTTAAAGGATGGTGGCAGAGATTCAGTATGTGCTGGATTAGATCAAAACTTCATTACTTTCATCAAAATTAGTCTCATAAAGTATTTCACTTTCTCAGATGCTCCAAAGAAAAAGAAGCTTGTTTAGATTATATCCATTTCAGTGATTGCTTTTCCTTTTTCTTCCTTACTCGGAGCTTGCTAAGATTCATGTTACCAATAATTATCACATCTCCGTAATCGTGGATCTTAACTTTTTAAAATTTATATATTTATCTTTAATTTTTTTTAATTAATTTTTAAATTTTTATAATATTTAAAATTTATGTCCACTCTAAAAATTTTAAAATTTTATCTGTATTTATCTTCAAATATACTTTAGAACCACCACTGTATCTCATGATAATATGCTGCAATCTTTCCACATCATCATCATTTTTACTGTGCAAGCTACTTTGATGATGATATTTACACATGATTTTTGTCAGATGATGTAATAATCTCGTAAAAGTCATCTTAGTTTCATTAAGATTTGTTAAAATAATATTTATGACATTAAAATTAAATAACTGATAAAAAAATATTAAATCATATGATAATTTTAAATTTTTTATCCCACCATCAAACCCCTGTTTCGTTCCATCTATAATATTCGTAATGCTCATACTTTTGGTCGAACGTTTTTCCCCGTTTAACTCTGGTAGAACGGTTACATCATTTCTTTTGCAATGTAATGAAATTTTGGTGTTACTTTTTTTTTTTTAAAGATTCATTTATAATCACATCAGCATATTTAAAATATATATATTTAAATTATATCGTTTTTAATTTATACTCTATTCTGATATTATTTTAGTTAAGTTCTCTATTTAAGAGTATAACATGTCCTACCAAAAAATTAAGCATTTAAGCTCTATTTTTTTATTACGTTTTTTTTGTTCAGTAAATGAAAAAAAAAAAGTATGGTAGAAACAGAAATGAAATTACACTAAGACAACCAACATACCGCATACATAACCAAGTGCACAAAACCCACTCCTCTAACGAAATCACCTCCACCTAGAAAACCGTACGCCTCATCCATTATAAAAATACATCTTACTATGCTTAGTACAACTTACCCATCAAATCTTCAGCCCTGCAATTACCAATAGCTAACATTCAAAGCACGCCTTCAGCATTCCACCGCCTCAGAATTACCGGCAAGCAACTACCTTCCAACAATCCAAATCTGCATTCGCAGCCATCCCAACCGACAACACAGAGCACCAACCCCACTAATTCAAAAACACAAACCACTATACTAAGAGCTTTGTTACGGTTTACATCTTCTATTGCATGCATCAACCAACTGACATACTCACCCACAACATTGTGCCTTCAGCTCAACAAGACCCTTAGATAGGAGCACTTCGGCTAATCACAAATAGCAGTAAAATTCCAAGCCACTACACCAATCAACACGGCAATCAATTTCGACAACATCGAGCAACCAAGAGTGATCCATAAAAACTACAAAGCAACAACAAACCAGCTCCAAATCCACATAGTTACAAGGATGTGGAGGCCAGAAGAAAACCCAAAAATACACACATCAGTGAAGTAATTAAAAACCATAGAGCCATAGTCCGAATCCGCACAGCCCCACTTTACACATCTATTCCTCACGGCGATAAGAACCCCATCACATAACAAGTACTCTTCAACACTACTTATGAAAGACACAACAGGAACAGAAAAATGAGCATACACGTTGAGCGCAAAGAAACACGTGTTACCGTGTATATACACTTGTTTAAACAACGTGGGCATTAAAATTAACATGATTTTGTGGATGCTCTTCTAGTAAAAACAATGAGACGAGGGAAATATATGCAAAACAAGATGGGACTTCGAGACGACGTCCGATGCTTAGATCAGTTTTTGGCCTTACAATCTTGACAGTTCGGTGCACATATTCAAAGTTCAGTAGACTGTTAATAGTCAACTGTTTCAATAAAAATATTACTTTTGCTGAGAAAAAAATAATAATCACCTGTTGCCTGTTGTATCATATAATTTACTCTTATAAGTTGAAATAGCAGTTTATCATACTAATTGCTTCGGCCCTCCTGGGTTCCAGAGTAGTTTGAATCAAAGACTTGCTTATCTACAGGGGAATAACAGATTTAAATATAGAAATTATGGTAGTATTTAAGAAACATGAGCCACACTCGCAAAGTGGATATATGACAAAAATAAAATTTTATGTAAGGAGTGTGAATTTTTAAAAGTTATATAATCAAAATTTAAAGAGCCTAAACCTTTTATAAATTATATCAGGGGTTTAAAATTATAAAACCCTAGGAATTTGAAATTAAATTGTTAATAAAAATACTTAAATTATATAAAAATTTAAAACTTTCAAAAGTGTGATCGCTTAAACACTCCTTCAATAAGCATAACTTGCAAAGACAAAAACTACTCAAACTCGGAAAATAAAGCAAGGGGTTTGTTCCTTTTTGCAAATGCCACTTTAATTTATGGTTACGGGGGCACAGTGTTGGGATATTTAGGAGGGAAAGAAGTATATAAAAGCAACGAAAGTGGGAGAGATACGAGGCATGATATCCGTGGGTCATGGCTTCCATTTTCAAATGCCAAAATTATCTTCAATTATAGGATGAAACAGTGAAAAGTTTTCAATAATTTGGATCTTTACTTAACTATAATCTTCATGAGAATGATAACTGAACTTTTAATAGGGTTTCACATCAAGCAAGGGCAGCAATGTGGAAGGTGGAGATGATTATCATGAGTGTCAAAAATGATGCAAGTGGGGGAGATATTTAAGTCCAAATGGGAGGACAAATATCAACAAGAAGTAAACCCTTGAAATGCCAAAACTCACCTAAGCCTGGCTATCAGACAAAACAAGATTGGGGCCAATAGGGGAAGTGGGAGGGTCGCATTGATTCCTTGGTTAAAGGGTTTTCCCCATGCCTCTCTCCTCTCATGTGATTTCTTTTTGCTCCAAAGAATTAACATCTCATGTGAATCAAAAGGGACTCTTTTCCTTTTTCATAATGGAGCATTGGTTTCCCAAATAATTGCTTTCTTATTACGTATCATAATGTCAAAATATGTTTTTAGTATTTTATTGAATTGTTATTTTGTTTTTTTAATATTTTAATTTTCAATGTTTTATTTTTTTATTAAAATAGTCCTTTTGTAGATAAAATATTGATGTTAAAGTACTTTAAAAGAAATAAGACAGAATAATTATTCTGTGAAATATTAAGAGCATATTTCACCACTATACCTTTTAGCATTAAATGCTTTTCTTATTACTAAATTTTCAATTCCAAGACTAAAAAAATGGTTAAATTAGGGAAAATGCCAGTTTTTTAAAAATACTCAAAAGTAAAAAATTATTTAAAAAAATTTGACGTTTTCTATGGTGGCAATGGGAGTTGTCACCGACCGCATACGACATCCATAGGCGGTGTCCATTTTTTTTTTTGCATTTGAGACTAAAATGAAAAAAATATAAAATTAAGGGGATTAAAATGGTAAATTACAAAATTATTTGAACCAAAATATATTTTTTATTTTTATTTAAACCGAAATAGACCTCTGTTTTTTTTATTTTTTATAATTTAGTCTAACATTTTAAATATAATTATATTTTTTAATTTAGTCTAAAAATCTTTATTCAGGCTGAAATTAACCTCAAATTCTTTTTATTTTTATAATTTATTCAAATATTTTAAATATGATGATATATTTGTTCAATTTAGTCCTAAATATTTAACCCGAAATTAACCCCAATTGGATTAAATTATAAAAATTTTAAAGAAATAAGGGTCTATTTCGGGTTAAATATAGTTTTTTAGGACTAAAATAAAAAATATCATCGTATTAAAAATATTGGACTAAAAAAATTAGAAAGAAATTAGGGTCAATTTCGGGTTAAATAAAGATGTTTAGGACTAAATAGAACAAAAATATCATCATATTTAAAATATTGGACTAAACTAAAAAATAGAAAGAAATAAGGGTTAATTTCAGGTTAACTAAAGATTTTTATGACTAAATTGAACAAAAATATAATTATATTTAAAATATTGGACTGAATTATAAAAATTAGAAAGAAATTGGGGTTAATTTTGGGTTAAATAATGATTTTTAGGACTAAATTGAACAAAAATATGATTATATTTAAAAAATTGAACTAAATTATAAAAATTATAAAGAAATAGGGGTCAATTTCATGTTAAATATAGACTATTAGGACTAAATTGAATAAAAATATAATTATATTTAAAATATTGGACAAGATTATAAAGTAATGGGGGTCAATTGTAGGTCAAATAAAGATTTTGATGACTGAATTGAATAAAAGTAACATCATATTAAAAATATTGGACTAATTTATTAAAATTAGAAAGAAATTGGGGTCAATTTGGGTTAAATAAAGATTTTTAGGACTAACTTGAACAAAAATAAAAATTTGTCAGACTTAACATGAATTTAACCCTTTTATTAAAGTCGGCTGATTTTTTTTATTAGTGGCACGCGACGCGTTCTGTTTGGTACATGAAATTTTTTTAATAGGTAGGGGACAACTGAGGTCACGATTTAAAGCTTAAGGGAAAAATGTTCCGAAAAAATCTTTAGGGCCAATTCAGTATAAAGTGTATAATTTAGGGGCTATTGGTACATTTTAAGCCTTAAAAATAATACTAAACTGATTATGAAATGTATGGAATCAAATTCCATTCATCATTATTTCCTGATATACTACATCAAAACCAACCACAAAATCAATAAGTGTTGGATACATTAGTAAGGCATATTGCACTCTCAAGGTGAGAATATTGTTGGAAGAGGCAGCCCCGCACTCGAAACATAGACCATAAGATAGACATGTGAAGAATACAACCATATAGCACTAGTGTAGGTTGTAGACTGTAACACCTCTTTTCGTATCTATATGACGAATACGAATCAGGAATGTCACAAATTTACTATCCTTAAATATACATGCTCTCCATAATCTTAACATGCAACTCATCATCTGTGGTTACTCTTAACTTTAAATCTTTCCAAAGATGCCAATTAATATGAAACCATAACGAACTTTAAAAGCCAATAACAACTCAATTAGGTTTAGCAAGTGTACATGCCACTATAATAATCAAACCTCAATTAAGATGTCATTACTGTAATTACCTGTCGAGCTTTCCAATATTGATGCAATGTTCTTCTCACTCTCATCTTGATTTACCTACGTGTGCACAATCAAACACACACTAAGTACGAACTTAGTGAGGCAATAAAGGAAGTAACAACAATAATTTAAACTTTATTCAACTTCATGGCTATGTTTATATAACATGATATATATATATATGCCAATGTACTAACTTTTATATTGCATTGGTAATGATTTACTACATGCCAATGCCATCAAACTTTCACACTTGTCTATTTTTCATAATATGCCATATATGCATAAATGCATCATGATCACTAGACATGTATTATCATGTTAATCATATATTAACATAATATAAACCAGATATAAATTTCTTACCAATATTCTTGCCATTTATTCCAAAAGCTAATAAGCTCTTTTCACCTGTTTATCTTTTATTAACCAATAAACCATTGTCCAAATATATATGAGGACCCTCGGTACACGAGTCAAAACCACACATAAGGTTGTGCTAACCATCCGCACATAAGGTAGTGCTAACCATATACACTAAGTGTTTTTTATATTCACTATAGTGCTAAACCGAGTATGCAGCGTGCTGCTGGACTCTATGGCATGCCAACTATACCATGTCCCTCGTTAACGTACTTGGGAATATATTTCATATTTTTTCCATCCGTGGCAATATATATCAACATAATTTAACATTTGGCAGTTCATACCCGAAATAACATTCATAATATAACATCATATATAACTACTGATCTATGCATTTATGTTCAACCTTTGACATATTTAAAACATGTCATATATGATCAATGACATAAATATCATGCCAATATATAAATAAGGTAGACTCTTCGCAAGTCTTCCTAATGATGTATAAAACATCCATGTATCATGTTATGTATGCATTGCACCCACCTTGACCATTTAACACAATGCCTCACTAAATCTTAGTTCGGTCATTTCTTTCATATAACCTCGAATCTTCTTTGATTCGGACTTAACTTCATTAATCACATGAATAAAATAAAATATTTGTTAGATTCAAATCTAACATTACCTTAAACATGTTGTCTAATATAGTCATTCGAATATAAAATTTCCAAATATTTTTTCTTGTACTGTTCAAAAACTCATTATGGTCCTTAGTGACCAATTTGAACTTCCAATAATTCTTCCCAGCTTGCAAACTAACACTTAAATACAAAATGTTTTAAATTCCATTTTCTGACAGCTTGCGCTACCTTCAAAGATTTACTTATACAGGGCAGAATACATACTGGATCTTAATTTCCTTTATATTGGAGAAACTAGATTCGATAACAATTCTAGAGGTATAAGCCACATAAATTAATAAAATCTATAAAAATTATGAAAATTCCTTACATTCACGTCACAGAGCTGTCCAGGCAGAAACTGGTCTGTAATTTTTCTGACCTTTATTCGATTAAAAATTCATATCTTTTAACTCGAAACTCGAAACCAGTTTCTGTTTGTTGAAAACGAAACTAGACTAACAAATATTTATAACGGCATAAAATTCATCATCTAACCATTTTTGTAGGATTTATGGCAAATTTTTAAACTTACTGTCATAATTCAAATTCTAACATAACTTTCCATAAATAACTTCTAATTTACACCAACTTCTCCTTATTTCTTTATTTGTCAATTTAGTCCCATCACTTAACTTCAAATGACTAGAACAAAACTTGTATTCATATGTTCTCTTTACATCCTTCATCAAAATAAGCTTAAACCTTTAACTTCTCTAATTTCTCTTGATTTGTCGAGATGGTCACCAAAATTTCAAATATAAGGATTCAAACTTCTTAACTTTGCAAATTAGTCCTCCAATCAACATTACTACCTCAATTCCATCATTTTAACTAAAAATCAGATTTACTCCTTCTACATATCCTCTTTGCCGAATAGACCATTCAAGTTTGAAAATTTGTCAAAATGGTCACTAATGTGATTAATCGTTGGTTTAGCCTTCTAACCTCATTTCCATGTCTTTAACATCATTAATAAGATAAATACACATTAAATTCATAAAAATCAGATCGGGTCCCTTAATTTTGAAGCTTTCCAAAATGGTCCCTATGTATTTAACTTAGGTTTTTGCTTCCAAATAACCAATCAAGTCTACTAGATCATTAATACAACATTTTAAAAAAATTTCTCAAAATTTTCCTTCTATTTTAACCCTTGACCGAATTGGTTACTAAACCTTCCCAAGGTTGTTTTTCATTCCAACAACATTCCAATATGCTCAAAATTATTTTTCCAACGTGTATTCTTCATTTCCAAGAATTAACACTTAAAACCCCAATTTATTCCTACATGCCAAATTGGGTGTCTAAGCTTTCTAAGAACTTTATTTTGATCCTAATGCCATAATCAAGCTTGTAGAATCATAAATCTTCTATATTCATCCTTAATTTCAAAACCCTAAATAAAATTCCAAATTCTAGGGTTAGGGTTTATGTCTTCAATCATGAAATTAATCTAAATATAAGCTTGATTTCAACTCCACAACAATTGATTTACTTAAATCAAATTTCAATCTCAACATAAAATCTGAATCCCTATTTTCTCTCTCATCAATAACATGAACAAATCTTCATAACTCTTTGTAAAATTACTATCAAATGAAAGAAAATTAAACATAGATTAATTTTCTATCAAAAACATACCTTGAATCTTGTTTAGAAGCCTACAAAATGCCTAGGAAAATTTTTTGTATATTTTTCCCCTTTCTCTCTTGTGTTTTCGAAAATTGGAGGAGATGAGGATGAACATTTTTGTTCACCTTTTATCTTATTTATGCCATGTGTATTTAATTAAATGGATATTAAATTCATTTAATTACTTGATTCCAAATAACCACCCTCTAACTAAGTCTTGTTTTCTAATTTGCCATATTGTAAAATTCTAACTAAATCTAGTTAGAATCTAACCAACTATAATAAAATATTCATAAAATAATATTTTATGAATTTTCCATGGCTTTTGGTCCAGTCTCTAAAATTTTCCATTCAATCCGATTCCTAATATTCACTAAATACTTTTACTACGATTTTACCTTTACCGAGCTATCGGATTTATTCCGAAAATTCTATATTTCCACATTCGGAAAATAAATAATATTATCTCATAAAAACTTCCTTTCTTAAGGACTTAGACTGAATTTTCCTAACTCAGTATATTATTTTGATAATTATCGAAAATCCTCCAAATAGTGAAATAACCATTTTGCCCTCAAAATCCAATGAATCCATAATGTACCACATGTCATCATCCTTCATCAAATGGCCTAGGTTTAATCTTGAGTTAGTAGTTTACCAACTTTGCCCTTGTGATTTTTCCAAAATTACGATCTTGCCATTTTTCATCCAACGGCTCATATTTAGCATGAAAAATCAACTTAAATCCAAGGGTTCAAATTCTTCCAACACAAAGAAAATATCTTAGACATGTAAAATGGCATAATTAACCTTGCTTTATCATCCTTCAAAATATCATGGATATTCGATTCGACCCGATTATCCGAATATTTTTTTGAACTTTATTGTTTTATAGCCATTAATACAAACTCCGTACAAAAAAATTGGATAACACGAAAACGTCATTCTTGGGGGTAAAATATTCATTTACGGGGTTAAAATACACAACTTTTGAAAATTACACTTTGGTCCCTAAACTTTTCCAAAATTTATACTTTAGACACAAAACTTTCAAAATTTGCATTTTGGTCACTAATAATAAATTGGGATATTACATAGACGATATACTTCAATTATTGTAAATATTATTTTTTAATTATCTGCTAACAATTTAGGATTAATTCTAAAGGGATAAAACTCTTATCTCCTAACATTATCCTAGGATTCTTATTTCTTAAGAGATAGTTTTTATCTCCTAATTAGTTTCATATTTAAATTAGAGTAATTTGATTGTAACATAAATCTTTTTATTCAATCTATTTAAAGATCTTGTACCGATACATTATTCAATTCAATATTGAGAATTTACTTTTTCTCTACAAAATAATCGCTCACTTAATAACATGATATCAGTTGCTTACGTTTTTTTTGGTTCAAAAAACCTAGAGAATGCATACTCCTCTAATATCTAAAATTAGTTTAGAGTCTGACCAAACCCTCTCTTAAGCAGATATGGCATATAGTACATGCAGTAGCAACAGAAAGATTAGCAGCGAACGACTTGGAGAATTCAAACAAATGACTGGAAAGATATTAGTAAAAATTGATCGAAGCGTGACCATGACAACAAATGAAGGTAGTATTTCCTTTGTAAATACTACCGACAACAAAAATCTTATCCCTTAGATAGTTGATTCTAAAACTACTGACCACATGACAGAAAATAAAAGTATCTTTCTTACTCTTACAAAGTAACCTTGTCACAAGAGTGTAAAGACGATTGATGATTCGATGACTGCAGTTGAAGGGATTGGAACAATGAACATTAACAAAGATATTGTTCTTTTCTTTGTTTTATATGTTCTCAACCTAAAATACAATTTACTCAGTTAGTAGATTCTGTGATATTTTTCAGTGTTTCACTCATTTTGATTCTGTTGGTTGTGTTTTTTAGGAAATGGCTTCGAGAAATAAGCTTGGAAATGCTAATCTATATAGTGGCCTTTATCTTCTTGAAGGCCAATTTCTTCCCAATAGTAAAGTTCACTCAAGTTACACTTTTAAATCCGTTTGTTTACCCTATTAGATTTTCAGTTTAAGTTCAAATGAAATTTTGCTATGGCATTTTCGACTAGATCATCCTTGTTTCTTTTATCTTCAGAAATTATTTCTTAAGTTATTTCTTAC
Source organism: Hibiscus mutabilis (assembly GCA_019671005.1). Lineage (NCBI taxonomy): Eukaryota > Viridiplantae > Streptophyta > Magnoliopsida > Malvales > Malvaceae > Hibiscus > Hibiscus mutabilis. The sequence continues at coordinate 11,673,235 of CM033724.1, read as the reverse complement.
TAAAAACCAGCCTCATTTACCTGTGATGTTTGTCAAATTGCCAAATATAAAAGAAATTTTTATTCTTTATCTTCTTATAAAGCTTCACAACCTTTCTCTTTTATTTACAGTGACATTTGGGGTCCTTCTAATGTTAAGAATATCATAAGGGCTCAGTGGTTTGTTTCCTTCATTGATGATCACACTAGGACAATTTAGACTTATCTTATGAAAACAAAATCTTAAACTGAGTAAATCTTTTAAAAAAATTCTATTCTATGGTTAAATTCAGTTTTGCAATAAAATTAATATATTCAAGAGTGATAATGAGAGTGAATTCCTTACTAAAACTTTGGGTATATTTTTTTAAAGAGAAATATATAGTTTATATTAGCTCTTGTATAGATATTCCTCAGCAAAATTGAGTAGCAGAGAGAAAGAATCAACATCTATTAGAGGTTATTAGGGCTCTCTTATTTTCTTCTAATGTCCCTAAAAACTTTTGGGGAGATGCATTACTTCATGCTACTTTTCTAATTAACAGGTTACCTAGTAGAGTTCTAGGATTCAAAAATGCCAAATGAGGTATTTCTTCAAACTTTTTCTTTCTTCAAACCAATGGCTTATACATTGCCCATTAGAGTTTTTGGTTCATGTGTTTTTATTCACATCTCTAAACAATTTTAGGGTACATTAGTCCTAGGGCCATCAAATGTATATTCTTAGGTACTATTCTCATAAGAAGAGCTTTAAATGTTATTCCCCTGTCATTAGAAAATTTTATGTTTCTATGGATGTTTCATTTCATGAATCTCAACTGTTTTTAAATTCTTAAATTCATGGGGGAGTTGGGATGAATTTTAGCCTCAATAGATTTAGTTACCTCTAAAAAAACCTACTGTTCTGTTACCTCTAAATGAACCTAGTGTTACACCTACTCATATTCCAACACAAGATCCTATCCTTGAATCTACTATGATACCAAATTTTGTTTTTGAACCTTTATCTCTTATAGCTGAATCCGTAACAAAAACTCCATTAAATATTCCTTCAGAGACCCAACTTGAAATCAGGGAATTCAGTAGTAATACAAGAAAGAAAACGAGGCCTATTCAGGACACTACACATCTTAGGACTGCTCAAGAATTGGAATCGATTCTATTGTCTTTGGATGAGGATGAAGGTATAAAAAAATTGAATAATGACGATATTGAACATATTGATACATCTGACTTAACTATTGTTAAAAGAAAATGCGTAAAAAAATATACAAGTCATTCGATACAGAGATATGTGACCTATGGAAAGTTAATGCCCTAATTCAAGGCTTTCACAACCAAGATTGATAATATTCAGATCCCTTAAATAGTACATGAGGCTATAAAGAATCCGAAATGGAAAAAAGCTGTAGAAGATAAGATTTAAACACTGTGGAAAACTAAAACCTAGGAGATGACTTCTTTACCTCTAGGAAAGAAGGTTGTAGGTTGTAAATGGGTATTTATAGTTAAATATAATCCGGATGGAAGCATTGAGAGGTTCTAAGCAAGGTTATTTGCAAGGGGATTTATTCAGTACTGTGGGATTGATTATCATGAGACATTTGCTCTAGTGACAAAACTCAACACAGTCAAAATCTTACTGTCTCTTGCTGTGAATTTAGATTGGCCTTTTCATCAACTAGATATATATAATGTCTTCCTAAATGGGGATGTAGAAGAATAGGTGTACACGCAAAAGCCACATGGTCTAGATGGAAATACAGATCCAACTAAGGGAAGTAAATTATTGAAATCGCTCTATGGTCTTAAACAATCACCTAGAGCTTGGTTTGGCAGATTTACAAAGGTTGTTCTAAAAGCTGGTTACCTTCAATACTAAGCAAATCATACTATATTCATCAAGACCTTTTTTGAAAATAAAAAAACTATTTTAATAGTCTATGTTGATGATATAACCATCACATGTGATGATGTTCTAGAAATCAGAAAATTAAAGAGTTCTTGGCTACATATTTTGAAATAAAAGTCATGGGCCAGTTAAAATACTCATAGGATTGGAAGTGACGAGATCAAATATTGGGATTGTGATAAATCAGAGAAAAAATGTTCTATATCTCCTTTCATATATAGGGATACTAGGTTGCAAGCCTGTTGAAACACCAATGATGCATAATATGAAGTTCATAACTGACAACAATGGATTTTCTACTAATAAGGAACAATATTAGAGGGTAGTTGGTAAGTTTATCTATCTATTACTTACACGACTGAATATTTCTTTTTTAGTTGGTATTGTTAGTCAGTTTATGAATGATCCTAGAGCATTTAGAAATAGTGTTCATGATTCTGAGATATTTGAAGATGACACCAGGCCATGGCTTAATTTTCACCAAAAATGATAACAAAAAGTGAAAGTCTTTACAGATGCAAGCTGAACATAAAAGCTTACATTTAGAAGATCTACAAGTGGATATTGTGCTATAATCTAGGGAAATTTAGTGACATGGAAAAGCAAGAAACAATCTGTAGTATCAAGAAGCAATATAGAAGTATAATTTTGAGCCTTAGCTAATGAAATTTGTGAAGGGGTTTGGATTCAAAGGTTGCTATCAGAACTAAAACTCAATCACAGTAAAGATTTTGAACTTCATTGTGATAATCAGTTAGCAATTAGTATTGCTAAGAATCATGTACACCATGATAGAACAAAACACGTGGAGCTAGATCGTCACTTTATCTCTAAGAAGATCACTAGTGGGACAGTCAAACTAAATTTTGTTCCATCTCACAAACAACTAGCCGATGCACTCACCAAGGCACTTCCAAGAACTACCTTTCATGAGCTCACATCCAAGCTTGATCTCTACAATATGTATTCACCAGCTTGAGAGGGTGAAGAATACAACCTTATAACACTAGTGTAGGCTATAGATGATATATTTAAATTATTGTAAATATTATTTGTTAATTATCAGCTAACAATTTAGGATTAATTCTAAATGGATAGAACTCTTATCTTCTAGCATTATCCTAGGATTCTTATCTCTTAATTTGATTGTAACATAACTCTTTGTATTTAGTCTATTTAAAGGCCTTGTACCGATGCATTATTTAATTCAATATTGAGAATTCATTCTTTCTCTAGAAAATAGTTTCTCAATTAATAACAACATACATATTAAAAAAGGCTTAAAGGCCTATTTGCCCTCTAAACTATGCATTTTTTCCGAATCGTCCCCTAAATTATTTTTTTGAGACGTTTTGCCCCTTAAAATAAAAATAGTGACTCCATAGGCCCATCCATTAGACACCGTTAAAAAATTCTCACGGGCTAATCAGAACGTGCCACATATCATTTTATTAACAAAAAATAAATTTACATAAATAAAATGGGTAAATTGCATATTAAGTATGCCAAATTTTATTTTTTGTTCATTTTAGTCCTTTATAAGCTTATAAAAATATGTATGATTCAAGATTTCCCAGATCGTTTCATCATCGATTTTCGCTCCTCCTATCACCAATTCATTCTTTCTCTTATCCAAAGCTTTCATTATCTATCTCTTCAAACACAACTCCACACCTTCATTCTCCTCAACTTCACTTTTTACAAGCCTCTGTTTTCCACCTTCGTATGCAACTTTTTTTTTTTTACTTTTGGCAGCAAATTCAACAGATTTCTCTGTTTTGTTCTTCGGGTACCATTTTGTTAACATGTTCGATTTCTTGTTAATTCCCAATTGGCACATCTTCACATCGGCTGTCGATGCCGTTGTTTATTCTGTGATTCTTGCCAATGTCATTATTGTTTGTAACTTGGCTTTGGTTTCTTCCGAAATGGAGAATTTCGGTGGGTATTTGTCGGTTATGTGTAATCACTAATTTTGTCTGAGCTTTTTTTTAATTATATAACTTAGGCTTTAGTTATTATAAGATATATTATTATTATTATTATTACTCATTGTTGTTACTATTATTATTATTATTTATTTTTATTATATTGTTATTATTATTACTCATAGTTATTATAAGATATATTATTATTATTACTCATTATTATTATTATCATTATATTATTATTATTATTATTTATATTATATTGTTATTATTATTATTGTTATTATTAAACAAAAGCAGAAAGAATATATAATAAAAGTCCAAGTGTATATATTAAATTATAAAGTCCATTTACAACCCAAAAAATTAATTACATATATTCGGCCCTTTTGAGAGCCCAAATATTCTAAAAACCCTAATTACATTAGATAACAAAAACCCTAATGCCCTTTGGTTTTTATACAGTTACCTCATCCACAATCGTTAGATTTAGATTAGATCTAACAATCAAGAAGTGAGAAAGGGAGGCCTTCTGTAGCGATGTCCTTTTTTCGCTAAAAAACAAGTTTTGAAGGTGTTTGTAATTTTTCGGATATAAAATGTTTATTCCGTGGGGTTTAAGAAAAAACCGCGTTTTACTAAAAATTGGAGTCGCCACCGGCCACTTAGGTAGGCCGGACACCATAAAACCAGAGATTTAAAAAAGACTGTTGGGTTCGGGAGTCGGTTACGGATGGGGAAGGATTAGCACCCCCACACCGCCCAAAATTGGTACTTTAATAATTACCGCTACGTTAATATTAGACTTTCCGGATTAAAGTGACGATTAGTTTAAGATTCGGTTATAATTGCGAATAAATTTTAAAGGCCCCGTTATCCGAGAGTAAACGCCCAACCACTATCACTACGCTTGATACTGGCCCCATTTACGCTCGGATAAAAGGGCACCGCATTGACAATTTATATCTCGATATGCAATCTTAGTGGGCAAAATATAAAACATGGCAAATAATTTAAATGCAATAAATATTAACATAACAGAATGCTAATCTAACGTAAATAAAATACTAATCTAAAACATACATACATACATACATACATATTAATCTTAATAGTAAATAAAAACAAATTTAACATATCACAATAACAAGGCATGAATAAATACATGTGGGAACAAAAACATATTTCAAGAAGACATACATATTAGGAATAAAACACATTGCAACATATGTAGAACAAGGTATTATACATGAAAAAGAAAATATACTAACATGTAACCTAAAAGCAAAAAGAACATACAATACATGCTAAATTACAAAACATGTTGTGTACGAGCCAACTAGAATATCAATTGAATATGTGTGATACGAATGACTGAACAAACGCATAAAAATACATAATCACCATAAACTGAACACATATATATATACATATAAACATGAAAATACGAAGCATGTATGAGAGACATGTGAGAAGGCAAACATATACGATCATAATAAACGAACATGAATATTTAAATATGGAACATGACTGAAATGAAAAGAAACAAACATAAGAACAGAAATTAAAAGGTAATAAAGTACGATTTAGGGACGCAATTGCAAATTAACCAGAACCTACAAGGACTAAATCTGTAATTGGACCAAGGGGCAGACCCGAAATGAAAAATTCAAAAACGCGGTGGGACTAGTGAGGTAATTTTGCCATTTAAAAACTGATTCGATTTAATTTAGGGACTGGATTGCAAGATTTTGTAATAAGAGGGGGACCAGAGTTGTAAATATCCCCTGGGGCGAGACAAAAACGAAAATATTGAAAACGCGGGGGGATTTATTACAGAATTTCACCATTTCACGAAATAACAACGCTTATAAAACCCCCTTTTTTTGCCCGAACTCAAACTTTTCCCATTTTCATTCAATTCCAGTTTTATAATAACTCCCCCCTCTCTTTGCTCTCAACTCACCCCATGAACCTATGATGAACCCAGAAACCGGCGGCTATCCGCCGTCCCTTCCGCCGCCGACCGCCGCTAGCCGGCGCCGGCGAACCAAAAGAAACACCCCAAAACCTACCTCTCTTCAAGCTGAACTCAAATCTGAACTTAGATTTACACTAGAACTCACCCTTTTGCCTAGATCTAAAAAAACAAAAGCCGAAACTTTTTCCCCTTTTTTTAAAAATTTTGTAAACCAAGACCAAACAACCCCTCCCCTTTACCGGTTCACCGTGTTTGGCTTAAGAGCCTTACAGCTTATTACCAGCGGCGGGGGGCTCTTTCGACGAGGGTAAGAACCGTTTTCTTTTTGTTTTTTTATATTGTTGATGCCCTTGAAAGATATGCATGCAGTAAAAATAGAAAGAAAAATACCACTGGACTTGAGTTGTCTTTTTTGTATTTCTGAAAACTCTGGTGATAATACACTTTGGTTGGATTCTATATATTTTTTATCTCTGTTTTTTTGGTAGAGTCTATTACATGAAAAATTACATCCGATCTGATTTTTTTGTACTAATAATCCATCTTTTTGGTGTTTTTGCATGTTCTCTGAGAGTGGTGGTTGAGCCGGTAGTACGGCGGCGTGGTGGAGGAGTTGTCTTCGGCCAGAGGCGTTCTCGACCGTTGGATCAGATCCGATCTAACGGTCGGGATGGCTTGAATGATGAACGGCCCAGATGAAACCTCGATCGGTGAAACGGCTCCAGATCGTGACACGTGGGGCTCAGCAGTCGAGGGGTTATAGCGCGTGGGACTCACGCACGCGTGGGATATCGAAGAGTCCGCGCGTGGCATTCGAACCGTCCAGACGTGTAGTTCACGCGGCTGGCTAGATATTTTACCCTTCCTTGATCGTGGCCGTTGGATCAGATCTTGATCCAACGGCTCCTAGTTATATGCACAAAGATAAAATAATTAGGGTTAAATGGGGTCTTGGGCCAACCGGGCCTTGTATTATTATATTTTTGTTTTTTTTTGTAATAATGGACTTGGACTATTATTATAATATTTGGGTTTTATGTTTTGGATTTTATTTTACATTAGTCCAATAATAATAATAATAATAATAATAATAATAATAATAATAATAATAATAATAATAATAATAATAATAATACGATAATAATAACATATACACATACATAATTTATGTACATATAACCATACATGCAAATTAACATATACCATATAACATTCGAACACACGTATACATACTTTTGCTCATACACTTAATTAATGTGAGTATACAAACATTATACATACTACAAACATATGTAGTACATGCATATGCAAACCACATATATATTACAAACACCCAAGCACACACATACATGCATCTTATACACCAAATAAGTACAACCAAATACACCCTAGTACATATATAAACTATTAAAACGTACGTGACATGTGACACGCATACACTGCACATAGTATGTATAATACGCATGCGCTTACATATATTACACACATATTTTGTACACATTAATCACATATATAGTAATCATATAATATAACATGTATACGTGCAATAATAATACCTTGTTAATTATTATGCTAATATATTAACAATATTTACAAACCAGATAAAAATGAGTGATTACAGTTGCCCCTCTTTGCTTGTTCTTGTGAAACGAGAACAAAGCAAAGACCGAAAGCACTCATTTTTATCCGACTTCCCTGTTCACAACTTCAGAATCACATGTTTTTCTGGAACTCTTCGTTTTTCCTCGGCCGAATCTTCAGGCTCGTAAGTTCTTTCTGTGTAGAACTTCTTCACCTTTGGTTCTTTTTGAGATTCTGGAGTTAGGGTTCTTCCTCTATGGAACCTTTCACTGGGACTTGAAAACGTAGGCTTCTCCTTCGTCTTCGATTTTTCTTTCTTCTTTTCTTTTTCTTCTTTTTCGTTTCTTCTGTTTCCTTCTTTCTCTGTTCTTTTTCCTTTTTCCTTTTTTCTCATTTTCCTCTTTTTCTACTTTTTCTTTTTCTCTGTTCTTTTCTCTTTTTTTTCTTCTTTTTCATTTACTTTTTCTCTTATTTCTTCTTTTTCTGCTTTTCCTTTTTTTTACGAGGCTGTTGCCATTTTTGGACCGACGCTACTAAGGCTGCCGCATCATGCCCGAAGGACTTATTGATGGCCCAAGGACTTATCATCATGCTCGAAAGACTTACTGATGGCCCGAAGGACTTAACATTGTGCCCGAAGGACTTACCGATGACCCGAAGGATTTAGTATCTGGGCCTCACGCCGCTATGGCTGTCGTTCTTTCGGGACTCACGCTACTCATGCTGCCGCATCAGGCCCGAAGGACTTACTGATGGCCCGAAGGACTTATCACCACGCTCGAAAGACTTATTGGTGGCCCGAAGGACTTAACATTGTGCCCGAAGGACTTACCGATGACCCGAAGGATTTAACATCTGGGTCTCACGCCGCTATGGCTGTCGTTATTTCGGGACTCACGTTACTCATGTTGTCGCATCATGCCCGAAGGACTTACTGATGGCCCGAAGGACTTATCACCACGCTCGAAAGACTTATTGGTGGCCCGAAGGACTTAACATTGTGCCCGAAGGACTTACCGATGACCCGAAAGATTTAACATCTGGGCCTCACGCCGCTATGGCTGCCATTCTTTCTTTTCTTTAGTAAATTCTTTGACAATTCTTCAAATACCTGTCTATGAACAAGCAAAAATTGACATGCCTCTATCTATATGATGCATGCAATGTCGTGCTTTCTTCTTCTTCTTCTTCTTCCCTTTTTCTTGTTTCTTTTTTCTTTTTCTTTTTTCTTCTTTTTCTTTTCTATTTTTCTTCTTTTTTCTTTTTTCTTTTTTTTCTTCTTTTTTCTTCTTTTTGTTTTTTTATCATCATTTTCTCTCACTCTCTTTTCTTTTTCTTTTTCTTTTTATTGTTAGACTTGTTTTAAAATCTTATGTCCTGAAAAGTCATTCTTCGGATTTATCTTTTTCTTTTCTTTTTGCGGTATGCTCAATTTTGATATTCATTTCTGTCAAATTTTTGTTAAATGAGTACTCGCTCCTTTTCTTTTGCACGAGCACCTGTCTTTCTTCTTTGGGGTCTCTACCTACTTCACCAACAAACTCTATATCATGCATGTGCAGAGATTCTTACCATTCCTTCTGTTCTGCATTGTCCCACTCGATCGTGCTCGGCTACCTTCCAACTCATTTGACCCAACATTCTGAGTATTTGTTAGTTTCGTCATCGGGGTGAGCAAAATGCTTCTTAGCCTCAATCTTCTTGTTGCCTCTTGACGGGAACCATTCATCAATCTTTATACTTTAATTCTTTGGAGACTCGATGTTTACCTCTTACCGTCCCCGTATTTTATAATCTCATTCTCGTTCTGGTTCGTCTTTCACTTTCTTAAACTAGCCAAGGCATCGTAGCTGAAACTCGCTTCTTGTTCTTGAGCTGTCTGACACATACGCTCTTGCCATCACCTTCATCTTATACATTGTGGGGTCGTTTTTGGTTAGGTGCTCCAATAATATCCTCAACCTTGTGTTTTGGATCTTATCTCTGAAGTAATACATGGGAATCTTTGTTGTTTTAACTTGTTAATTTGTTGATTGGTATTCCACTAAAGGGTATCATTTAGATTAACATACAGGATATTGAAAACACAGCATAGGAGCTCTGGATATCAAGTGCAAGAGCGGCTTAGATTCAACCACTCAGTAATTCAAGGATGTGAAGTCTTCCCTGGTGACTCGATTCATCCTCATGATTACCGCGTTGCTGCAGAATACTACTCTTTCTCAATTCTCATTATTTACTCTGCCCCCAAAAGGGTGGGCTTGTATGACCACTCGAGCGCAGAAATATTACTCTAGGAATAGAGTTCTGGGTGGTGCGAGTCTTAATTTTTCCTATGATATCGTCTATTTTCTCTCTTTTCTTTTTTCTTCCTTTCTCCTTCTTTTTCTTTTTCTTTTTTTCTTCCTTTTTGTTTTTTTCCTTGTTTTTTCTTTTTATTTCTTTTTTCCTTTTATCATTATTTGAGGAAATCAATTCGTCACAGTCCTTTGTCTTGAGGACAACGATGGAGCAAACAACACTACCCCAAGTTACTCGGCATAGTCACGATTTGAAAATATTACCATCACTCATGAAGCTAAGGTTTCTTGAATTGGATGATGTATCTCCATCTTATCGCTTCAGCGAAGTGCCCCAAAATTCCTACACTCTTATCCGAACAAGCCTATTATCAGGTTTCGAACATAGGAGTGCTTATTATTATTATTTTCTGTTTCTTTATTTTTCATTTCTTTCTTTTTCTTTCTTCTTTTTTTCTTGAATTCTCCCCCTTTTTAATTCTTATTTCTTATTTCTTTACTACCTAGAAGATTATGCCTAGAGTTTCAATTTCAAGCAACTCTACATGGTTGACATTTAGAGCTTTTTCGTCCTTGAACATCATCGAAAGAGTAATAATCTCGCTTTACTGACCAGAGTCCAGTGGGGAAGATTACACATCATCATTGTCACGACATCTATCTAATGTCACATCTTGCAATTGATATCCAGTGTCCTACAACGGCGAGAAAATATCTATGTGCTTTCAAAAAACATTATATGTTAAGCGAAATGTGTTCTTCATTGGAATAAAAATCAACAAACATGCCCCAGCACAAAAGATCTTTACCACATGTGGGCCACATATAGTAAAGTTGATTCCTTGTATTACTTCAGGAAGGTCTTTTACTGTAGAGACATCTCTGGCTTCTTCAGCACTATGCAGACTTGCCCCTCATCCTTGGTCCTCCACTGTTGGATCAACTCTCGTGTCACGGTTCCATCATTGACCAGCTTATTGATTTCCTCCAATAAAGGTCTACATTTTCTGGTGGGATGCCCCGGTGCCCCCATATAGAATTCGCATGTGCTACTCGAGTCAAAACTGTGGGCAGACGGGTCAGGTGCAATCTTCATCGACCTAGGAGCAAGATAGTGACCCCTACCAAATGAGGCCAAATGTCTGAGATAGATGTTCCGAACACTTCTAAATTTGCGCTCATCCGAGGAATTTTCCTTGATGACCCCGATGTGTCAGTCTGTCTTCTACTTTTGTGGCCACGCGAACCCTGGAGATGACACTCATTTACCTCTCCATCCTTATCTATCTTATCTTCAATTCGGTCTTTAGACTTAGACCCCAATTTTCCTTCTTTGATTGCGTATTCTATCCTTTCTCCAATCGTCATGAAATCTTCGAATCTGTTTCTCGATTTTCCTGCATCACATCAAAGAAATAAGAGGGAAGCGTTGCATGGAACAAGGGAGTCAACTCCTCTTCTGCTATAGGAGGCTGGACTTGGGTCGCCAAACATCGCCACCTTAATGCATATTCCCTGAAGCTTTCACTTGGTCTCATTTTCTCATTCTGAAGAAACTGACGACAGGGTGCTAAATCTAAAGCATATTTGTACTGACTCAAGAATGCATTAGCGAGTTCACCCCATGACCTAACTTGGTTTCTGTTCAAACGGTTATACCACACTGCTGCAGGTCCCGTCAGGCTATCATGGAAGTGGTGAATCAACAATTCTTCATTCTTCATATACCCTTCCATTTTTCTACAGAACATGGTTAAGTGAATCTTCGGGCAGCTGGTACCGTCATACTGTGCAAATCCAGGAACCTTGAAATCAGGAGGACTGACCAAATCAGGGCCTAGGCAGAGTTTCCTTGTATTGAAAACATTTATCTTTTCTTTCTTCTTAAGCTCTTTCTCGATTTTTTTCTTCTAGCTAGTCAAGCATTGACTCTTCGGTTTGTTCCATTTTCCAACTAATTCTGCCATCGAACCCCAAGTGTTAAGTGATGAAGTGCCATGCGATGATAAAATTATTAAACAATGCAAAGGACGTGATGCAAATGCAATGCATGAATGCAATAAAACATCGATTCCGCAAGTGATTTGTCCCTATAGGACATCTTTCATTCAAACCAAAAGGTTTCATTACATCCGGTATTAGGGTTTTACAGATAGCGGTGAGCCCTGGCACCTAATGTCTTGACCTCATTCAACAGTACTGTCAGCTTTCCTTCGCGGTCCAACGCTGGATCCATATTCTGGCTTATTGGTGCTGCTGCATCGGCTAAATCCGCTACCTGTTGAGCTACTTGTCGGGCTTGAGTCGTAACCATCTTCATGTCCCGGTGTTTCTCCCGTATTGTTTGCTCGGCCTTTTGTAGTTGAACGGTCATTGCCCCAGCACGGATCTCACTGGTACGTAAAGAAGTCTCGAGCCTCACTACCTGTTCTTTGAGTGCTGCGTTTTCCATTTGAAAGGCTTGTGATTCATTCCTTTCCTGCTGCAGACTTGATTTCAGGATATCTTCCATGGCCAGACTGCTTTCCAACTCACTTTAGAGAATGTCGCGTTGGCCCTCAGCTTCTTCCAGTTTCTGTGATAATGATCTGACTTTATTCTTACTATTCTTGCATTTCTGCTTCCAGCGTTCTGAACCGTTCCTCAGCTGAATCATACCATTGACCCACTCTTCCGCGGTGTTACTCAGACCGAAACTCTTGAATTCAAAGTGCAGCTTCTGGTACTCGTCTTGTACATTCTTTAATTTCATGCTCAGATCGTGCCTCTCGTACTCGAGCTGGCCGCATTTGTGTGCAAGTTCATCTTCTGAGACACTTTTATTCTTGACTCCTAACTTTATCCCGCTTGAGTGACCCACTTCTGTGTTACCCGAACCTTGGGCTGGGTATTGACCCTCCTTCGACTTTGCCCCTCGGGCAACGGCAGGCTCGCTGTAGAATCGGGGTTGTCCGTCTTTGAAACCCAAAAATCCCATTCTGATAAGATCTTGAACTATGTCCTTCAGGGCTCTACAATTTTTAGTGTGATGACTCGAATCGCCTATGTGGTAGCCGCACCAGACACGACTGTTGTAATCCTTCGGATAAGGAGGTTTTCTTGGTACATACTTCACTGGTATGATAAGGCTCCTTTCGACAAGCAACGGAAGTAACTCGGTGTGTCTCAGGCGTATAGGATAATGCCTTCTGATGTCATTAGATTCTCGAGCTTCTGCTGGTTTTGCCTTTGTTCCCTTGGTATCTACCCCAGATATGCTTCTTGAGATTGATCACAAATGGATTCAATTTTTCATATTTAACGGTGTTGTCTATCTCGACATTCAGACCATTCTGTTCCATATTCTGATCCTCGATCGAGTATTTTCTGAGTTCGACAGGCTGCTTGCCTTTCATCATAGCATCCATCTGGTCCATCATCTCGAACATCTGCTTCTCCAGTTCTTGTATTTCATCTTGCTTGTTACCAGAACTGCCACTGCTTTCCAAATCTGTTCTGGAGTCCTTGAATGATTCTTCTTCGGCTGTCCCTGGCCTAGTATCGGGATGAAACTCTGGAACTGGATCCTCTTCCTTCAGGTCAAAGAACCTTTGGTCCATCGTGAACAATATTCTATTATGAGAGAAACCACTCAAGAATCAATGCCCTGTATAATGCGAATGCGATGGCATGCAAAAAACAAAACAAAAAGAAAACAAGTCAGTACCGGACGAAAATGATAAATACATAATAAAAGGACAAATTAAATGTGATAAACAAACAAGGCAATCCTATTTACATTCCATCTAAGACGCCTAGGTTATCCGCATGGCTCTAACAGGATGGGTTTCTATGTGTTCTCTATATGCAGTTTTGGTTCTAGGAGGTACCCGAATTGTCCTCGTTGTCCTCTACTAAGAGTAGCAAGGCCCCCGATCATCACCCATTATAGGCTCCTTTCAACCGAGTTCAATTCAGGGGGACCCATTCGCTTATGCCCATACGAAGGAACGATATCCTTACGAAAGCATAAGGTACTCGAGCCTCAAAGGTACTTGCTAGGCCTATACGGGAGAACGATATCTCCACGAAAGCATTAGCGTTTTCCCCCACTTAAAAAACGGGTTTATATGTCATATTTTAAATGCGTTAAAATAAACGCGCAATTATAACCGAATGTTAATTTAATAATCACTTTAACCCGGAATTTTTAATATTAGTAAAGCGATAATTATTTAAAAAAGCTCGACTCTCTTATTTTTTTGAAAAACAAAAATGGTCCCCAGCAGAGTCGCCATCTGTAGCGATGTCCTTTTTTCGCTAAAAAACAGGTTTTGAAGGTGTTTGTAATTTTTCGGATATAAAATGTTTATTCCGTGGGGTTTAAGAAAAAACCGCGTTTTACTAAAAATTGGAGTCGCCACCGGCCACTTAGGTAGGCCGGACACCATAAAACCAGAGATTTAAAAAAGACTGTTGGGTTCGGGAGTCGGTTACGGATGAGGAAGGATTAGCACCCCTACACCGCCCAAAATTGGTACTTTAATAATTACCGCTACGTTAATATTAGACTTTCCGGATTAAAGTGACGATTAGTTTAAGATTCGGTTATAATTGCGAATAAATTTTAAAGGCCCTGTTATCCGAGAGTAAACGCCCAACCACTATCACTACGCTTGATACTGGCCCTATTTACGCTCGGATAAAAGGGCACTGCATTGACAATTTATATCTCGATATGCAATCTTAGTTTGCAAAATATAAAACATGGCAAATAATTTAAATGCAATAAATATTAACATAACAGAATGCTAATCTAACGTAAATAAAATACTAATCTAAAATATACATACATACATACATACATATTAATCTTAATAGTAAATAAAAACAAATTTAACATATCACAATAACAAGGCATGAATAAATACATGCGGGAACAAAACACGTATTTCAAGAAGACATACATATTAGGAATAAAACACATTGCAACATATGTAGAACAAGGTATTATACATGAAAAAGAAAATATACTAACACGTAACCTAAAAGCAAAAAGAACATACAATACATGCTAAATTACAAAACATGTTGTGTACGAGCCAACTAGAATATCAATTGAATATGTGTGATACGAATGACTGAACAAACGCATAAAAATACATAATCACCATAAACTGAACACATATATATACATATAAACATGAAAATACGAAGCATGTATGAGAGACATGTGAGAAGGCAAACATATACGATCATAATAAACGAACATGAATATTTAAATATGGAACACGACTGAAATGAAAAGAAACAAACATAAGAACAGAAATTAAAAGGTAATAAAGTGTGATTTAGGGACGCAATTGCAAATTAACCAGAACCTACAAGGACTAAATCTATAATTGGACCAAGGGGCAGACCCGAAGTGAAAAATTCAAAATCGCGGTGGGACTAGTGAGGTAATTTTGCCATTTAAAAACTGATTCGATTTAATTTAGGGACTGGATTGCAAGATTTTGTAATAAGAGGGGGACCAGAGTTGTAAATATCCCCTACGGCGAGACAAAAACGAAAATATTGAAAACGCGGGGGGATTTATTACAGAATTTCACCATTTCACGAAATAACAACGCTTATAAAACCCTTTTTTTTTGCCCGGACTCAAACTTTTCCCATTTTCATTCAATTCCAGTTTTATAATAACTCTTCCCCTCTCTTTGCTCTCAACTCACCCCATGAACCTATGATGAACCCAGAAATCGGCGGCTATCCGCCGTCCCTTCCGCCGCCGGCCGCCGCTAGCCGGCGCCGGTGAACCAAAAGAAACACCCCAAAACCTACCTCTCTTCAAGCTGAACTCAAATCTGAACTTAGATTTACACTAGAACTCACCCTTTTGCCTAGATCTAAAAAAACAAAAGACGA
This sequence comes from Hibiscus mutabilis, assembly GCA_019671005.1. Taxonomy (NCBI): domain Eukaryota; kingdom Viridiplantae; phylum Streptophyta; class Magnoliopsida; order Malvales; family Malvaceae; genus Hibiscus; species Hibiscus mutabilis. The sequence continues at coordinate 11,657,651 of CM033724.1, read as the reverse complement.
AACTTTTTCCCCTTTTTTTAAAAATTTTGTAAACCAAGACCAAACAACCCCTCCCCTTTACCGGTTCACCGTGTTTGGCTTAAGAGCCTTACAGCTTATTACCAGCGGCGGGGGGCTCTTTCGACGAGGGTAAGAACCGAGTTCTTTTTTTTTTATATATTGTTGATGCCCTTGAAAGATATGCATGCAGTAAAAATAGAAAGAAAAATACCACTGGACTTGAGTTGCCTTTTTTGTATTTCTGAAAACTCTGGTGATAATACACATTGGTTGGATTCTATATATTTTTTATCTCTGTTTTTTTAGTAGATTCTATTACATGAAAAATTACATCCGATCTGATTTTTTTGTACTAATAATCCATCTTTTTGGTGTTTTTGCACGTTCTCTGAGCGTGGTGGTTGAGCCGGTAGTACGACGGCATGGTGGAGGAGTTGTCTTCGGCCAGAGGCGTTCTCGGCCGTTGGATCAGATCCGATCTAACGGTCGGGATGGCTTGAATGATGAACGGCCCAGATGAAACCTCGATCGGTGAAACGACTCCAGATCGTGACACGTGGGGCTCAGCAGTCGAGGGGTTATAGCTCGTGGGACTCACGCACGCGTGGGATATCGAAGAGTCCGAACAAGGACCGCGTGGACGCGCGCAGCGCGTGGCATTCGAACCGTCCAGACGTGTCGTTCACGCGGCTGGCTAGATATTTTACCCTTCCTTGATCGTGGTCGTTGGATCAGATCTTAATCCAACGGCTCCTAGTTATCTGCACAAAGATAAAATAATTAGGGTTAAATGGGGTCTTGGGCTTGGGCCAAGCGAGCCTTGTATTATTATATTTTTGTTTTTTTGTAATAATGGACTTGGACTATTATTATAATATTTGGGTTTTATGTTTTGGATTTTATTTTACATTAGTCCAATAATAATAATAATAATAATAATAATAATAATAATAATAATAATAATAATAATAATAATAATATGATAATAATAACATATACACATACATAATTTATGTACATATAACCATACATGCAAATTAACATATACCATATAACATTCGAACACACGTATACATACTTTTGCTCATACACTTAATTAATGTGAGTATACAAACATTATACATACTACAAACATACATAGTACATGCATGTGCAAACCACATATATATCACATACACCCAAGCACACACATACATGCATCTTATACACCAAATAAGTACAACCAAATACACCCTAGTACATATATAAACTATTAAAACGTACGTGACATGTGACACGCATACACTGCACATAGTATGTATAATACGCATGCGCTTACATATATTACACACATATTTTGTACACATTAATCACATATATAGTAATCATATAATATAACATGTATACGTGCAATAATAATACCTTGTTAATTATTATGCTAATATATTAACAATATTTACAAACCGGATAAAAATGAGTGATTACACCTTCTATCTCCAGCACACGCCTACGCACTGGTCTGTCGCACTACTTTACGCACGCGTGCAACGCACACGCAACTCTTCATTACCCGGCTTTCCAAATCTTTCACCTCTTGCGTCGAGCCCATGCACGCATGCCCCGCTCCTCTGGCCAGAGTACCATATGCAACCAAAAGACAAAATGTCAGACATGCGAAACAAGGGGACAATGGTAGATTACTACATGAATACAAACAAAATGCAAAGGGGAATTCAGCTAAAATTTAGTAAACGAAAGCATATATTAGGGATTTCAGACCTCAACCAATGGAATATTAGGGTTTCTGTTTCTTTTAAGTTTATTGTAAGTTCTAAAAGGCTATGTAAAAAGGCCTAAAAACAATTGTAAAAAGGGATTTAGAAAATCAATACAAAGAGCAAAAAAAAACTCAGATAAGATTTTGAGGTATTCTGATAATTTTGTCTATTGCATGCATAAAACCAAAAAAATGAATTAGGGTGAGGGTTTTACCTTTGATTCGTAGAGTCATCTGTTTGTCTCCCTTCGTCGGTAATAAACCTAGATTTCGGTGCCATCGCGGTGAACCAGCGAAGGGGAAAGCAGAGTCTGGTATTAGATCAAAACAAAAAGGAGAACTTTGCCTCTGTTTTCTTTTTTTAAAAAAGGTTTATCTATTTCAAAAATCCGACCTCGGATCTGGCTTTAAAAAATATTTTTTAGGTTTCCAACTTCAGTAGTGGTGGCTAGCACGATTTTTGGGTTTGGTACGATGGGGGTAAAGAACGCGGTTGAATGTTCTTCTCTAATTTCAGAGAGAATGGGGGTTCGGAGTTTTTTTTGGAAAATTGGGCAATTTTTTTCTATTTCCGGTAAAATAAATGTTTTATACTCTGCTTTTAAAAAGAAAATGGTTTATTTACCTTTTAAGGGCCCTCGTGTTTTTAAATTGTTCCCGCAATCCTTCCGTATTCCAAAACTCCACCCGCGGTCCCTCTAAGTTTTCCAATCTTCTCAATTTCATCCCTCTCAGAATCAATTAGGCTTTTTTTAAATGGTTTTATCCCTGGTCTTTCGATTTTGTTTCATTTTCACCCATATTTGCATTGCATATTTAACTTTTAGTCTTGCACTTTATTTTCCTTTAATTTTAGTCCTTCATTGTATGTTAGTTTTTATTTTCATGATTAATTTTTTTGGTTAGTTCATGTGTTTATCTTGGTTTCCCGCATATATGTATTTATGCTATACATGTCCCCTTTTTTGTATATGCTATATTGTTATTTATATATACATATTATTATATTTTATATTTTTATATAACATAGTTTTTATATATATGTTACACATACATATATATCATATATTTTATGTGTTCTATCTTACATATTAGATATACATTACTGCATCATTATACATGTATATTTATTTGTTTCATGTTTATTTGAATTCATGCTTTTATCATGTTGCTTTTGCTATGTTTTAGGTTGCATACTGATATATTAACTATCAATGCGAAGTCCTTTTATTCGAGAGTAGACATGACTAGTACCAAGTATAGTGGTGGTAGTCTTTTTGTTTATTCTCGAATAATGGGGCATTTAAAATTTACTCGCATATATATCCAAAGTTTGATTTAAATGTCACTTTAATTTGGAAAATCCAGTATTAAAAAGCGATAATTTTTTTGTACCAATTTTTTTGCTGAGTGGGGGTGCTAATCCTTCCCCATTCGTAACCGACTCCCAGACTCGTTGTTATCTTTGGTTTTATTTTCGGTGTCTAGTCTACCCCTTTTAAAACGACCGGTGGTGACTCTAACATTTTATTTTTAAAAGATATGATACAATTCCCCATTTTCAACCATTTTCTAATATTTTAAATATTTTCAAATATTAATTATTTCCCTCTTTTTAAAATCAAATGTTTAAAAAAATCAATTTTGATTTTCAAATTTCGAATGTCATTGAATTCTTCAACTTATCAGATATCAAATTTCAACTCAACTTTTATATTTTTTAAAATGCTTTTTTCATTTTTCGCTTTATTTCTTTATTTGGTACTAATTATTTTCCTTTGTGTTTCATTTTGCGTATGTTTTTTCTCTCGCATCAACATTGCATGACATAAAGGTGTTGGTTCGGGTGGTTTGCCCAGTTAGAGATCTTTCATCAAGGACGAGAGTTTTCTCAAAAACAAAGAGACTTGCTCAGGAATTCAACACTGCTTTGAAGTCAGCTAAACGATTTGAGATGACCATTTTCCAAATAACCATCGAACTATACCAAGGTGAATCTACAACAAGAGGACTTTCAAGATTAGAAAGATGTACGAGAAAGTTATATTGGATTTTTTGAGTTTGAAGCCAGTCAGTATCTGACTTGAAGCGACCGTTCGAGATCATTTAGGCTCATTCATGTTGTTAGTCAATTTATTTAAGAGATAGCCCGGTATAGAAAGACTCTAGCCGCGAAAGCTGATTCACTTCATCCCTCTGTTACCTTAGGATAAGAGAATGCATCAAACTCCTCTTGGCTACTCGGAGCCCTCGAAGAATTAGAAGATAAGGTTGAGGCTTGTTCATGGAGGATCTTTTACCTTATTTGAAGCGAGAATCTTTCCAATCCAATGAGAGTTTGTAAACCCCTTGACCCAGCCTAGACGCCCGACCGAACCGAGAAAACTACATTAGGTTTGCCAAAGCAAATCGAAGAAAGATTGTGGAAATCGGTCATTTTTTCATTTTTATCTTGTCTAGATGCATATTACTGAACCTAAGTGTACATACTTTCAGCGGGTGAATTTTCAAATAAAACGGACCACGGAAAGGCACCAATTGCATAACATACATTTTAGGGACTAAAATGAAAATATGATAGATTTAAGGACTAAAACTAAAATTAAGGTTACCAATCCTCAATTAGTCCAATTACATGCTTATATATCAAATTTCAGGTCAAAACGATCATCCAAACTCATACAATTGCATTCACAAAAATCAGGGACTAAAATGAAAGAAATAAAAACTTCCAAATATTCCAAAATAACAGAATTAACTGCAGCCATATCGGTACGCCTTAGTAATTTCCAAAAACCTATATTCTAGTAGCTAAAACTCATTTCAATACGCCCTCGCGTATCGAAACGCCCTTCATAAAATCCATGTACCGTATCGAAACACCCTCTCGAGTACCAAAATGCAGGCCAAATTTGCCTAGGCTCGTACCAAAACGGTTGCCCGTGTACCGGTACGCTAAGCCTAAAATAGCTTACTCGTACTGAAATAGTGTCACCCATACCGGTACGCCTGGACCTGTAATGTTCCAAATTGCTGTCTAAACACACTTTAACGATAACCAAAACACTCTAACAAGCTTCAAACACTTATACAAATATTACTAGGGTACATTCCTAACCAAAACAACACAGAACCAACAACACTACATGGCATTCATACACCGCAAGACATTCTATAGGCATGCTTCCTAATATCATTCTACCAAACAACCAAAATTCACATTAGGCGCTTTTAAGGCATACTCATCATGCTTACACATCTAAAGCATCAGAACAAACTTTCTTGAATCATCAAAACATGGCAACCATTCCAAATAAACTATATGCATTCATAAGCACTCATCTAGTATCATTATAAGCAAGGTTCCAAACAAGTTCAACAATATCGAACCAATCATAAAATCCAACACTTTACATGCTTAAAAACCACGGGAAAAACAGAATTACAAATCCTCAAAATATGGAGAACACATTGCCTTATTAGTCGGAAACATAAACCGAATTCATACTCAAGTAGTACTTATCTTGGATCGGTTTAAACCTTGCCCTTGCAGCCCCAAACTTCAATGCTCTGCATCATTAGGAAAAAGAGAGCGTAAGCACACATGCTTAGTGAGGATGCTCATGAAACGATGATGCAATTAAAACTATTTGAAAACTATACCATTTGTTCCCAAAACATGCTTAACAACCCAAAGCATCTTTCCTTGTCTCCAACCTAGACAAACATAACAATCCTTGTCTCCAATTTCTTGCTCAGCCCGCTTCGGCCGGTAAATTACGATAAGTCTGACTACTACTCCTTCGATAATGTTCGATGATAAGAAAATATAATAAGAAAACCGTTGAAGTTGCGTAAATTTGGGAATTCCTTCAACACTTAAAAAAGAAGAAAAAAGAAAAAATCTGTCAAAAAATAAATAATTGATGGAGCTGTGGGGAAGAACAAATCTAATAATAAGCTAGATTCCACATGTTCAATACCCATCATCAGAGATAAATATTTAAAATCAATGAACAATTGAATAAGTCTCGGAACATCCTGATGGAGCTGTGGGGAGAAAAACAAATCTAATAAGGAACTAGATTCCACATGTTCAATACCCTAGCATCAGAGATGGATCTTTGAAGACACTGACGCAATCATAATGGCAATTAATTTTTAATTTACGTTTACACCTCGAATTCTCAAAAGGATGATTATAAGAGGAGAAAAAGTGTTGAGAAATAGAAGGAGTAATTTTCTAACGAATCAAACAAATACCATAATTATGAGGATGAATCGAGCAATTTGAGAAGAATGCCACAACTTCAAATATCGCTACAACATTTAAAGGCAAACCATTGATCACCAGGAGTTGAATCTAAGACGCTCTCGTATTTGATATCCAAGAAATCTTGTCCTTTTTCTTTTCAAAAGTTTAGGTTTTCGAGTCTTGTATATTATTTCAAAAGTGCATCATTCAACAAACTGGCCCTTTTTGAATAAATAAAAAGATTTTTTAATTTAAAATTGATTTAAAAATGCAAGGTTTTTTATGCAAATGATCATCTTAGATTGACAAAGATTGATAAAGCTCAAACATGAAGGGGCATTTTTATGATACGAGAAGATAATGTGTCTCTTGAAAGAATGAGGGAATCTGTTTGCAAAATAGCAAGATCTCTTGCATTTGACAGTCCATGTCTGAATTAATGAGAAAAAATTTTGATCTAGTTGTTTGATGAAGAAGTTGAAGTTTTGCCAACATCGAGAAAACAAGAGTAGGCAACACAATTTTTTTAGGCAAAATTTTTTTTGGGGCATAAAGATAAAAAATCAGTTCAGACACTTCCGAGGCAAAATTTAAACAACTGGGCAAAATTTAAGAATGGCAGTCTACAGTGAAAATTTTGAAAAGACACTTTGAAAGGTTGCCGCAATGGAGCCTCGATAAAAAAATAAGACTGAGATTTTTCAATCAACTTTCTTGAAGAAGAAGACTTGCTCAAGTGGACCACTTTATTGACATTCATTCATGCATCATACATAGCGAGACATCCTTAGGTTAGGGGGCATGCTAACACATGCAACAAATCATTTTATCTTTTTTGACAGATACTCAGATATTTAAAAAATCTTGATCTACAACTTTACAATAGAAGAAGTAGATTTTACTAAGGTTTCAATTCCCACTTTCATGAAACCAGGCAAAGATTTTGGTATATAACTTCACGAAAAGTGGATCACAGTGAATGATCAAGAGTTTCTAATAAGAAGAACTCACCCAACAAAGATTTTGATTTACAATTCTAGGGACATGTCACAACAAAATTAAGGGTTCCTATTGAAAAGAGCCAATCCAGCAAAAATTTCGCATATTACTTCAAGATTTCTACCAAAGCCTTTAGTGCATGGTTTTATTCCTAAACTAACAACCTCTAGTGTTAGAAGATCAATTTATGAATGGCCTTCAGTTCTCGACCCTTATTTTCTGGCCATCAATAATACTTTCAGTGTTTGGTGAGCAGGACCATCAGTAAGACCTTCAGTGCCTGACTTTTTAACCTTCTGAGAATCAATATGACCTTTAGTGCACGGTGAGCCAGACTGTGAGTAAATCCTCTAGTGTTTGACTCTATTTTCTAAGCCATTATTAAGAACTCCAGTGCATGGTGAGTTAGTTTGTCTGCAAATCCTGCAGTCTTGGGCTTTCATTTTTGGTCATCAGTAAGACCTCCAATGCATGGTGAGCCAGAATGCCACTAAATCCTTCAGTGTATGACTTTGATTTTCCAAGCCACCAGTAAGACCTTTAGTGTATGATGATTTGGGTTACCCGTTAAGCCTTTGTGCTCAATCTTTGACCTTCAAGATCCTCGGTAATACTTTCAATGTTTGGAGATTCGGATCGTAGTGAAACTTTCAGTGTAAGTTATCAGTAAGACCTTTAGTGCATGGTGATTTAGGTTGTTAGCAAAGCCTTCAGTGCTTGATCGTTAATCTTTCAAACCATCAATAAGACCTTCAGTGCATGATGTTTCGAACTCTAAATAGGGAAGTGGGACAAAATTAGTGATTTTAGTCTTTGTTCTATCATTGTTATACAAGAATGAGCAAAGAGGGGCACCTGCAATCACTAATCTTGTTCGGGGCTTTTTAATTATATAACTTGGTCTTTAGTTATTATAAGATATATTATTATTATTACTCATTGCTATTGCTATTACTATTATTATTATTTATTTATTATCATTATATACTATTATATCAATTTCGGTTTGTTATTATCATTATTATTATTATTATCAATATATTATTATTTATATTATATTGTTATTATTATTATTAAACAAAAACAAAAACAATATACAATAAATGCCCAAGTGTATATATTAAATTATAAAGTCCATTTACAACTCAAAAAATTAATTACATATATTTGGCCCGTTTGAGAGCCCGAATATTCTAAAAACCCTAATTACATCAGATAACAAAAACCTAATGCCCTTTGGTTTCTATGCAGCCGCCTCATCCACAACCGTTAGATCTGGATTAGATTTAATGGTCAAAAAGTGAGCAAGAAAGGTCATCTATCTCCAACACGCGCCAACGCGCTGGTCCATTGCACTCATTCGTTGCACGCATGACTTTTTATTGCCCGGCTCTCCAGGTCTTTCACCTCTCGCGTCGAGCCCACACATGCATGCCCTGCTCCTCTGGTCCCCTCCTTCGGCCAGAGCACCATATGCAACCAAAAGACAAAATGTCAGACATGCGAAACAAGGGGACAATGGTAGATTACTACATGAATACAAACAAAATGCAAAGGGGAATTCGACTAAAATTAGAAAACGACAACATATATTAGGGATTTCAAACCTCAACTAATGGAATATTAAGGTTTCTATTTCTTTTAAGTTTATTGTAAATCCTAAAAGGCTGTATAAAAGGCCTAAAAACAATTGTAAAGGGGGATTCCGAAAATCAAAGCAAAGAGCAAAAAAAAAAATTTAGAGAAGATTTTGAGGTATTTTGATAATTGCATGCATAAAAAATGAATTAGGGTGAGGGTTTTACCTTCAGCTCGTAGAGGCAGTCGTTCGTCTCCCTTCGCCGGTAATAAACATGGGTTTCTGTGCTATCGCAGTGAACCAGCGAAGGGGAAGGCGGAGTTTGGTCGTAGATCAAAACAAAAAGATAACTTCGCCCCTCTTTTTTTTAAAAAAAGGTTTATCTATTTCAAAAATCCAACCTCTGATATGATTTTAAAACACAATAAGAGATTTTTTAGGTTTCTGCGTCGATAGTGCGGCCGGCATGACGATCGGTCGTCGATTTTTGGGTTTGGTACAACGGGGGTGAAGAACATGGTTGAATGTTCTTGGCTAATTTCAAAAAGAATGGGGGTTCGAAGTTTATTTTGGAAAATTAGACAATTTTTCTATTTTCAATAAAAGAAATGTTTCATACTTTGTTTTTAAAAAGAAAATGGTTTATTTACCTTTTTAAGGGCCTCAATGTTTTTAAATGTCCCCGCAATCCTTCCACATTCCAAAACTTCACCTGTGGTCCCTTTAGGTTTTCCAATCTTCTCAATTTTATCCCTCTCAGAATCAATTAGGCTTTTGTTAAATGGTTTTATCACTCCTAAGTCCTTTCGCGTTTTTGATAACTTTTTTTTAAACGTTTCGTATTTCAAAATTCGACCCGTGGTGCCTAAAGGTTTTAAATGGTTTTAATCTAGTCCCCATTTTCGTTTCAATCCGTTCTTTAATGGGTAAATATCACTTTAGGTCCCCAAATTTTTGTGCTATTTTAATTCAGTCATTTTCAGTGGTTAAATCCCGTATTTGGCCCCCCTCCGATCTTTCGGTTTTGTTTTATTTTCACCCATATTTGCATTGCATATTTAACTTTTAGTCACGTATATATCTAAATTTTGATTTAAATGTCACTTTAATTTAGAAAATCCAATATTAAAAAGCTGTAATTTTTTTGTACCAATTTTTGGGCGGAGTGAGAGTGCTAATCATTCCTCATCTGTAACCAACTCCTGAACCCCTTGTTATCTCTGATTTCATTTTTAGTATCCGGTCTACCCCTTTTAAAATGATCGATGGCGACTCTAACATTTTATTTTTAAAAGATACGATCCAATTCCCCATTTTCAACCATTTTCCAATATTTTTAAATATTTTCAAATATTAATTATTTCCCTCTCTTTTTAAAATCAAATTTAAAAAAAATCAATTTTGATTTTCAAATTCCGAATGGCATCGAATTCTTCAACTTATCGCATATCAAATTTCAACTCAACTTTTTATATATTTTAAAACGCTTTTTTTAAAATCATTTTCAAAAAAAGGTCGCAACATTATGAAGTCTTGTATTTTGATAAATGGGAGAACTTTGACTGTTCTGGAATTAGCGGTGCCTGAGAATCTAGCGTTGACGGCCACTGAAGCTCTGTTCCATTACCGTGTTGTTGTTTGAGCTTATGGTTATCGTAGCGGTGGTGGATCGAGAAGGAAGATATTGTTACAAGATTGAGATTGTTGCAGAGAAAGATGAGAATGGTTATGTGATGTTGAACAATATTGAAGAATTTCCATAGATCAAAGTTTTGAATTTTCGAAGCTACATTTAAATTCATACAAACATGATTTATTTTCTAAGAAAACCAGGGAATTTCTGGGTGGGATAGATTTAAGACTCAAGTCAAGAAGAAAGAAGATGAATAGTTTATATAAGAGACAAATGAATAAAAAATAAAATTTGACATACCTAATGTACAATTTACCTTTTTTATTTAAGTTAATTTATTTTTTTTATATAAAATAACACGTAATATGTTTTGATTGACATGCACAATTTTTTTAACGATATCTAACAGAAAAATTATATGGGATCATGATTTTTATTTAGAGTAAAATATTTCGAAAAATATTGTAAGATACTGTTCGAAAAAAATACATAAGCCTAAAAAAGAACCAACCACAAACAACCCTTTCATTGACCACCGCGTCGGCGTTGATGGTTAGTTGGTGACAGGTTGGAGCCTGGAAACACGACATTCTAGTTCTAGTAAAACGACAACTGATAAAGCTGGTGCCGATCAGTCATCGAGACTTGTGACCGCCCCAGTTAACCATCACTCACCGGCTGTGGCCGATCACTTCTTCTCATCTTCCCCCCTTTTCCTTTTCCCCCTCTTAATTTCTTATATTTAATTTACCGTACACTGACAAATCACAATTTAATAATATTTCTTTCTTTCTTTCTCTTCGTTTTCTTTTTCAAATCACAATTACCTCTTCATTTCCTCGTCTCCCCAGTCTTCTTCTCTTCATGTCTTGTACTCTGCAGTGAAACAGAGGAAACCAAAATTAATTTATAATAAAAAACTCTGAAAAAAACCCTAAAGATCTTCAATGGAATACCAAAGAGCTTCGACTGCCACGGCTTTAGCTAAGAAACTTAGTAATGGCCACAGTTTCAACGGTAAAAACATGTACGACGGCGTTTTTGGTGGTCAAAGTAAGCCCGGATCGAGAGTTGAAGACTACGCCGAGATATTCGGCGGCGGCTCGGGTTCTTCGATTCCGTTTCTCGATGTCCCTGAGCTGAACCAGAGGAAGTTCTCGGTTGATGTTTCGAGCTCGAAGCTTGATTATTCCAACATTTTTGGCGGTTTTGGGGACTTCGATTTTGCAGTCTCTCATGAAGAATTCGTTGCTAAACCAACCAGGGATAAAAAGTAAGTTCTTTTCTGATTTTCTATTTGTTTTGCTTATTGGAGATGGTTGGTTAGTTGAATATGGTGATATGGCGTGTTTGGTTGTTGAAAGATGTTTACATTGTTATGCAAAGGTAATACCTTTCATGGCTCTCCAAAGAGAAAAAATACCCTTTTCCTGATCTATTGGTTGTAAGCTTGGTTGATTTGAGAATGGCTATCTTGATCTTTGACATTGTTCTTCAAGGAGAGGGGGAGTTTAAATTTAAAGTTACAACCTTACCTACTTTTGCGTTAATGTTGTAGTTCTAAATATTAATTTTCTTTTCTATATATATATGTGTGTGGAAAGATCCGGCCTAAGTTCATTAATTTTATAGGAGACCTGCTAAGACGCCATCTTTTTCAGAAGGGTCATTCTCACATCCTTCGAGTAAACCGGTGGGGAATCAAGTTTTGTCAAATGATCAAGCCTCCCATGGATCAAGTCATGGCGTGAAGCAGTTCAAAATGTCGTATAATAAAAGCATCCCTGGAGGCAAAAATGGGACAAATGGAACAATACATGTAGCTGTTCCTGGTTTCACTTGCACAGTTGATGAAAAAATTACTCCACCGAGGGAGAATGAGCCATACGAGACCAACAAGTTTGGTGAGGGGAAAAGGGATAGCATACATTGCGAGAAACTGGCGTCCGATGTTCAACCTTGTGGGGCTGGTAAAAAGGCTTCGAAAGGTGTTGATCAACTGCATTGCGAAACTAAAAGTAATGGATCTGATTGGAAACAGACTTCAAAAGGTGTTGATCAATTGCATGGCGAAATTAAAAGTAATGGATCTGATTGTAATGATGTATTGTTCAGTTCCTATGATTTTGTCCATAGAACATCTCCTTCGAAAGTGACACGGGCTTCAAGCATGTCGTATAGCAAGGTTGTTAATAACCGTGGTTCTTTGAAGTTTGGGGTTCCGAGGAGTCAATCTTTGGATATTGATGCTGGTATTTCTTCTCCCCCTTACTTGGATGATGAAGTGGATGCGAATTCAGTTGCTGCTTCATCTGCTGCAGCAGTGAAGAAAGCAATAGAGGAGGCTCAAGCTAGGTTAAAGGTCGCAAAAGAAATAATGGAAAGAAGAAAAGGTCATATGGGTTGGGTCAAACCCAGCTTTAATGGTAGTTCAACAGGTAAGGAGAGAAAGAGGGAAAAAGATACTGTCAAACAAAATGATTTCAAGGAAGATAAAGCTCAGGAGACTTGTGAGAAGATAGTTGCTTCTCGGCAAACTTCTGGTGGAGTAAAAATGCAAAATGTTATGAAAGTTGGCCAAGTGGCTGCTGAATCAGAAGATGGTGAGAGAGGTTTCGTTGCAAGAGAATCTGCCGGAGAAACATGTGCAAAGAATTTCATATCTGCACAGGCCGATTGTAGACAAGAAGTGGGAAAAAAAGAAGCAGAAAAAGAGCGAGAAAGAGAAAATGATGTAATGCAGGATATGAATGAACATGAAGGAGAAGAGAAGAAAATCATTGAAAAATCAGAAGCTGTTAAGGAAGCTACTGAGCTGGAGAGGAAACTAGATACGCCAAAAGAGTTTTGTGATAAGGAGGAAAATCTGCACAGATTGGTGCACGGTGTAGAGCTTCGTGAACCGAAAGAAGATGAAGCCAAAGTAAGATTCGGTGAACAGTGGGAAAAAACTGAAGAGAAAGTGTGCAAGGAACTAGAAGTATGTGAAAGGAAATTGAAAGATCCAGAGAAACCTATAGAAGACGAGAGACTAGTTGAAGTGGGAGAATTAAAGGATGCTGACAATTTGGGGAGATTAACAGTTGCTCATGGAGGGGTAGATGTGGAGGATAAAAATAATCGTATGATTGAACCAGAAGAAATTGGTTATGCTGTAAAAGATGTTTCTGAGAAGGAAGACAATGAGATGCTAATACAAGAAGCTTCTATGCAAAAAGAACTCGCAAAGAAATCTGAAGAAGCTTTTGAGATATCAGAACTGTCCGGGGAACACAAAGTGTCTTGCGGACCAGAAGAAAACAATGAAGAGGAAAATGCTTGCAATAGTGAAGACAATGAGCAGGTGTCATACACAATGGAGAAACCAGAAATACTTGATAATTTTAGAGATAATACTTTTGATCACGAGGAAGAAAATAGGAAACTTGAAGAAAATGGTGATTCGTTGGGGAATGAGGAATTTGTGGAGGCTGAAGAGAATGGAGATTTTCTTGAAGATACTTATCAAATGGAAGCAGTGGATGAGGGACAAGAAGAGGCTTCTGACAGTAGAGGAACTGAAGAGATGCAAGCACATACTGATCAAGAAGCCGGGGAGATGACTGAAGCAAGAGAAGATGCTGTAGACTGCTATTGGGAAGAACTTGAAGTAGCTGATAATGTATACAATGACGACGAATTTGACAACATAGGTGAAACTTTGGAACCCTCTACTAATGTAGATAGTTGTGAAATGACTCCAGAGTTGCTTCTTAATGAAGAAAATGTAGGGATTGCAGAAAGATGCAATGCTTTTAGTGAGAGTGAAGAAACTAGAAGAAATTCAGAAGCAGATGAAGTGGCTAGTGACTTGCAAGAAAACCTGGCATTTGAGAAGTATGACTTGGCTGAAAGTAACTTGAAACCCGAAGAGATTAAGCAGCAAGCAGAAACTACAACAAATGTATTTAATTTTGACAGAAGCCGTATAGATGTTGATACAGCAGACATATTGCTTGAGAAAGACCAGTATGACCAATATTCCGAGATATCTGAAAAAAGCTTAACCATGGAGAAGCATGTTGAAGAACTGGCTTGTGAATCGGTAGATGTCAGGGAGGATAATATTTGTTTGGAACGGGAAGAGAACAAGTACAACTTTGAACACACTGATGAGGTAAGATTGGTTGATTCCCAGTTACATTGCAATTTTGGTGAGAAACATGCAGCCACGGAAATAGCTCATGAGATTGCGGCAGACATTAGTACAGAATACAAAGAGGAGAATTGTCCTGAAATCCTTACTAAGGAAGAGAGGGAAACCAAAAATGCTTCCCGAGAAGTTACATCGAAGCAGGTAAGATTGGTGGATGCCCAGTTACATTGCGAGTTTGGGGAGAAATATGAATCCACCGAAATAGCACAGGAGATTGAAGCAGGCCAAAGTTCAGAACGCGAACAGGAGAATTGTCCTGAAACCCTGATGAAGGAAGAGAGGGAAACCGAAGATGCTTCCCAGGAAGAAGTTAAGCTAGCGAAGGAAGAACAAAGAAGAGTGGATGAAGCAAAAGAGAGGGAAAGGGAAAAAGAAAAGGAGAGACTAGCTGTTGAAAGAGCAATCCGTGAAGCTCGTGAAAGGGCCTTTGCTGAAGCCCGTGAGAGGGCTGCTGCTGGAAGAACAAATATGGAAGCACGGCGGAAGGTAAAGGCTGAAACCCAAGGAGAGGCCACCAAGCTTTCTGCTGAGGCCAATGATAAGGCATTTATGGAAGCTAAACTTAAAGCTGAGCGTGCTGCAGTTGAGAGAGCAACTGCAGAGGCCCGGCAGCGTGCCTTGGAGAAAGCTTTGTCTGAAAAGGCTTCCCTTGGAGCCAGAAACCAGGCTGAAAAGTTCTCTGATTCAAAGCAGAGCTTCCAATCTTATGTGAGTGTCTTCATTTTTCATGCATTTCTCGTCTGTTAATTTTGGAGCTTTTTTATTATTTTATGAATGTCTGACTTCAAAGAAATAATTAATACAATCTCTTGCAGGATTCACGATACAAAGGTTCATGTCCTCCTGCATCTTCCACATATCCTGGTTCTTCAAATCAGAGTGGTATGTTGTACAGGATAAAATGACACGTTTTTATAATTGATTACTTATTTGGGAAAAAAAAAATCCTTAAATCTTGAACCATCTTTATTTTGCATGAAGCTTCAAAATATTCCGAGGGGCTAGATGTTGCTGCCGGTGAGTCAGCTCAAAGATGTAAAGCTAGGTTGGAAAGACATCAAAGGACTGCAGAACGAGCAGTATGCCTTCTACTATCTTTCTTTGGCAAATATCCCTTTTTCTTCTCTCCAGCCCCAAAGCCTGTTTAAATTTTAGGACATGTATTGAAAATCTTACCCTTTGTTTTTCCGGTTGGTTGTTTGCAGGCCAAAGCTCTTGCGGAGAAGAACGAGCGAGATCTTCTTGCTCAGAAAGAACAAGCTGAAAGAAATGTAATGTTCCATTCAAATGTAGTAAGAAACCCTTATGCAATGAGGACAGCTTTGATTCTTGTCTAAGGGTTTTGGATTGTAATTTATATTGCAGATGTTAGCGGAAACTCTGGATGCTGAAGTCAAAAGGTGGTCAAGCGGGAAGCAGGGAAATTTACGTGCATTGCTATCAACATTACAATATGTAAGTAACAGCTTTCTATTTATGTTCATAAATGCATAGTATCATAGAATGGTAGGATTAAATCTTTGACATGTGTATTGGGGCCATGGAGTTCGTGAGGTCTTGGTTTAACTTAATATTCGCATTGCTGGCAGATCCTTGGCCCTGATAGCGGTTGGCAGCCAATACCACTTACCGATATTATAGCCACCGCAGCTGTAAAGAAAGCATATAGAAAAGCCACGCTGTGGGTTCATCCTGATAAGTTGCAGCAAAGAGGTGCTACCATACAGCAAAAGTACATTTGCGAGAAAGTTTTTGATCTTCTCAAGGTTTGTTGCTTCCCTTTACCAAGCTTTCATATATTTATTTGTTCTCATTTATATATTATATCGAGAGAAACAAGAAAAGAAAATAGTAGAAAACTTTGGTTGAGAAATCTTATTTTTATATGTGAAATCTCCAGGACGCGTGGAACCGATTTAGTGCTGAAGAACGGTAGAAATTTGCTTCCATGGAGGGTGTACTGGAATTGCATCCTCCTCCCAAATGCACGAGAAAGCAAGTAGTAGGCATTCTTTATACTCATTTGCCTGGGTTGATCCATGTTTTACTTCCATATTCGTATTAAATCAAACAAATATAATGCCCTCGAGAAAAGAAAATGTATTGATGATCCTGCAATGTACATCATTTGGATTATAATCTTCCATGACATACTAATATTGGTTCAATTAAAAGATACAATGCCTAAACACCCACAAAAGAAGATAAAAACTTGGCTAACAAATAACTCTCTTATGTGAACATTGAAGATGGAGTTTGTAACGAGAGGTGTTTTTATGCTTTGGACAATGAGTAGAGGTGTACTACATTTGGAGTACAACTATTACATATGGAGTATCGAAATGCTGTGGATTTTTCAAACAACAGTATGTACGAAAAATAGCAGCAAGTGTCGAGACATCAACACCGTTTGAACGAGTATCAATACTCCAAGAATGAGCATCGATACTCTTGATTTTTTCTCTTTGTTCATACAATGTCGATGCTCCATGGATAAGTATTGATACTAAAATGCACGAAAAATAGTATTAATCATGTCTTGAATAATCATAGTATTTGTTTTCTAAAATATCGGACACATTAGACAACATTTTACATGCATATCATCATTTTATATCACAGCAAAATATCAAACATTAATATACACAACAAACAAGGCCTCACCTTATAAGTTTAGCAACAAAAACTTTCTTCTTTACTCTTCAATTATAATGTCTTTCCTTTTGACTTTGGAGGACTCTACCACTCCTTCAACTATCAAACCAACGCATAGAAGATGAATGATTATCGACTTTTGTTGACTGTTAAATATTGATTTAAATTTTAATTAAAAATTAAATTAAATTTCATTGTATTTTTATTGATTAAAGAATACTTAATAATTAGGTTTGTTTAATGACTAAATACTTATATTACGTAAGAAATCTTATAGAATAAAGTTTTATGGTGACCAAGTATTTGACTGTAAATATATAGTAGGTCTTAGTCTTTAGAATTATGAAAGAAAATTATTAATTCATTTTAGGATCTCTGCAATTATTGCGGTTACGATGCAAAGATGGGTATGGTCAGTGGTGGAAGCTTGTGAAGACTAGTGGGGCCATGCCCCCCTAATTTTGAAAAAAATTAGATTTTGACCCTTAAAATTTTAAAAAAATTAATTTGTCCCCTCAAAATTTTTAAAAATTTATATTAAACTTTAAAATTTTGATTATTTTTAATTAAACCCCCTCATAATTTTTAAAAGTTCTCATTAAATCTCTCGAAATTATTAAAAATTTTAGTTAGACCCTCAAATTTTTTTAAAAATTTTAGTTTAACTCTCTAAATAAAAAAATTTAAGTTGCCCCCAAACTTTGTCACTAAGTTCCACTACTGAATATTGTAGACGTTGAGAAGAGTGTTTGAGATACTTCAGAGTTTGATATATATATATATATATATATATATATATTTTAGGGTTTTGGGATACATGAGATATCATGTATTTGTACTTTTCTTGATCTTTACGTTCATAATAAATTATTTATTTTTTTAATCCGTAGAGATAGACAAGACCAAATCAAATTAAATTTCGTCTCTTATATATATCTTATTTTATATTGATCCCGCTTTAATTATTTTTCTACATATAAATTCCTAACACTGACATATCATACTTCTTAGGATCGTATATTTGTGCAGTCTTACATTTGGTCACCCAGTTGGTCCCTTCGAGTCATGCAATCTAAGTAACGATGGTCCCTTCTACCTCGTATTCTTTGAATGACAACCACCTCGATAAAATTGGAACGCTTGCATTATGAAGCGGTAGCATGACAAACATATTCCAAACTTAATATCCTTAAGCATGTATACCAACCGATTAATTAACATTTTATTTTATTTTTATTTTTATTTGAACAAAAAAAGGAGGATTGCTCCTGTTGAGAACTAATCCCAAGACCTAAGGAAGGGGGGACGAAAGTACTCCTACTATGTTTAAAACTCAAGACTTAAAAAAGAAGAAGAAGCAGGTGAGAAAATTCTGGCCATCCGACCATCATTGTTTTCTCCCTCTTTTATGGATACAAAAGTTGCATTTGCTGATTGCTATTCTCCTCTTTTTGTTACATAAAAAATAATTTAAAATTAAGCTTGAAATCATATCAAAATTTATGATAACAATGGAAAGT
Source organism: Hibiscus mutabilis (assembly GCA_019671005.1). Lineage (NCBI taxonomy): Eukaryota > Viridiplantae > Streptophyta > Magnoliopsida > Malvales > Malvaceae > Hibiscus > Hibiscus mutabilis. The sequence continues at coordinate 11,639,059 of CM033724.1, read as the reverse complement.
ACAAAAATTTAAACATGAAAAAATGGCTTTTCTTAATCAAGCATCAAAATATTATTAGTTCAAACATTCAAGAGAAATAAATTGAAATTTCACATAAATAAATGTAATTAAAGCGATAAATTCAATTATTCATGCCATGAATTTGAATTCAATCAATTAGCATACAAAAAGCCACAGCAAAAAGATTATCCATTTTTGACTGTGCGTACCAGTACGCAAGGTAGCATATCGGTACTGATTGAATGCATCGGTACAATATGGGCTGTACTAGTACTGACTGCATTGAGTTGGTGAAAAAGACAACAAATCATACTTCAAGGCCTTTAAAGATCAAATGAAGTTTATACATTAGTTCTATGAAGTCCTAAACATGCTTTTTTAACATTTTTAGCAACATGCTCAAAAAATCATATAAAATCATTTAAAGCATGGAAAGTATGGTTTCACCAAAATTAACTAAATATTACAAGTTTAAGACAATAAACATAGATATAGACATATAAGGCAATAAACAAGTAATTTATACAATTTGAGACTCTTTTAACTATTTCAAAAAGAAAAAGAGGAGCTATCATGGAAAACCCTAGCAGCAACCCTAGTGTCACGGCCATGTCGTCTAGGCCCGGTCGGCACGCCGTGCGGCACTTGGAAAGGGACCCAACCTAGACAAGTCAGCCTTCAACAAGCCCTTTATCCAAGGACTCTACTCGGAAGCGTCGTCTCATGATCCATCAGGTAACATTGCGTCGAATATCGTATCCCGCGGGGCCTAGCGAATGCTAGCGGCCAACCCCTGACTCTCGTGACGAGCGCGATACAGGGCCCTGTGGCCCCAAACCGTCCCTAAGAGGTCCTCCTAGAGAGACATCGTGCCATCCGCTTGGCTCCAATGCCCGCACACCTAGGCCCTATGTGGGCCTAGGAGAAGGTCACTTACACCAAGGCAGCTCGGCTACTAGCGCTTGGCGAGGAGGATGGTGGAGACCCAACACCAGACCACTTCCCCCTAAAGAGCTAAATAAACTTACCAAGTATGACGCGAGTAGACGTTGCTTCGTCCCAAACGAGGACACTTTCTGAACAGGGCCTTAATCGCCTTCCCAAAGTATCCTAACTTGCATCCTTGACTTGGTAGCTCTTCAGGCATTGCTCATATCACCGCTTGGTCCGCCTTTGCTAGGTCCCGAACAGGCTTGTCAAGGCAGAATCGTAATACAATATGAGACAGCCTTGACATTCTCCCACACTTCCTATTATCGATGTCCTCATCGATACTGACATTCGTTCTTCATCACCTGATAAGTCGATATGGACATCGAAGACAGTTCCTCTTTGATCTGTGCTTGACTTAATACGCTTCTCTAGTCCTATCATCTGAACATTTAAGCAAATAACTCAAGCCTCAATCCTAGGTTCTTTTGATTCCCTTATGACCACGTTGCACCTGCGTGACCATCTACATCGATCATGAACTCATTATGACCCAGTTTTGCTCTTTCAATGTCAAGTGCTAGATTCATGCTCCCACACTTTTACTCTGATTGTGGCTCGAACGAAACACTTGTAGCGAATCACTGACTCAACTAGTGCGTGCCTTATAGCGTCTTTGAGTCTGACGATCTAGCCATCGACCTACAAACAAAAATAGCATACATGCCCATATGCAAGAGCACTATGACTCACCACACAATGGCTTGCTCTTCGGTACCAAGCCCATTCGCCAACTGTGTCCCACCGTATAGTGAGATCTTCAAGCAATGAATGTGTCACCACCTGGCCAATATCCAAGCGGGCAGGTACAGGTTCACCTTGCACTTAATTGCTTAATGATGTAAAATGATCTCTGGTTACCAACACGATACAAGCGTGTACTTGTCTCTTTGTCTTTCTTTATATGGCCTATACTATAAGATATACAAGCACATACATTAGTGATAACCTATTCACACAAGTCTCGAACGATACCTGGTTGGTAAATATTTCCTTACGCATTCACCATTTGCCAAGTGAATGTACATCTATTCCCACTCGAACAACCTTGCTCTCATGAACTCATGCATCTTGGCTTTCTAGCGGCTAATAACATTTTTCCCACAAGCCAACCGCCTTTAAGGTTATCCAACGTAACGTACAACTTGTCTCGCTTCTCTCTGCATCATCTTGTCGACGTCCTCGTCGACTGAACAAAAAGAATTTCTTCGCTAGTTAGAGGTACCATTATAACCTGCAAAGACTAACTTCCCATTGACCAAGTGGTGCACTATTGTGCCACAAGCCCAACAACATTATTCTTTTCAACACAAGTGCCTCTGCGCTGAACATAAATGAGCCCCATAGAGGGTTACTTTCCACGTGACATCATGCTAGGATAATCATTTTTTGTTAACGACAGGCACCTCTGTGCACTGTTTGCAATATGATTTCCAGGCATACAGCAACGATTCACAAGTAGTCGGCTTCTCTATAGTGATTAACGACAGACACCTCTTGTGTACTGATTTCACTATGACTACCCAGCTAAGACTTCAAGACATATTGAGTGCCTCTGCACCAAAACAACCATAGTGCGTAACGTCAGTCACCTTTTTGAACTGATGACACTATGTTTGAACTCGTTTGCACCTCTGTGCAATAAATGATAAGTACCCCCGCACTGAAACAACCATAGCGGTTAGCGTCAGTCACCTCCGTGTACTGATCCCACCAGGTCCAACTCGTTAGCACCTTTGTGCAACAAAAAATAAGTGCCCCTTGCACTGAAACAACCATAGTGGTTAGCGTCAGTCACCTCTATGTACTGATCCCACTATGTCCAACTCGTTAGCACCTCTGTGCAACAAGAAATAAGTGCCTCTTGCACTGAAACAACCATAGTGGTTAACGTCAGTCACCTCCGTGTACTGATCCCACCAGGTCCAACTCATTAGCACCTCTGTGCAACAAGAAATAAGTGACTCTTGCACTGAAACAACCATGGTAGTTAGCGTTAGTCAACTCCGTGTATTGATCCTACCAGGTCTAACTTGTTAGCACATCTGTGCAATATAAAGATCGAGCACCGCATATGCTTTGATCGCTATAGTGGTTACCGACAGACACCTCTATGCGCTGGCTCCACTATAAAACTCACATGCACCTCTGTGCCACAAATTCACAACTGAGCACCACTGTGCTAAAGGAATGAGCGCCATTGCGCGGAGATAATAAGCAAGCACCTCTGTGCCCAAAACAATAGTCAGACACCTCCGTGCACTAACCAACCTCAACTTGTTTAACATTATTGACTCACCCAACCCACTCCTATTACGAGGGCGCTTGGTGCGGGGTCCAACCAACTAACGTCGTACAAAGTTTAAATTCACATCAACCCGGCTCGAAAACCTTGCTTTGATACCAACTGTCACGACCATGCCGTCTAGGCCCGTTCGGCACGCCGTGCGGCACTTGAAAAGGGACCCAACCTAGACAAGTCAGCCTTCAACAAGCCATTTATCCAAGGACTCTACTCGGAAGCGTCGTCTCATGATCCATCATGTAATATGCGCGTCGAATATCGTATCCCGCGGGGCCTAGCGAATGCTAGCGGCCAACCCCTGACTCTCGCGACGAGCACAATATAGGGCCCTGTGCCCCCAAACCGTCCCTAAGAGGTCATCCTAGAGAGACATCGTGCCATCCGCTTGGCTCCAATGCCTGCACACCTAGGCCCTACGTGGGCCTAGGAGAAGGTCACTTACACCAAGGCAGCTCGGCTACTAGCGCTTGGCGAGGAGGATGGTGGAGACCCAACACCAGACCACTTCCCCCTAAAGAGCTAAATAAACTTACCAAGTATGACGCGAGTAGACGTTGCTTCATCGCAAACGAGGACATTTTCTGAACAGGGCCTTAATCGCCTTCCCAAAGCATCCTAACTTGCATCATTGACTTGGTAGCTATTCAGGCATTGCTCATATCACCGCTTGGTCCGCCTTTGCTAGGTCTCGAACAGGCTTGTCAAGGCAGAATCGTAATACAATAAGAGACAGCCTTGACACCTAGCACCCCTAGCATCAACCCTAGCAACAACCCTATCCTTTCGCCAGATCATGTACTGATGAAGGGCCTGCTGAACCCTCTGGGTGGCTCAGACGGTTTCCACTGTTGACCCGATGGTGTATATGATTGTTCCGCATGTGCTAGAACGTTTGGGGCCTCCGTTGCCTCTTGATGTTTTGCATGATCTGAAATGGGAGAGGAATGCTGAGGAATCTCTCAAACCTGGTGATAGCAAGACTTTCGATATTGTTATGAGTGTGGGGGTGACAGGGGAAGCGAATGACCCAAAGATGGTATGGATAGTGTGGTATCAGGTATTGGAAGAATGATCACGGTCGGTACGCCTGATTTTGGGAAGCAAATTTATGCAAATGCGGTAATAGGTAAGGAAAGTACTGGTCAGAAAGCTGGCACTATAGTATCTAATGATGAGGTTCTTGTGACCGATGAGGATGTACGTATTTTGCGAGATGGGCAATTTCTGGTAGTGTAATTTTCAGACTAAGTGCATGATATGTTTGATCATAGCATGAGGAAGTATGTCATTGTTCGCTTGTTAGGCCGTAAGATAGGGTATGGAGCCTTGTTAAATCGCGTTAAGACGCTATGGTAGCCGCGAGGAGAGTTTTAGTTGGTTGATATCGAGAACGATTACTTTGTTGCTTGCTTTGCACAGGAGAAGGATTATGTTCGAGTGCTCATGGAGGGGTCTTGGATAATTTATGGTAGCTATTTGACGGTACAACCGTGGAGCCGATCTTTCTCAATAGCTGAGCGCAATCTTTTGCAAGTGATTGTTTGGGTTTGCCTGCCAGGATTGCTGTATCGTTATTATTCAAAGGGGTTCTTTCGTCACATTGCCATGAATATTGGTCAAGTTATACGTGTGGATTACAAGATGAATATTAGGGATATGGGTCATTTTACACAGTTGGCTGTGGTGGTTGACTTGAATAAACCCATGCTGATAACTTTGTGCAGAAGATTGAATATGAAGGTCCACCTGATATCTGCTTCAAATATGGGGTATATAGGCACTCTAAGACTATGTGTGGGAAGCAGAATACTGCTACTAAAGTTGTCAACAAAGTGGATGGTTTAATTTGGGATTCTGAGAAGTCAGAAACAATGTTTGGACCCTGGATGATAGTTGAGACACGCAGGCGAAAGAATCATAAGCCGACGGATAGTGGAACACTTATCGAGAAAAAAATAAAATAAATGTTGAGTCACATTTTAGTGTTCTACAGGAATTCGAAGAGGGGTTACATAAGGTGGTAATGGTAGAGGATGATGTAGATGAACCGAGCCATGTGGTGAAGAAAGTTAGGTTAAATGTTTAACAACACCGAGAAAACAGGAGGTCGTTGGTTCGAGTAGTGCTCGACAGGCTATAACTGCTAGCAATTCCTTAGTAGTGGGTGCTGGATTTATTTTGGTTCAAGACAAGGTGGTTCCTTTAAGGGAATGGCAGGTTTCGATGGTTGCTACACATATGTCGAGCATTCGTAGTGGTAGCCAGCGATTGCGATTATAGAAGAGGGTGATATTGCTCATGGGTCTACTAAGGTGGGTAAGGGTAGTGGATCGAAGAAGAGTTCGGGTGTGGTTTCATGCAAAGGGCTTAGTGTTAAAAGACAGACGAAGTTCTATTTTTCACCTCAACCGATCCTTTTAGATTAGATACAAACCATGCCGCAGAAGGTAACTATACGAGCGGCTGAGCAGCGTCAGTCACCTATGACTATTGATCTTGAAAGTTCTACGGGTTTGAGTGCGTAAGTGAATCCCTTAACCCAGTTGCACAGTGCGTAAACAAGTAAGGAGCTGTATTTGGATGATATTGTCACGGCTCTAGACTTTGACTCTAGCTGATCCGTGCGGCCTTAGACGCCTTCGACGCAAATCAGTCGATTCCTACACCTAAGTCAGCCTTCAACCAGCCTTGTGAGTACTCCTGCTCGACAACGGCTTCGAAAAGCACTCCAGGTCTCGATGGATCTTGTCACAGACACCACTTGTGTCGCGGGCTAGACCTTTGCCAGACGAATCGTGCCAGACCTTAGTCACTTTCTCGGTTGAAACGTCGACTAAGTCACCCTGAAGTACCTTGTCACGGTCTTAGGTGAAGATCTCTCGACAAACACCTAACTCAACCAAGATTCTCGCTCCGAAAGATCAAACACTCCTCGAAGCCCTCGAACGAAAGATCGTTCTAAGCGAAAGCTAATCAAAGAACAACAGAAAGAGATTGGCAGCTAGAACAACGAAGAACACTCAAAAACAACAAAGAATAATAAAGAACACTCAGAGAGTTTTAGAGTAAATGCTTCTTGTATTACTCAAAGTGAAGTGAATTGAATTGAATGATTTACAAGTGAGGAGGGAGCCTCTATTTATAGTTGAACTCCCCTACATCCAACGGCTCAGTTTAAATTACATCGACGGTCGAGATTGATCTTATCTTATCTTATCTGATCAAATCTCAAATTCAAATCTCTAATTATCACAAACATTATCTACACATTATATTCAAATAAATGGATAATACTTTGACCAATTTACCCTCCTGAATCCTCCATGGATTTGGCTAAGTCTTGTGGGCTTGCGGGCTTTCTAGCATTCTCCAAGTGCCGGGCCAAGTGTGATGGTCTTGGCGAGCCCGTTCCACCGCGCAAACTCTCTTTGGCTGATTCTTGCGCCAATGCCTCGGTCCCAAAGGTCTGTTCCACGTCTTCCTCCAAGTACTGGGCCAAGTCTAATGATCTTGGCAAGCTCGTTACACCGCGCAACCCTTCTTTAGATGGTTATTGTGCTAACGCCTTGGTCCCAAAGGTATGGTCCTCGCCATTCTCCGAGTGCTGGGCCACATTTGGCATGCCCATTGCATTGCGCACAACCTCTCTATTTGTTGCTCGCGCTAATGTCTCGATCCGAAAAGTTTGGTCCGTGACAATCTCCCTCACTTGACTTAGCGACGCCCTCGTCGCTGCACTCGAACGATCCTGGGCAGGGTCAACTTGATTACTCGTCGATGCCTCGGCTTCATGCAATTCCCCCATATGAACTGCTCGCCTCGACTCAAACTGTCGTTGAACATCGCGTGCTAACACGCCTCTTGATACATCTCCCTTGTAGGAGCACTCTCCCACAAACTCTGATTTACCTCGACTCAGACCCACTTGGTCCTGCGGCAAAGACTTGGAAGTCGTCACAACATTGAACACAGACTGAACTCTCAGATTCGTCGACAACTCTTGCTTGCCCCTTTGAACTCTGAAAGGTCTCTTCCAATCTTCTTTTCCCCCGCACTGAAGACTAGGTCGTACTTGACCTACGCTCATCAACAACGGCAAATCAAAACCAAAAACACTAGGAATGTGTTTGAGATGTACCTTTTCCTCGATCACATTTACTCTAAAACAGGTCAGCCCTTGTTTCTCCTTGAAGTCTGGCTCCCTCTGCATTGAACCTTCTTCATCGAAGTTCTTTGCATGCATCGACACTTCGCCACAAAGTCCGTTGCGATACTCTGCATCGGCACTTCTTCCCTGAAGTCCGCTACTTCTGGTTGCACCCGCCCTTCTGACTTGAAGTTTGGTGCTCTCTTGCATCGATCCTTCTTCCTTGAAGTTCGGTGCTTTCTCTTGCGTCGACACTTCCTACCTGAAGTTCGTTGCTCGTTTCCCACCTTGCCATTTGGTGGTGTCTCCACGGTTACTATGTCTCCTAACGGCTTGGCCCCCTTCGACTCTACAATGGTCTCAAAAGTGATGCTCTTTCCCCGAACATCCTCGGCAAGCTCCTCGATAGCCTTCTAGGACATGGTCACCCATTTCTGCTTTCGGTCCCCCTTGGCCTTGGCAGAACTCGACATTATCGGATCAAGCGATGCAGCCTCGCTCTCTTCGGGCTCACCCAACTCCTTGGATGGCTTGACTCGATCCTGGCAATCTCGTAATTTGTGAGGCCTCTTACACTGGTAACACTCTAGTTGCTTCAACTTGCGTCGGCACTTCTTCCTCGAAGTCCTTCGCTTCTTTCCCACCTTGCCCATAGGTGGCATCTTAACGGTTGCTATGTCCCTCGACGGCTCAGCCCCATTCGACACTGTACTGGTCTTAAAAGTAATGTTCTTCACTCGAACATTCTCGGCAAGCTCTTTCCCAGCCTTCTCAGACATCTTCAACCCATTCTGCTCATGGTCTCCGCTTACCTTGGCAGAACTAGATAAATCGGAACCAAGTTTCACAGGCTCTTTACTCTTGGCCTTGTCCTGTCCCTCGGACCACTTGGCTCGAAACGGGCATCTCCGTAACTTATGAGGTCCCTTACATCGGTAGTACCTCAATTGCCTCGTCTTTACCCTCGGCTCGACAGCTTCATCACTTGCTATCGCACCAAGTCTCATCGCCGGCTGGACTACTTTGGCACTCGTAGTCGAACCACGGCTCCCCCTTTGCTTGGCGGCATTGACACTCACAATCGCCCAAGTCTCATCACTGGCTGGACTACTTTGGCACTCGTAGTCGAACCACGGCTCTCACTTCGCTTGGCAGCATTGACACTCGCAATCGCCCCAAGTCTCGCTACTTCTCCCTTTGACTCGTCTGCTGTCTTCACCATGGCAGCTAGGCGGTTCTTCTCGGGACATCCCCTTATCAAATGAGGACCATTACAGAAGTAGCACTTCAACTTCTTGTTCCCCTTCTTCTCTGGCACGGACTTAGCCTCACCATTCCCCTTGTCTCCCGAACTGGGCCTGGTTGACTCAACACTTGCCTGCTTGCATTCTGCGGGCTCGGTCAGAGGTTCGGCAACAACAAAAGCCTCTGAAAGTCTCTGGGCATCTCCCTGCTCTACTGCGAGCTTCGCCCCCGGTCTAAATCCCTCTAAGAAGGTCTTGAGCGCATCACATTCGCTCATTGCCATCTTACAACTGAGCAGCTCCCTCTTGAGCTCATCCACTTCTTTTCGCAAAGCTTTCATCTCAGCTTCACTCGCATTACTCCCTCGAACAGTCACCAACTTGTTGAGAACTTCTCGTGTCTTGTCCTTGAACCGGTCATCTATGGACTCTACTTCGTCAAGACGAGACTCGAAAACACCTTGGGTCTGCTTGGCCTCCTCTTCGGATCTCTCAAGTCTATAAACCCTCCTTCCCAACGACTCCAATTCCACCTTCATTGCCTCCACTGCATCTTGAAGGGAATTACCTTGTTGGTTCAACTTCTCGTACATCGAGTTGAGAACTTCTTGGATCTCCTTCGCGGTTTCCTCCTTGGAAGAATCATCCACTTTTTGTAAATCCACCATCTTGGCTTTACAAGCACAACTCTCTCGAACTACCTCCAATTCGTTGAGGATGCATTGCGTCTCGTCATTGAACTTGCCCTCCATGGACTCTAACTTTTCAAGACGTGACTCCACAACACTCCGGGTCTTTTTGGCCTCCTCTCTTAGAGTTTCCACTGCAGCATCTAAGGAATCGCCACGCTCAGATATCTTCACATCCAAGCCATTAAGAGCCCATTGAACCTCCTCCTGGATCCCTTCTAGAGACTCTAACATCTCGATATCCAACGAACCCAGCTTCTCAAGGTTTACTGACTCTAGCTGTTCAAACACCACCTCGGCCTCCTTCTTGAAGTCCAAGAGTTTATCGACCCAAGCCTCCACGACTGTTATGAATTCAAGATTCGATTGTACCTTATTTTCAAGACGATTGCTCCTCTCGTCAAATTCGTTCAGAGTCTTTCTTACATCGTCCATTGTCAGTGTCTTCTTCTTTGGTGCCATCTCAATCACCACTTTGCCACGAACTAGTCTGATCCTTGATCACTTCGACTAACTCGAACGTAAACCACCACCACGCTTAACTGTAACTACAAGCTGGAACCCACCACACTTGACTGCACCTGCAAGTTGGCTGGAACACAAGTCACCACCACGCTTGACTACAACTGCGAGCTGGCTCGAATGCAAGTCCCTTCCTCGACTCGCCCGGATAGCACTTATCACGACACTTCTCTGATTCCACCTCTCGTGGTTCTCTCTGTTACCAACTCTCACGGCTCTTTCTGACACCAACTATCAGCAAGACTTCGCTCCAATGCCAACTGTCACGGAACCCGCTACCGTCTCTGATACCAACTTATCACCGCTCAGCTCTAATACCAACTGTCACGGCTCTAGATTTTGACTCTAGCTGATGCGTGCGGCCTTAGACGCCTTCGACGCAAATCAGTCGATTCCTACGCCTAAGTCAGCCTTCAACCAGCCTTGTGAGTACTCCTGCTCGACAACGGCTTCGACAAGCACTCCCAGGTTTCGGTGGATCTTGTCACAGACACCACTTGTGTCGCGGGCTAGACCTTTGCCAGACGAATCGTGCCAGACCTTAGTCACTTTCTCGGTTGAAACGTCGACTAAGTTACCCTGAAGTACCTTGTCACGGTCTTAGGTGAAGATCTCTCGAAAAACACCTAACTCAACCAGGATTCTCGCTCCGAAAGATCAAACACTCCTCGAAGCCCTCGAACGAAAGATCGTTCTAAGCGAAAGCTAATCAAAGAACAACAGAAAGAGATTGGCAGCTAGAACAACGAAGAACACTCAAGAACAATAAAGAACACTCAGAGAGTTTTAGAGTAAATGCTTCTTGTATTACTCAAAGTGAAGTGAATTGAATTGAATGATTTACAAGTGAGGAGGGAGCCTCTATTTATAGTTGAACTCCCTTACATCCAACGGCTCAGTTTAAATTACATCGACGGTCGAGATTGATCTTATCTTATCTTATTTGATCAAATCTCAAATTCAAATATCTAATTATCACAAACATTATCTACACATTATATTCAAATAAATGGTTAATGCTTTGACCAATTTACCCTCCTGAATCCTCCATGGATTTGGCTAAGTCTTGTGGGCTTGCGGGCTTTCTAGCATTCTCCAAGTGCCGGGCCAAGTGTGATGGTCTTGGCAAGCCCGTTCCACCGCGCAAACTCTCTTTGGCTGATTCTTGCGCCAATGCCTCGGTCCCAAAGGTCTGGTCCACGCCTTCCTCCAAGTGCTGGGCCAAGTCTAATGATCTTGGCAAGCTCGTTACACCGCGCAACCCTTCTTTAGCTGGTTCTTGCGCTAACGCCTTGGTCCCAAAGGTATGGTCCTCGCCATTCTCCGAGTGCTGGGCCACATTTGGCACGCCCGTTGCATTGCGCACAATCTCTCTATTTGTTGCTCGCGCTAATGTCTCGATCCGAAAAGTTTGGTCCGTGACAATATGCATCTAGACAAGGAAAATATCGCACCACACTAGTGAAGTGAGCTGGTCTTCATTTTTCCCATATTTTATAATGATTAATGCTTTCTTTTGGAATTGTCAGGGCGCGGCCAGCTCTGATTTTGATGTTATTTTTGTGATTTTATGAGATATTATCATCCTCATATTGTGGCCTTGGTGGAGCATCGGGCGAGTGGTATTAAGGCAGACAAGGTTTTTAAGCGGCTTGGATTTTTGAATTCTTTCCGCATTGAAGTGTATGGGTTTAACGGGGAATTTGGTTGTTTTGGTAGGATATTATTGATGTTGACATTATGAAAGTTTCTAATCAATTTGTTCACAATCGTGCAACGCATTTAGAATCGGGTATATGTGTTCTTTTTACTGCTACTTATGCCAGTCCTTCGGTTTGAAAGCGTAAGTATCTTTGGAATGCTCTCTTGGATCTTGTTCCCAGTCCTGATAAACCTTGGATTATAGGAGGAGATTTTAATGCCATTGTTTATCCTGAGGAGTGGTAGGGTAGAGCTTTGTCCACGCTGGGTACTAGTAGTCTGTTTCAAAATTTTGTGTTCGATTTTGGTCTGTTAGATCTGCTGTTCACTGGCCCTATTTTCACTTGGAGTCAGGGTGACTTGCACCAATGATTGAACCGGTGTATGGTGAATAATGGCTGGCTACAATGTTATCTGAATTCGCATGTGTTGCATCTTGACCGTTTGGGTTTAGATTATTATCCACTGCTGGTTAAAATTGGCATGGAGGAGTCGGGTGCTCGGGAGAAACCCTTTCATATTATGGCAGCTTGGCAGAAACATACTTCTTTTGAAGAGCTCATTAAGAATCATTGGGATGAGGATGTGCTGCGGAACCTCACTTCTCTGCGAGAAAAATTAATTAAATGGAATTTGATAACTTTTGGGCACATTGGGGCAAAAAAGGAGTTATTTCGGTGCTTGCATGGTATTAAAAAGGCTTTTCATCGGTGGTACTCTGATTATTCGGTTCAGCTTGATCGGTTCCTCCGTTGCGAGCTTGATAATGTTTTACTTCAAGAGGAGAGTATGTGGATGCAAAAAGCCCGCTGTCAATGGGTGTTAGATGGTGATAGAGATACTAAATTCTATCACAGTTATGCTATGGCCCTGCGACGTTCAAATATGGTGCATGCTCTGCGTAGAGATGATAGCATTTTGGTTTCGGATTCCACTGAGTTGCAAGGTATGGCAGTCGAATTCTACAAGAAACTTTTCTCTAGTGAGGGGAATGATGGGTACAGTTATCCTATACGGGGTGGTTCCCAGGAGTTGAAAGCGGTTGAAGTTAATGTTTTGCTGAGGCTGGTGTATGATGAGAAGGTACGAGAGGCCGTTTTTGCCATAGGTCCGTTAAAAGACCCTGGTGCGGATGGGTTTCATGCGATTTTCTACCAAAAGAATTGGGGTACGGTAGGCCCTAGTGTTTGTCGCTTTGTGCGTGAAGTTTCTCGGGTCAGCCCTTAGATGCTTCGTTAAATAGAACATTACTTGTCCTAATACCCAAAGTCTCGAATCCTAAGTAAATCAGTCAGTTTAGGCCGATAAGCTTATATTTTGTGCTCTATAAAGTGGTGACAAAATTGGTGGTTAATTGATTGAAACCTTTTTTATCGAATTGGATTTCGAAATCCCAGGCAAGTTTTGTACCAGGCCGTCGATATCTGATAACATTGTAATTGCTTAGGTCATCCATTCCATGCGAAAGAAAATGGGGAAAAGGTAGATGGTAATTAAAATCGATTTGAAGAAAGCTTACGATAGACTCGAATAGTCATTTAGTGATAATACGCTACGCGATATGGTTATTTCGGATAGTTTGAAGAGTTTGATCATGCGCTGTGTGATGTTTGTTTTGATGCAAATACTTTGGAATGGATTTCCATCTTCGTCCTTTTCCCCTAGTAAAGGTATTTGTTAGGGGGATCATTTGTCGCCATATCTCTTTTTTCTTTGTATGAAACGCCTTGCCCAAGCCATTCAGGGTGAGGTGTAGTCTGGGGCATGGAAGTTGGTTTGTCTTGCTTATAACGGTCCAGGTATATCTCATCTCTTTTTTGTGAACGATATGGTATTATTTTTCGAGGCTTCTATGACGTAATTCAGTGTTATTCGTCGGGTTTTAGGAGATTTTTGTGAGTTTTCAGGTCACAGAGTAAGCATCAAGAAGACAAGTATTTTCTTCTCCAAAAATGTTGCCCCTGATTGTCGGTAATAAATTAGCAGTAGTTTTAATTTTACTGAGGTCTCAAATTTGGGACAGTATTTGGGGGGTGCCCTTGCTTCACCAATGGGTCACGAAGGCGACTTATCAGTTTCTGGTTTAGAAGATTAGTGATAGGCTATATGGGTGGTCGGCTAAGATGATAACTTTAGCTGGTCGTATTATGTTAACGAAGTCCGTTTTAGAGGCTATTCCAGCTTACACTTGCTGACGACCCTTCTTCCAAAATTTGTATGTGCCGAGATAGAGAAGTTAATACGAAGATTCATCTAAGGAAATGCTAATGGTGGCCGTCATATTCATTTAGTAAATTAGAGTGAGTTGTGTAAGCCGGTGGCGAATGGTGGGCTTGGTTATAAGCATTTAGAGGAGCAAAATAAGATTTTTTTCATGAAAAATACGAATGGCCTTGTTGCGAGTAATGATTATCTTTGGGTCCGTATGTTGCGATCAAAGTATAAATGTCATGACATGATCGCGATTACCGTCTTGCGTCGGGGTTGTTCCCAACTTTGGAAATGTACTTGCTTGGTTCAGAAGGATGTGCATCAGAATTTGTCGTAGAATGTGGGTACTAGGGAGGTGGTTGATTTCTGAAGAGATATTTGGATTGGGGATGTTGGTCAGCTAAGGAATTGGGTTGTGAACAATTCCAACGTGGTTAATTCCTTTGCCCCCTTGTCTCGATGGTTAGTGTCGATGGTAGTTGGGATTGGTCTTATTTAGAACAGTTGTTTCTGTTGCCTGTACTCTTATGGATTATGCCTATTGCTCTGCCAATTCTTACAGTACTATGTGACTCTTTAGGTGAGAAGCTCATTGCTGATAGTCGCTTCTCGGTTTGATCTGCATATAGTGTTCGGGTGAGTCCGGCTGATTTAGCTGCTGATTCTTTGCGGAAGGAGATTTAGCATTTTAGGTGCCTACAGCAGATTAAAATTTTTCTTTGGCTACTTGTGCATGGTAGTTTGCTCACTAATGTTGAACGGAAACGTCACCAGCTCATACGGGATACGAGATATGGAGTGTGCGGGATGAGGATGAGACTTTGAATTATTTGTTTAGGCAAAGCCTGATAGCATATATGGCTTGGAGATATGTTGTTCGAATGGACAAATGGACGAGTTTCTTTGCAATGGACTTTCGAGACTGGCTACTGCATAATCTTAGGTCATCAAATTTTGTGCCATGCGATCCATTAGAGTGGCATTTATTGTTTGGTTCCATGTTGTGGATTCTATGGAAAAATCGGAACCAACTTATTTTTGACCCTCTACATGCTGATCATGAACCGATTCTTGTTGCAAGCCGTAAGGTGGCGCAGGAGTGCATTACGTTGAAGGTATTTCAAGCGCATCTAGTGCAATCTGTCACGGGCCGTGAGCCAAGGCCCGAGTAATTGGCACAACTGGGTGCACACCAGGGTTCCCACGAGGTTCTGTTAGAGATTTTGGGCCCAAAGAGACCACCCGACTTAGCCCGATCTGTGGGAGATTCTAGAAGGCTTAGCCATTCACTTTGACCTATGTAAACTTGCCTTGTATACATAGGATTTGTTGCCATAGATAGAAGGGAATATTCCCAGGATTGTACCATTGTGGTTGGTGGGCTTCGATTATAGCCGTCGATGTAAATTTGTATAGACCGTCGGATTAGGGGGAACTCAACTATAAATAGAGGCTTTCCCCTCCTCATTTCATGTACCCAAATTTCCAAGGAATAAAGGCATTTACTCTAAATCATCTGAGTGTTCTTGTGTTCTTTTCTTTGTTCTTGAGCGTTCTTTCGAAGTTCTTCTTCGCTCATCTCGTTTTATCCGATTCCGCGTAGAACACTTTACGTTTGTCGGTGCTTGGGAAGTTTGATCTTCCCTAGGGTTGAAAAGGCTTACTTAGGCGTTTGTCTTGAGTCACATCGCCTAAGGCCGCACGGTGGGCTGGTTGGAACTCTAGTCACGTGACAGTTGGTATCAGAGCCTTGTTCGAGCGACGTGAGCTAGTTCGAGGCACGAAGCATCAAGTTAAGATGGCGCCAAAGAAGGGAGAGAATGCTGCTGCGAGCCAGAAGGGTGTGGAGACCCAGGCTAACAAAGGAAGTCGAGCAAACTCGAGGAACAAGTTGTCGGCACTCGAGGAGAGGGTCACCAGGCTTGAGGGATCTATGAAGGATTCTGTGGAGCGACTCAACGTGGTGGATACACGGCTCGAGGAGCTGGATGACCAAGGTGATCAGTCAGAGGGAAAGAGAGATGCTCTCGAAGCCATGCTGAAGGCATTGAGGGTGAAAATGGTGGATCTGAAGGTGGAAGTGATGGTTTATCAGGCTGCCATACGAAACGGTGTGTTAACCACGACAACACCTAGACCAATGAAGGACATTTCGAAGCCAAAAGAGTTCAAGGGGAACCGGTCGACGAAAGATGTTGAGAACTTTATTTGGTGTATGGAGCGGTACTTCCAGGCAATGAGCATCACAGATTATGCCAAGAAGGTAAATACTGCTGTTGTTTAATGACTGACGTTGCTTTGTTATTGTGGCGACGTAAGTGCCTTTATAAGAATAGTGGGGGCACGAGCGTTGAAACATAGGAGGAGTTCCAAGCGAAGTTCAAGCAGCAGTTTTGCCCGAGTAACACGGAGAAAGAAGCCAGGACCAAGTTTATGAGGCTTCGACACGATGGTTCTATTGCGGATTACATCCGGGAGTTTAGTGAGCTACAACTCCTTATCCCCGGCTTGTGTGAGAAGAATGCGCTTTTCACATTTATGGATGGATTGAAGCCATGGGTCAGGACCGAGTTAGGGCGGAGGGATGTGCAGGAACTTTCCAAAGTCTTCCAAGCCCGATGGCAAGGGCATTGGTGGGAGAGACGAGGATATGTCCAGAGATAGCAATGATAATGGCAATGAGAGGCCATCGACCAAGCCAAACCGGTATCCGAAGCCAGATGATCGGAAGGATAGAGGATCCATAAGGTGCTACCATTGTGATGGTCCACACGTAGTGAAAGACTGTCCCAAGAAGAGAAGCCGCCTCTATGCCATTGTCTAGGAGGACGACGAGTTAGATGGAGAACCCGGTAGAGTTGGTGCAATCGCTAGCATCAAAAGAGGGAAGTCGAGGACAGAAAAAGTACATCGAAAATGTTACCCATGTAAGGGGACACATTTAGTGCGAGAGTGCCCAGATCGAGTCAAGAAGTCCATGGAGGACGAGCCCGAGAGTGATGAGGCTGCGAAGCTTGGCTCGATGATATTGGATTCTGCCAAGGCGAGGAAGGGCTAGAAGCAGAATGGGTTGATGTTTGTCGACATCAACGTGGCGGAACGATCGAGGAGTGCTTTGGTGGACACCGGGGCAAGCGATCTATTCATGTCCAAGAAGGCTACTGAGAAGCTTGGTCTTAAAGTTGTGGATTCAACCAGTAAGATCAAGGCTGTAAATTCAAGGAAAGTTTCAGTTGTGGGAACAATGCAGAAGATTGAGTTGCAGATTCGGGATTGGAAGGCATCGAGTTAGATGACTTTGATTTTATTTTGGGACTAAATTTCCTTGACCGTATTGAAGCTCTCATTATTCTGTTTACCGACGTTGTGTGCATATTGGATCCGAGACAACGGTGCGTTGTGCCTGTGTGCCGAGACAGTGGGCGAGGAACCCAAAAGCTGACATCCATTCAGCTTGTCGAAGATGCTCCAAGCCAAGGAGGCATCGAGTTGGAGGCGACAGTTGGGGACACTACCTTGGATGGGCGAGAGTTGCCCGAGGCAGTTGGCATGAAGGCCGTCGAGGAGCCATCTATGAGGGAGGTGGCCGAGGCATCAAACTTCAATGGGAGAGAAGTGTCGATGGGTTTTGCATTGCCGATGAGCAGTGGGGCATCAAACTTCAGGGATGAAGGATTGATGTGTAGAGTAAATGACGAAAAAAGGAGTGAGGTACATCTTGAACACAATGTTAGTGTTTTACAGTTTGATTTGCTGGATTTATTGGGTGTAGGGCGCAGAAAACCTATCCCATCAGATGGAGTTGCGAAGACTTGGTGTGGGCTGAAACAACCTTTCAGAGTTTTGAGGGTTCGTTGGGTGTTCAACGTGAAGGCATCCAAGTTTGTGCACAAGGATTGGGAGAGTCCAGATCGGGGCAAGTCAGAACTAATAGGAAAGATTTCCTATGATCAAGATGTGCTTGGGACGGGTAATTTGTATGGCAGTGCGAGCCAAGGCGAGAAGTCCTTATGGGGGGACAACCGAATCAGAGTCCGGTGCTCTTTATGGGGAGAACGGTCCTTATGGAGGGACAATCAAGCCAGATTCCGAGTTGGGAGCAAGCCAAGGTGCGCGGAAGGAAGCTCCAGGATCGATCTCAACTTTGTTCGAGAGGCGCGACGAGGGCGTCACCAAGTTTGGTGGGTAGATTGTCACGGGCCGTGAGCCAAGGCCCAAGTCATTGGCACCATGGGGTGCACACCAAGGTTCCCAAGAGGTTCTGTTAGAGATTTTGGGCCCAAAGAGACTACCAGACTTAGCCCGATCCGTAGGAGATTCTAGAAGGCTTAGCCATCCACTTTAACCTATGTAAACTTGCCTTGTATACATAGGATTTGTTGCCATAGATAGAAGGGAATATTCCCAGGATTGTACCATTGTGGTTGGTGGGTATCGATCATAGCCGTCGATGTAAATTTGTATAGACCGTCGGATTAGGGGGAACTCAACTATAAATAGAGGCATTCCCCTCCTCATTTCATGTATCCAAGTTTCCAAGGAATAAAGTCATTTACTCTAAATCTTCTGAGTGTTCTTGTGTTATTTTCTTTGTTCTTGAGCGTTCTTTCGAAGTTCTTCTTCGCTCATTTCGTTTGATCCGATTCCGCATAGAACGCTTTGCATTTGTCGGTGCTTGGGAAGTTTGATCTTCCGAGAGGGTTGAAAAGGCTTACTTAGGCGTTTGTCTTGAGTCACATCGCCTAAGGCCGCACGGTGGGCTGGTTGGAACTCTAGCCACGTGACAAATCGCATTACCTAGTGGACAGTGGTGTTGCGGGTTGGTCTTGCTCAGAGGCTGGGTGGTGTAAACTGAATATGGATGGGGAGCGATGTTAGTTGGATGAGCAGACAACGTGTGGAGGAGTGATTCGTAATGATCAAGAAGAATGGTTGTTGGGTTTTTCTTAGTTCATCGGTATTTGCTCGGTGTTAGAGGTGGAGTTATGGGGGTGTTTGAAGACCTCCAACATGCATGGGAGTTGGGTGTTTGACATATGTAGGTGGAGTTGGACAATGGTGATGTGTTTAGACTGTTGCGGAAGAAATCGAGCAGTGGGAGGTGTTGCTCGCTTGTTCATCAAATTGCGGTAATGGTTGAAAGAGATTGGGAAGTCCATTTTGCGCAAGTATATCGTGAAGCAAACACTGTGGCAGATAGCCTAGCCAAGCATGATTTAGGTTCAGTGCAGGATGTTCAAACCTTTGTGCAACCTTCGGATATCGCCTTAGCTGTTGTTCATAAAGATCTTAGTAGTATTGTATGATTGTTGTTTTGGCTTAGTTGTTTGAGCATATCATGTTTTCTGTAAGTTACCGGGTGTACTCTTTTTCTCATTTTAGGTTTAGGGAGGTTTTTAATGAGGCACCTAGATATTTTCTCTTTTCTTTGTCAAAAATAAAAATAAAAAGAGGAGCTTAAATATTTTGTATATATTATATGTTATTGTTTCTGTTTTAATAGATGATGTTATAATGTTGAAATATAAATGGGTAAAAATTTAACGATTTGCTACAACATTTTCTAGTATATATGTAATGTATATTTATAGTTAATAATCATTGAATGATGATGTAATATGTTAGAATTTAAAAACCGAGGTTTATCTTTTTGAATTACTATGATTTGAAAAACAATATACAAATTTAATCTGAATATCTTATAATCTAAAATTATGGGTATCCGATTTACGAATACTCAATATTCATGAACCAGGACCTCGATCACCTTTTTTTTTTGAGCCAAGGTATTCACTGCCGATAGCAGTAATTAATCCCCTCACCGGGGTGCTCTCACTAAGAGATAAACGACTGGCCACGAAATGTATTCCATTTTTATTGGCAAGAATCAAACTCCTTTTTTTAATACCCATAAATCTGGTATCCAAAATTACAGATTCTCAATTTTAAACACCCCTATATACCTCAACCGATTAATTAACATTTTATTTATTTTTTAATAATTCTTTTTTTATGGATACCGAAGTTGCATTTATTGATTGCTATTATTGTTTTCTTTTTCAGGTGGCATAAATTAATAATTTGCACAAAAAGTTCAGCGCAACCATTTTTAATTCCGGGAAACTACATTCTAGATTACATAATTAAGAGTTTGATAATTATAAATATATTATTTAATTAAAATATTAATATAAATAGGTCATGATAATTAAATATTAAACAAGAATAATTTAAAAATAATTTATTGTTGTTTTATGTAATAATGTCATTATTCCACTAATGTTTTGATCCAAAGAGCTCGTTTGCTTTGACAATATCATAAAAATATTAAATTGATGAAATATTTAAATATGACGATTAAATTATTAAATACTTTTAAATTATGACAAAATTAATAGAATATATAAATTTTGGAGTATAAATATATTATTATATCTGATCACATTAAACATCGACTTTAATTTTAATGATAGAGTGATTTGTTTGTAATAATATTTAATTGAGTGATATATATACATAACTTTTTGAAGTAAAAAAAGGAGTTATTTCGGTGCTTGCGTGGTATTAAAAAAGGCTTTTCATCGGTGGTACTCTGATTATTCGGTTCAGCTTGATCGGTTCCTCCGTTGCGAGCTTGATAATGTTTTACTTCAAGAGGAGAGTATGTGGATGCAAAAAGCCCGCTGCCAATGGGTGTTAGATGGTGATAGAAATACTAAATTCTATCACAGTTATGCTATGGCCCTGCGACGTTCAAATATGGTGCATGCTCTGCGTAGAGATGATAGCATTTTGGTTTCCGATTCCACTGAGTTGCAAGGTATGGCAGTCGAATTCTACAAGAAACTTTTCTCTCGTGAGGGGAATGATGGGTACAGTTATCCTATACGGGGTGGTTTCCAGGAGTTGAAAGCAGTTGAAGTTAATGTTTTGCTGAGGTTGGTGTATGATGAGAAGGTACGAGAGGCCGTTTTTGCCATAGGTCCGTTAAAAGACCCTGGTGCGGATGGGTTTCATGCGATTTTCTACCAAAAGAATTGGGGTACGGTAGGCCCTAGTGTTTGTCGCTTTGTGCGTGAAGTTTTCTCGGGTCAGCCCTTAGATGCTTCGTTAAATAGAACATTACTTGTCCTAATACCCAAAGTCTCGAATCCTAAGTAAATCAGTCAGTTTAGGCCGATAAGCTTATATTTTGTGCTCTATAAAGTGGTGACAAAATTGGTGGTTAATTGATTGAAAACTTTTTTATCGAATTGGATTTCGAAAACCCAGGAAAGTTTTGTACCAGGCCGTCGATATCTAACATTGTAATTGCTTAGGAAGTCATCCATTCCATGAGAAAGAAAACGGGGAAAAGGTGGATGGTAATTAAAATTGATTTGGAGAAAGCTTACGATAGACTCGAATAGTCATTTATTGATAATACGCTACGCGATATGGTTATTTCGGATAGTTTGAAGAATTTTATCATGCGCTGTGTGATGTCTATTTTGATGCAAGTACTTTGGAATGGATTTCCATCTTCGTCCTTTTCCCCTAGTAAAGGTATTTGTTAGGGGGGTCATTTGTCGCCATATCTCTTTTTCCTTTGTACGAAACGCCTTGCCCAAGCCATTCAGGGTGAGGTGCAGTCTGGGGCATGGAAGTCGGTTTGTCTTGCATATAACGGTCCAGGTATATCTCATCTCTTTTTTGTGAATGATATGGTATTATTTTTCGAGGCTTCTATGACGCAATTTAGTGTTATTCGTCGGGTTTTAGGAGATTTTTGTGAGTTTTCAGGTCACAGAGTGAGCATCAAGAAGACAAGTATTTTTTTCTCGAAAAATGTTGCCCTTGATTATCGGCAATACATTAGCAGTAGTTTTGGTTTTACTAAGGTCTTAGATTTAAAACGATATTTAGGGGTGCCCTTGCTTCACACGAAGGTGACTTATCAGTTTTTGGTTCAGAAGATTATTGATAGGCTATATGGGTGATCATCTAAGACGTTAACTCTAGCTGGCAGTATTACATTAGCCAAGTCCGTGTTAGAGGCTATACTAGCTTATACTATGCAAACGACCCTTCTTCCGAAAGGTGTATGTGTCGAGATAGAGAAGTTAATACGAAAATTTATCTAGTAAATTAGAGTGAGTTGTATAAGCCGTAGCGAATGGTGGGCTTGGTTTTAAACATTTAGAGAAACAGAATGTGATTTTTCTCATGAAAATTGTGTTTGGCCTTATTGCGAGTAAGGATTATCTTTGGGTCCGTGTGCGACGATCGAAGTATAAATGTCATGACATGATCCCAGTTATCGTCTCGCGTTGGGGTTTTTCCCAACTTTGAAAAAGTGTTTGCTTGGTTTGGGAGGATGTACGCCGAAATTTGTCATAGAATGTGGGTGCTGATGAGTTGGTTGATTTCTGAGTAATATTTGGATTGGGGATGTTGGTCAGCTAAGGAATTAGGTTGTGAACAATTCCAATGTGAGTAATTCCTTTATCCCATTGTCTAGATGGTTAGTACCGATGGTAGTTGGGATTGGTCCTATTTGGAGCAGCTGTTGCCGCTTCCTGTGCTCCTGCGGATTACGGCTATTGCTTGCCAACTTATACAACACCATGTGACTATATAGGTTGGAAGCTCACTGCTGATTGTCGCTTCTTGGTTCAATCTGCGTATAGTTTTTGAGTGAGTCCGGATGATTTAGCAGCTGATTCTTTATGGAATGAGATTTTGCATTTTAAGGGCCTACAACAGATTAAAAATTTTCTCTAGCTGTTTGAGCATGGTAGTCTGCTCACTTATGTTAAACGAAAATGTCGCCATCTCACACAGGATACGAGATGTGGAGTGTGTGGGGATGAGGATGAGACTTTGAATCATTTGTTTAGGTAATACCCGACAGCGTATATGGCTTGGAGATGTGTTGTTCGGACGGACAAATGGACAAGTTTCTTTGCAATGGACTTTCGGAACTATTTACTGTATAATCTTAGGTCTTCGATTTTGCGGCAAGTGATCCACTGGAGTGGCAATTGTTATTTGGTTCCATGTTTTGGATCCTATAAAAAAATCGGAACCAACTTGTTTTTGACCCTCTATATGCTGATCATGAACCGATTCTTGTTGCAAGCCGCAGGGTGGCGTAGGAGTGCATTACGACGAAGGGATTTCAAGCGCATCCAGTGCAATCCCATTACCTAGTGGACCATGGTGCTGCGGGTTGGTCTTGCTCGGAGGCCGGGTGGTGTAAACTGAATACAGATAGGGCGCGATGTCAGTTGGATGAGCGGACAGCTTGTGGAGGAGTGATTCGTAATGACCAGGGAGAATGGTTGTTGGGTTTTTCTAAATTCATCGGTATTTGCTCGGTGTTAGAGGCGAAGTTATGTGGGGTATTTGAAGGCCTCCGACATGCATGTGAGTTGGGTGTTCGACGTATGTGGGTAGAGTTGGACAATGGTGATGCGTTTAGACTGTTGCGGAAGAAATCGAGCAGTGGGAGGTGTTGCTCGCTTGTTCATCAAATTGCGGTAATGGTTGAAAGAGATTGGGAAGTCCATTTTGCGCAAGTATATCGTGAAGCAAACACTGTGGCAAATAGCCTAGCCAAGCATGATTTAGGTTCAGTGCAGGATGTTCAAACCTTTGTGCAACCTTCGGATATCGCCTTAGCTGTTGTTCATAAAGATCTTAGTAGTATTGTATGATTGTTGTTTTGGCTTAGTTGTTTGAGCATATCTTATTTTCTCTAAGTTACCGGGTGTACTCTTTTCTTCATTTTAGGTTTAAGGAAATTTTTAACGAGACACCTAAATAACTTTTATTTTCTTTGTTAAAAAAGAAAAAAAAAAGCTTAAATATTTTGTATATATTATATGTTATTGTTTCTGTTTTAATAGATAGTGTTATAATGTTGAAATATAAATGGGTAATAATTTAACGATTTGCTACAACATTTTCTAGTATATATGTAATGTATATTTATAGTTAATAATCATTGAATGATGATGTAATATGTTAGAATTTAAAAACCAACTAAGGTTTATCTTTTTGAATTACGGTAAATTATATGATTTGAAAAACAATATACAAATTTAATCTGAATATCTTATAATCTAGAATTATGGGTATCTGATTTACGGATACTCAATATTCATGAACTGGGATCTCGACCACCTTTTTTGGGGTTTAAGCTAAGGTATTTACTGTCGATAGCAGTGATTAATCCCCTCACCGTGGGTGCTTTCACCAAAAGATAAACGACTGACTACAAAATGTACACTGTTTTTATTGACAAGAATCGAACTCCTATTTTTAATACCCATAGATCAGGTATCCAAAATTACAGATTCTCAATTTTAAACACCCCTATATACCTCAACCGATTAATTAACATTTTATTTATTTTTTAATAATTCTTTTTTTATGGATACCGAAGTTGCATTTATTGATTGCTATTATTGTTTTCTTTTTCAGGTGGCATAAATTAATAATTTGCACAAAAAGTTCAGCGCAACCATTTTTAATTCCGGAAACTACATTCTAGATTACATAATTAAGAGTTTGATAATTATAAATATGTTATTTAATTAAAATATTAATATAAATAGGTCATGATCATTAAATATTAAACAAGAATAATTTAAAAATAATTTATTGTTGTTTTATGTAATAATATCATTATTCCACTAATGTTTTGATCCAATGAGCTCGTTTGCTTTGGCAATATCATAAAAATATTAAATTGATGAAATATTTAAATATAACGATTAAATTTATTAAATGCTTTTAAATTATGACAAAATTAATAGAATATATAAATTTTGGAGTGTAAATATATTATTATATCTGATCACATTAAACATCGACTTTAATTTTAATGATAGAGTAATTTGTTTGTAATAATATTTAATTGAGTGATATATATACATAACTTTTTGAAATAAAAAAAGATTTATTTATTACCGAATTCATAATTAAATGATACTAATTTACCATAAACTTTCTTAAGTTTAACTTGCTTTAGTTATCCTGATTCTCCGGTCTAAGAAAGCTAGGCCCACGTTTCTCATCTCATTTAATAAAGAGTCTTAACTTCATTAAAGTCATCTGCTTTATTTTGATTTTGGTTGCCACTACCACGTTTCTTCACGTCGTTTTCTGTTTCATAATTAAAGTTTTAATTGAGTATGACTGATTAAATCAGACAGTAATTTAATTAAAAAATATCAACTTATTATTACTATAAATAATAATTAATATTTTTTGAATAAAAATAAAAATTAATATTTTTATAATAATATTTTTATCTTTTCA
The DNA here is from genome assembly GCA_019671005.1 of Hibiscus mutabilis. NCBI lineage: Eukaryota > Viridiplantae > Streptophyta > Magnoliopsida > Malvales > Malvaceae > Hibiscus > Hibiscus mutabilis. The sequence goes on along the minus strand of CM033724.1, from coordinate 11,613,943 downwards.
TATTTTTATACAATATTTAAATAAAAAAATTAAAACCCGCACACCGATAAGTATTAACTTATTATTGAATAGAATTTAAATACAAAATTTTACCACCTTATAATCATTAATGAATAAATTTTATAAAGTACAATTTTTCAAAAAAATATTTTTTTCATGTATAATGAAAGTGTAATTTTTATAACAATTTTACATATAAATAGAAATTTATTTGTAAAGTAAATATTATTTTAATAGAAACCGATTTTTAATTTATGGTGCGTATTAAAATTATATCACACCAACAATGAGGGTGGTCAAGAAACTAATTTGATAATGTCACGGGGCTAGATTTTGACTCTAGCTGATCCGTGCGGCCTTAGACGCCTTCGACGCAAATCAGTCGATTCCTACGCCTAAGTCAGCCTTCAACCAGCCTTGTGAGTACTCCTGCTCGACAACGGCTTCGACAATCACTCCAGGTCTCGATGGATCTTGTCACAGACACCACTTGTGTCGCGGGCTAGACCTTTGCCAGACGAATCATGCCGGACCTTAGTCGCTTTCTCAGTTGAAACGTCGACTAAGTCACCCTGAAGTACCTTGTCACGGTCTTAGGTGGAGATCTCTCGACAAACACCTAACTTAACCAGGATTCTCGCTCCGGAAGATCAAATACTCCTCGAAGCCCTCGAACGAAAGATCGTTCTAAGCGAAAGCTAATCAAAGAACAACAGAAAGAGATTGGCAGCTAGAACAATGAGGAACACTCAAGAACAACAAAGAACAATAGAAAGAACACTCAAAGAGTTTTAGAGTAAATGCTTCTTGTATTACTCAAAGTGAAGTATGAAGTAGTGAAGTGATTTACAAGTGAGGAGGGAGCCTCTATTTATAGTTGAACTCCCCTACATCCAACGGCTCAGTTTAAATTACATCGACGGTCGAGATTGATCTTATTTTATCTTATCTGATCAAATCTCAACTTCAAATCTCTAATTATCACAAACATTATCTACACATTATATTCAAATAAATGGATAATGCTTTGACCAATTTACCCTCCTGAATCCTCCATGGATTTGGCTAAGTCTTGTGGGCTTGCGGGCTTTCTAGCATTCTCCAAGTGCCGGGCCAAGTGTGATGGTCTTGGCAAGCCCGTTCCACCGCGCAAACTCTCTTTGGCTGGTTCTTGCGCTAACGCCTCGGTCCCAAAGGTATGGTCCTCGCCATTCTCCGAGTGCTGGGCCACATTTGACACGCTCGTTGCATTGCGCACAACCTCCCTATTTGTTGCTCGCGCTAATGTCTCGATCCAAAAAGTTTGGTCCGTGACAATCTCCCCCACTTGACTTAGCGACGCCCTCGTCGCTGCACTCGAACGATCTTGGGCAGGGTCAACTTGATTACTCGTCGATGCCTCGGCTTCATGCAATTCCCCCATATGAACTGCTCGCCTCGCCTCAAACTGTTGTTGAACATCATGTGCTAACACGCCTCTTGATACATCTCCCTTGTAGGAGCACTCTCCCACAAACTCTGATTTACCTCGGCTCAGACCCACTTGGTCCTGCGGCAAAGACTTGGAAGTCACAACATTGAACACAGACTGAACTCTCAGATTCGTCGACAACTCTGGCTTGCCCCTTAGAACTCTGAAAGGTCTCTTCCAATCTTCTTTTCCCCCGCACTGAAGACTAGGTCGTACTTGACCTACGCTCATCAACAATGGCAAATCAAAACCAAAAACACTAGGAACGTGTTTGAGATGTACCTTTTCCTCGGTCACATTTACTCTAAAATGGGTCAGCCCTTCTTTCTCCTTGAAGTCTGGCCCCCTCTGCATTGAACCTTCCTCATCGAAGTTCTTTGCATGCATCGGCACTTTCGCCACAAAGTCCGTTGCTTTTGGTTGCACCCGCCCTTCTGACTTGAAGTTTGGTGCTCTCTTGCATCGATCATTCCTCCTTGAAGTTCGGTGCTTTCTCTTGCGTCGACACTTCCTACCTGAAGTTCGTCGCTCGTTTCCCACCTTGCCATTTGGTGGTGTCTCCACGGTTACTATGTCCCCTAACGGCTTGGCCCCCTTCGACTCTACAATGGTCTCAAAAGCGATGCTCTTACCCCGAACATCCTCGGCAAGCTCCTCGGTAGCCTTCTCGGACATGGTTACCCCTTTCTGCTTTCGGTCCCCCTTGGCCTTGGCAGAACTCGACATTATCGGATCAAGCGATGCAGCCTTGCTCTCTTCTAGCTCACCCAACTCCTTGGATGGCTTGACTCGATCCAGGCAATCTCGTAATTTGTGAGGCCCCTTACACTGGTAACACTCTAGTTGCTTAATCTTGCGTCGGCACTTCTTCCTCGAAGTCCTTCGCTTCTTTCCCACCTTGCCCATAGGTGGCATCTTAACGGTTGCTATGTCCCTCGACGGCTCAGCCCCCTTCGACACTGTACTGGTCTCAAAAGTAATGTTCTTCACTCGAACATTCTCGGCAAGCTCTTTCCCAGCCTTCCCAGACATCTTCAACCCATTCTGCTCATGGTCTCCGCTTACCTTGGCAGAACTAGATAACTCGGAACCAAGTTTCACAGGCTCTTTACTCTTGGCCTTGTCCTGTCCCTCGGACCACTTGGCTCGAAACGGGCATCTCCGGAACTTATGAGGTCCCTTACATCGGTAACACCTCAATTGCCTCGTCTTTACCCTCGGCTTGACAGCTTCCTCACTTGCTATCGCACCAAGTCTCATCGCTGGTTGAACTACTTTGGCACTCGTAGTCGAACCACGGCTCTCACTTCGCTTGGCGGCATTGACACTCACAATCGCCCCAAGTCTCATCGCTGGCTGGACTACTTTGGCACTCGTAGTCGAACCACGGTTCTCACTTCGCTTGGCGGCATTGACACTCGCAATCGCCTCAAGTCTCGCTACTTCTCCCTTTGACTCGTCTGCTGTCTTCACCATGGCAGCTAGGCGGTTCTTCTCGGGACATCCCCTTATCAAATGAGGACCATCACAGAAGTAGCACTTCAACTTCTTGCTCCCCTTCTTTTCTGGCACGGACTTAGCCTCACCATTCCCCTTGTCTCCCGAACTGGGCCTGGTTGACTCAACACTCGCCTGCTTGCACTCTGCGGGCTCGGTCAGAGGTTCGGCAACAACAAAAGCCTCTGAAAGTCTCTGGGCATCTCCTTGCTCCACTGCGAGCTTCGCCCCCGGTCTAAATCCCTCTAAGAAGGTCTTGAGCGCATCACATTCGCTCATTGCTGTCTTGCAACTGAGCAGCTCCCTCTTGAGCTCATCCACTTCCTTTCGCAAAGCTTCCATCTCAGCTTCACTCGCATTACACTCTCGAAATGTCACCAACTTGTTGAGAACTTCTCGTGTCTCGTCCTTGAACTGGTCATCTATAGACTCTACTTCGTCAAGACGGGACTCGAAAACACCTTGGGTCTGCTTGGCCTCCTCCTCGGATTTCTCAAGTCTACAAACCCTCTTTCCCAACGACTCCAATTCCGCCTTCATTGCCTCCACTGCAACTTGAAGGGAATTACCTTGTTGGTTCAACTTCTCGTACACTGAGTTGAGAACTTCTTGGATCTCCTTCACGGTTTCCTCCTTGGAAGAATCATCCACGTTTTGCAAATCCACCATCTTGGCTTCACAAGCACAACTCTCTCGAACTACCTACAATTCGTTGAGGATGCATTGCGTCTCGTCATTGAACTTGCCCTCCATGGACTCTAACTTTTCAAGACGTGACTCCACAACACTCCGGGTCTTTTTGGCCTCCTCTCTTAGAGTTTCCACTGTAGCCTCTAAGGAATCGCCACGCTCAGACATCTTCACATCCAAGTCATTAAGAGCCAATTGAACATCCTCCTGGATCCTTTCTAGAGACTCTAACATCTCAATATCCAACGAACCCAGCTTCTCAAGGTTTACTGACTCTAGCTGTTCAAACACCACCTCGACCTCCTTCTTGAAGTCCAAGAGTTTATCGACCCAAGCCTCTACGACTGTTATGAATTCAAGATTCGAGTTTACCTTATTTTCAAGACGGTTGCTCCTCTCGTCAAATTCGTTCAGAGTCTTTCTTACATCGTCCATTGTCAGTGTCTTCTTCTTTGGTGTCATCTTAATCACCACTTTGCCACGAACTAGTCTGATCCCTGATCACTTCGACTCACTCGAACGCAAACCACCACCACGCTTATCTGCAACTACAAGCTGGAATCCACCACACTTGACTACACCTGCAAGTTGGCTTGAACACAAGTCACCACCACGCTTGACTGCAACTGCGAGCTGGCTCGAACGCAAGTCTCTTCCTCGACTCGCCCGGATAGCACTTATCACGGCACTTCTCTGATTCCACCTCTCGTGGCTCTCTCTGTTACCAACTCTTACGGCTCTTTCTGATATCAACTATCAGCAAGACTTCGCTCCGATGCCAACTATCACGGAACCTGCTACCGTCTCTGATAGCAACTTATCACCGCTCAACTCTAATACCAACTATCAGCAGAACTTCGCTCCGATGCCTACTGTCACGGAACCTGGCTACCTGCTACCGGCTACCAGCTATCGCCGCTCGACTCTGATACCAACTGTCACGGGGCTAGATTTTGACTCTAGCTGATCCGTGCGACCTTAGACGCCTTCGACGCAAATCAGTCGATTCCTACGCCTAAGTCAGCCTTCAACCAGCCTTGTGAGTACTCCTGCTCGACAACAGCTTCGACAATCACTCCAGGTCTCGATGGATCTTGTCACAGACACCACTTGTGTCGCGGGCTAGACCTTTGCCAGACGAATCGTGCCGGACCTTAGTCGTTTTCTCAGTTGAAACGTCGACTAAGTCACCCTGAAGTACCTTGTCACGGTCTTAGGTGGAGATCTCTCGACAAACACCTAACTCAACCAGGATTCTCGCTCCGGAAGATCAAATACTCCTCGAAGCCCTCGAACGAAAGATCGTTCTAAGCGAAAGCTAATCAAAGAACAACAGAAAGAGATTGGCAGCTAGAACAATGAGGAACACTCAAGAACAACAAAGAACAATAGAAAGAACACTCAAAGAGTTTTAGAGTAAATGCTTCTTGTATTACTCAAAGTGAAGTATGAAGTAGTGAAGTGATTTACAAGTGAGGAGGGAGCCTCTATTTATAGTTGAACTCCCCTACATCCAACGGCTCAGTTTAAATTACATCGACGATCGAGATTGATCTTATCTTATCTTATCTGATCAAATCTCAAATTCAAATCTCTAATTATCACAAACATTATCTACACATTATATTCAAATAAATGGATAATGCTTTGACCAATTTACCCTCCTGAATCCTCCATGGATTTGGCTAAGTCTTGTGGGCTTGCGGGCTTTCTAGCATTCTCCAAGTGCCGGGCCAAGTGTGATGGTCTTGGCAAGCCCGTTCCACCGCGCAAACTCTCTTTGGTTGGTTCTTGCGCTAACGCCTCGGTCCCAAAGGTATGGTCCTCGCCATTCTCCGAGTGCTGGGCCACATTTGACACGCCCGTTGCATTGCGCACAACCTCCCTATTTGTTGCTCGCGCTAATGTCTCGATCCAAAAAGTTTGGTCCGTGACAGATAAGGATATAAGGATTAGTCTCGGTGTAAAGTGTGGCATATTTTATCTAAGAAATTAACTTAGGTTTAAGCAATTTAATCTACAAGTATGTGTGATTTTATATTCAGATTTGAAATCGATCACAAATGCTATCTTATACTATTATAGAATTATAAGAAAATTGAATAAAAATTTACTTAGAAATAAAATTTGATTACCGGATAATTTATAATATAAAATTGTGTTAAATGATCTTAAATTTATGTAACTGCTAATATAATTTTATAAGGTTTTTATACCATTCTCGAAAACAATTCCTGCAATAACTAGATTCATACATCACTTCAGAGTTTTACATAATAAGAAACAAACCCCAGAAATCAAGAGAAATCTTTTATTTGGATTCAAGCACAACCAAAGCTGGATATTCATCTATCATGCGCCATTAACTGTTGTCTCAACAGAAGTAGGGATGCTGTCAGTTGAAGCAGGACCATTTGTTTTAATAGGAGCTGGAATTAACCCCTTTTCTCGGCATGTCTCGACAGCCCCTACAAACATGTCCTCCAAACTGTACTTAAACTGGAAACCCAAATCCAGCAACTTCTTGGAACTGAAGACAACGTTTCCCAAGTTTTCATCTGCATCTTTGAACCTGAGCATGCCGATATATATAATTAATTAGCCATCCCAAGGAAAGAAACAAAATGTTAAGATTTTTCGTTATAAGTGGCTTACTTGGTAGGAACGTTGTACTCTGGGTATTTTTCTCTTAGCATTTTGGCGAGTTCAACAATAGTAGCAGCGTGGGAGGAGCATATGTATCTACCCTCAGCTTTAGGGTTTTCGAACAAGAATATGTGAGACATGCAGAGATCATCCAAGTGCACAAACTGCCCTTGTCTAATGATCGAGTAATGACCTTCATTCCCTAAATTGTTTGAACTCTACACATATTAGTACACCATATATGATATCAAGGTTCGAGTCGCACTAATGACCTATGAAAAAAACAATGGTCGTACCGGTAATCGGTGAGAGGCCGGTAATCAAGCTAGGTGGCATTGATGGCATGAGAAATGGACCAATGACAAGAGTTGGAATTATAGTGATGAAATCCAAGTTATTCTCCTTTGCAAACTGCCAAGCAGCTTGCTCAGCCAAAGTCTTGGAGACAAAATACATCTAGAAACCAGAAAGAAAGGGTTGTCAGGGTTTTGTTTTTTACCCCTAAAAATCAAAAAGAGGTGAAAGAGGAACAAACCCATCCGGTCATTTTCTTGGAATAGACAAATTCCAGGTCGCTCCAATTACTTTCATCATAAATGGGTTTTTGGTGTTGTTCAACATTCACAGTTCCAGCAGATGATGTGAAAACCAACTTTTTAACCGTTTTTGCTTTGACGCATGCTTTCATGATGTCCAAAATTCCGTTTATCGTCGGCTTTATCACTTCATTCTGCAAATTTCTCAGCAGTAAAAATCTCAACGGAGTTGCTGTTTTTTTGCATCCTTTTTACGTTAATGATGTTGATCGGCAAAGACCAAACTACCCCATGTTTAGTATACCATACGTGTAATTTCCCCTCCGAACTTTCAGGGTTTCCACGTGTGGATTTGTACAAAATAGAAAGAAAAAAGTTAACTTTTTTTCATGTACCTCGCCTAAAGTTTATTCTTTTTTTCAGTCTAGTTGCTGTCGTATTCAACACAAGTTAATATTGTAGTGAAATTTAAAAGGGGGGGGGGGGGGGACACATGAAACTGAAACATGTTTTGGTTGGTCAGCGGTGTCTTTTTCTTGTTTTGTAAAGCAAGGATATATACATATACATAAGTGAATAAAAGAGCAAACCTCAGGATCCTTGGACTCAAAATCCATAGGAGTGGCAACGTGGAACACTCCACAACAGCCATTAATTGCTGCATCAAAGCTCCCCTCTTCAGATAAATCAGCTTTCCACAAAGTCAAGTGGGAGTTGGCTTTTGGCAGATCAAGCAAATGCTTCACCTTCTTCGCATTATCTGTCATATAGAAATAAGAACTTCAGGGAAAAATATACATTTAGAATACGAATTACGGGGAAAAGAAGGAAGCGAACCAGGGTCACGGACGGTGGCTCGAACGGTATACCCATGTTCGAGGAGCCTCATGACGAGCCATGAGCCAATGAACCCAGATGCTCCAGTGACACAAACGGTTTGGGATTTCGACCCCATCGCTTTCTAAATATGGATGGAATTGAACAAATTTGGCTTTTTCTCTGTTTTGTTGTAGTAAAGTTTTGGGGGTGGAAAAGCTATATATAACATTGGATATATGCGTGCAAATTCAACACAACTAATAATTTACGGAATCTAAAAGGAGACAACTTTCAAATTCAATGATTCTGCTACTTCAAGTTCTTGGTGTTTAGTTCCACCTAACAAACAGTCCCAACAATTTAGCTAAACGCACGTGGTTAACTCACCCATCTGCACGTGATTGGGAAGTTGGTAACCGGAAGCCTTGTATCACATCTTCTATATGTATACCACGTGCTTGGTTAGTTGGTAATCATGGATGTATCTACCTTGGGTGACATTTACAAAATTTTAAATTTTATTTTAAAAATATTTGAAAATTTATAAAGAAATGTTAAAATTATTTTAGAATTAAAAATATTATTTTTGGAAATTTTGAATTTATTTAAAAATAAAAATATTATTAAAATTGTAAAAACATATTGTTTTTTTAAAAATTAAAATCTTTAAAATTTGTAAAAAAATTCTAAATATTTTATAATATAGTTTAATATTATAAAAATATTAAATGATTTTTTGAAAACTTTGAAATTTATTTAAAAATAATAAAACTAAAATATTAAATGAGTATGATAGAGTGGTAAAAGGTTTGTGCATAAAATTTTTGGCATAATATCAAAAAAATAACCCTAACGATTGATTAGATAGTCACGTTAGCTCTCATTCTTTTTTTTGATGCACTTTAACTCTCGACGTTTCATTTTAGGTCAAAATGGTCCATCCGCAGATGAAAACTATTAGTCAACTAACGATAAACATCTTGAAATGACTTGATAAAATTATATGTCAACAAAAATAACTTTATAGTGTATATGATTTTATAAAATTTTTTTTTACCGATGTGTCATTTTGCCTAGTCAGCATCTTTGTATATACGACATTGCTATGTTAGTGTGCACTGCAATGTAGGTTTGCCACGTTATTTCAAGTCATTTATACTGTTAGTTGACTAACATTTTTCATCCACAGAGGGGTCATTTTAGCCTAAAATGAAACGTTGATGGTTAAAGTGCTTCAAAAAAAGAATACGGGTTAAAGTAACTATTCAATCAAACATTAAGGGTTTTTTTGGCATTATGTCAACAAAAAATTGTCATGAGTTTGAATCTAAAATAATGAGTTTTAGTTGTTTTATTTTAAGACTTGCAAATTGTGAAAAAAGACAACAACACCCTTATAATAATATTTACTACACTTTCCAAATAAGGGTAATCTTCTAACTCACAACTGAGTTGGTGAGTAGTTAATTGGTGACATCAAATATAGTCAAAGAATTAAATAATAGATTAGATACGTAAAAAAGAAAATAAATATTTTATATAACCAATTACATTTGTGAAAAGGAAATTATCAAGTGATTGTAGTTGGATTGGTAAAAGGTTAACGTATAAAAGTTTTTGGTCACATATTCAAATCTAAAATAATGAATTTTAGAAGTTCTATTTAAATATTTGTGTAAGTGTGAAAAGACAAAAATATGCCTACAATAATTTTTCTGCATTTTGTAAATAAATGTGACATTGTAATTTTCCAATTGAGTTGGTAATCGGTTAAACAGTGACAACAAACTTAGTCAGAAAAGCCTAATGTATCTCTAAAGTACAAGCAACCACAATCACAACAACACCATAATATTCTTAAGATCTCAAAGAACACAAAAGACAAGTCTCATACACAAATGATATGACATCACAAGCACAATACAATACACAACCACATCCACCAAAAGAAAAAAAAAGGTTTCTCATAACCCCTCGCTATATCCACCAATCATAAGTGGTATATATATCAACCAAATAAAGGTGAAACAACTACTTCCACCGCACAATCCCAACCCATGCACACAATGATATGATGATTAATAATATGAGTCATATACATAGTCTCGTAATATTTAACTCGAGGGTCCACAATTTAAGTCTAATATTCAGCTTAATCACATTCTGATATAAGTATGCATGAAATAACAAACATACAAGGTCCAAAACACATATAATGTATATAACACTGTAAGAAATACACCTCAAGCAAGTAGTATCATCCTAATAACATGAAGGATGTCTCCCACGTTCAAGCCTAGCACTAGGTCATGCAGTATCAGAACTCACAAAAACAAACTCTAAATTAACACTATACCCCCAAAATTAAGTTAGAGTCCACTAATCTAATTTATTTACTCACGTGTGACCCTTGTAGACCAGGTAAGGTCAGCCCGCACATGTGGAGAAAGGTAAATCAACTGTCTCATGAACGAGGGACTCGTTCTCACCTTTAACAACAAGAAAAGAACAAGCAATCATCCAATATCCAAATATCCTTCAAATTACTTAGTATAATTAATTGCAAAAAGTAAGATGAGATTATAGGGCTCGAATTTGATAAAGCAGACACCAAATTTGGAACCAAGACATCGAAAATGTAACGACCCAATTTCCAGGTTGGTAATTGATGTTGGGTATTCGAGTATTTATTAATTTGAGTTGGGACTAAATTTAAAGAAATTAAAGTTTGAAAGCTTAATTTTAAGGAAATTAATGACTATTTTGTAAAAGGGTCAAAGTTTGATGATTACAGTGTAAATTTTTAAGTAGTTAAATGACCAATTGATTGATTTAACCATTTTAAGGAATTGGAAGCTCGTCTAGGTGAGTCACTAGTGTCCTCTGATCTACGATCGCCGCCCCATTCATCAGGGTGAGAGGAAATAAACAATGAAAGTTGCAAAATGCCAGGATCCGCCATTCTGCACCGCAAATGGCTTCATCAACAGACTCAAAGGCATCAAGAAAGCTAGTCTAGGGCTTCACTGTCACCGTTCGGCCACTAGAGGCCTCCACACAAGCCCCATGCGTTGCCGCTTGTATGTGGGCGTGCTCCAGCAACGATGAGGCAACAACCACACCGCACTACACCAAATAACATTGCACCAAACTACACCACACCGCACCACGACGTTGGCTAGAGTTGACCAGATATTGACTTTTTGCGAGAGACTCGATTCCAGGGTTTTGTCAACATCTTAAGCTCGATTCTGATGTCTGTTTTGTCAAATTTAATATTGATAAATTATTTTTCAATGTTTGACTTTTTGATTTACTCTGACTATTGCATTTAAGTGTTAATTTTGATGTATTCCGTATTTTGTACATACGAGATTACATGGGATGTCAAATATGAGATCGAGAGGCACCAAAGATGTGTCGAAGGCCAGCCGCTATAGCTCGGAGTTTTAGGTAATACTTTACTACCTTTTGTATGCTATATGATACCTGTTGGTTTATGGTTCATGTATGAATGTATATTATTAATGTGACTAGGCTGGCGATTTAAAGTTTGAAACGAATACGGTATAGGAATAATTAGACTGTTTAATACCCGTTTGACTCGACAAGTTAATTGGATGATCTCGATAACTTCTGTAGCTTAGTTATAACATTGATAAGTCATTGTTAGCTTGAATCATTCTGAACACTCGTAAGATTTGATTTTTTCATAGAAGTTCAAATTACTAAAACACCCTTGAGGAATTAAATGTCCATAATGCTCTTGTATATGAAATATTTGAAATACTTATGATGTGTGAAATAACCTTAATACCCTTGGAAGCTTAAATGATCTAGAAAACCATGTTTGACTTGAAAGAACTCTCGCGTCACTTCGTTAATTTCCCATTTGGCTTGGAAAAGTCAGTAACTCATTTCTAGCGTTTGAGTTCGTAAAGTACCCAAATCACACCGATCTCTGATTCTTTATTCTAATACCAATTTATAAAAAAGTATCCTTAATGGTTAAATGACCAAAACACCCTTGTGTTATGAAATGATTGGAAATGTCTTTACTTGATCAATCATGAAAATACCCCAGTGAAGCCTAAATGACCACAATATCCTAAGACTTGTAAAGCCCGACTTCTTTACTTCAAATCTCTTCTGAATATGCCACGAAACTGGAGGAACGCCATAGAAGACATGATCAGTTATTCAGTGGAAATCTTGAGACGACTTGGGAAGACGATCTATTCGATTATATGATGGAGCTTGAATTAACCATGTGAATACGCACTATACGTACCTGATCAAATACTTGGTGGGTACATGCATTGATGAAGCCTAATTGTATGTTCATATTCTTATTGTTGTTTGATGTCGCATGTGGGGGAAAGGAGACTCATTGTTTCCGAATAGCACATATGGAGCGAAAGGTAAAACAAATAACAATAATACATTTCCGTTGTCTTGTTTATACCAAGTTTTGAATTTGTTTAATTATTGCATTAAACTTTTGTTTCCGCTTTATTTATGTCACTCAATCGTTAGCTCCTTTAAAAGATGATGACATGGCTAACGGCAGTCCACGTGGATGCTGCATCAAAATAAAATCGTTTTAATGCGACTATTTTGATGCCTAAAATTGTCCAAAACATCGTCGTTTTGTTGGATGAAAAATAATAAAATCATACACTTGAAAAAGTTTGAACCCTACACCATTAAAATCAAAGGTTAGCTTAACCACCAAAACAACTCAATATTTTATAACATTTCACCACAAATAATATATATGTTAAACTACTTTTGAGGTCAATTCAATTTATTTTATTATTATTTTTTGAATAGTCTAAAGGTGATTGTAATTTAGTATATGTTCATACATATTTTTAACCCTTTGACAATGCACACACATCTTGCAGACAAAGCGATTGAACCCGAGTTTCCTAGGATGAACATCATCCTCTTTTCCACTGATACCACTTGCTGGGTTCTAATTTATTTTATGTTGATGAATAATACTATAAATAATATTAATATGTATAAATAATTTTAAAAATATTATTTTTATATGTTAATATATTACAATGGTTGTGAAATGAAAGTTCGTAGCATGTCTGAGATTGTATTGAGTGGTTTATCGCCTAATAAGCGTGAACAAGCTAAAAATCAACTGGATAGACCACTTAAAAATAGTTCGAAAGATAACGATGTGGCAAACAATTCGCTTTCTGACTCCGACTTTCATAATCGGAAACGTGTAATATTAAGAGAAGCAAAAGAATGCAGAGTTTGGAAGATTGGCGGGTGCGAACACTACAGGAAACGAAGAACAGATTGTCAAAGAATTTGCTCGCATAATTGAATCGCGTACGAAAGGCCATGATTGCGTTGTGACGATATGATTTGAGTGCTTTGTTTTGGAGATAATATTGATAAGTGGATTTTGTGATGCATTCATTTATTTTGGTTAATGACAGCGGATTTGGAGTTGCATTCTTTACTTGCGGTGGATTCTTGGAAGAGTAGGAGTTAATTGGGGGATTGATTTTGTTCTGATTTACTTAGGAAAGTGTTGCTCATTTGACTTAAGTGGATGTGCGTTATTTTCTATCTTTCACACACTTGCCTTTTTGGTGGTTCCATGGATGTGTTGATTGTGGTCATTGCTTTATTTTTTTGTATTGTCTGATTTGCCGTGGATCCCATGTTTGTCTTAGTTGCCTATTTGGGTGTAGGATTGCCGTGAATTGTATCTTGTTGGTATTAGTGGGATGTAATTTCCGAGTATTTATTTCATTACCATAAGTACTCTTTTATTCCATTTAGGTGTAGAAAGGTTTTTACTGAGGCCTATGATTTTGAGGGCTTGTATGATTCTTTCATTAATAAAACCATACTATTATCGAGCAATATATATATTACACTTTTTTTGAACCATTGGATGAAGGCAAATAAATTACTAAGATTATTTCATTAATTTTTTTCCTGTAATAATCTTCTTATTTTCTACGTTTAATCTCAATAATTCATTTACCTTCATCCAATGGTCAAAAAATGTGTAAAACTTTTAAGTTTTATATAGTGTAAAAGGATTCTATCTCTTATATATATATATCGGTTAGGATTCACTTACACACAATCTAAAACTATGAGTTTTACACATTTTTTGGATCATTGAATGGGTAAAATAGATGGCTGAGATTAACTCCTTACTTTTTTTTCAAGTAATAATCTTCACATATCCTACTTTTAATATCAACCATTTATTTCACTCATCCACGATCCAAAAATCGTATAAAACTTAAAAACTCTTACACTGTTTAAATGGATCTTATCCCAATTAATATTATTGAACATTTATCAATGCAAAAACAGCCAAGGTGAAGCATTACCATTGGTGAGGCTTTTCCCAAACTTTCTGAGGCACCAAAATATAATCCTGCCCTACCATCAACATTCTGTGAAGCTCTATCCCATCTTCCTTGCAATCGCAATCACTTGCATTTTGAACAATATCAGAGTTATGAATAGGGCATGGCATTTCCGCCACCATCGAGGAAGCCATATTCGAATGTCGAGCATCAAAAGACTGATTCAAATTTCCATCAGCCTCTATCCCGACATGCCTCTCCCACCTTCGGAACCAACTGCAAAAAATAACTAGGTCATTTAAGTCGAATTTTAATTGAATATTGACAAAGAATTTACAGATTCCAAAATAAAATAAACAATATCACATATTTTAATTGAATGTTGATGGAAGGGCAGTGGGTGCATTTGGGATTTAGAGATTAAAGTTTTTAGGGGATTTCGGGGTTGAAAATTCTAAGAATTCTGTTTTTTTTTTAAATAATATATTTATATTATAAGTAATATTAATATATAAATAATATATATAATATAAATATGTATTAATAATATTTGTTGTATTATTTATACCAAAAATTAAATTAAATTAATCTCAAGTGTAGTTTTACATATATATTATTTGTGATAAATAATTTTAAAATGTCAAGTTGGTTTAGTAGTTAAGCTTTAGTGTTTGTTTTTAAAGATTTGGGGTTTAAATCTCTCTAAATAAATTATTTTATTAGTTTTCTCAAGCATCGTTTTGGACAATTTTAGACATCAAAACAGTCGCACGAAACGACGTCGATGTAGCGTCCACTTAGGCTGCCGTTAGTCACATCATCATTCCGTTAAGGAGTTAATGGTGGAATGGCATAATTGAAACGGAAACTAAAGTTTAGTGCTGTAATTGAACAAATTGAAAATTCAGTTGTATAAAGGAGACAACACCAATTGTTTAGTGACATATGGAGTAATTTACCCATAAATTTATGATAACTATTTGATACTTTGACGATTGAGTTTTTTTTACTCCAAAAATGGGTGAAAAAGCCCCTATGTTTTCTTAATTGAGATATTTAAAGAATACTATATAAATAAATAAACAAATGAAAACTTCTTTTGAGTAAAGAAAAATACACTATATCAAATGATAATAATTAAATTAATCATATAATAATTATACATTAATTTTCTCTTATTAATTAGAAATTTATTTCATAAATTAATTGGACTTGGTAGTAAGTTTGATAAATTTTCTTTAAAATTATGTTTATTTAATTGATGCTTTTGTAAAGTTTTACTAAATAATTAATTAATTATTTATAAAAATATTTGTATTATCCGTACAAACTTCTCGTATCCTGTTGAATTATATATTCACTTTGATTAAAATCATGTCAAACCGATTAATATATTCATTTTCTTAACAATACATATTTTTTAAGAGATTTAGATTTCTTTTATTTTTATATTTGAATTTATAAAACAATTTATATATATTAACTATTTAAATAATATTATTTTATATTAATTTATATATTTGAAGATTGAGGTTTATAAAATCTTGGCTATAATATAACGACATTTGATGCAAATAACCCATGCATGTATAAAAAATGCCCATACTTCACCTATTTGACCCGTTTAAAAAAAGTCAATTCTCTTGTTTGGTAATTAGCAAACCGATAGCGGATTACATTAGTGAATAGCTGATAGTAAGTTACATTGGTTGATTTGACTAATAGATTGCATGAGTTGGTTGTATAAAAGTGTTTGATAAAATTAGATAATAACTGATAAATGTTTGATTATTTGAACATGCAAAATGACATATAAGTACATGGTTATATTCAATACTTGTTTGAATAGTTTATTAGTTATTAATATTTTGTATCTATTAATATTAATTAGATTATGAAAAATAATTTTTTTAATATAACATTATTAAGCATATTTGAAGGATCTGTATATTAATTTCTTATTTATATAATTATCTTTTTAAATATAATTTGATTAATTATTAAATTTAAATGATATTTGAAGCATATGTATTGATTCTATATATTTGAAGGAAAAACAATTATTTAAATTATATATGAGAATATGTTTTAATTCAAAAGTATATTTAGTTTATTTCGATACTTTTGTAATTGTTAAGGATAAAAAGGTCTTTACAACTCTTATGTTGAATCATCTAAATCTAAAAAATTCCTCTTAATAGCTTTTTTTAAATTGAGAGGTTTCATCTCAATCCACTTTTACAATCCTCTATTTACTAGGAGAAATTATTACATGGTCCCGGCTCACCATGTCATCTATGGTCCCATCCAATGAGATTCATTCATTTAATGACATGTAGGAAAGAGGTGAAGATTCACCTTGGAAAAAAAATGAGATGGAAAATTATTAGGGTAAATTACACCAGTAGTCACCGAACTATGGTTTCTTTCTTATTTTGGTCACCGAACTATTTTTTTGGCAAAAACATCACTAACGTTATGTTTCCTTCCTATTTTGGTCACCGGACTATTTTTTTTGGCAAAACATCACTAACGTTATGTTTTCTTCCTATTTTGGTCATCGGCCATTAAAAACTTAACGGTTTTGCTGACGTGGAATTTTATTTTTTAATTTTCCATGCTATTTCTTCTCTCTCCCCGTAAGCAATATATGTTATTTTATAATATTTTTATTCAAACTAATAGGATGATGGCACATGTCACTGCCTATTAGTAGAGTAAAAGGAATGAAAATAGGGGGAAAGATTCAGACCAAGGACGCCTTTAATAGGGTATAACGCTTAACCACCAGCCTAGGTTGGAAATTTCTTAAATTCTAACCAAAATCATATTTATGTCATGTAAGCTTACATGTGCACAATTAAAGAAAAGGCCTATGGCCAGCAAGCTAGGTGAGTCTACTCATTTATAGTTTACATGTGCACAGTTAAAGGAAAACCCTATGGCCAACAATTTCTCTTCACCAAGAATAAGAACCGATATGGGTATGAGAAGGAGCTAAAATGATTGCTTTGTTAAATCAACAGATTGCAAATAAAAATGAATCGAATGACTGAAAAAAGATTGACACATGCCTGGGAAAACAGTCCCTGCAACTCCAGTAATGAAAAATTAAAAAATAAAATAAAATTACACATCAGAAAAACCGTTAAGTTTTTAACGGCCGGTGACCAAAATAGGAAGGAAACATAACGTTAGTGATGTTTTTTGCCAAAAAAATAGTTCGGTGACCAAAATAAGAAATAAACCATAGTTTGGTGACTACCGGTGTAGTTTACACATAGCGTTAGTGATGTTTTTGCCAAAAAAATAGTTCGGTGACCAAAATAGGAAAGAAACTATAATTCGGTGACTAGTAGTGTAGTTTACCCAAATTATTATTGGATGAGACAATGAATGACGTGGTAAGCCAGACCCATCTAATAATTTTTCATTTGCTAGACATCCAAATTAGTAGATTTGACTAGTCAAACCTCTAATTTAAACTCAAAACATTGTTTACCAAACATAACCAATATCTTATTTGATCCTTTTCAAAGATCAGCCCCTCAAATAAACCAACTCTAAATCATCCTCAATTTATGATTTAATTTTTTGAGTTATCTGTACATGCTAATTTTTTCAGAGTTGATTTTTAAGTTACTTGGATATCAATAAAAAGTAATATATTATTTTTATATTTCAAACATTTAAACAACCTTGAATAGTTCAACATCAAAGCCTGGGAGATAATGAATATAAACTTCCATAACCATATAGGTTTTGCAAAATCGAAATCAATTGTCTTTAAATATATTGTAATTCTTTGATTTTGCAAAATTCATTACTACTTTGTAGCATATAATTCGGTTGGAGTTAAATTATTTTTTTAACAATTTCTACTTAAAGGAGGGGAAGATGAATTTTGCTCTTACTGAGTCTTAAACCCATATAACCTAGTGATTCTTTTTAAAAGCTAGAGCATGCCCATGATGTAAAAACTTGCAGGGTAGACTACATAAATAATTTTTTGATTATAGGGCGTTTTATGTTTAGTACATCGACTATGAAAAGTTACAAAATGGTCCCTCCGTAGCAAGTTGGTCTGGCGTCGTTAATAATTTAACGACTAATGATGTGCCAGTTAACAAAAATTGGGCCAATAACACATTTAATTCCCTATATTTACACACTCAATCAATTTAGTCATAATTAAAAAAAATCAATAAATTTAATCCTTTACATTTACTCATTCTATCAATCTAGCTTTTTATTTAACCTTCCAATCTAACGACCCTCCGCCCGTCCGACGACCCTTGCTTCTGACTTTCCTCGCTCGTTCGACCAGCCCACACCCTTTGACGTTCATCCCCTCGCGTTGCTCACTCGCTCCAACAACCCCGATCCTCTGCACAATCGCCTTGTCAAGCATCACTGTGACCTCTGATATGATTTGGTAAGCCTCGACCATATGTGTAAATATAGAAGACTAAATGTGTTATTATGCCAAATTTTGTTAACTACTACGTCATTAATCGTTAAATTTTTAATTGTACCGAATCAATTTGTTACTTTTTTTAGTCAGAGAATCATTTTTTAGCTTTTTATAGTTGGGAAACTAAACAAAAAGCATCATATAATCGGGAGACTGTTTATATAGTTTTCACATACTTGTAAAAAACACAAATTTATGGAGGGAAAAGTCTAAAGAAGATAAGATGTAAGACAAAATATTTCTTAGGTCTTCATGTTGGAGTGTTTGACTGTTTGGTAGGGGGCAGCAGCCCAGTGGTTCAGAACGATATTATTTGGTAGGAAATGAACACAACAGATACCCATGAAACTCGCCATGTATGAACGTTAGGTAATCGTCTATTCCTGAGAAGTTTGAATTATACATGATAAGAAAGATGTACAGACATCAGGAAAAGAATACAATTCATCTATTTTATTTTTGTACTATTTTATAGGTCTTACCAATTATTTTATGTCATATGTATTAATAATTTTTTAATTTTTAATTTTATTAATAATACATATGACATAAAGTCATTGATAAGACATATAAAGAAGCACAAAAAAGATAAATTCTATTCTCCGGAAGCTAATGTCATTTTTAAGGCTTTAGTATTTATTTCACGATTCCAAAAGGATGACACGCAAGGGTGTAAGTTACTGAGGACTAAAGGGCCCCGACCCCTAAAATTTTAGAAAATTTGAAGTAAGCCCCTAAATTAAAAAAAAAATTAATTTGGCTCTTTCTAGATTTTTGAAAATTCATATTAAATTTTAAAAGTCTAAATATTTTTATTTAAATCTCCCCTCATAAATTTTGGAAGTTCTTATTAAATTTCTCAAAATTATTAAAAATTTTAGTTAAACCCTCAAAATTTTTAAAAATTTTAATTTAAGCCTCTAAAATTTTAAAATATTTAAGTTACTCCCCCAAACACTTACCCCAAGTTTCGCCACCAATGACATGCCATTTCTCGTTTAGTTTATACATGTAACCAATCCCATTTCTCGTTTAGTTTTTATTTTGTTAAAAGAATATATGTTATATATATTCATTATATTGTCGTCATAAGAAATTTGGGAAAGCGGGAGGCATGTATATTACTAACTACTAAGTGATCATTTTTTTTGATAAAACTAAGTGATCAAATTTAAACCTAAAACTAATGAAAAAAATTATTGAATGCAGAGATAATTTGTTTATATTGTCATAAGATATATGTGATGTGAGCGTGTGAGAGAAATTTGTATTTCCATAATCAATCAAGGTTTGATTATAAAACAATTTAAACCATAAATCCACAAAAAAATACGATACAAATACATTGTGTCAATTTGACCATACTCGACCAACCAATTATTCTTTTTGGCCCGGAGAAACATCAAACCATAAATCCACAAAAAATATACGATACAAATAGATTGTATCAATTTGATCATACTCGACCAACCAATTATTCTTTTTGGCCCAGAGAAACATCAATGACTCCACTTTCGTACTTTCAAAATGTATGGTCTCGTTTACTAAAAATTAGCCACATAATTTTTTTTCATGTCATTTTTTTTTATCAAAAATGAATCTTCACCTTTTTATGCCATGTAAATAGGGAGTGGGTGGTTACATAGAAGTTTGTTATGAATGGACGAGTGACATGAAAAATGATGATTAGTTGATTGATTTTTAGTGGATGAGGACTATGAATAACATGGTGGGTCGGGTCCATAAAATAATTTCTCGTATTTTCATCATATTCATAGTGAATATACATTATTGGTTCTTGGATTTGATTTCAAGTTACAATTTAGTATTTAGATATTTTGTTTTGTTTATAATACATGTATTATAAAATTATAGGTGACAAATATAAAGGGACACCAAAAAGGGAATTTTATGTCTCTTTTTGATGCTCCAACGGTAAAAAATCAAATCTTAAGCTTTAACCCTAAACTCTAAATACTAAGTGTTAAACTCTAAACCCTAAAAATACACCATACACCCTACATCATAAACCACAATCATAAACCATAACCCTAAACTTTAACCCTAGACTCTAACCTTAAACTCTAAACTCTAAACCTAACTTTTTAATGTTGGTGCATAAATAGAGGCACCATAAAGGGACATGGTATTTCTATTCGACGAATTCTATTTCTAAATGAACAAAATCCGTCTGTTCCTTTTTTATGCCCATTTATATGTCGCACCAGTGATTTTATGACAAATGTATTAATGATTATTTTTCATCATTTTATTAATAATTTTTATTTTATTGATAATATATGTGGTATAAAGTCATTGGTGAGGCATATGAAAGGAAAACGAAAAAAGACAAAAGGATTCTACTCCTAAATGAACACTATTCTTCTGTCTCTTTTCTCTGCCCTTTAATTGCCCCATCAATAATTTATGACACATGTATTAATGATTATTTTTATTATTTTATTAATTAATTTTATTTTATTATGATACATGTGTCGTAAATGATGGGGAATATAAAGAGACAAAAAAAAGAACATGCAAATTCTAAAAAAGTTAATCATTTATAGTTAGTATTTCTGGTCCGGTTTGACCCGAAAATAAAAGAGAACCCACAAAATTTTTTAAGGGGATGGGTAAATCTCCATTTCAGCCATGATACCTTTTAGTTTTATTATTTTAGTCTTTGATTTACTCTTAATTTTTATTATTAGTATTTCTAGTCCGGTTTGACCCGAAAATAAAAGAGAACCCACAAAATTTTTTAAGGGGATGGGTAAATCTCCATTTCAGCCATGATACCTTTTAGTTTTATTATTTTAGTCTTTGATTCACTCTTAATTTAGAGTGTAAAATTTACTTTTCGTTAAATTTAATCCTTTAATTCTAATAATCTATTAATCTAAGTTTCTGCAATTTGATTTTTACACTTATTAAATAGGATGAATGTTTAATATTTCCTATTTTATTATTTTGTTATTAATATAATATTTTTAAAAAATTCGTAAATAAATATAATAAAAAATAATTATTGTAAAAATTGTGTTCTCATATTAATAAAAGTATATTAATGTTTAAAAATATTCTAAAAATCATTTAACGTGACTTTTTATATTTATAATTATAACTATTATGTTTTACAGTAAATTGTGCGAATTTAAAAAAAAATTATGGCCGCGACACATGCAGTA
This sequence comes from Hibiscus mutabilis, assembly GCA_019671005.1. NCBI lineage: Eukaryota > Viridiplantae > Streptophyta > Magnoliopsida > Malvales > Malvaceae > Hibiscus > Hibiscus mutabilis. The sequence goes on along the minus strand of CM033724.1, from coordinate 11,592,263 downwards.
ACCGTAATAGTAATCGTTATGTCCACAGCGAAAAACACAACGCATATGTGACCGTAAATGCTATTTAAATTCCTGTTAGTATTAGGTAGATGAAACTCGAAACTTGTCCCCCCCAAAAAAAAATGAAAAAGGAAGTCTAATAAAAAGATTCGCTGCGATGGCTTCCATTCCCAGCCCTTTAATCTATGATATTCTCATTCGACTTCCAGTAAAATCTATCGCCAGATTCGAGGCCTTAAACAAGCTTTGTTGCTCCTTTATCACGGATCCGCATTTCATCAATACTCACTTCAAGAGTTGCACCGCAAAGGAAGGTGATAATGATGTTTGCTTAATCGTTTCATGCATGGAGCATCGGAATCTTCACACCACAATTCACTTCCTTACTGTCAGAAATGAGCATGCAGTTGTTGAATACTCGCCTCTTGTAAGTTTCGACTCTTTCCAAGTTTTACGTTCTTGCAATGGTTTGGTTTGCTTTTATGGTCTCCACGGTACTGTGTTTATGTCTGCAACCCTAGCACCAAAGACACGGTCAAACTCCCAGATATTGATGCTCAAAGCTTTCGGTTTTTAAGCTGTGGATTTGGGTTTGATGAGAGCAGTGGTAAATACAAAGTCATTAAAATTTTGGATCCACTCAGTCTGGGGATTGGAATATATAGCTTGGGGAATGGTTCTTGGAGGAAGATAACGTACCATATTCCTTGTTTTGGTTTCCTACACCATCAACCACCGGTGTTTGCCGGTGGCTTCTTTAACTGGTTTTCTACTACTTTCTCTATTGTTTCGTTGGATATTGGAAATGAAACCTTTGAGGCCATAGCTCCACCGAAGAGTGTTTCAGACAAGGATTGGTGCAAGTTGTATCTTGTTGAACTGAGAGGGGAATTATGCTTGGTGAACTTGGATTTTGAATCGGATCAAGTAAGCAAGAGAATGGACATTTGGGTGTTGAAGAAAGAGCGTTGGGTGAAGCTGGGAACGGTAGTTCATCCATCGGAGCCTATTGACACCACTCGTCCGGTGCGGTTTAAAGGTAATGAGATTTTACTGCATGGATTTATCAAAGGTGTCGGGTAGTTCAGCTGCTACAATCTGGAAACTGGTGGTTTTAGGCCACTTGAAATCCAAGGCATTCCTTCACAATATTATCACCTTAGCCGTCATGTGGAAAGCCTTTTCCAGGTGGGACTCTAAGTAGACTTGTTTCCAAAAGTTGTAACCTTGACAATTAATTTCTCATGCTCTAGTCTAGTCTAGTCTGTAGATGCAAAATAAAGGTCAGATTGTAGTTTTGCTTCTTGCACTATGTTAAAATTTGAGCAGCTAATTAGATTTTATTTAATTTTATAATGTTATTATTTAGTTTATGTTATTAATACCGTTAATTGTTTTTTATTAAAGTGAAACCTGAAAAGTTTTTTAAAATATTAATATAATGTTAATGAAACTTCAACTAAAAAGGAAAGAAGATCAACTTTATTTATTGAATCCAAAGCGTTCATACAACGAGAGCTGAGCATATGTATTTATACAGAAGCTTTGGTAGGTTAACTGCTGTAACTGTTTCAAAACAGATTCAGTTTGCAAACTGAAGTGGCAAACGGTATAACCACCTTGCCTAGCTGGCACAGTTGCTATATTCAACATGCTCCCTACTTCTTCCACTTTCTACTTCTCAAAGATCAATGACCCCCAGCTTTTGTCGAAACACGTTGAAGTAGTCTTTTGAAAGAGCCTTGGTCATCCCATCTGCTGTTTGATGTTCTGATGGAACATAGTTTACACTTAGTTTCCCTGCTGCCACCTTTCCCTCACAAAATGCACATCTAGCTCCACGTGTTTAGTTTTTGAGTGATATACAGGATTCACACTCATAGCTATAGCACTTGAATTATCACTCCATATCACGGTGTGTTTGTAACCTCAACGTTCATGTCTTTCAACAACGTGTCCAGCCACGTTACATCAGATGCAACATCCGCCAAACTCCTATATTTAGCTTCGGCTGTAGACCTGGACACAGTTTTCTGTTTCTTTGAACTCCACATGACCAAATTGCCTCCTAGGTAAACACAATTGCCAGACATAGACCTTCTGTCATCCACACTACCACCCCAATATGCATCAGCAAACGCCACTAATTGAAGTGGTGTTGTAGAAGCTGTAAACCACAAACCATAGTCAAGAGTTCCATTCAAATACCACAACACTTTTTTTGCAGCAGCTAGATGATGTTCACAGGGGGCATGCATAAACTGTGCCAGCTTGTTAACACTGTAAGCAATGTCTGGCCTTGTATGACATGCATACAGTAAGGATCCAACCAAGCTTCGATACTCCTTTGTATCAAGCAAAGAACTTCCAGCCTCCTTGGCAAGCTTTAAAGATGACACCATCGGTGTGGGAGTTGGAGTTGAATTGTTCATTCCAGTTTTGACAAGAAGCTCCATCACGTATTTCTTTTGGTTTAGAAAGATTGAATCACCTACTTTCTTGACTTCGATCCCCAAGAACTAGCTGAGTTCCCCCAGATCTTTGAGTGAAAATTTCTTAGCAAGCAGTCTGACCCCATCTTCATTATCAACATTTGAACTGCCAGTGACAATAATGTCATCCACATACACAAGCACATAAGTCACTTCTTCCTTTGCTTGTTTAATGAACAAAGAACTGTCAGCAAGAGAACTCTTAAATCCTATACTGACCAGATAACCCTTTAGCTTGGAATACCAGTTTCGAGGGGCCTGTCTTAGACCATACAAAGCCTTGTTTAACTTGCACACTAACATAGTTCCATCTGCTGCTCTTTTTTCAAAACCTTGTGGCTGATCCATGTACACATCCTCATTCAAAAACGCATTGTTGATGTCCACTTGCCTCAACAACCACTTGTTCTGAGCTGCCAGTGCAAGAATTACATTGATTGTCGAGGACTTCACCACTGGACTGAAAGTTTCCTGAAAATCTTGCCCAGGAATTTGAGAGAATCCCTTAGCCACCAGCCGTGCCTTATAGCGTTGAATGGATCCATTGGCATTCTTCTTTATTCTGAACAGCCATTTACAACCAACTGTAGACCTACCTTCAGGTAACGTAACCAAGCTCCAGGTGTTGTTTTTCTCTAATGCTTCAAATTCTGCTTTAACAGCCACGCTCCAATTTGGCGATTCTAGAGATTCATGGATTGAACTTGGTTCTACTTCTTCATTTTCATACACCATTGCATATATCTTTGGCTTAAAAATTCTACACTTACTTCGAGTCATCATATGATGTCTGATAACTGGAGCTGGCTGTGTGGTTTCTGCCCTTTCTGGATTCAATGGTTCATGTAACTCAAGTCCATTATCAGCCACCACCCCTTCATTATCACATGTAGGTGCAGAAGTTATTTCATCCTGATGCGAGTCATCATTCCCAGGTACAGAACTGACTTCGTTGCTTGCTTCCCTTGTCAAATTGATAGTCGAGCTCATATTGTAGTTTTGGTTCCCTGTGTTAGATATCGAACCTGAACCAGCACATTGCGTAGTGGTACTGGCTCTCATACGCACCTTGTCAGCTCCCTGTACTATTGGAATTTTAGTACTCGAATTATGGCCAGGTTCAGACTTTGAACATTGCTTGTCATCCACACCTGAAAAAGGAAAACATTGTTCATCAAAGATAACATGTCTAGAAACATAAACTCTCCCATCCGGACTGAGACACTGATAACCCTTGTGGTTGGGGCTGTAGCCAAGAAAAGTGCAAGGCTGAGACCGAAAGCTCAACTTATGGTTTTGATAGGGTCGAAGTTGTGGGAAACACCGGCAGCCAAAGTGTAATAACCCAAATTTTTGGTTAGTGACCAAAATTTAAATTTTCAAAGTTTTGGGGTTAAAGTATAAACTTTGGAAAAGTTTGGGAACTAAAGTGTAAATTTCCCCAATAAGTAATTTTATTCAGTATAAGACTGAATCGGATCGAAATAAGTACCTTGATATCAGTTTTAAGAATTAAGATGCAGTAAAAGGTACCAAATTTGGATCGAATAAAATTGTTAAGCGTGTTCAGGCCAAAGAAATATTAGGATGGGTAACCTCCGGGAAGGTCCCATAAAAGTATTTCTGATCGATATTTTGGACTCAGTAAGAGTAGAGAATATTCGTATGGATTATCGATAAAGGAATTCTAAGAGAAATTTTATTCTATGAAGATTTTTGATAAGTATCGGGAAAATAGAATAAGTTAAGAAAATTCAGTCTAAGATCTTAGGAAAGGAAAATTTTATGAGATGATATTGTGGATTTCCCGAATATGGGAATATAGAAATATTGGAATAAATCCAACGGCTCGATAAAGGTAAAATCGCAGTAGAAGTATTTTATGAATATCGAAAAATTAGATCGAACTAGAATTTCAGAGACTGATCCAAAAGCTATGGAAAAGTCATAAAATACTATTTTATAAATATTTTATTACAGTTGGTTGGATTCCAACTAGACTTAGTTGAATTTTTACAAGAATGGCAAACTAGTAAGTAAAAACTAGTTAGAGGGCAAATTGGTCATTTGGCCCCAATGGCAATTTTGAAATATTTAAAAATTTATAAGGGCAATTTTGGAAAGAGGAAATGGAAGATAAATCTTGGCCCTTGATTGATGATAAGATCAATCTCAACCATTGGACTAAAAGGGCATTTTAGTAATTTCACTATCTAAATGAATTTAAAATTCATTTATACAAGACATGTGGCCAAATTGGATGAAAAATAAAAGATGAAGACCATTCTTCATCTTAAAATTTCGAAATATGAGGGGGAGAAAGAAAAATGGAGAAAAATTTTCCAAGTTCGATTCAAGCCCCGAAACTCGATTTTTAGTTTAGTTTGGATCAAAAGAAGGGTCGAGGTATTATGAAGGAAAGGATCGAGTAGAGCTTAGTGAGACAAGCTAATAAATGGCCCAGGTGAGTGTATTTTTACATATTTTATATATAATATGAGAAAGAAATATAATATGTCAACCTAGAATGATTTGAAAGAAAAATAATTTGAATCGTAAATTGATATATTTTACAATAATTTTTAAATGGTTTATAACGATCTTTACAAGATATTGATGTTAAAAGCTCTTTGTATGATTATTGCGATTCTTGGTATAATTGGCATGACAATGAGGTAGAGTATAGTGATATAGTGATAAGTGACGCTGTATTCTACAGCTATGACCTAGTGATACAATGATGTTGTATAAGTGTACAATAGTTATATAGTGAAACAGTGATGTTGTGTTCTACAGCTATGACCTAGTGATTCTGTTAAATTACAACAATGGTATAGTGATACAGTGATTTATTATGGCACAACATATTAGTTGATGCCGCACATGTGCATACTCAATAGTGACTCGCATACCATGCATTCTCAATTACATTACATTGGGCTATGAAATGAATAAAAAGTAACAAGTACAAGTGATCTAAAGAAAAGTGAAAGTGATACGATTCAAATGAAAATAAGTGATTTACTAGATATTTGATTTGATTTAACATGACATTGCATTATATATGTATATGAGATGTTGATTGTTACAGGTTACATGACAGAGGAACGACTTCGATAATCCACTTTATACGATTCTAAATTCTTATATGTTATATTCAATATTTTATTTATTATGCATTTTTTATTAAAATTAAAGTGCTTTACTTTGATTTATAAGTTTTGCCTCACTAAGTTCGTACTTAGCGTTGTAGCGATGTCCTTTCTCGCTAAAAAAAAGATGTTTTTTATTTCGAAAATATTTTCTTCCGCGTGGTGTTTTAGAAAACCCATATTTTATTTAAAAATAGAGTCGCCACCGGCCACTCAAGGTGGATCGGACACCGTAGAAAACCAGATATTTTGAAATATCGGGTTCGGGAGTCGGTTACGGATGGGGAAGGATTAGCACCCCCACACCGCCCAAAATTGGTACTTTAATAATTACCGCTTTATTAATATTAAACTTTCCGGATTAAAGTGACGAATAAATTAAAATTTGGTTATATGTGCGAGTAAATTTTAAAGGCCCCTTTATCCGAGAGTAAACACCCAACCACTATCACTACGTCTGATACTGACCCCGTTTACACTCGAATAAAAGGGCACCGCATTGACAAAATATATGTTCGTTATGCAAACTTAAAAAACATGGCAAATATAAATAAATACATTGCGATAAAAATATAAATAAATACTAACATAATAAAATACTAATATAACATAAATAAAATACTAATCTAAAACATACATACATAACTATTAATTTAACACATAAATAAAAACAAATCTAACATAAATAAAATACTAATCTAAGACATACATAAATATTAATCTAACTCATAAATAAAAATAAATCTAACATAAATAAAATATTAATATAAAACATAAATTTAAAACATACTAATCTAAAACATAGATAAACATACAAATTAAAAAAACACAAATTTATATTAACTACTACTTCATTAAATCATAAAAATTACAAAATAAATAAAATGGAAAGAAAATATACCTAACTAGGAGTTCGAATGACGAACCCCGACTGGACTCCACCGAAATCTACCACGACCTCTCCAAAAATATTAACTAGATCGGACCTAAAATAGGATCCCGATCGAACCGACTAGGACCAAGAACGCTGTCCCGGTCCTGGGCTAGCCGGGAGCTAAGCTTCCTTATTTGGCCAAAGCCCCCTGCCGATTGCCTCTCTCAATTTCCAATTCCAATTGCCTATTTATAGGGGTGAGGTGGGTGACGTGGAGCCTTGTGCTCCACTCCCCTCCCCTTTTTATTATTATTATTATTTTTTTTACTTTTTTTTCTTTTTTATTAGTATTTTTTAGTTTTTTTAAGATTAATAATATTATTACAACAATACTAAAAATACTAAAAACCCGGACAAAAATGAGTGATTACAGTTGCCCCTCTTTGCTTGTTCTTGTGGAACAAGAACAAAGCAAAGATCAAAAGCACTTATTTTTGTCTTATTTGGCTGAACTTCTCTCCTTTTGACGCGTGTCTTCCTTCTTTGGTAGATCTTCTTTCTCTTCGGCGTAGGTCTTCTTTCTTGTCTTGATTGATCTACCTTGTCACTTTAGGGAAGCAAAGCCTTCAAAATGGGGGGTTGTTTGTTGGGGAAGCCAAACCGAGTTCCACTTGCTACATTATTGATAATAAGCTAATACCTAAGGAGAGTTCGACCCAGCTGCAACACCGGCGAAGAGACAGGGTTTACAAAATTCGATCTAGCTGCAACTCTGACGAGGAGGCGTGAAAGTTCTGATGTCTGATCCAGCTACAACTCTGACGAAGAGGCAAGATCAGAAAATTGACAATTTTTCTCTTTTTTTCTCTATCTTTTTTTGTTTCTTTTTTCTCTGCTTTTGTTTCTTTTTCATATTTTTCCTTTTTCTTTTTTCTCTTTTTCTTTTTTTCTTTCTTTTCTCTCTTTTTTTCTTTTTTTGTTTTTTTCTTACAACATTGATAAAACTTGAAAGTTGGTGAATTTTGACCAAGCTACAACACTGACGAAGAGGCATGGTCTAAAGTTAGTAATGTTGATCCAGCTACAACACCGACGAAGAGACAGGATCAAGAGTTAGTGAATTTGGTCTAGCTACAACACCGACGAAGAGGCAATACCGGAAGTTAGTGAATTAGGTTCAGCTACAACACCGACGAAGAGGCAGAACCGAAAGTTAGATTTGACCAAGCTACAACACCGACGAAGAGGCAAGGTCTGAAGATTTGATCCACCTACGACACCGACGAAGAGGCAAGATCGGATAGTTTTCTTCTTCTTCTTTTTTCTTCATTTTTTGATTTTTCCTTTTTTCATTTCATTTCTTTTATTTTTCTTTTCAATTTTCTTTTTTTTTTCTTTTTGATTTTTTTCTTTTTTTTTTTTTTTTTTTTTTTGGATTGATTTTTTTAGCTACAATTATAATAAAAGGTAAACTCCGAGTAAAATTTAGGTCTAGCTGCAACACTGTCGAAGAGGCAAGACCTGGATAGGATTTGATCAGTCACACCACTGACGGAGAGACTAGATCAGCAAAATGTAGGATCCACTACACCACCGACGGAGAGGTAAGACCGAATGGAAACTTTGATCTGCAACACCGCCGATGGAGGCAAGATCTGGATAGGATTTGATCTGCTACACCACTGCTGGAGAGACTAGATCAGCAAAAAGTGAGATCCATTACACTACCGGCGGAGAGATAGGATCTGGATGGAAAATTTGATCTGCAACACCACCGACAGAGGCAAGATCTTCATTAAGTTGGCGTACCACCACTGACGGAGGCATGATTTGCAAGATGTTGGGTGACTGCGCACTGACAGCGAGATAATTTTTTTGAAAATTTTGCCCGACCTTTCTATCGACAGAGGGCATGATCTAGAAAGAATTTGTGTTGGCATCCGTCACACTATTATCGGAGAAATCAAATCCTACAAAAGAGAAAACATTGGTCAGTAATTGTCAAAGATTTTGTCGCTGATACCTTTTATTTTGGGTGTTTCCATCTTCTTCGTGTTTGGCCTCCTAGGGTTAGGGTTGGCCTTCTTGTCATCGCCCCCATGTCGAGGGTACTCGATCTTTTTCCAAGACCTGTTATGTACAAGCAAGATTGCATGAATGTATCTAATGCATGTGTCTACCCTAAATGCATGGTGACTTTGGTGTATGCACTTAATCTAAATGTATGATGTTTGCAAAAATGGTTTAATAAATATGAATGCAACTACATGCATGAATGTGGCATGATTTTTTCGATCCTCAAAGGGATGCCCCTGACTCTCGACTGGTCCTATCAGGATCTTTTTTTATGTGGCGGTGCCCCAACTTTGTCCTGGGTTCAATCACTCTTCTTTGAATTAGCTTTCATCTGAGAGCATGCCCCAAAATTTTGTTCATTTTATGCCATTGTCTAAGAATATTCTTATAGCAAATTTGAATCCCTGGAGCACATTTTGTTTCCCCTAAGTTGGGTTTATAAATTGTGTGTTGGTTCATGGCAGCTCATTATTATTATTTTTGGATTGGGTGCAATTTTGCAAACTGTGGTCAAAGATGCAAGAGTTTGACTTGGCAATGAAGGCTGGACCTTGGCAAAGAATGCCCCCGGACTGGGACCTTGTTAGAGGCACACTATTTGTAAAAGATGTGGGGTGCTTTTGGACATGCCCCAAGACCAAACTTTTGTAAGAGGCTTTGTAAGGTGCTAGATCGACCATCTTCGTTGTATTTAATGGGGCAACCCGATAATTAGTTTTATTATTCTGAAAATGAATGCATGCAAAATGTGTCATAAATCGATGCAATGCAAAATTAAGATTGTGATGATGTTGTGAAATGATGCAGGTGAAATCAATGCGATGAGAATAAAATGAAACGAGTTAGTACCAAATAAAACGATTAAATATAACAAACAAAAATAGAGTAATAAAAAATTGTACATAAACAAGAAACAAGGCACCAGAGCCTAAATAGGGTGACCACTAATCGGACAGAGTTTCACATGGCTCTAAAGGGGTTGGCTCATACGGCTCACTATATGCAGTTTTGGTGCTAAGAGGTACCCGAATTGTCCTTGCTGTCCTCTACTAAGAGTAGCAAGGCCCCCGGTCATCACCCATTATAGGCTCATTTCAACCAGGTTCAATTCAGGGGGACCCATTCGCTTATACCCATACGAAGGAACGATATCCTCACGAAAGTATAAGGTACTCGAGCCTCGAAGGTACTTGCTAGGCCCATACGGGAGAACGATATCTCCACGAAAGCATTAGCATTTTCCCCCCACTTAAAAAAACGGGTTTATATGCCATATTTTAAATGTGTTAAAATAAAGCGCAATTATAACCGAATGTTACTTTAATAGTCCCTTTAATCCGGAATTTCCAATATTAGTAAAGCGATAATTATTTAAAAAAGCTCGACTCTCTTATTTTTTTTGAAAAAACAAAAATATCCCCAGTGGAGTCGCCATCTGTAGCGATGTTTTTTCTCGCTAAAAAAAAGATGTTTTTTATTTTGAAAATATTTTCTTCCGCGTGGTGTTTTAGAAAACCCATAGTTTATTTAAAAATAGAGTCGCCACCGGCCACTCAAGGTGGACCGGACACCGTAGAAAACTAGAGATTTTGAAATATCGGGTTCGGGAGTCGGTTACGGATGGGGAAGGATTAGCACCCCCACACCGCCCAAAATTGGTACTTTAATAATTACCGCTTTATTAATATTAAACTTTCCGGATTAAAGTGACGAATAAATTAAAATTTGGTTATATGTGCGAGTAAATTTTAAAGGCCCTTTATCCAAGAGTAAACGCCCAACCACTATCACTACGTCTGATATTGGCCCCGTTTACACTCGAATAAAAGGGCACCGCATTGACAAAATATATGTTCGTTATGCAAACTTAAAAAACATGGCAAATATAAATAAATACATTGCGATAAAAATATAAATAAATACTAACATAATAAAATACTAATATAACATAAATAAAAACAAATCTAACATAAATAAAATACTAATCTAAAACATACATAAATATTAATCTAACTCATAAATAAAAATAAATCTAACATAAATAAAATATTAATATAAAACATAAATTTAAAACATATTAATCTAAAACATAGATAAACATACAAATTAAAAAAACACAAATTTATATTAACTACTACTTCATTAAATCATAAAAATTACAAAATAAATAAAATGGAAAGAAAATATACCTAACTAGGAGTTCGAATGACGAACCCCGACTGGACTCCACCGAAATCTACCACGACCTCTCCAAAAAATATTAACTAGATCGGACCTAAAATAGGATCTCGATCGAACCGACTGGGACCGAGAACACTGTCCCGGTCCTGGGCTAGCCGGGAGCTAAGCTCCCTTATTTGGCCAAAGCCCCCTGCCGATTGCCTCTCTCAATTTCCAATTCCAATTGCCTATTTATAGGGGTGAGGTGGGTGACGTGGAGCCTTGTGCTCCACTCCCCTCCCCCTATTATTATTATTATTATTATTATTATTATTATTATTATTATTATTATTATTTACTTTTTTTTCTTTTTTATTATTATTTTTAGTTTTTTTAAGATTAATAATATTATTACAACAATACTAAAAATACTAAAAAACCGGACAAAAATGAGTGATTACAAGCGTGTGTTTATTTCACACGTAGATTAAGATGGAGTATTTGAAGAGGAGTCGAGCATGCTGATCAAGCTTCAATCTGCAAAACATCAGTAAGATATTCTAGCTTATGATAATCTCTAGTGGACATGTAATTATTTAATTGCTAGTAGAGTATGATGCATTAAATTAGACTAAATGATAGATAAGTAATCAATTTTGGTGATGAATCGTATATGAATAAAGCAAAATAAGACATTAGCATTGTAACAGAATAAAGCTAAGATAGAAAGGATAATTACTTTGCTAATAAGAATAATCAGTGATCGCATAAAGATTTTAAAGTCAAGAAAGGGCCTAGATAGCGAACCTAGTTTTCACCATGAATTAGACTGTTGTTTTTAATAATTGCCAAATATGTTTTAAAATAATTAATTTAGGGTTGAAACTAGCTAGCTGCACATAGGTTGTCTTTTCAAGAAAACCGAGAAAGGGTTAGATTTACAAACTAAAATTTGTAAATACTTGTAAAAATAAATTTATAAGTCGAGATTTCTTTAAACGACTCCGTAACATCTTTATGTTGGATTAAAATCCGTAATAGTGGGCACATATGTATAATGTATATTGCTATTTTAAAGTATGACACAAAATTAAGTGACCAATTATGTTAGGCGTGTCATGGGTATTAAAATGTCATGGAAATAAAAGTGTAGATACCGTAAGATATATTTATAATTCAATGAGGGGCAGAGTTATAAATACTTAATAGTTGATTATTAAATCAACTTGTAGTGGTCCCCAAGAAATAGGTCAACTTGTTTTCTCTCCTTCCCCGTCAGAGAGTTTTACATCAAGAGAAAACCTATATTCTTGGAAGATCACAACTACCTTTTAGGCGATCTTCATCAAAGATTCAAGGTTTTCATCTATCGATTAATTCAGGTACGCTTCCGCATTCAGTTTATTGTTCTTGATGATTTGACATGATAGATCCGGGTTTAGAAACTGTTATGGTTTAATTCGAACAAGTGGCATCAGAGTCTTGTCATGTTGAATTATTAAGAATTATTTACTAAAGACTTTAGAAATTCTGATGTTTCGTAATTCGTATGGATCAGATTTTGTTTGTTTGGGCATTTAGGGTTCAATAAATTGCCCTCTTTAAATTACCGATTGGAGCTATTAGTTTATTAAGCCTATTCGAATTTATATTATGATAACCTCATGTGCAATAACCCTCTCTTCAACCGTAACGTATAAATTGGGTTATTGCCGAAATTTAATGTCGTATAGGTTGTATCTGCTGCACAATTCTTGAAGGATTATATTTTTTTTTATAAATAACGTTAAAGGCTTCAATGCTTATAGATTCCATATTAATGTCAATTGTATTTCATTTTTGGCATACCGTAACCTTTTGTTTTAAAGAATCATTAAGATTATCATGTTTTGTTTATCGATATGCTTTAGGGTTCTAATTGATGGTTAATATGATTGTTTTTAGTTTGAATGGTATATCTTTGTTTAATCTAAAAATATTTATGTGTATGCAATCTGTGGTATATATATTTAGTTTAAAATATATATTCAATTCAGTTTGATCAAAATTTTAGTTTTGATCGCTAGTAATTAAGAAATAAAAATAAATAAATTTTGACTTCGGCTTTGTCATGGTAAATTTATCATGACTTAGAAACTTTATAATCAGAAGCTCTTAAATTTTTATATTCGGATTAGTCTAATATATTATTGTTGAATTTGTTGGATCTTGTTTAGTTTTGTATAACCTTTAGCTTAAATTTATTTGACATTATGATTAATTATGCTATTATTATTATCTACGAAATATACATTTGGTTTTGATTTTGGAAGGCATGTCATTAATCATATGAAATTAATATCCTATTCAGTTTGATCAAGAATTTCAATTTTGATCATTAGGTTATTATGGATATTTTAAGGTTTTATGTTATCATTATATGAATTACTTATTTACATGATACTTATTTTTCTACTTTTAGTTAAAGATTAATTGTTTTGAATTCAACCTTAATTTTGATAAATGCATGTTTAAGGAAATTTATTTTGAGAAACGATTAAAGATTTTGGTTTTTCGAAGTAGCCCCATTGGACAACTTTATTTTGAGTTATTTGAAACTAAGTATTATAAAAAACTTGAGTTGACTGTTACAAAATTTTAAATTTGAATATCGTTATATTTATATTATATATTTTAAGATAAATTAATTGAAGCATTAAGTCACCAAAGTGACTTCTATTGTAGAAATTATTTTATTTTAATATATAGAAGGTTTTGTGCATGTAAGTCGGATTATGTTAGTATTAATCGCCCAAAGGAAGGTTAATAATTAACTGCAACTGTGGTAATAAACATGTGATAAAAGTTTTACATGTGAGCAATAAATCGCCCAAAGGAAGATTTTTGTTTGACATGTTTTTATTATCAATGTTTGATTCTTTGTACCAAGATATCACTTACAAGTTAATATTTTGTCCAAATATGAAATATTAATGGAGTGTCCCAGTATCTTGATATGAGGTTTACCTTTATTCAAATTTATTATTATTTTGGTTATCTTTTAATTTGATTGAAAGATAAAATTAAGACAAATATTTTGAAACAATTAAATTCATATTTTGGTTTCGGATGTCTAATATTTTAATGGATTAATTGAAACATAATGTCACCAAAGTGACCGTTTTTGTGTAGATTAGTTTATTTAAAATATTAAGATAATTATGGGTTTTGTAATTCATGCGTTTATTAATTGGCCCAAAGGAAAGTTAATATTTGCAGAATTACAACGACAAACTAATGGCGATAAATGTGTGACAATTATAAGGTATTTTATGTAAGCAATACGTTAGTCTAAAGATTAATCTTGTTTGACATAGTTTATTGTCAATGTTTGATTGCTACAACAAAGTACCGCTTACAGTTAATATTAATGTCCAAAGACTTGATATTAATGTTGTGCTTGGTATCTTGAGGGGAACTAGCCATTATTTTGAATTTATTTGTTTACTTATGAATATTTATGTGAGCTTGTTTTTATTTTATTTATTTATTTTTGTTCTATATTTAGGTAATTTATCTTTCTTTGTCACAATATCTCATTAAATACATTCTACACTCATGTTTAGTAAAACTAGTTTCAAGGAATAGAAAAGACACTTACATAAAGTATTTGGTTGTATGAACATAGACCTTGCACTAAGGAAGAACAACTCGCACCTCTCATGGCGGTAAGCACCCATAAAAGGGATTTTGAGAGGTGAGTTCGTTCAAATTGCATGATTTTAATGATCATAAAGTACAACATTCTATAAGTCTTTAGGAGCACAAATCTAAAGAGATTACTTATCTAAGGTTTTCCTTGACGAAATTAAGAAATGTTTTACCCAAAACATTAAGGTTAAGATGACGTCACTTATGCCTTCTTTGATGTCTATGAAGTATAAGGGCCAAGGAAATGTGAGGAAGTACATTATGAAAAATGTTTAATATTGCTTCAAAATTTAAGGCACATAAGATCAAACTTTCTAACAATTGTTTGTTCTTATGATTTTGGTATCGCTTCCTATACAGTTTAACCAATTCAGAATTAGTTACAACTGTCAAAAGGAGAAATAGACTTTAAATGAGCTTATTTCTAATTGTGTTAAAGAGGAAGAAAAGTTGAAGCATTATAAGTGTAAAAGTACTCATTCGGTTAGTGCTCATTTAGTTAGTGTCTCTAAGAATAAGGGCAAAAAAATATTAGAATAAAGTTGCTAAAGGTCCTAATCAAAAGAAACAACAATAAGTTACAAAGTATTGATTCTTTTGTATAAGTTAGACACATGTGAAGAAATTAAACTTCAAAAGTGAGCAACTACTTCGGTTATTTTGAGTGATCCATGGGCTGTAAATTTTATGATCCCACAATAAGGATTATTTTAAGGAGAGGTTTATAACATTTTTAGGATGTTGAGTTTGGAGGGAGAAATAAGGTTAGATACATTGCTATTGAGGGTAAGTTGAATTATAATTTAATTCATACTATCACTTTTAATGATGTTTAGGTTTTTACACCTATCATAATCAAGAAGTGAATCAAGTACCTCAGCAAAACAATGTTGAACAACTCCCATTCAAGATAAGACAATAAAGTTTCGGAACTTGTCTCATTATGTGAAGGTGCAAACCAATTGGTTGTAAATGGATATTTAAAACCAAGAGGGATGAAAATGATAATGTGGACAAGTATAAGGCATGTCTTGTATCTAAAGGATATACTCTAAAAGAAGACATTGATTTTGTGGAGACTTTCTCTCAAGTTTTATTGAAAGAATCTTTTAAGATAATCATGACGCTTATTGCTTATTTTAATCTTGAGCTACATAAGATAGATGTTACGCTTGTGTTTTTCAATGGTGACATTGAAGAAACAAATTATATGGTACAATCATAGATTTGTGTCTAATGATACAAAATCAATGATATGTAAATTAAAGAAATTCATCTATGAGCTTAAGTTGGACTCTCATTAACGAAATTATAAATTTCATATTGTTTATCTCATTTGGTTTTGAGATAAATTTGGTTCACAATTCTATATACTACAGTTCAGTGGGAGTAAACCAAGTGATACTCATATTACTAAAGAAGACAAATTTAGTCTTACTCAATGCCCTAAAAGTAACCTTGAAATTTAAAAAAATACAAAAGATTCCAAGTGCATAATCTATTGAGAATTTAATTTATGCTCAAGTATGTATGCGTTCGGATATTGCGTACATTGTTAGAATGTTAGACAGATATTTAAGCAATTCTAGTTTGAACCATTGAATAACAGCCAATAGGGTTATGAAATATCTTTAGAGAACAAACATATCGAAGTTCTGGTAAGTTAGAGATCATCAAGTTTACTGGACTTGATTCTATTAGAATATTGATGCAAAAGAATTTTGTCACATGGGCTGCTAATTATAGATTGAATAGAAAGACCATGAGGTTATTTTGTGACAATAAATATGCATTCATTTATTCTATGAACAATAGGAACACTTCAAATTTGAATCACATAAATATTAAATTCCTAGTTGTTAAAGAAAATTCAGAGTGGTTGTGTGTCTATAGAGCATCTTTGGTACAAAACTCCATAATTGCGCGCTTATTAAGAAACTGACACCTTAGGTCTTTCATGAGCACACTACTCATGTGGGTGTAATGTTATTTAAGGATATTCAGTTTTAGTGGGAGTTTGTAATTTTGAAAAATGCTCATTCGTTTTAGACACAATTTGATTACTTGATTTAAGGATATTTTAAGATTAAGCAGAAATAAAGTTCTTTTGGTTTATACACACTTTGAATTGAAAGTTTGATCTCACTAAGGTTTAGGAGGACCAGTTGGAAATAGACATGTTTGGTTCACATTTCATGTAATTTTCCATGCTACGCATCCATGATTGATCTATGTCATTTGACTATATTTGTATACGTGACCATTGATGGGTCTTGTCACGATTGATACGACAAAGGCTGCTTTGATCCTATATCGATATAGTTGATGGACGAGATTGTTATAGAATACCTATTATATAATAGCAAATTTTGAGCTCATAAGGTTATACATTTGTCGTGAAACATATGTTGCCCAAGTGGGAGATTGTTGGATTAAAATCCGTAATAGTGGGCACATATGTATAATGTATATTGCTATTTTAAAGTATGACACAAAATTAAGTGACCAATTATGTTAGGCGTGTCATGGGTATTAAAATGTCATGGAAATAAAAGTGTAGATACCGTAAGATATATTTATAATTCAATGAGGGGCAGAGTTATAAATACTTAATAGTTGATTATTAAATCAACTATATAAAGAGGTAGTGGTCCCCAAGAAATAGGTCAACTTGTTTTCTCTCCTTCCCGTCAGAGAGTTTTACATCAAGAGAAAACCTATATTCTTGAGCGATCTTCATCAAAGATTCAAGGTTTTCATCTACACGCTTCCGCATTCAGTTTATTGTTCTTGATGATTTGACATGATAGATCCTGGGTTTAGATTTCATATCTGTTATGGTTTAATTCGAACACTTTAATGTATATTCGATTTACGAGTATACGTTAAGGGTGTTACACAAAGACCTTCATGTAGCTGTAACCAGGTTGTTTCTTGTATAAGATTTCAAAGGGAGATTGCCCTTGTAAAACTTGCGTAGGCAATCTATTGATAAGATACACTGCTGTGGCAACAACATATGACCAAAACTGGAACGGTAAACATGCTTGAGCTAACAACACAAGAGCTAGTTCAATGATATGACGATGTCTCCTCTCGACTACACCATTCTGTTCAGAAGTATGAGGACAAGACAGCCAGTGCTTAACTCTCATATTAGCGAGCAAGGTAGAAATTGGCATGTACTCACCACCCCAATCTGGTTGCATTTCTTTAATTGTGGCATTAAATTGATTGCGAACCATTTTATCAAACAATTGAAATGCATGCATGGCTTGATCTTTGGTATTAAGAAGTAAACCCAGCAATGCCTTGTACATGCATCAACAAACGAAATGTAATAGCAAGAACCATTCGAAACATGTGCAGGTCCCCATAAGTCAGAAAACACAAGCTGGAAGGGTTTATCATAAACTGTAGTAGATTCATTGAAAGGTAGCTTGTGACTCTTGCCCATTCTACAAGCAACACATACATTCTTATTGACTTGTAAAGGAGAAAATACAACACCAATTTGTTTACAAGCTTTTACTAAGGAACTATGGGCAGGATGTCCTAATCTCATGTGCCACAAATCATAGTAATGACTATTCGCAGTATTAGCTTCTATATGATAGCTATACCCCTCAGGCTTAGGGTTGACATCAAACTGATACAGTTCTCCACACTCCTGGCCTTGCAAAAGAGTGTTACCAGTAGCCTCATCTCTGACCAGACAACGTTTTGCATGGAACTCGAGGAAGACATCATTATCCTTAGCAAGCTTCGAAACAGAAAGCAAACTTTTAGTGATGGCCGGAACATGAAAAACATTATTAAGGGCTAGAGTACGAGAACTCGTATGAATTTTAGTACTTCCAGACTTGCAAATATTCAATGACTGACCATTGCCCACTATTAGGTTACCTGGACCATTGTAGTCTGATCCACTTGCTACTTTAGTTGAATCAGGCGTCGCATGATGTGTAGCACCAGAATCTACTATCCATCGGTCGGAGTTAGACGAGGTTCCATGGACCTGTACATATGAGTTGACATTGCATACATGGCACTCCATATCTTCCTCAATTGTGCTAACATGGGCACTACCTGCCATAGAACCATTGACCATTCCTCCTGAAAAGTTCTGGTCAAAACGTCGCCAGCACCTATCAGCAGAGTGCCCTATCTTCCCACAAATTTGACGCTGAAATTCTGTACGTCCACGTCCTCGACCACCTGACCTTCCAACATAAGCATTTTGTCCTCTAGAGAACTGTTGATATCTGGGAGTATAGACAGTCCTATTTGCCTGAGAATTGGACTGAGCATGCGCTAGATTTGCACTCATTAGTAACTGAATCTGCGCTTGAAACCCTTTCAATTGTGCCTCAGCATCAACCAATACCGATTTAACACTATCTAAAGAAAAACCATCTTTACTAGCAGTGATTACCGCCATAAACGGTTGATACTCAATTGGCAAACCATTCAGAATGGTTGCTATTTGTTCAACATCAGATATAGAACTTCCACAAGCAGCCAGAGCATCACATACCTCTTTTACTTGAGTTAGGTATGCACGCATGCTTTCATCTCCTTTCTTGATCGATCGTAACTTGCAATGCAGGCTCATGATACTGGTGGTAGATCGATTTGCAAAGAATTTCAACACTGTGGCGCATACTTCAGCGGCTGTTTTTGCTCCAACAAACTGAGGCAAAAGATTAGTGCTGATGGTGGAGAGTAACCATGAGGCTAAGGCACTGTCTTGTGCAACAAAAATCTCATAGTCCTCATTGAGCACCATAGATCCATCATCTCCTCGAACTTTCTCTGACGGTGGCTTGAGAGCACCGGTGAGTAATCTCTCCAAACGATGGCTGCGAACCGTAAGAAGCACCTGTTGTTTCCACAACAAAAAATTCATCTCGTCTAGCATGATGTTGATCTTTTTATTTGTAAACATCTTTCCACTCTTGGACAGTTCTCCCAGATCAAGACTTTGTTCAGCAATATCAGGCATCTTGAACAATCTTTACGCAGCAAGAAATCAAAGCAAATAACGCAAAAGAAAAATCCTTAAAAGTCTCCAAGGATCTTGGCTATTGATACCATAATGAAACTTCAACTAAAAAGGAAAGAAGATCAACTTTATTTATTGAATCCACAGCGTTCATACAACGAGAGCTGAGCATATGTATTTATACAGAAGCTTTGGAAGGTTAACTGCTGTAACTGTTTTCAAAACAGATTCTGTTTGCAAACTGAATTGGCAAACGGTATAACCACCTTGCCTAGCTGGCACAGTTGCTATATTCAACAAATGTTGAGGGTGTTAAAAAATTCAATAAAACAACTTAATTCAAAACATTACATGTCAATTGAACGTATAAAGTAAGATTTAAAGTCGACTTTCATTAAATGACAGTCTATTTCAACGGCTGAATCATTTCCCGGAAGAAAAAAAAAGAGGCAAGGGAAAGGAGGCTCTTCATCTAACCAAACGGGCCAATAAGAGTGGAATTGAAAGATGAAATCGTGCAAAATGGCTCTTCCAATGTGAGTGATACAGAGTTGCTCAATTCTCCATTTTCTTGTGAAAATGAATAATAATGATACACGTGTAAAAAAATCACTAATACATGTGTCATAAAATTATTGATAAGATATATAAGACACAGAAATAAGTATATTGAGCCGGTTGGTAAAGCTGTTTATCTTTGTTTCTTCATGTTCTCTTAGGTTATGGGTTCCAGACCCATTAGGAGCACTCCCTTTCCCCCTAGAGTCCCCTTTCCGCTCACATCTAGATAGAATTAGGATTAGATTGTCAAAAAAAAAAAACACAAAAAAGGATATACGAATTTTGTTCATTGCAATTAGCTTAAACATTATCCAACATAACTACACCAACAGATTATAAACATGTTAACTATAGGTTTTATAATAAACATGTCACTTTTCTTCTAAAAGTTATAAACATGTTACTCAATTAACATATTGTCACAAACATGTCATTCAATTAACATATTGTTACAAAATGTCACTCTGGATACAAACATATCACTTTTTTTGGTATAATAACATTTTTAGTCCCCAAAACTTTTACATTCTATTAATTTTGTCATAATTCGAAACAATTCAATAAACGTAATCTTTCATATTTAAAATTTTTATCAATTTAGTTTTTTTATGATACTATCAAAGTAAGAGAGCCCATCGAAACCAGTAGTCCGATAACTACATTCTGCCATAAAGCAACAAGTTACTGTTAAACTATTATTATACTTGGAAAGTAAACGAAAGCAATATAACATTTTTGGAATAAAAACAAACAATTTAGAAGAAGAATAAATATTAAAATGATGAAATTTTTAAATATTAAGAATTAAATTTATTGAATTATTTTTGAAATATAAAGGTTAAATAAATAATAAATAACAATGTGTAAAAATTGAGGGTTAAATTTATTAAATTTCTTTGTATTATGATAAAACCAAATAATACAATTTTGACCGGGCTAATAAATAAATAAATAATAAATACAAATATATAAATATATATATGTATTATGAGAAAACCTAATAATATCCAACAGTCCACAAATGTCCAATTACATTCGTAAAAACCCAAAGTCCAAGTACAAATTCATAAGGCCCATATACATTGTATTTCCCTCTCATTTTAACCCAAGAAACACAAAAATTGATCTGATAATTCTTCTCCCGCCCAAATAGCACCACATGTCAGCTCCCAATTCATCCAACCCATTGCACACGGATCATGGTTTTCTCTGACGTCATCTTCTGCCCACCAATAAATAGGAGAGAGAAATGTCAGATCAAATTAATGATAATCATTAATAGATAATAATAAATAAAGTATTAATAATAATAATTAATAGATGAGAGAGATTACCTCGGAGAGCCAAACCGCCAGGAGCATCACCGCCGCCGGGAAGCACATCAGTCGTTGGGAAGCTCATCGGTCACCGGGGAATTCAACCATCACCGGAATTCGATTGGCCACACCGAAAAAGATGCTGAAATCATGAACTGTCACCAGAGTTGAGATCGAAGCTGCGAACCGCCATGGATGGAGGTATTTTCCCTCTAATTACCTTCATTTTAATTCTTGCAAAAGAGAAAAAAATCAATTTTTATCATATATATGCATGCAAACTAAAAATGAAATCAAATAAAAGAGCTATGAGAGTTCATTCGGTGTTAAAATGCTATGGTGGCCGGAGTATATCCGAACGATGGAGTTGAAGAGCGCCGAGATAGGTAGTTAGCTTCTAGGCCGGGGAAGAAGGTTGGATTTAGTCAAATCCGGGCTAGATCTAGGGTCTAGGGTTAAAAATGAAATTTTAGGATTTTTTAGGGTTGACAACGGCGGCCGGATATCGCCCCATGGCTGCCGAAAATCGCCTTGCAGCAGCCGGCCAAAGTGAGGCGATAATCGAAGTTTGGTCACGGTGGCCGGCGAACGGCCAAAGGTGATCGGAAAGACGACGACCCAAGATTCAACGGAAGCGTGTGGTCGGAGAGGATGATATTTATCGAGTTCTTGAAGAACTCGGATGAATATTCATCCAAAATTGGGTGTTTTTGATCTTGGTGAGCTGGGAAATATGGGCTCAGGGTGTTTATGTTCAGAGAGAAATGGGGGAGAGAGAATGAAGAGTGAGAGTGAGTGAGGGAATTATGGCCAAGTTGGCTTGGTTCAGGGGATTTATACCCCGCTTGGAATGGTGTCGTTTTGGCACCGGGTCAAAGGGTGACTCGGGCATTTTTATGTGGGTTGGTTTAGATCCGCGCACCATCTTGCGAGTCGCCTTTGTTTTTTCCCAATGTTTTACATTCTTTCAAATTGGTCTCATTCCCCTTGAAATAGGGCTATATGCTTTGTAATTCAATTCAATTTAGTCCATGACCCCTTAATTGAACCCCTAGATTTGTAATATGTACAATTGGGTCACTATGATTTGTAATTGGGCATTTAATTTTGTAAATCTCTCATTTTAGTCCCTTATTAATAAAATCAGTTTTAGTTTTCAATTTCTTTAAATTTAGTCATTTATTTTAATTGTTTTATTTAATTAAATGCAATTAATTTAATATTGTGTGATGCATGATTTAAATTAGACATATAGAATTAAGTGTTAGACAACTAAATACACCTAGTTTAATTAATTAATTAGAATCATTCCCTATGTTTCTCTAATTAGGATTCAATAATTAAATAGGTAGATCATTATAGTAATAAAAAATATATTAAATATAATTTTTAAAATTCAAATTTGGATGATGTTCCATTGTTTACAATGGGGTGTTATCTCAACATGGATTTTAATAAATATATTTAATAATTTTTCACTTAAATTGAATATTAATTTAGTCCTTTAATTAAAATTAAACAATTAATTAAAATACATTGTAGTTAATTAAATGCATATTGAATGGAACCTTTGAGGCACAAATTTGGATGGTGTTCCATTGTTTACAATGGGGTGTTATCTCAACCTTGGTCATAAAGGTGTATATTCGATATACATTTTCACTTATAATATTGAAATAATAATTTGTTAGAGCTTTAATTTGGACTAGAACTTTAATTAATTAGAAAGATTAATTAATTAGGAATATGATTAGTTTAAAGGCTTTAAATATATTGAAGGTGTTCAAGCAATTGACATTTTCTCATAAAAGCCATTAAATTAATTAATATTCATAATTTTAAATAATTAATTAATTAGAGACTTTTTAGGATTAGTACTTAAGATGGACAAGACAATAAAAGGCCATTCATTTAAAACATTTTATGTTGGAAATTCATTTTTAAATACGAATAGAGGCGCCACCTAACGGGGTGCTTTAATCTCGTATTCGAACAAAATGAATTTCTTTTTAAAAGGATATTTGCATTCGGAATTTAAATTTAATTAATAATTATGAGATAAATTAAATTCAAATAATTATTCGAAATGCCAAAATGCCACTTAAAATTAAAGGTACCGATAACGGGCGTTTGTAGGGGTGTTAATCCTTCCCTACACGTAACTGACTCACGAACCTAATTTTAAGACAGAATCTCTGGTTTGTTTTTTTCGGTATTCGGTCTACCACGAAGTGATCGGTGGCGACTCCAAAATGTTTTTAAAGGATAAATAAAGAAAAATCAAATTTAATACGAAAACCTTAAATTTTTAAGATTAAATTAAAAATTGCTAAAAACCCTAATTTTTTAAAAGATCAATCGTCAGGCTATTTTTACACACCTGATTTCAAAAATGGTCGCAACAGCTTGGCGACTTCACTGGGGATTTTAAAAATCGAGAGTTAGGCCTAATTAATTTTTTGTGGCATTTTAGGACAATAAATTTAATTTAATTTTTCCATAATTATTGGATGAATTTTCTGAAAAAATGCAGGTAGCTTTTTCTTGTGTGATATAAATTGTCATTCATGCATAAGCCTTCTACCCGGGCTTTTCACCTTTAAGTGGGTGTGAGGCATGATCTTACGTGAGTTATTCAGCTCCTTGATCGAATTTTGTCCTCATTCCAGTATACCAACCTTATACACCGTGAGGTTACACCTCTGCTCTAAGGGGACGTATACTTCCAAATCGATGTCTTACTAGTCCAGTAATGACAGTTCGGGTACCCAGAGTCTAGATCGAAACCCACATGCCGTAATAGAAACCTACCCCATTAGAGTTAGATAAGGACCTAGGACAAGGTATTGCTGATTTAAATTTATTTCTTTAGTTATTCTTGTGTGCAAAATAAATTGTTCTCTGGTTAATTTTATGCAATATAAATAGTTTTTACAACAATTATTTTTTATTACAATATTAATTCACCATACTGACACAATTTTTGTTTTTTTTTGTTTTGTGTGGGTGTGTTTTATTCAATAAATATTGCATCACATTGCATCCATGAGAGGTATCGGTTCGAGAATCAGTCGAATAGGTAGTGATCATAAGAAGTGATGGGTCTGATAGACAAGTGGGGGACAATATGTCACTGTGGACTTGATTTGAGAAGACTCAATACAAGAACAAAGTCAAATGGATCAATAGGATGTGGAGACCATGTGTTATTAATGCAAGATTGTACCAGAAATTTCTGAATATGTTGAAGTTTTGCTAGAACCATTTTAAT
Source organism: Hibiscus mutabilis (assembly GCA_019671005.1). Lineage (NCBI taxonomy): Eukaryota > Viridiplantae > Streptophyta > Magnoliopsida > Malvales > Malvaceae > Hibiscus > Hibiscus mutabilis. The sequence continues at coordinate 11,567,666 of CM033724.1, read as the reverse complement.
TTGAGAACCATAGGATGTGGAATATAAATAGTCATTTACAGTAAGATTCATGGGTTATAATGTTGTTGACAGACAGTCAAATGGATCAATAGTTGTTTAGGGCCGTGACCTGTGCATGAAGCCTAATATAATTGTTCGTTTTTCGGGATAATACATGTAACACCAATAATAGAGAAGTATGAGGTTTTCTAGGGGTCAAGAAGGACAGAGTTTATACAAGACTCAACAAAAGTTCAGGGTTCAAGATAGGGTCATTGGCAGTTATAGAGATAAACAAGACGTGGTCTCTGGAAAAACAGTGATAATCAGAGGAATGATAAATGACAGATAAATTGAAAGGGCATTCAAGACGAATAAATTGAAAGAGCATTCAAGGACTGTTTCTAAACCTAAGGAAGAATAGAGAGCTTTGAACTCAGAGGCAATATCCAAGTTTCATAAGTGATAAAATTTACCGAAGGATACCATAATAAAGAAGCTGACCAAATGAAGAGCTGATGAAATGGCAGAATCAGAAAACGCAGTACAATAATTGAAAAACTGGATCTTAAGTTTCAAAGAGGTACCACGATAAAGGATAAAGTAATGAAATTCAAGCCGATGCAGTAATCCAAATTATTCAGAAACAGAGTTGTGAAATGATTAACTTTAAGAGTCAAATCTCAAATTTCTTATGTTGAAGGATTTTTGTCTTATCTGAATGATTATGATCTTGACATGTTGAGCTAGGACAGATGAACTGAACAGTGATCCACCCAAGGAGCTAGAGCTAGTGAACATATTGCCTTTTCTCTGTATTCGACCTTTCAGTTAAATGGGTGTTGTTCTAATGACTAGTTCTTGAAATCGATACCCCGTGCATTCATGCATTACAACATTTAAATAGTATGTAAATTAAAAATATTGCACCTTTGTTTAAAACATTGCATTTTTGCTTAATTTATTACATTTTGTTTTAAAAAATTAATATTTGCATTAGTTAAATTTATGTTTTGAAAACAAAATAGATTTATTAAGGTTGAAATCACAAAAGGTTGTTAAGGGCCACTTGGGTCGAATGAAGAAAAATGATGATCAGTTCGAGAACAAAAAGGGAAACATGAGATACCACATTGTTTGGAGTCAGATAAGTTCAGAAAGAAATATTGCAGATGAAATATCAACACGGGTGATCAAGATAGAAACTCATCTTACATAAAGGCTCGGTCTGAAAGGACTCTGGATGCAAAAAAAGGTAAAAAAAAGGAAAAAGTTAAAAAAAGAAGAAAGAAAGAAAGTCAAAAAAGAGAGGGAGATGGAAACAAAAAGCCAAGTAATAAAGATGAGTAAGTTCAGATCAATATAGTCGGGGGTATCTGTAAAAAATCTAGAATATTTGACTTTGAATTATGATAAGAATAATAGAATGCTTGATTTAGAGGCACTGGTGGATTTTGAAAATGCTAAAATGAAGGAAGCTCAATGGACAGGCATAGAAAAACTGAATGAATTTAAGTTTTGGAGTTTGGCTAAAAGCTTTGGTGGTAAATGATTCAGTGATAGTCAGAAGACATAATGATTCTAATAGAGACAAGGGACATAAAAGTATTTCTTTAAAGTGATGAATGTCAAGGTCAATTGAAGATTAAATTTTGCTCACAAAGAGGTTAATTGCAAGAGAAGTAGAATACAGATACGAGATAAAGAGACCGAAGAGTTCAGCTAGAAAAGGGAGACAATTATTCCTACTCAATGTCATGTTCAAATTGATGGCTTATTCAGAATCACTTTCAGATAATGGCCATTGAAGTTTTTGGTTTAATCAGGGTTGAGTATTTATGTTCTGAAAGTAAGGAGTCCGGTTCAATCAAAGACTATCAGTTGCTAAAGCAGTTGAGATAAAGATAAATGTCAGAATCAATGACATACTTTTATGGGTAACCCACTTCAATTCTGGATCAACTGGAGTCAGAGTAATATTTTGGTATTTATCTCTCGACACTGCCTTTCCCAAAGAATATCATAAGATCATATGCTCAAAATGCTCATGTTACTGGGAAGTTAGAATTCAAACTGGATCTCATTCATGTTTTCTATTGAGATACATTTCAAATTGTTCGAAGCTTCACAGTATCATCGGAGCCCTATGAATTAAGATTATTCTGAGTTATGACTAAGACATTGAAGATTGCTACATTTTCAAGCTACAAATTTAAAACTTTCTAAAGTGAGAGATTTTGGAAGTTGACGCTGAAGATCATCTATTAAGATATAAATTAAAAAGTAGTCTCCTGATTGGAAGAAATGCAATTAAAATGCTCAAAAACAAGTGCTAAAAATGTCAAGTGAAAAAGAGAGAAAAAGTGAATTAATGCAATGATCGGACTCCTTGAGGTTATAAGAAATGATGGTCAACTGACTCACCAGGCCTATCATGGAAAATTCCCCGGACAAATATAAATTTTGATATATTTGAAATGCTTATTCACCCCTAGATCGGTGAAGAAGATGTCAAGCCATTTTCCCATAGTTATGATCCCGATAATATTTGCAAGTTTCACATGAGGAACCAGAATGTGCTACCAAGAAGTGTAGGCCCTTAATGGAGGAAATAAAGAAGTATGTTAGTTAGAGATGCATAATGAATGCTTCCAAGATTTTCTAGAATTTTGAAGTCTATGTCATTCATGTTTATACATCAAGGGGAACAGCTTGCAAGAATTATCTTTGAAGTAGTATATGAAATCAAATCTGTTACTTCAAGCCCAAAAACACTCTTGTATTGCTTCAAAGATGATTTCAAGATATAAGGCTATGGTTGCAAATGTTCGACCGCTCATGGAGAGAATATGATGAGTATGGGGCAATCATCTTTAGTTGGTATTTCTTTATTCAGGAAAATCGCTTATCAGATGATGTGGTGATGATGAAATACATATATCAGCCAGTTCAGGGACTTAGCAAGTTTTGCCATAGATTTTTAGTGGTTCTGTAAAATTAAAGATGAACTTGATGAAAGTTCAAGAACTTAAAATGTTTAGTAACTTGGGGCATTTGTTCGCCCTATGTAATAAAGGTGGGGCAAACTTAATATGGCAAGAGATCGGTGGAGCGACATTGAGGAATTTGATCACTGGAGAATAAAAAAATATGTTCAAGAAGAGTGAGAACATCAAAGCATGAACAATAATGGACATGTCTTTGTAATGGTGAATAAAAATAAAGAACTGGTGGTAGAAGCAGAGTGACCAAAGTGAACTCAAGTCTTCCTTGATTAATGGTCAATAGTGAACCATGGGAGATTTGTCTACAATTTTAGGACCGTTGTAAAGTAATACCCTGAATCATCCCAATCGTTTTTGCCCGCGAGCGTTGGAGGTCCTTTGGAAGAGAGGCTATTTCAATTTATTTGTTTATGATGCTTGTTTCTTATATATGTTTGTCAAATGGAAAACATTTTGCATTCTTTGATTCTTTTAATATTTTATTCATTCTTTGTTATGGGTTAGTTTTTGTTCTCCCATGCATATATGTATATATCTTCATTAACATTTTTTTCAGGTTCCTGGATATTGATTGTAAGAGTGACCTTGAATCAAATTCAGAGATCAACTTCAAAAATGTGACTTTCTTCTAATTTATTTAGACCAATGGGAAGACATTAATGAGTGCTCAGGAATCACGGAAAAATCCCAAATACAAATTTTAAGTGAATTTACTCTCAAACATTGTTGGCTAAGGTCTTTGAATGAACCAAAAACATCTTTCACCTGAAGATGACTTTTCTTCGAAGATATCCAAGCATGGTAGGACATTTGGCATTTCTTCATATCCCTTCACAAAGAAAAAAAAATAAGAAAAGTATCATTTGCTGTCCCCTTTGAGCCTGATGATTTTCTTTGGATTCAACCCAAACCAAAGATCACCCATACACTGGGGGCAAAGGGAATGAAAGTTTGTTTGTTGGCATGTGTTCTGTTTGATCATGCTATGATAGTAATGCCTCGTGAATCGGGGCAAAAGAAATGAAAGTGAACATATCAGACACAAAAGTCAGAAAGTCGGGATGAATGAAAAAGAATGCTCTGAATCCAGTAAAAAAGAAGAAGCAGAAGAAAAAAAAGAAAAAGAAATAGTATAAGTTTGTGTTAAAAAAAGGTCAATTGAATCAAGTTGAAGCAAAGAAAGCACTAAAGGTAAAAGGTGCAAAAGTAAAGTAATACATATATGTGAGATCTTCCATTCAAACAAGTTTTTATCCAAAGGAGCAGTGGAAGATTGGTTTCAAGGAAAGAAAATGAACTCTAGGGTGAAAACTCAAAAATGGGCAGTCAGAGTGATCCACAAAAACAAAAAAGAATAAAAAGGAAAAAGAAAAGAAAAAAAAGAAAAGGCATTTCATCCAATCATATTCAAATCTGTGCAAAAAATGATATTTCACTTGGAAGAAATGATCCTTGGTTTCATCACCCTTAAGTATTTATTTGAGCCTATATATCCTTTTTTGGAAACCGTAAACCATAGCCTACATTACAAGCCTTAAAAGACCATTTTGACCATATACGGGTATTGGAGCAAGATGAGTTTGTCTTTAGAATACATCCCGCTTATCAGGGTTAACCTTTCTTCAAGGACTTCTAAACTTCTAATGCTTGATCAAGATTAGAAAAGAGGGAAGCATTGGGCATGGTGAGAAAAAGAGTGCCACCTTAAATGGGATAGAATTACGTATACGGGAAATGTTTCTCCCAAAAGTCTAATAGCTTAGAAGAGGTCACATTGGAGTTGATCTTTACAATTTGATTCAAAGGCTCTGTTACACTTGATATTTAGGGGCCTAATCTTGATTTTTGTTGTTTGCCATGACTTATCAAATTATTCAAATTTCTCAAATCTATAAAATAATATTTTGAGCTATTCACTTATCTTTTCAACAAGCATCTTGCAAATAAATTGATTAGATACAAGAAAAACAAAGGATTTTGTGGGTATTATTATGATGTACTAATCCTTTAAGTGCAGGCAGAACAGGAGGTGGACTCGATACTTGTTTAATGATGGAAAGTATGACGAGGTAAAGACACAATCTTGGGTGTCAGCAATATTCAAACAAAGCTGCAAGAAAATGATACAAGTAATTCTGAGGCAAAATGAGAAAGCAAGAGCTATTTTTAGGAGCAAAGATGCAGTTAGATCAATCCGTTTAGAGTTTTTCTATTCAAAAGCAAGAAAGCAAGGTGAATGTGAGCGAAGATGATAATTGAACACAAGGTCTAAGTGAGACAATGTTGTAAAAAGAACATTTACAAAACATCATATCTTTGTTAAACAAGATCTGCAAGTTAGAAGTAATAGTGAATCATGATTCTTTTAGATTTATGAGAAAGAATTTTGTCAAAAAGCAAAATGAAGACCCAAATATTTTATAAGGAATGAATGATCCCGATATTCAAATTGTGAGAAATACATGGTGAAATACGGCAAAACGGAGGTTTATGTGCTTGATCGATGAAAGGCAAGGAAAGTATCATTAGAATGAACAAAAAAAACATTGTTGCAAAAAAAGAAAAAAAAAGAAAAAAAAAAGAAAGAAAATGAGAGAAAAAGAGAGAAAAACCTAGGTGAAAACCCGAAAAAGACGCATTGAGAAGAAAAAAGAAAAGAAAAAGAAAAATCTAAAGTGAAAACCTGAAAATGCGCTTTAGATCAAAAGATGTAGAGATCTCGAAGATTGAACCTGAGTGTGAGATGGGTTATGCTGTTGGTAGAAGATGTTTAAATGAAAGATGAAACAAAGAAATTTGGAGCTCCCCAGCAGATGAAAGTTTGCCCAAGTGATCCTCAATTGACAATATTCATGCATCATATAGTTAGGCATCTATAAATCGGAGCATGATAATTCACACAGTCAAAGCATTTTTGCATATTTTAACAGTAATTTGTAGATTCAATCGAGAAAAGACGAAGATCAATTTAAAGCTTCAAGTTTTTAAAAAAGAAGATTTAAGCAAGAATGAGCAGAGATTTCGAAGAAAAGATCCAGTTAAGAAAGAATAAATATCTTGAAAGAAAGATCCAACAAGAATAAAAGCAAAGATCTTGGAAAAAATCCATCCGAGTAAATCTTTGAGAAAAGATATCAAGCAAAGATTACACTTGTGTTTATTGAAAACAAATATACTAATTCATGATTTTCTGGAGAGAAAAATTTTGATGTTCATTTACAGAGATCTTTCCAAAAATACGATCTAGCAAAAATTTCAAGATATTTGTTTATAAGAAAGCAAAAATATCAATTCATGATTTTCGATTGTAGATATAGATCTCAAGAGATTTTAATTACAAAGGTGTATTTCTCTAAAATATTCCGTTTGTAAAGGTGGATCTTAGGATATTTCGTTAACAAAGACGGACTTCAACAAATATCCTACTTATAGAGGCAAATTTCAAACCAGATTTCAGCAAGACAATTTGTTTGTAAAAGGCATATTCAGTAAGATGTTCCGTTTGAAGAGGCAGATCTAAGCAAAGATTTCAATCCGTTTGAAGAGGCAGATCTCAGCAAAGATTTTAGTCTGTTTGAGGAGGCGGATCCCAGCAGAGATTTCAATCTGTTTTAATAGGCAGATCTCAGCAAAGATTTCAATTTGTTTAAAGAGGAAGATTTCAACAAAGATTTTAATCCGTTTGAAGAGACGGATCTCAACAAAGATTTTAATCCGTTTTAAGAGGTGGATCTCAGCAAAGATTTCAATCTGTTTGAAGAGCATGCAATGATTTCAATCCATTTGCGGGAGTGATTTTATTATTGTTTGCACAGGAAATGAAGTGCATTACAATTTTAAATCCTTCAGGTCATTAGTAAGACTTTCGGGCATGATTTTAAATCCTTCGGGTCATCAGTAAGTCATTCGGGCATGATGTTAAGTCCTTCGGGCCATCACCTTTAGGAGTGATGTAATTGTTTGCACAGGAAAAGAAGTGTATTGCAATTCTAAATCCTTCGAGTCGTCAGTAAGTCCTTTGGGCCATCACCTTCGAGAGTGATATAATTGTTTGCACAGGAAAGGAAGTGCAATGCAATTTTAAATCCTTCGGGTCGTCAATAAGTCCTTCAGGCATGATGTTGTTATCGCAACAAGATGATGTATTGTGGCATGAAATGAAGTGCATTAAATATTAAATCTTTGGTCATCAATAACTTATTCGGGCATGATGTTAAAAAAGAAAAAATGAGAAAAAAAAAATAAGAAAAAAAAAAATATCAAAAAAAAAAAAGAAAAAGACATTGACAAAAAAAAAAAAAAAAAAAAAAAAAAAAAAAAAAAAAAAAAAAAAAAAAAAAAAGAAAAAAAAGAGAGAAAAAAGAAAAAGAAAGGAAAAAGAACAATAACAAGAAAAAGGAGAAAAAAAGAAGAAAAAAGTGAAAAGAAAAATGGCAAAAAGGAAGAAGAAAGAAAAAAACAAGAAAAGGAAAAAAAGAAAAAAAAAAGAAAAAAGGAAAAGGAAAAGAAAGAGAGGAAAAAAGAAGAAGAAGAGAAAAATTATTCAAGTTGCCAGATTGAAAAGCAAGATAGACCAACTTCAGGCTCAAACGAGAAAGATTCATAGTTTCAGCATCTCTTGTTGAAGCACTTGAAATTTTAATGATATACCCAAATTGTGCATTTTTACAATTAATGATGAAAGATTAATGATAAATTTGACTTCTGCAGGAATAGAAGAAGATTGATCAATGGAGAAAGAGAAACCATAGATGAGATCCCATATGAGCTTTAGATAGAAAGATCAAGATACCTTAGACAGAAAAGCAATGACATCAAAGAACTCAGTGCTTCAAGCGAGAAATTGAAAATATTTCATTATATTTCATATTGAATTTGAATTAATTGATGATGTTTCTTTTTGTAGGATCAATTATTCCCAAGAAGAGAGGAGAATCAATACTTCTAGAATTTAGAGTTCTCAGTAAAAACCAGCAAAGAATTCAGAGTTTATAATAAGAAGAACTCACCCCGACAAAGAATGAAGAGCTCCTAATGAGAAGAGTTCGCTCTAAAATTCCAAAATTCCTAACAAAGAATAATTAATGAGAAGAGTTTGCTCTAGAATTCTTAATGACAAGAATTAGCTCAGCAAAGAATGAAGAATTCACCACATAGCTCCAAATAAGAAGAGTTCGCCCAACAAAGAATAAAGAATTCCTAATGAGAAGAATTCGCCATAGTGTTCCTAATGAGAAGAACTCGCTTGATGAAGAAAGAAGAGCTCCTAATAAGAAGAGTTAGCCCTTTTGAAGAATGAGGAAGTTCATAATAAGAAGAACTTGCTTATTCGACGCCTTTACAGAGAGGCAAACCAATGTTTTTAGCAAAGAATCCAAAGTTCATGATAAGAAGAACTTGTTTGTTCAACAACTTGACAAAGATGTGGATGATTCGACAGAGGGATGAAGAATTTCATAATAAGAAGAATATCTTCAAACCTCAAGAGATAAAGAATGTCAAGAGCGATTCCGAGCCTTGGAAGATAAATAATTTCATAATAAGAAGAACAACTTCAGATTCTACATTTTGGCAGAAGATTGAAGAATTACATAATAATAAGAACAGCTTCAAACTTCAGCATTGTTCGTAATGAAATATCTGCCTTTCAAAGGATGACCAAAAGGTCTGAAAAAAATTCGTGTATTTTCAGTCTTTGCTATATCCATGTTCCACAACAATGAGCAAAGAGGGGCAGCTGTAATGCCCGAATTTTGACTGGGCTAATAAATAAATAATAAATACAAAAATATAGATATGTATTATGATAAAACCCAATAATATCCAATAATCCACAAATGTCCAATTACATTTGTAAAAACCCAATGCCCAAGTACAAATTCATAAGGCCCATATACATTGTCTTTCCCGCTCATTTTAACCCAATTCGTCCAACCCATTGCAAACAGATTATGGTTTTCTTTGACATCATCTTCTACCCACCTATAAATAGGAGAGAGAAATGTCAGATCAAATTAATGACAATCATTAATAGATAATAATAAATAAAGTATTTAATAATAATAATAATTATTAGAGGAAAGAGATTACCTCGGAGAGTCGAACCGCTAGGAGCATCACCGGCTGCCGAGAAGCACAATAGTCGCCGGGAAGCACATCAGTCGCCGAAAAGCTCATTGGTCACGCTGAAGAAGATGCCGAAATCATGAACCATTACCAGAGTTGAGATCAGAGCTACGAACTGTTACCTATCCAAAAGTACTATTTTTAATGTCAATCTTACAATGCTTTTGCTTGTTTTTAGGTACATTTAGTTGTATTAGGATGTTAAAACCATGCATTTACATAAGGAGTTTAGAATTATGTCTATACCAGTGTAAATGGTTGTTTTGTTGGCAATTTTGCAGGTTTGGCATAGTATTTGGCATAGAAAAGTAGCGCAGTAAAGAATGGCGAGTGTTGTTGGCGTAAATGGACTAGACAATGCCAAGCACCATTGGCAATAGGATTCCAGAAGAGTTATGCCAAGAACCCTTGGCAATGCTAGTCCTAAAAAAATAGGACTAGATTAGGCTCCGAAAAAATAGCATTTGATCAAACTCTGAAAAAATAGAAAGGCGAAAAAATAAGATGCCAAGTCTGTCTGGCACAGATGGATCAAACGATGCCAAGTGCGGCTGCCAAAGGATCGACGGTATATGACGTCAGACCTAGTGAAAACCTGATCAGCTTATCACTTCAAATCTGGATAAGATGATCACATCCCTTATCCCTTGGCGGATTCAAATTTCAAATGAGAAGCTTATCCGATCCCTCCTTGCAAGCCTATTTAAAGACCAACCAAGCAAGCATTCGAGGAGTGGTTTTTGGAGGAACTTAGAGAGGATTTCATTGACGATCAGATAAGAAAGGCTGAGTTGTTCGGCCAACTAAACCGAGGGCTTGGAGCCATTGAAGGGTTGCATCGAGAGACCCCCTTCTTGCCCATTCTCTTTGTTTAGTTATTTTTATTTTTTAATGATGATGTATTTTGAAAGCGTTTCCTCACCATGAACTAATTCAATAATTGGTGGGGGATGTTTGCGTTGAAACGCTATTTTCATGTTTAGTTTTTAATAATAAATCTACCTTGGCAATGTTTTATCTATACGACATACTTTAATATTTTATAAATACTATGCCAAGCGAGAGCTGACACTGTTGGCCTACTGCACCTCAATATCTTAACAAACTTGGGGTGGCAACGATTAAGTTGTTGAATACCGAGGAGAGAAGTCGTTCAAGTAGATTAACTTACTTCGGGAGTGAAATCTACCCCTTAGGAGTATAGATTGGATCTTAATCAAATTGGTTTATTTAAAAGCAAGAACTATAGAGATATAAAGGGTTTTTACATGATCAATTTAGGGCAGTGACCATCGAGAGAGGCTTTGTTAATTTTGAATCTGCTTGGCAAACAATGCCAAGACATGTTGTTATTAAAGGCTGGCACGACATAAGTAGCGTGAAAACCAGGCATTCCCTGCCAACGCTCATCATTCATTAAAGCATCTTCCTTGCCAACGTCTTTACTTTTATTTATTTTCTTTTCAATTATTTCCAAAACCAACTTCAAAACAAATCAACTTTTTCTCAAGGCAAGTAACAATGAAGGCAATTGAATTCCAAGTCAATCTCTGTGGGATCGATACTCAGCTTACCAGTTGTATTACTTGCAGACCGTGTATACTTGTACGCAAAAGACTTATCTTGGCACTATTTTATATTTTCCCAACACATATCTTTTACCCCTTTTGCCAGCATTCACTTAGAGAGTCTACAAGTTTTTGGCGCCGTTGCCAGGGATTGCGACAGAATTTATTGCTTTAATTTTTACTTGTTTTTTTTCATTTTACTAACTTTGTTTTTTGTTTTGATCACTAATTTTTTTCTTTTTTTTTTCAGAAAGCTATAAAGAAGAGTATGGGCAGCCCCATATGGTATGATGATGACTATATTTTTCCCACTTATGACTGCCAATATCCAACTCCAAGAGCGGTCTATGAGAAAAGACAATACGAAACGCATGAATACGATGCCTATACAACAATCTCGGCACAAATTTCTGAACTGAAAAACATGATTACATCAATGCAAGTGCCTAACAAGTTCAGCAAAAGGCAAGCAACACCCGTTGTTTGTGCATATTGTAGAGAATGCCACTCGTTTGACAATTACCCCTTCAACCCTAATTCTTATTGTTACATGGGTCACTGTAATGTGAACAACCCTTCCTCCTACAACTTCAACCAATGATGGAACCACTAGCAGAATATTTTTTTTGGAATAATCAAGACGATTATTTTTATGCACCTAACAATTTTGTTGTGTCACTAGACTTCAACCAAATGCCATCCCAAGGCAGCATTCTTTTTGAGAAATCAGAGGCAGATCTTTATGGATCCAACGAATCATTTTCCATGGTCAAATTGCCTCTAGAAATGCCGATGCACAACAATCTACCTCAAGGGAAAACAAATTACATTGGAAACGCACATGAAGAAGCCATGGATACTATGAGAGGCTTGAAAGAACAAGTCAGGAAGCTTGCCAATGCTGTGAATGGCATGCCTCAAGCGAATGAGATAGAGCTTCCATCAAGGCAGCAAGAGGTGGCAAACACTTCGGTTAGTGGCAACAATCAGAATGTCATGCCAACGTTACATCAATAAGCTAGCAATTTTCTTCCTTCATCTGATCCTCAAGAAATTCAGAATCAACATTACGAGTATCAGGTTTTTCCTAACACACTTGAATCAATATATTATATTGATGAAGACTATTCCATAACAGGTACATTAGACTCATTAGTGGTAATGGAGTGTGAGGAAAATTTTGAAGGCAAGGATCTTGAACACAACAACATCGAGGCAAAGCTAGATAATGTTGCCAAGTTTGATGCTAGAACAGAAGGGTAATATTCTGAAGTGCCAAACCAAGAAGACGAAGGCAAGCAGCCGATTATTTGGCAGGAAGAAAAATCAATGCCAGCAGGTAAACCCAAAGAAGCAAAGAAAGAAGAGGCAGAGGCTTGTGATGCCAGTCCACTATCTGATGCCAGAACATTATTTGATGCCAGACAATAGTCGGATGCCAATATTACTTCGACAAAACTAGTGAAGCCATCATTTGTCAGCCCTACCTTGGCAAGACAAATAAATGTTACTTTTAATGCTGACAAAGCTCTTAAGTGTGCAGATGAGCCTAAAGAATGACATGTAGTTGGACTAAAGGAATCCATTTTGGATAAGAACCTAGCATTGACTTGCCAAGGAATGAAAGCTGGTGCCATTAAACATAAGTGCGATGGCAAAACAATTGAGCCACAGAGAAGATCGATTCTGGTCATGACTGATGCCATGAAGCGAGGTGTGCTTAGATGGCTAGTTACTGGAAGAAAAAGTGGAATCCAAATGGCAGAAAATGAAGAACTGAAGCAAGAGAATTTGGCCATGATAATAATGCTAGAGATGGTGCTACCAGAAATTGAAGATTTATCTAAGAATGCATGGTAAGTTTGGAACCGGTTGAGGATACATAAACCTTGGCATCAAATAAAACAAAAAGACTACAACCTAAGCACTACTGGGGTGCTGAATTCAATCAAAGATTTGAAAGGCCTACAGGGAAGAGGTATTTTGGTTTTCTAAGGTGGTTATTCAAAACCACCATGGCAAAATATTCTCCCTTGTTGAGCAATCTAGAGTTTGGCATACTCAAGGGTAAGCAATTCTTTGGCTTTCTATGTTGGTTATTCAAACAAAAGATTGCCACAGACTGAAGCACTACCAGGAAGGAAATCGGAATAATGCCAAAGAGACAATTCTCATTGCAAAAATTCAGTAAGTCTTTGCCAACTCAGTTTGATCATTGTGAATAATTTAGGAGAATTATATTTTTTCAGTACTTAGGATATCTCAGTTTTAAATTTTTAGTTTTTCGTTTATTTTCTTGTTCAATTTTGAAAGGTTACTTTGAGTGAATGTAGGATTTTGTTGCCAAGGCAAGGACTGGCATAGGGTGATTGAACAAAATACGGAGAATGAACTTGTTGTAGAGGATGAACACACCAAGTTTGCGGAAGCCTTGGACGATGCCAAGAGGAAGAAGATATTGAAGGAACTTTGTGAACTTGTCACTAAGTGGACTCTGTCATCAAAATGCCATCGGACAGTGAAGCAGCTGGCATTGAAAGACTGGCATTGTTACATTCAATCATCATGAGCCGCAAGATCAATATCATCTGTATCATTATTGATGAAACTTATAAATGTGTCGGTAAGGATAATGTGAGTTTATGTTTCCTTTTATTGATTTCTAACATTTCCATGCAGCATAGCGTGCCAAAGTTTGATATAGTTAAAGCTCAAGAGCTCAAGGGAATGACGATCACTATTGCCATATGGAGGTAACTCATTACCGAGGAGAAAGGCAAGGAAAAGGTTATCGAGTCTGTGCCAAAGGCCAGGATACCAAAGGCAGTGCCAGACATCATGCCAGCTAGTTTACTGGCAATGCTGTCTCAAATCTACAATCGTTAGGAGAACATTCTCTGAAAGATAAAGACAGCCGAGGAACTCAATGATAAGATGAAGCACGGCATAAAAAGAGAGGGATGCTATCATTAATGAGGTTCTTAAAAAACTATCCCCTGACTTTGTGCCAGCATTTCCAGATTTCCCTATCGAGCCCTCTGTTAGCGGTGATGCCATGCCAGCCAGTCCAGTTCATACCCCATCCGATGCCATAGTTCCATTATCTCCATTTCAAGTCGATTCTACCAGTTCTAATTTCTCATCTGAATCAAATAAAACCAACGCCAAGTCACCACTGACACATGTTATACATACGCCATCTAATGCCATCGATGCACATGCCGCATCGGAACCTGCCAAGAAAGTGGAAGAAGTTGGAGTCTCCATTGCCGCTTCAAAATTGAGCATGAAAGGAAGGAAACGAATAGACCCTAATCGTGGGACATTTGTGAAAAGAAAAGACTCGTGCCACACGAAAAGACGTCTCTAAAGGGGAGTCATCATCTTTCTAAACTCCTTTACATTTCATTATATTGCATTTACATGATCATGCATTTTATTTTTCTATTTTTTTCGTATATATGTGTTGTTTCATGCATTGAGGATAATGCACATCTTGGGTTTTGGGGTGTGTATTTCTTCCCATTTATGCCATGAATTTCATGTTTAATTTTTGTTGCCATGCCATCTAGGTCATTTAGAATAGATGCATACCGAACCACTAAAAAAAGAAAATAAATTTTTTCCTCGGTTTAATTTTGAAGAATGTTAACATTTGTTAGGCAAGTTTAATTTGATCTAGGTGTCTGTCTAATGAGGAAATTTTAATCTTTAGTTGCAATGCCATGCCAGCAGAATAGTTATGCCAGGTTTGCTTGGTAATTGATCTCTAGCTTAGGAATTGAACTTCACTTTACACGTAGTATGTATCTAGTTCCTTAAGCAAAATTAGACTCTTTGAAACTATACTCAGATTAAAAAAATGATCAAATGATGCCAAGGTAAAAGAAATAAATAAGGCAGTAATGTTCTGCCAAGGCAAAAAAAATAGAACTCTCCTCTACCTTAGGGATAATAAGCTACTTGGGGCTTCGTGGTTTGCTCCCTCTTACTTCTCAAGTCCAAAACTTTAGGGTATGAGTTGAAGAGAAAGCCTAGTGATGTCTAGATTAAGGTGGGGATTCGTGGTATGCTCCTCTTATCTCTCACGCTAAATAGTGTCACGAAGCAAGCTTAAATTAATGCCAACATAAACCCTTGGCAAAGAAAAAGAAAAAAATGAAAAGAAAAAAATTTTTTGAGTTTAGGTAGTAAATTTGTCTAAGGGAGTGAAAGGATACTCAATACATATTGCCTACACATCATGCACTCTTCATGAACTTATACTAGAGTTATATTGCTGCACTTGAACTACTACCTGCTTGGCATTATTGCACTGAGATATCGAGGACAAAAATAGAGCCAAATTCTACTTGCCAGCGCTTGTCGGCATTCTAACCAAAATTTTGTCGAGGTAACATTCTCACAGGTTTTGTTTTTATTTGTTTGCATTACTTGAGGACAAGCAATGAGTTAGGTTTGGGGGTGTGTTACCTCTCCAAAAGTACTGTTTTTAATGCCAATCTTACAATGTTTTTGCTTGTTTTTAGGTACATTTAGTTGCATTAGGATGTTAAAACCATGTATTTACATAAGGAGTTTAGAATTCTATCCATACCAGTGTGAATGGTTGTTTTGCTGACAATTTTGCAGGTTTGGCATAGTATTTGGCACAGAAAAGTAGCGCAGTAAAGAATGACAAGTGTTGTTGGTTCAGATGGACCAGACAATGCCAAGAACCATTGGCAATAGAATGCCAGAAGACTTATGCCAAGAATGACAACTGACTGGGAACATCGGTAGATGAAGGTGCTTCCGAAAAATCTCTAAAAAGATGCTCAAAAGAACCACATCGAAAACAAGCCCCAAACTGCCTTCTACACTCGCCTGGATGCCATTTCTTGCAAAAAGAACATTGTGGCACCCCACGAGAATTAGACGAACCTCCAACGCTGGCGGTCGGAACAGTAGATGTCACTGGTCTAGCTCTGGAGTAACTCTGATGGTCATACTCATCTCTAGTCCTCTTCTTGGACTGATTCCCCTGACTATGCTGAAATGATGCGGTTGACTGCCTTCTAACCCTATCAGTACCCTGAGACTCCTATTGTTCTTCATTAATTCTATCCGCTCAACAGTTCTGGCCCGTTGGGTGATCTCCTTATACTCCTTATCCTGATCTAAAGCAACCCAGTCTTAATAGAAAAACGTAGCCCTCTCAAAAACCAATCACACTTCTACTTTTCTGTAGTAACCAGCTTCAGAACATACTGGAAAAGTCTCAAAAACTCTATCTCATTGTCATTAACGCTCATATCATTCTGCTCCAGATTCATAAAGTCGTCTCGGCACTTTGCTAGATACTCAGGCCCAACATATCAGTCCTGAAATTACTATCTGAAAAACTCCCATGAAATTTGACTAACTTGAACAACTTTTTCCTCTGCCTCTCACCAGTTCTGGGCCTCACCCTGCAACAATGATACAACAGCTCTCAATTTTCGGTTGGCAGGATATTCTATCTCCACAAACAAACGTTTAAGTTTCTTCAACCAATACTCCGCATCAGCCGGGTTTGTACCCAACTTGCCATCAAACATGGTCATCTCAGCAGCTAAAAACTCGGTAGATATAGGTTTCCTCACATCCTCAGACTGGCGGAGGTAACGAAGCAACTCCCTATGCATTGTAACAAAATCCATGCCCATTGTCTTACTATCCCTGGAATCACGTGGATAGGTTATTCTTCTACATCAGCATCGTGTACCTCATCCTGATCTTGCGGCAGATCCGCAAGAGGCGGAGCATCACTCTCAACAGCAGTAGAATGACCTCGGCCATGACCACGTCCGGTCGCTAATCTAGAACTCCTACGAGGTGGCATGGTAGTCTATCACAAAGAAGAAAATCCTGAATTAGAGTCAGTACTTAGAGTTTCTATTCAAAATAAACACAATCCTTAAAATATTAAATTTATTAGAATTTTCCATTTTGCCCAAAAATATTTAGTATGCATGCAAAAATCGTTTTCGGTTTAAAATTTCATGCGAGCCACACAGTCCGAGGGTTGAACTTAGCTCTAATACCATTAAATGTAACCTCCTAAATTCGACCTAATTTCTTAAGTCGAAACTTGGAAGTTAAGTTTGAAAAACTTGTCCCTCAAGAAAGGTTTTTAGGTTTAATAATTCAAATTACAACTTAAATATAAAAGTTTGGGACCACAAAATTATATCAATTAAATAAAACATAGTCGTTTAGCAAAATTCCAAAGTCATTATAAAATCCGAAATAAATTTAAATAATGAATGCGAAACCAATAAGTCTCAAATAATTAAAACGCCACAAATCCCAAATACAAAATATCCAAAATAATAATAATAGATAAAACAAAATGTCTGAGTAATCATACTGTAAAATAAGATAAAGTCTAATGATACGAAAATCTTTCAAGTACCGTACGCCTAGGCCTGTGTATATGTAAAAGAAACTAAGGGGGGAAGTAAGCTATGAAGCTCAGTGTGTCTCTAAAGTGCAGTTAAAACACATAACAAAAATCTGAACAACAAGTATAGTTCAATAATCATTTCAATACACATATGCTTTTAATAAGAGACATAAAATGTAATGTCATGCACCCATCTCCATACATCGTCCAAAGAGCAAGGTTCCCCAGAACCACTCTAACTATATCGTCACCATCCGAAATGGAACGACCCGAAGGTGGAGCCACTGATCTGAAGCGGAATTCAATCCGAATGGTGAACCCACTGAACTTCCCCGTACAATTTCCCAACCCAAATGATATGACATGTTCCGATTTATATTTTGCAAATCCGAGAGTATATCCGATCTATTAATTTAATACGTGTGCATACGATATATGTCCGATATTATCTTAGTCCGATTTTGATATCTGATGCGTGTGATGCCATCATACAAAACATACCATAATTCACAAATCATTCAGCCAGTCGCATATACAACATGTACGCATAACATAGAGCACATAAATGATATAGCACAGGAAGAGACACACCTTAAGCATTAATAGCTTTAACGCCTCTTACGTTCGGGTCTAGCTGAATCGGAATCTACGATATAAACCCCATATTAATATCTATCACTATGCCACCGACTAAAATCAAAAATACTGATCCAAATATTACTCATGTGTAGATCTTGCAGCACGTGCAGGGACGATTCGAACAAGTGGAGATGGAGGTAAGTCGTCGGCCTCACTAGGAGAGTCGTAGTCACCTTTAACATAATAATAACTCATGTCAATCCGTTATACAATTCTCTTAAAGACCAAATACACATATAACTTGATTTTTCAGGTTCAAATTGACAAAACGGTCAACGGATTGAGTCGATTCCTAACAAACTATAGATCAAAACAACGATTCGGATCAACGTAACTTCCCTAATTCTATCATGTAATAATCCCTTAGCTATTATATAATAAAATAAAGTAGACAATAATAAATTTCATACTTAGTAATCATAAAATATATATATAGTAAAAATTCAGTAGCACGTAAGCCTCAATATTTATAATAAATATACTAGTAATATATATATATATATGATAAAAGGGTAATTTATCAAAGCATTAATTGTATATAATGAATATAATAACAATACATGACAGTAAGCATGGAAATGTAGTAAGGACAAAACGTTTTCTTTTTAATAACTATAATGATAATAATAACAATGGCAGCAAAAGGCACTAGTGGAATTTGATTCACCGATTGATAGCACGCTGCTGGTGAGCAAGGTTTTGAACCTGGGTTCACGACTCGATAGAGAACACCAAAGGAAGGACGGAACTAAGCACGGATCACAACAAGGAGATGGTCGGAGCCTCACCGGAAACGCAAACGAAAAGGGGAAAGGGTATATCGAGAGAGAAAGAGTTTTGAGAGATGGGTGTTGTGCGGCTGTAAAGAATTAAAAGGGTTGCCGAAAGATTCAGGGTTGTTAGGGAGGGTTAAATACCCAATTCAAATCGGTAAATCACCAATTAAAGGCCTTTAAATTAACCCATTTTTTAGAAAAGCTCTAAAGTTTTGAATTTTCTTGATTAGGTCACTGAATTCATTTAATTTTTATTTAATTCCCAAATTATCAATTAGGGTTATGAAATTAAAATTTCCCAATTTTTAGGGTTTTGAAATTAGGGATTTTAGAATTAAGGTTTTAAATTTGAGGCAAAAATGTGGGGTGTTACAAACAAATATATCATTGGGTTATATATAATAAAGATAGATTCTTATTTTTAATTAGACATAATTTCTTTTTTTTTTGAAATGAAGATAGGTATAATTAAAAACCCATTCAAACTTTTAATTCATCTGAGACCGAGTTAAGGCTGCGAAGGGGGAAAAGAGTGTCATTACAATTATTAATATCAAGAAGTCTCGTATAATGATTATGCTGATAGCAAAAGCAACGCTATGGCATTGTTACACATAAAAAACCATGGACTTCACGTGATAAAACAAAACCTAACAAACAACATAAATGATCTACCCAAAACTTAATACACGAAATGAAATAAATAGAGCATACAGACATCATGAGATGGCTCAGTCTTCCATCCAAATAAATTTTTTTTTTTTTGCTCGGCAAGATTAAATCTTTATTTATGATAGGAACAAAGTTCGAAATAAAAGTAGAAAACACTCAATAGAATCTTCAACACCCAATCCTCTGGGTTATTTTAGAAATTCAATAGCTCTTTCAAAGTCAATTTTGGATAAATTTCAGCAAAGTCTTGATGGTTGGAAGTCCAAATTGTTATCTTTCGGTGGTAGAATGACACTCGTCAAGTCAGTCTTATCTAATCTCTTACTTCATATCTATGTTTCAAATGTCAAAGTCAGCTCACACCTAAATAAATTAATTACTAGATTTATTTGGGGTGCTTCTTTATGAAAATCAATCCATTTGATTAAGTGGGAAATTCTTTGTAAACCAATTACGGTTGGGGGTTTGGGTATTTTGGATTTACAAGTGAAGAATCGAGCTCTTTTAAACAAGTGGATATGTAGAAATGGGTTTGAGCAAAACAGTTTATGGAGGAAAGTTGTTGAATCCAAGTATGGTTATGACCCCTCGACCTTGCTTCCCTCGGTAAATAGATCACGTAGTTCTTCATGGATTTAGAAACACATTGCTTGCCCTCTGTCTTGTTTTAATGATCTCTTCGCAAGTAATTTACATTGTGCTCTTGGTGATGACAAACACATCTATTTTTGGAACGATCTTGGTGACGTCTCTTTGAAGTCTCATATCTCGTATCTAAAATTCAATTAGTTTTACACTATGAAGGAGATTGAGCTGTTTGACTCTAGAATGAGCGATGATCCATACGCCAAAATGCAGAGCGAGGAATACTAGGCCCTGATTGTGAAATTATGGCAATTATAAGGAATCGATTTGGAGGCATAAGTCTAGAGAGATTTGGCTAAAAGATGGAGACAAAAACACAAGTTATTTTCACAGTGTTGCAAACGTTTGGGCTATGTGCAATAATATTGAAGGATTGCTTGTGAATGGGAGATGGATTCGGAACCCAGATGATCTAAAACACCACTTCTTTGTAGCGTTTCACAAACATTTTGCTCGAGTACCTACTTTCAAAAAATTGGAGACGAAGGTCGATTTTTGGACATTAAGCACTATACAAAGTGATGCCTTGGAGCTCTCATTTTTCGAGGAGGAGGCTCGTTCCGTGATTTGGAGTTGTGAGGGTGTGAAGGCACTGGGGCCGAATGGTTTCAAATTTGATTTTTTCAAGAAGGGTTGGTCTTTTCTAAAAGACGATATCATGCACATGTCGGCTGATTTTTATAGTACATGTAACCTTCCTCGAGGAATAAACTTGACTTTTGTTGCTTTGATTCCGAAAGTAGAATGCCTGAAGGTGGTGGGCAATTTCTGTTCCATTTGCCTTTTAAACTCGCGTATAAAATTATTACTAAGATTTTGACTACACGTCTTCAACTGGTGATGGATTCATTGATTGGTGATGTTCATAAGGCATTTATACGGGGTAGATAGATTAGTGATGTCATCTTATTGACCAATGAAATCCTACACACTACAAAAAAGTCGACAAGGTGAGGGGGTCTCATACTAAAATTGGACTTCGTGAAAATTTATGATTGTATCTGTTGGTAGTTTTTGGATCAGATTATCCATAGAATGAGTTTTGGCGAGCGCTGGAGATATTGGGTTTGGATGTGTATTATCACTGTGAGGCTCTCGATACTTGTAAATAAGAGTGCAACTCGGGGATTTCTAACGCAATATGGTGTGCGACAAGGTGATCCATTATCACCTATGTTGTTCTTAATGGTGGCCGAAGCACTCTAATTTTTTCTTAATACAGAAGCTCAGAGATTGATTAATGACATTCGATTCTTGGATGACATCACTATATCTCATCAACAATTTGTGGATGATACAGTTCTTTTCCTCGAGGGTAGTTTGGAGGAGGCAAGAAATCTAAAGTGTAACCTTACATGTTTCCAATATGGATCAGGTTTACAAATTAATTTCACCAAATCATCACTTTATGCTATTGGTGTCAGTGATGAAATTATGAGACAGATGACATTGAGCTAAAATGTACTTGTGGCGAACTACCTTTCAAATACTTGGGGATTTTGATAGGTATAAATCCGAGGTGTAGCATTGTTTGGGAACGGATTTTGCATTGTTTTCGACAAAGACTTACAGGGTAGAAGAATAACTCTTTATTATTTGTGGTACTATTAGCTTTGATAAACTCTAAACTGTCGTCATTACCATTTTATTATATGACCATCTTTATGGTTCCACAAGGTATTGTGCGGAAAATTAATCGCATCTGTAGGCGCTTTCTTTGGGGTGGTTAAGAGATAAAGGATAAGATGAGTATGAGGTGGGGTACCGAACGAAGAGACTCGGTGTTCTGGGGGTGGTAGATTTGAGCCTTCGATATTTATCTTTGTTGGTCAAGTGGGCATGGCGGTATGCCACAAAGCTGAAATCTTTATGGTGTTCACTTATTATTTCCATGTTTGGTTCTAATCTTTGGATTGGTGATATCGTGCAAGTCAAAGATGTTCGTGGTTTGGTGTAACATTGTAACGGTGCAAAAATTGAATGATGCCAAACGTGTTTGGCATTTGTTTCTACAATGGTAGTGCTTGGATTTATCGTTACCATCATCGCTGTCCAATTTTTTGCATCAATGTTTTTATGGTTTCTTCTTGAGTGTGATAAGAAAATGATGGTTGGCTGGTTGTTCTTCGGTTCTATGGATGGTTTGGCCGGCTCGTAATGATGTCTTTAAACATAAATGTTTTACAATTGAGGAGCTTTCCTCATTCGATTGCGCTCTATGTTTTGGGTGAAAGCTTTCATGTTGTCGGGTGGTGCGCTAGGATCTCGATGGTAGAGCTGTCCATGAGAATGTGTTGATGTGGTAACGAAAACCTCTACTCAACAAGGAGTGGTATGGGAATTACCTGCTCACGGTACTTTGAAACTAATGTGGATGGTTCAACTAAAGGAAAACCGAGATAGACGAGTTGTGGTAGCGTCTTGCATGACCATTCGAGTCGTATTTTACCTTTATGTTTAAGCTTTCTTGGTGTGATAGATTCAACTGGGGCTGAGGTGCGTTCCATTGCTCATGCATTATCCCCTTTTATTGGGTCCAGATGGTATCATAGGTACCCTCTTGTAGTGGAATTTGATTCGATGGTGGCCATATCTTGGGTCTTGCATTGACATCGTCGTCCTTGGCGATTATAACACTGGTTCAGGACTATAGTTGAGGCATGTGCCATCCTGCATTATAACACTTGGTTACAAGCATATACAAGTTAGCTTACCTCGGTTTCTAGTAGGGGGTTGCGTCTTACGGATTGATTCTCTACCGGGATCGGATGCTGCTTGGTTCGAATTGGTGTCTTAGGATACGTAGTCTTGATGTTTAGTTATTTTGTTTTGTGTTTGATCCTTCTTGTCTCTTCGCATATAATTATGTGTACTCTTTTGCTCTGACTAGGTTTAGGGGAGTTTTTGAGACACAGAATAATATTTACTTATATGATTACTTCCTAATAAAATCATACTTATCGAGAAAAAAATAATTTTTAAGGGGAAAATTTTAAGAGTATTTAATGTTATCCATCCATTTCACCCATCCAATCGTAGAGGCGTTCAAACTTTAGTTTTAACTGAATTAACCGAAGTTTTTCGGTTAATTTTAGGTTTGCATTTTAGGTTCGGTTGGATAACGGTTAATATTTTTTTAAACTTCGGTTATCAGTTAATTCGGTTCAAAATCAGTTAATTAACCAAAATTGTTATATTTTATATACATTACATATATTTATTTTTGTAACAAAACTTTTAGAAATTATTAAATGATCATTAACTTTTTTAATATATTATAAAATATTCATTAAACTTTATCAAATTGGCACAAAATGATCATTAAATTTATTGAATTATTACAAAATAATCATTAAACTATTCAATATTTATCAATAATTAATAACGTGCGATGAGTCAATGACCATGTAATAGTTTGATAAGTTTAATGATTGTTATATAACTTCTGAAACTTTAGTAACTAAAATGTTCATTTTAACATAGTTTAGTGATCATTTGTGTAATTTACACAAAATTTTATAGCAAATTTCGGTTAATGACATTCGATTGAAGATAATCATACACTATACCCATTGTTGTAGCATATAATTCGGTTGAAGATAATCATATTTTTTAATAAAAAAAGAAGAAGCAAGAGAGCATGTCCATGGTGTAAAAACTTATAATAAAAAAATACATTTTTTTATGGAGAGAAAAGTCGAAGATAAAGAAGACAAGATGTAAGCCAAAATATTTCCTAGGTCTTCATGTTTGAGTGTTTGGTGGGAGGCAGGAAGCCCAGTGGTTCAGAACGATAATATGTGGTAGGAAATGAACACAACAGATGCCCATTAAACTTGGCATGTAAGAACGTTAGGTAATCGTCTATTCGAGAAGTTTGAATTCATGTACTGATTTGAACCAATAAATCAATTTCAGACATTTAATTAGATAAAAAATCAAATATTAAATCGAATCTTAAAAATCAAATTCAGACACCATAATATATATTTACCCTTTTATTTAATACTTCGTTGATTGTTGATTTATGACTTGTTTCTAAAAAACAGAAAAGGGTTGATCAATTTAAATACTAATATAACAGTTTCTGTTGGGTTTTAAGTTCTTCATATGAAAGCTAAGTATGCTTTTTATGAAGAAATAATACATGTTAAAAAGGTTTTAGTGTTAAATATTGTTTCCTTACTGCCAAATGATTCCACTAAATTTAGTAGTATCATTATTATTCATTTTCACAAGAAAATGGTGAACTGAGCAACTCTGTATCACTCATATTGGCAGGGCAATTTTGCGATTTCCGATTTCAATTTCCGTTCTTATTGGCCGGTTTGGATAGGTGAAGAGTCTCTTTATCTTTGCCTCTCTTTTTTTCCTGAAATCGACCGTCTTTTAATGAAAATCGACTTTAAATCTTATTTTATACATTCAATTGACATGTAAATATTTTATTTAATTAAGTTCTTTTATTGAATATTTTTAAAACCCTCAACATTATATTAATATTTAAAAAAAGTTTTCAGGTTTCACTTTAATAAAAACAATTAACGGTATTAATAACATAAACTAAATAATAACATTATAAAATTAAAAAAAATCTAATTACCTGCTCAAATATTAACATAGTGCAAGAAGCAAAAGTACAATCTAGCCTTTATTTTGCATCTATAGACTAGACTAGAGCATGAGAAATTAATTGTCAAGGTTACAACTTTTGGAAACAAGTCTACTTAGTGTCCCACCGGGAAAAGGCTTTCCACATGATGGCTAAGGTGATAATATTGTGAAGGAATGCCTTGGATTTCAAGTGGCCTAAAACCACCAGTTTCCAGATTGTAGCAGCTCAAGTGGCCCACACCTTTGATAAATCCATGCAGTAAAATCTCATTACCTTTAAACCCCACCGGACGAGTGGTGTCAATAGGCTCCGATGGATGAACTATCGTTCCCAGCTTCACCCAAATCTCTTTCTTCAACACCCAAATGTCCATTCTCTTGCTTACTTGATCCGATTCAAAATCCAAGTCAACCAAGCATAACTCCCCTCTCAGTTCAACAAGATACAACTTGCACCAATCCTTGTCTGAAACACTCTTCGGTGGAGCTATGGCTTCAAAGGTTTCATTTCCAATATTCAACGAAACAACGGAGAAAGTTGTAGAAAACCAGTAAAAGAAGCCACCGGCAAACACCGGTGGTTGATGGTGTAGGAAACCAAAACAAGGAATATGGTACGTTATCTTCCTCCAAGAACCATTCCCCATGCTAAATATTCCAATCCCCAGACTGAGTGGATCCAAAATTTTAATGACTTTGTATTTACCACTGCTCTCATCAAACCCAAATCCACAGCTTAAAAATCGAAAGCCTTGAGCATCAATATCTGGGAGTTTGACCGTGTCTTTGGTGCTAGGGTTGCAGACATAAACACCACCGTGGAGACCATAAAAGCAAACCAAACCATTGCAAGAAGGTAAAACTTGGTAAGAGTCGAAACTTACAGGAGGCCAGTATTCAACAACTGCATGCTCGTTTCTGACAGTAAGGAAGTGAATTGTGGTGTGAAAATTCCGATGCTCCATGCATGAAACGATTAAGCAAACATCATTATCACCTTCCTTTGCGGTGCAACTCTTGAAGTGAGTATTGATGAAATGCGGATCCGTAGTAAAGGAGCAACAAAGCTTATTTAAGGCCTTGAATCTGGCTAGAGATTTTACTGGAAGTCGAATGAGAATATCATAGATTAAAGGGCTAGGAATGGAAGCCATTGCAGCAAATATTTTTTTTAGACTTCCTTTTTCATTTTGGGGGGACAAGTTTTGAGTTTCATCTACTTAGTATTGGTAGCAGATTTAAATAGCGTCTGTGGTTGTGTTTGATTGAATAATCACTTTCGTATCATCTGGTGTAGTTTACCTTATATAAAATATACAGTTGCCCTTAACGTTTTACTGAATAATCACTTTTGCTCATATTCATTTTTTTGAAGCAATTTAACTATTAATGTTTCACTTTGGGTCAAATTGGCCCATCTGCGGATGAAAATTATTAGTCAACTAACAATAAACAGCTTAAAATGACTTGATAGAATGACACGTCAGCAGAAAAATAATTTTATATTTTATATAGTTTTATAAAATTATTTTTTGACTTATGTGACATTCTTTCAAGTCAACACCTTTGTCTATATGACGCTATCATGTTAGCGTGCAATGCTATGTAAGTTTGTCACGCCATTGGAAGCCATTTACCATTAGTTGACTAACATTTTTCATCCATAGAGGGGGCATTCTGACCCAAAATAAAACGTTGAGAGTTAAATTACTTCAAAAAAAGAATATGAGCCAAAATTACTATTCAATCAAACATTAGGGACATTTTTTTACAATATGCCTATAATATAAGGTTACCATTTGTTTAGACCATAACATTTATTTAGTTTTATACGGTGTAAATAGATCGTTAAAGAGATAAATAGATAGTTTGGTTATTCTTTTTTTTCTTTCTTTCTTTCTTGTCAACCAAATTCTTCTTATTCTTTATTGTTAATTTCAACCATTCATTTACTCATACCTAATAGATATGTAAAACTTACCGTATATATGTAAGTTGGTTTGAAAGGGTTTTATGGGCCATCGTCATCTCAAAAGCAGCAATATAAGTATATAACCCTAACTTTCATTGCAAACAATCAAATCCAAGCATTAACTTTGCCACGGTTCATTCTTTCCCTGATCAATGATAATGGAATTCTCCACTCAGAAGTGAAAGCCCCATATATCTAATTCTTTCCCTAAATCTAAATAAGTTGTTTGTTGAGCACGTTACGAAGCTCAAGCGATGAAAACCAAATTGCCTTCTTAATCACTTGGCTTAACAATCACATTCAAGATTCTCAAAACATCCTTAGAAGCCATTGTTTTTCGCCAAGTTCGGGAATCATTGAAAGCTTCTGTTCCTGCCAAAGGGACGAGCTGTTCAACAGTGTAAAAAGATATTTACTCATCAGCTAGGGGCGGAGGTGCAGCCATCGGTGAGCTATTCTGGCTATTTGCTGAAGGAATGGACTCTTTCGGAGATGATTGCGAGATAATCAAGAGCCAAGGGACATCAACTGTCGACATCATCACTCGAGAGTCTCAGAAACCAAATCGGATTAGGGAGATGCATGTAAGGTGAAGGAACATTGAGGGATTGAAGAAAGCAAGGGAAATCAGAAGGCCATTATGTCAAAATCCTAGAAATGAATTGTAATGAAGCTAAAGTGTAATAGATTATGTGATTAGGTACTAATTTTGAATATTTGTGAACCAACTTATTTGTGCTTTAAGCTTATTGGTGTTTTTGGATACTAAACGAATTCAACTATTCAAGAAAAGATGGATAAAGCAAAAACGGCAGTCGAATTCCTATGTAGAATTTGCAGAGGAACTTGTACTTTACATATACAAAGCATTACTCCTATATATTTTTCACTGCAAAACAGCACAGCAGAACTCAGCAGAATAGAGCTCTTAGCTTTTGTTCTCAGGCTCGATCGGATTCGGGATTTCATATTCGGGTTCCATCTTTAATTGTTGCATTCTTCATTATGACTGTGATCCCAGACCTAATGTAAAAACCTTGCTCTGGTCTCTCAGCTTCTTCAACACCCTGAGTTGCCAAAGTAAATGAAAATTATTAAAAAGGAAAAGAAAAAGAAAGCCCTTAAGATGTATACTAAACATTCATGGAAGCAAGGAAAGCAATACTTACATCACTATTTGATATGATCACATCCTTTCCTATCTTGGCATTCTTGTCTATTATGCACTTCCTTTAAAAACACAGTAGCAACAATAAGGATTTATCTTCAAAACATTTATCTTCTAAATAGGATTACCATTTAGAAAATGTTTTTTTTTTCAATCAAAATCTTACATGATCTTCGTGCTTTTTCCAACACCGACCGGAACCTTTCCTTCCTCTAGCAGAGACTTTACTTCTGATGCTGTTTGATAGAAGTCTGCTCCCATCATCATGGTATCCTGCAAAGAAAGGAACATAAATATAAGAGAATTGTACATTCGTCTATTTCAACATATATATATCTGTTTCAACAACTTTGCTCCCTCGATTAAGGTTGACTTAGACGTACAAGCCTAAGGTCATACAATTGCTCATCAAAAGTATAAGCACATGACAAGCGGATCCGATCTTCCCAAAGTTTAGCCTATGCCATTACCAAATCTAAATGCAGTTTATCAGCAAGAAGAGGTGTTTGTAATCTCTATGGGGAAGTGAAGATGTTGGATCACCTGCAGCTCGACACCAGACTCCAAACGTGACCGCACCCCAACTACAGAGCGTTGTACGGTACAGCCCCTCAAGAAGCAGCCATGTGAAATTATGGAATTAACAATCTGCAACAACCAATTTGCCATGATGTAAGACGACCAAAGTCATTAATCACAATATAAACTAAGACTTGAAGTAAATACCCTGCATTGATCAACTTTCGTAGGAGGCAAGAATCTTGGAGATGTATAAAAAGGTGTTTTCGGATCATGAAATTCAAACTTTGGGGGCTGCAGGGAGAATATAAAACAGTTAGTTTCCAGGAAATGGATACCAAATGTAAGTAATAATGCAAACGATTTCCATATCCATATGCAAACCTGCTCGATGAGAGCTAAGTTGGCATCGAAGAAGGACTTTATGGTCCCAATGTCTTCCCAATAGTCATTGAACAAATATGCCTGTGAATATTCAGAGAGCCAAAACTCAGCAGCTTGATCATCGAATTAGAATCACTAATTAGCATATGAAAGTTCTTGTAAAAATCATCTTGCCTGTACGTTGTGTTCCTTTACTGCCGACGGAATAATCTCCGAGCCAAAGTCATTGCAAGAGGGATAGCTCCGTGTCAGAAGCTTCAACAATACATCAGTTTTGAACACATACACACCCATTGATGCAATGTAAGGATACTTTGCAGCATTTTCCTCTGATAGCCCTAATATGGAGGTATCACCTTGCTGTAGTACAAATGTGAAACGAGCCGTAGTATATGTAATCATATAGCTTTGATAGTCAGGAAAACAACGGGTTCAGAAGTGATAAGAAGTAGTAAAAGCAAGTACCATAGCTTTAAGATCGTCGCCCTTCGGTTTCTCAGTAAACTGGATGATCCTTCCCGTTCCATCTATCTTCATCAATCCAAAATCCGATGCACGGCTGCAAAACGAAAACGAAGTTAATTCCGATATTAGGAAGGAAAGCCACCATTGGTATATGCTTCATGTTTTGAGCAACATAAAATGATAAATACCTATCATCCATTGGTAAACATGATACTGTGATATCAGCATTTGTGTCAATATGCTTCTGCAAGAACAATAACCGTGGATTAAGCCAGAATCGTTTTTCAAGGTACAACACCCATGCTTGAGAAAGTGAAAAGAAGAGTTACCTGCACAAAATCCATATAGTCGGCTCGGTAAAGATGATCACCGGACAATATCAGTACATGTTGGACATCCTTGGCTTTGGCATTCTGGTAGAAATTAAATCACATTCGATGAACATCAGGGTTCGGGCATATGGTTTCAGCTCGAAAATGAATCCTAATTCCGAGTAACTAACCTCAAAGACCCAACTAAACTGTCTCACAGCATCAGCTGTTCCTTGGAACCACTTCTTCCCTGCTTCTCCTGATGTTTGAGTGGCAGCCAAGACCTGTCATATAGGCAACACAGCTTCGTGACAACTTTCACCAGAACAATTGAAATTTGATGAGAATAATACAGATTGTAAACATGGGGTTACCTCCACAAAGCCATCTCCAAAATTTACACCATTGCCAAAGGTGTATGTCCTTGCCAAGTGACGATTGAGGGAAAAAGAGTTGAACTGAGTTAAGATAAAAATCTTTTTGATGCCACTGTTGATACAGTTGCTCATTGGAACATCAATCAGCCTGTAACAACCTCCAATGGGAACCTACAAAACAAACTTTTCATAACATTCTTAATTCTAAAAAGTGAAAAAAGGGGGTTTATTGCTTACTGCTGG
Source organism: Hibiscus mutabilis (assembly GCA_019671005.1). Lineage (NCBI taxonomy): Eukaryota > Viridiplantae > Streptophyta > Magnoliopsida > Malvales > Malvaceae > Hibiscus > Hibiscus mutabilis. The sequence continues at coordinate 11,537,776 of CM033724.1, read as the reverse complement.
CTTGGCTCTCTTGCTAGTAAGAGGAAAGAGGCGTGTCCCAGCACCGCCACCCAATATGATAGAAGCCACTTGCTTTGGATCTGCTTGTGGAGTCTCAAACATGGCTGCCTCCTGATAATCAAATAATAAAAAGATTATAATCAGAAAAAAATTTAATACTTAGTATCATTAAAAATGTTTTCTTTTACTTACTGTAAGATCAGTGCTATTATCTGGATTTAGAGCAGAGAAAACAACAGCAGGCTTTGCTTTTCTGGCACCATTTTTAACTCTCAAACTCTTCCATACCTGTCTTCCAAAATCCATGCGTTTAAGATCTCCTCGGATACTCTCACCCCAGGAAAAAAAGTCTCCATTTCTACCACCTTTCCTAACATGAATCAGATTGGCATTAGGCTTGAGTGCCATGCACAGAGATTCCATAGCTGGATTTTAATAAATGAAACAAAATAACCAGATATTTCTCCCAATACACTAAGAAAAGAATAGCAAAATTTTTTGAAAAAATATAAAACAGCAAGAATGGAATGTGGACAAAAGAAAAAATAGAAAAGAGTGATGGAAAAGAGATTAAAAAACTGAGAGAACTTTAGAGTTTAGACTATTTCTCGGTCAACAAAATCCAAAAGTGGAAACACCCAGATCCTAAAATAACTCTAAACCGAAGAAGAATTCGTATGCAAAATTATAATTTTTTATATATTTTTTAAAGAACAAACTGAAAATGCTCGGGTTACAAAAGTTGTGGGGAGAAGAGAAATGGGTAATTAACAAAAGAAAACTCTTTTGATTAAACTAAAAGGTTGAAATAAGCAAGTGGGAGGAGAGAAGCTTAGAGAGCTATCAATCAGTAATGATGATATTTATGTATATATATTTGGCTTGTAAACCGTGACGAGAATCACCGAAACTTGTTTACTTTCATTTTAATTTGCATGAGAGTATGATTGCGTTAACTTTGAACTGTAATCTGATTTCCAGAGTCCGCAGTTGCCCAGACTTCTATGGCACTTGCCACAAATATGAACGCTTTCTTTTACTAAAAAACATGAAATGCAATGTAAAGTAAACCGAAATCTTAAAAGCTTTAATTTTTGTTTTGGTCCCTCTATCTTCTAAAATGTAAGATTTAATCTATTTATTTTAATTTGACATAATTCAATCTCTATTTTATAATTTTATTAAAAGGTCTAAGTTGATAACAGAGATGGAACTACAAACTATGGTGGGACTGCCCCTCCCCAATTTTTTTTTACCTTTAATTCATATAATAAATTTAAAAAATTTATGAGATATTTATATATTGTCCTCATACTTTTGAAAAAGTTATACTTTGCCCCTTCGCGCTGGAATCATGACTTCGTCCTTGGATGATAATAATGTTATCTCCTAGAAATTTTTTTATTTGTTTTTACTATTCTATGTGAAAACTTTTTTTTAATGTTATTCAGTCACGTAATCAAGGTCTTGTGAAAATCTAGTCAATTATGTTCAACCAATGATAAAGTGATATATTAATTGAATACCTAAAATTATTAAAAAAAACCTTCATATATCACTTTGACAGTATCAACTAACAGTGTTATCAATTTGGATTTTGACCTACTAATAATATTATTAAAAATGTATATCAAATTGTGTCAAATTAAACTAAAGGTGTTAAGATTCAATAGTTAATATAGTGGAGGATTAAAACCATAATTAGGCAATTTTTAATAATTAAACCAATATAAACCACTTTTAGTTTTGATGATCTAACTTGGAAGACTGGAAACTTATTTCTTAGTATTAATATAGTACTTAATTTGATTAGATACTTGTTACTTTCACAATTCACATGCTATAAATTTGGTCAAAAAAAGAAAAAAACATGCTATAAAAAATAAAAGCTAATTCCATGCACAATTTTTTTGTCTATGTCTAAGCATAATTGAATTGAATTTATATATACTAAATTTTGATACATTCATATCAATAAATGAAAATACTTTATGTAAAAAATATTAAATTACACTTAATTTGATTAGATAAATGTTACTTTATCACGCTTTTCCATATTTGAGATTACTTGATCATTTAAATTAAGAATCCAAGATTTCATCATTATTCTACTTGAAGTCGCATAAGAATTTAAAATTTTAATTATAAAATTTACTGCACCAAATTTGATATACATCGGCATTTTTAGCGTCGTTTACGTAAAAAAACCACTAATTTTAAATATTTCACGGCGTTTTGTGAAAACGACCCAAATACTCGTAAGTTAGTGGTGTTTGTTATGCAAATAGTGCAATAGGTAGTACACTGGTGGCGTTTTTTTTTACAAACGACGCAATAGATATTAATTTAGTGGCGTTTGACAATAAATATTGCTTTAGTGGCGTTTGTTTTTACAAACGCCGCAATAGAGAATAAAATTCACCTTTTTGTTTTGGAGAACTACCTCTGTTACTCTCCTTCACCCCGATCCCAAATCAAACCCACTCTATCCCTAACATCTCATTCGTCTCCCTAATATCGCATGGGAAAGGAGCACGGTCTCCAAATCATTCAAATTCTATTTCGATTAGCAGCAGCACGGTCTCTAAATCATTCAAATCGATCTTCGTTTTCGTTTCCCCTCTCTTTTCAAGTCTTTGGAGGAAAAGGTAAAATTCCAAAAACCTCAAAAACAAAGCTCTCTCCTTCAATAGTAACGAAATTAAGGGTTTTAGTTTACCCATTCTTCTTTAATTACATTTCTTTTGATTTTTAATAATTTTCATTTGCCGAAACACTCTATTTGAGCTCAGCCTCTTCCGTTTTGTTTATGGTAAGCAATTATTTTTTTTAGCTTTAGTCATCTTCTACCACAAGTTCGTGGCTTTAGTTTGTTTATTCTAGTGAACAATGTTGAATTACATTACATTTCACTTTAATGTTTATAAACTGATTTATTTTTGTTGTTAAGAATTTCTACTTGATTTGTGGCGTAATTAAATTTCAAGTTTTCTGTTATTGAATAATGTTACAGGTTAATTTTGGCTAGTACAGAGTATAAAATTATATCTACAAATAAGTCAATTTAGTGGTGTTTGTTAAAAAATGCCACTGAATGTTACGCTCATTTTGTGGCATTTCAATTAGAAAACGCCACTAAATATTACAAATATGCTGCCCATTCGTCACTTTTAGTGGCGTTTGAGAAATAAAACGCCATTATATATTGACATTTAGTGGTGTTTGTCTTTTAAAACGCCGCTAAAAGTCATGGTTTTTAGTGGCGTTTGTCATCCAAAAACGCCGCTACTTTTTGCAGCGCTCGATTCAGCGGCACTTCTTACTGTGCTTTCTTTAGCGTCGGGTGGGTTTTTAGCAGCACTTTAAAAACGCTACTAAAAAGCTAAAATGCCGCTAAAACTTATTTTGCTGTAGTAATTTTTGAGTTTCTTTAACTAATGCTTATAGAGAATAAAGCATAGACGGTATACAACAAAAAGTTATTCGATGGACATGGTTCATCACATTTTTCATGGTCTCAACCAATAAAGTTCATCCGTCTCATTTATTCCCAAAGTCCAAATGAGATGGATGAACCTTATTGGCTAGGACCACGAATGACGTGGTGAGCCGGGTTCTTCTAATAATTTCTCGTATACAACATAGACCGTAGACATATTAGGACAATTTAATAAATAGAAAAGTATTACATTCCAACACTGAGAATCGTACTCATACAAAATTTAGCAATATTAACATCCTTAGTCACTGGGTCAATTAGAGAATTTCTATATTAGAACAATTTAAGGGTTAAGTTAAATGTTCAAATTTATAGCTTATTCAATATTTGAGAAACCTTGAATGAAAATAAATAAAAGTTTTAATTCTATATTTAGATATTTAGGTTGTGGTTTAGGGTTTAGGACTTTAAGTTATAGGGGTAGAATTTAAGATTTATTATTATAATTTAGAGTTTTGGGTTTAGGGTTTAAGGTTTAGATTTTAGGGTTTAGGGAGCATTTACAAAGTTGTGTCTCGTGTGTTATCTAGACGACTTTCTGAGTGAGTAAGCGAAGTTGTGGGGGAGTTCCAGTTTGCCTTTATACCTGAGAAACAAATAGCCGATTGCTCACTTTTAGCCAACGAAATTATAGATGACTTATCCAAAAGAAATAGTCAATTGTAAGCAGAGAAGCCTATGATACTGTGAATTGGTCCTTTTTGGATCTCGTTATGCGCGAGATGGACTTTGGTGAAAGGTGGAGAAGATGGATTAATATGTGTGTCGGAACTGCATCCATCTCAGTTCTGGTTATAGGGAGTCCTACGAGTATGTTCAGTATTAAGAGGGGATTGAGGCAAGGGTGTCCATTGTCTCTTATGTTGTTTAACTTGGTGGGAGAAGCTTTGAGTTTACTAATTAAGAAATCTGAGGACTTGAATTTAGTTAAAGGAGCCAGGATAGGTGAAAATGGGTTGACCATTTCGCACTTACAATATGCAGATGACTTGGTTGCCTTTGTTGAGGCGAAAGATGTATACATTAGCAACTTGAAGAGGATTCTAAGATTCTTTGAGCTGGCATCGGGGATGAGATTAAATCTAAGGAAAACTAAGCTCCATGGGGTGGGTGTGGAGGACCCTTGTGTGCAAGAATGGGCAGCGTTAAATAAGTGCAAATGCGAACATCTCCCCACGACGTACCTGTGCTTACCCCTAGGGAATGTTTAGAGTTCTACCGTTTTGTGGAAGCCAAATATCAAGCGTTTTTAGAAGTATCTCCATGGCTGGAAAGGGAAATTATTATCGATAGGTGGGCGTATAACCCTGATCAAGTCAGTTTTGTCGAATCTACGGGTGTATGTCCTCTCCCTATTTCAAATGGCGGGAGAAGTAGCGTCTACATTGAACAAATTAATAGCTAAGTTTCTTTGGGATCCCTCAAAGGACAGGCCCATCCATTGGGTAAAGTGGGAGTCCCTGTGTAGACCAAAATGTGTTGGAGGACTTGGTTTTGTGGATTTAAAACTGAAAAACAGGTCCTTAAATAAATGGGTCTAGAGATATGGCTGCAAAAAGGATCACCTCTGGAGAAAAGTCATTGTAGAGAAATATGGATATGATCATCACTCTCTTTTGCCTAAACCTATACTGGGTCGCAATGGCTCTACGGTTTGGAGAAACATTATCCAACCTTTATCTTGCAGTGAGAACCCCTTTGTTCAGAACCTTTGATGTGTCATCGGTGATGGTAAGAGAGTCGAATTCTGGGAGGATCACTGGACCGAGGTAAATCCCTTAAACTGTCATTTCCAAGATTTTTTTCCATAGCAATTAAGAAAGATGGGAAAGTGTCAGACTTTGATACGAAGGAAAATGGTGAGTGGAAGTGGAAAGTTGAAATTCGAAGATCACTGTTCGAGTGGGAAAAAACAGTCTGGGAGCAGTTTATGGGAGTTTTGTGCAGAGCGTCTAAATCCTTCTTTGAGAAGGACAATATTCTATGGGTTGGCTCACCTGACTCTATCAGCTCTGTCCTTGATTTCACACGCATGCCTAAAGCAGCTGGTATCATTCCTTCAATCACCAAGAGACCAAGGCTAGATGCTGCGGTAAATGGTAGTTTTGGCAGTGCCGGTATAGGTGGCGTCCTTCGAGACCATGAGGGTAAAGTCTTAATCCGTTTCTCTAAATCCATTGGTTTCTCTAACCCCACCTATGCTGAGTTGTGTGCAATCTTGGAGGCATGTCTTGTGCTTCGATCGTCAAAGTGGAAGGATTCTCATCCTGTTTGCATCAAGTCCGATAGCCTATTGGCTATTTAGTGGATTAATCACCCTTCTTCAGCGCCAGCAGCCTTTTTCAGTGCGGTAAGCCAATGTAAGTCCTTTTGTGCTGATAATTGGCGGCTAGTGCAGTTTGCATTTAGGGATTTAAATTGTACCGCTCATGTGTTGGCTAAAAATGGTATTGACAGGCTAAATGATCTTCTCTTCGTTGCAATGTGAGTTTAGTGAGTAGGATCAAAGGTAGGCATATGTTGAAGCGATTAGTCTGGGTAAGTTCCTAGGTCCCTGGTGTTTAGTTTCTTTAAAGGTACACCGACGTGTAATTTAGGTGATCCTGTGAGATTATTGTTGTTTGGGTGGACCCTTTTGTAAAGAAATTTTTACGTACTGGAATTAATTTGGGCACTCTTTTCCCCTAGTAGGATGTAGAGTGGGTTTTTAATGAGGTTCTACCTTTAAAAAAAATGGTGTTAGGGCTAGGAATTTAGGTTTTAAATTCTATAGCTTAAACATGAAGGGTTGTGTAATTTTTTTTACACAGCTTGCGTATCAAAATATAACCCATCTATATAGAGATATGATCCACTCACACAAAAAGTAAAACTCATAGTTTTACACGTTTTTTGGATCGTTAGATGGGTGAAACAGATGACTGATATTAACTCCTTACTTTCAATCCAAAATCTTATTTCTAGAGACTTACGGGGACTTCCCTATTGTCAGGCTCGTTTCTGAGATTTTTGTGGCCCTAAGACAAACGAAAAATTTTGGGCCCTAATCAAGGATCTAAATTAGGTTTACGGTCGTGTTTACGGTCACGCTGCATTTATCGTGATTGCACGCATAACGAATGTTATTGCAATCACTGCGAGTATTGTGGTTGTGAATTTTTTAGTAACACATGCTATTGCGAACATAACAGTTTCGGATATCGCGATTACGGACGATGTCGCTACCTTCATATAACGACTGTTGTTGCGGTTGCAGGCCGTTATTTAAATCCTTGTCTCTAATAACAAGTATTGAAAAAAGTAAAATTTTAATAATATTCCCATAATAACAAGTATTGAAAAAAAATTTGACCTCTAATAACAAATATTGAAAAAATGGCATCTAGTAACAAGTATTGAAAAAATTGTACCCTTAATAACAAGCATTATAAAAGAAAATTGAATTTTAAGAGTAGCCCTTACTAACAAATATTGAAAAAAAAAATTGGGCTCGTAATAACAAGTATTGAAAAATTTGGGACCTTAATAACAAATATTAGAAAAAATGAACTTAAGAGTATACTCATAATAACAAATATTGAAAAAATTGAGTTCTTAATAACAAATATTAAAAATAAATTTTAAAAGTAGGCTCATAATAGATGTTGGAAAAAATTGGACCCCTAATAATAAATATTGAAACAAAATTAGGTCTTATAAGTGATATAAAAATATTTTTTATAAGTAAAATTCAATATAAAATTTTAGGTCTTAGACAGTTGCCCTTCCTGCCGAGGCCGATATACGACACTACCTACTGTAGGATTAGCAGATGCTAGTACATTTTTAACACAATTTCATCCTTATTAAAAAAACATATGTTTTGTTGAGGCGTTGCGGTTACTCCAACGGAGAGACCAATGGGGGGCTTCGTTAAGTATTAACCACCATATTTATGATCTGTTGGATAGGGAGTGGGAGGTTTTGCTGCAACAGGTTCGAAGGGAGGCTAACCGGGTAGCTTATGATTTGGCCAAACTGGTTCAAGAGGATGTCGGTTCGTGTCGACTGTTCGCTGCTCCCTCAAACATGATGTTGGGTCGATTACATGAAGATTGTGCCCGAATGTTTTTCCGCTCATGATCGTGCTCTGAGCTAGGTCCTGGTTCAGTTTGGATTTAAGAGTATATAGTATTGGTTGGTTTCATTGTTGGATTATTTATAGTACTCTTTTTCTCCGACTAGGTTTAGGAGGATTTTTAATGAGGCATAGGATGATTATCCCTTTATTATATATAAAAAAACATATGTTTTAAAGTCTCTTTTAGTTGTGAAATTAGAAAAAGTGAGGTCTTTGTCCCAATGTTTTATGTTGTAACAATAGTTTTTATCCTCATTTGAAAATAATGTTAAAAAATGTTTTTTACCAAAGAAAACGTCACCGAAGACCGGGATGACGCTCCTAGCAGAATACCGTAGAATTTAAAAATGGGAAAATAGTGGGAAATATGGAATATATGAAAAATGGATGGAGTCGCCACAAACCATTTTGGTAGGCCGGACACCATTAAAAGGTAACCAGAGATTCAAAATTTTGGGTTCGGGAGTCGGTTACGCGTGGGAAAGGATTAGCACCCCACAACGCCCAAAATTAGTTCTGCGTTTATTGAGTGATGTTTTTGCAAGAAATAAAAAAAATCAATTTTTAAATTCAATATTTAATCCCTAAAAGAAAACAGTCTAAGGAAAACATTTCCTTATTTACGAAACCGAGGAAGACGACACATGAATGAGTCAGGATGTCGCTTCCTAGCCGGTATCCGAAATAAAGTGGAAAATATTCCCTTAAATTGACCAAGTTTAAAAAAAAATATCTAAAACAAAATAAACAACAACAACAACAAAAAAACATATAATTTAATACTTATATATTATATAGTGATAATAATAATAATGATAATAACATACATATATTTCATGAAATAGTAATAGTATACGTAGAATAGTAATAATATAATATATATTAATAAAAATAAAAATAATAATATATACAAAGTAATACATACATAGTGATAATATACAAAGGAAACTTTACATATATAATATTATAATAATATACCAATTATATAATCGAAATAATATATACATATAAAATAATATAATACATATATATACATAAATATAGTAATATTAAACATGGAAATATTATGAATAATAATAAACATAAAAATGCTATTAATAATAATAATAAACATATGATAGTAATACACATAACAAATTATATATATATATATACACACATCATATATCACATAAATATATATATTACATAATAGTAACATATACTCAATATATATGTATTCTATAATATATAATAATATTATAATATAATATACATAATGTTAATGTATTAATATTCTAATATAATATACATACTAATGATAAAAATATAAAAATAACAAAAAGTGACCAAATTAAAAGCTTACAAAAACAGAGGATGGACGAAAATTAAAGAAAAAAATAAAAAGGAGTATTGCTGAGGAAATTAATTTAGGGCGGAGGTCATTATAGGTGATTTTCAATTTTTACCTTGACCATTTGGACTGAATTGAAAACAAAATAGAACCCGATGGTTTAAATTAAAAAATATAAACTGACCAGATTGAAGATCTCTCAAAATAACCAGGGACTAAGGATGCGATTAAACCATGCGACGGACCACATATAAAGATGATTTGGGCAGAGGGATATATGTAGTGATTAAACCATTTTTAAAACAACCCAAAAATAAGTATAAATCACAAACATAAAAAAACACTTTAAAACTTTTCATTTGGATCTGAAATGGATCAAAAGGGGAGGCTATTTTCTCTGAAATGTTCATATGAACATTGAAATGTTCATACGCTCCGCCCCAAATTTCCAGGTTCGGTGGCTTCACCGCCGCGCTCCTCCGCCATTCTCGTCGTACACCGCCACCGTCGGCAGTCGGAGAGGCAAAAGGCCACCCCTTTCTAGCACTTTTCGATATCCCGAATCTGAATTCGGGGTTGGATTTTTACACCGAGGCCTCTAAACACCAAGATCTGCAATAAGGTATGGAATTTTTTTTACCTTTTGAATGATTTCAGGGTTTTTTGTGCTTTGATTCCTATTTTTGTTCGAAAATATAAGACATATGATGATTTTATCGAATCCCCTTTTATTATTTCGAACCCCTTTTTACATTCAAATTGAAACCGAAAATCCTCCCCTTCATTTGTTTTTGTATGGTTTTTTATACCCATTTTGGTACCTGCATTAATATAAAAAATTACAACTTGTTTTTTTTTTTTTGCAGGTTTGGGCAATGGCCGGCAAAGTGGGGGTGGCTCTTGGCGTGGCGGCTACGCGCGATGCAATTGAGGTGTGGGGGTGGCGGCAGCTAGAAAACATTAGGCTAAGGTTTTTTGTGTTTAGGTTATTTTAGGGTTTGATTAATTTGGGTCAATGGGTAGGGTATTTGGGTCTGTTTTTTATTATTGGACTAAGCCCGGACAGAAAATGGGGATTATAGCTGCCCCTCTTTGCACATTGCTGTGTAACAAGAATAGAGCAAAGACAAAAGAGTAACCATTTTATGTCCGGTGGGGTCTGGGTTCTTTCATTCTGTCTACCGCTTCTTCTTTGGCTTCGCTTAATCTTCTTGTCGGTCTTGTAAGCAAAATAGAGGGCCCGTTGAGAAAGACAAAATCTGGGGCGATCTGTTGGAGAAGACAAAATGAGCTCGGCTTGCTACGACGCTGACGACGACGCAATGCCTAGAGAAAATTTGACCTAGCTGCAACACTAACGAAGAGGCAAGGTCTGCAAAACTTGATCCAGCTGTGACATTGACGAAGACACAGGATCGAAGGATGAAGGTTTGGTTCAGCTACAACACCGAAGAGGCCGGACCCGAAGTCAGTAAATTTTGATGTAGAGCTTGGCTTGTAGACTTTTTTTGCATTTTTCCCAAATGCACATGGATCAACGATTTTGAGTTACCTTTATCGGTAGCCGTTTACTTCGGGCTAGTTGTATCATTCCCTTGGGTACAATCAGTTTGTACCAATCGTGACATTGGATTTTTCAAAGGATTTATTTTCCTTCGACCATTCGTGAAAATAGATTTTCGATGGACATTCTAGTTATCCATTATCTTAAACTTTACTATGTTTAAGAACCTTGTGCCAACATTTCTACTGGACTTGTCAAAAACTTTGATCCAGCTGCATCAATGACGAAGAGACGAGATCAAAATTTAGTTTAATCATTCCATCAATGGAATGACAGAATCAGATAATAGCAACTTAGGTCTTATTATGCCTTCAACGACGGAGTAAGAATGAACAACACCTTGAGCCTAGCCACACCATTAACGGAGGGACATGATAAAATATCAGCAGCTTGGATTCTACTACACCATCAACGGAGAAGCATAATCGAATAACAGCAACTCAAACTTTACTACACTATCAACTGATGAGCATGAATGAACAACAACTTGGATCTTACTATGCCCTTAACGGTGGAGTAAGAACGAATTTTAAACCTAGCCACACTATCAACGGAGGGACAAGATCAGATAACTTGGATTCTACCACGCCATCAACAGAGAAGCAGAATTTGGATAACAACAACTCAAACCTTACTACCCCATCAACGGAGGAGCATGAATGAACCGCAACTCGGACCTTACTACGCCCTTAATGACGGAGTAAGAACGAATCTTGAACCTAACCACACCATCAATAGAGGGATAGGATTGAATAACTTGAACTCTACTACACCATCAACGGAGAAGCAGAATCTGGATAACAGCAACTCAAACCTCACTACACCATCAACGAAAGAGCAGGAATGAATAACCACTTAAACCTTACTACGTCCTCAAAGATGGAGTAAGAATGAACGACAACGTAAACCCAGCCGCACCATCAATGGAGGGATCGGAACTGATATCGGCACCTTGGATTCTACCGCGCCATCATCGAAGAAGTAGAATCTGGATAACAGTAACTCAAACCTTACTACACCATCAATGGAGGAGTATGGATAAACCGCAACTTAGACCTTACTACGCCCTAAAAAATAGAGTAAGAACGATTAATAACTTGAACCTGACCACACCATTAACGGAGGGACATGGTCGAATAACTTGGACTCTGCCACAACATCAACAGAGAAGCAAAATCTGGATAACAACAACTTAAACCTTACTACACCATCAACGGGGGAGCATGAATGAACAACAACTTGGACCTTACTATGTCCTTAATGGAGGGACTGAATCGGGTAACTTAGATTCTACCATGCCATCAACGGAGAAGCATAATCTGGATATTAGCAACTCAAACCTTACTACACCATCAACAGAGGAGCAGGAATGAACAACAACTTGGACTTTACTACGCCCTCAAAGACGGAGTAAGAATGATCAATAACTTGAACCCAGCCACACCATCAACGAAGGGATAGAATTGGATAACTTGGACTCAAACTCTCCATCAACGCAAGAGGTGAGATTGGATATCTGTAATTTAGACCTTTTTACGCCATCAACGGAAGAACAAGACCGGATGAAAGTGGCTTGGACTTGGATACACCATCAACGGAGGAACTAGATTGGATGATAATAACTCAGACCTAACCACTCTATCAACGGAGGGGCAGGATCGGAGGATGAGGCTTTGATTTTTTGATTTTTTTTTTATTTTTTTTTGATTTTTTATTTTTTTCTTATTATTTTTAGTTATAACTATAAGAAAGAGATAATATCAGGGGCAGAAGTTTGGTCTTAGCTGCACCATCGACATTAATACATGACATGTAAAATGATGGATCCGCTACATCCCACCAACAAGGAGGCTGAATCTGGACTAAATTAGTCTACCACCACTGTCGGAAGTAAAAACTGGGAAAAAGTCAGCTCTGCCACTTTGTGACAAAAATCATGACCTAAAAATGAAGAAAAACATTAATTAGTAATTGTGAAAAATCTTACCATTTTTATCTGGATGTTTGAGCTTTTTTGCATATTCGGTCTTCTTCGAGCTAGGGATTTGTGTTTACATCGTTGCCCCCATGGTCGAGGTCATTCGTCTCCTTTCTGAACCTATTTTTATGTCCAAATAAATGCACCATGAATGCCTCCTAACTTTTATGCCTAATGTGCATGTTTATTCTAAATGTATGATAGCTCGTATGAATGTATGATGTATGTATTTGATGTTAAATGGCCCCAATAAATATGTGAATGATGATTTTTTCTTTTTTCCCTCAAAGAGATGCCTCTGACTCTCTATTGGTTGGATTAAGTTTTCGGTCTTGTATTACGAAGATGCCCCACAATTTTCCTTGGTTTTAATATATCCATGTGGAGTTATCTTTCTGCGTGTATGCCCCTTACAGAAGTGCTTTGTAGCAAACTTGAACTTATGGTTATGTTCAATTAGGTGTGGATAATATAGATTTTGATTCACATTAATCATGGGTACGATCGAATCAAGGTGAACACAATATGTTTTCCATTAAATCTTGTAGTTTTAGGTCCGTATAAAAAGCTCTCACTGCCATTGGGCTTAGGCAAGCAAGGTATACAAAAGAATATTTCTTTGAAAGAAATGGAAACTACAAGATGACATATTGTAGTTAAGATACTTCAACAACTATCCAGGTCCAAACAGTCAAAATGAGGTATGCCCAACCCGTACATTGAGAATTTTAGTTATGACCTTCGTACTTCGGTAGGGGATTTCCGATCATGTTTGGTCTTGCAGGGTTTTCGATACTTAGCACACTAAGCTTGATGTACTTTTCCACTAGCCCTTTAAAGCCCTAGTAGTTTTCAATTGTGTGATCAGTTTATCCGGCATGATAATCGCATTTTGCATTGGGGTCATACCACTTAAGAAATGGAGGTTGTAACAGGGCCTGGTGGTAAAGTGCCAGTACACGAGCATTAAGCATATCTTTGTACAAGTCCGAGTATAGAATTGAGAGTGGGGTAAACTCCTACTTTTCGGTGTTCTTCTTTTGAGCATAGTCTTGACCTGAAGAACCTTGAGCATCTACAACCTTGGATTGTCTCACTGTTGTCCGCTTTGCATAATTAACATTGTAGACACCTGAAACGTTTACCTCGTTGTCCTTCTTCCCATATAACGTCTTCTTGTGGGATGAACTTTCACCGACATTAATTTTTCCATTCTTAATAGCATTATTGATAAGCTCACCAGATAACACTAAGTCAGCAAAATTAGTGGTTGCATTTCCTATAAGACGATCTAGAACTGGGCCTTCTAGTGTTTGGACAAATATAACCACTATCTCTTTCTCACTAAGCGGGGGTTGAACTTGTACCGCTACATCCCTCTAGCATTGTGCGTATTGTTTGAAGCTTTCGTTCAACTTCTTCTTCATGTGTTGTAGAGTCTAATGGTCTGGTGCCATATCGTTGACGTACCGGTATTGCTCTAGAAAATCCTTGGCCAATTCTTTCCATGATCTTATCTGGTGACGGCTCAGTTGATTATACCATCTGGTGGCAGATCCGGCTAGGCTATCTTGGAAGTAGTGGATCAATAGCTTTTCGTCTCAACCATATCCCGTCATTCTTCGGCAAAACATGGTAAGATGAGCACGGGGACAACTCTTTCCATCATATTTTTCAAATTCTGGGGCTTTGAACTTAGGGGGCAGTACCGGTATGGGAAAAGTCTGAGTTCGTTAGCATCAAATCCAATGAAGGTGTCCACTACCTCCATGGCTTTCATCTTTTCCTCGAGTCGCTTGTAGTGATCCTCGATCTCCCTCGAAGCCTTTATCTTTGGCTTCTCAAATTCGACCAATCGGTCTATTTCTGAGACAAAGTTTTCAGCTTGATTTCCCCCAGGCTTAGCTCCTAACGCGGCTGGCATATTCATAGAGAAAGAGGTACCAGCCTGATGAAGTGGTGACTTCCCTTGAGAAAGTATTCTTTGAAGGTCAAGTCGAATATCAGCATGAGGATGAGTAAATCTTAGAGGATACACGGGGCCTTCGTCCACATCAACGGGACTTTCTATAGGATTTGCTGCAAAAGCCTCTCCTTGCTTAGGGAGTTTACGTCCTAGCATTTGCGCTATCTGGCATAGCATGTCATGTTGGTATTTCTTGATTTGTTCCCCCGTGTCTTGCTGGGCCTTAGCTAGCTGGTCTTCCATCTTCTTAGCCAAATCTGCTTGCATGTCTCTTTGAATTCGTTCAATGCGGTCCAATCTATCCTCGTTTGTCATTTTGGTCTTGCATCGAGTTCCCTAATGATGCTGAATTGGTTGACCTTTTGCTCTATCCAGTATTACTGTCACGGGGCATCCCGAGGATTACTCTTAAAACCTTCAAAAATAAATGCATGTAAATACAGGGTGCATGTCTTAAGTGTGGAGGTACTGATTCAAAAATGGTTCCTATGGCTCAACTTTCGAACTCATAAGATTTGTTTGCAACTTTGAATGTTGCATTGATATCTAGGGTACTAGATTTTCTCCCGATGATGAAAATTTTCAAATTGGGAACTAGTCGTGAATCAGTACTTCGTGCGAATGAAATGCAAGAAATTAAAATGATGGTTTCATACAATTAAAGCAAATTGAAAGAATTTAATATGATGCGATTAAAAACAAAAGCGAGGTCAGCTCAAAATAAAATAATCGAATGAAATAATTAAACGGTAAAAAAGGTAAAAAAAACTGTACATAAAACAAACACCAAAGCCTAACAAGGATGGCCGCTAAACGGGCAGAGTTTTGTATGGCTTAAAAGGTTGACTCTTACGGCTCACTATATGTGGTTCAGATCTAAAGGAAAGGGTACCTGAACTGTCGCGAGGACATCGATTCAGGGGAATACGACCCTTATACCATACGGGGTAAAAACCCCACAAAATATAAGGACCAAATTCCGTAAGTGAATTACAACACTATACGGAGGCGATACCCCACAAAGCAAAGTAATCACCCCCACTTAACAAAGTGAAGAGCCCGAGTAGAAAGCTCATGCATTAATGTCGAGGGATTAAAAATTAAATCAAATCGAATTTTCAAATTTCTTGCAAGGCAACACAAAATCAACATTGGCCCGACTCTCTTAAAAAATGTCCCCAACGGAGTCGCCAATGTGTAACAATAGTTTTTCCTTCCTTTGAAAATAATATTAAAACATGTTTTTTACCAAAGAAGATGTCACCCGGAGACTGGGATGACGCTCCTAGCAGAATACCGTATAATTTAAAAATGGAAAAATGGTGGAAAATGTGGAACATATGAAAAATGGATGGAGTCGCCACCGACCACTTTGGTAGGCCGGACATCATAAAAAGGTAACTAGAGATTCAAATTTTTGGGTTCAGGAGTCGGTTACGCATGGGGAAGGATTAGCACCCCCACAACGCCCAAAATTGGTACTGCGTTGATTGAGTGTTGTCTTTGCAAGAAATAAAAAAAAATCAATTTTTAAATTCAATATTTAATCCCTAAAAGAAAAAAGGTCTAAGGAAAACATTTCCTTATTTACGAAACCGAGGAAGACGACACCTGAATGAGTCAGGATGTCGCTTCCTAGCCGGTATCCGAAATAAAGTGGAAAATATTCCCTTAAATTAATCGAGTTTAATGAAAAATATCTGGAACAAAATAAGCAACAACAAAAAAACATATAAATTAATACTTATATATTATACAGTGAAAATAATAATAATATTAATGATAATAACATACATATATTTCATGAAATAGTAATAGTATACTTAGCATAGTAATAATATAATATATATTAATAAAAATAATAATATATACAAAGTAATATATACATAGTGATAATATACAAAGGAAACTTTACATATATAATATTATAATTGAAATAAACAACTCGCACACACTCCCTTTCCAAAAAAGATCAATACACCAAGGACTACGCTTAGATTTATTGGATTTGTTGCTAAAATATCGGTATTAACCCCGAAACTCCCGGCGGATGGCCAGTGACCCAAGGAAACGAAAGAATCGGTTACATTTTTCATATGATCTCCTATTTTATTTTAGATAGACTAAAAAAAAAAAAAGAACTCGGTTCTTTTTTTTTTTTATTATATCACTTTGACTCCTTTTCCATTTATTCTATTCTATCATATTTATATTATTCTAATTTTATGTATTTCTTTTTTTTTTATTATTATTTAATTTATTATTAAATTATTGATTATTATGAATTTTCATTTACCTATGTCTAATGTCTAAACGGAGTCAAAAATATATTCTATTTAGCTAGAAATGTTTTTTTTTTTCAATTGAAAATTCCCAATAATAATAATTCTTATTAGAATTAATAATAATTCTTATTAGAATTAGGGGGTAGGTTTCATGTCAATGGCAAAATACCTCATTTGTTGCAACACTCCTTTAAACATAAATAATAAAAAAGTAAACATAACTAATAAAAAAGGTTTCTCTTGAACTAAGAAGGGGAAGGAAGAAAGCGAGTCAGTGTGATAATTCCTCATCCTCAAATTAATCCTTCCCGTGGATTATTGTCCCAACGAATAATTAATTGTAGGGGTGAAATCTTGATATAATTCGAAAAAGCGAGGAGTAAGTCCCAAGCCATAAACTAAGAAAAAAATACATAATTCTCATACTTATAGCATTAAACAAAGGGATTCGCAAATAAAAGTGCCAATGCTACAACCAACCCATAAATTGTTAAAGCTTCCATAAAAGCCAAACTAAGCAATAAAGTACCTCGTATTTTTCCCTCTGCCTCGGGTTGTCTCGCGATACCTTCTACAGCTTGGCCCGCAGCAGTACCTTGACCAACTCCAGGTCCAATAGAAGCAAGCCCGACAGCCAACCCAGCAGCAATAACGGAAGCGGCAGAAATCAGTGGATTCATGATAAGTTCCTCGCACCAAAATAAAGAAATGGTTAATGATACAATCATCCAATGAATTTTGACTTAATTATATTATTCCATCGCTAAGATTCAACTGCGAAGTAACTAAGAACTCCGAATGGAAGTGAGAAGATTATTGAACCGTCAGAACTATTTCGATATCTTTTTCTTTAGTTTCTATCTGCTGGATTTTTGTGAATCCGCGCATACTTCGTTTTGCCATTTCCTTTTTCCAACCTATTCTTTACTTTGAATTATTTGAATTCTTCGTTTTTGTCTTTATTTTATCTCTTTATTCATTCAATTCAGAGTCAAAGACGAAACAGAAGAACTTCTATTCTTCTATTGGAATCCCTATCTAACTCCACAGTAGTGGGCTGGATTAGATCTATTTTGAGTTCGTATAGAACTAGTCAATATCTAATATCCCATATACATGTGTTTCTTACATAACGTAAACCAATCTTTCATATCTTAGATTCAATTGGATTCTAGAATTATTCCTCAAAGGATAGACAAGAGCTGTCTTATAGCCATTAGATTCCATATACCTAATTCTACCCCCCCCCCCTTTTTTTATTTTTTCCTAATCATTTTTTTTAATATCGTTTTTTGTACATTTGTCTCTTCCTTTTATTTATCATTATCTCACATGGATACAATCTAAATGGACGAATTTATTAGACCAAATCATTGCATAAAAATAAAAAATCAATATCAGTATTTGATTGAGCTAAGTTCATGCAATTTATTTTATTATTTCTTAAAATAAAATTTTCTTTTGGTCAATCATTGAATTGAATGAAATCGGCTCAAACGGGAATCATTCTATAGAAAAAACAGCTTTTTTAAAATCATAGACCCTAAATTGTTGATACCATACGAATTCCTATTCTAATTAGGACTTATAATATTGAAATTGAATAAACAAAAACAATATCAATATAAAGATAATATTGATTGAAGGTAAATATGATATAAATATAAGTAATAAAAAGAAAGATGGACCAAACCAGAATTTTAGGAAAAAGATCTTTTAGATTAGATCTCTTTCCTTTTTTTATTAGAATTCTCTAATATCGTAATCTTTTTTGTTATTACTCTAGATCGTCGTATTTGCATTGGACTAAGCTAAGCTAAAAAAAAGGGCTATACTATTTCCAAAACAAAAACTAGTCAATGATGACCTTCCATGGATTCGCCTATATAAGCCGCAGCTAAAGTTGCAAAAATAAGAGCTTGAATCCCACTTGTAAATAATCCAAGGAACACATGAGGTATAGGAACGATCAAGGTACTAAAGAAACAAGAACAACAACTACTAATTCATCAGCTAATATATTCCCGAAAAGTCGAAAACTAAGTGATAAGGGTTTTGTGAAATCCTCTAAAATGTTAATGGGTAAAAGAATTGGAGTTGGTTGAATGTATTTTCTGAAATACCCTAATCCTTTTTAGAAAGACCCGCATAGAAATATGCTCTTGACGTGAGTAACGCTAAAGCAACAACAGTAGTATTTATATCATTCGTGGGTGCGGCTAACTCTCCATGAGGTAATTGTATAATTTTCCAAGGTAAAAGAGCACCCGACCAGTTAGAAACAAAAATAAATAGAAACATAGTTCCAATAAAGGGAACCCATGGGCCATATTCTTCTCAATATGAGTTTTGCTCACGTCTCGAATGAATTCAAGAACATATTCGAAGAAATTTTGACCGGCGGTTGGAATGGTTTGTGGATTCCGAACAGCGATAAGGGCGGAACCTAATAAGATAGCAATTACAACCCAAGAAGTAATAAGTACTTGGGCATGGACTTGGAAACCTCCTATTTGCCAATAGAAATGTTGGCCTACTTCCACACCAGAGATATCGTATAACCCGTTTAGTGCGTTGATGGAACATGATATACCATTCATATTGCCCTCGACGTAAATAGAAATAGAACTTTACTTAAAAAAAAGGAATTATTTTGATTCAATCTTCTCTTGCCTACTCAAATTCTATATTTTTGGCACCGACTAAACTAATCACACAATATTTACGGTTTTTTATCTCTTTTGTGCGATTCAGGATATAGTAACCGATTCCATAGATCTATGTAGTTCCAAAAAATAATTTATTTATCTTATTATTAATTTATTATTAATCAAGGATTTCGTATATAGCTAGAACGACCCTCACAAATTGCGACTACTAATTTGTTAAGAATTAATCGAATTGAAGCTATAGCGTCATCATTTGCTGGAATCGAAATATCTGCGAGATCGGGATCACAATTTGTATCGATTAAACAAATTGTTGGAATTCCCAAAGTGATACATTCTCGAAGAGCCGTATATTCTTCTTGCTGATCAACGATGATTACAATATCAGGCAATCTCGTCATATATTTAATCCCGCTTGAGATATGTTTGCAAGCGAGATAATTGTCTCTTCAACATAGCTGCATCTCTTTTCGGAAGACGATTGAGTCCCCCCATCTTTTGTTCTGTTCTCAAGTCCCTGAACTTATGAAGCCTCGTTTCTGTAGTGGGCCAATTTGTTAACATACCACCGAGCCATTTTTTATTAACATAATGACCAATTATATAATCGAAATAATATATACATATAAAATAATATAATATATATATATATATATAGTAATGTTAAACATGGAAATATTATGAATAATAATAAACATAAAAATGTTAATAATAATAAACATATGATAGTAATACACATAACAAATTAGATATATATATATATATATATATATACTACAAATATCACATAAATATACATATTACATAATAGTAACATATACTCAATATATATGTATTCTATAATATATAATAATATTATAATATAATATACATAATGTTAATGTATTAATATTCTAATATAATATACATACTAATGATAAAAATATAATAATAACAAAAAGTGACCAAATTAAAAGCTTACAAAAACAGAGGAGGGACGAAAATTAAATAAAAAAATAAAAAGGAGCATTGCGGAGGAAATTAATTTAGGGCGGAGGTCCTTATACGGAGATTTTCATTTTTACCTTGACCATTTGGACTGAATTGAAAGCAAAATAGAACCCGATGGTTTAAATTAAAAAAAATAAAATGACCAGATTGAAGATCTCTCAAAATAACCAGGGACTAAGCATGCGATTAAACAATGCGGCTGACCACATATGTAAAGATGATTTGGACGGAGGGTTTATGTAGCGATTAAACCATTTTTAAAACACCCCAAAAATAAGTATAAATCACAAACATAAAAAAAACACTTTAAAACTTTTCATTTGGATCTGAAATAGATCAAAAGGGGCGCTATTTTCTCTGAAATGTTCATACGCTCCGCCCCAAATTTCCAGGTTCCGGTGGCTTCACCGCAGCGTGCCTCCGCCGTCCTTGCCGTACGCCGCCGGCAGTCGGAGAGGCGAAAGGCCACCCCTTCCTAGCACTTTCTGATATCCCGAATTCGAATCCGGGGTTGGATTTTTACACTGAGGCCTCTAAACACCAAGATCTGCAATAAGGTATGGAAAATTTTTACCTTTTGAATGATTTCAGGTTTTTTTTTGTGCTTTGATTCCTATTTTTGTTCAAAAATATAAGACATATGATGATTTTTTACGAATCCCCTTTTATTATTTCGAACCCTTTTTTACATTCAAATTGAAACCGAAAATCCTCCCCCTTCATTTGTTTTTCGTATGGGTTTTTATACCCATGTTGGTACATGCATTAATATGAAAAAAATACAACTTTTTCTGTTTTTTTGCAGGTTTGGGCGGTCGCGTTGCGATTGGGGTGTGGGGCGGCGGCGGCTACAGAACATTAGGCTAGGGTTTTTTGTGTTTAGGTTATTTTAGGGTTTGATCAATGGGTAGGGTATTTGGGTCTGTTTTTTATTATTGGGCTAAACCCGGACAGAAAATAGGGACTACATATGTCTAATTATTTTTTAAGTCCTTTTTAATTTTAGAATTAGATAAATTAAGCCTTCTTTTGATTTTTGAGTGTTATAAACCCTCTTAATTTTAAAATTAGGCAAATTAAGTTTTAGCTCCCCATATTTTTTAGATCAAATTTTATTTAGGCCTTTTAGTGTTAAAACAAGATAAATGAACTTTTTATTGGTTTGATCCAATATATCTATAATCGACAATAGTGATTAATTTTTTGTCAACGTGTACTCTCACTAAGAGATAAATAATTAATTATAAAAAATATTTAATTTTAATTTTATTTAACTCTAATTATAATACTTAATTTTAATTCTATTTAACTCAAATTATAATCTTTGTTTTCATTTCTATTAATTAAAATTATTTTTATAATATTTGACATTGCCACGTTATCAAAGTGAAAGCGATGTCGGTGACAGGTAGGTGGTTAGGAGGCAGAGTGACAGACGCAGATGTGTTGATAGAGGCCATGTGATATGTGACTGACCCTTCTTAGAATCTGTGTCTCTCTCAAATTAAGAAAGATCATAGTTTAATGGTGGCCAAACAAAATTTTAATTGCAACCATTGAATTTTAGGATCAAAATAGTACAGTTGGTGACAATTTGGGAAATCAAACACTTGTCTTTACCATTTTACAAATTAAAGTTTCTAAATCAAAATTCAATTTGTGAAAAGAATTTTTTGAACATTATTAAGAATTTTTGTTAAAAGAATTTACTCGTTAGTTGGATGGAGTTTACATTGGGAAAAAACAATATTATATATAATTTATTATGGTTTAGTTGTTTACTTTTACTATGTTAAGGGAGAGTTTAACGTGACATATTTATGGTGCGACTAAAAAATAGTAAGTTTGGGATAAAGTATTAAAATTTATAAAAATAGATATCGAAATTTATTCTTGAACTAAAAATGTTAGATTTCTTGATAACATTTTCAGTTGATTTTTTGAGTTTTTTTCTGCAAGTATCGATACTTATTTTGTAAGTATCGATACTTTATTTTTTGACAAATTTTCAGTTTAGGACAAAAATATCGATACTTACAAAATAAGTATCGATACTTGCAAAAAAAAACTCAAAAAACAACAAAAAATATTATCAAGAAGTCTAATATTTTCAGTTCAAGAACAAATTTTGATATTTATTTTGTAAGTATCGATACTTGTAACACCCCGAAAATAATGAATTTTTAAATTTAGGACTAAAGTCCTTGAATTAAACACATGTGATCTAGCTTGGTAATTTATTAAAAAATTCAAGGCCTTGGGCCAGATTAGTCCTTACCCTATGTATGTTCTTAATAATAAAGAAAGGAAAATGAACTAGAATAGGTTAGCTTGAACCAATGACCCCATGCATGGAAAACCAACACCTTAACCATTTGGTCTAAGGTTAGTGTTGATTTTTAGGCTGTTGCAGATTTTTTTAAAACATAGCTTCTGTTATATCCAGATAATTTCCTGAAGCATCTGTCACGGGCCGTGATCCAAGGTCCGAGTCATTAGCACCACAGGGTGCACACTAGGGTGTCCATGAGGTTCAGAGGCACACTTTGGGCTTGAAGAGACCACCAGACTGGCCCGATCCGTGGGAAGATCCAAGAAGGCTTATCCATCCACACCTATGTGAACATAGGAGATTATTTCCATAGATAGCTAAGGAATATTCTTGGCATTATGCCTTGTGGTTGGTAGAGTTGTATCTAGGTCGTCGATGTAAATGAGTAGGGACCGTCGGATTAGAGGGGACTCAACTATAAATAGAGGCCTCCCCACCTCAGTTGTAATCATCCATTCTTTCATCTATTCTTGAGTAACAGAGAGTGCATTCACTCTAAATTCTCTGAGTTCTTCTTCTTTTGTTCTTCACGTTCTTTCAGAGTTCTTTGTAGCCGATCTCATAGTTTGCTTCCGCTAAGAACGATCTTGTGTTCTTCGGTGCCTTCAGAATTTGATCTTTCGGATCGAGGATTCAGGCTTACTTAGTCGTTTGTCTTAAGGACTCGACTAAGGCCACACGTTGGGCTGGTTCAGAAGTCTAGCCCCGTGATAGTTGGTATCAGAGTACGGTTCGTAGCCACAGTTGGTGAATCGAGTGTTCGTGGAAGGCATTGTTCGAGATGGCGACAAGGAAAGGAGGAAACGCTGCAGCACAGAAGGGTGATGAGGCCCAGGCTGTCGAAGGAATGACCTACAGGTATGGAGACTTTGTGGCGTCATGGGAGAAGATATGGGCCAAGTTCGAAACCACCAGGTTCTAGAGGAAAAGCCTCGTGATTGCCAATGAGAGCCTTGAGGTGAAGGGACAGGAGGGGGAGTAGAAGGCATATCAAGCATGACGAATAAAGTGGAGGGACATAGTGATGCGGTTGGAGCCGAGGTGCAGGCTTCGACAAAGATGGATGGGACTTCGCATGGCGGGGAAAAGCCATCGAGGTGGAACAAGCCCAGGATGCTAGTCCGGCCATGGGAAATGAAGCCACAGAGGTGCTTCTATTGTGACGGCGAGCATTGGTCAAATGATTGTTCCAAGGAAGCCAACCTTTCAGCCATCAAGGTAAACGATGAGTCTGTGAAAAGGGAAGATAAAGCTGGCATGATTGTTTCGTCCACAACGGTCAAGCCGGAGGTGCAGCAAAAGTGTCTTCGTTGCAAGGGGCCACACAGTTGGCTCGATTGCCCCGACAGAGTCAAGTCGAGGAAGGAGAAAGTGCAATGGAAGTGTTTTCATTGCATGGAGCCGCATCATTGGCGGGATTGCCCACATAGAGTCAAGCAGTCCAAGGTATAGGACGAGCCTGAAGAGATCGAGGCTTTGAAGTTGATTCGTTATGTGAAAAGCCACCGTTGGGCAAGGTAGAGGGTTCATTGAACTCGTAATCACTCATTTTCACTTGTAAATATATATTAATATTGCATGTATATTTATTATATTATATGAATGTTACTAATATGTATATAAGGTGTGGTGTACATGTATGTATACGTATTAAGGGTGTATGTATGTCGCGTATGTATCTAGAGTATGAGCGTATTTGATTAATATATATATGTTATGTTAATTATATGTATGATTATACGTACGTATGCTAGAATATTATGTTAATTAATGTTTGTATGATATAAGTATACGTTTTCGTATGTATGTGTATTGCTATTATAATACTAATTATATTATTATTAATATTATTGGGCTGATAAAATGAAAAAAATTAAATATATTAAACCCAAATAAAAATTACAGTCCAAGTCCAAATACAATTACAAGGCCCGGTTGGCCCAAATCTAAATCTTATCTAATTACAGTTACTGTGTGTGCAGGTGACTGTGGGCCGTTGGATCAAGATCTGATCCAACGGCCACGATACAACTAAGAGGTCAAAAATATCTGCCAGGCGCGTGTTCCACACGTATGGACCGTTCGAGTGCCACGCGCGCGTGTGGTCCACGCGCGGACGCTTTAATATCCCACGCGCGCGTAAGATCCACGCGTTCTGACTCCTCGACTGCGGAGCTCCACGTGGCAAGATCTGGAGCCGTCTCATCAAATCGAGGCTTCATCCAGGCCGTTCGTTCTTCAAGCCATCTCGACCGTTAGATTAGATCTGATCTAACAACCGAGAACGCGTCTGGCCGCTGGCAGAACATCCATACCGCCACCACGCCGATATTCAGCCCTCGTGTTCAGAACATGCCCAAGACAACAAGCAAAATTGTCAGTTCAGATCTGAAAAAGCAAGATGCAACTTGCAACAAAACAGAGACAACAATATATATGAAACGGGGACTTTTGTAACGGGGAAGGAAGAGTGGTAACAAAAAAAAAGAGGACAGAGATCTTGTAATACAAAAAAAACCAAACATTGTAACCAGTCAAGTGATAATCGAAAGACAGTCCAGTGGTAAACACTTGTTTCTTTTTCTTACTTGTTTTTTTTACATGCATATACGAAAGAAGAAAACCGAAATAAAAAGAAAGGAGAGTAGTCTTACCGTCGCCGTTTGAGGGTCTTCCCTTCCTCAGTGACAATCCTTTCGGCTTCTCCAAGCCTGATATGGTGAACTAAAGGGAGGGGAAGACCCCTTGTAGTTTCGTTTTGGTTTAAAAAATATTTTTTTTCGCTTCGTATTTTCTAGATCTAGGGCAAACAAGGGTATATCCTCTGAATCCAACCACGGATTCATGTTGAGGATGAAAATGGGGTTATTTTGGTGTGTTTTGGAGGCTCGCCGGCGCCGATTAGCGGCGGCCGGCTGCGGAGAATACGGCGGCCGGCCGCTGGATTCTGGGTTTTATAAGAACATTTGAGAGAAAAAAATAAGGCTGGGTTATGAAAACCGAAGAATGAAATGAAAATGGAGAAAATTTGGTTTCGGTCTGAAAATAGCCTTTATATAGGTATTATTATTTTACTAAATGGGTAAATTACACACTTAATCCCACCGCGTTTTCAATATTTTCATTTTTGTCTTGCCGCATGGTATAATTACAATCCCAGTCCCCCTGATATTTCAAAATCTTGTAATCCAGTCCCTAAATTACACCGAATCAGTTTTCAAAATGGTAAAATTACGTCTTTAGCCACCCCGCGTTTTTGAACTTTTCATTTTGGGTCTGCCCCTTGGTCTAATTACAGTTTTGATCCTTTTAGGTTTTGTTTATTTCGCAATTTCGTCCCTAAATTACATATTATTATTCTTTAATTTCTGCCACTGACTTTTATTTTTCTTTCATTTCAGTCCTGTTTTCTTTGTAAAATATTCATGTTCGTATTATAATCGTATGTGTTGATATTCTATTGTTTTATTTTATGTCCCTCGTATATGCCTTGTATTTTATGTTTACATGTATATGTGTGTTAAGCTTATAATAAGTTATGCATCTTTTTATCCGGTTATTCGTATTAAGCATGTTATGTTTTAGTTGATTTGTACATGGTATATTTAGTATTTTTGTATATGCGTATGTTTTTTAAGGATTGCATGCTAGTATATTTACTTTTGTTTGTATGATATATTGTCTCATATATGTTGAAATATGTTTTATTACTAGTATGCATGTCTTTTTTAAATATTTGTTCGTTTATACGTACTTATTCCTGCCTTGTTATTATGACATGTTACAGTTGTTTTTATCTATTATTTAGACTAATATGTATATATGCATGTTTTAGTGTAGTATATCATTTATGTTAGATTAGTATTATGTTATGTCAATATTTATTGCATTTAAATATTTTGCTATGTTTTATATTTTTTGCCACTAAGATTGCATATGATTTATAACTTGTTAATGCGGTGCCCTTTTATCCGAACGTAAATGGGGCCAGTATCAAGCGTAGTGATAGTTGTTGGATGTTTATTCTCGGATAACGGGGCCCTTAAAATTAATTCGCAATTATGACCGAATTTTAAAATAATCGTCACTTTAATCCGGAAAATCCAATATTAATAAAGCGGTAATTATTAAAGTACCAATTTTGGGCGGTGTGGGGGTGCTAATCCTTCCCCATCCGTAACCGACTCCCGAGCCCAATCTTTTTGAATCTCTGGTTTTATGGTGTCCGGCCTACCTAAGTGGCCGGTGGCGACTCCACTTTTTTTAAATGCGGTTTCTTTTAAAACCCCACGGAATAAATATTTTATATCCAAAAGAGTCACAAATACCTTTCAAACACCTTCGAAAATCCTCGTTTTTTTAGCGATATATAAAAAAAAGACATCGCTACAGATGGCGACTCCGCTGGGGACTATTTTTGTTTTTTTTTAAAAAAAAAAACAAATGAGAGTCAAGCTTTTAAAATAATTACCGCTTTATTAATATTGGAAGTTCCGGATTAAAGTGACTATTAAATTAACATTCGGTCATAATTGCGCGTTTATTTTAACGCATTTAAAATATGGCATATAAACCCGTCTTTTTAAGTTGGGGGAAAACGCTAATGCTTTCGTGGAGATATCGTTCTCCCGTATGGGCCTAGCAAGTACCTTCGGGGCTCGAGTACCTTATGCTTTCGTAAGGATATCGTTCCTTCGTATGGGCATAAGCGAATGGGTCCCCCTAAATTGAACCCGGTTGAAAGGAGCCTATAATGGGTGATGATCGGGGGCCTTGCTACTCTTAGTAGAGGACAACAAGGACAAATCGGGTACCTCCTAGCACCAACACTGCACGTAGAGAACATAGAAACCCACCCTGTTAGAGCCATGCGAATAACCATAGGTGTTTTAGACGGGATAAATAGGGTTGTTTTGTGTGTTTATTCTGTTTAATTTTGTCCTTTTATTTATATATTTATCAATTTTATCTGCATCTTGACTTGTTTTCTTTTTCGCTTTTTGTTTTTTCTCATACATCATTGCATTTGCATCACATAAAGGTACTGGATCAAGTGGTTTGCCTGATCAGAAAGTCTTTCACCATGGAAAAAAGGTGTCTTAGGAAAGAAGAGCTTAATTTGTCAGTCAGACATTGGTCAGAGGTCAACCAGAAAATCCAAAGGGACAGTTTGCCAAACGAACGCGTAATAGCTGGATACACCTATGTGAGTCTCCAACTGAACGACTTGTGGGATCTTCAAAGCATTTGGGAAAGATGGGACCGAAGACTACAAGACTTATTCTGCGATAGTTATGGCGACATCGCACAGCTGTTATATGTTTGGATTAACCAGCCCCTACTCCGAGCTATAGTCGATTTCGGAATCCGGCTTTTGCTCGCTTCACCTTCAATGGGCAGGACATGATGCCTACGGTAGAAGAATACACCGCTTTACTTTAACCAGAAAAATATTCGGGAAGATTGGATCTACGCGAAGCCCTCGAGGAATCGGAATTACACTGCGAAACTCAAAACCTTTGCGGGAATGAGTGGCGATTGGGTTAGTGGCCTCCTTCAAATCCGAGGAGATAATACAGTCTTTGCATGGGAAAGTATTCGGGGGACATCATATCGACACATCAGACGAGGCAAAGAAAATGGACCTATTCGCTTTAGGAATATATGGCTTGGTGATCTTTCCCAGTACTACGGGAACATTGACATAGCCATTCTCGGATTTGTTTGAGCGGGTGAAACGGAAAGCAAACCCGAGTACCAGCAATCTTGGTCGAGACTTTCATTTCCTTAAATGCTAGCGGAAACATGAAGAATGACGTTTTGAGGATGCGCACAGTTATTACAAGTATGGATTCAGAGTCACATGAAGAAGAGAGGGTCGCCGGGATATCCTTCCAAGGTTTTTTGCCTTTACGAGAATACTTAGCAAAGGAATGGCGAGAGGATTTGAAAACAAAAATGTGACCAGTTTCTTGAGAACATTCAAGATGAAGATATATCATGGAGGGTCCCATGGCTCGGTAAAGTTAATTATTTTCTATCTGATTGTGGTGACTTCAACTGGCTGATGATGTTGGGATTGCATGGAGGGGTTAAATGTGCTCCGCTTTTTAGTGTCTCGGCAGATTCGGATCATGACAGTTCATTCCCGATGCACCGCGGATTAAGCCAAACTGAATTTCTTTTCAAAGGGGAGTTCAAAGGAAAAATTCAGACCATCATGAGGGCCTGGGATCATTGTTACCGGATCAGGGTGGAAGGAGATACTGAGCACATGACTACCCCAGATTACGATCTTTGGAGACGTTTGAGGGTTAATAATGTGATTCCTAAATCTGATCAAGGACCAGCAGTGTCACTCGAAGAGCTTACAAGGGTGGTACCGTCCGAAGCTGACATCTTAAGGAGTGAACTCGAAGAAGTTAAAAGGAAAATGGACATCCAACAGACCCAACATGCGAGCGAACTCTATAAAGCAAGCTTAGAAGTTGTGAGCGGGGACGGATCATTAGGCAATTGAAGAAATTAAATACTGATTTGAGCGACAAAACACTCTTTATCAAAAGGATGCCCTTCTATTACAAGCAAAAATACGAAGGCGGCGGAGTTAGTTCATAGTGTGGAAAAGAAAGAATGAACGGCATCCGTTTGGTGGAAGAAGAACGAGAAATTAACAAAAGAGCGATCGAGAAAGAGATTGAAAGCTGCCGTTTGGCTATGGAGGAAGAAAAACGGTCCTCCAAGAAGGCCATTGATCAAGAGAAAGAAAGATTCAGACAAGAAATCAGCAAGGGAAAACAAGCTGTCCATCATGAGAGAGAAAGTGTCGCCGTATGGAAAAGAAAATCCATGAGTAGTCGAAATAGACTGTTAGAGATGCAGAAACTGTACGATGACACTATTCAAAGTTGGAGCAAAGACAAAGTCAAAATGATGAGTTAAAAGGAAAGGTGGCAGAAGTCGAACACTCACTTCGAATGTACTGCCGCAGGAATAACTTCGCTGAGCTGCAAGAAAGAGAACGCGAAGTGGGTGTGTTACAAGCACGAATTGGGTCCCTCGAAGCAACTGTGGAGGATTACAAAGAAAGAATTAATGTGTTCGAGGAGGCTACAGCTGGAGGGGACACCTATTGGCAGAAGAGACTACGCGACGCTGCTCGAATGGTACAGGACAGAGACCAGTATTACGCAAACTTAATGGTGGACATACAGCGAGTCGTCAGGCACGTGAATGATTTAGCTGTCGAGGCTGAAACACTCCGACCTTTTATAGTCCCGGGAATGGAAGAAGCTTCTAGGTTCCTCAAGCTGCTCAAGGCAATTGGAAAATTAGGAGATAGAGCTAGAGTCTATCTATAGGACTCTGTGTTGTAATTATATCTTTTGTACTAGGGATCTTTACTTTGTAACACGAACTTTGTTGTAATCAAGACCCTTTAATTCCCGTGGAAGTAGTTCAAAAGGGTGATTACCAGCGGAATCAATACCTTATCTGCATACATTCTTGCATTTGCATCATAACATTCGCATCATTGTACATGCATTTATTTTTTGTAACCATATTAACAATATGAATATTGTGGCGTTGTGTGTAGTTAACCCGCAATCATTCATCACCCATATTTTACTCGGCTACAAAGAAAGCTCATGGAAGAAAGGATAATTAGTCTAGAAAGAGGGCAAAGAGAGCTCGAGACAAGGCTTGAAGAGGCCCAGAGAAGCCTTAGTGATCAGACATGATCACAAACATCTATAGTATACGATATAACCGCATTCTTTGGCAAAGAGTCTTGGAAAAAGAGTAGAAGGAGAAAATGTTCAAGAGCGGAAGGTACCCCGGCTCACTTTGCAAGGTTCAACCAACTGCACCAAACCAGGCTAGGAAGATGTATATTGACCTGCGCAGAATGTCTTCTAGCTTTCAAGTAGGGGCACCGAGACTCAACCCTTGATTTCAAGCACTCTATGAAGAAGAAGTGCGGACCTAAACATGGTCGAAAGAATCAGGAATGAGGTAGAAAAAAAGTGGGAAGAAAGATTTCGCCTCATGGAGGAAAAATTTAAAGCGTTACAATCAAATGAAGAATCAGGAAATGACGCTAGCGACCTAAGTCTGGTGTCTGATCTTGTCCTGCCGCCAAAATTTAAAACGCCAAAGTTCGATAAATATGATGGAACCACATGTCCTTCTGCACACATAACGATGTACTGCCGAAAGATGGCGGCTTACCATAAAGACGAAAAGCTACTGATCCATTGTTTCCAGGATAGTCTAACTGGAGCAGCATTACGTTGGTACACTCAGTTGAGCAAGGCAAATGTCAAGACATGGAAAGATTTGTCTAAAGCATTTACTGAGCAATACAAACATGTAACAGACATGATCCCTAGCAGAATTATATTAGAAAATATGGGGCAGAAGCCCAACGAAAGCTTGTGGCAATACGCCCAAAGATGGAGAGAAGTGGCCGCCCAAATCCAGCCACCTATCCCGGAGCATGAAATCACGCCATTATTTGTCAATACTCTGAAAGGGGCACTCTTTGATTGCCTCATTAATAATACAACACAGTGCTTTGCCGACTTAATCGGGATCGGGAGTCCTCGAATCGCAATTAAGAGCGGCAGAATTGATGGTGGGGAAGGGTCTCGAAAGTATAATAAGAGAAATGAAGTAAACACCACCAGCACCTATACCGCCCCGAAGAACTTCACAGTCTCACAGCCACAAGCACCTGTGGGAAAAACACAAAACTCGAATCAAAGAGATGAGAGAGTCACGAAAAGAGAAAGAGAGGAGAACTTTCACTCCCTACTGTTTTTCGTACTCGAACTTTATTCCCGGTTGTATGAAACGGACTTGGTCCGCCATACATCGTTACTCTGTCAATCCGCCCTTCCCGCCTTGGTATAATCCAAGCGCACATTGCGACTATCACGGCGGTACCTGGACATCCCACCGAGAATCGCCTTGCCTTGCCTTCAAAAAGCATGCAGAACTTAATCGATTCCAGGATATTGAAGTTTGAAGAGCGAGTGTAGCCAACAACCCATTTGCCTAATCATGGGAACGAGAGGGTAAATGTCATCAAGAATGCTTTACCGGGAGGATAAAAGATGATGTGTCGTAAATCAAGTCTCCTTTACGGTGGGTTTTTCAACGAGATTATGCATGGCCCGTGTGATCGACAAAGGCATGATAACAAGGCGAAAAAGAATGTGGAAAGTATTGCGAATTCCACGCATCAAGGGCATGATATCCAAGAATGTGACGAGTTCAAGAAATTGGTGCGAGAATTGATGAATGAAAAACAAATAGAATTCTTTGAGGAGCCCATGGGGAAGAAGGGTCGGACGTACACATGACGGATAGCCCCAAAACTAAATACTGGGAAGGATAGACCTTTTATCATCTCTCCCAGGACAGGGAATGCAGTGTCTCCCAAGGAGAAACCAGCAAAATAAGTCCCAAGATCATCATTTCAGCACCATCTCCATTCCCATTCAAAGATATGCGACAAACTCCCTGGAATTATGCTGTAAATGTGACCATGCCAGAAAAACCAGAACACGATCAGGCAAAAGAGCCTACACTGAAAGACCAACAAAGCCAGAACGATGTGAACGTTGGTGAGGCAGACCATTTCACAAGGAGCGGCCGATGTTATTCCTCCGAGGCTTTGAAAGCGGTTGAAAAAGATAAGGGGAATAGTGCAGCAGTTAGCCCTACGCAGATATTTGGAGAAGAACCTCCCCCAAATATAAATGAGCCGGTAACTGAGGCCCAGGCCAAAGAATTTCTAAAGTTCTTGAGACATAGCGAGTACAGCGTAGTGGAACAACTACGAAAGCAACCGGCCAGGATCACAGTGCTGGAATTACTCTTGAGTTCAGAGAAGCATCGGGAGACGCTATTAAAAGTGCTGGATCAAACTTTTGTGCCCCAGGACATTTCTGTATCAAACCTGGACATGATAGTGGGGCATATTACTACCTTTAATCATATCACGTTCAGTGATGATGAGATCCCGGAGGGAGGAATGGGATCAACCAAAGCCCTTAACATCACTACCCACTGCAAAGGGTATGTGTTACCAGGCGTATTGATCGACAACGGGTCAGCATTGAATGTCTTGCCTATGGTAACCCTGCAAAAATTACCAATAGATGGTTCGCACCTAAAGCCCTGCCACAACTCGGTAAGAGCCTTTGATGGTACGCAAAAAGGAACAATGGGGAAAATTGAGGTGCCCCTATTGATCGGACCAACTGAATATGTGATTGATTTTGTGGTGATGGACATAAAACCATCTTACAGCTGCTTGTTGGGAAGACCGTGGATCCACTCCGCAGGAGTTGTCCCCTCATCATTGCATCAGAAATTAAAATTTGTAGTTGAAGGCAAATTGGTCACAGTAGAGGCAGAGCATGAATTTGTTGCTTCAGTGACATCAGACACCCCCTACATTCAAAATGATGAAGATGCTGCGGAATGCTCGTTCCGAGCATTGGAACTAGTAAATGCCACATTCGTTTTAGAGGGAAGTCGAATCCCCTACCCCAGGTTATCTAATTGTACTAAGATGACCGTCGCAGAAACTTTGGGCCGAGGAGCCAAAATAGGAAAAGGGCTGGGGAAGAAATTACAAGGAAACCTGAGACCCAAGAATATGACAACCAAGAAGGATCGTTTCGGGCTGGGTTACCAACCAAGTGTCCAACAGAAGAAAGAGGAATATAAGAGGAAGGAAGAACAAAGAAAAGCCAGATCTAAAGGAGAAGGCATTCCATGGAGACCGATGTCCTTTCCTAGTTTGAAAGCCACTTTTGTCTCCGGAGGGTTCTACTAGCCAGGTCAAGATATTGGAGAGGCAATGAAGAAAAATGATGAACTTAACCAGGAGGAAGTACTCAGAGAATCATTTGAAGGGATGTACATCAACATGATAGCTGAAAAGGACCGAGGCAGCAAAATGTTGACCAACATCCGCCCTTGCCATCCCGGGGAAACACTCGATAACTGGAGCTGCATTGATCTACCTGTAGTTTTTAGGAATAGATCAGAGTAATGCTCCGAATCAACCTTTTGTTTTTGCCCATAAACAATGGGGATCTCTTGTATGGGGCACCTATGTTAACTTTTTGATTGAAATGAAAATATCCCCACTTTCTTAAAAATGACCAAAGTCTCATTTATTTCATTCATACATTCTTCATATTCATTCCCTTCATATAAAGCCGTCTCTTTCCCAATACAATTCATTCTCATTTAATGCAGGTCGCTCATGATTGATGATATGAATGATACCGGATCCAATCCTGGAGTAAATTTCGAATGCCCTGAGGTCTCAGAGGGAATTGAGAGAGGGTATGATGAAATAGAAATTGAGGTCCCGGAAGAGTTAAAGAGAATGGTGGACGACGAAGAAAGGCAGATCATGCCCCACCAAGAAGAAACAGAAATTGTCAACTTGGGGACTGAAGAAGAGAGAAAAGAAATAAAAGTAGGAACGACGATTTCCTCAAAAACCAAGCATGAACTGATAGCCCTACTTCAGGAATTCAAGGATGTCTTCGCTTGGACTTATCAAGATATGCCAGGATTGAATACCGACATAGTGGTACACAAATTGCCAACAAAATCGGAGTGCAAACCAGTACAGCAAAAACTTCGGAGAATGAGATCGGATATGTTGTTAAAGATCTGAGAAGAAGTGAAAAAGCAATTTGAGGCGGGATTCTTGGAGGTAGCCAAATACCCCGAATGGGTTGCAAACATTGTACCAAGTACCAAAGAAAGACGGAAAGTTCGTATGTGTGTAGATTATAGGGATCCGAACCGAGCCAGCCCTAAAGACAACTTCCCTTTACCACATATTGACATTTGGTTGACAACACCGCAGACATTCATGGTTTTCCTTCATGGACGGCTTCTCGTGGTACAACCGGATAAAGATGGACCCTAACGACATGGAGAAGACCACATTCATAACCATGTGGGGCACTTTTTGTTATCGAGTGATGCCGTTTGGGCTAAAGAACGCAGGGGCAACATACCAAAGAGCAATGGTGACTCTTTTCCATGACATGATGCACAAAGAAATAGAAGTATACGTGGATGATATGATTTCCAAATCCCGAACAGAGGAAGAGCACCTACAAAACTTGAGAAAACTATTCCAAAGACTATGGAAGTACCAACTGAGGCTCAATCCTGCCAAATGTACCTTCGCCGTTACTTCTGGAAAACTCCTAGGGTTCGTAGTAAGCAGAAGAGGGATTGAGATTGATCCGGATAAAGTGAAAGCCATCCAGGACCTTTCACCACCACCCCGCACCTTGAAGGAAGTCCGCGGTTTCTCGGGAGGCTGAATTATATCTCTCGTTTCATTTCCCAATTAACCAACCAATGCGACCCGGTCTTCAGACTTCTTAGAAAGAATAATCCTGGCGTGTGGGATGAAGAATGTCAAAGAGCCCTAGAAAAGATCAAAAGGTACCTGGCAAATGCTCCAATTTTAGTAGCACCAGTACCTGGTCGACCACTAATTCTCTACTTAACAGTCTTTGAGAATTCAATGGGATGTGTACTGGGGCAACACGATGAGTCAAGAAAAAAGGAGCAAGCCATCTATTACCTAAGCAGGAAATTCAATGATTTAAACGCGGTACCGCCAAATCTAAACTTGTGTTTGTGCTCGAGTTTGGGCTACCAAGCGGCTTAGACAGTACATGTTGTACCATACTACCTGTTTGATATCCAAGCTAGACCCACTAAAGTTCCTAATGGAAGCGCCAGCACTAACGAGGAGGATGGCCCGATGGCAGATGCTCTTATCCGAATTCGACATCGTATATGTTAATCAGAAAGCCGTAAAGGGGAGTGCCATAGCAGATTTCCTAGCTAGTCGTGCTTCGGATGACTATGAGGCATTGAACTTTAGTTTCCCAGACGAAGACTTGATGTGCATTACAACCAAAGAAGAGGTTTCAGATGATAAGTCATGGAAACTTTACTTCGATGGAGCCTCCAACGCCCTCGGACATGGGATAGGGGCAGTGTTAATTTCACCTGAGGACGTCTATTATCCTTTCACCAAGCAGATTGGAATTCTTCTGCACAAACAATATAGTTGAATACGAAGCTTGTATCATGGGACTGAACTAAGCCATCGAGAGAAAGGTTAAGGAACTTCGAGTGTTCGGAGATTCGTCCTTAGTCATTTACCAATTGCGCGGGGAATGGGAAACTAGGGACCCGAAGTTGGTCATATATCACGAATGGATCCAAGAGCTCATCAAAGAGTTCGAAAAAGTCAGCTTCAATTACCTGCCCCGAGAAGAAAATCAGATGGCAGATGCATTGGCAACCTTGGCATCCATGTTTAAGACAAACACCGGGGCAGAAATGAAGCCCATTGAGATGCAGACATTTGAAAAGCCTGTTCATTGTTGTAATGTACAGGAAGAGATCGATGAAAACCCATGGTACTATGACATCTTGCAATATGTCAAGCTTCGAAAGTATCCAGAAGGGGCAAACAACAATGACAGGAAAACGCTCAGAAAAATGGCAACAAAATATGTCCTAGATGGGGAGATCCTATATAGGAGAAGTCATGATCAAACATTGCTGAGATGTGTGGATGCCCGGGAGGCGAAGGAAATCTTAGCCGAAGTACATGATGGGATCTATGGAACGCATGCCAACGGGTTGTCTATAGCCCGGAAAATTATGAGATACGGTTATTTCTGGTTGACCATGGAGGGAGATTGCATCGATTACGCCAGGAAATGCCACAAATGCCAAATTTACGCTGACAAGATTCA
Source organism: Hibiscus mutabilis (assembly GCA_019671005.1). NCBI lineage: Eukaryota > Viridiplantae > Streptophyta > Magnoliopsida > Malvales > Malvaceae > Hibiscus > Hibiscus mutabilis. The sequence continues at coordinate 11,501,208 of CM033724.1, read as the reverse complement.
CGCACCCCCATCGCCTTTACACACCATGAATTCTCCGTGGCCTTTCGCAGCGTGGGGCATGGACGTCATCGGGTAGATCCATCCAAAAGCTTCCAATGGTCACCGTTTCATTTTGGTCGCCATAGACTACTTCACTAAATGGGTAGAGGCAGCGTCTTATGCCAATATCACCAAGACTACAGTTTGTAAGTTCTTAAAGAAGGAAATTATTTGTCGATACGGAGTGCCAGAAAGGATCATCACCGACAACGCTTCCAATCTGAATAACAAAATGATGACGGATGTGTGCATTCAATTCAAGATAACACACCATAATTCCACAGTCTATCGTCCTAAAATGAATGGAGCAGTGGAAGCAGCAAACAAGAACATAAAGAAGATCATAGCGAAGACTACGGATACCTACAGGGATTGGCATGAGAAGTTTTCTTTTGCCCTCTTCGCCTATAGGACGTCCATTCGCACATCAACAGGGGCAACACCCTACTCCTTGGTGTATGGTACCGAAGCAGTACTCCCAATTGAGGTAGAGATTCCGTCTCTCCGGGTCTTAAACGAAGTAAAATTGGAAGAAGCTGAATGGGTGTAGGCCAGACTCGACCAGCTAAATCTCATTGACGAAAAAAGACTAAAGGCCATTTGTCATGGTCAGATGTACCAAAAGCGGATGGTGCAGGCATACAACAAAAAAGTGCGCTCAAGAGAATTCAAAGAAGGGGATCTGGTACTCAAGAAAATCCTCCCTATCCAGAAAGATTCTCGAGGAAAATAGATGCCCAACTGGGAAAGACCGTACGTCGTAAAAAAGGCCTTCTCAGGAGGAGCCCTGATCCTAACAGAAATGGATAGGGACGAGCTGAAAAATCCCGTAAATTCTGATGCCGTCAAAAAATACTATCTCTAAAAAAAATGATGGAGAGCTCAGGGCGAAAACCCGAAATCGGGCGTCTTGAAGCAAAGGAAGGACCCGAGTTGAAAATCCGCAAAGGGCGGCTTGGGTAAATTGAAAAGTTGAATATCCGAAGAGAAGGGTATCCCCATGAGCATCATGAAGAGGAGGCTTCAGGCAAAAAAATTCTACACCAGTTGACAGGATCATGTATCATTCATATCGAAGATAATGGGGGATCTTGTATTTTCATACTTAACTCATATGTGTCATACCTTTCTTTTAAGATATCCCAAAGCCCTTAATCGTAATAAAACCGTGTTTTCGAGCATCCATTCCTGGCCTTCTTGTCAATTTCAGTCAAATAAGATAACATGGGCTTATAATGAAACAAGAGATTTCGGAGCATTACTATGATTTAACCTTGAAAATGCAGGTGATCAAAGAAAACGATGTTAACTCCATCCTCTAGTTCCCTACATAATGGCTAGGGAAGGCGGGAAGCTTTAAACAACCAGGTAGGATGACCAATGGCACATGTCCTATCTATTCAAGGAAGGCATACGAGATAACAAAAGAGATCTCTTTGGTGAAAACCCAGAAGGACACACCTCAAAAAAAAAAACTCTCTAAAGTGAAAACCCGAAAGGGCACTTTAGAATTCCAAGTCGTAATTGGAGAAAAAGAAAGGTTGAGATGGTTGAACCTGATAGTGAAGCGGAGTATCGATGCCCGTAAGAAAGGAGAAAGCGAACATCAAGATCAAATAAGGATCAAAACAAGCCCACCAAGATATTGACACTCATGCATCATGAATAGTCAAAGGTCACTAGGATTAGGAGCATGCCAATTCATTTGTCATAGCATTTTGTTTTCATCTCAGACAGGTATCTGCAGATTCAAAGAGACATCGATGGCCATCGCGGTGTGAATCCCAAATAAGAAGACAATGTTTTTACATACAAAAGGCACATGTTTTCAAGCTCCAGAGAGAGGTTCTATATAGGAAGAACCTCATCTCCCAGGGTTTGAAGCTAAAAGTTCTATATAGGGAAGGGACTGACAGCTCTAGGGTGAAGACTAGCAGTTCTATATAGGAAGGACTCCCAGTCGAAGGAATTCACCCATGACACGCAAGATTATATAGGAAATCCTGTTGTGTCGAAAGCGAAGAGTTCTATATAGGAAGGGCTCTGAGCTTCAATGTCTTAGAGTGAAAGATTCTATATAGGAAGAATCCGTAACTCCAAGATTTCAAGAAGCCGAAAAGTTCTATATAGGAAGGACCGATGGCTCCAAGGTGAAGACTCGCAGTTCTATATAGGAAGGACTCCCAGTCAAAGAAATTCACCTATGACACAGGGTTATATAGGAAACCTGTTGTGTCGAAAGCGAAGAGTCTTATATAGGAATGGCTCCGAGCTTCATTGTCTTAGAGTGAAAGGTTCTATATAGGAAGAACCTGTAGCTCTGAGATTTCAGACGCCAAAAGTTCTATATAGGAAGGACTGAGGGCTCCAGGATCTGAAGACTAGCAGTTCTATATAAGAGGAACTCCCAGTCGGAAGAATCCATCAATGGCGCAAAAGGTTTTATATAGGAGAAACCAGCATTGAAGGCGAAGAGTTCTATATAGGAAGGACTCCAAGCTTTACTGTCTCGAAGTGAAAGGAATGACTCATAACTCGGGGTTTCAGAGTGAAGGGTTCTATATAGGAAGAGCCTGTAGCTCCAAGATCGGAAGGTGACAAAGCTCTATATAGGAAGAACTTACGAGCCTGAAGATTCAGCCAAGGAAGAGCGGAGATGTCCAAAAGAATTCGTTTTTCCAAAGCTACAAACAGGGAAGTCTGATAAAAATGAGTGCTTATGAATCTTTGCTTTGTTTCCCATTCCATGAGAACAAGCAAAGAGGGGCAACTGTAATCACTCATTTTCACTTGTAAATATATATTAATATTGCATGTATATTTATTATATTATATGAATGTTACTAATATGTATATAAGGTGTGGTGTACATGTATGTATACGTATTAAGGGTGTATGTATGTCGCGTATGTATCTAGAGTATGAGCGTATTTGATTAATATATATATGTTATGTTAATTATATGTATGATTATACGTACGTATGCTAGAATATTATGTTAATTAATGTTTGTATGATATAAGTATACGTTTTCGTATGTATGTGTATTGCTATTATAATACTAATTATATTATTATTAATATTATTGGCCTGATAAAATGAAAAAAATTAAATATATTAAACCCAAATAAAAATTACAGTCCAAGTCCAAATACAATTACAAGGCCTGGTTGGCCCAAATCTAAATCTTATCTAATTACAGTTACTGTGTGTGTAGGTGACTGTGGGCCGTTGGATCAAGATCTGATCCAACGGCCACGATACAACTAAGAGGTCAAAAATATCTGCCAGGCGCGTGTTCCACACGTATGGACCGTTCGAGTGCCACGCGCGCTTGTGGTCCACGCTCGGACGCTTTAATATCCCACGCGCGCGTAAGATCCACGCGTTCTGACTCCTCGACTGCGGAGCTCCACGTGGCAAGATCTGGAGCTGTCTCATCAAATTGAGGCTTCATCCAGGCCGTTCGTTCTTCAAGCCATCTTGACCGTTAGATCAGATTTGATCTAACGGCCGAGAACGCGTCTGGCCGCTGGCAGAACATCCATACCGCCACCACGCCGATATTCAGCCCCCGTGTTCAGAACATGCCCAAGACAACAAGCAAAATTGTCAGTTCAGATCTGAAAAAGCAAGATGCAACTTGCAACAAAACAGAGACAACAATATATATGAAACGGGGACTTTTGTAACGAGGAAGGAAGAGTGGTAACAAAAAAAGAGAGGACAGAGATCTTGTAATACAAAAAAAACCAAACATTGTAACCAGTCAAGTGATAATCGAAAGACAGTCCAGTGGTAAACATTTGTTTCTTTTTCTTACTTGTTTTTTTACATGCATATACGAAAGAAGAAAAACGAAATAAAAAGAAAGGAGAGTAGTCTTACCGTCGCCGTTTGAGGGTCTTCCCTTCCTCAGTGACAATCCTTTCGGCTTCTCCAAGCCTGATATGGTGAACTAAAGGGAGGGGAAGACCCCTTGTAGTTTCGTTTTGGTTTAAAAAATATATTTTTTCGCTTCATATTTTCTAGATCTAGGGCAAACAAGGGTATATCCTCTGAATCCAACCACGGATTCATGTTGAGGATGAAAATGGGGTTATTTTGGTGTGTTTTGGAGGCTCGCCGGCGCCGATTAGCGTGTGTCGGCGGCATGAGAATAATACTGCCGGCCGCCGGATTCTGGGTTTTATAAGAACATTTAAGAGAAAAAAATAAGGCTGGGTTATGAAAACCGAAGAATGAAATGAAAATGGAGAAAATTTGGTTTCGGTCTGAAAATAGCCTTTATATAGGTATTATTATTTTACTAAATGGGTAAATTACACACTTAATCCCACCGCGTTTTCAATATTTTCATTTTTGTCTTGCCGCATGGTATAATTACAATCCCAGTCCCCCTGATATTTCAAAATCTTGTAATCCAGTCCCTAAATTACACCGAATCAGTTTTCAAAATGGTAAAATTACGCCTTTAGCCACCCCGCGTTTTTGAACTTTTCATTTTGGGTCTGCCCCTTGGTCTAATTACAGTTTTGATCCTTTTAGGTTTTGTTTATTTCGCAATTTCGTCCCTAAATTACATATTATTATTCTTTAATTTCTGCCACTGACTTTTATTTTTCTTTCATTTCAGTCCTGTTTTCTTTGTAAAATATTCATGTTCGTATTATAATCGTATGTGTTGATATTCTATTGTTTTATTTTATGTCCCTCGTATATGCCTTGTATTTTATGTTTACATGTATATGTGTGTTAAGCTTATAATAAGTTATGCATCTTTTTATCCGGTTATTCGTATTAAGCATGTTATGTTTTAATTGATTTGTACATGGTATATTTAGTATTTTTGTATATGCGTATGTTTTTTAAGGATTGCATGCTAGTATATTTACTTTTGTTTGTATGATATATTGTCTCATATATGTTGAAATATGTTTTATTACTAGTATGCATGTCTTTTTTAAATATTTGTTCGTTTATACGTACTTATTCCTGCCTTGTTATTCTGACATGTTACAGTTGTTTTTATCTATTATTTAGACTAATATGTATATATGCATGTTTTAGTGTAGTATATCATTTATGTTAGATTAGTATTCTGTTATGTCAATATTTATTGCATTTAAATATTTTGCTATGCTTTATATTTTTTGCCACTAAGATTGCATATGATTTATAACTTGTTAATGCGGTGCCCTTTTATCCGAACGTAAACGGGGCCAGTATCAAGCGTAGTGATAGTGGTTGGACGTTTATTCTCGGATAACGGGGCCCTTAAAATTAATTCGTAATTATGACCGAATTTTAAAATAATCGTCACTTTAATCCAGAAAATCCAATATTAATAAAGCGGTAATTATTAAAGTACCAATTTTGGGCGGTGTGGGGGTGCTAATCCTTCCCCATCCGTAACCGACTCCCGAACCCAATCTTTTTGAATCTCTGGTTTTATGGTGTCCGGCCTACCTAAGTGGCCGGTGGCGACTCCATTTTTTTAAATGCGGTTTCTTTTAAAACCCCACGGAATAAATATTTTATATCCAAAAGAGTCACAAACACCTTTCAAACACCTTCGAAAATCCTCATTTTTTTAGCGATATAAAAAAAAGACATCGCTACAGAACTTCGTGGAGAAAGAAGTGGCAATGCAAAATTGGGCGTCGGACTTCAAGGATGTAGAAGGGCCAATGCATTTTAGAGTGAACGCGAGAGAGTTCATCTCGAAGAAGGTACATCTCGAACACAATATTTGTGTTTTTGGTTTTGATTTGTCCGATTTGTTGGATGTAGACAGCAGAAACCTAACCCATCAGATGGTAAAAGTTCAAAGGCGGCATCCAAACCTTTGTTCGAGGATCATGACGATCCAAGTGGAGACAAATCCCAGCTGCTAGGAAAGAGTTTCTACAGTCGAGATGTGCGAGGTGGTTCGACGAGCGATGTTACATGGCGGCGACAACCAAAGCGAAGAGTCCATATAGGTGGAAAACCCAGCATGAGTCAGGTGCTTTTTATGGGAAGAGCGGTCCTTATGGGGGGACAACCTAGCCCGATTCAGAGTTGAGAGAAAGCTAAGGTGCCAAGGAGGCCCCAGGATCGTTGCCGACTTTATTCTAAAGCAGCGATGAGGGCGTTGCCAAGTTTGGTGGGGGAGAATGTCACGGGCAGTGATCCAAGGTCTGAGTCATTAGCACCACAGGGTACACACCAGGGTGTCCATGAGGTTCTAAGGCACACTTTGGGCTTGAAGAGACCACCAGACTGGCCCGATCCATGGAAAGATCCAAGAAGGCTTATCCATCCACACCTATGTGAACATAGAAGATTCTTTCCATAGATAGCTAATAAATATTCTTGGCATTATGCCTTGTGGTTGGTAGAGTTTTATCTAGGCCGTCGATGTAAATCAGTAGGGACCGTCGGATTAGAGGGGACTCAACTATAAACAGAGGCATCCCCACCTCAGTTGTAATCATTCATTCTTTCATCTATTCTTGAGTAATAGAGAGCGCATTCACTCTAAATTCTCTGAGTTGTTCTTCTTTTTTCTTCACGTTCTTTCAGAGTTCTTTGTAGCCGATCTCGTTTGTATCACCCATCATCCCTCATCCATCTCATTCCATTCATTATTTCATTTGAGAAGAGTAATAAGACTCTGAGGCATTTACTCTAGTTTTCCTCTTGTCCCTTTCAGTTGTTTTTATTTCTAAAGCTCTTTGAGCTAGTTGCCTCTCGAGTGGCTAAGAGTAGCCACCTTAGTGCTTAAAGGGCTTCCGCATCCATCGAATCCTAGAAGGCTTGTCCGAGCTGTTGTCGAGTATGAGTACTCGCAAGGCGTACTCGCAAGGCTGGTTGAAGGCTTACTTAGGTACAGGAATCGACCGATTAGCCTCAAAGACGTCTAAGGCCCCACATATCCACTAGGGTTGAGCCCTAGCCCCGTGACAAGTGGTATCGGAGTGAGACAAGAGGGCTTGCGTCCGAGCCTACTTGGTGTTGCAGTCAAGTTAGGCGAAGGTTTGCTTCGAAGTAGTTCGTTGCAAAGAAGCGATCGAGATGGCAAAACAAAGAGATAACGCTTCCACACATGGTGGAAACTCTTGCAGAAGAATGACAATGAACGAGGTAAAAGATTTCATTGAAGATCTCAATGATAGAACGTTTTCTCTCAGGTCTCACGTAGAGGACTTGTCCGAGAAGGTGGATTCCTCCAAGGAAGAAATTACCAAAGAGGCCCAAGAATCTCTCAACTCGACGATTGAGCAGATCAAACGCCATTATGAGTGGTTAAAATCATTAACAAATAGAGTTTTTAGGCTTGAAGAATCCGAAGAGGAAGCCAAGCAAACACAAGGTGTTTTCGAGTCCCGCCTTAACCAAGTGGAATCCATGGAGGACGGGTTCAAGGACGAGACGTGGCGAGTTGGTGAATGTTCGAGGGAGTAATGCTTATGAAGCTGAGGTGAAGGCTTTGCGGATCGAGGTGAATAAGCTCAAGGAAGAGCTACTCAGTTAAAAGAGTGCAATGAGTGAATGGGGTGCGCTTGCCACCATCTTAGAGGGAATTAGGCTTGGGGTGAGGCTTGCATTAGAGCAAGGAGGTGCCCAGATTTGGGAGGCCAAAAATGCGACTGAGTTACTGACCAAGCCTGCGGGAGACAAGCTAGTCAGTATCGAGGTATCCAAGCCCACGACGAGTGACTGTGGAAATGGCGAGGCTAAGTCCGTGCCAAAGAAGAAGGCGAGCAGAAAGATGAAGTGCTACTTCTGTGATAGCCCACATGTGATAAAGAGTTATCCCGAGAAGAATCGCCTTGCTGCACTCATCAAGAGAGAAGATGAGCCAGAAGGGGGAGTAGCGCGACTTAGCGCAATTGTGTGTGTCAATGAGCTAAGGGAAATCCAAGGTACGACTACGAGTGCCAAAGTAGTTAAGCTGAGGTCGAGCCCTAGTGCGATAGCAAACGAGAAAGCCGTCAAGCCGAGGGTGAAGAAGAAGTAATTGGAGTGCTACCAGTGTAAGGGGCCTCACAAGTTGTGGAGATGCCCAGTTCGAGCCAAGGAGTCCAAGACGAGGGACATTGCAACCGGGGAAGCGAGGCTACAAAGCTTGGTTCAAAGCTGTCTAGTTCTGCCAAGGCCAAGGGAGACCAAAAGCAGAAAAAGGTGAACATGTCCAAGAAGGCTAGGAGAGTGCTTGCCGAGGATGTTCAGGGAAAAAACATCGCTTTTGAGATCAATGGAGTGTCGAAGGGGCCAAGCCAAGGGACATTGCAACCGGGGAGACACCACCCATGGGCAAGGTAGGGGACGAGCGAAGGACTTCAAGGAAGAAGTGATGACGCAAGATGAAGTACCGAACTTCGAGGAAGAATGGTTGATACAAGAAGAGTGCACCAAACTCCAAGTCAGAGGGGTGAGTGCAACGAGGGGCAACGAACCTTAGGCAAAAGGTGCCGATGCATGCAAAGAACTTCGACGAGGGAGGTTCGATGCAAAGGGGGCCGACTTCGTGGAGACAGAAAGGCTGACCCATTTTAGAGTAAATGCAACCGAGAGAAAGGTACATCTGAAACACCACTCTAGTGCTTTTGAGTTTGATTTACCGAGTTTGATGAGCATAGGTCGAGTTGGACCTAACCATCGATGCGGGAGAGACGAAGCTTGGAAGGGACTTTTTAGAGTTCTAGGGAGCCATACTGATTGGGCTGACGAGTCTGAGAGTTCGTCCGGTGTTTAACGTGGTGACACCCAAGACTTTGCCGCGGGACCAAGGTAAACCAAGGCTTGTAGGAGAAAGCTCCTACAACGGCAATGTATCTGAAGACGTCGTAGCATGCGACATCACTTGGCGAGAAGAGTCGGAGCGAGCAATCTTTATGGGGGGACACGAGCAAGTCGAGACGTCGAGAGGCCACCAAGACGATGTGAGGAATGGTAAAGAGGATCGAGGAATTCCATGGCGGCAAGGGCCGAGGTGAGCAGTTCATATGGGGGAACCGCACCAAGCCGAGGTAACAAGTAGCAGCATCCAAGGAGGCCCTACCCAGGATCGTTCTAGTGCAGCGACGAGGGTATCACCAAGTTCAGTGGGGGAGATTGTCACGGCCCAAACCTTTTGGTCTGAGACAGTTGCGCAAGGATCTGTCCAAGGGGTTCAAAGCGGATCATCGGACTTGCCAAGACCACCAGACTTGCCCAACACTTGGATAATGCTAGAGAGCCCGATCACACTAGCTTTTCAGAAATGGCAGGAGACAATGAGTCAAAGGAGGAATCTTGCCATATCGAGTGTAATCAAGTAGCTGAGGAAAGAAACCTACTAATTGATGTAATTAGGTAGGATTTGATATTCTTTCCTAGATTAGAGATTCTTGTAAGGATTTGGGCTAATCCTGGCCATCCATGTAAATTGATCCGAACCATTGATTGAGTGGGAGCTCAACTATAAATAGAGAGCCTCACACTCTCATTTGTATCACCCATCATCCCTCATCCATCTCATTCCATTCATTATCTCATTTGAGAAGAGTAATAAGACTCTGAGGCATTTACTCTAATTTTCCTTTTGTCCCTTTCAGTTGTCTTTGTTTCTAAAGTTCTTTGAGCTAGTTGCCTCTCGAGTGGCCAAGAGTAGCCACCTTAGTGCTTAAAGCGCTTCCGCATCCATCGAAGTTTGGAGGGCTTGTCAGAGCCGTTGTCGAGCAGAAGTACTCGCAAGGCTGGTTGAAGGCTTACTTAGGCGCGAGAATCGATCGATTAGCATCAAAGGCGTCTAAGGCCGCACGGATACACTAGGGTTGAGCCCTAGCCTCGTGACACACCCAACTACCCCTATTACTATGTATGTTCGAGAGTTGAGATAACAAAAATTCCAGAAATCTTCGCCAGCCACTCATCCTCTTTGTTATCTGTGATCTAGGCCACTGTTTGTCCGTGGTCGACACCGTCATCACCTCCATGCTCCCCGTCGCATTCCGACCACATCGCCACAAGCCACTCGCACAGTCACGCCACCGTCTGCTTGGAGAACTGCCTGAAAGTTCGTCAAGAAACTAAGCTCTCATCTGTTTTTAGTTGTTTTCGATGTCGGGAGCCGTCAATAAGCAACTTCGACGTCACTGTTGTGACCACTTCATTTTTGTTTGCAAACCCTCATCACTACCGATCACCGTTTGCCCATAAACAACCTGAAATCTTTGGTTTTGTCCATCGGTAAACTCAAAATTTGGGTAAGTGTCATTTATTTATTATTTATTTTATTATTATCACTATTAATTTTATTTTAACATTATATGTATTTATACTAAAGCTGCCGATCACATTGAATGTATATATATTACTAATGATATATGGATGTTACTTCTTTAGTCATATAAATATATGCCGTTTGAATTATTGCTAAATATATTGTCAAAAAAAATTATTGCCATATCTATATATTTGGTAAACCTTTGTAAATAACTGTAATAACTACTATTGTATTTTTAATACACCATATATGTACAAACACGTTATAATTAAGTATTACTTTCAAACTAATTAGCTATGGCATGTTTTTGGATTTGAATTGATATGTTAACCTGAATCGACTTTGGTTCATTCATTTCCCATCCAAGATCTGCCTGATCTCATGGATCATTGCCCGAACCACGACGACAACTGTTGACCTAAACCTTGACTTGTTTCTAGTCATCCTAGGTATGATTTTGAAGTCCTCATCACGAATTCTAACCCAAAATCTTTCAAATCTGACCTTGAACTTGAACATACATATGTATTTAATTATTTAGTTAAGAGTAATGAAATTGAGTTAAGGATTGATTTTGGAGTATGTTTAATTGAAGGTATTCATATTTCCTTGTATCTGAGATTTTAAGAGACGTTGAGTTCGAGTTCGAAAGTGATCAAAGTTAAGGACTGATTTTGGAGTATGTTTAATTGAAGGTATTCATATTTCCTTGTATCTGAGATTTTAAGAGATGTTGAGTTTGAGTTCGAAAGTGATCAAAGGGAGTTCAAGGGTCGGTCGATGTAGCTCGAAGTCGAGTAATACTTTACTACCTCTTGTATGCTTTACAGAACTCGTCGGTATTGGTTAATGCATGAATGAATATGACTGATTGTATTGGTTATAGTTGAATATCTTAAAGTCATACTAATTACGTTAAAAAAGATAACAAATTGGATAAGATCCGAATGACTCGAATAAGAAATTTGATGATTTGTAAGAATTTCCAAACTCATTGAAAACCGAATAAAAAATTGACCTCGAAACCTTCAGTTTAGATTAATGCTTAAAATACTTGGATGAGAAATAATGAAAATACCCTTGAGGTGTAAAAGGAACATGAATACCCCTGATCATGGAATTGACATGAGAATTCATACTTAACATGATATAACTACTGATTCACATGTTAAATTCTTGATCTGGTTAGAAAATTTCGGTAACAAGCTTCTAACTTTTGAGATTGTGAAATGCCTAGATTTTTCTCGATTTTTTAAATAAACGTTCGAAAACCATTTTCTTGTAAATGCTCTAAATGATTGATTTGACTAAGATGACGAATATATCCTCAAGCTCCGGTGTAGTAAAATACCCTTATGACTGGAATAAGTGAATTGCCTTTGATAAATTCTGGAAATACCAATAAAGCTTACATGATTGAAATGCCCTTCAGAGTTATGAAACATCACTTATGCACGTCAATCACTCCTGATGTTAATACAATGTTGGAAGATTTTCGCACGGAATATAAGTTTGACTACTTAGTGGCAAGCTCTGTGGTAAGTCGGTATTTAGAAATAAATATGCGTGAGGTGCATATATTTGAATGCTTGGTAAGTATTGCAAGGTTTAGATCTGTAAGTTCGAATGGATTTGGAGGCTTGATAAATTGTTAGAAATCCTAAATATTGCAAATCACTGTTTTACCCTTACGAGGTTGAATTACAGAATTTACCTTGAAAGTTAAAATAAATAAAATACCCTTGTTGGCCAAAATGACTGGAACATTCATGATATATCGAATATCCAAAATGATCTCGATGTATCAATTCCTAAATGCCTAGTTAGAGCTGTTAGTGCTGAACCCCTTTTATTAGGGATCGCGCTTCTGAAATTAGTTCAAAATTGTTGGAAGATCAGTGTCACTTCTCTTGCTCTTACTAAGTGCCTCCAAAAAATAAATTGACCCATCTAGTGTGCTTCATGTGCACATAAATATCCTCTATGGTTTGAGATTAAGACTGCCCCTTTGATTTGAAGCATAACTCCTATCTGTCTGGAAATATATATCTGTGTTTGATCTGAAAACATACTATTTGTTTTCTGATATACTGGAAATATATGCTTGATTCATGTTTTTACACCATTACTATTGTCTGTACTAAACTGATTTTTTGGGGTACTATCTGGGATATTGTAAGAAGTCTCTACAGGTTCAGCCCTGATCAAGCTGTTAATTCCTTATGGACCCAAGGTCACCCTTAGGTAGGTTTCGACGCTTTAACTCGGGTAATTCCTTATGCTAAGGCATCCCCTTAGACTGGCTCTTACGCACTATGCGCCTAGGGTAAGTCCTTATGGATGTAGTTTGTAGAACTGCATATCGGTGTGTGGTTGGAGGGTAGTTAGGTGCTTCAAATAAATCTTTCTTTCCTCTTTTAAATCTACCATAATGAATAAATTACCAATGTCTAGAACTCTCTGTATGGTTTTTATATGTACTTAATGGAACAAACTAAAATCTCCAGTTTAGCTTCCGTAATCTATGTCCATTGGACTATAGACATCTTGTTTGGTACTCAAGTGATCAGATAAGGAACAACTCTGTCACTTTCAAGTATATCGTTATTACGAATATCAATTCATAATTGGGACCTGTTGTCGCTTGGATTATCATGTCAGTATTATTACTTTGCCACATACCTACTTATATCTACTGCATCATTTGGTAGTACTGTATTACTGAGCTTTTCCAAGCTCATATTTTTTTTACCATCACAGATTATAAAAGATGAACATGGTGCAGTTATGTACATCAGTATAAAAGTTCTTTCAGCATTGCTTGCGGAGTAGGGTACCTGTGTAATTATGGGGCATGTATGTCACGTCTTGTTAAATATATATTTTCTGAACTTGTATTTTAATTCAGAATTTGCTTTATGATTTTAAATGGTTTGACAATTTGTTTTCTTTGAAATTTTAATGTGGGTCACTCCAGTGTCCCAAATGTGACATCTCAGATTGGATTGGGCAACCTGTATCGATCTGTGGGTGTTACATTTTTTTTGTATCAGAGCTTAGAGTTGAGTCTTTCTGGGTAAATCGGCCAATCTTCTGTCGTAGGGTATCTAGTGAATACATCCCCCTAGATTATGACCATACTCTTTTAAACTGAAACTCCGATGTCGAATCCTCTTTTTTATAATAAGTGTATCTAAGTATTATGTTCGTTAAAGATCTATTGAGCTGACAAGGAATTTTGTTAGCGTTCATATGTTTTATGGAATCATGTGATTGTTTTTAATTCGGATAAAGTGCATGAAATGGTTGGTACATGTGAAATTGAGGATTAAATTCATATTGAGAATAAATGTTTGATTGTGTGAGACAAAGTATGAATGATTCTAATAAGATTTCAAGTTGAACCTGATTTAGTATTTGAAGTCTTAAATAGTGAAGTAGTTTGTTTAAGCTTACACAAGGTGATTTCCCCCATGGTTTGCATCGATGAATCGAATTAGAGAATTTCTAGACTCACTCTCATTCCAATTTTAATAAATATAGAATTTTTATAAGTGGCAAGCCTCGTACCTCAGTGTTATAACTGTTATGAGATTATGCTTAGAAGTATTCTTGTGAAAGTTAGTGGTAGAGTAATATGAAATTGAAAGGAATGTGTTCGTTGTGTGGCACAAATGTATATTCTGAAGTGATTTTGTTGTATCCAAAAATAAGTTATGTATGAATGTTGCGCTTTGGTTAAGCAAGTTATTTCTGTCATTCAGTTATATTGGATGCATAATTCTTGAGCTAGACAATGAAATTATGTATGCTAATTATGTTTATACTTGGGATTGACCTCTATGACTTGTAACTGATATATATAAGATATGGTATTCGAAGATGTATATATATAGGAGTGGATGAGTATGCTATTTCTTACTATCCAATTGGTTAAAAGTTATACGTGATTGTTTAGGTGAGGTTTTGACAACAAGAGTCTTATGCTAATCTAAAAGATGGTGGCATCAAGTTCAATGTTAAAGTTCAAGTATTATTCAAGTATCTTTGTATGGGAAATATTGAGATTTGGGCGTATGGACTAGTAGAGATCCAATTTAACAGAGTTTTTTAGAGAGTAGGGCAAAATGCTTATCAGCTTGAGCTACCTCCTCAACTTAGCCATATACATAATGTATTCCATGTGTCTATGCTGAGACAGTACCATCCAAATTTGATTCACATCATTCAGATTCAAGATGTCGAGTTGAGGCTAGATTTATCATATAATGAAGAACACATTTAGGTTTTGGATCATGACGAGAGAGTTTTAAAGAGATGATGTATCCCGATGGTTGAGGTTCAGTGGAGTAACCGTAGCCCCATAGAAGCAACTTGGGAGACTGAGAAATCAATGAGAGAGTTCCCGTATCTGTTTGACTTAGATAAATTTTGAGGGAAAATTTCTATTTAGGCAGGGAGAGCTGTAACACCCCAAAAATCCCCAAAAATAATGACATTATAAATTGAGGACTAAAGTGCATGAATTAAACACAAGTGATCTAGCTTGGTAATTTATTAAACAATTCAAGGCCTTGGGCCAGAATAGTCCTTACCTTATGTATGTTCTTAAAAATAAAGAATGGGTGCTACTGAAGGAGCTTAAACCCGTGACCCCATGCATGAAAAGCCAACGCCTTAACCACTAAGGTCAGTGTTGAGTTTTAGACTGCTTCAATTTTTTTTTTTAAACTATAGCTTCTGTTATATCCGAATAATTTAAGTAAAATCCAAAAGCACCCAACTACCCTCGTTATTGTGTCTGTTCGAGAGTTGAGAGAAGAAAAAATCCAAAAATCCTCCCAAGCCACTCCCCCTTTTTGCCACCTCCGATCTAGGCCACCGTTCGTCTGTGGTCAACACCGCCATTATCTCTGTATTCTCTGTCGCATCCCGACCACACCGCCATAAGCCACTCGCGCAGTCACACCACCGTCCGCCTTGGAGAACTGACTGAAAGTTCGTCGAGAAACCAAGCTCTCCTATGTTTTTAGTTGTTTTCGATGTCATGAGCCATCAATAAGCAGCTTCGACGTCACTGTTGTTACCACTTCATTTTCGCGTGCAAACCCTCACCGTCACCGGTCACCGTTTACCCAGAAACAACCTAAAATCTTTGGTTTTGTCCATCGATAAACTCAAAATTTGGGCGAAGTGTTGATTATTTTTATTTTATTATTGTCACTATTAATATTATTTTAACATTATATGTATTTATACGAAAGCTATCGATCGCATTGAATGTATATATATTACTAATGATATATGGATGTTACTGCTTTAGTCATATATATATATATATATATATATATATATGGATGTTACTGACGTTTGAATTATTGCTAAATCTATTGTCAAAAAAATTATTGCCATGTCTATATATTTGGTAAAGCTTTGTGAATAACTATAATAACTACTATTGTATTTTTAATACACCATATATGTACATACATGTTATAATTAAGTATTACTTTCAAACTAATTAGTTATGGCATGTTTTTGGATTTGAATTGAGATGCTAACATAAATCGACTTTTGTTCAATCATTTCACATCCAAGATATACCCGATCTGATGGATCATTGATCGAACCACGACGGTAACTGTTGGCCTAAACCTTGAATTGTTTCTAGTCGTTCTAAGTACGATTTTGAAGTCCTCATCACGAATTCTAACCTAAAATCCTTCGAATCTGAACTTGAACTCAAGCATACATATGTATTTAATTATTTAGTTAAGGGCAATGAAATTGAGTTAAAGACTGATTTTGGAGTATGTTTAATTCAAGGTATTCATATTTCCTTGTATTCGAGATTTTAAGAGATGTTGACTTCGAGTTTAAAAGTGATCAAAGGGAGTTCAAGGGTTGATCGATGTAGCTCGGAGTTGAGGTAATACTTTACTACCTCTTGTATGCTTTACGGAACTCGTCGGTATTGGTTAATGCATTAATGAATATGATGATCGTATGGTTATATTTGAATATCTTAAAGTCATACTGATTACGTTAAAAAATAATAAATTGGATAAGACCTGAATGACTCGAATAAGAAATTTGATGATATGTAAGAATTCCCAAACTCAGTGAAAATCGAATAAAACAATTGACCTCGAAACCTTCAGTTTAGATTAATGCTTAAAATACTTGGATGAGAAATGATATAAATACCCTTGAGGTGTAAAAGGAACCTAAATACCCATAATTGTGGAATTGACCTGGGAATTCATACTTAACTTGATATGACTACTGATTCACCTGTTAAATTCCTGATCTGGTTGGAAAATCTCGGTAACAAGCTTCTAACTTTCGAGATTACGAAATGCCTATATTTTTTTTGATTTTTTTAAATAAACGTCCGAAAACCATTTTCTTGGAAATGCTCTAAATGATTGATTTTACTAAGATGACGAATATATCTCTAAGCTCTGGTATAGTAAAATACCCTTATGACTGGAATAAGTGAATTGCCTTTGATAAATTCTAAACATACCAATAAAGCTTATATGACTGAAATGCCCCTAAAAGTTATGAAGCATGACTTATATACGTCAATCAATCCTAATATTAATACAATGTTGGAAGATTTTCGCATGTAATATAAGTTCGACTACTTAGCGGTAAGCCATGTGGTAAGTCGGTATTTAGAAATGAATACGCGTGATGTGCATATATTTGAATGCTTGGTAAGTATTGCAAGGTTTGGATTTGTAAGTTCGAATGGATTTGGAGGCTTGATAAACCGTTAGGTATCCTAAATATTTCAAATCACTGTTTTACCTTTACGGGGTTGAATTACAAAATTTTTCCTGAAAGTTAAAATAACTAAAATGCCCTTGTTGGCCAAAATGACTGAAACATTCATGATATATCAGATATCCTGAATGATCTCGATGTATCAATTCTCGAATACCTGGTTGCAGTCGTTAGTACTGAACCCCTTTTATTAGGGATCACGCTTCTGAAATCAATTCAAAATTGTTGGAAGATCAGTGTCCCTTCTCTTGCTATTACTAAGTGCCTCCGAAAAATAAATTGACCCATATGGTGTGTTCCATGTGCACATGAATATCATCTCTGGTTTGAAATTAAGATTGTCCATCTGATTTGAAACATGTCTCCTATCCGTCTGGAAATATATCTCTGTGTCTACTATGAAAACATGCTATTTGTTTTTTGATATACTGGAAATATATGCTTGATTCATGTTTTTACACCATTACTACTGTCTGTACCAAACTAATTTTTTGGGGTACTATCTGGGATATTATAAGAATTCTCTACAGGTTCAGCCCTGATCAAGTTGGTAATTCCTTATGTACCCAAGGTCGCCCCTTGGGTAGGTTCTGATGCTTCGGCTCGGGTAGTTCTTTATGGACCTAAGGCATCCCCTTAGGTTTGCTCCTACGCCCTATGGGCATAGGGTAAGTCGTTATGGATGTAGTTCTGGGGAACTGCATATCGATGTATGGTTGAAGGGTAGTTAGGTGATTCAAATAAAACTTTCCTTCCTCTTTTAAATCTACCATACTGAATAAATTGCCAATGTCTGAAACTATCTACATGGTTTCTATCTGCACTTAATGGAACACACTAAAATCTTCAGTTCAACTTCTGTAATCTATATCTCTTTGGACTATAGGCATCTTGTCTAGTACTCAGGTGATCAGATAAGGAACAACTCTGTCACTTTCAAGTATATCGTTATTATGAATATCAATTCATAATTGGGACCTGTCGTTTCCTAGATCATCATGTCAGTATTATTGCTTTGCCACGTACCTGCTTGTGTCTGCTGCATTATTTGGTAGTACTGTATTATTGAGCTTTTCCAAGCTCATGTTGTTTTTACCATCATAGGTTATAAAGGATGCATATGGTGCAGTTATTGACATCAGTATAACAGTTCTTTCGGCACTGCTTGCAGAGTAGGGTACCTGTGTAATTAGGGGGCATGCATGTCACGTCTTGTTTTATATTTGAGTCTAAAACTCGTTTTTATAACATGTATTTATGAATAATGTTATGTTAAATGAATAATTTCTGAACTTGTATTTTGATTCAGAATTTTTTTATGATTTTAAATGGTCTGACAATTTGTTTTGTTTGAAATTTTAATGTGGGTCGCTCCGGTGGCCCGAATGTGACACCTCGGATTGGATCGGACAACCCGTATCGATTTGTGGGTGTTACAATACTTGTGTCCCAAACTAAAAATTTATCAAAAAAGTATAGATGCAGAAAAAAACTCAAAAAACCAACAAAAATATTATCAAGAAGTCTAACATTTTCAATTCATGAACAAGTTTCGAAACTTTTGTTTTGTAAGTTTCGATACTTTTGTCCCAAACTGGAAATTTATCAAAAAACTAAGTATCGATACTTGCAAGAAAAAACTAAAAAAACCAACTAAAAATGTTATCAATAAGTCTAATATTTTCAGTTTAAGTGAAAATTTTGATATTTATTTTTTCAAGTTTCGATACTTGGCGTCTTTTAGCCGCACCATAGCATGCCGCACCCCAGACTCACCCTACGTCGACGACACCTTCCGTGAAAAAAAGAGAACGAAGCTTGAGAGCTAAAAACTTGTTTAAAACGTTAGATTTGAGATACAATTATAGTTTAGTCGGTGATAAAGATTTGAGATTTATCTTATTTATTTTAATTTCATATAATTTAATCTTTTTATTTTTTACAACATCATTAATAACTTTAAATTGATAACATAGTTGTTAAGGTGATGGCGCGGATTTTTTTAAAAAATAACTTTAAGCATTTTGATTAACGTGTAAAATTATTATTGACTAATTATGATTCTCGCAATTGCATCATTTTGCATTGGTTTTATTTACATTATTACCCTTTTAATTCATGTTTCTTTACGTTCCAGTCTTGTATTTTTATATGTTTCATTTTTGTTTTATAATACATATTATTGTTAGTACCTGCGAACTGTCACCACGCAAACACCCAATCAATAGACCGTATGCGAACGTACCAACTACGACCTATCCTGAACTTGACATGCGAACACAACTCCAAACCACGTAACGATGCACGCGATCAGTACCGACACTTGAATTACGACAACTCAACTCACTAACACACATGTTTTCCTCAATTGACATGTGTGGTCGCCCTTTCCAATCCCTTATAAGGGACCATCCACCTTTAAGATGAGGGGGCTCTCTCTAACACATGAGACCAAACCAACAACTCTCTCATCTCTACCACCATAACATCCTCTAACCTCCATCGAAGAGTGTTGCACAACCACGTGATCAACAATGGATAGGTGAGCATGGATCCTTTATTTTTTCAGTCCAATCCTTAGAAAACAACGAAAAGCTACCCTCGACAGAAGCACAAATGGAGGAATGGACAGAGATAGAAAAAAAGGTAAAGAAGGGGAAAAGGAAACCTCCATCTTTCAAGCCAAAAGCAGACGATCGGCTAGCATGCAGAATAAGATGGGAATCACGGGGTCACTAGGAGAAGTAGTTGAAATAACCAAGAAGGGGTACATGCATGCAATAAAAGACAGTTACAAAGCTTCAACCCGTTGGTTGGAAAAGGGAAAACTATAGACTCTGATAAAGGAAAAGACCCACCAATATTTAGAGGTTCGTATAAGAGATGTAAAACTAGAAGCGCCACAAGTGACATGGTAAAGAGTATGGGCATAAGAGGCAGAAAGTCCGGATGAGGCGTGTAAGGAGCCCCTTATGGTCTTTCTGCCCAAAGAGAAGAAGTAATCATTGCTGATGAAATTTGAAGTTGTAAAACTTCGAAGAAGAAGAAGAAGCTCTACCATAGCCTCCTGAAAGGCCAGAAGAAGGATTGAAGGTGTCATTTGACAGCTAGGTTTGGTAGCAAGAGTGCGAGAAAACAACAACTTGTCACTAAACAAAAAAGCACTAAACAGGCACAAATACGACTTAACTTGTCCTTTTTAATATGCATTCCGCTTTAGCCTTTCACCACTATGTACATTCTATGTGACTATTTTGATTAATAAAAACATCTTTCCTACTAATGTTTTTATTCAGTCCTCAATTCTCCAGCAGAGATAAAGGTTCGCTAGTCACTTCCACGGTTAAGTGTGCATAGTAAAGCAACCGCAAAGATAAAGGTTCGCAAGCCACTTCCACAGCTAAGTGTGCATAGTAAAGTGACCGTAGAGATAAAGGTTCGCTAGCCACTTCCATAGTTAAGTGTGCATAGTAAAGCGACCATAGAGATGAAGGTTCGCTAGCCACTTCCATAGTTAAGTGTGCATAGTAAAGTGACTGCAGAGATAAAGGTTCGCTAGCTACTTCCACAGTTAAGTGTGCATAGAAAGAGAATGCAAAGATAAAGGTTTGCTAGTGTAGCAACTTTTTTGAAAATTACTAGCATCCCCTCGCTTTTTTAAAAAAAAATGAATTTTTTGGGATTCCTTTTTAAAAATAGGTATTTCAAAAAAGTAATAAAGACTTGGAGTCGCCACCGATCACTTGGATAAGGTAGACTAGACACCATAAAACTAGATATTCGTTTAAAAATAGGTTCGGGAGTTGTTTATGTGTGGGGAGGGATTAGCACCCCCACAACTCCTGAAATCGCAAATCATACGTTCCTTTTATATAGATGGAATTCATTAAAATTTAAATTGTATTTAGTTAAGTGTTCTCAATTGAATATAAACTATAATTAAGCATGCTTTAACATTTGATGGGCTCGAATTAGTTAATCCTTTAATTAATAAGGGTGATTATACATTCAGACCACATATTAAACTGACATCGAATAAGACCGACTGTCATGTTAATTTATGGTTATCAAGTATATCACCTTTATGCATGATGCAAGCAATTAAACATGATGTTATGACCTGTCAAATTTTACTCATTCAAAGTTTACCTTTAGACAATATAAATTAATTCGAATATTTGGTCAATATCCATTAAGTCAAGATATTACGACACAAATACTCGAACTAATAAATATCTCCTTTTAATAGTTAAGATTATTTAATTATCAAAATATTTATCGAAAAATTAAAAAGTCAAATGAATGACAATAAAAAAAGCATGCCACAACAAATATGCTAACAAATAAACAAATATAAACAAAATACAATATATGAATAAACAAATATGTTAAAAAAACCAAGGCGTGAATATATAAATAAAAGCATGAAACAAAAACATAAATATTAAAAACAAAAACATAAATATTAAATCCCCACTAAAAGATAAATAACAACCACCAAAACTAAACATATTACCTACCATACGATACAATATATATATGTAAGAACAAAAAAAAAAATACAAAAACTACATATATATTACAATATATCTAAACTGTACAAAAACATATATAAGATAGGTACTATTTATATATATATATATATGTAATATATCTAAACTGTACAAAAACATATATATAGGGTAAAAACTACATATATATTACAATATATCTAAACGTCAATTATATATATACATTAGTATTTACCTTATATATATATATATTAAAATAGGTACTACTATATATATATATATATATGAGATAAAACCCGAATATTCTATATATATATATATATATATATATATATTAATATTTACTATACACACATATATATATATATAAGCACATAAAATTATTAATAGTAAAATATATTATAGGATATTAATTTAAAGATATTTGAAAATATATTGTAAATAAGTAACTTATAATACATATATGGTATAATAATATATAGACAACCAATCAATCAAGCAATTAAAAAGAACATACCATATGCAATTTAAATTAAACCACTAATTAAAACTGTAAACAGAGATTAAATTAAAGGAAATCACATAGAGAAAGGGATTAAAGGAGCAATTTTGCCACTGATCTCGGACTCAGTTAAGAAAAAGAAAAGGACAAAATCAAAAAGCTTTTAAAACCTACGAGGACAGTGGAAAGGATTTGAAAAACGTGGAAGTACTTAAAATGGTATTTATCCCGCTTTTAAAGCATGGTATAAATATCAAAAATAAAAATCCAAAATCATTTCTTTTCCTTCTCCGAAAATAGATCAAAAATCTTTTTTTTTCAAAACCTCTTAAACGTTTTTCAAAACACATTAAACTTTTTAAGAACTCATCATGATTTTCAGATTTCGGTGAAGAAATATTGCATCAGTTACTGGTAGTGTCTCCGGCCGTCGCTTGCCGGCGCCAACGAACCACGAAACCACAACCAAAGACCCTTATTTTTCTCTTTAAACCAGATTCAAAACTAGATTTTAAAAAAATCAAACCCCAAACCCTTTTCTTTTATTTAAAAACAAAAACAAGAAAGCCCTCTTTTTTAGAAACCCTAGCTCTCCGATTCACCTTTATCGGCCATGAAGGTGGAGTGTAATATCCCAAGTTTTGGTTAGTGACCAAATTGTAAACTTTGAAAGTTTTGGTGGTTAAAGTATAAACTTTGTAAAAGTTTGGGGACTAAAGTGTAAATTTCCCCAACAAGTAATTTTATTTAGTATAGGAGTGAATCGGATCGAAATAGGTACCTTGATATCAGTTTTAAGAATTAAGATGCAGTAAAAGGTACTGAATTTGGATCGAATAAAATTGTTAAGCGTGCTTAGGCCAGAGAAATACAAGGATGGGTAACCTTCAGGAACGTCCCATAAAAGTGTTTCTGATCGATATTTTGGACTCAGTGAGAGTAGAGAAAATTCGTATGGATTATCGATAAAGGAATTCTAAGAGGAATTTTATTCTATGAAGATTTTCCATAAGTATCGGGAAAATAGACTGAGTTAAGAAAATTCAGTCTAAGTCCTTGGAAAGGGAAGTTTTTATGGGATAATAGATTTTATTTCCCGAATATAGAAATATAAAATTTTCGGAATAAATCCAATAGCTCGGAAAAGGTAAAATCGCAGTAGAAGTATTTTATGAAAATCGGGAAATCGGATCGAACTGGAATTTCAGAGGTTGATCCAAAAGCTATGGAAAAGTCATAAAATACTATTTTATACATATTTTATTATATTTGGTTGGATTCCAACTAGACTTAGTTGAATTTTTAAAATAATGGCAAACTAGTAAATAAAAACTAGTTGGAGGGCAAATTGGTTATTTGGCCCCAATGGCAATTTTGAAATATTTAAAAAGTTATAAGGGCAATTTTGGAAAGAGGAAATGGAAGATTAAATATTGGCCCTTGATTGATGATAAAATCAATCTCAACCATTTGATAAAAAGGGCAAAATTATAATTTCACTATTAAATGAATTTAATATTCATTTAATAGATATATGTGTAAAATAATGGTGAAAAGATGAACAAAATGTTCATCTTCTCCAGCCATAAATGTGAGAGTTAGGGAAAGAGAGAAAATTTTTCCAAGCTCGATTCAAGCCCTGAAACTCGGTTTTCATGTAATCTCTTCAACTGCAAAGTTGTTCTACTCTTCAAGCTCTATCTTTTGATGTCAATAATTCATGGAATTCATGCTTGATTGATGAGAATTTACATGAGAAAGAAATTAGGATTTATGGATCAAATTGGGTTTTGAGATTTTATGATTCCATGATTGAATTCAAGTTGGAATCAAGTTAGTATGATGTTAAAATCATGATATTGAGTTGAGATTTAAGTTCTACATGTATAGATTATTATGAAGATGATTAGGGTTTATGGATTTAAGTTTAATTTAGGGCTGTGATGTTGAATTATTGATTTAGTAAGCTTGATTTGTTGTTTGGAAGCAAGACCCTAAGTTAATTTGATAGGGACCAATTCGGTAATCTTAAAAGTTAGAGGACCAAATATGAATTTGTATGGATTTGGTGTGTATTTATGTTATTAAGGATGTTAAAGATGTGAAATTGATGTTAGAATGCTAAACCGAGGTTAAATTGAATTAGTGACCATTTTGACAATTTGTCAAAATTAAGTGACTAATTTGGAAATGAGGTTTTGGATAAGGATTAAATCTGAATTTTAGTTGAAATAATTGAATTAAGGTAGTAATGTTGAATTGAGGACTAATTTGCAAAGTTAAGAAGCTTAAATATTTATCTTTGCATTTTAGTGACTATTTCGGTAAATGAGGAAAATTAAAGGGAATTATTTTAGAATAATTACTTGATGAATATGGTGATAATTTGGTGGTTTAAAGCAATTAATTGGACAAAATTGAAAAGTAAGTAAGGAGAAGTTAGTATAAAGTTTGGAGTTATTTATGGAAGCAGTGTAGAAAACTAGATTATGGCAGTAAGTTCGAAAATTCACCATAAATTCTACATATATGGTTAGATGGTGAATTTTATATCGATGTAAAGATATGTTGGTCTAGTTTCGTTTCCAACAAACGGAAACTGATTTCGAGTTCCAAGTAAAAAGATATGAATTTTTAAGTGCCGAAAGGTCAGAAAACAGAACATCAGTCAATTCCGAATTCCAACATTGTAATTGACTTTAAAAATTCGCCTTAAATTGTACAAGTTGAATTTGGGCTATTAGTTTATATGGTTGAAGATCTTATTAAATCTAGTTTCTTTCCGAACAAACGAAATCTAATTTCGAGTTTTAGATCACTTTATAGAAATAAATCTTTGAAGGTAGTGCAAGTTGCCAGAAAATGGAAATTGAGACATTTTGTATATAATGTTAGTTAGCAAGCTTGGATGAATTATTTGAAGTTCAAAATGGTCATTAGGGACCAAAAATGAGTTTTGGATAGTGTAAGAAAGGGAGGAAATTTGTATATTCGAATGATTAGATTTGATAGCATGTTTGAGGAATTGTTAGATTTGAATCTAACAAACGTTGTCTACATTCATGTGATTAATGAAGCTTGGATCCGAATCAAAAGAAGGTTCGAGGTACTATGAAAGAAATGATCGAATAGAGCTTAGTGAGGCAAGCTAATAAATGGCCCAGGTGAGTGCAATTGCATGCATGTCATGATACATTAATATTTATGTCATTGAACATATGATTGATATAATATGAATATGTCAAGTTTTGGGAAATAAAATACATTGATAATTTGATTATTTATATTGACAAGGTTGATATGCTTATGCATAATATTTCGGCTATGAACTGCCCAAGTTGAATTATGTTGATATATATATTTCCATGGATGAAATGATTATGGAATATGAAATACATGCCCAAATAAGTTATTAAGGGACAGAATATAGTTGGCATGCCATATAGTCCATCAGCACGCTGAATATACAATGTAACACTATAGTGTATATAAAGGACACTTAGTGCGGATGGTTAGCACAACCTTATGTGCTGATGGTTAGCACAACCTTATAAACGTGTGGATGGTTAGGACAACCTTATAAACGTATGGATGGTGGGCACGACCTTATGTGTCTATATGATATCGAAACTCATGTGTCTTTATGATGCCGACACTTATGTGTCTATATGTTACTGGCACTTTATGTGTTTATATGTTTATCGTCACTTCGGTGACAAGTACTCTGGGAGTACCGATCTCACATACTTAAGTTTCTCTCTCTCTATAAAAGTTAATTCATTGGCATATATCATGCTATATAAATGTAGCCATAAAGTTTAATAAGTTTAAATTATTATTAATTTTGTTTATTGCCTCACTAAGTGAAAATTTAGCGTGTGTTTGATTCACACGTAGGTTAAAGTGGAGTACTTGAAGAGGAGTTAAGCATGCTGATCAAGCTTCAATATGCAAAACATCAGTAAGATACTCTAGCTTATGATAATCTCTAGTGGACATGTAATTATTTGATTACTAGTAGAGTATGATGCATGAAATTAAACTAAAAATATAGAGAATTAATCAGTTTGATGATGAAACGTATATAGATAAAACAAGATAAGGCATTAGTAATATGAAATCTCTGACTCGTATTCAGTATGGAAAAAAGGTGTTACATTTAATGGTATCAGTAAATACATGCCCCTAGGATATCATATTACTGATGTGCTGATTGTATGACTTGATGCTGCTCCTCACTAGTATGATATGGAATGAGACTATAATAAGGAAAGTAAGACGATGATGTAATTCGTCAGTCTATGAATCTTGGATGTTAAGAAATGACTCATAGTGGATATGATATAGTGAAATAAGCATGAAAGTTAACTCCTATATAAGATATGAGAATTTAAGACCAATTTTAAGATAAATTGGTTACCTATGACTAACATAGAAGTAAGATGTAAATGGAAGGTTGATCTTTAGTCAAGATATTATCAATTAAAAGTTAAAGGAATAGAAAAAGAGGAAAAGTACCACTTTGAGAGAAGATTATTTGTGCAAGTCAAAAAGGGAAAAACTTGGTTTCAGAATTATTATACCTCAAGGAATCATGAAAGAGTTGTACCAAGGGCATATTAATGGATCTTATCCTCAGAAGTGAGCAATAGTTTATAGTGTATGTATTTATGTTTTGGAGATATTGATTGGATTATTTATGTGTCATCACTCTTAAGAAAAAAAAAAAAAAAGAACTGTAACTGGACTTGATACATAAGGAGGTGTTAGTAGAAATACTGGTATATGGAGTTAAAGAATTAAGGAATAAGAAAAATTACGTTGGTTAAGGCCCTAAGAAGAAATCACAAATTCGAAGAAGCCACCTGAGAATTTAAGAAGAAAATGAGGGAGTAATATCTGTAATTGTTTGAAACACGTATTTTTTGAAAATTCAAGGGCGAATTTTCTTAAGGGGGAAGGAATTATAATATCCCAAATTTTGGCTAGTGACCAAATTGTAAACTTTGAAAGATTTGGTGGTTAAAGTATAAACTTTGGAAAAGTTTGGGGACTAAAGTGTAAATTTCACCAAAAAGTAATTTTATTCAGTATAAGAGTGAATCGGTTCGAAATAGGTACCTTGATATCGGATTTAATAATTAAAATGCAGTAAAAGGTACTGAATTTGGATCGAATAAAATTGTTAAGCGTGTTTAGGCTAGAGAAATACAAGGATGGGTAACCTTCGGGAAGGTCCCATGAAAGTGTTTCTGATCGATATTTTGGACTCAGTAAGAGTAGAGAAAATTCTTATGGATTATCGATAAACAAATTCTAAGAGGAATTTTATTCTATGAAGATTTTTTATAAGTATCAGGAAAATAGACTGAGTTAAGAGAATTCAGTCTATGTCCTTGGAAAAGGATGATTTTATGGGATAATATAGTTTATTTCCCGAATATAGAAACATAGAATTTTCGGAATAAATCCAATAGCTCGGAAAAGGTAAAATCGCAGTAGAAGTATTTTATGAATATCGGGAAATCAGATCGACCTGAAATTTGACAGGCTAATCCAAAAGCCATGGAAAAGTCATAAAATACCATTTTATGAATATTTTATTATATTTGGTTGGATTCCAACTAGACTTAGTTAAATTTTTACAATAATGGCAAACTAGTAAATAAAAACTAGTTGGAGGGCAAATTGGTCATTTGGCCCCAAAGGCAATTTTGAAATACTTAAAAAGTTATAAGGGCAATTTTGGAAAGAGAAAATATAAGATTAAATCTTGGCCCTTGATTGATGATAAAATCAATTCAACCATTGGATAAAAAGGGAAAAAATGTAATTTCACTATTAAATGAATTTAATATTTATTTAATAGATATATGTGTAAAATAATGGTGAAAAGATGAACGAAATGTTCATCTTTTCCAGTCATAAACGTGAGAGCTAGGGAAAGAAAGATAAAATTTTTCCAAGCTCGATTCAAGCCCTGAAACTCGGTTTTCAGGTAATCTCTTTAACTACAAAGTTGTTCTACCCTTCAAGCTCTATCTTTTGATGTCAATAATTCATGTAATTCATGCTTGATTGATAAGAATTTACATGAGAAAGAAATTAGGATTTATGGATCAAATTGGGGGTTTTGAGATTTTATGATTGCATGATTGAATTCAAGTTGGAATCAAGTTAGTATGATGTTAAAATCATGATGTTGAGTTGAGATTTAAGTTCTACATGTTTAGATTATTATGAAGATGATTAAGGGTTGTTGGAAGCTTGATTTGTTATTTGGAAGCAAGACCCTAAGTTAATTTGATAGAGACGAATTCGAGAATCTTAAAAGTTAGAGGACCAAATATGAATTTGTATGGATTTGGTGTGTATTTATGTTATTAAGGATGTTGGAGATGTGAAATTGATGTTAGAATGCTAAACCGATGTTAAATTGAATTAGTGACCATTTTGACAATTTGTCAAAATTAAGTGACCAATTTGGAAATGAGGTTTTGGATATGGATTAAATCTGAATTCTAGTTTAAATAATATAATTAAGGTAGTAATTTTGAATTGAAGACTAATTTGCAAAGTTAAGAAGCTTAAATCTTTATCTTTGCATTTTAGTGACTATTTCGGTAAATGGGGAAAATTAAAGGGAATTATTTTAGAATAATTACATGATGAAGATGGTGATAAGTTGGTGGTTTAAATCAAGTAATTGGACTAAATTGAAAAGTAGAGAAGTAAGGAGAAGTTAGTATAAAGTTTGGAGTTATTTATGGAAGTAGTGTAGAAAACTGGATTATGGCAGTAAGTTCGAAAATTCACCATAAATTCTACATAGATGGTTAGATGGTGAATTTTATGCCGATGTAAATAATTGTTCGTCTAGTTTCGTTTCTAACAAAAGGAAACTGATTTCGAGTTCCGAGTCAAAAGATATGAATTTTTAAGTGACGAAAGGTCAGAAAACTGAACACCAGTCTATTCTGAATTCCAACATTGTAATTGACTTTGAAAATTCGCCATAAATTGTACAAGTTGAATTTGGGCTATTAATTTATATTGTTGAAAAGCTTATTAAATCTAATTTCTTTCAGAACAAATGGAATCGAATTCTGAGCTTTAGATCACTTTATAGAAATAAATCTTTGAAGGTAGTGCAAGCTTCCAAAAAATGGAAATTGAGACATTTTGTATCTAATGTTAGTTAGCAAGCTTGGAGGAATTATTTGAAGTTCAAAATGGTCATTTGGGACAAAAAATGAGTTTTGGATAATATAAGAAAGGGAAGAAATTTGTATGTTCGAATGATTAGATTTGATATCATGTTTGAGAAATTGTTAGATTTGAATATAACAAATATTGTTTACATCCATGTGATTAATGAAGTTTGGATCCGAATCAAAAGAAGGTTCGAGGTATTATGAAAGAAATGATCGAATAGAGCTTAGTGAGGCAAGCTAATAAATGGCCCAGGTGAGTGCAATTGCATGCATATCATAATACATTAATATTTATGTCCTTGAACATATGATTGATATAATATGAATATGTCAAGTTTTGGGAAATAAAATGCATTAATCATTTGATTATTTATATTGACAAGGTTGATATGCTTATGCATAATATTTCGGGTATGAATTGCCCAAGTTGAATTATGTTGATATATATATTGCCATGGATGAAATGATTATGGAATATGAAATACATGCCCAAATAAGTTATTAAGGGACAAGATATAGTTGGCATGCCATAGAGTACAGCAGCATGTTGAATATATGATTTAGCACTATAGTGTATATAAAGGACACTTAGTGCGGATGATTAGCACAACCTTATGTGTAGATGGTTAGCACAGCCTTATAAACGTGCGTATGGTGGGCACGGCCTTATGTGTCTATATGATATCGACACTCATGTGTCTATATGATGCCGACACTTATGTGTCTATATGTTACCGACACTTGATGTGTCTATATGTTTATCGTCACTTCGGTGACTAATACTCTGGGAGTACCGATCTCACATACTTAAGTTTCTCTCTCTATATAAAAGTTAATTCATTGGCATATATCATGCTATATAAATGTAGCCATAAAGTTTAATAAGTTTAAATTATTATTAATTTTGTTTATTGCCTCACTAAGTGAAAATTTAGCGTGTGTTTGATTCACACGTAGGTTAAGGTGGAGTACTCGAAGAGGAGTTAAGCATGCTGATCAAGCTTCAATCTGCAAAATATCAGTAAGATACTCTAGCTTATGATAATCTCTAGTGGGCATGTAATTATTTGATTACTAGTAGAGTATGGTGCATGAAATTAAACTAAAAATATAGAGAATTAATCAGTTTGATGATGAAATGTATATAGATAAAACAAGATAAGGCATTAGTAATATGACATCTCTTACTCGTATTCAGTATGGAAAAGGGATGTTACACGGAGGGCTTATCACCAGAAGGAGGGACGTCTCTGACTGTTGCATGCAACTACAGCACGAGACCGAGAGGTAAAACCCAAGATCCCTGCCCTTCTTTTTCTTTTTTTGAAAAGATTCAAAATGAAAAATAAACAGGATATACATCTGAAATGCTTGAGGCCTTTTTCTTTTTTGCGTCTATTGATTTCTGAAATCCCCGTGTTTAGGGTTATAATGTGTTAGGGTTTTAGTTTTATACCCAAACATTTACATGGTTCTTAGAAAAAATATGAAAATCTCTATTGGTTGTCTTTTAATTTTTTGATTTTATTCACACATGCTTCTATTCTGGTTGGTTTTCCTCATGGAGTTTCTGATATTGTTGTTGTATCTCATTTTTTGTTTGCATTCATCTATGTTTCTGAAATTGTCTCTGAAATTTCTATTTTTGTGGTTGAATGAGATGTTGCTCGAGAAAAGGGGACTAGATCATACGAGGGGCTGGTGTGGCTCAGTCATTATTGCAGAAGCGTTCAAATCCAACGTGGTTGATCAGCGATGATATGGCGCCTGGCCACTGGTTCTCCTTGTCAACGTAGATGTGATGTTGGAAGGGCAATAGGCGTGCATGGCTTCCACGCGATAACTAAAATATCTCCGTGAGCGTGTGAAAGAAGCTGAACGGGTCCTCTTGATAATCTTGGACCGTCAGATTAGATGCTGATCCAACAGTTTCTAACCGGCTGTGCAAGAGGAAAGCAAAAATTAGGGTTTCTAATGTGTAATTAGGCTTAGGGCTTAATATTCGGGCCCCTAACGGCCTATGTATTGTATAATATTTTTGGGTTTTTAAATTTATGTAATTGGGCTATATTAAAGTAAATAACATGTGTTGTTTTATTTAATTAAGTTTGTATATATTTTCTATTTTTTGTTTTTAATAATAATAATAATAGATCATAATAATAGTAATAGAAAAAATCGGGTCAAAAGATCCGAATAAAATTAGTGATTACAGCTAGCCACTTCCACAACTAGCCACTTCCATAGTTAAGTGTCCATAGTAAAGCGTCCGAGGAGATAAAAGTTCGCTAGCTACTTCCACAATTAAGTGTGCATAGTAAAGCGACCACAAAGATAAAGGTTCGCTAGCCACTTCCACAGTTAAGTGTACATAGTAAAGCAACGCGGAGATAAAGGTTCGCTAGCCACTTCCACAATTAAGTGTGCATAGTAAAGCGACTGCAGAGATAAAAGTTCGATATCCACTTCCAAGCAAAGTGTGCATAGTAAAGCAAACGCAAAGATAAAGGTTTGCTAGCCACAATATCTATGAAAATTTGCGAATGAGGAAAGTTAACGATTATATATATCACCATTTTAAAGAAAGAAAAATATAGTCTGTACACCAGACTACAAATATAACTTCATCTTTTCAGCTTCATTCCTAAAAATCTCTCAACACAAAGGGAAAAATATACATTGCTACGAAAAAAATAAAGTTACTCCCAACATTTACGCAAAACAACAGAAGTTAATATATATCGTCATCACTAGTATAGAGGCAATCGCAAAAACTTATAACTCCTAGAATTTATGGGAAAACACTACATTACTAAACCAACTAAGCACAAAGACAACGCGAAGCTCAGTTCAAATTGGTCTCCTTTAGTGACTTCAAAACTTTTATGAAAATTAGATCTTTTCCCATCTTTTCATCTAAGGTTGTCGATGTGTACTTCGATCATATGTTCCCTTCGTTCGTATACTTAAATCTCACCAAAAAGTCTATAGAATAGAGTTCCCCACAAACCGTGGCCAAATTCAGTTATGTAGTTAATATGAAGATTATCTAGGTTAACCATATTAACTGCATAGCCAATGAAACCTGAAGAGCGATGTCTAAATAGCAATCTAGGAGCTGATAAGACCAGTTTCTTTGAGGTTTATCAAGTTCAACCCCTTTCTGATAAGGCCTGCACAATTGAAATAGAATAGTTATAATGAAAGTAGTTGACTATAAAACATCCGGTTCTCGAAGATTAAAACTTCAATGTCTGTAAGAATAGTTGTAATATTCATTAACCATTTTGAAACCAATAAGTATCATACATGTATTACCTTATATCCTCTAGACGGAGGAAAAGAAATTCCCCACTTATAGATTAACCATCATGTCCATACTTCTCAAGAGCACATGCTAAATCATAGGATTTGCATACAACAGGAAGCACTCGTTCTTCCCACATACACGCTCCGCCTGTTGATTTTTATCGCGACAAATTACTAATTATAACCTTCCAAATACCAGCGTTTGTTGATATAAACAATCTAAATGAGCGATCAACACTCCTCCCAGATCTATAAAGTAAAGCCTCCATATGCTGCCCATTTTTGTAAGCGACAACCCCACCAACATACGCAATAGTACAAAGAAAAAGGTATAGAAAAAAGAATATAGTGTCCATAGGTTAGGTTACACAAACTCAGATCCAAAAGATCCCTATTTATAATACAAAATAAAAGCCAAAGCTAGACATTTAAATTTCAAATCTTGGAAACTGCTAAGACAAGCCGTTAATTCCAAGATTTTGAAATCCTAAATTGACGCCTCGAATCTTGCAATCTCAAAACTTCATGTCAATAAATACATCAGTTAAGATGTGCACCTAATACAATTGAAGGAATTCATTTTCCTAATCCCACGTATATGGTGATTAGTCTTGAGGAGGGGATAATCGCAAGGTTAGTCTTTCAACTCTTTACTTTCTATACTTTTGCCCCCAAACTTTCAATTTTCTCAATTTATTCACTAGGACAAGTTTCAATGTTTACAATAGGATCCTTAAACAATATCAATACTTAATTAAGGTTCAATAATCTAATAATTGATCACTTGGTCAAAAGTCAATGCTATAGTTTGACTTTTTGATGCAAAATTTCCAATTGCCAGAATTGAATTCTGACTAGGCCTGGGTTTGGGGTGTTACAACTCTCCCCTTTAAGAAAAATTCATCTTCGAATTTTTACCTGAATCGAAGAGATGCAGGTATTGATTCCTCATTGTCTCTTCCGGTTCCCAAGTAGCTTATTCAATCTTATGACTCATCCAAAGCACCTTGACTAGAAGAATGTTCTTGTTTCGAGGTTTCTTGACTTTCCTTGCCAATATCTGTATTGGTTCTTCTTCATACGTCAAATTAGGTTGAAGTTCTACCGATTCTGGTTCAATAACATGTGATGGATCAGATCTATATTTTTGGAGCATCGATACATGAAATACATCATGAATCATGCTTAACTCTAGGGGCAAAGCTAGCTGATAAGCCACGTGACCCACTCTTTCAATCGCCTCAAAAGGTATGATGAATCGGGAACTCAGCTTCCCCATTTTACCAAAATGAAGAATCTTCTTCCATGAGGAGACTTTCAAGAAAACTTTTTCACCAACCTCATATTGTATATCACTTCTCTTGAGATCAGCATAGGCCTTCTGTCGATCAAAGGTGACCTTCAAACGGTCATAAATAATGGTAACCCATTCTTCAGTTTCCCGAAGTAAGTCACGGTCCAACATCTTGCCTTCATCGAGTTTAGAAAAACATAACGGTGTTCTATATTTCCTGCCATACAATGCTTCATTCGGTGCTATTCCGATAGATGATTGATGACTATTATTATAAGCAAACTCGATGAAAGGTAGGGACCTCTCCCAAGTTCCTTCAAAGTTAATAACACATGCACGAATCATGTCTTCTAATACTTGAATTACCCCTTCTGACTAGCCATCAGACTGAGGGTGAAAAGCTGTACTGAGATTGACTCGAGTGCCTAGAGCTCCTTGCAGTGCCTTCTAAAATCGTGAAGCAAAATGGGGATCTCGATCTGAAATAATTGACTTGGGTACTCCATGGAGTCTAACCACTTCCTTGATATACAAGTCAGCTAACTTGGAAAGACCGTAGTCTATTCTGATAGGTAAAAAATGAGCTGACTTGGTAAAACGGTTAACAATGACCCAAATAGTATCATTCTTAGCTGGAGTCAACGGTAGTCCACTGACAAAATCCATGGTTATTCTTTCCCACTTCTATTGGGGAAGTTCAATGGGTTGCAATAATCCAATACGGACACGATGCTCAACCTTGACTCGCTGACACGTCAGGCACTTAGATAAAACTCTGTAATAGCTTTCTTCATACCAGGCCACCAATACAATTCCTAAAGGTCTTTATATATTTTCACTGACCTCAAGTGAAATGAGAAAAGGCTACAATAAGGTTCCTTGAGAATGTCATCATTGAGGAATTCATCATTCGGTATATAGATTCTATCACGGAAACACAAGAGTCCCTCAAAGTTAACTTTAAAGTCGAGATCAAAATTATTCTAAAGCTTTGTGACAATGGCTTGTAGTTCAGGATCTTGATCTTGCAACGACTTGATTCTCATAATAATGGTAGAATGAACTTGGGGTTCAGCTACTAAAGGTCGTATCTTTTTAACTTGAAATGAACATTGATATCTCTAGGAGCTATAATACAATTAATGTATTGTAATTTTAGTGTAATAATCGATGTTCAAGGTTCAATATTCAATGACATACTTACCAGGCAAAGGTTTGCGGCTGAGTGCATCAGCTACAATGTTGGCCATGCCCGAGTGATAATCAATTATAAGATCGCAATCATTGAGAAGTTCCATCCATCTCCTTTGGCAAAGGTTAAGCTCCTTCCGTGTCAATAGGTATTTGAGGCTTTTGTGATCGGTGTATAGGTAGCATTTTCTCCGTAGAGATAATGCCTCCAGATCTTTAAGGCAAAGACAACCTCAGCCAATTAAAGATTATGGGTAGGATAGTTCATTTCGTGTGGCTTAAGTTGCCTTGAATCATACACAACTACTTTGCCTTCTTGCATCAATACATATCCTAAGCCTTGATGCGATGCATCACTATATACGATGTAGTCTTTACCAGACTTAGTTTGGGTTAAGACTGGTGCATGGGTCAATACTTGCTTGAGCTGATCAAAACTGCGTTGTTGTTTATCGGTCCATTCAAAGGGGATATCCTTTCATAGAAGTTTGGTTAATGGTGCTGTTATTATAGAAAATTCTTTAACGAATCTTTTATAATAACCAACAACAAGGAAACTATATTCCTCGGTGCCCTCCAATCAACTATAGCTTGAATCTTTTTTGGATCCACTTGGATACCCTTTACAGAAACCATATATCCTAGAAATGAAGCTTCGATGAGCCAAAACTCACGCTTACTGAACTTGGCATACAACCGCTTCTCTCAAAGGGTTTGAAGCACCACACGAAGATGTCTCGATGCTCAGCTTGATTCTTGGTGTAAATCAATAAATCATCTATGAACACCACTACAAAATTATCAAGATAGGGTTTAAAAACTCGATTCATGAGGTCCAAAGGCAGCTGATGCATTGGTTAACTCGAAAGGCATAACCAAGAATTTGTAGTAGCCATACCTTGTACGAAAAGCTATCTTTGGCACATTGCATTCTTTAACTCTCACTTGATAGTACCCAAACCTTAAGTCAATATTGGAGAAGACAGTTACATCCTTAAGTTGATCAAACAAGTCATCAATTCTCGGTAAAGGATATTTATTCCTGATGGTGAGCTTATTTAACTGTCGGTAATCAATACGAAGACGCATAGATCTATTTTTCTTCTTAAAAAAGAGAACCAGAGCTCCCTAGGGTGAGGAACTTGGTCAAATGTAACCTTTATTTAATAGATCTTAGATTTGTACCTTAAGCTCGGTAAGTTCAACCGATGCCATTCGATATGGTATAATAGAAACTGGGGAATTCTTGTACGGTATCTATATCTTGCAACTGAGGTTCTTCCCTACTTGCAATAGCATATAACAATGATCTCTTGCTCCTAGAATCCATAAGGGCTACGTTCTCCTTGCGAAGGCCTCAAAGATACAATTTTTTCTTCGAACAATCCACCCAAGCTTGATGCTCTCTAAGCCATTCAAGCCCTAATATAATGGCAAACTCATGGATAGGGAGGGCCATGAGATTAATCGGAAATGGTATCATTTGTATCATAAGGGGACAATTTTTACATATTAGCCCAATTACAACAATATCACCTAAAGGGTTGGTTACGGTGATTCTAGAGGCTATAGGCTCAGATGTTAACTTAAAATCTTTTAATCAATAGGGTACTAATAAAGGAATGAGTGGATCCAGGATCAATCAAGGCATAAATAGGATGAGTATACAATTCAATAGTACCTCTTATAGTATCTAGATCTTCCTTATCATCTATGCTCCTCACAAGACACTTGGAGTTCTTGTAGAGCCATCAAGTCTCTTGAAAGCTCATGCTACAGCTTGTTTTTGCCCCTTACCCTTGAAGGACTAAGCAAAAGATGTTGTGTTTGCTGGTGCAGTAAACTTGGATGTGTTCATTGGACAATCTTTGATGTAATGAGCTTGTTCACCAAAGAAGAAACAAGCTCCAAACTGTTTATGATATTGCTCGTAGGATGTTTTTTCTGACAGAAATCACAGATAGGATATTGGGATTCTTGACCTGAACTCCCGGTACTCTCAATGAAGGTTGTTTTTAAAACAAATTAGGACATGGTTTGTGGCTTGGCAAAATTACCTTATCAGGAAGGCTGTTGGTGGTACTATTTCTTAAATCCTTGTTGCTTGCCCTTTTTATACGAAAAAAGAGGACGAGAATCATCTCGGGGCCTCTTTTCAAATCGGATTGACCCACTAGTCCTATGTGACCTTTTGAGCATCTTCAGTGGAGATTGCTCGATTCACGAGCTCTTGGAAATATGTGATCCCCAATACAGTGAACAATGGTCGAAGCTCATCACTCAGACCTGCGACAAACATTCTACATTTTTCTTCTTCCTTCTTTATGTACTCGGCTCCATACTTGCAATATTTACAGAAGTCATAGATATATTGCTCTACCGGTCCTCTACCTTACTTGAGATACAGGAAGATATCCCGTTGTTCAGCCAAGTAATACTCACTGATATATTTCTTCCTAAACTCACGCAGAAAGAACTCCCAAGTTACAGCTTCCTCAAGAACAGTAAGTATAGTAGTTTCCTACCAATGCAGAGCCTCATCTGCCAACAAGGGTAGGGCGCATTCGAGCTTGTGCTCATCCGAACACTCTAACTATTTATTCAATATTCTCAAGGTGCTCTCCAACAAATATTCTAACACTTCAAGGTCCTCACCATCCCTACATGTAAAGGTAGTAGCTCGATGTTGTGCTAGTTTATCAATAGGAGCTCATGTTATAGAAGTAGAAGCTACGGAAGATTGTGCAGACTGGTCAAACTTAAGAGTATGCATGAATTGTTTGAACATCTCAGTCATGTTCTGGAAACCTTCAAATTTAGTAGTCTATAGTACAGGTTCGAGGTTCGGTGATTCTTGTTGGGAAACTTGTAGACTCAAAAGGTCTTCCCCTTTTCTCCTCACCATGCATCAAGGAGCCGATGGTATGCTCAACTTTTTCGCGAGCTTTTTGGTGTCAGACATATTATACTATAAAAGGGAAAAAGGATCGGATTAATTACATGTCACAATATATAAAGCAATAAACTCTTAGGTGGAATATACAATACAATAGACTTTAGTTTAGTCATAGAATCGACTAAACTCTAGCTCTAATACCACAAATGCAACACCCCTTTCCCGGTCTGGTAGGGATCCAGGTCAAAAAGCATTACCGGTGAACAATATGATGATCGGTTTATTAATTACGATGACTTGTACGATAAATAATAGAAGAATGATGTTAACTCGATGCAATAAATGACAATGATCAGTGTAAACTCAATTAAATTATAATTAAGGGGTCATTTGATAACTTAAGCACATTTAAGGACTAAGTTGTAATTTTAGAAAATTATAGGGACTTATCCATAATTAGGGTTACCAATGCGAAACTCAATGATTAATTATCTTGTTTATAAAATTTCTATAGATTTAGAAACCATTTGCATTTTCAATTAATCCATATATGATTCAGTGACTATTTTGTAAGGTTTTTGAAACCAGATAACTAACTTTAACTAACTCACTTGTATCAGTACTTTTACTCATAAGGCCGTACCGGTATGCCTTTATAATAATCTTTTTGAACCTGAATCTAGTATCGGTATGTAGTATGTTATACCGGTACGAGGATTCGATGCTCTTTATATCAGTATGGGTCCATCACCATACCGGTAAGCTAACCATAAATCCCTAAATTAGGTCATTAATGGGTATCGATGCGACACCACTTGTACTGGTACCCTTGCTACATTAAAATTCCAGTGTTGATTTTGCGTACTGGTACCACTGTAGCAGTATCGATATGCCATGATTCATAATACCAAAATTGCATGCCAATACTGGTACGACACCACCCGTACCGGTACGCCTGGGTCTGTAATGACATTTCTTGTCTGCTTTTTAGTCAAATTAGGGGCCTTAATCTTGTTCAATGATTACCAAATTTTACCAGCAACTTTATAAACATCAAATCTAAATGCATGCCAAATTTCATGCCAATATGGATCCATTAAGTGTGTTTTCGCTTATTAGAGCATTTTAAGCCGTTTTATCAATTTTGCCAAAACACTAACATGCCATATGTTATATTTTAACCCTTTCAACATGGTTAGCAATATATACACACAAAATAGGGCTAAACTAACATGTCTAGACCCTATGCCACCATACTAGGAGTTCAAAGGCTAGGTTTACATTACTTATAGCTTGTGTGACTTGCTTCAAAACTCGCCTAGCTCCGATCCTTGATCCGACACACCTTTTAACATGAAAATGCATGGAAATGAGATGCATTAAGTTTATACAGCCTAGTGAGGTAGTCAAAAACAATAATATGAATGCCAACAATATCAATAACATGTATATCAATGTAAATGCATCTCAAATC
Source organism: Hibiscus mutabilis (assembly GCA_019671005.1). Lineage (NCBI taxonomy): Eukaryota > Viridiplantae > Streptophyta > Magnoliopsida > Malvales > Malvaceae > Hibiscus > Hibiscus mutabilis. The sequence goes on along the minus strand of CM033724.1, from coordinate 11,461,731 downwards.
ATATTTTAACAATAATTTTAATAACTTAATTCCTTGGACCAATATGTGAATGTGGATATGCGAATTCCCAACCAACATCGTCAATAAGACCAAAACCAACACATCCCGCCAACATCACCAAATAGAGCCTTAGCTACACCTGGCAAACTTGACCTGAGACCCAAAAATTGAACTGAGACCCTAAATCTACCTGAACATGATGACCCAAAATTTTATCCGAAACCGAAACAAACCGAACCGAACCAAAACTGATCCAATTTTAGTTGAACCAAAATAGACCCAAACCAATTTTCAGCCGAACCGAATGAACCCGAACCAAAGACAACCCGAAATATAGAAAAGATATTAATAGAAATAAACAAAGATAAGATATGAACAACCACACAACTTACTAAAAAGTTAAATATATTGACTTTATAAATCTATATATAGGGTGTAAAAAACTGTCCGACCTAAAATCTCGATTAAAATCGACCGATCTCCCATTGACCCAAAATTGACCCGAACCGAAATCAACCAAACCGAAAATAAATAAACCAAAAATAACAAAATCGAAAATCAACCGACTCGAAATGACCTAAATCATAATAGACCCGAACTAAAACCAAACCGAACTGAACTGGAACCAAATTTGAACCGAATAATATCAGGCCCGAAATGACCCGAACCAGAACCGAACCGAACCGAATGACCTATTTGCCACCTCTAGCCTTAGATCAAGGACTGTAGTCCACTCCATACCAATGAGCTCTTGAATTCTATGGCATGCCAATTGTATCTCATGTCCATTCGTATCCAAGGATTCAATATTTAGGCCAATAACAATAACAATAGCAATAACTGTAGTAATGACAATAACAATATATCAATAGCAATATACAATGATCAATATGGCCTATCTCAATGTTTCAATGATATCAATGACATTGTAATGATTCCATAATCCATATATCAATGCAATAAGTTTACCAATGGTACCTCCTACGAGGTTTCGATGTAATCATACCTTGAAATCATTGATGGAAATGCAATGAACAATATCAATGAAATCAAAAAATGCATCTAGCCAATCCTAAGACTCCGACTATACTCACCGATACTCCCAAAGCTTTTAGTGCCCGCGGATGACAATCCCCTTATTCTTTGACTTATTAGAATTTGAGGGATTTGGTGATTCTTCACCTTGGTTCTCTTGAGCTACAAAAGAGATAGAAATCACAATAATTTCAATATCAATAATAGATTCACAACAACTTATTATCTATGAGAAACAATAAAGATTGAACTTTGATATCCCTATGAAATCCTAGGGTCCATAAATTCTTGAGCTTGGATTTAGACATGGTTTTAGCCATGGAATTAAGTTTAACTTGAGAGCTTTTGCTTACCCGATTGCTATCAATAATTTAAGGCTAAGAAACTTGAGAGAATTCAAGCTTGAGATATCCTCTAATGGAGATGCTTGCTTAAGTTAGGAAAAGGAAGAAGATGATGAAGAATGATGTATGGTTACAACATTAACCAAGTAAGTTGTTTTCTTTCTTTCTTTTCTATTTCATTGTTTGAGCTTTCCTTCAATTAAAGGAATTCATTCTCCTAATCCCATGTATGTGGTGATTAGGCTTGAGGAGGGGTTAATCGCAAGGTTAGTCCCTCAACTCTTTACTTTCTATACTTTTGCCCCAAACTTTCAATTTTCTCAATTTAGTCACTAGGACAAGTTTCAATGTTTACAATGGTATCGTTAAACATTATCAATACTTAATCAAGGTTCAATAATCCAATAATTGACCACTTGGTCTAAGGTTAATGCTATGTTTGAGTTTTTGATGCAAACTTTTTGGTTGCCAAAATTAAAATTCAGACTAGGCCCGGTTTTGGGGTGCTACATTATTTTTTAAGAGAACTTCAATATTTAGAGAATTATTATTTATGACCTCGTAGATTTTTTCTGTGATTATAATTAATAAATTTTGAAGAGATGTTAATTCAAATAAAGTGATTATCATGGAAAATGTGGAAATTGCTGACATGGTGAAGATGAAAAAATCTACTTAGAATCTATGATTCTACCTATGAGGTCAGATAATTTAATCTTGTTTGTTAATTAATGTTTTTATCACATGAATTTATATTGAGCCTTTAAACTAGTATGTATATATTGAGCCTTTAAACTAGTATGTAAACTTTGTGAGAATGTTTTAGATTAGTGTAAAAACTAAGGCTAAATTGATGACTTTTCTAAGTAGTGAGCATTATATTAAGTATGCTTAATAAGATACTATTATGAGCAAAAGTATCAAGCATAATTCATAGTGCACATTTCTACCTACATATCCCTATGACGAATAATGTCTATATAACGACCCAATTTTTTGAGTCAACGATTAGGCATTGACTCAAGGTATGGACCTTCTTGTTGGTTGGAATTATTGGACCCATTGGGCCAAGTTTGGGCCTTTTTGGATGAGAAATTTGTTTTATGGCTTGGGTGGTGACAGTTTTGTAATAAGGGTAAAGATGAGATGTTTTATGTTTTACTAATACTTTTTTTAAAAAGTGATGGTTGATTTCCCCTTAAGATTTTGATGGGTCGCGTGGGTTAAGAAAAGGGGGAACAAGATGATCTCATTCATCTTTCTTTATTCTCCATTCCCTCATACACTCCAATTTTCTCTCTACTCAAACACCCTTTTGTAAAAACTAAAAATCCCACCTTTATGCATCATTTCTTCCACCCAAGGTCCAAGATTCAAGTATGTTAATCTTCCTATCAAGGGCTTCAAGAAAAGCATAATATTGAGGTAAGAAGGTAACATTTTCAAAAATAGGTTTTTAGAAGATTCAAGCTTGGAAAGATTTATGGAGTTATTCCTTTGTTTTAAAGGTTGTGATTTCGTAGTTAATCTTCTCCATTATGCTAAACTAAGTCTTGGTTTGAATTTCTTGTTGGAATGGAAACTAGAAGGGGTTGGAGGAATTTCACAAGCTTGAGTCAAAGATGAGGCTAGAGTAAGAGCTAAATCCGAGATTTTTGCTTAAGTTCAGTACATCTCTGACTCCTACTCTTCTTTAGGGTCATAAAGTGATTGCTTTGCTTGATATTGTGGTTTATGGTTGCTAGTTGGGTGTTACAGTACATGTACATGATGAGCTTTATTGCTCTTAATAAATTCATAGCCCAGGCTTTGGGTGGTCTTAGTAAAAAAGACTTGATGAATTTACCGATTTTGGAAGAATATCTACTCTTTATAAGTTCATAACTCAATGTTGAGTGGGTGGTCCTATTGCAAAAGACTAGATGAACTTGCCGCTAGAGAGGATGGGTTTTCTTAAACTCTTAATGAATTCAATCCCAAGAGTTTGGGTGATCCTATTTGAGAAGGACAGATTGAATTCACCGATTAAAGAGGTTGGGTATTTACTCTTAATGATTTCTTATCCTAGAGTTTGGGTGGTTCATTTAAAATGAACTTGAAGAAATTCACCTTATTTATTGTGAGGTTGAGCTATTTCATGGCCCATTTTCGGGTGGTTTATGTTGAGATATGCCTGATGAAATAACCTACGTAAGTGAGAAAGACTAGCCAACTTCTATGAAAAACATTGAGTCATTTTTGAAGTATACTTACTAGAATCTTGAGGAAATAGGTTATATATATACATTCGTATATATTCTTTTGTTGACACATCGAGGACTTCGGTGGATGAAAGGGGTTAGTTGTGCGTTATGAGTTCACCATAATCTTAGAAAGTTCAAGATTTGTTCACTTATCTAAGAGAAGAATTACTCATCATCACTATGTACTAGTTCTAGATACGTGCTTAAGCAACTAATCTCGTTATTACTCTTCTTGTGTTTTAACTTCAAATTCTTTTGCATTAGTGGAGGAATGTTGGTAATACAAAGAATTCCCCATTGGGTAGAAACCTTTTGGCTTGGTCCGATTCGGTTCGTGAGTGTTTCATTATAAACAAGATCCCCCTGATAAAGTATTATTGGTCAGGGTTTATATTTTACCATTTTTAGCTATTACAAAATAATTTTTATGACAAATAATTATTTTGTAACCGTCGTTGGATCTTTTACCATTTTACTCCACCTTTAAGCCTATAAATAGAGAGCTCTTTTTAGCTTTTGATTATTACAAAAAGATTGAATTCTTTCTCAATTTTTTTTCATTCTCAAAAGCTCTCTAGCCTCTTCAAAGTTTTATTTTTTTAGAGAAGAATGGTACCACCTAAGTCCACTCCATTTTTCGGGTGTACGATATATGGAGAGTCGTGCTAACCTGAGGGGGCTATTCGTCCATTGTGGCGATTACACACATCGGGGCGGATTCGCTTCTAAGGCAATGGTTAATACCACGACACGGTTGATTGATACCTCGCTTATTTATTTTATTATCCAGTTAGTGCTAATGCCTCCTTTTGCAGCAGTCTATTTTTTCAACAACTATATATTATAATTTCTTAATCCTTATTTACCTCATATATTGTAGTGCATATATATATATATATATATTATGACACTACTAGTTTCATATCATTATAGAAATTAATTTTGACTTTATGTTTTTTTTCAAGGTAGTGTTCTTTTGTGAGGATAATTTATAAAATGGTCTCCTAATTTACTGAAGTGCGATTTTGAGGATTGTCCAAATAAAGGGATATCTCCTTTGAAAAACATAATGTCAAGTGAACTCTGATATTTTAAACTAAAACCTCATATTTTATACTTTAAAAGATGATTCACTTTTCTAAGTGTATATGTTTTAAAATCGTCGTTAATATTATGCATTTTCCAATTTTCACATGTTTGACCATTATATTGCATTCATATTAGTATCATGTATGTCATGTTAATTTCTCGTGTTGCATAATTTTTTTTTCCTGAAAAGCATTAAGGCAATGTTTGGGGTTAAATGAGATAGTATCTTAATGGGCTGAATTTGTGATCTTCGTTAACATTTTGAAATAGATGGACATATTTTTTTGAATATGCTGGTGTAATTACAAGGCACACACACCGTGCACACATGGTGCTCAAACCCAGGTCACATGGATGAAATACATCATCCTTTACCACTGAGACCACTCCACAGGTTCATAGACATCCTTTTTAAATTCTAGTGAACTGTGACATTTACAATAAGGGTTTCGTTTACGTTCACTCTTCTAAAATAAACTTGAATCCATAGAGAATCGTACTTTAAAATTTAATTTCAAACTCGTAATTTCCACCATTAAGACAACATATGACCAATTATGTACTAATTTTGAGCGTAATGAAAGTGCTAACCTTTTTTCATGTGTAACCGACTTTCGAACTCGTTTTATTTACGATCTCTGGTTTTAAAATGTGGACTTGAAAATTATCCTTTTTAAAAGTGGTTTTCTAAAACCGTTCTTTTAAATAGGTGATTTTATGAGTGCTCGATCATATCTAGTACTAAATCATCAATAACGATTTCATTTTCATTCAAAATGGATTTTATTGAAAATCCGTACAAACTCATTTTCAGAAAAACATCGAACCGTTTTGACAAAAGTGTTATTAAGGCTATTTTAAGTTGAGGGTTGAGGGTTGAGTCTGATGTACTAACAAGTCTTTGAATAAATTTTAAAATTCGTTGTTTTGAGATTTGATTTGAGCTGGATATTATTTAAATTAAAATTGAACTTTCAATAAAATTTAACTATTCAAGATCAACTTGCTATTATTCTTAAAACTCGAACTAAAGCTTAAGCTGGTTTTTTATAAACACTTCGGTAAAATAATAATTTATGAATTATTTATTTTTTATCCACAAAACATATGATTTATTGAAGGAATATTATACAAGCTAACTTCATTACAAGAATCGTTAAAAACTTTCCTACACCTAAAATGAAGAAAAAAAAACCCATAATAATATGAAAGAGAAAAATACGAAACAAACACTCATAAAACACATCAGCTCTAAGCAAGACATCGAACCATCTCCATGCTAGCACCGTCCTAACAGAACCATAACAACGCACAATCACAGTACTCACAACACCTAACCTCACCCATGTCACAACACATGCACTCCTGCCCACCACAAACTGCATCACCCAGCACCATGGCCAACCAAGCTCACTGTGCCACACACTACAAAATGGCCTGAAACAACGTCCCATGATCTACTCCCTCCTTAGCTAAAGCTATAGTGAACTCATTCGCCTCACGAAACGTTTGAACGAAACTAACACATTTACCCCCACCACATGCCAAATCAATCTGAACAAACAATTTTTATAATCTCCATGACCGTTTACATGACTGCATTACCCAACCAAGCGCTACCCGCGAGTCCGATTTTACAATCAAAATATATATCATTTAACATCAAAAATATTAAATAAAAATAAATTTTGACTAGACTCAAGGATGGAGTGTAAAAATATTCCAACTCAATTCCTTGATAACTCAACCTCGACTCAAGGATGATCTAATCATATTCGAGAATTTTAACTAAACTGAAGTATGAATTACGAGCACACATGTCCTATTTATACCCTAAAACTACTTGTTGAGTTAACCAAGTTGACATCACTTATTTATTTATTTATTGTTGTATGGATTTCATAGAATTCAAGAAATCAGTATGCGGTAACACCTGTGAGCTTCAGTATATTCCGATTTTTTTTCTTATTTCTAGAAACTATGAAAAAGGAGTTTGTTTAATTATAATTTTAATCATTGTTAATTTAAATATATGGAGTAGTAAATTAAGATTTTTCAAAGAGGATGTTTTTTTTTTTTTATCTTAGGAGAGTTTAAATAGTTTTTTCTGCATGTGCATTATTAAAGGGTTAGCAAAAAGTACTAACAAATATCATCTTATAATCACTTAATGACAATTAAAATATTTATTAAATTAAGTTTTTTCCTTTTAAATTTAAATTAAATATGAGAAAATATATCATGCACTGGAGGGGAAGCATTTTGTTTCTACAAGCGCTCTAATTTTAAGGGTTATGAATCTAGTTTAGAGTCTATAGTTTAGGGGTTTAGGTTTATGTGTTTAGAATTTAGAATTTAGAGTTTAGAGGATATGGTTTAGGTTTTAGGGTAATATGTTAGGAATTTAGGTTTTTACTTATAACCCCTAAATTCCAACCCCTATACCCTAAATTCAAACAACGGTCCCTAATTTCTAAGCACATAAACCTAAACCCCTAAACTATAAACCATAAACTGAATCTAACCCCTAAAATTAATATGCTTGTGGAAACAAAATATTTTCGCTGTCAGTACAGTGTATAATTAAGTATTTATTAAACTTCTGTTAATTCTGAAATTAAGTAATTCTGAAATTAAGTACAGTGTATAATTAAGTAACTGCTTTTATAACTGCTTGTGGAATCAATACTCTCTCTTTCGATTTTCATTTTCTTCCTCAGAATTTTTTTTTAAAGTCAACAAACTCGGGGGCCAGGAAAATACATGAATTCATAAAATACAAGAATGCTATTGTGAAATCAAATAGCGTTGTGAATATGGTTAAGATAACACTGTTTCGTTATTCGATTAATCAAATTGATAAAACGCCCTACTTTTAAAGTAGAAAAAAATAACAACGAACAATGATTAAAGGTGCCTAAAAATGATTTTAATTACTTCTTAGTAAGTTACGTTACTCAAATCCAGTCAAAAAGATACAAATTCAACTCTAACCTAGCCTTTATATTTGACATTTAGAACCAAAATTACTTTCAGAAATTGAAATCGTGGAACTATCCTGGAAAATACCAAATATTATAGATAAATTATGAGACCGAGAAGACAATTTCAAATTTCAAACCTCAAAATTGTTATTACGCGTTTCTTAACCTAACAGAAACCTAAATAATCATTTTTTTTCTGTATTTTTTCGCCCTCCTCCTAGACATCGAAACTTCTGACTTAACTTCCAGGTTGTTCTTATAAATACAAGGCATCCGAAAACAATTTTATTCGATTTCTGCTGGTGAAAAAAGAAAATTTGAAGTTAGGGTTCTTTTTGGATTTGAGAAATACATGGAACAATATTACAAGGAGCAGCACAAACGTGGGAACAATATTAATGTTCCTCCGTGTAGGATTGTGTTGATCTTGGTGTTTTTGTTTTGTTTATGCACATATGTTGATATTTCTAGTGTTCTTCCGAACAAGCCTTTGCACATTTTTATCTTCATCAACTTCATCATCTTTGCTCTTTTCGTTTTATCTAGCCAAAAACAGTTCCCCGAAGACGTGCGATCTCAAAGGAACCGCAACAGAGTCTCTGACAACGTTGACCCTCTTCCTTTACTTGATGAGGATGAACATTGTGGAGGTTTGGAAGAGATCTTAGTCGACAAACATGTCATCCTAGTGGAGAACGCTGTTGGGGAAATAGTGGCTGTCGGTTCGGACAAATCGGGTGAGTGTTTGGAGCGAAATCATCATCATCATAACCGAAGACTGGAGAGGAGGATGAGCAAAGAATTAGCGATAATAATGAGGGAGTTACCGGCATGGAGATAAATGGATGATATGCTCAGCTCACATAAATGCAGTTCCACCATTTAATGAGATGAGTGAAGCTAGTATTTCTTGAAAATATTGTATATATCAACATTGTTTATTTTGTACATAGGGCTGTTTTAGTGGCTCTCTTTTGTAAGCCAATTCTGCTAGAATTATGAATTTTGTTCTTGCACCACACCCAACTTAGTGGTTTTGTTTGTGTATATGATTTGAATATCCTATTATTATCAATGTCATGAGTTATAAATGAATTGATTATGAAGTAACAAGACTTTGTTCTCGTTTTAATTTTTTCATGTTTATTCGTATTTGGTATGGATTATATTAATGCGTGCGTATTCTTTTATAATTATATGTATTTGTTTAAATTAACCATCAGTATATAATAATTTTTTTTTGACAAAGTCTAATTCTAATTTTAATGAAATATGTTTGTGAACAATTACAAACATATTCTTGGATAGTAAATAAACAGTACGTAATTGTTATTTTACTTTTAAATATAAAATAGTTAAACATACATATTAATAATTATATTGTAATAAAATGAAAATTCATGCAACGTTATTAATTATATAATAATTCAACACTAGACACAAGAACATAAAAGACAGTTCATTAACGTGATTGAACTGAATATACCTTATTCGTGTTAGTTTAATCAATGAACTTCAAAGTTTTTGTAATATTCACTTATTTAACTTAGAAAACAAACATAAGTGAGTTAATTGTATCGTATGTCCTTAAAATTATGATCCTCGATATATATTGGTCCCTTAAACTTTTAAACATTCTAATTGCATATTCAAACCATGACTTTCAATTTAAATTGAGGGTGACTCTCCAGATCCAATATGCTTAGGGGTGGGAATTGGGTGAGGAATATCCGAAAACCGTGGGAATCCGAACCGATGGGATAAGTAATAACCGAAATCTTCACCCACAGGGATGGGGAAGGGGAAAGTTTTATCACCGAAGCTCAATTGGGGATAGAGATTGCTATATCCGAACTGTGGGGATAACTTAACCTTAACCGTATAAATTACCATGAGGATCCCCAAAAATATCTTGTAATATCTTAATTTTTGGCTAGTGACCAAAATGTAAATTTTGGAAGTTTTGTGGCTAAAGTATAAACTTTAGAAAAGTTTAGGGACCAAAGTTTAATTTGCAAAAGTTGTGTATTTTAACCCCGTAAATGAATAGTTTACCCCCAAGAATGACGTTTTCATGCTATTCGGATTTTTTGTACGGAGTTTGTATTAATGGCTATAAAGCGATAAAGTTAAGAAAAATATTCGAATAATCGGATCAAATCGAATATCAGGATATTTTAAAGGATGATAATGCAAGGTTAATTATGTCATTTTACAAGTCTAAGAAATTTTCTTTGTGTTGGAAGAATATGAACCCTTGGATTTAAGTTGATTTTCCATGTTAAATATGAGCCGTTGGATGAAAAATGGCAAGATCAAAATTTTGGAAAATTACAAGGGTAAATTTGGTAACTGCTAACTTATTGGTTTATTTTTTACCATTGGATAAATATTTTGACAAGTGGCATGGTTTGGAGCTTTGGATTTGAGGGCAAAACGGTCATTTTACTATTTGGAGGATATTTTCAATATTTATGGATTTCAAAATGCCAAATGGCATTAATTAAACGTAAAAAAATAAAAAAAATTCTCATCTTCCTTCTCCAACATGAGGTTCCAAGAGGCCAAGGTAAGAATGCTATTTTTGATTTTTCTCCCTAAATGGCTTGGATTTAGGGTGTAGTCATGAAATGCAAAGTTGATCCTCTTTGAATTCTCTATAATTTGGTATAAAAATTTCATGGATTGGTTTTAGGGTTTAGTCATGAAATGCAAAGTTGATCCTCTTTGAATTCTCTATCATTTGGTATAAAAATTTCATGGATTGGTTAATCTATGCTCATGAAATTGAAGGATTAAATTTTAAGGTTTATGGATATAAATTTATTTGTTGTTTGATTTCGAAGGATTAAGTGTTTAATTAGTTTTTCTAAGCTTGATTCAAGATTGATTTCAAGTGTAAAGTAAACCCACTAATTTGGAAAGTTAGGGTTAATTTAGGGTTATTGGATTCAAGTTTAATTTGGAGTTTTCATGAAAAGAAAATGTTGGAATAATTTAATTGAAGGTTAATTTGAAGTGTTGGAATGATTAAAGGATGTTAAAGATCAAATTTATGAATCTGCCCAGAAATTTTAGTATGTGACAGTGAGTTTGGAAATTCACCACAAACTCTACAAAAATAATTAGAAAGTGATCCTTATATCATTGTATTCCTGGTTCAGTCTAGTTTCTTTTAAAACAAATGGTGACTGATTTTGATTTGTATATCAAAAGATATGACTTTTTAAGTGATGACGGGTCAGAAAAACAGAGTACCAGTCTGCTCTGAAATTCAACACTGTAATTGACTTTGAAAATTCGTCATAAATCGTACGAGTTGAATTTGGGCTATTAAATTATATGGTTGAAAATCTTATCGAATCTAGTTTCTTTCAAAACAAACGGAATTGAATTCCGAGTTGTAGGTTATTGTATAGAAATAAATCTTTGAAGGTAGCGCAAGCTGTCAGAAAATGGAATTTGAAACATTTTGTATTTAAACGTTAGTTAGCAAGCTCGGAAGAATTAAGGGAAGTTTAAATTGGTCACTAAGGACCATAATGAGTTTTTGAACAGTACAAGGAAAAAAGAAAAAAAATATTTGTAAATTTTATATTCGAATGATTATATTAGACAACATGTTTAAGGTAATGTCAGATTTGAATCTAACAAATACTTTATTGTATTCATTTGATTGATGAAGTCAAGTCTGAATCAAAGAATGTTCGAGGTTCTATGAAAGAAAGGATCGAACTAGGACTTAGTGAAGCATTGTGTTAAGTGGCCAAGGTGAGTACAATTGCATACATATCATGACACGTTGATGTTTTATACATCATTGGGATGGCTTGCGATGAGCCTACCCAAATTTTATTGTCATTATATTTATGTCATAGAGCGTATGATTGACATATTTTAAATATGTCAAAAGTTGAATATAAATGCATGGATCACTAGTTATATATGATGTTATATTATGAATGTTATTTTGAGTATGAACTGCCCAATGTTAAATTATATTGATATACATTGCCATGGATGAAATAAATGTGAAATATATGCCCAAGTATGTCATTGAGGGACATGGTATAGTTGGCATGCCATAGAGTCCAGTAGTACGCTACATACTCGGTTTAGCACTATAGTGTATATAAAGGACACTCAAAAAAGTAATATCTCATATGAAAGGATTAGACCCGTATTTGATAAAGTAATGTTACGGTACATACTCAAAAGTCTATTAACTAGAAGTTCTTTCTTTGAGAGTTCTGTAACAAATTATATCCTAGAGATGTAACGGAGTTTCTTGCATCTTAATTAGGGCTATTTGATTATTTATGGGTATGAGTGCAAGTTTAATAAACTAAGCTGATTTGCTTCTAAACTACTTCCTACAGACAGAAAGAGAGCATGTTATGACAGCTCATAAAGGGTTGGAAGTCAGGTACAAAGAAGTACTGACTACCTTATGTATTTCAAAATTCCATGATGCAGTAAATTATGCCAAATGCAATGCAAAGAGTTCATAATGAGAAAATATCTAAACATAGGTCACAGCTCGTAAAGAGGAATAGTGAACATTATTTATTTCACCATTTCTAAAAAGTGGTGAGGATTCCCGACAAAGATATCAAACTGAATTTATTACATAGTTTTGCTAAGAGATCGAGACAAGGAAAATTAGAAACTCTCTAACATTTATAATTAATGTTGGAGATTCAAGAAAACCACAAAACCAATCAAGCGAGTGTTGTAATAATTGGCATGCATGAGCATGCAGAGTTTTTATTGGAATTTGTTACCAATGTGAAGATTATTTAACTTATGCTATGGATACCGAGCATCAAGGGTAAGCTGGGAGAGTATTCTTATTGTTTGTGAGTTTTAAATGGGTTTCCCAAGAGGGGCTGTCAGGCTTGACGCTTAATCAAGAGGCTAAGTTTAAGATTGGATTTTAATCCAATATTGGACCTATATCGATTGCACTGTACATAATGACTCTTACTAGATTGAGAAAGCTAAAGGTCTAGTTGCAAGAGTTATTAGTTTGAGGTTTTATACGACCTAGTAAATCACCTTAAGAAGCTCCAGTGATGTTCGTCAAAAGAAGTAGTAGTATTCCTCTAAGATTAAATTACGATTATATTATTACTAGTAGAATAAGATTTGATAGTAGCACTAGTATTAGTGCAGTATGAATCTAGTAAGGATTATACCTTATTCAATAATACGTCCCATAATAGGTTGGAATGTGTATTGATGTAATAAGGCTAAAGTAGTAGTTGATATATTTAGCCAACAATCATTCTTTGGCTTATAGGCATTAAATGTTCAATTACCTTTGGAAGAAAATAATATATTGATTACTGTTGCGCGTAATAAGTGCTCCGCAATTGTGCAAGTGTACACGTCGCAAGTTATAGTATAAAAGATATCGTCTCCACAGGGATTGGTGTCACTTCAAGAATCTAGTCTCTTGCACTGTAAAAAGTAAAAAACACAAAAATGTGATTGTAGGAGTTTTAACTAACAACTAAACTAGAAAGCAATAAAGTAAAAGAAGATGTAATCAAATTAGAGAGAATAGGCCAGGTTATCGTGAGTTGAGGTGTGATAGCCGATTGGATCATCTTGGTAAAAAAGTGCAAGGGCAACTCAGTTGCCGTGGCAACTTGCGCAATAGGGTTGCCTTGGTAACTAATCGATGGTTGCCTGGGCGACTGGCTGGGCAACTGTTTGGGCGGCTAGGCAACAACTTCAAGGTTCAGTGGAGCGTTCTTCAATGGTTTCATCTTATCCCTAAGTCGAAATGCTAGCTATTTGTGCATGCCTTGATAATACATCCCTACGTGAATCAAGGGTGAACAACAACCAATCTTGCGCTCCTCTTAGCCATTGAAATCCTTAACTTATTCCTAAGCTGGATTAATCTTCACCATCAATAGATTGAATAAAGACCATACTTATTCGTTTCTTGAATCTAACTCTCCCGATATTAGATAAATAGATGAAGTTACGAGATCCTCTCCCAATTCACTCAAAAACAAGAAGAAAAACCAAGAATGAGTAAACCTTGAATTGAAAGTGCAAACTCTTATTACCTAAACAAAATCCACTTGTTTCTCACAACCACAAAACACAATAACCTTAGCCAAATAGATTTAGTTCATGCCTAGGTTCCAAAGAAACATAAGACAAAGAATTCCTAGCACAAACCTAATTGTACAAGAAAGAAAAAGATGAATAATGGTTGAAGTCTTGTCGAAATCTCTCCTTGCTCTTGTCGAAATCTCTCTCCTCTCTTTGTCGAAATTTCTCTCCTCTCTCCCTTGAGTTTGACAGCTTGGTTTCCTTTAAATAGGATATGGCTAGGTCAAAATCTTTCTTGAGGAGGAAGTTAAGTTGGAATTAAATACTTTAAAAGAATATAATTCTTTATTATATTTAAATTCCTTCTAGATCTTCTCCTATCTTTTTGAGATTTAATTTCTCTTTGACCTTTTCATGGAAATCAAACTTCTTTTGGATTTAACTTTGCTCCACGTCATCTTGGGCTTATCTAGTCATCAATTTCGACTACCATATCATCTTATCCCTTATCAAAAATTGCCCTGACAGCTAGCTCTGCATCTCCTTCATGCATTGCCCTAGCAACTAGTTCCAGCCTTGCTTTGGCAAGTGATTCTGCACATATACAAAAACACACCAAAGCAGTATCTTTTTCCACAAAATTAAGCAAAATATGAAATCAAGCTTCTCCACCAAGGAAACAATGCAAACATGCATGAATGGCTAATAATGCAACTAATATGAGCCTAAGTCTAGCAATAATATGAATAAAAAGGGTGAATAAAATAGTACTTTTAGACACTTAACACAGCCCCAAACTCGAACTATTGCTTGTCCTCAAGCAATGCAAACTAATAATTACCCGCCAAGACTTCAATTTTCACAAACTTAGCTTTGGACTTGATTTCAATTCTCATAACCGTGGCACAAAGTATGATTGGCTTTTCATTTTTTAAAAAACTTAGGAGTTACTCGGAATCAAACTATAATGCTTGTGAGTGTGTGCAGAGTTGTGTGCAAGTTGATTTTTCGGATTCTATGCAAACAAGAGGTTTTCAAATTACTTCATTGGGTTCTTTTAACATGTTTTAACTAGAGCCGGTTTTGGGCACCTTTAGCTATCAATTTTAGCACATACTAGAGCCAATTTCGGGCACCTCTAGCGATCAATTTTTTAGAACATACTAGAGCCAATTTCGGGCACCTCTAGCATTCATCCAATTTTTATTCTAATCCCCTAATTTTTTAACTATCAACCTAAGTTTGCTAGAATTCCTTAAATCAATCAAGCCACAACAGTGTTTCATCAAGTTTAGTATCATAGTACGATTCTAAGTGTTTCCATGTTTATCCTAGAATAAAAAGTTCTATCAGTTAAGTACATTGGCAAAGTCATCATCGGATATTCATCAAATCTAGGAAATTCTTTTTCCAACTAAAGGCATGGAAAGCAATTTATGTATCCTAAATGCAGTACTTAAGATGAATGCAACTAAACATGGTAACTAACTAAGAACAATCCCCCCCAAACTCGAGTGAGGCATTGTCCTCAATGCATGTAACAAAGAAAAATTAAACTAAAAAAATTAAAAATAACAATAAAGAAAAGTAAAATGCAAACGAAGACTTACTCCGAGAGTTCATCGTCATGGATGATTAGTTTCCTTTTGGTCGGTGTCTTGATTCTTTTGCTTGAACGCGGTGGTTTCTTCCTTGTTGCCGCTGGTGGAATCGATCCTCGTACGGGGTTGTCCTCATCGTCTTCTTCATCAATGTCATTGGCTTTTCGCTTGGGCTTGATTGGTGCGGTCTTTGTTGGTGCAATGGAGGACTCGCCCGAATCTGAAAAATCAGACAATGATTCAGTACGAGTTGCTTCGGGCATAGGTGCTTTACCTTTGGCTTTTACAGTGGTTGCTGGGGCGTCTTTAGCTTTGGTTGCCGTTGCATCTTCAGTGTTGGTTTCCGTGGCAACTGCTTGGGCAGGTGCAGTCTAGGTTGTCGCGGCATTATCTATTTCATTGGTTGCCGTGGCAAGGATTTTGGCAAGAAAGATTGCGAACGGCACGCGACTGTCTGAGTACTTTTCCAGGATGACTCGGGTGATGGAATTGTTGTGATCCTTTATGTACCGCATGAATATTATTTTCCAGTCTTCAATTTGCCTAAGGCGGTTCGCCAACGGTTGTAAGAGTCTTCAAGTTATCCTAGGGTTGCTGGCCGAGTTGCTTGGGCATCAGTTGTTTGAGCATTAGGAGTTGCTGAGGCGGTAGGAGTTGCCGCGGTAACTGAAGGTGTTGGGGATTTTACTTGTGCCTCTCCCATTAGCTTTCAGATTTGTGCACGATTCCAACGAACTTTGGTAGGACCTTTTCATCAGTGGACTCACTTTGGACATACATCTCCTTGCAAAGATTGGAAATTAAGCAAGGGAAGAAAAGAGAACCCTTGTCTTTTGTGCTACATACAAAAATCTCATCACAAATAATTTTCCAATGTTAATGATTCGATTATGCAATATAGAATGTATGAGTAAAAGACGAGGTGTATCAACGGTGGTATTGTGTGTTGTGGGCATTAAAGAAGTTTTAACAAACTTATTCCATAATTTTGCCTCGGGTTTAAGCCAAATGCGATTTACCGTGCCCTTGTATTTACCGTCATTCCAATGAGTTCCCGGTAGAGTGAGTTCTTGAAGCACCTTGTCGAGTTGCTTGGGCGTGAGTTGATCAACAAAGGCTTGATGCTCGTCCTTCTCAACTTAGAGCCCGTAAAAGGTGTTGATGTTTTTGGGGCTTATGAGTATAGCCTTGTCACGAACAAAAACATAAGGATTATCCGGGTTAGGTGAGTGAGCATAGAATTCTCTTACCCATGAGATGTTACCCGGTTCTAATTGATGGCAAAAGATTTGCCATTTTTGATGTGCAATCCTTTCAAAGATGAATGGTTCAAGGACGAAATCTTGATGAGAGTTGGAGTATTCGAAGCCTTGTTCTTCACAAATCTTCCGGCTTTCAAACTTAGAGTGAAATCTTTCTTGAATCACCGGTGTAGCAAACTTCTTGTATCTTGGTTCTTTGGAGGAACTTGGATGAACCAAAAATTCGATTTTGGATGCCATGGATGATCTTGGTTGTGAGTTTGGTATAAACAAAGAAAAGAAAGCAAAAGAAACTAAAGAACTGCAAGGTGAAAAGTAGGAATAGGTTTCTTGGAAGTTAAGGGTGATGGGTTAAATAGAAAACATAGGTAGTAAATATGGTGGGTGGGAGTAATTTTGGAATAAAGAAAACAAGGGTTTAGATTGGGGAAAGATGACGGCTAGGGGGTTTAGGGAAGGGGAAGGGTTTGGCCGGTTATGTAGGGTTTATTTAGGGTAAATTGGAGGCTTAATATAAGCCTTAGATTCAGCCCATTAATTTCCTTGTTGAAGAAGTTTTACTTCTTGAATCAAAATTCCTCTTTATCTTGAACTCTTTTCCTACAATTCAAAAACAAATAAAATAAGGATTAAAATTAAAGATAAACTAATAAAAGAAAATAAAGAAAGATGTGCAAAGAAATTCTTAAACTTAAAATTTTAAAATAATTAGATAAATATGAAAGAAAGATGTAGTTTTAATCTTACAGAAAATAAATAAATCTATCCTAAAAAGAAAAATAGCCGAAAATAAAAAATTAAATAGTTTGAAAAAAAATAAAAATAAAAAGAAAAAAGAAAATATCGGAAGGAGAGCATGCTCATGCATCTCCTAAGGTGACCACTTCTTTGTTACGTTCCACATGGGCACCATTGTAGTGCTTCAATCTTTGTCTGTTGACTTTGAATTCATGTTCGTTAGTGATGGACTTGATTATCACGGCACCATGGGAGAACGGTTTGACAACTTCAAATGGTCCCGACCATCTTGATTTCAGTTTTCTTGGGGAAAGTTTTAGCTGAGAATTGAATAAGAGAACTAGTTGCCTTGGCATGAATTGTCGCGACAATAGTTTCTTGTCATGCCATTGCTTTGTTTTCTCCTTGTAGATTCGTGCATTGTTATAGGCGAGTGCACGAAATTCTTCTATCTCGTTGAGGTCCAACAAAAGCTTTTGTCCGACACTTTCCCAATCCATATTCACGGTCTTGATTGCCCAATATGCCTTGTGTTCGATTTCCACAGGTAGATGGCATGTTTTGCCATAGACAAGTCAGAAGGAAGACATGCCTAAGGGTGTTTTGAATGCATTGTGATATACCCAGAGTGCGTCATCTAGTCATACTAGCCAATCATTCCTAGAGGGATTTACAACTTTCTCGAGTATACCCTTTAATTCTCGGTTGGAAATTTTTGCTTGCCCATTGGTTTGTGGGTGATGTGCCATGGCAATTTTGTGTGACACGCCGAAGCGTTGAAACATCTTGGCAGTAAGTCTGTTGTCAAAGTGCTTGCCTTCATCACTGATAATTGCTCTCGGTATCCCAAACCGTGTAAATATATTTTTCTGCAAGAATCGTTGCACGGTCTTGGAATCGTTGGTGGGAACTGCAGCTACCTCAACCCATTTAGACACGTAGTCAACGACAAGTTGAATGTAGAGGTTGCCGAATGAAGATGGGAAAGGTCCCATAAAATCGATACCCCATACATCAAACAATTCCATCTCGATGATGTTTTGGAGTGGCATCTCATGTCGTCTAGATATATTACCCGTCCTTTGGCAACGATCACATTGCTTGTAAAACTCTTGGGCATCTTTGTACAGTGTTGGCCAATACAAACTGGATTGCAAAACTTTGGCCACGTTACGAGTTCCTCCGAAATATCCTCCATTGGGTGAAGAATGGCATTGTCAGAGTACATTCTGCTGCTCCTCTTCAGGGACACATCAGCGTATAACATGATCTGTACATTGTTTAAACAAAAGAGGCTCATCCCAAAAGTAATGCTTAGCATCATAGCGGAACCGCTTCTTCCCTTGGTGAGTAAGGCCATAAGGTAAAATACCACAAACAAGGAAATTAACTAAATCCACGTACCAGGGTATTGCCAAGGTATGTGTTGCCGTGGCAACTACTTCCAAGGTTTTCGAGGCGTGTGCGTCTAGAATTACCGAGGCATGCACGTCAAGGGTTGCCGAGACATGCGCATCAAGGGTTTCCGAGGCATACGCGTCCATGGTTGCCGAGGTAACTAACAATTGCTCATCCGAGAATACATTGCATATCTCTAAATTCGCGTCCCCATCCCTATTGCGTTCTAAGTGTGATAAGTGATCGGCCCTTTTAATTTTTTGTTCCTTTCCTGTCCTTAATTTCAATATCAAACTCTTGCAAAAGCAATATCCAACGAATCAAACGAGGTTTGGCATCTTTTTTAGCAAATAGATACTTAATTGTCGAATGGTCCGCATGGACAATTACCTTTGTACCAATCAAATAGGATCAGAACTTGTCAAATGCGAAAACTATGGCTAGTAACTCTTTCTCCGTTGTTGTGCAATTCACTTTAGCATTATTAAGAGTTTTACTAGCGTAGTATATCACAAGAAAGGTCTTACTTGTGCGTTAGCCTAGGACTGCTCCTACCGCGAAATCACTTGCATCACACATGAGCTCAAAATGTAGCATCCAATCGGGTGGAACGACAATAGGTGCTGAGGCAAGCTTTTCCTTTAGGGTTTCGAATGCTTGGGTGCAAGAATCATCAAAATTGAAGACTCTATCCTGTTCAAGCAAATTGCACAAGGGTTTAGTAATCTTAGAAAAATTATGAATGAACTTCATGTAAAAACCTGCATGTCCAAGAAAGCTTCGGATTCCTTTAACCGAACTTGGTGGGGGTAATCTCTCGATCATGTCCACCTTGGCTTTGTCTACTTCAATTCTCTTGGATGAAATCTTGTGGACAAGCACTATTCCTCCATCTACCATAAAATGACAATTCTCCCAATTAAGGACGAAATCGGTTTCTTCACATCTTGCTAACACATTCTCTAAATTGCCGAGGCAACTGTCGAAGTCATTACCAAAAACGAAAAAATCATCCATGAAGATCTCAAGGAAGTCTTCGACCATGTCTGAAAAGAGTGCCATCATGCATCTTTGGAAGGCTGGGGCATTACACAATTCGAACGGCATACTTCAGAAAGCATAAGTACATTATGGGCATGTGAAGGTTGTATTTTCTTGATCTTCTGGTGCTATAGCAATTTGATTGTAACCTGAATAACCATTAAGAAAATAATAAAAGGGTTTACCTGTAAGACGGTCAAGCATTTGATCAATAAAGGGTAATGGGAAGTGATCTTTCCTAGTGGCTTTTTTTAGCTTTCGATAATCCATACAAACCCTCTAACCGGTCACAGCCCTGGTTGGAATGAGTTCATTGTTTTCATTACTTACCACCATTTCTATTACTTACCACCGTTATACCTCCCTTTTTCGGTACACATTGTACCGGACTTACCCATGTACTATCAGAGATAGGGTATATGATGCCGGCGTCAAGCCACTTGATGATTTATTTCATTACAACCCCTTTCATGGCATGATTCAGTCTCCTCTGAGCCTCAATCGAAGGTTTTTGATTATCTTCCAACAAAATCTTGTGCATGCACACTGCCGGGCTAATTCCCTTCAAGTCGGCAATTGTCTACCCTATTGCCTTCTTGTGTAGCATCAACATTTTGATCAGCTTCTTTTCCTGCTTAGGTTGTAACTTAAAGGAAATAATTACAGACAATGTATTATCGGTTCCCAAGTAAGCATATTTTAGTTGCCCTAGCAACTGTTTCAACTCAAGAATCGGTGGTTGTTTAATGGACGGCTTTTCGAGTTTACCTTCTTTACCTGAGTAATCCAATGGTTCAAAGTATGTACCTAGTCGATTGACTAACCAATTTACCTCTTCTTGTTGTTCCTCATTGATCGGTTCTTCATACTCCTCAGGTTCCTCTTGATTGACAATGCAGTTGCCGAGGCAACTAAATTCCTCATCGAAGTTAAACTCTGTCGTGGCATGAAAAAGTTGACATTCTTCTGGATCATCGGCATGCCTTAGTGTTTGGAACACATTTAGTTTAACTTGCTGGTCATTCACCCTCATTGTGAGTTCTCCCTTTTCAACATCGATCAAGGTTCTCCCTGTTGCTAGGAAGGGTCTCCCAAGAATGATAGGTGCATGTTTATCTGCTTCACAATCTAAAACAATAAAGTCAGCAGGAAAAATAAATTTATCAACTTTTACCAGTATGTCTTCGATTTTTCCCTATTGATGTACATAGAATCTGTCGGCTAGCTGTAGCATAACTGTTGTAGGTCTTGCCTTCCCGATTCCTAATTTCTGGAAAACCGATTTAGGCATCAAGTTTATGCTGGCTCCAAGGTCACATAATACTTTCCCGGCATAGTGGTTTCCAATAGAACAGGGTATTATGAAACTTTCGGGATCCTTCAACTTGGGTGGCATGCGATTGTGCAACATGGCCATGCATCCCTCTGTTGCGGCAACTATTTCAAACTCTCATAGCCTTGTTCTCTTTGACACAACGTCTTTAAGAAACTTGGCATAGTTCGGCATTTGTTCAATCGCCTCAACCAACGGCAAGTTGATGTGGACTTGTTTTAGGATATCAAGAAACTCTTGAATTGATATTCTTGCTTTTATCGCTTCAACCTCTGTGGGAATGGTGGTGGAAGTCGGATATCTTCGATCCTTTCATTGGTCTGGAACTTGATTGATGGCATTGCCGGAGCAACTAGAGTTGCCGAGGGATTGTCAATTGGGGCTGCCATGGCGTGCCTATCGTTGGTTGCCGAGGCATTTCCTGGTTCAGCATCTGAGGCTTTTCCGCTGAGTTCGTCTTGTTCTTTTTGTGGAGTTTTGTTTGATGAGCGAGCTTGAGCCTCTTTAAGTTGTTGGCCACTTCTAGTGGGGATCACCTTACATTGCTCATGGCCAGTTTCTCTTGCGACTTCAGTATCGCTAGGTAAACCTCCTTGCGGTATAGTGTTCAAGTTTTGAGCAAATTGTTCGACTTGATTTTCCAATGATTTGATTGTTGCCTCTTGGTTTTGCAATCTCATCTCGGTCCTGTTAATAAAAGCATCAGTTCTTTTTATAAAGTTACTATTCTCAGCCATATATGATTCAGTTTTCAACATAAAAGCATTGAGAGAATTTTCCAAAGAACTAGATGTTGTTGGTTGTTGCTGCGGTAATTGTTGCCTTCCATCATTGTATGAAGTTACTATCCTGTTAATCCATGTTTCCTTCCATCGTTGAGCTTGATTACATAACTTGGTAGTTTTTGTGGGAAAAGATACTGCTTTGGTGTGTTTTGTGTGTATGTGCAGGATCACTTGCCAAAGCAAGGCTAGAGCTAGTTGTCAGGGCAATACATGAAGGAGATGCCGAGCTAGTTGCCAGGGCAATGCATTAAGGAGATGCCGAGCTAGTTGTCAGGGCAATGCATGAAGGAGACGCCGAGCCAGTTCCCAAGGCAATTGTCGACAAGAGCAAAGGTGATATGGTAGTCGAAATCGATGACTAGACAAGCCCAAGATGACGTGGAACAAAGCCCAATCCCAAAGGAATTTGATTTCCATGAAGAGATTAAAGAAGAATTAAATTCCAAGAAGATAGGAGAAGTTCTAGTAGGAATATAATTATAATAAAAATTATATTCTTTATTATAATTTAATTCCAACTTAACTTCCTCCTCAAAGAAGGACTTTGACCTAGCCCTATAAATAAGAGGCCATATCGTCAACTTTGGAGAGAGCAAAGAGAGGGGAATTTCGACAACTCCAAGGAGGGCAAGAGGAGAGAATTTTCGACAAGCATCTAGGGCAAGGAGGATTTTGACAAGCTTCCTTCTTCATCCTTTTCTTTCTTGTTCGATTGGGTTCATGCTAGGGATTATTTATCTTGTGATTCTTTGGAACCTAGCCATGAACTAAATCTATTTGGCTATGGTTATTGTGTTTTGTGGTTGTGAGAAACTATTGGATTTTGTTTAGGTAATAAGAGTTTGTACTTTTCTATTCAAGGTTTATTCATTCTTGGTTCTTATTCTTGTTTGCGAGTGAATTGGGAGAGGATCTCGTAACTTCATCTATTTATCTAATATCGGGAGAGTTAGATTCAAGAAACGAATGAATATGATCTTTATTCAATCTATTGATAGTGAAGATTAATCCGGATTAGGAATAAGTTAAGGATTTCAACGGCTAAGAGGAGCACAAGATTGGTTGTTGTTCACCCTTGATTCACGCAGGGATGTATTATCAAGGCATGCACAAGTAGCTAGAGTTTCGACTTAGGGATAAGAAGAAACCATTGAAGAACGCTCTGCCGAACCTTGAAGGTTGCTGCCCAGACGCCCAAGTAGTTGCCCAACTAGTTGCCCAGGCAACCATCGATTAGTTGCCAAGGCAACCCCGTTCTGCAAGTTGCCATGACAACTGAGTTGCCCGTGCACTCTTTTACCAAGACGATCCAATCGGCTATCACACCTCAACTCACGATAACCTGGCCTATCTCTCTCTCATTTGATCTCATTTATTCTTTTACTTTATTGCCTTCTAGTTTAATTATTAGTTAAACTCCTATAATCCTTTATTTGTGTTTTTACTTTTTATAGTGCAATAGACTAGATTCTTGAAGTGGCACCAATCCCTGTGGAGACGATATCTTTTATACTATAACTTGCAATGTGTATACTTGCACAATTGCGTAGCACTTATTACGCGCAACAGTGACTCCTTGTATTTTGAATGAATTGCAAATCTCGAGGAAAGATTTAAGATGTTGTCGTGCATCTTCAGTTGTTGAGCTTCCAAATTGACCAATTGTGTTTATCATATTGAACATCACCGGTTTCAACTCAAAGTGGTCGGCTTCAATTTCAGGTGTGACAACTCCTGGATTGAGTCCTTCAAGATCTTCTTCAAGATAGTCTTGAATAGTCATGTTTCGTGCAAGAATCACCCCTCCTCCTGCTGAAACATCCTGATTCATATTGTTGTCTTGATTAGCCATTGCTACTTTTAACCTTTGTCTGAGTCTTTGCAAGGTTCGTTCGATTTCTGGATCAAAGGGATATTCTGGTGTAATCAGTCTCGCCCTGGTCATGTACCAATGCAAAACCAAAGTTTTTTAGCCCTTTGAATCTTAAACAAGAAAAAATAAAAAGTGCAAGAAACTAAAAACAAAGTTTCTGTTGCCAATCCTCGGCAACGGCGCCAAAAACTTGTTGCTCGTAATAAGTGCTCCGCAATTGTGCAAGTGTACACGTCGCAAGTTATAGTATAAAAGATATCGTCTCCACAGGGATTGGTGCCACTTCAAGAATCTAGTCTCTTGCACTGTGATAAGTGTTCAAAAGTACTATTTTTATTACCCTTTTTACTCATATTATTGTTAGACTTAGGCTCATATTAGTTGCATAATTAATCATTCATGTTTCTTTCCATCGTTGAGCTTGATTACATAACTTGGTGATTTTTGTGGAAAAAGATGCTGGTTTGTGTATTTTTGTGTGTGTGTGCAGAATCACTTGCCAAAGCAAGGCTGAAACCAGTTGCCAGGGCAATGCATGAAGGAGATGCCGAGCTAGTTGCCAGGGCAATGCATGAAGGAGATACCGAGCTAGTTGCCAAGGTAATTTTCGACAAGGAATAAGATGATATAGTAGTCGAAATTGATGACTAGGTAAGCCTAAGATGACGTGGAGCAAAGTTAAATCCCAAAGGAGTTTGATTTCAATGAAGAGGTTAAAGAGAAATTAAATCCCAAGAAGATAGGAGAAGTTATAGAAGGAATTTAAATATAATAAAGAATTATATTCTTTAAAGATAATTTAATTCCAACTGAACTTCCTCCTCAAAAAAGACTTTGACCTAGCCCTATAAATTGAAGACCATGCCGTCAACTCCAAGGGGGAGAGAGGAGAGAATTTTCGACAAGATCAAGGGGGAGATATCGACTACAAGGCTTCATCCATTCTTCATCTTTCTTTCCTTGTTCCATTAGGTTTATGCTAAGACTTCTTTATCTTGTGTTTCTTTGGAACCTAGCCATGAACTAAATCTATTTGGCTAAGGTTATTGTGTTTTGTGGCTGTGAGAAACAATTGGATTTTGTTTAGGTAATAAGAGTTTGCACTTCCAATTCAAGGTTTACTCATTCCTAGTTCTTATTCTTGTTTGCGAGTGAATTAGGAGAGGATCTCGTAACTTCATATATTTATCTAATATCGGGAGAGTTAGGTTCAAGAAACGAATGAGTATGGTCTTTATTCAATCTATTGATGGTGAAGATTAATCCGGCTTAGGATTTAAGTTAAAGATTTCAATGGATAAGAGGAGCGCAAGATTGGTTGCTGTTCACCCTTGATTCACGCAGAGATGTATTATAAAGGCATGCACAAATAGCTAGAGTTTCGACTTAGGGATAAGAAGAAACCATTGAAGAACTCTCCGCTGAACCATGAAGTTGCTGCCCACCAGCCCAGACAATTGCCCAGCCAGTCGCCCAGGAAACCATCGATTAGTTGCAAAGCAACCTCGTTATGCAAGTTGCCACGACAACTGAGTTGCCCTTGCACTCTTTTACCAAGACGATCCAATCGGCTATCACTCCCCAACTCACGATAACCTGGCCTATTCTCTCTTATTTGATTCCATCTATTCTTTTACTTTATTGCTTTCTAGTTTAGTTGTTAGTTAAACTCCTACAATTACCTACTTGTGTTTCTTTTACTTTTTACATTGCAAGAGATTAGATTATTGAAGTGGCATCAATCCCTGTGGAGACGATATCTTTTATACTATAACTTGCGACGTGTACACTGGCATAATTGCGGAGCACTTATAACGTGCAACACACTGTAAAAAGTAAAAAACACAAATAGGCGATTGTAGGAGTTTTAACTAACAGCTAAACTAGAAAGCAATAAAGTAAAAGAAGATGTAATCAAATTAGAGAGAATAGGCCAGGTTATCATGAGTTGAGGTGTGATAGCCAATTGGATCGTCTTGGTAAAAGAGCGCAAGGGTAACTCAGTTGTCGTGGCAACTTGCGCAGCGGGGTTGCCTTGGCAACTAATTGACGGTTGCCTGGGCGACTGTTTGGGCGGGTGGGCAGCAACTTCAAGGTTCGGCGGAGCGTTCTTCAATGGTTTTTTCTTATCCCTAAGTCGAAACTCTAGCTATTTGTGCATGCCTTGATAATACATCCCTGCGTGAATCAAGGGTGAACAACAACCAATCTTGCACTCCTCTTAGCCGTTGAAATCCTTAACTTATTCCTAAGTCAGATTAATCTTCACCATCAATAGATTGAATAAAGACCATACTCATTTGTTTCTTGAATCTAACTCTCCCGATATTAGATAAATAGATGAAGTTATGAGATCCTCTCCCAATTCACTCGCAAACAAGAAGAAAAACCAAGAATGAGTAAACCTTGTATTGAAAGTGCAAACTATTATTACCTAAACAAAATCCACTTGTTTCTCACAACCACAAAACACAATAACCTTAGCCAAATAGATTTAGTTCATGGCTAGGTTCCAAAGAAACACAAGACAAAGAATTCCTAGCATAAACCTAATTGAACAAGAAAGAAAATATGAAGAATGGTTGAAGCCTTGTCAAAATCTCTCATTTCTCTTGTCGAAATCTTTCTCCTCTCTTTGTCGAAATTTCTCTCCTCTCTCCCTTGAGCTTGACGGCTTGGTCTCCTTTAAATAGGAGATGGTTAGGTCAAAATCCTTCTTGAGGAGGAAGTTAAGCTAGAATTAAATACTTTAAAAGAATATAATTCTTTATTATATTTAAATTCCTTCTAGATCTTCTCCTATCTTTTTGGAATTTAATTTCTCTTTGACCTTTTCATGGAAATCAAACTCCTTTGAGATTTAACTTTGCTCTACGTCATCTTGGGCTTATCTAGTCATCAATTTCGACTACCATATCATCTTATCCCTTATCGAAAATTGCCCTGGCAACTAGCTCGGCATCTCCTTCATGCATTGCCCTGGCTACTGGTTCCAGCCTTGCTTTGGCAAGTGATTCTGCACACATACAAAAATACACCAAAGCAATATCTTTTTCCACAAAATTAATCAAAATATGAAATCAAGCTTGTTCACCAAGGAAACAATGCAAACATGCATGAATGGCTAATAATGCAACTAATATGAGCCTAAGTCTAGCAATAATATGAATAAAAAGGGTGAATAAAATAGTACTTTTAGACACTTAACAGTTACACAACTTTAGCTCAAGTCTACTTTGACAAATTGGATAAAAAAATTTACAGATGAAAGAAAATATATACTTGGAAAGAATTCAGTAAGGTGAAAAGGGAAAATTAAATACTTTGATATTAAGTCTAAAGGATGTCCATATTATCAAGGGGTAATTCATATCCCCGATGATAATGAGTTAAAATCGAACTAAAAGGTGATTGAATCTGATTTATTTCAGGATGCGGAGAATAAAGTAAGAATGGATCGAAGCAATCTAGAATTGCTTTAGAATGATGGATATTATCTGCTGATCTTGAAAGAAAAGATATTTAATATGAATGATAAAGTATTCCGTAAAAGTTTCACCTTGGAATGCGGTGTTATGGTTTGGACAAAAAGGGAAGCTGAGTCTGAGAATTATTGGACCATATAAGATTGTGAAAAGAGTTGGCCCGATGGCTCATTAGCTAGTCTTACCTCCGAAAATGGACAAGGTTCACAATATATTTCATTTAAGAAGTATCAATCAAATCATTTACATATCATTGCCCTGCAGGGAATAGAGATTCAACCATATTTGATTTACGAGGAAGAATCAGTAAAGATTCTAGCACATGGAGTAAAAGAACTAATGAATAAGATGATCTCGCTTGTTAAAGTTCTTTGGTGAAATCATGAAGTCGAAAAAGCGACTTGGGAAAGAGAAAAAGATATGAGAAAGCAATTTCCTCATTTTTTGAACTAGGCATGTATTAAAAATTCGAGGATGAATTTTCTTAAGGGGGAAAACTTTAATATCTTAAGTTTTTTCTAGTGACCAAAATGTAAAATTTGAAAGTTTTATGGCTAAAGTATAAACTTTGGAAAAGTTTAAGGACCAAAGTGTAATTTGCAAAAGTTGTGTATTTTAACCCATAAATGAATAATTTACCCCCAAGAATGATGTTTTCATGTTATCCAGATTTTTCCTACAAAGTTTGTATTAATGGCTATAAAGCGATAAAGTTCAGAAAAATATTCGGATAATCGGATCGAATCAAATATCCAGGTTATTTTAAAGGGTGATAAGGCAAGGTTAGTTATGTCATTTTACATGTCTAAGATATTTTCTTTGTGTTGGAAGAATATAAAATCTTGGATTTTATTTGATTTTCCATGTTAAATATGAGCCGTTGGATGAAAAATGGCAAGATCAAAATTTTGGAAAATTATAAGGGTAAAGTTGGTAGCTGCTAACTTATTGGTTTATTTTTTACCATTGGATAAATATTTTGACAAGTGTCATGGTTTGAAGCTTTGGATTCAAGGGAAAATGGTCATTTTACTATTTGGAGGATATTTTCAATATTTATGAATTTTAAAATGCCAAATGGCAATAATTAAAGGTAAAAGAAAATAAAAAAAAATTCTCATCTTCCTTCTCCAACATGGGGTTCCAAGAAGTC
Source organism: Hibiscus mutabilis (assembly GCA_019671005.1). Lineage (NCBI taxonomy): Eukaryota > Viridiplantae > Streptophyta > Magnoliopsida > Malvales > Malvaceae > Hibiscus > Hibiscus mutabilis. The sequence continues at coordinate 11,433,295 of CM033724.1, read as the reverse complement.
AAGGTAAGAATGCTATTTTTTATTTTTTCCCTAAATGGCTTGGATTTAGGGTTTAGTCTTGAAATACAAAGTTGATCCTCTCTGAATTCTCTATCATTTGGTATAAAAATTTCATAGATTGGTTAATCTATGCATATGAAATTGAAGGATTAAATTTTAGGGTTTATGAATATAAATTTATTGGTTTTTTGATTTCGAAGGATTAAGTGTTTAATTAGCTTTCCTAAGCTTGATTCAAGATCGATTTCAAGTGTAAAGTAAAACCCCTAATTTTTGGAAAGTTAGGGTTAATTTAGGGTTATTGGATTCAAGTTTAATTTGGAGTTTTCATGAAAGGAAGATTTTGGAATAATGTAATTGAAGGTTAATTTGAAGTGTTGGAATGGTTAAAGGATGTTAAAGATCAAATTTCTGAATTTGCCCATAAAATTTTAGTATGTGACAGTGAGTTTGGAAATTCACCATAAATTCTACAAAAATAATTAGAACGTGATCCTTATATCATTGTATTCCTAGTTCAGTCTAGTTTCTTTTAAAACAAACGGTGACTGATTTCAATTTGTATATCAAATTATATGAATTTTTAAGTGATGAAAGGTCAGAAAACATAGTACCAGTCTGCTCCGAAATTCAGCACTGTAATTGACTTTGAAAATTCCTCATAAATCGCACGAGTTGAATTTGGGCTATTAAATTATATGGTTGAAAATCTTATCGAATCTAGTTTCTTTCAGAATAAACGGAATCGAATTTCGAGTTGTAGATTATTTTATAGAAATAAATCTTTGAAGGTAGCGCAAGCTGTCAGAAAATGGAATTTGAAACATTTTGTATTTAAAAGTTTGTTAGCAATCTCGAAAGAATTAAGGGAAGTTTAAATTGGTCTCTAAGGACCATAATGAGTTTTTGAACAATACAAGGAAAAAATAAAAAAAAAATTGGAAATTTTATATTTGAATAATTATATTAGACAACATGTTTAAGGTAATGTTAGATTTGAATCTAGCAAATACTTTATTGCATTCATGTGATTAATGAAGTCAAGTCTGAATCAAAGAAGGTTTGAGGTTCTATGAAAGAAAGGATCGAACTAGGACTTAGTGAGGCATTGTGTTAAGTGGCCAAGGTGAGACAATTTCATACATATCATGACACATTGGTATTTTATACATCATTGGGATGGCTTGCGATGAGCCTACCCAAATTTTATTGTCATTATATTTATGTCATAGAGCATATGATAGACATATTTTAAATATGTCAAAAGTTGAATATAAATGCATGGATCACTAGTTATATATGATGTTATATTATGAATGTTATTTTGGGTATAAATTGCCCAATGTTAAATTATGTTCATATACATTGCCATAGATGAAATAAATATTGAAAATATGCCCAAATATGTCATTGAGGGATAGGGTATAGTTGGCATGCAATAGTCTAGCAGCACGCTGCATACTCGGTTTAGCACTATAGTGTAAAGGACACTTAGTGCATATGGTGGGCACGACCTTATGTGTAATAGCACTTCTGTGCATATTTGACTCACATACCAAGGGTCCTCATAGGCTTATATTTGGGCTATGGTTTATTGGTTAATAAGAGATAAATAGGTGAATAAGCTTTGAGCTATTGGAATAAGTGGCAAGTATATTGGTAAGAAATTTATATCCAGTTTATATTTTGTTAATATATGATTAACATGATGGTAATACATATCTAGTGATTGATAAGTTTGTAAAAGTACTATAATTCTTACCCTTTTTACTCATATTATTGTTAAATTTAGGCTCATTTTAGTTGCATTGATAGGCATTCTTGCATATTTTCCTAGTTTCCTTAGTTAATAAGTTTGGTATTGCATTTGGTTGGTTTTTGTGGAAAATTCGCTACTGGTGTGCTTTATTTTGTGCATGACTGGATTGCTGTGGAAAGTAGGGGTCATTTCTGAAGGAGTTGCAGTGCTGATTGCAGAGCAGTTTCCAGGGCAAGTAAAAAATAAATGCAGAATTTTTCAAGATTCATCCATATCGCATAAGATAAAGCCAAAATCAATTTACAAGCTGTTGAAGATGAAGATGAGAGAATCTTGGCGTCATTAATCCTAAGTTATTTCCTATTAAATGGGATGATGTGCAAATAAGGATAGGAAATAAAGTTTGAATTATTTCCTTATCTTTAGACAAGGGAATAAATCCTGAATTATTTCCATATCTTTAGATAAGGAAATAAAGCCTAGAATATCTCCTAAAGAAAATGGAATAAATCAAATATCCTTAAAGACTCATTGAGCTTTCCTCACCTATTTAAGGCTGGTCGCGTCAAAACAAGAAAAGCATAGGAGAGGAATCGGATTCTAGAGGATAGGAGTTGGGCGTGAAGAGCTTTGAAAAGTTTAGAATTTTTTCTTTGATGTCTAAATTTATTTTTTTTGTGATTTCTTTACACCCAGCCATGAACTAGATTTAATTGGTTGGGGTTATTTGGGTTCGTGTTGTGATAAACGATTGGATTGTTTAGGTTTTTGTTTGCAATTTAAATTCAATGTTTGTTTATTCTTGATTCTTATTTTTGATTTCGAGTGAATTGGGAGAGGATCTCGAGAGTTATCTATTTATCATAGGCAGTGGCTTGGTTAAGGGAACCTACCGAAGCCGTAGCGAAAACGAGTCTTTATAGGGCAATTGTCACTGCTTATGGACCCGAACATGGGTGATCTATCCATGACCAGGATGAAGCTTGGGTGAAACTAAGTGGAGGTCCGAACCGACTGATATACTCAGAAGAGTTAGATTCAAGAAATGAATGAACATGGTTTTCAGTAAACAAATCGTTGGTAAAGATTAATCCACCTTAAGTATAAGGATTGGGTTTCAACGGCTAAGAGAAACGGAAGATCGGTTGTTGTTTACCCATGGTTAACTCAGGGCTGTATTGCCAAGGCATGCACAATTAACAGTGTTTCGAGTTACAGATAACGAGAAGCCATTGAAGAACGCTTCACCGAACTTTGAAGGAAGTCGCCCAGTTGACCAGGCAATCGCACCATTCCTAGTTGCCCAAGCAATTACAATTGCCCAGGCAATTCGACCGATGCTTATTGTTAAGACGATTGAGTTACTCTTGCAATCAATTACCACGACGGTCCATTCAATCATCACACCACAACTCAAGATAACACGGCATACTCTTTCATTCAATCAACATCTCCTTTGTTTACTTGCTATTTTATTTTACTTGTTAATTCAATTCCTATTATCACCACCAATTAATTTTCTTTTCAGTACAAGAAGTTATAATCCAGAAGTTGCACCAATCCATGTGGAGATGATATCTATTCTATACTATAACTTGCGACGTGTATACTTGCACCAATTGTGAAACACTTAAAACATGCAACAAGTTTTTGGCGCCGTTGCCGAGGATTGGCAATAGCAACTTGAATTTTTATTTCTTGCACCGTTGTTTCTTTTTATTTTTGTTAATCAGTTTCAAGGGGCTAACAATCTTTGGTTTTGCATCTGTGCATGACCAGGGCGAGACCAACAGCACAAGAATACCTACTTGAACCTGAGATAGAATGAGTTCTTCATAGAAGAAGACGAGAACAATGAGCAGTAATGGCAGAACAACCTGTTAATCAAGTCGACAATCTGAATGCCGACGGCAATCAGAATATCGCAGCTAGAGGAGAAAGAGCTCAAATTGAACAACCAGTTCGTGTCAGGAATAGACCAATTCGAGATTACCTAGAGGAAGATCTAAATGGTCTCAATCCAGGAGTTTTCACACCTGAAATAGAAGCCGCCCACTTTGAATTAAAACATATGATGTTCAACATGATCAATACGATTGGTCAATTTGGCAGATCGGCCACTGAAGATGCCAGACAACATCTCAAAACATTCCTGGAGATTTGCAATTCATTCAAACTACAAGGAGTCTATGAGGATATCCTAAGGCTGAAATTATTTCCCTATTCACTGAGGGATAGGGCAAAGACGTGGTTAAACAGCATTCCATCCGGAACTATAGGATCTTGGACGGATTTATGTCGTGATTTCATTGCTAGATTTAGTTCTAAAAATATGACTGATAAATTGTGTAATGATATTACTTCTTTTCGGCAGGCAGATGATGAATCCATGTATGAGGCTTGAGAGCGATACAGAGAGCTTTTACACAAATGTCCCATGCACGGATTCTAGTATGGACACAAGTGATGATGTTTTACAACTCAGTGAATACGCTGACAATGATGATGCTAGATGCCTCGGCAAATGGCATACTCCTTATCAAGTCACATGAAGAAGCAATAGAGATTCTGAACTGTCTTGCCAAGAACGACTATCAGTTCCCAACTACTCGAATAGGGAATATTCAGACGAAACGCCACGATAAATGAGCTTGATTCATCAGGATCCATTTTCGCACAATTGGCCACTCTAACCAATTTGGTTAAGAATATGCAGCGACCAAGCAACACACATGAGATCAAGGTAGTAGATTCAATTTGTGATTTATGTAACGGTAACCATGATTCCTCTGAGTGTCCATAGAACCCAGAATCTAGTTTTTACATTGGAAACTACAACCGTAACAACAATGCGATGTCCAACACATACAATCCAGCCTAGAGGAAGCACCCTAATTTTTCATGGAGCAACCCAAACAACATCATTAATTAGAACAGTCAGAGTGCACAAGCATCGAGATTCCAGCAGAACATGCAACGGCAACAGATGCCGCAGCAACAATCTACATCATCTAGCTCTTTGGAAAATTCCCTCAATACTTTTATGTTAAAAACTAAATCTTATATGATTAAGAATATTAGTTTCATGAAAAAAGACTGACGCTTTCAATAACAAGAGTGAGATGAGATTGCAAAATCAGGAGGCAGCCTTGAAATCCTTGGAAACACATGCCAGGCAATTCGCTCAGAACATGAATACAAGACCCCTAGGCGGCTTACCTAGAGATACTGAGGTTGCAAAAGGAGTAGGCCACTAGCAGTGTAAGGTAATCATCACTCAGATTAGCCGACAGCTTAAGGAAGACCAAGCTCATCCAATGGAGAACACTCAACCAGCATAACGATCTCCTATCCAAAAATACACCAAAATTAATGAATCGGCAATTGCCCAAGCAAAATCCGATGCCCAGACAATTCCAATTAACCCGATAATTCCTGATGCCCAGGCAATTTGCGATAAAAATCCTAAATCAGAAAAAAAGAAAGAGGAGATCTAAATTCCACCAACGTTCCCACAAATACTGAAATGGCAGAGGAAAGAATATCAGTTCAAGAAATTCCTTGACATCTTGAAGCAAGTTCACATCAATTTTCCGTAGGTAGAGGCGATAGACCAAATGCAGAACTATGCTAAGTTCCTTAAAGACATTGTCTCTAAGCAAACAAGGATAGGTGAGTTTGAAACAGTGGTCGTGACAGAAGGATGCATGGCCATGTTGCACAACCTCATGCCATCTAAACTTAAGGATCCTGGCAGTTTCACTATACCATGTGCTATCGAAAATCACTACGCCGGGAAGGCCTTGTGTGATCTTGGAGCAAGCATAAACCTCATACCGAAATCTATTTTCCAGAGATCGATAATAGGGAAAGCAAGGCCAACAACAGTGATGATATAGCTTGCAGACAGATCTTATGTACATCCAGAAGGGAAAATCGAAGATATTCTGGTAAGAGTTGGCAAATTTATTTTTCCCGCTGATTTCACTATTTTGGATTGTGAAGCAGATGAGTTCGCACCCATTATTCTTGGGAGACCGTTTTTAGAAACAAGAAGAACCTTGATCGATGTCAAGAAATGAGAGCTCACCATGAGGGTAAAGGACCAGCAAATCAAGCTTAATGTCTTCCAAACCCTTAAGCATACTGACGATCCAGATGAATGCCAAGTCATTCAAGCCACCACTGAATTCAATTTTGACGTGGAAGAGAATTATCCCAGAAATTACATTGCCAAACCAAAAAACGCTGAGGAACTGATCGACGAATATCAAGATGAAGCGAACTGGATAGTGAGTCGACCAGGTAAGTATTTTGAACCATTGGATTACTCAGGTAAGGAAGGTAAACTTGGAAAACCTTTTATTGAGAAACCACCGATACTCGAATTGAAACCATTGCTAGGGCAATTAAAATATGCTTATTTGGAAAACGATAACACTTTGCCCATGATAATTTCTTCTAAGTTGCATCCTAAACAGGAAAAGAGGTCGATTGACATGTTGAAGCTGCACAAAAAAATTAATAGGTTGGACAATTGTAGACTTGAAGGGAATTAGCCTGACAGTATGTATGCACAAAATCCTATTGGAGGATGATCATAAACCGTCAATTGACGCACAAAGGAGACTTAACCCCGCCATGAAGGAGGTTGTGATGAAAGAAATCATCAAATGGCTTGACGCCAGTATCATATATCCTATCTCCGATAGTACATGGGTAAGTCCGGTACAATGTGTACCAAAAAGGGAGGTATAACTGTGGTAAGTAAAAAAAGCAATGAACGCATTCCAACTAGGACTGTTACCGGTTGGAGGGTTTGTATGGATTACCGTAAGTTAAATAAAGCTACTAGGAAAGATCACTTTCTTTTACCTTTTATTGACCAAACGCTTGATCGTCTTGCAGGTAAATCCTTTTATTATTTTCTTTGATGGTTACTCAGGTTATAACCAGATCGCCATAGCACCAGATGATCAGGAAAAGACCACTTGTACATGAAAATATGGTACATATGCCTTTCGAATGATATCGTTCGGATTATGCAATACCGGACAACCTTTCAACGATGCATGACGGCAATCTTCTCTGACATGGTGGAAGATTTCCTTGAAATCTTCATGGACGATTTCATGATTTTTAGAGATAACTTCGACAATTGCCTCAATAATTTGGAGAAGGTGTTATCATGATACGAAGAATCTGACCTGGTGATAAATTGGGAGAAATGTCAATTTATGGTGGGCGAAGGTATTGTTCTCGGCCATAAAATCTCATCCAAAGAAATCAAAGTGGATAGAGCCAAGGTGGATGTAATTGAGAAATTGCCGCCACGAACTTCAGCCAAGGGAATCCGAAGTTTGCTCGCACATGCATGTTTTTACATAAGGTTTATTCATAATTTTTCTAAGATTTTCTAAACCCTTGTGTAATTTGCTTGAACAGGGTAAGGCTTTCAACTTTGATGAATCTTATGCCACGACATTTGAAGCCCTAAAAAAGCAACTTACGTCAGCGCCTATTATTGCCCCACCCGATTGGACCTTACCTTTTGAACTCATGTGCGACGCAAATGACTTCACGGTAGGAGCCGTTTTAGGGTAGCGCATAGGTAAGATTTTCTATGTGATTTACTGCGCTAGTAAAACACTAAATGGTGCGCATCAAATTACCCTATAACGAAGAAAGAATTACTAGCAGTAGTTTTCAAATTTGATAAGTTTCATTCCTATTTGATTGGTACTAAGGTAATTGTTCATATTGATTGTTGCGTGTGATAAGTGCTACGCAATTGTGCAAGTATACACGCCGTAAGTAATAAAGTGATATGAGTATCGAGTATCGTCTCCTTGAGGATTGGTTTGGCCACTTTGCTTAAGATTCTTTGACCGTGAAAAGTAAAAACACAATTAAAGGATTAAAGGAGTTTAACTAATAACTAAACTAGAAAGCAATAAAGTAAAAGAAAAGATGAGATCGATTGAGAGAGATAGGCTAGGTTATCGTGAGTTGAGGTGTGATAGCCGATTGGATTGTCTTGGTAAAAGAGTGCACGGGCAACTTCGGTTGCCGTGGCGACGATTTGCACAACGGGTTGCCTTGGCAACTAATTGATGGTTGCACAGGCGACTAGTTGGGCAACTACTTGGGCGATCGGGCAGCAACTTCAAGGTTGGCGGAGCGTTCTTCAATGGTTTCTTCTTATCCCTAAGTCGAAACTCTAGCTACTTGTGCATGCCTTGATAATACATCCTGCGTGAATCAAGGGTGAACAACAACCAATCTTGCACTCCTCTTAGCCGTTGAAATCCTTAACTTATTCCTAAGCGGATTAATCTTCACCATCATTGGATTGAATAAAGATCATATTCATTCGTTTCTTGAATCTAACTCTCCCGATATTAGATAAATGGATGAAATCACGAGATCCTCTCCCAATTCACTGCATAAACAATAATAAGAATCAAGAATGAATAAACCTTGAAATAGAAAAGTACAAACTCTTATTACCTAAACAAAAACCAATAGTTTCTCACAACCACAAAACACAATAACCATAGCCGATCAAGTTAGTTCATGGTTGGGTTCAAAAGATATACAAAGAATAATCCCCAAACCATGAATCTAATAGAAGCAAAGAAGAAGAAGAAGAAGTGAAATTCCCTAATGCTCTCTTGTGAAATTTCCCCCTTGCTCTCTCTTTTTGGATTGTCGAAATCTCCTTGCTATTTATAGGGCTAGGCCAAAGTCCTTCTTTGAGGAGGAGTTTGAGTTGGAATTAAATTATCTTTAAAGAATATAATTCTTTATTATAATTTTATTCCTATTAGAACTTCTCCTATCTTCTTGGAATTTAATTCTTCTTTAATCTCTGCATGGAAATCAAATTCCTTTGGGTTTGGGCTTTGCTCCACGTCATCTTGGGCTTGTCTAGTCATCAATTTCTACATCCCTATTGCATTTTCTCTTTGTCGACAATTGCCAAGGCAACTGGCTCAAAGCGTCTCCTTCATGCATTGCCACGGCAACTAGCTCAACATTGCTTTGGCAAGTGATCCTGCACATACACACACAAAAACACACCAAAGCAGCATCTTTTTTCACAAAAATCACCAAGTTATGTAATCAAGCTCAACGGTGGAAAGAAACATGAATTAATGCATGAATGACTAATTATGCAACTATTATGAGCTTAAGTCTAACAATAATATGAGTAAAAAGGGTAATAAAAATAGTACTTTTGAACACTTATCACGCCCCAAACTCGAACTATTGCTTGTCCTCAAGCAATGCAAACTAACAATTACTGCCAAGACTTTAATCATCAAAGACATGCTTCAAACTTGAATTCAAACCTCGGAACCGTGGCACAGTATGATCACCTTTTAATTTTTCGGATAACACAAAAAATTACCCGGAACCAAACTATAGTGCTCGTGACAATGTGTGTGCGTAGTTGTGAACAAGTTGATTTTCAAGATTCTATGTGAACTACAGGCTTTTATTAATTCAATTATCGGGGTATTTATTTTTATTTTCACTAGAGCCAATTTGGGCACCTCTAGCAAAGTAAGCAATTCCTCATTTTATTTTAGTCGACTAGAGCCAATTTGGGCACCTCTAGCGATTCTTTAATGTGCATTAACTACTAGAGCCAGTTTGGGCACCTCTAGCAAGAAAGTGTATTTACTACTAGAGCCAGTTTTGGGCACCTCTAGCAAGAAATTAACTTTTAATTTTCAATTTTAAATTTACCCAAATTTTAAGCAACCTAAGTTCACTAAGTTTCTTTGAATCAACAACCCACAACCGTGTAAAAAAATTCAGCATCATAGTAAAACTCTAAGTTCTTTTCATGCAATCCTAAAATTAAAGGATGGTTATTTCAATTAAATACATTGGCAAAAATTCATCATTGGATATTCAACAAGTCTTAAGCAATTAAATCAAATTAAAGGCATGGCAAGTAACATATGCAACCTATATGTGATTGCTAAAGATGAATGCAACTAAACATGAAACTAACTAGAAACCAACACCCCCAAACTCGAGAGAAGCATTGTCCTCAATGCATGTAAGAGTGAAACAAAATTTAAAAGAAACTAAATGAAATGAGTTAGTCGAGAGAGGTCGTCACCTCGATTGATGAGTTTCTTCGTGCCGTTTGCTTGATTCAATTTTCGGTCGGTGGTTGAATGCTTGAGGCTGGTACCGCGTGAATAGCATTGCCTTGATTTGGTCCATGTTTGCCGATGCGGGTTTACTTGCATGTGCATCGATAGTTGCGAAGCCATTGTTGTTGCACGGGCATCATGATTTCCGTTGTGGTTGTTGTGGCGAGTAGTCAAGAAATTTCCTTATCATGGTGGTTGTGAGTCTTGTTGTGGAAAAGAAAATAAAGAAAACACGGAAACTAAAGATAATGAAGAAAAATAAAATATATCCTAAAAAAAATAAAGAAAAAATAAAAAAATAATAGAACAAAATAGTTCAAAAAATAAAAATAAAAATAAATGTATCGGTGAGTTGCCGAGGCCGGGGTTGCCGAGGCGTCCTTGGCGTCCATGGTTGCAGAGAGGCTTGCGTATTAGGAGTTGTTGCGGTGTTGAAGGTTGCCGTTTTGATACTTCTTATAGTCCATCCGCACCCTCCATCGGGTGATAATATTGCCCAAAGAGTTTGGCAAATGTGCTTGCCACTACTCCCTTTTGCGTTACCATGGTGGAGGTGTCTTTCTTCTTTGTTCGCTTGTAGTCCATGTATACTCTCCACCTTGCTACTATTCTGAAGGCACAAATATATTAATAGGAAAAATTATATCCATTCTCAACCATTCAATTACCTCATTCTTGTCGACTTCTATCATGGTTGGATGTAGCTTGTTGTCGTGGCAATTTGCTGCTCAAGCCAATTGCCGTGGCAATCAGTTGTCAAATTTTTCTCTAAGTCAAGGGAAGAATCAATTTTCTCAAGAGCTTTATGAATCCAAACACCTTTTTCTTTTGGCCTCTCAAACATCTCCATCGGTAGAGATTTGATGGCTTCAAATCTACCAACCTCGGTTCCTCAAGACATACCCGCAATGGACAATGTGAGTTTTTAAAGAATTCAAAAGGTTCAACTATTACCTGCTCATATTCCATTGGCAAAGTATTATCATCTCGTTGATCTTGCATGTGGTCGTGTAATTGTCGTGGCAATTGTAGATTAGAGCAATCTACTGATTCTGTTTCAAGCATCAACGTTGTAACCTTTTGGGCATCGGGTTCCTCGAGAATTTCTTTGTAGTAAGGGGCTCCTCAATCATTGCCGAGGCAATTTGTTGTTCAGAGCTCATCATGTGTTGGGCAGTCTCTCTCATTGGCATCTTCTTGACTTTGAGGTTCTAGTTGTTCCTCACACATCGGAGAGATTTCTTTGTATTGCTCCTTATCCTCTTGCCTTGGGACGTCGGTATCCCTAGGAATGAATTGTTGGTGCATGTTATCCATGACATATGTGGATCTCCCGATTGATCTTTGAATCCCCTAAGGTTGCATCCCATTTGAGCTATCCTCGTATCCATAGATTTTGATAGTTCTCGAATCTCTTCAATTGATTCGTCAAGTTTAGCCAAGGAAGCTAGTAACGTTTCCTCCAAGGAATTGGAATGCTCTTGAAAAGGACTACATTGCCATGGCATATCTGTTTGTCGCGGCAAAATTGTTATGGTAAAAAAATTTTGAGCTTTTTGACCATACCATGAAGAATTTTGCTGTTGGTTCCCTCTATGGTCCTCCATGTAGTTATATGCACCGAAAATGTGAGGGCAATTTTCAAACACATGATGTTCTCCACACATAGCACAAGATTTTTCCATGGTATAAGTTCTTTGGGCTTTTCTCGGTTGGTATAGGTAATCATCAAAGGGTGCAAGGAACTCTTGATTGAATTGATTCATATCTTCCAACATCATCTCTCGAATAGATTGGTTTTTATTTCCCGACATGTTGATGTTCCTTAACTTGTAAAGCGCACCTAAATTTTTTTTGATAAAACAAACAAAAAGAAAAGTTAGTAAAACTAAGAAATAAATGCAATAACAAAAACAACTAACACCAATTGCCAATCCCCGGCAACGGCGCCAAAAACTTGTTGCGTGTGATAAGTGCTACGCAATTGTGCAAGTATACACGTCGCAAGTAATAAAGTGATATGAGTATAAAGTATCGTCTCCACGAGAGGATTGGTTTGGGCCACTTTGCTTAAGTTCTTGCCTTTGTGAAAAGTAAAAACACAATTAAAGGATTAAAGGAGTTTAACTAATAACTAAACTAGAAAGCAATAAAGTAAAAGAAAAGATGAGATCGATTGAGAGAGATAGGCTAGGTTATCGTGAGTTGAGGTGTGATAGCGATTGGATTGTCTTGGTAAAAGAGTGCACGGGCAACTCGGTTGCCGTGGCGACTTACACAACGGGTTGCCTTGGCAACTAATTGATGGTTGCCTGGGCGACTAGTTGGGCAACTACTTGGGCGATCGGGCAGCAACTTCAAGGTTGGCGGAGCGTTCTTCAATGGTTTCTTCTTATCCCTAAGTCGAAACTCTAGCTACTTGTGCATGCCTTGATAATACATCCCCTGCGTGAATCAAGGGTGAACAACAACCAATCTTGCACTCCTCTTAGCCGTTGAAATCCTTAACTTATTCCTAAGCCGGATTAATCTTCACCATCATTGGATTGAATAAAGATCATATTCATTCGTTTCTTGAATCTAACTCTCCCGATATTAGATAAATGGATGAAATCACGAGATCCTCTCCCAATTCACTGCAAACAATAATAAGAATCAAGAATGAATAAACCTTGAAATAGAAAAGTACAAACTCTTATTACCTAAACAAAAACCAATAGTTTCTCACAACCACAAAAAACACAATAACCATAGCCGATCAAGTTAGTTCATGGTTGGGTTCAAAAGATATACAAAGAATAATCCCCAAACCATGAATCTAATAGAAGCAAAGAAGAAGAAGAAGTCGAAATTCCCCTAATGCTCTCTTGTCGAAATTTCCCCCTTGCTCTCTCTTTTTGGATTGTCGAAATCTCCTTGCTATTTATAGGGCTAGGCCAAAGTCCTTCTTTGAGGAGGAGTTTGAGTTGGAATTAAATTATCTTTAAAGAATATAATTCTTTATTATAATTTTATTCCTATTAGAACTTCTCCTATCTTCTTGGAATTTAATTCTTCTTTAATCTCTGCATGGAAATCAAATTCCTTTGGGTTTGGGCTTTGCTCCACGTCATCTTGGGCTTGTCTAGTCATCAATTTCTACATCCCTATTGCATTTTCTCTTTGTCGACAATTGCCAAGGCAACTGGCTCGGCGTCTCCTTCATGCATTGCCCTGGCAACTAGCTCAACATTGCTTTGGCAAGTGATCCTGCACATACACACACAAAAACACACCAAAGCAGCATCTTTTTCCACAAAAATCACCAAGTTATGTAATCAAGCTCAACGGTGGAAAGAAACATGAATTAATGCATGAATGACTAATTATGCAACTATTATGAGCTTAAGTCTAACAATAATATGAGTAAAAAGGGTAATAAAAATAGTACTTTTGAACACTTATCATTGATCATTCAGCAATTAAGTACCTATTTGCTAAGAAAGATGCCAAACCTCGTTTAATTCGTTGGATTTTACTTTTACAAGAGTTTGACATCGAAATTAAGGACATGAAAGGAACTGAGAACCAAGTTTCCAATCACTTATCAAGGTTGGAAAAAGGCGATGAAGATTCAGACTCCTTAGAGATCCAAGACACATTCCCAGATGAGCAGTTGTTAGTTGCCACGGCAACCCCCTAGTATGCCGATTTGGTTAATTTCTTGGTTAGTGGTATTTTGCCTTATGACCTTACTCACCAAGGAAATAAGCAGTTCTGACATGATGCTAAACATTATTATTGGGACGAGCCTCTTTTGTTTAAATAATGCGTAGATCGGGTGATAAGACGATGTGTTCCCGATGAGGAGTAGAAAAATGTGCTTTGAATTTCATTCTTCACCCTATGGAGGCCATTTTAGAGGAACTCGTACTGCGGCCAATGTCCTAAAATCCAGCTTGTATTGGCCCACTCTTTACAAAGATGCTCAAGAATTCTATAAGAGGTGTGATCGTTGTCAGCGAACGGGAAATATTTGACGACACGAGATGCCACTACAGAATATCCTTGAGGTCAAGTTATTTAACGTGTAGGGGATCGACTTCATAGGACCCTTCCCATCCTCATTCGGCAATTTGTACACCCTACTTGCCGTAGACTACGTGTTTAAATAGGTAGAGGCAGCTGCAGTTCCTAGAAACGATTCAAAGATCGTGTAGAAATTCTTGCAGAAAAATATATTCACATGATTCGGGACACCAAGGGCAATTATCAGCGATTTAGGTACACACTTCGACAATAGGCTGATTGCCAAAATATTAGAGTGATTTGGAGTAACACACAAAATTCCACGGCATATCATCCACAGACAAACGGGCAAGCCAAAATTTCCAATCGTGAATTAAAGGCTATCCTTAAAAAAGTTGTTAATCCTTCCCGAAAAGATTGGTCTGCGAGAATTGATGATGCACTTTGGGCCTACCAGACAGCATTCAAGACACCCCTAGGCATGTCTCCCTACAGACTTGTCTACGACAAGACGTGCCACATGCCGGTGGAGATCAAGCATAAGGCCTATTGGGCCATAAAGACCGCGAACATGGATTGGGAAAGTGCAGGGCAAAAGAATCTACTGGACCTAAACGAGATTGAAGAATTTCGTGCCTTAGCTTATGACAATGCCCAGATCTATAAAGAGAAAACCAAGTGTTGGCATGACAAGAAGCTATTGCCGTGACAATTCTTGCTAGGGCAATTAGTGATTCTCTTTAACTCCGCCTTAAGCTTTTCCCCAGGAAACTGAAGTCAATATAGTCTAAGGCATTTGAGGTTGTAAAACCTTATTCTCATGGGGCTGTTGTGGTGAAGTCAATGTTGGATGGACACGAGTTCAAGGTTAGCAGACAACGGTTGAAACACTACGTTGGTACATAATGTGACTCGTGATAAGGAGGATGTATCCTTAGAAAGATGCATGAAAATGCTCTTTCTAAGAGTTTTTATTTTTTAATTTTCAGATTTTTTATTTTTAGCTTTAGTTTATTGTTTTCGTTTTATTTTTAGCTTCTAGACTCAAGGAGGCTACAAAAGAAGATGAACCAGGTGAAAAGGTTACAGAAACAATGGTTCCAGATGCACCACCAACTTTACATCAACAACCACCACGAGCTGGAAAAAGGACCAAGCAAATGGCTCACAGGAAACTAGTCATTCCAGGTGATGACCTCACCGACTAACTCATTTGCATTTCATTTTTTTAGTTATTTTTGCATGCATTGAGGACAATGCTTCTCTCGAGTTTTGGGGGTTGTTTTTGTTGCATTCATGTTATTGTTTCATGTTAGTTGCATATGTTACTTGCCATGTCTCTTACCTGATTAAACTACCTAAACCTGCTGTGTTATCCTATGATGTATTTTTGCCACTGCACTTGCATGATAAAATCTTAGATTTTAGGATTAGCATGAAGAGTACTTGGAATTTTGCTATGATGTTGCATATGTTGACACTGTTGTGACTTGCTGATTAAGGGAGACCTAGTTGACTTTAGGTTATTTAAAATGGGTAAATTGTGCTAGAGGTGCCTAAAAATGGCTCTAGCAGACTTAATTGCCCCGGAAAATAATTTGATAAAACCTATTATTCGCACGGAATCCTATTAGTTGGCTTGTACACAACTCTGCACATACATTTTCACTAGCATTATGGTTCAATTTTGTGTAATTTTCCATGTTGCCCGAAAATCGAAAGGTAGTCAACTTTTTGTTCCACGGTTCTGAGGATTGAAGTCGGGTAGGGAGCATGTTTTTGGAGGTAAGGGCCTTGGCAGGTAATTGTTAGTGTTTTGCATTGCTAGAGGACAAGCAATAGTTTGAGTTTGGGGGTGTGATAAGTATGTAAAAGTACTATTTTTCTTACCCTTTTTACTCATATTATTGTTAAACTCAGGCTCATTTTAGTTGCATTGATAGGCATTCATGCATATTTTCCTAGTTTCCTTAGTTAATAAGCTTGGTATTGCATTTGGTTGGTTTTTGTGGAAAATTCGCTGCTGGTGTACTTTATTTTGTGCAGGACTGGATTGCCGTGGCAAGTAGGGGTCATTTTTGAAGAAGTTGTCGTGCTGATTGCCGAGCGATTGCCAAGGCAAGTCAAAAATAAATGCAGAATTTTTCAAGATTCATCCATATTGCATAAGATAAAGCCCAAAATTAATTTACGAGCTATTGAAGATGAAGATGAGAGAATCTTGGCGTCATTAATCCTGATTTATTTCCTATTAAATGGGATGATGTGCAAATAAGGATAGGAAATAAAGTTTGAATTATTTCCTTATCTTTAGACAAGGGAATAAATCCTGAATTATTTACATATCTTTAGATAAGGAAATAAAGCCTAGAATATCTCCTAAAGAAAAGGGAATAAATCAAATCTCTTTAAAGACTCATTGAGCTTTCCTCACCTATTTAAAGCTGATTGCATCAACACAAGAAAAACAGAGGAGATGAATAGAATTCTAGAGGAGATGAGTTGGGCGTGAAGAGCTTTGAAGAGTTTAGATTTTTTTTTCTTTGATGTCTAAATTTATTTTCTTTGTGATTTTTTTTCACCCAACCATGAACTAGATTTAATTGGTTGGGTTATTTGGGTTTGTGGTGTGATAAACGATTAGATTTTTTAGGTTTTGCTTGCAATTTAAATTCAAGGTTTGTTCATTCTTGATTCTTATTTTTGATTTCCAGTGAATTGGGAGAGAATATCGAGAGTTATCTATTTATCTATACTCGAGAGAGTTAGATTCAAGAAACGAATGAACATGGTTTTCATTAAACAAATCGTTGTTGAAGATTAATCCACCTTAGGGATAAGGATCAGATTTCAATGGCTAAGAGAAGTGCAAGATCGGTTGTTGTCCACCCATGGTTAATGCAGGGATGTATCTCTAAGGCATGCATAATTAATAGTGTTTCTAGTTAGGGATAACAAGAAGCCGTTCGTCGAACTTTGAAGGAAGTCGCCCAATTGCCCAGGCAATCGCACCATTCCCAGTCGCCCATATAATTACAATTTCCCAGGCAATTTGAGTGATGCTAATTGTTAAGACGATTGAGTTACTCTTGCAATCAATTACCACGACGGTCCATTCAATCATCACACCACAACTCACGATAACCCGACCTACTCTCTCATTCAATCAACGTCTCATTTGTTTACTTGCTCTTTTATTTTACTTGTTAATTCAATTCCTATAATCACCGCCAATTAATTTTCTTTTCAGTACAAGAAGTTAGAATCTAGAAGTTGCACCAATCCCTATGGAGATGATATCTATTCTATACTATAACTTGCGACGTGTATACTTGCACCAATTGCAAAACACTTAAAACACACAACAGCGATCATGATGCATTTATGCATATATGGCATATTATGACAAATGGACAAGCATGAAAGTCTTATGACATTGGCATATAGTAAATCATTACTAATGCAATGTGAAAGTTGATGCATTGGCATATATCTTGTTATATAAATGTAGTCATGAAGTCGAATAAGTTTAAATTATTGTTATTAACTTCCTTTATTGCCTCACTAAGTTCGTACTTAGCGTGTGTTTGATTGTGCACACGTAGGTAAATCAAGATGAGAGTGAGAAGAGCATTGCATTAATATTGGAAAGCTCAACAAGTAATCATAGTAATGACATCCTAATTGAGGTTTGATTATTATAGTGGCATGTATACTTGCTAACCTTATTTGAGTTGTGATTGGCCTTTAAAGTTCGTTATGGTTACATGATAATTGGCATTTCTGGAAAGATTCAAAGTTAAGAGTAACATCAGGTGATGAGTTGCATGCTAAGATAATTGAGAGCATGTATGTTTTTTTTAATATTCAATTATTCCCTATAAGCATGCATAACATTGAAGACATTTGGGAATTGAATTAGGATAAATTAGAAATATAAAATTGCAAGAATGTGTATTTTAGGACAGTGTGTACCGGTACTTAAGATTTGGGATCAAAATTATCAAAACTTGAATTTTGTTTCAAATATCATTAATATTTATGGATAGTAAAGTTGTGACATTCCTGATTCGTATTCGTCGTATGGATACGAAAAGGGGTGTTACATATCTGCAAGGATCCTAATATTTTACTAGATTTTAAAAATATATACTTAATTATCTATATACCCCTAATATATATCTTAATAAAAAAATCCTAACTATATTATTATCACTTCAACTTTCTCTCAAACCTAGCCACACTCAAATTTCTCAACATGTTTCTATCGTAGTTTTGAGATATAAGATAAAACCCTTGTGAAAATCTCCCCCAACACAAAACCCTTTCAATCTTCATCATCTCGTAACTACTTCTATCGAAGTATCCAAACTTTATATTTTTGAACTGAATTTTCCATTTATTTTGGTCAGTAGAATAGCAATTTTGTTTAAATTTTTAGGGATGGGGATCCCTCGAAAATCGTGAGGACCGTACGGGGAGGGTATGGTGACAAAAAATCACTGAAGCATTTAATAGGGATTACCCAAAATCGTAACCGAAAGTGTTGGGACGGAGTAGGGAATGCAAAACCTCATAAGATCTCAAAATACAAGCATGTTTTATACGTGATAGTCGTTTGACTTCTTTTAACGACGAGTTTTTAGGAGTGATCAAAATTTGACTCGACTCGAAAATATTGGTTTTTTAATTTCAATTTATTCAACTCAAATAGCTCATAAAAATTTTGATTTCGAGTTTTGCCCATCTCAAAAAACCAAATTTTATAGTTTTGCAATTTAGTCCCTTATTTCCTTTTTTACTTCAATTCCTCCTCCATTTAAGTCCATTTTTGAGCAAATTTGAACCAAGTGTTCTGAAATCACCTTAGAATACCTATTTAGCTTCAATTCATATTTTTTTAAAAATAAATTTACTCCCTTTTCACCTTAGCCCCTCAACTTTGCATGATTTCTCATTTTTTTAATTCATCATTCATTTTAAGTCCATTTTTGACCAAATTTGAACCACATACTCCTAAACCA
Organism: Hibiscus mutabilis; assembly: GCA_019671005.1. NCBI lineage: Eukaryota > Viridiplantae > Streptophyta > Magnoliopsida > Malvales > Malvaceae > Hibiscus > Hibiscus mutabilis. The sequence continues at coordinate 11,414,330 of CM033724.1, read as the reverse complement.
CTTTAGAATACATATTTAGTTTCAATTCATATTTCTGAAAATATTTTTATTTTTACAATTTAGCCAGTCAACTTTTTATGATTTCCTCATTTCTTCAATTCCTCGTTCTTTTTAAGTCCATTTTAATCAAATTTAAACCACATGCTCAAATACAATTATATAATATATATATATATATATATATGTGTGTGTGTGTGTGTGTGTGTGTGTGTGTGTGTGTAACTTCAATTCTTATTTTTAAGAAAAATATTATTTTTGCAATTTAGTCCCTTAACTTTGCATTTTATTCAATTTGGTCCTTCAACTATATTTTTTTTGTAAATTCTTTCTTCTCATCAACTCCTTGACTCCTCTGTACTGTAATCAATACTTTATCCTCAAAAGCTCCTTCTTTAAAAAAACATTATAAATATTTTAGAACTTTAGATTAGATATTTTTATTAAATAACATTACAAATCTTACCCACACGTGTAAAAAAGAATTTAGATATATATATACCTTATATGATTAGAAAAAGTCGTTTAAATTAGAATCAATACACACTATAACATTATAAATAATTATATACAGAAACTTGACTCGACTCGAATCAAAAAAATTTAAATAAAGCTTTATTCTAATTTAAAGTGAACGCCCCTTCTAGCGGCGACCTTTATGTTGTTGAAAGCTTTTTAATTTTTAGGGTAAACTATATTAGTAGTCCCTAAACTTTTAAGGCATTTTCAACATGGTCATTAAACTTTTAAAACTTGCAATATAGTCACTAAACTTTTAATTTGCTTTCATTACGGTCTTCAATCACCGTTAGAAAAAGCTGACATGGTACATATAAATATTTACTTACTATTAATTTACTATGTGTTCCTCATTTCACGCTCGAATAAACCCTCCCCTTCCTCTCCTATCTTTTTTCTCCATGGCTAAGCCCACCGCTCACCATCTCTTTCCACATTGTAATCATTTTAACCTTAAACTTCCCCATTAACTTGAACTCTCTTCGACCAATACCTCAACCCAAAACCAAGAAACCAAAAAAAATAGAACCAACTAAACAACGTCAAACCCTCAAATTCAAACTAGCAAAAACAAAAAAAGAAAATTATCATAATTTTTCAAAGATAAAAAGTTTTAGTGTTTAAAAACAAGATCTGTGAATCTAAATGATCAAAGAATGGGGAATACAACAAGAAAGCATATCACAGGTAGGGATTCATCGAAAGGCAAGAAAACCCAAATCAAAGTTTTCTCAACTGGTTTTGAGGATTTTTTTGAGTTTTAGGGATATTTGTAATAGATTAAATGTAACGACCCAAATTTTTTAGTCAACAATGAGCGTTGACTCGGATCTTGGACCAACACGTCGGGTTGAATGTTTGGGTTATATTGGGCTTTTTGGGCTCCCATGTGTTGTTGGGCTTGTTTATGAGTGTTGGGCTTGGCCTAAGATGAGTTTATAGGAGGGTATTATGGTAAAATCATAATTGGGGGAGACAAGGGCTGGTACCTCATTAAGGTGGGCTGCCATCCTTGTAAGAAGGTGAAGTCACCCTTGTTCTCTCTCTCTCTCTACATCTCCTTCTAATTTCTACCCCAACCCAAAGTAAAAGATGGAAATTTATTGTGGTGGAGTCTGAATCTCGGATTGGTCATCAAGGAAGAGTTTATCAACATCAAAGGATCTTCATTTCGAGCTAAACATCATAGGATTTGGTGGGGGTTAAGTTTGGAAGCTTGGACCAAGAAGAGAGGTGGTAAGAGCTTGGTGGGAGCTTCATTTCAAGTTTTGCTTGCTTGAGGTCGTACATTTCGGACTACTACATTTCATGAGCCTCACAAGATGATTGCCTTGCTTGGTTTTATGTTTATGGGTTGCATAGTTAGGGTTCTTGAACATTAAACCCCTTTAATGGTAAATCACAATTTGGGTGTTGATAATGTGTTACATGGGTAGAAAACCACTTATTATACTCTAAATAACTTGCATGAATGATTTGGGACTTAACCATGGAGGTTAAGTGGGGGATTGGTGAAATCCCGAGCTCTAAGTTTTAAAATATGGGCTCGAGTACCGGTACGGGGTGGTTGCATATCGATACTCCTTTGTATTTTAAGAGGTGGGTTATGAGGGGCGTATCGATACGTCTTTCTGTGTATCAGCACCCCTCACTTGATTAAAATTCCAATAGCATGTTCGAGTATCGGTACACTCGGGACGTATCAGTACCCACTATTGTATTACCCGAAAGAGGCTTAGTATACCGGTACGAGTATGCTAGAGTACCGGTACGGGTAGATCAGTATCCGGCAATCTTGGTACTGATGAGGCATACTAGTATAGCACATAGCATATCAGTACGGCTTAGAGTCTATTTCTTTCGAACCTATTTAGCTTATCGGTACTCATAGGGGAATATCGATACCAGAGGGCAGTACCGATACTCACCTTAGAGTATCGATACCCGCTGGGCAATCTGCCCAAGAAAGTTGAGTTCACTATCGGGGTTTTACAATTCGTGGTAAAGGGTTCGGTGGGTCCCTGAAGGTATAAAACAAACTCTAAAACTGATAAATCAAGGTTAGTAAACCGTACGTGTATTAATGGCTAATAGTTTTGTAATAATTGGGTAAATTCCTTGGTCTAGCAATCCATAGAGATCCGTGGTGGATCTGTTAATGCTACGTGGTAGCTTGGGGTCCTTACAGTGTGTTGAAGGGATGCCCAGGTATGCGGGTTGTCGTGAATAATGAAATAATCCTTTAAGAAAGATGAGTGTGAATCCTAAGAGTTATATTAATTATTGTATCAACGAGTCATGCCTTGAGGCATTGGTAATGGTTGGCCGGATGTCTTTTATATCTCGGGGAGATATATTGATGCTCGGGAGAGCATGTGTTATCGTATGTGTCTTGGTTAGGAATTTGGATGTCCTAGAGTCAGTGCAAGGACACTTAATTATTAAGGGGATGGGTACTCCGGGCTATGTGATCGAGTACATCCGACGTATCCATGGGCTATGTGATCTGGATGCAGTCCAAAACCTATCCTTGTGCTATGTGATCAGGATACGGAAATACAACTCGGGGGCTGTGTGAGCTCGAGTAACTCGAAGGGCTATGTGATCTCGAGTAACCTGTTCAGCTGTGTGATCTCAGGAAAAGACTACTTGTGGCTATTGTGATCCAAGTATGTCTAGGATGTATATGTGGCTATAGTGATTCAGATATGATCCTAATCCGACGGCTATGTGATCACGGGTAACCCGACGACGGTGTGAGCACGAAAAAAATAGTAGGGCTTTGTTGGCCATTAGGGAATGTATGTTACTTACGTTGTTGTATGGATAATAGATGTTGGCTATTTTACCCTTGGACTACGTGATCAGGGTAGGGTTGTTACTCGACGTGTTGTGTGAGCTTCAGTAGATGGGCTATGTGATCTCGAGTATGGGCTATATAACCCTTGGGCTATGTGATGAGGGTATGGGACGTAACTCAACAGACGGAGTGGCCTCGAGTATGGTAAGCCTAGGATGGTCCTTAGACAATTGTAAGCACTAGTTATGATAGGCTAGAAGATGATCCTTAGACGTTGAGAAGCCTTTTTGTGCACTCTTAATTATATTTATCATGCATGCTTGTTTCATGATATTCATGAATTACGGTAGAGTAGAAATGTACCACTGAGCTTTGTTAGCTCAGCGTGTGGAATTATGGTTTATCCGTGCGTAGGTTGACAGGTTGCTTTTGGAGGAGCACATCGAGGAGGATTTCCCAGCATTGAGCCAGTTTAGAGTACAGTACTTGATGTTTAGTTTGGACTAATTGTATCCATAGGACCTTACCACAGTTGACTCTGTATCTTTATTTTGATTTACTATTATTTGGTCAAACGAAATATTTTTATTTGGAACTTATATTTTGTAAACCCCTTTTAAATCTTATTATCTATGTGAATTTTATGGAATTAGACCGTTTTCCAGATTTCACAACTCGAGATTTTGAATGGGAAATTTTGATGGGTCGATTTTGGGTGACCCGAATGTAATGCTCTGGATCCAAGACCGGATTGGGGTATTACATTTAGTGGTATCAAAGCTTAGGTTTAGTCGGTTCTAGGAAACCCAGGGTGACATAGAGGTCGTGGTAAGTTGTCTAGTGAATACAAGTTCCTAAATTTAAGTGTACTTTATAAGACTTGGAATCCTGATGTGCCACCTTGTTTGTTGTGTTTCAGAAAATGAGAGTTGATAGAAGGTGGAACTGATAATGGAGAGGTGGGTCGCTTTCGTGACATTACCTCTACCCTTTTGCAAGTGGTGCAAGCTATTTCGAGGCAATCTGAAATACCTCGCAAGACCCTGTAGAGAGGCTTCATCGTTTTGGGCCTAAGAGTTTCGAAGGCTTGGGTGAGGATGACCCGATCAAGGCTGACCAATGGTTGCACGACATACAAAGAATCTTGAGATAGATGAAGGGAAGCCCAGAAGATGATCTTGATTGTATTGTCCCCTTTTTAAGGGCAATGCACACGAGTGGTGGGAGGCCGTAGAGTTGGGTTTAAAGCTTGAACGATCGACATGAGATATCTTCATAGAAGAGTTTCAGAGGAAGTACATTAGTGAGGTACACATGGATGAGATGAGGGACCAGTTTCTACATCTGGTTTAGGAAGATCGAACGGTGTTTACTTATGAACAAGAGTTTCTGCGTTTGAGCCGTTATGATCCAGAGTTTGTTACCACAAAAGAGTTGAGGTGCAAGAGGTTCAGACAAGGCTTGAATGTTGACCTTCAGTTGCATATCACAGTGAGTCTACTTGGGACATTCTCTGAGTTAGCCAATAGTGCGCAGGTACTTGAGCGGCTTTAGAGTTCGGCATCTTATCAGTTTGAGGATTCTAGAGGTCATGATGTGGAGACCTAAAATTTTGTGAATCTTTCTCCCTATCTGCACGAGAGGTTTTTGTGCATCAAGGAGTTCGAAGAGAGTTGCTTCGGATCAGTTACCGAGAGTCAGCTCAGGATCTAGATCGAGGGCTCGTAGAGGATCTTTGGTTTCTACTCTAGAAGGGGGTATTGATGGTTCTATTAGAGCATCGCTTCCACCAGTATGCGAGCATTGTGGCTGACATCACCCTGGAGTATACTTTTTGCTTCGGGGGTTGCTATAGGTGCCGGGCACTAGGGCATATAGCAAAGAACTGCTCAGTTATAGATGAGGATGTACCGGTTCAGTCTCAGAGGTTGGCTACTTTCCGGTATGATCAGAGTTTTATTAGGGGCAGAACTAGGGCACCGTCAGGTTACTGAGGTAGAGGTTATGTGAGATCCACCGACAGGGTTAACGCTTGAGGCATTGCTAGACAGCCTGCTACTCAAGTTAGAGATAACAGTGTTGAAACCGATGATGTGTCAGGTAATTAAGTTTTGTGTGGTTCCAGTTGTTGTAATGGCCGTTAGCTCTTTGGTTGTATAATAGGTTAGTTCTTATGAATGCGTATCTTGGTAAATCTCGGGTTTGTTGTTGCTTTAGATGGCAATTAGAATTGTATCCTTTGCTAGATAAGGTTTTATCGTAGATGGTTTTCGGGAGTGTATGTGTGCCGTAAGATGTGAGTGAGAAGTTATGAAGTTTTAGATTGCTTGAAACTAGTTGTTAGTGTTAGTTATATAGGATCTTAACCTCTCTAGGGTGGACGTTGTGCTCCGTAGTGCTAGCTCAAGAAAGGTTCTATGGGTTGCAAGGTGTTCTTAGCTTACGTTCTAGATATAAGGGTTAAGAGTTCCTAGTCTTTGTGTTGTAGGTGTTTTGAGGGTATGGAGTTACCCTCGGTGAGTGAGTAATCTTATCGATTGATTGTGGTTTAGAACTGAGGTAAGGTAAGGTTGAGTTCGTTGTTAGTGTCCATCGCTCTGTGGTATGGTACTTAACGAACTCTTTGTGGGAGGCACACTTGTGCAAGTGACCAATTGGGTGTCGTTGCCAAGTGCTTTGTCGAGATCGTGTCGTATAAGAATAGAGTGTATGGTGGCTTGGATGTGCTAAGCTATAGTGCAATGGTTGAAGACCTCTGGCCGTTTCATAAGATCGATGACCTTGTTTTGGCCTTTGAATATGGGAGCTTTACGTGTTGATGTCAGAATAAATGTACCGTAGAAAAGGTAAATGAAGGTTGTGATGAACATGGTTGAGGTCTTAAGGGCTAATCGTGAGGGTAGTTGCGTGGCTTATGTATATATTAAGCTAGATTTTGTGGGGTTAGAGGATTGCCCAATCGAGTTCGACCAAAATTGTTGTCAGATAAGGCAAGCAGTGTGGGAGTTATCAGAGTTACACAGTAGCAATGTGGACCAATAGTTGTGTTGAGGGTAACCGGATGGTTACCTTGCAAAGAAATGTTGTTAGACGGGCCAGTTGGTGATCCTTGAGATCAGTCATATAGCTTTCCATATTTGATGGCTGAGACCGAGGCAATGGTTAGGAAGAAGGTGTTTAGACCTTCGCAAGTAGAATGACCAAGTTTTGGGTTGCTTGTGAGTTCATAAGTGACGGTGGTCATTTCTTAGAACCATGTGGTTGGGATCGAGAGTGGTTGTTGACCTTGTTGAAAACAGTTGGATAAAGCGAAGTTTAAATCTCGTCTTGGTGGCCCAAGTCTAGGGGAAAGAATTGTTAGTTCAAGTTAGATTGATGATAATGATCGGTTGTTAGGGTTTTGCTTATCCTTTGATGGGTTGATCGGGTTATGGTTGTTAAGCGTGATGCGTTCCTGATAGGGGTTTGTGGATGTGGTGCAGCGTTTTGGAGCGGATAAAGCCCAAGTTTAGCTTTGGTTGACAGATTCGAGTGGAAAGATTGGTTAACTGAAATAAAATCTATCAAAAGTGAGTTCTTTAAGTTGATGTTTGAATAGCGTGGCTCAAGGTTGGTTATGTTACCGTGCTTAGCGATTCGTTATAAGTGTCTTTGGTTGCTAAAAAAGAGTCATTGGAAATCTCAAGAGAAGTGTTGAGAATGGGTAGTTTAATGTTGTGATTCTGTTTAAGGTAGATTGAGGGAGAACTCTTCCTAATCTAGGTAATCTTGTTTGAATGGTAAAGTGGTTTGATCTGTCTTGATTACATCTCCCTTTGATCTATCTAAGTTTTGAGGACGAAATTTCTTAAAGGAGGGGAGAATTGTAACGACCCAGATTTTTGAGTCAACAATGAGCATTGACTCAGGTCTTGGAGTGACACGTCGGGTTGAATGTTCAGGTTATGTTAGGCTTCTTAGGCTCCTATGTGTTGTTGGGCTTGTTTAGGAATGTTGAGCTTAGCCTAGGATTTGTTTATGGAAGGGTATTATGGTAAAATCATAATTCGGGGAGACAAGGGCTGATGACTCATTAAGGCGGGCTGCCATCCTTGTAAGAGGGTGAAGTCGCCCTTGTCCTCTCTCTTTCTTCATCTCCTTCTAATTTCTACCCCAACCCAAAGTAAAAGATAGAAATTTGTTATGGTATAGTGTGAATCTCGGATTGGTCATCAAGAAAGAGTTTATCAGCATCAAAGGATCTTCATTTCTAGCTAAACATCATTGGATTTAGTGAGGGTTGAGTTTGGAGGCTTGGACCAAGAAGAGTGGTGGTAAGAGCTTGGTAGGAGCTTCATTTCGGGTTTTGCTTGCTTGAGGTCAATACATTTCTGACTCCTACATTTCACGAGCCTCATAAGATGATTGCCTTGCTTGGTTTTATGTTTATGGGTTGCATAGTTAGGGTTATTGAGCTTTAAACCCCTTTAATGGTAAATCACGATTTGGGTGTTGATAATGTGTTACGTGGGTAGAAAACCACCTATTGTACTCTAAATAACTTGCAGGAATGATTTAGGACATAGCCATGGAGGTTAAGTGGGGGATTGGTGAAATCTCAAGCTCTAAATTTCAAAATATGGGCTCAAGTACCGGTATAGAGTGGTTGCGTATCGGTACTCCTTTGTATTTTAAAAGGTGGGTTGTGAGGGGCGTACCGATACGCCCTTTCGTGTATCGGTACCCCTCACTTGATTAGAATTCCAATAGCATGTTTGAGTACCGGTACGCTCAGGACGTATTAGTACCTATTATTGTGTTACCCGGAAGAGGCTTAGCGTACCGATATGAGTATGCTGGAGTACCGGTATGGGGTGGATTGGTACCGAGCGATCTTGGTACCGATAAGGCGTACCGGTACTGCACGTAGCGTATTAGTACGGCTTGGAGTCTATTTCTTTTTAACCTCCTTAGCTTATCAGTACTCATAAGGGAATGTCGATACCCAGTGAGTAGTACCGATACTCGCCTTCGAGTATCGATACTCGCTAGGCAATCTGCCCAAAAAAGTTGAGTTCACGATCGAGGGTTTTATAATTCGTGGTAAAGGCCGATAGGTCCCTAAAGGTATAAAACAAACTCTAAAATTGAAAAATCAAGGTTAGTAAACCATACGTGGATTAATGGCTAATGGTTTGGTAATAGTTGGGTAAATTGCTTGGTCTAGCAATCCATAGAGATCCATGGTAGATCGGTTAATGCTACGTGGTACCTTGGGGTCCTTGCTGTGTGCTGATGGAACGCCTAGGTAGGCGGGTTGCCGTGAATAAGAAAATAATCCTTTGAGAAAGACGAATATGAATCCTAAGAGTTATATTATTTATTGTATCAACGAGTCATGCCTTGAGGCATTGGTAATGTGATCTTGGTTAGGAACCCGGATGTCCTAGAGTCAGTGCAAGGGCACTTAAATAAGGGGATGGCTACTCCGGGCTATGTGATCACGTATATCCGACGTATCCATGGGCTATGTGATCTAGATGCAGTCTGAAACCTATTATTGTGCTATGTGATCAGGATACGGAAATACAACTCGGGAGCTGTGTGAGCTCGAGTAACTCGAAGGGCTATGTGATCTCGAGTAACCTGTTCAGCTGTGTGATCTCAGGAAAAGACTACTTGTGGCTATTGTGATCCAAGTATGTCTAGGATGTATCTGTGGCTATAGTGATTCAGATATGATCCTAACCCGACAGCTATGTGATCACGGGTAACCCGACGACTGTATGAGCACGGGAAAAATAGTAGGGCTTCGTTGGCCATTAGGGAATGTATGTTATTTACGTTGTTGTATGGATAATAGATTTTGGCTATTTTACCCTTGGGCTACGTGATCAGGGTAGGGTTGTTACTCGACGGGCTGTGTGAGCTTGAGTAACTTGATGGGCTGTGTGATCTCGAGTATGGGCTAGATAACCCTTGGGCTATATGATCAGGGTATGGGACGTAACTCAACGGACGGAGTGGCCTCGAGTATGGTAAGCCTAGGATGGTTTGGTAGACTTGTTATATAATAGTGGTATCTTGAGACAGTTGTAAGCACTAGCTAGGATAGGCTAGAAGATGATCCTTAGACGTTGAGAAGCCTTTTTGTGCACTCTTAATTATATTTATCATGCATGCTTGTTTTATGATATTCATGAATTACGGTAGAGTAGAAATGTACCACTGAGCTTTGTTAGCTCAGCGTGCGAAATTGTGGTTTATCTGTGCGTAGGTTAACAGGTTTCTTTTGGAGGAGCACATCGAGGAGGATTTCCCAGCACCGAGCCAGTTTAGAGTACAGTACTTGATGTTTAGTTTGGACTGATTGTATTCATAGGACCTTACCACAGTTGACTCTGTATCCTTATTTTGATTTACTATTATTTGGTCAAACGGAATATTTTTATTTGGAACTTATATTTTGTAAACCCCTTTTAAATCTTATTATCTATGTGAATTTTATGGAATTGGACCATTTTCCAGATTTGCCAACTCGTGATTTTGAATGGGAAATTTTGATGGGTCAATTTTGGGTGACCCGAATGTGATGCTCCGGATTCGGGACGGGATCGGGGTATTACATTAAAATAGATAAACAAAAGGAAAAGACAATGAGCTTTATATAGGAGGGTATATTTGTATAGAAAGTCGTCGGACGTTGACGTTCCTGTGGCGGCTACTTGTTGAAGAATGAGAGAATGCAGGGAAAAGATATAAGAGGAAGAAGGGGGTTTATTCGAGGGTAAAATGGGAATACATAATAAATTAATAATAAATAAATATTTTGATGTTCCACGTCAGCTTTTTCTGACGTTGGTTGACGACAGTGATCGTAATGAAAGTGAATTAAAAGTTTAGTGATTGTATTGCATGTTTTAAAAGTTCAGTGACCACACCAATGTAGTTTACCCTAATTTTTAATTTGACTGTATATAAATAAAAATACATCTTTTTTATGAGTGCTCGCATGTTTTCTTCTAGTTTTATTTTGTTTTATGTTTTTTATTCTTGTCAAAAATCATAGTTTATCTCGTTTTATGCATTCTTTTTGTTTGCCTTTCATGAAAATCGGTGTATGCTTTTATGGCAATTTTAGTTTATCTTGTGACATGTTATCTACCTTTATCATAGCGAATGTATTAAGGTTATGGGAGATATTCATGCCCCTCCGAATTTTTTGTCTAATGGCAATTTTGTCTTTGATAGTTTGAGCCCAAGGCAAATTAGGTCTTATCCTTTTCAAATTTTAGTCTCGCTTCTCTCAAATTATGTCTTATTCACCGATTATTTAATCCAGACTCTATCTTTGATCTCTTCAGATTTTTGATGGCTTTTTTGTTGTTTGTTGGCTTGTCAAGGTTTGCAGTGAAAAGAATTGCCTAATTCATGGAGCGTCCTAGTCGCAGTAGATGGTTGCTAGATTTTAATTCGAAGAATGTACAAGTTGTTTTAAAAAGTGATGGATATTGATTTTTTTGCTTCCTCACCCTTTAGATTTTAATGTATATTTTCTGTTCTTCATAATTATTCGTGTCTAAGATTTGTAGTGATTGTAATCTTTTTACCTTTAATAAAATTCAGTTTATTTGTATTTGTTAAAAATTTAGAGTTTTGATATACACATCCCAAGAGTTATCAATAAGAACTATCAAGATTCACATCATTAATGTTTATTATACTTTTCAATGGAATTTACTATAATGTAATTAATTACATTGCTAAAAAGTTGTATTTCATTAATATAGGGTGTTTAATGTAATTAAAATTTAAACCCTAAACCTTAAACTCTAAAACCCTAAAACCTTAAACCCTTTTAGGTAAATATTAATTACATTAAACACCCTAAATTAATGAAATACAATTTTTTAGAATGTAACAAATTACACTATAGTATATTGCATTGAAAAGTAAAATAATCATTAATGATAAGAATTTGATAGATCTTATTGATGCGGGCTACGTATAGCAAAACCCAAAATATAAACGTTCAATATTTACTAATTGATTGAATGACTAAAGATGTTCATATTATCTTATCTTATATGAGTTCGAATCTCGACATTTACCTTAAAAATACAACATCTCTTTACTTAATCAAAAATATGTGTACTATTCGGTTAAAACCAAACTTATTAAACTTACAATTGTCCGCTAAATATGCATTTTCTTTTCTCTGATTGAGAATATAATAAGTTATCTGTTGTGACGGTCGGTTTGAATTTGGTACATTGGAAAATAAAGTTGAAGAATTAGGATACTTTCATACATCATCATCCTACTTTTTCTTTTATATACGGATCAAACTGCCCAATCATCTTTCGATCCTTCCCAAACTCTCTCTCTTTTCCCTTTATCTTTGTTTTTTAATTAACGTCCTTAATTACAGGCAATCAAATTCAAATCCAATAGAAATCCCCCTCCCATGTTTGCATGTCAGTTTCCGATTTTACCATAAATTTTCCAGAAGCCAAAATGTGGATATGGATGAAGAAAGTTGTTGAAACTTCAATTTCAAAATTTTCACCAAATTAACAATTACATATATATTATGAAAATAATTATATTGTTATGATATAAAAAAATTACATTGCCGTCACATTTTACATTTTTCATTTTTTTTTTGGAAGTAATCACGTTTTATATGTAAAATATTAAATATACTATACAAGGGTAAGAATCCAATCCCTAGAGTACAATAAAAAATTATGAAAATATATATAAATATAGTATTTATAATAATTTTCCGCCTTCAAATTCAAATAACGTAAATTAAATGGTCGAATAAATTTTAATTCAATTAATATAATTGTTATTGCAATTTTCACGAGAGCGTGAGTTTAATGCGCTAAAACACATTCACGTATTTTTAATAATATTTTTACCACCAAAGCCTCTTAGTTGTTTATAATTTCGGCATCTGGCGTTGCTTTTGAAGTTTGAAGGATAAATTAATATATTTAAAGACGGTAGATGAGATGAAGATGAATGGTTCTAGTAATAAAGAAATATTTATTTTATTCAGGTGACCCGAATTCGAGTATCTTATAATCAGACTAATACATTAAGAAAAAGACGATAGATTAGATATACATTGTAAAAGCCGAAAGAAGATGGCACAATAATTATTTATATCGAGAGAGGAATTTGAGTTGGAAGGATCCATAATCCATTATATCCACCTGCGGAAGCAAAACCAAAACCAAAATCCCAACGCCGAATCTTGAGTCAGATTGTCCCCATAGTGGATACAATTCAATCACCCTTCATATTTTTTTATCCCAACTTTTAGTGTTTTAAAAAAGATGAGTAAATTAAAGGTCACTTGTTGATACATTCAGTTAATCATGAATTTGTTTAACATCTGCAATGAGTGTATCCTTTTACCGTTTAATATCTAAATGAATACAAAATTTTGTGAAGAGACCCCTAAACGGTAAAAATCATAGACAAAGGAGATAAATTTTGCTATAGTCAAAATTATGGACAATGATTATCGACTTCCTTTTATCGAAAAGCTAAAATCTATCATCTATTTGTAGGAACGATTACTTTATAACAAAGAAAACTTAAACAACGAAAAATCTTCTTCACCACAAACTCATATTTCTCCCAAAATAGTTTTTCACTCATCGAGTCACATCGCAAAATTTTCCGATCGAATCAAACAAAATTCGGGTCACAGTCTATCATAGTGGGGTTTATGGTGTAATATTATGGAAGAACAAGGAAACAAAACTTAAATTTATAATTAAATTTGTGAATTCTTTTTGTTGTAACACTTCCTGCCCATTCGAGTAGAATTACGATGGTATACGACACTACATTGAGAAATCGAGATACAAAGTGAATTAAATTAAAAATGTCTTTTATTTATGAAACACATTTGAACATACAAGGATAATATTGTAATTTGCATATAAGTATCATACTGATCAATTAAATACTAATTCACAATTCAAATCACTCATGTATGTTATGGTTTGCACACGCCCGAATTTAACACAGATGATCAACTCAGTAGATACATGATAGATCCCAGTACAGAACATTAGATGGTTGTTCAATGGATTTTCAAGTACCTACAAGGCACTAGTGATGTTTAGTTGTACCTTGGAAGAACTAAAGACAAAGACCTATATATCAGTATATTTGTATGATTACATAGTAATATTTGTACATATTTTTTAACTATTTGACAAAGCACACATAAGTGCTTGAATCTGAATCGCATAAGATAAAAATCATCATTTTTTCATTTGAACCATTCATTAGGCTCGCGTTTGAATTAATGTTAGGATTATATATATATATATATATAACAATACTATTGCTTTCTTTTTTGACAATCTGACTAAGATACTAATTAAATAATTATTAACTGACGTAGTTAATTAATAAACACACCAGCTGGTCATTGAGAGAATTAACAAAATAATTAAAAGAAAAAGTGAGGAAAGTTCTAGAGATACATTATCCTCAACTAAAGATAATCTATCACCTACCTTTTGGCACTGAGCTCTTTGTCCTTGCTTCACAAATCACTACTCAACTTTATTCAACGCAATTACCTCATTTATTTTACTCACTCGTTGAAACTAGCTACGAAAAATCACCTAAATCTTCTGGTTTTATTAGCCCGTAAATATATAAAAATACACATGCGTAACACCACTAATCATTTTTCACATTTTCAAAATTTTAATATTAATTAATTTGTGAAAAATACTTTCATATACATAGGTTGTGTCAACTTTAATTTATACATCATGTTAAGTTTAGAGTTCACAATGTCATATTTAAGGTTTAATGTTTATAGTTTAGGTTTTGAATTTAATGTTTAGAGTTTATGAGTTAAGATTTATGATTTAGATTTAATATTTTAAATTTTAAATTTTAAGATTTAAGCTTAAAATAAGCATGATTTTGGTCCATGTATTAATATTATTTTAAAAACTTATTCCTTGTATTTTAATTTAAATGATTTGATCTTTCCACTGTTATTAATATTATGCTTTACCCCTTCGTATATGTTAAGATATTCCTTATTGATAAATGCGACAATCTTGTTATTACTATTTTCATTTTTGTCTTTGTCAGGTGGCTTCGGTACAGTTAGCTAAGGGAAGGCCTCACGTGCAGTTCTTATACCCTTTCCGCTTCTTCTACTTGTTAAGCTTTCGATTTAAAGTTTAGAGATTTAGGATATGGTTTAAAATTTTGAGGTTTAAGTTGTAGAGAATATAATATAAAGTTTATGGTTAGAATTTAAAGTTTAGGGTTTAAGGTTTAAGATTTAAGTTTTAGGGTGTTAGGGTTAGGGATTTAAGTTTTAAATTTTATAATTTAAATATAAAGAATTGTGTAATTGTTTTACGTAGTTTATGTACCAAAATATAACAAAAATAAAAACCTTTACTTCGTCATAACTCATAACTTGAGAACTAGATTTGAAAATTCGTATTTCAAATTAAATTATTTAAACTCAGAATTAATACTAAATTCGAAAATCTTAGAATGTATGTTAACTTATTCTGGCCAATGTAAAGCTAAAGGGTCTTATTTATTCAGTTTTCGAAATGTAGCCAAGGAAAATTTAAAAAATAAAAATAAATAAATAAATAAAAATATGCAGACTGAGACACATTGCCAAAATTTGAAAACGAAAGTAGCCCATGTGATGGATCAGAAGTTTACCAGGAAAAAAGAGGATGAATTATTTTCACTAGTGCATTTGTCTATGCGTGATTATATTACCTAATTATCTTAGTTTAATTTCAAATTTTGGAATATTAATTGTCAGTCTTTAGTTCTCAACATATTATCTTTCCTTAAAGGATTTGTATTAAATTAGATTTTGTAACTTACGATGGGGATGAATGAAATTATTCCATTTAAAAAATGTATATTTTGCAAAAAAGAAAAATTGTTTTAAAATGATAAGATAGAGTGGTAAGGAATTTGTATATGAAATTATAAGTCTCGTGTTTAATTATCAAGTAATATTTTTCTATACACAAGTAATTGTTTTTAGGAACTCTATAAGTGGTCCAGTGAAAAAACGGTGGATGTTTATTTTAAAAAATTCGAGTTCAATTGTTTTGTCTGTAAGATGTGTGTGTATTGTCAAAGGATTAAGAATATGTATAAATGGATATTACCTTATAAATCACCTTTAAATTATTTATAAAGATTTTTAGTTGTTTTATTTAAAAATCGTGTAAAAAAAAAAAAAACATAAAAACACGCTTAGAATAATTTTTATTACGCTTTAAAATAAAGATCTTTTAAATATTTTCTACCTGAATTGATATATTGAATTAACACGAAATACTAACTAAATCAAAAGTTTAACCTATTGTAATTATTAATTTTTATCCAACTTTATATATATGTATATATATTAATACTATTTTAATTTTATTTTAATTATTATTATTGTTAGGGTTTAATAATTATTATTAATGATTAATAGTATTATTATTATCACATAAATAGGCTTTAAATAAAAAATAGATCATAATAAAAATAATAAAAAGGCCAATTAAATTATAATGTTTGAGTCTATTTACAATTAATTTATAAAACCCAAAATACATATATATGTTACATGGCCCGCCTGGCCCAATCCCAAAATCTGATAACCAAAATACCCTAAAAGCATAATATGTTTATCTCAATGCGAAGCCTATTCTTGGTCGTTGTATCAGATCTGATCGAACAGTCTAGATCAAAGCAATAGACTCTTCAACTGTCCCCCACGAGCGAATGAAAGGCACGCCCGAGACGCTCCAGCTCTCCTACGTGCCATGCGCCCGACGCCTCATCTCTCATGTCCACGTAATCATGTCGTTGAACATCACGCCACCACCGTACAGCCGACGTGCATGCAAACTTATATAACAATAAAAAATGTTAGAAAACTCTTTTTTTATATATTTTCCCTACCTAATGTAATAAAAAAATAGAGATAAAAAGCAATGTAAAAGTAATTTGTACTCAGCTTTTGATCATCAATACAAACAAAAAAGAAAATTTCAGAGAAGGTACTCGTTTTTTCGCTCTTAACATATTTTTATCACAAATACATAAAAACAAAGGAAAGGGGAGGGTTCTACCTTGATCGCAATCTCGGATCTCCTCAGATGATAAGTTTCTGGTTCTCGAACCATCTAGGGTAAATCGGAGTGAAAGATAGGGATTTTGATGGTGCCTAAAGGGTTACTATTTTTTAAATAAAGAGGAATTTTAATTTTGATCTTTTAAAAATAAAGGACGATTTTGATTTTAAAACAAAAAAAGATTCGAAATAGTTTTTTGGGGTTTATTCCGGCTCCAGTGATGGTGGCCGAAGGAAAGCCACGGCAGTCGAAGGAGGTTGACCACCATCGAAATTTAATTTTGACGATGGTCGAAGGATGTTTTCTGAGGTGTTGTTCTTCGTGTTCATGAAGAACACGAAGAACACCAAGGGTGTTCATCATAAAAAGTGGGTTTTGATCTTGAAAAGTGGAAAATAAAAGGAAAAAAAGTGTTATTTTCAGAGAATTTGAGGATTTTTTGAAACGGTTTTTGAAAAAAAAAGGAAATGGTTCAAAATTTGGCTAAAAAATAAGTTATATACCATGTTTTAAAAAGTAAATGGTCTAATAACATTATAAGGACCTCCGTACTTTTGAGATTGCGTTTCTAGCCCTTCCGCCTTTTTAAACCACACTCGCGGTTCTTATAGCTTTCGAAATCTTTTCAATTTTGTCTTTGTTTTGAGTTAAATTCGATTTCCAGTGGGTAAATAATCTTTTTGGTCCTCAAAACTTTTATTTTTCTTTTAATTTGATCATTTCCAGTGACGAAATTCCCCTTTTAACCCCCTGTGTTTTGTGTTTATTTTATTTTTCCCTATCTTTTATGCATGTTTAAATTTCAGCATTGCTTTTTATTTTTTTTAATTTCAGTCCTAAGTTTGCTTACATGCACGTATGTGTTTATTCATTTGTTCGATATATATTGTTTAATTTTTGTTGTTGTTGTTTATTAACATATGTGTGTTTATATATATTTTTTTTTTATTTAAACGTGTGTATGTATATATATATATTATATACTATATAGATTGTTTTTATATGTTGTTATACGTAGATATATATACATATGATAGTTATATTTTATATATAGCCTTACTATACATTATTATAATTTCATATTTATATAGTTTTATTATATTTATATGTATATATACATATTTTTCGGAATATGTATACATATATGCATATTATACTATCTCCATGTATACATATATGTATATATATTTTCGTTTTTTTTTACATATGGTATATATGTATTCTTGATCTATGCTTTTCATTTATTTACACGTATATTTTAACCATGGTATATGTTAATATTTGTTACACATTATATAATACGTATATCATGTAATATGTAATCTTTGGATATGCATGTGTTTAATAGTATATGTTACATATTTCGTGTTTTTATTTCATTACCTCGTATTTAGTTTTTGTCATATCTATTTTGTTTATACATATGTCATGTTTTATTATGTTGCATACCAGGATATAAACTGTCAATGCGGTGTTCCATTTTTTTAGGGTAAACTTGGCTAGTACTAAAGAAGTAGGTGGTGGTTTTCGTTTATTCCTCGAACACCGGAGCTCTTTAAAATAAATTCGCATGTTTAACCAAATTCTAATTCAAACGTCACTTTAATTTGCAAAAACACGATATTAATAAAATGATAATTGATTCGTTACCAAGTTTGGGCATGGCGGGGGTGCGAACCATTCCCCACAAGTAACCGACTCCCAAACTCAAAAAAATCTCTGGTTTATTTTTTGGTGTCCGGTCTACCTAACCCAAGTGATCGGCGGCGACTCTAATTTTATTTCAAAATACGAATTTTATAAAAAAATCCAACAAAATCAAATTTTTTAAAAAAATGGGGTACATCAAATTTTTTAGTCGCTGCCCCTATAATATTTTTTTATATTTGACTCATATTTTTTCTTCCTTCAAAAAAATATTGGTATTCATATCCAATTGGTTTTCTTTCTCCTGCCTTCTTGGTTATTGAAGTTGAAACGCGAATGTAATCACTAATTTTATCCGGGTGTTAACCCGTTTTTGTTTTTGTGAATATTTGAAATAATGAGCTTTGGGTGTTATTGTCCCCCTCTTTACCTATATTAATATTTTGATACCTGTTAATGCAAAATCCAAACAAAATATATTGTCAGTATTAATATACTATATCTATATACGATTAAAACCCCAAAATATTACTACTATTATTAGTGTAATTAATTACTATTAGTTTGTTTCTATATCATGATATTATACTTTGGAAAGAAAAGCAAAGCATAAAAATATTATTATTATTATTATTATTATTATTATTATTATTATTATTTTGTTTGTTAGTATTATATATTACCCTTATTTATTACTTTATAATATTATTTTTTGTTATTATTAAACTAAAAAACAAAAAATATATAAATATATTTAATTAAATAAAGCCCATAGTTTATTAGTTAATAGTCCAATACATAAAAAACCAAAAAGATTAAAAATCCCAAGTCCATATATTATAATGTCCACTTACAACCCTAAATGTCAATTACATAGTTCGGCCCGTTTGGAGCCCAAAACAGAAACCCTAATCACTTTGGTTTATGCCCAGCTCATTTTGGACCGTCAAATCTGGAAACGCTATCAGACGATCCAGATCACATCTTGGAAGGTAACCCTAGCAACTGCCTATCTGCCCCAGCGCCGCATTCATCATAGCCGTTGGATCTGGAGATCTGAATAGACAGTCCAGATCGCAAGGAACACTTTGAAACCCTTACGCGCCCACGCGCGGCTTTTCATTGCCCTTCACGCGCGTGTGTGTCGCACGCTTTGACGCCTGAGATCTCCACGCGCGTCTTCTGACGGATCGACTACCTCGCCAGAGTCTCTCTCTGGTCCCTTCCTCCTCACCAAGTGGCTACAACGTTCATGCAACCAAAATAAACAAGCATTAGAAAAAAGAACTAAAGAGCAGAGGCATCAAAAAAGCAATTTTCAGGAGAATTCGGCGGACTTCAGAAGAAATTATAACAACAAATATTTATCATTTTTCTTTCATGTAATAGCCTCGGTTATAAAACTGAACACAAAAAATATTGTAAACATACACGAAAAGAATACAAAAAGCAAATCCTTTTGAGGTATCCCTTCGTGTTTTTTTCTTTGCATGCATACATAAATAAAAAACACAAGAAAAGTAGATCTGGGTTTTTTTAAAGAATTTACCCTTCTTTTCGACGGTCACGTCGTTCTCCTAGTAATAAGCCTTCGACCTTCGTGCCTTTAAAGGTGAACGGTGTAACCCCCTAGACCGGCCTACGCGTAAAGTCCAAATCTACGAGATCACATTACTTTACCAAGACTTTTCACGAAATGTTAAATGTTCAAAGATTTAAAATATTTAAAAATAACAGTTAATTCGAACATAAGTCAAATTAGTTATCCAAAATAAACCATATTAAGTGATGTTACATCATATGCACCATAGGGCAACAAAATAAGACATATAGTAACAAAATATAGGCTCATGTCACTGTAATTGAGACAGTCTGGAAGATAGAAATATTACAACAAAATTCATATATAGAATATGTCGATCCTCCAAGTGTCCAATCCGGAAAGCCTATCCAAAAGTATTTGGAAGGAAAAATTAAAGGTGTGAGCTAGGGAGCTCAGTGTGTCCCGATAAGTACAGATAAACATATAATATTTTAGATAAGTACAAATTATTTCAGTAAATCATATTATATTCTATTCAAGTTTTTTATTTTAAACCTAGCTACCCTCCAACCAAGCATCGATGTGCAGTCCCCCATGAACTGCACCCAGAAGGTCTTACCCTAGGCCCGCAGGCGTAGGAGCCTACCTAAGGGTATACTTTAGGCCCAAAAAGACTTGCCCTAATCCCAGTGGGCATAAGAGCATAACAGAATGATTTACCAGCTGGATTAGGGTTGTACTTGCAGACACTTCAAATCATATCCCAACAGTGTACCCCAAGTAAATCAATATACAGAGTCATCAAAAATTAATTGGTAGATATGTATACAAGTTAATAAAATATAAATCAGATATCTCAAGTTCAGATCAAGCATAGGGTATACTTTTACAGATAGGATAGCATGCTTTTATAACAAAAAAATATTCATGCTCAGATCAGAAAGCCATCCAGTATATATATATTCAGAGAAATCATTTTAATAGTTATTTAAAACATTAATATAGCACACACGGAACACGCCTCAAAAAGCTGGTCAGAATGGTTTATTGGGCACCTACCTCGCCACGCTCTGCAGCGGTGCTAGATCCTAAAATATTATGTACAAGGTTACAACAAAAGAATTAAAATCTACTAATTTAATTCTCTGAGTTCAAGGTCATACGAGTAACTATGGGGGCGCTGATGAGCGAATCGGGAAGAACTAGGCTGTGCAGACGAACGATCGAACGAGTCTTGAGTACCTTTAACAAAATAATATATCAATTAAGAATCCTTAATCCGAAACTTTGCTCGTAAATCAAATAATTTAAAAACTTATATATGATCGGGTTTAAGGTTGATCTCGGAGGCTTTTGGGTTAGAATTTTGAGAAACATGCTTCATAAACGGACTCAGGACGTCGAAAAATGTAAAATAAGGGTTTTCAGAAAAATTTGACTTTTTGGGTCAAAGTCAACGTTGACGTCATCGGTCAATGCTGATGTTAGTAGTCAACGGTCAATGCTGACATCAGCGGTCAACAGTCAATGTTGATGTCAGCCGTCAACGGTTAATGCTGACCTCAGCCGTCATCGGTCAATACTGGCGTCAGCTGTCAACGGTTTGACTCGGGCGAGTTGACTTAGTCGGGTTGACTCACTGAGTTGACTCGATCAGGTTGACTCACTGGGTTGACTCAGTCAGATCTGGTCGAACGAGTCAGATCGGGTCAGTTCGGTTCAGAACCGGTTCAAAGTAGAACCGATTCAAGGCTGGTTTAGGTCCGGTTTGCCCTGGCTACTGTCCAAGGCGGCCGGCAATCGCCTGGACGGCGCATGTACACCACGCGCGGCTCTACACGACCAGAAAAATGCCCAAAATGCATATTTCGGCCAGATTTTAACACCCCCAAGCTTCTTGAACCCCAAAACATTTTAAACAAGCCAAAACTCACCTTACTTACCCAAAACTGTTCGGACTCTGGCAAAGGCCCAACAGTGGCGGTCTGACGATCCAACGGTGATAGAAGAATCGTCTCAGCAAGATGAAGACGTTGACGACCACCGAACCACGAGCAAACGCTTATGGCGGCCAAAAAATTAACGACAAACCAAAGAGATGTAAACCTAGGTTCGTCGAACCTTCAAGCCCAGACTGCCAGAGAACGGCGTGACGTCCGTGCGTGTAGCCTAGGGGTTTTGGTCAAAATGGAGAGGCGGTTCGGATGAACGGGGCGGTGAAGGTCACGGCCAGGTGGTGAAGGAGGTAAGATAGTGGCCGGTTAAGAGTTTAGTTGAGAGATAATGAAATTTGGGAATTTGGGTATTTTATTTTATTTTTATTCGAATTAGGGAGATTAGGGGTTAGACTTGGTTTTATCCTTTGCAGGATATCCGAATCAGGTTAAAGTGTTTATTTAATTTAGGTAAGCTATAACAAACATATGCCTTGGCTTAACTGGTTACACCCCTTGTTGTTTGCAGCCAAAGTCATGGGTTCAAACCCCTTAGCTGCAAACTTCCTTTATCATTTTTTTTCAAAAAGGTAGGGTGTTACAGAACAGGGAGAACGTCGGTTGGGTTTCGATCTTTGAAAGGTCTGTCATTTTTGAAAAGGGATTGAGAAAAGAGAGGTTTCTTCGAAACCTATTTTCGACAAAAGAACGGGTTTATGGTTTTCAAGAAAAAGTTTGTTCAGATCGTTTTGGTTTGTTTTTAGCTTTGTCGGCCGCCGGCAATGGACGATGGTTTTTGGGCTGGTGCCCGATGAACGGCGACGTTCATCAAGGGCTGAGAAAGAGGGCAGAGCGTTTTCGGCTGGTTTTGGAGAAATGAAAATGAAAATTTCCATTTTCAGAAGAAAAAAAGTTGGCTTTTATGTCTATTTTAAAAAAAAATAAGTGGTTTATTTGCCTTACAAACCCCTCCGTCATTCCATATTTTCTCACGGAAGGGTTTTTGCTTTTCTAAATTATTTTCCCGGTCCTTCGTGGTTTTCAAAGATTTTCAGTTAGATCCTTAAATCCGGTTGATTTACAATTTTAAAAATGGTCTTATTCCTAATTGGTCCTCCGCATTTTCAAACAAATTATTTGGCTCTTCCGTCTTTCAAAATCCTCTCCGTAGTCCCTGGTTCTTTTCTTAAACTTGTAATTTCGTCCTCTTCCAATTGTAATCTGTTTTTAAATGGGTTTAATTCCCAGTTTATTCCTTAAAGCTTTAGATTTCATTCAATTAGATCCTAAATTCAGTGTTGAAACCTCTTTATTGGCCCCTTTCATGAATATTTAAATTTTCCTCCTGTTTACTGTTCATATTTAATATTTTATTGCTTTGTTATATTGTAGATTTATGTGTACGAAATGTGGTTTGATGTATATAGTATGAGATATATGGTTGACACACATGTACATATTATTTAACTCTTTTTGAAGTATATGATAATAATATATGGTTTTTATTTAGTATATAATAGATGGTTTATATATATATATCATATGTTTCGTGTATATTATAACATATAGTTTAAATAAATATATAAAAATGGGTACCGCCAAAACCTAACTATATATATATAGTACTTTGCTATATGTATTTACTATAATTTTCACATGGAACAGTGTTAATATTTGATGTTTGGTTCCATAATTTGTACAATTGTTTCATGCTTTTATTTATATTTTTTATGTTTATAATTATTAGAGATACCATGTAAATATTGCATTTCGAATTTAAATTTGCTAATGCGGTGCCTTGTTATTCGGAGGTAAATGCGGCTAGTATCAAACGTAGTGATGGTGGTCTTGCTGTTTACTTTTGAATAACGAGGCCCTTAAAATTTAATCGCATGTGTAGCTGGATTTTAATTTAATCGTCACTTTAATTCAAAACTTAATATTAACAAAGCGGTAATTATATTTTTTCTTTTGGTACCAATGTTTGGGCGGTATGGGGGTGCCAAAACATTCTCCATCCGTAACCGACTCTCGAACCTGCTTTCAAACGAATCTTTGGTTTTATGGTTTTCGGCCTACCTCAGTGGCCGGTGGCGACTCCAAGTTTTATTGTTTTTCAAAAATACGAATTTTTAAAGGACTCTCAATTTTTCAAATATTTTTTCAAAAACCAAAGGAAACATATTACTCCTTTTTAGCGATCACTTCGAGTTTGGTCGCTACAACGAGGATGATCACCTAATTATATACTTGGCTAGAGCAAGCATTGATGGCTAGTTTGTCAAAGCTGCTCACCTGCTCCAATCCCCTTCCTTTAAGTTCCGGGTTCATGACCCAGCAGGAGCATCCATTCCCCTAGAGTCTCCCATTTTCCCCTCTAGGTAGAAGTAGAAGTAGTATTTATCAAAAAATTATATAGTAGCAAAGTTAAAATTCTATATCGAAGATTGGGATAAAAAATAAAATTATATTTTAAAAAATACATAATAAAGAGGGTTGATATGTCAAATCTAAAAATCAAAAATTAATCCGAATCGAAGTGTTTGACCGGTTTATAATTCAAAAGTTTAAAAACTGTAGTTAATCAAACCGAACCAAACTGAACTTGAATTTTTATTTAATTTATTATTAATTTTAAATATTTTATAATATAGAACACAACAAGTGTCCTAGTAGAAAAGCGGATGATGTTCATACTAGGAAATACGGGTTTAAATCACTATGTCTACAAGGTGCATGTTAAAAGGATTAAGAATATTTATGAACAGATACTACCATATAATCACACCAGCATATTCAAAAAAATATAGTATTTTATACTTAAAAATAATGAAATAACTTAGAAATGTTATATATGAATTATTAGTTATTTTTTATTTACTTGAAAATGTAAATTTTTTAAAAGATATTTTTAAAGAATACTTTAAAAGTTTACCAAATAAAGTTTAAAATTCACCGAATAAAGTTATTTTGTCAAAATAAAATAAAAAATTTAAAATCTAAGGCTAATGTAAAAAATCAATAACTGAAGTTAACAGAACCAAAATTAACATATTAACTTTTTTACCAAATCGAATCGAACCATATGCACCCTAATAATAAATACTTTTGTTGTTATATTTATACATAAAAATATAAAAATAAGTTGTCAAAAAACTTTTACAATACTACACAAATTCATGTCACCTAAATTGAGGCAACTATCGTTCAATTTACGAAAAAATAGACATAAAGAAGTTTCATGATTATCAAAATTATTTTTCTTTTTAAAAGAATTATCACATTTCCATCCTTCAGATTGTTTTGGTTTAATAAATTTGATAACGATTTTAATGAAGACATAACAATAGTAATGATAATTAGAAAGATCAAATTACTATAAATTAAAGTAAAAAATAAATACTCAAATTAATTTGATATTTGATAGACTAAAAAATAAATGTTAGAAAATTAAATATTAAATTCAAATTATAAAATTTTTTGTAAAAGAAACAAAACAAAATTTATTACAAACACTCTTTATTAAATGATGAATAATTATTTATCTCATAAAAATTTATCATATAATTTTTATTAAAAATTATCACACATTTAAAATATATTATTAAATATTATTAAAATAATTATCAACCAATCAAACCAAGGCGGAGGCACACAATTTTTTAAAAAAATATTTATTTTATATAAATTGTATAAAAAATAAAATATATACATAATTGACACTCCTTTATAAATAAAATGATATTTCGTTATAAATAATTAACTCCTCTTAAGTATCGTTAAAAAATATTACTCTTTAGATAAATTTCTTTCTCACATATGTGTATCGCTTAAGTAAGCTTTGAGTTCAATGCTTTATATTTGCTAAAAACCTTCGCTAAAAGACTCACTTATTAATATAATGTATGCAATGCGGATCGATGTAAATTAATTAGCACAAAAACCTAACAAACCAGATGGGAAAAAAAATTATCAAGAAGTCCCCGTAACCCCACGGGTGGGTGGTCTCTCTCCCCTGCCGTGTCATTCTTCACTATATAATTCAAATAATCATTCCCGATTTTTATTTTTTCTTATTTTCCACGCAAAGGTCGGAGAATTCACTTATATAAAGTCCCTGCGAATCTATTCAAATCATTCAGTTTGCAAAAGCCCCGTACGAAAAATCCTTTTTAATACCCACAAAAACTATACTGCAACCAAGTTCCAACTCTGGTTTTTCTGCATTTCTCTCTCTTTTAATAATCTGAAAGCGACCTTGAACCTTCTTCTTTCATCCCCCTCCCCCTTATTTTCTTTTTAACCAAACATGGATTCTTTCGATTTTGATAACGTTAGGGCAGAGAAAGAAGATGTTGTATGGAGATACAACATGGAGAAGATGCTAATGAATGGTCTTCGTTTCATTGGGTTTTCTTTCGTTTTGCTTTTGCTCTCATGTTTAGGGTTCCCTACTTTGATTCCCAACACTATTCAGGTTGTCGGAAACTTTCGTCGCCGTTTCATCACCTCGTTTAGCCATCCTTTATTCATTTTCGCCGTTGTAAACATCATCGTTGTTGTTATTTATGTTTTATCTAGCCAAAAACAAACTCAGAACCAAACCACTAGCTATGATATTGATATCTACCATGAGTACGTTAGCTCTCGCCGGAGTATACCCACCGTCGTACCGGCCACGGAGGAGACCCTGGTGGACAAAAAAATCGTCCTGGTGGAAAATGCGGTTGTTCTTTCCCAAGTCGAGGTCAAGCAGCAATGTAGTAGTAATAGATTAGTTGAAACAATTACAAAGACAAAACGTTCCCTTTCACCGGTTAAACATAAAAAACCAGAGTACCGAAGAACTCGATCAATGGTTTTGGAATCTCGAAGCCGACGAGTTCCCGGGGAGTACCGGAGATGGGATACAGAGCCTCCGAGGAAATCAATGGATGAGATGAGCAGTGAAGAGTTTCGGTCGATAATAGATAGTTTCATTGCAGAAAAGAAGAGAAGTCTGATGTTAGAAAACACTAGTAGGAAACAAAACTGCGTGTCTATTGTGATTAATTAGAGTAAAAAATAGTAAGGAAAAAAACTAATCTTGATTTGCATATTATTAGGTTTCCAGGATCGTGTATTAAATTTAATTCCCTGGTTATATCGGAGTTTTATGGGTTGCTGTGTTTGTTTTAGTGTTGGATGAAGCTCTGTGTTTCTTATTTGAATATTTGAGTTCATATTTTGGAATATTTGGTGTTTCTTTCTCCTTTTCAGAAAGGTTAAAATATGAAATAAGTGTTTAAATTAGGTTTTTTAATAGGCACTTAAAGTATTATTTAGTATAAATAGATACTTAAAATTTTATTTTTAGTTAGAATATGTGTCTAAAATTTTTTTATTTTGTTTTAAAGTCAATTAAGACACCTACTTAGGCACCCATTTCAACCAAAAATTAAACTTTAAATACCTATTTCAACTAAAAAATATTTTAATCACTTATTTTAACAAAAAAAATAGACATCTATTATAAAAAGGGTAAAACTTTAATACACAAGCTGTGTAAAATTAATTTTATGTAAGCCTGTGTATTTACACTATAAAAACTCAAATCCTAAATTCTTAACCCTAACCCTAAAAAATTAAACCCTAAACCTTAAACCCTATGCACTAAATTCTAAACATTAACCTTAAATTCTAAACCATATAACTTAAAACCTTAAACTAAAACCCTAACCCCTAAAACTAAAAGACACGTATAAACTAAAGTTTACACGGCCTGTGTATCAAAATTTTTTCTCTAAAAAAAATATACATAGTTTATACCCTTATTTGTAGTTAAGATTTTCAGAAACCAAAAGAAAGTACGATTGCTCCATTTTTACTGTTTCTTTTTGTTTTCTTCTTACAGGAACCCTGCTCTAGCCTCTAAATGTTTCCTCTCTTTTTTACAGTCTTCGAAAGGGAGAATCCTTGTCATATTTAGATCCAAGCTTCATGCAAATTTGGTTTTTGAGGACCCATTCATTGGTTATCCGAATTACTCCATGTATTTCGAATTTTCTATTGCTTTCATTTTCCAAGATTTGCTTATTCCAAATTGTATCAGTTACTAATTTACATCATTTTCTTGGAGTCCACATAAATTCCCTTTTTTTTTCTTGTTCCAACTCGTGCAGTTGTGTTTCACAGTTTCCTTCTCTGTTTATTACTTCTAATCAAAATATTAGGGATGGCACGACCCGAAATTTAAAAGTTTTAACTCGATTTTGATCTGTTATGAATTTAATATAAGTTATATTTATTCTAACTTGATATAATAAAAACACAATTCAATCTTGACCCGCCCCAAAAATTTAATAAAAAAATTCAACTCATTCCTGAAAAAATTAATAAAAAATACTAAATATAATACATGAAAATATAAAAAAATATATAAATATATCAAGCTGAGTTGGGACGGGATAAATTATTTTATAAACTCGAACTCGACCCACCGTGACACAATTCTTCCAGAACTCGCCCTGCCCCAAACTCGAAATTTCAAAAAAAAAATATTGGGCGGAGAACATCGAATCAAGTTATCTTCGACTAATTTTGTCATCACTACAAAATATCCAAAATCCTTAAGGGTAGAATGGTTGCAGGCAAACACTATTCACAAAACTCATAAACCGTTCATCTACTTTATTTTTTTTAAACTCATCCTCATACTTTATAAAACTTAAAACGTTATCCAAATGTTGATAGTAAAATAGTAAGGGTTAAATTTGATACACAAGCTATGTAAAATAAATTTTATACAAGCCTGTTTATTTATACTATAAACCAAAATTAAACATAAACCTTAAAAAATTAAACCCCAAACTCTAAACCCTAAACACTTAATTCTAAACACTAGCCTTAAATTCTAAACCTTACAATATAAACCCTTAAACTCTAAACTCTAAACTAAATCTCTAACCTCTAAAATTAAAAAATTTGTGTAAAATTTACGCAGCTTGTGTATGCAAGTTTTTCTCAAATAGTAAACACAAAAACTGCAATGGCTGATTTTTTACTAATTTGTTGGGTTAACAGTTGATTTGTTGTTTTTATTATTATTATTTGTACTTATAAATTATTGAGCTATTAGTTTTCATGACGATGATTTAACATCAAGATTTAATATTATTATTCAAATGAACTAATTTTTTAATTTTTATAAAGTAAGAAATGAAATTCTAATAATAATGATGGACTGAACTCAATAAGTGTTTTAATAAAAAAGCGGATGATACTTATCTAAGAGACACGGGTTCAAATTGATTTGTCTATAAGGTATATGTGCAGTGTCAAATAATTAAAAATATGTGTGAACATGTACTACATTTTAATCACCTTTAGACTATTCAAAAAAATAATGATGGACTAATAAATTTTCAAAAAAAAATAATTAGAATGTTTGATGGATTTACTGCCCAAAGCTAGAAATATCCCAAGAGAAAATAACTTTTGCTCTACTTTACACACATATCTAAGAATACAAATGTTATTTCCCTTCTACTTTTTATGTCATAATATTGAAAAAATAAATTTTAAGATATATTTTTAAATTTTAAATTTTAAGTTTTAAACTATTAACCTTAAAAAATATACCTTATCTGAATTTCTTAAACCATAATCCTAAACTCTAACCCTAAATCTTAACCATAAACTTTAACCCTAATTTTTTAATTGGGACATAAATAAAAATACAAAAAACAGAGAATTTTTATTCCGCATCTATTTATGTTGCTTTGTCTTAATCTCGATCTTTATTTCCATCATTACATACACTAATTAATTAGCGGGGACATTGAGGAAATTTGAGATAAATCTTAGAGAGGAAAGGGGAGCCGAGCATAAATCATTAATTAAGCTAAAAATTGTTCATGTTTGTATAATAAAAACACTTCATTTATTTAACAACACATATACATACACACATACCTTTGGAAATATTTTATAATGTCGTATTTAATTGAGTGGTAAGAATCAGACAACATGTTGCCTAACCTCAGTTTTTTTTTTTTTTTTTTTGAAAAGGCTAACCTCAGTTTCATCTCCAGACTTATAGGATGGCCATGTATATAAACAAATAGGATTAACTCCTTGGAAAGTGACCAACTCCTTATTTAAGTGCTTAATTGTTTGTTGCTAATACGTGTCACTTGCACGGGGCAACCACTCCTTAATCTTGAGAAGAGTGCCCATTTCTCAGTACTTGAATCAGAGTCCATCACCTTCCACCTGAAAAATACAACCAAGAACATCAATTGATATATGATTATACATACATATAATGCCATGAATTATTATTATAAAGACTGAAAACTTGCTTGTAGGTGGTTAGTAGGCGGTGGAGATAGACAAGCATCATAGCTTTAGCCATGTTGATTCCCAGGCAAGTCCTTGCTCCCATTCCAAATGCTAGGAAGCTGTAAGGCTTACAACAATACTCATCCTATGTGCAAACCAGGGCAGACACTTCATTCTTCCACAACCTTCTACTTGTAATCAATTTTGGAATTTTAATTAATACCACTAACAGACTTACATCAAACCTTGAAGGATTGAACTTGTGGGGTTCATTATAGACCGTTGGATCAAGGTGTATTGATCTGGCATCAATGTTCACATTCCACCCTTTCTTTATATTGTATCCTATTCACAACACATCAAAGATATCATCAATTAATTCAAACTTAAATCATACCCAATTCGATTGGAGTATAAAAATGTCAACAATTCAAACTTGTTTAATCTGAATATGGAATTGACTCAAACCAATAATGACATGAATCTAAAATGACTCAAACTTAAAACGACTTGAACAATTAACATAAATTCGAGTGTTAAAACCAAATGAAAATCATAAATGACCTAACCCAAAAATTAGAGTGACCAACATGAATGACCTGAAATCAAAATAATCCGAACTCAAAATTGATATAAATCAAACATGAAAATGGCATAAACCTAAAATGACTTGCACTACAAGTGATCTAAAATTGAAATGATTAAAAAATTAAAATTCAAATTGACTTGGACAAGATCGATCCAACCCAAAACTAATCCAACCCGTCTAATTGACAAGTCAAAATTATACAAGAAAAACAACATTAAATTTAGTCTTAGTTGTGTTTAGCATGACTTTTAAAAAATAAAGAGTAAAAGGCACTTTTGGAGCGATAATATTAGTCAAAAGTATTTTAAAAGTTGGATTGAATATGCTTTTAAAAAACTAAAATTTTTAGCTTTTAGGTAATCCTTCTCATTTACATTACCAAACTTTTAATATTTTAATATTAATATCTAAAATGGTTGTTTTATTTATTTAAAAGTATTTTTGACAACAATATTAAACACATATACCTTAGACCAAACAATTCAAAAACAATTTTTTATAAGTACAAGTCTTCAAAAACAAAGCTAAACTAGAGTTTGAAATCGAACCTTCAATCTCACAGTCTTCAAGTACAAGTCTTGGGAACCATGGTACAACAGATGCCATTCTTAGTGATTCTTTAACCACCTGTTCACGACCTGCACTTCATTAATATGTTGATCTATCGGTTGGAGTTGAGAAAATTTAAATCCTTGTTTTGTTTAATGCACTATTTTAATTAGGCTTACCTTAGAAGCATAGGGCATTTCGTTAAGATCATCCAGAGTAAGACACGATTTTTTCGAAGTTTTATCTGCAAGTTGAATTTGCTCGGCCTGCTCTAGTCATTAAAAACAAGCACCAGAAAGTAAGTCATTTAGAATCTGACCGAAATTGTGAAGCACCACAGATTTGGGTTTTCTACTTGCCTTGATAGCGTTAAGTGCCTCTTCATTTTCCCCTAGATACTTCACCATCCATGTGATTGCACTTGCTGTTGTATCTTGGCCTGAACATGAAAACAAATGCTTATTGGTTATATATACATAAACATATTCTGGAAAATGGTAAGGAATGAACATTGTAGTGAAAGCAGAATGTTGACCTGCAATAATCATGGTCAGTATATTATCTTGAATCTCTGCATCTGTTAATCTGTGCATTCCTTCCGAACAAGAATTATCATCCTCTGCCAATAGACTTTGAAGAAAGTCCTCGGAATTAGGGTCTAAGCCTCTTCTTCGTCTACTAATGATCTTCTCCAATGTGCTCATGATTCTTTTTCTTGCCTGGTTTGTTATTGGGATTTCAAAGGTTTAGTGCTAAATTATGATGTGGATTCACGGTGTCAATGTAACTCTCACACATTTAAGGTTAAATAATCGGTCAGTCAATCCCACGGTGGGATGGCTCTATTTGACCGAAAGATTAACATAATTTAATTTTAAGCTAATTCGAGGGTTGAAAGTGACGGATTAGAAAGTAACTTTTAGTTTCAATTGAGATTTGATTGATATTTGAGAAGATTGAGAGAATTTTTTACGAATTTAAACCGATGAAAAGGAAGAAGAAGAAGATTAGTTTAATGAACTTTTTAAACAAAAAAAATCACCGAC
This sequence comes from Hibiscus mutabilis, assembly GCA_019671005.1. Lineage (NCBI taxonomy): Eukaryota > Viridiplantae > Streptophyta > Magnoliopsida > Malvales > Malvaceae > Hibiscus > Hibiscus mutabilis. Next base: position 11,382,242 of record CM033724.1, on the reverse strand, counting down.
GACAAAAACAATAACAAAAGGAGGCGATGGTCCAATACAAACTAAAAGTTAAACCTTTTTTATCCGTCGCTGGTAACAGTCGGATCAACTTGAAGCCAAAACTATGTTAATCTTTTAACTAAATTAAATTTTTTTCATTGTCGAGATTGACCGACGATCACTTCATTCAACAAAAAATAGACCTTTTATGACGATTGTCAATTTTTAAATTTGAGTTTTTTTATGGAAGAAGACTAGCACGGCAATTTTCAACCATAGTGACCACAATGACAATGATTTAAAAGTTTGGTAGCCAAAGGAGAAAGCATTCTAAAAGTCCACTGACTATTGTTGTAGTTTATTTTTTTTTCATTTTGTTTGGATTTAAATAATGTGTGTTTTAAGTTTGGATTTGGGTTTGGTTGGATAATATTAGTAGGTTTGCGTTAAAATATATTTAATAGTAAATTGAAGTCGGGTTATTGGTTAAAAAAATTTAACCGACATAACCGACCTTTTAAACTGAACTAAAATTGAAACTAATTAAATAAAATCGGATCAATTTAACAGTGTTTCATCCGGTTTTTTTTTTTTTTTTTTGAAGAAGAAGGGTTTCATCGGATTTTGCTCACAGATACAAGGGGACGTGTGCTCAATGTCACTTAACCGAGGGAGAGTTCGTAAGTTTCAACTTTCATCGTTAACAATTTCATAAATTAGTGGTGAAAATGCTACTCATTTTATAATTTAGATACTGATTTTTCTTTCATTTTAATTACCTGTAGGCCCTTGTAGAATGGTGTCCAAGGAAACCTCAAAGGGAATGCAAGCATTGCTTTACAAACCTGACCCACATCCTCCTGCAATGACCCCACCTCTGCTCCGCTCTCCAAACTCAGCAACATTTTGCACATTGCTTTGAAGGTTATCTGCATCCAATTCAACTCCCAATCTATCAATTAAGACTCACCACATTTTTCTTGTGCCATCTTATAACCTATAGAAAAGTGGGCTAATCCAACCAATCTTGCTTGCACAATAGAAATAGCCTCTTCATCGAATCAAATTAGTTAGAGGTGTGTGTTCATGAGCTTATGCTAAAATTTCAATAAATTCTTGTTAATATTCCGCGCCAAGGAATTAAGAATAGAAATTCAATAGTCTGACTAAACTTGTTAGTTAGAACTAATATAAGGTATAATGTTAAAAAATGCCCCTAATTTTTTATTGGATAGTTATTTTGGTCATATTCTTCTTTTGAAACAATTTAACCTTCAACGTTTCTTTTTGGGTCAAAATGATCCCTCTACGGATGAAAATTGTTAGTCAACTGAATGTAAATATCTTGAAATGACTAAACAGAATGACAAGTCAATAGAAAAAATAATTTAATAAAAAAATTTGACCAATGTGACATTCTTTCAAGTCAACATTTTTGTCTATATGATGTTGTCTTGTCAATGTGCACTGCCATATAGGTTTTCACGTCATTTACCGTTAGTTGACTAACATTTTTCATATAAAGATGGGTCATTTCGACCCAAAATAAACGTTGAGGGTTAAATTGCATAAAAATAGTGATCAAAGTGACCATTTAGTTCAACGTTAGGAGCTTTTTTTTTTAGCTTTATGCCTTATATAAATCAAGTCATTTAATGATTGTTTTAATTCAAAGTTTAATTCTATTTCGGGATAAGTTCATTTAAAGTTTAAATTATTTCGAATTCAGATCATAGTAGAACCCACCTAATTCTAATAACAGATCTGGGCTTACATTATAAAGGCTTGAAATCATCAATCACTTCAGCCTAATCCCTAAACCCAAAATTAAATAAAGTCCAAAAAACCACCTTGGGCTAAAGGTGCAACCTTATGAGAAGAATATTCATAGACAAACCTTAAGAGCTTCATCAAGAACAATGACAGTGCCCCTATCTTGCCAGCCATTAAGAGCATCAACAACAAGCCGGTCGAACTGTTTAACCAACAAGGATATGGAATTGGAGGAGAACAAATTGACAAGACGGGCACGCAGCAGTTTATGGTGGTGGGGAGAAGCACAGAGCAGGCTTCCATTCCCCACTACTTCTGCAATCGACTTTATGTACCTCTTGGTGAATCTCCCCATTTCATTGTTTAGTATTGTTTTTGCCGATTCAGTCCTCCTCACAAATACGTGGGTCTCCCCGAATATGTTGGTTTTGAAGCAATTCCCATAGCTGTCAACAAACACACACCAAAATCCAATGATGGTCCATCGAAAACAACAACACCTCCATTGAACAAATTCTAATTTAGCTTCAAGAATCAAGACTCTAACCAATTATATTCCGTTTTGACTCATATGCTTTAAAAACATGGTTTTATTGAAAAAAAACGTGCCCAAGGCCGAGTCGGACCTTATTCTCTACACAAGTGTGGTAATGGTATCGAATTATAATTACAATCAATACATCCGAATACTACTTGTTCGGCGTACCTGAGACTACGAACACGGACAAAGTCGTAGAAGCCTTTGTCACTGTTGATGGCAGCCATGAACTGGATAGTTTCCCCAATAAATGGCAATCCTAGACTGCCCGGAGGACTATTATAACGTTCCCGATTATGTTGCAGCGACGGAAGCATCTTCTGCAATTGGCTCATAACAATAGCCATGGCACCAATGCCTAAAAATGCGTATAAAAAAAGGGAATAAGTACCTACATCTAGCAAAAGCTGAAACATGTTTCTTTCTCAACTTTCCTGATGAAGAACTTAACTTCAGTATGTGCTTATTTGAATCCTCCAACTTCACATCGGATCAATGAATGGGAGGACAAGTGTACGGCTTTAAAATGGCCTGTTTGTGTATTGGCCTACAATGGTTTTCCCTCCGTTGCTTGAAATCATTGAGTTTCCCATTTTAAAACCGAGTGCGCTTTCAGTGACGTTACTACATTCTCATATGTTTGCCGCTGCAATATTGTACCAATTTTTTTTATTTTTTATTAGGGATGCGCAAAACTCGACTCTTAAAAAAATTTCAAATAAACTTTAAGTTATAAAATAAAAATTTGAATAGCTCAAAATTTTCAGTAATTCGTGGATCAGTTTTCAAGTTTAAGTCGAGCCCCTCAATTCTTCTCAATATTATACATCATATGTAAAACAATGTGAAGAAATATATGTGTATTGTATATGGTTATAGAAAGCAATTAAAATTGAAACTAATTAGAACTATAACATTATAAATGTTTACAATTAAATTTGAATAGAAACTCGAACGACTCGAAAAAATTTCAAATAGAGTTTGAATTATAAAATATAACTCGTTAACTCGACTAATTCAAAAAAAATTAGTCGATTCGACTCGGCTCGATTGAATACTCATTCCTATTTTTGGTAAATAGAAATTTCAACACTTAAATTATACTAATTTAATGTAGAAGTATTTATCTCAAATTTTAACATTTTATATCCTGACGAATTTAGTTTGAAATAATTTATCAAATTTCATAAAATATGATAAATAACGAGAGCAGAACGTGGCATTGTTTAACAAAATAGAACAAGAGAATAGATTTTCCAACAACCAAAGCAAGTCTAGATTCAACTCATACTTTAGATAGTGCCATATATGTAGCCACTAAAACTTCTCCTAAGATGTGCTTCCACTTTGAGTTTGATTACCCCTTTTTAATGAGGACCATCACCAAATTGATGTACTTGGTTCTGGACTTGGACAAGTGAGTCCCAACCATATCTGCAAACCTAATAAATAGATCATCCATTACATCTGCCTCGATTCCAAAGTGAGATACCAGCATGGATTCGACAACGGCTCTGATGGTTTTGGCCACTCGTTGTCCAACCAACAGCTTCCCTTGAGGCGTATGGATGTCGGTAACAACACCGCCGTCCCAGTCGATTTCAAAAGCTTCAAGGCGATCGGTCGTAAAAGACCCTTCTTTTTGTATCTCCTCCTTTATCTCCTCCGTGCATGGAGCATAGTAAGGGGCATTGAAGGAATCAACTTTGTCCTCCTCGATTCGACCCTGGAAAAATATTCATAATTCCATAATTTACTGAATTATATACCATTCAAGAATTAAAACATTTAGAAGAAGTATCTACCTCTCTAGCCAGACTCATGATTGCTTGTGCTAACAGCTCCCAATGGTAGCAGCTGTCTTCGGTCGTGGGATCGGCGGATTTCCGACCCAAGAAAGAAAGGACCATGCGGCCGCTGGGAACCAATTCCTGGGAACGTGATTTTATGAAGACTGAAAAGTCATTCCGGAATTGCAAGGAGTAGGCATCCATCACACTCTGGGGGCTGCTCTTTGAAATGTACAGCTTTCCCTTATTCACATATTTGAGTGCATTGCTGTCCAGGCCGGCTGGAACCTATAACATTCCACCATTTAGACACGCCCAAGCACCATCGGTGGTCGTTGTTGTTACTATTAAAGAAAAATGAAGAATCGAATACTTCATGAGAGTGACCCATTTATACTAAAATTTCAAAACAAAAGGATTGATTTCATTTGATTACACATTGATCATGTTTGGCATTGTCGGACTAGAGGAACTTAATTTTCATAGAATGTTGTATAAAATAAAGTTGAGATTATGCTGGGATGATGCCAAGTGGGCAATCGTTATCGAACCTATGCCCACAAATATTAGTACCACCACAAATACTGTTAGCAGCATATAATATGAGATTTCCATCGTGTCTTTTAATCACTATTTACTATATTCTGTTCAGATCGTAAATGAAAGCTAGATTAAAAACAAGAAAAAATACTAACAACCTGTTGATTTACTGGAATACGAGGCACTATAGTCTACATTAAGATAATTACTAATAGAATAGTTATACGTGCATGAAATCATAATCCTTTAAATATTCACATATATATGTCTTTTCCGTTACCCGTGAACTCCATATCAGTAAAGACAACGTGTGATAAAAAAACATATGAGTAAAGAAAACGTGGAGAAATGGGGATGGTTTGTTTTGCGTCAAATTACACCTGTCTGCCTTTCATGCAATTTTTCTTAGAATGGAAAAGAACGTGGTGAAATAAGATCAAAACCCGACAGTGATGAAACATGGCTGCCATGCAGCTTATTTCTTTTCTACACATAACACCTGTGGCTTCACCATTTGCAGCTGAAAATTTTCTCTTTTTACCAGACGCATTAGCATTTTGACTGTACTTTTTCTTTCTGTATAATGGGTTTGATAAAGTTTCCACTTTGTTTGTTTCTTTTCATTGCTGTTGTTTGGGTTTTAGAAACTTTTATGGTATCGATCACAGTGGTGAGTGCTAACCTGTGAGAGCCAGTGAAGACTGGAAGAAGAATGCACGAAATGCAGAGTGTTGGTAGGGAACAATCTGCCATAGAAAGAGCCTGGGACACCCGATACGAAGCAGGACCCGAATCCAAGCCCTTTCTCTTCTTTCAGTCTCTTGTAGAAAGCCGGCAATGACATGAATACGTTATTGAAGTCATTGTTGTATAGATCATTCAAGAACACCCTAAACTCCGACACCAGGCGCCGACCGAGATGACAATTTGCGGCTTCCACCGTATCCATGATCTCCCAGATTACAGACAAACTGTTGGGTCCGGATGAGCAACCTAAGTCGGCAATTCCCAAGCTTTCTAGCTCTATCACATTGCTGTATAGCATTTCTAGCACTGCTTCTTGCATGATTCGTTTCCCCGCAGATATAATTTTGCTCTAAAAATCCAAACCATGAGAAGAACATGAAATGGCAAACATGCATATGATGTTTCAAAGATTAAAAAAGAAAAGAAAAACCTGAACCGTCGAGTTCTTTGCATAGCTAGTGTCGCCATTCCCCTTGTTCATGTGAAGAACTTGCATTATTTGCAGCTTAAGTGCTTTGCCTTGTACTTTCTCTGTTGAATATATATTCAAGGCAGAACGAAGAGCAGCCTTTATATAGAGTCGGAAATATCGAAAAAGAAAAAGGAAAGGTTATGGATGAGGTAGCTGGTCTGGCTGGTTCCAGTGACAAATCCAGAAATTAAAAAAATGGGATCTAAAAGTATAAAATAGTCACTGCACTGTCTTAAAAAAATACAAAATGATCATCAAACTTTTAAAAGTTACATAATGGTCATTAAATTTTAGTTTTTATTATAAAATAATCACTGAGCCGTTAACTGTTGTTGACTGGGTGACATGGCAGTTACAAAAATTTGTATAACATCACATTTAATCCTCAATATTTACATATTCAATCAATTTAGACATCAATAATAAGGGTTCAATTAGGACTAAATTGATTGAATGTGTAAATATAAATAATTAAATGTGTTATTATTCAAATTTTTATAATTGTTACGTCATTTGCTTAACGACAGTTAAGGGTTTAATGATCATTTTATAACAAAAATTAAAATTTAATGTCCATTATATAATTTTTAAAAGTTTGGTGACCATTTTATAGTTTTAGGATAGTTTAGTAACTATATGTCTACTTTACCTTGTTCCTATACATAATAAATTAAATTTGTTTTTCCAAAAATAAGAAATGCAATTTTGTGCGTCCGGTCCACTTGTTGGAATATTACAGGTTTGAAAGGATATGTTTTATTTCGGAGGGATATATTCTTTATGGAAAAAATTTAATACTCCGGCTGTGTAAATTTTAATTTATACGTGTCTTTTAATTTTAGAGGTTAAGATTTCAGTTTAGGGGTTTAAGTTGTATGGTTTAGAATTTAAGGTTAGTGTTTAGAATTTAGTGTATAGAGTTTAAGGTTTAGAGTTTAGTATTTTAGGGTTAAGATTAAGAATTTAAAATTCGAGTTTTTATAGTGTAAATACACAGGTTTATATAAAATCAGTTTTACACAACTTGTATATCAAAGTTTTACCCATTATTGATTTAGTAAATGTAAGGTAAGAGAGAGTAGCTGAGTAGGTAGGCGATAAAATCCTGAACATTCAAGAAAGAAGAAAGATTCGAGAGACATTAATTGATCTAATGGCTAATGTGTTTATATTATTAATCTTGTATAGACTTGAATCTTAAAATAAAAAAGTATAATATCAAAATATGCCCTTAATATTTGACTAAATTGTCATTTTAGCCCCTATTCTTTTTTTGAAGCAATTTAGCCCTCAACATTTAATTTTAGGTCAAAATGACCCCTTTGCAGATGAACATTGTTAGTCAACCAACGGTAAATGGCTTGAAATGATATGAAAAACCTACATGGCAGTGCTCGTCGCGTTAGCAGTGTCATATAGACAAATATACTAACTTTACAGAATGACACATCAATCAAAAAATAATTTTATAAATTGTATAAAATATAAAATATTTTTTCTTCTAACCTGTCATTCTGTCAAGTTATTTCAAGTTGTTTATTGTCAGTTGACTAACAGTTTTCATCCGCGGAGGAGTCATTTTGACCCAAAATAAAATATTGAGGGCTAAATTGCTTTAAAAAAAAGAATAGGGGCCAAAGAGACAATTCAGTCAAACGTTATGGGCATTTTTTAACATTATGCCAAAATAAAAATGTAATAACTACCTGTTTAAGAGAAAAAGAAAGTTGGATATGAAAATCAAGCAAAATACAATAAACTTCCCATGGAACTCAATAGGAGAGCGGAATGGATACCTTGTAATAGTTCGAAGCAAAGCCTCACTGATAGGAAATCAGCCATTGATACATTATGGGCCATGCTAGAAATGAAAGCGAATTGGATATGTCTTAATCAGGCATAATGTCAAACAATTGCAACTGAATAGTTATTTTAACATTTATTTTTGTTTGAAGCAATTTAGCTCTTAACGTTTCAATTTGGGTCAAAATGATTCTTCTATAATTGAAAATTGTTAATCAACTGATGATAAACAACTTGAAATTACTTAAGAGAATGACACGTCATAAGAAAAAAATTATATTTTATACAATTTTATAAAATTATTTTTGACTTATATGTCCTTTTTGTAAAGTTAACATATTTGCATATATGTTGGGATATGGATATCAACTAGCAAATAGTAAAAGAGAGTACGAAAGGTAGTATTGTTTTAGCATGCAACAATTATACAGAAAATGGGTTGATTTTTATTGAGCTACCACCTTCCTTATATACACAGTTTCAAAGGCTAACTGCATAACAACCTTTGCCAACTCAGCGTAACAACTTTGGTGACTCAGCTTGACTAACCACTCAATATTGTTAACATTATATGATACTGTTATCGCGACGTGCATTGCTATATAAGTTTACCACGTCATTTACCGTTAGTTAACTAATAGTTTTCATCCACAAATGAGCCATTATGACCTAAAATAAAACGTTTAAGGTTAAATTGCTTAAAAAATAATAAGGGCCAAAATGACTATTCAGTCAAACGTTAGGGCATTTTTTGACATTATGCAAAATTTAAACTACTATGGCTTAGAAAACAATGAGGTGAGTTCTCTAGTGTCTTGAGTGGATAAGGAAAACATCGAAGAAGGGCGTGAAATAGTGATAAAAGAGTAAGACTTTCATTTTTAGGGAAAATAAGATAAAAAATAAATAAATAAATAACATGGATGGCATGCGGTTGTCATGTCAGCAAAAAATAATCTAGATCAATACATTTGGCTATCATGTCATATTTCCATTTCTTATTTAACGCTCAAGTGATCAAAATAGGAGCAAATCGAAAATTTAGTCATTAAATTAATTTTTTAAAAACTTTAAAAAATAAAATAAGAGTGAGAAAAAAGTTAAGTGATAAAATTTATAATTTACCCGATAATTCTTTGGATCCATAAATTATCTGAAATTCTGAATATGTTTTTTATTCATAAATAATTCAAGTATTATTATATTCCAATTCAATATTAGGATTTGTTTGTTTCATATAATTTATTTTATTAAAAATATTTTTCATATTTTTTGATGTTTGGTTGACGTAAAATAATTTAGTAACGTATTTTATTTTTTAATTCAATGCAAAATGATTTATATTTTTCAGTAAATTGTCTTACGGATTTCGATAATAATTTTTTTTAGACTTTTCACTCTAAAATATAAACACCTAAAATAATATTATTTTATATATTTATTTAAACATAGTAAAAAATTGATTATTATATTTCCATCGTTCTTCCCCTTTTACCTCGACGGAATATGAAATTGAAGCACGAACTATGAATCAAATATAATCCCGAAAAAATAACAATTAACATCATTGTAATCCAATTTTTTAGAAATAACGATCCATATTATATTTAGGCATGGGTGGAGCCATCTTTTCAAAGCGGTGTCACTCATACTTATTTTTTGTTTAATTATTGATTTTAATTTATTAACCAACTAATTCAGATTAAATTTTGTAGAGACTCAATATATGAGTGACCTTCTTAACTCAATTCTTTCTATTTACAAATATACTTCAAATATTTTAAAAAATATCTTTATAAATTTTATATAAAAATATTAAAAATAAAATTAACATCACTTTAGGAAGTCAGACAATTTTAATATAATTAACAGTCATTAAAAGAAACTGAAATTCAATAGTCATCTCCACCCACCCAAAAAGGTTTCCTTCATATTTTTTTTTGGCTTTGCCCGAGTATTTAGGTGTTTATTTATGACAAAAAACTATACAAGATAAAACATTAGATGGTTAATTATCCGTTAACACAATAGGATTAATTACTAATTTTGTTATAAATATATATATACAATAATTAGTTTCTTATACGTTGGGGCGTTGGGATCATATAGATGCAGATTAATTAAGATAAACAATTTGTTAAAACCTTGATGCATACATATTCTTTTTGTTCTGAAATTGATATGATATTATTATGATATTCCATTGTTTGTTCCAGATAGGAAATTTATGAAAAACAAACATGTTGCCCCGTACAAATAAGACATAATGCTAAAAAATGTCTATAACGTTTGACTAAATAATTATTTTGGCACTAAATTTTTAAAATTAATTTAACCTCTAACGTTTTATTTTGAGTTAAAATGAGCTTTCTGCAGATGAAAACTGTTAGTCAACTAAAAATAAATAACTTGAAATGATTTGACATAATGACAAGTCAGTGAAAAATAATTTAATATTTTATATAATTTTATAAAATTATTTTTTGACTTATGTGACATGTTTCAAGTCAATACCGTGCACTGCCATGTAGGTTTGTCATGCCATCTTAAGCAATTTATTATTAGTTAATTAACAATTTTTATCTGCATATGAGCCATTTTGACCCAAAATAAAACATTGGAGTCAAATTGATTAAAAAATAATTAATGACTAAAATAATTATTCAATCAAACATTAGGGTATTTTTTTTTGTTTATGTTTACCTATAATTGCTTGTCGAAAGAAGTGCAAATTAAACTGTACGTTTATGGACGGAGTTATAACATAGCTTGGGGGATGTGTTCCAATTTTTTTATTAAAAACATATAATATATTTTTTTAATTTTTTGAACTCTTCCTTTTAATTTATTTAAACTTTATATTTTTATATTTTAAGATTAGTTATATTTTATCTCTGATTTTTGGCTTATCCCTGTATTCTTTTATATGTAATATCATGGCACATAAGATTCAATATCTTTTAGCACATGTTGAAAGCATTGATTATTTCTCCTTATGTTTTCGAAGCTTTGGTAGTAGTGGGGGATCGAATCGATAAATGGAGCAAGCATGGAAGTTGGACACTCGTCAGGAAGCATATGCTATCCCAACCCCCAACCCACCCCACGTTTATTTCTAACTTAGCATACACGTACTATGTAAATAAAATTGCTCGAATCCATATCTTTTAAATAAATATTATAAATTTTAAAAATAATGTTATGAAAGTCATCAAATATATAATATACATTAATTTTTCCATGTGACGTCGAATGATAGGTCTACTTGTCCATATAGACAAACCTTAAGGCATTGACTTTATTTATTTTTATATTTTAAAATAAATAAGTAATAATAATTAATGAAAATGTTTAAAGGGTTGTATAGATAGGCACAAGTAAAGCAAACGCATTAAAAAAATATAATGTTCAATGGGGTGCATTAGAAAATCCCCCAATCTGTACACAATTGTATATTAACTGTATCATCTCTATCTATACTTTTACTCAAAAGCTGTATTCTAACGATTTCTTAATGGAATTAACAATATCTCTAAAAACTCTGGCGTTGCGCTCTTATGTATGCATCCCAAGCTGTTTTGAGGACGAAGACACTGAGAGATTTGAGCTTTGATTTTTCAACATCCCATTGTAGTTCGTCAGTCCACTCCAAAACATTCTTGTTCAGCCTGCACAACCTCAATATGGAATTCCAAACTTCAGCGGAGTAAGAGCATTGGAAAAATATATGATTCCGTACGATATATGAATAATCTATTTTTTTATTTTAACCAATAGTTTTTGACTCTTTAACCGATTAATTCAGATCAGATTTTTCAGAATTCTATTATGGAAACAATTTTCTCAATTAATTTTTTTTTATATAGCTCTCTTAAAATATTGTTAAAAGTTATGGGTAGAGGCGTGATTCATGAGCCAGTGAGCCACCAATAATTCATCGATAAATCTCCTCAGAATATTTAGAATTCCTTTTCTTCCTTGAATGGCAAGCACTAAACGTTTCTCCTACCTTTTATTCGCAAGCGATGGAGGTCAAACTTTAAAGAGCTTGATAAGGTACCTCAACCAAAAGGCATCATCATCCTCATTTTGAATCACGTGATATATAAAGATGAACAAAATTTGATTCGACTCGAAAAATATAAAATAATATTATAAAATATGCAACAATATAATTTAGAAAGTCATACAGACATATGAAATATAAAAATAAAAAACTTAAAATATGTGTTCATTAATTTAACTGAAGTTTATAATTAATTACATAAATGAATCATAAAAAAAAATATTAGGTAATAACAATTGCCGTCGCTTTTAGCATGCTTATGCTTCACAATGTAGTAACAATTTATATGTCAGATTTTAAATATGAATGATTTTTTTATATAGATTTTCATAATAATCTATAAAAAAATTGTTTTACAATTAATAAATTTGTAAATAAGAATAAAAGAAGTAAAAATTATATAATTTTTTAATAAAAATACAGACTTGCAGATAATTTAAAAAATATGTTTAATAAAAATCTAATAACTTAAAAAAATTAATTGTTAGTTTATTTTAGGGTTAAAGACATTGTTGGCCCTAAAATATACATTTTGTATCGAATTACTCCTAAACCTTAAATAATTTTTTAGAACATTGTACCCCTGAACTTTAAATCTCTATCCTTGTTGCCCCATTTTCTAATAGCATTAAAAATTTCTTTTTGACCAATTTAAATATGCCACATCAACATTCACTAAATATTAAATAAATCTCCCCCACCCCTTCTTTATCGCACGTTCTTTTTTCTCTGATTCCTTTTCCTTTGCATCTCCAATCTTATCGATGTTTTGCCCTACAATCGATAGAAGCTTTGACGGCGATTGAAAGGGATTCTTTTTCACGCACAAAAAGCAAGAAAACATATTGCATTCTTTCGCAAAAGAATTAAAGAACCTAGAGATTTGAAGAGAGAAAATGGAAGAGCATTTGTCGGGATCCGGAATTTTATCATTTTATAATTCTAATACATTTTAATTTTTTATTATTTTTTAAATATTTTATTTATTTTTATTAAATTTATAGAATTTTTTAAAAAAACTAAAGAATATTATATTTTTTATGAGAGTTCTCACTTTGTTTATTTTTAGAAGGCTTAAGGGTCTAATAAGCCCTTAAACTTTTATAAAAAATAATTAAACCCTTAAACTTTTTTTGCACCTAATTAAGCTCTCAAACTCAAGAAAAAATAATTAAGCCCCTAAATTTTTTGCACCCAATTAAGTCCTCAAACTCAAGAAAAAAATCAATTTGGTCCTTTGACCAACGTTGACAGTTAAATTTAATGGGTTTTTTTAAATCTTCTCGACATGTGTCGCAACAGGATAATGCCACTTGACATTTCTAAGAATTCTTAAACTTTAATTTTTTTAAAAATATATAAAAGTCCGGAAAAATCTAAAAATTTTAAATATATAAAAATCCAAAAAAATCTAAAAAATATATAATTTTTCATATTTTTATATATTTTTTAGTTTATTTCTTTATATTGTATAATAATATTTAATATTTTTCAACTTTTTAAAAATATTTTAATCTTTTGAAAAATTATTATTTATTATTTTTAAATAAATTTTGGAATTAAAAATATTTTATATTTTAAAAATAATTTTCGGATTTTTATATATTTTTTAAAAATTAAAGTTTAAAAATTCTTAGAAATGACAAGTGGCATTATCCTTTTGCGAAACATGCCAAAAAGATTTAAAAAAAACCCCGTTAAATTTAACGGTCAAAGTGTCAAATTGATTTTTTTTCTTGAGTTTAAGGGCTTAATTGGGTGCAAAAAAAAATTAGGGGCTTAATTGATTTTTTCAAGTTTAAGGGCTTATTTAATTGTCAACCTTGGTCAAAGGGCCAAATTGATTTTTTTTTCTTGAGTTTGAGGGCTTAATTGGGTGCAAAAATAGTTTAGGAGCTTAATTAATTTTTTTTGCAAAAGTTTAACGGCTTATTAAACCCTTAAGCCTTTTTAAAGTTATCATGGACTCAAAGGATATTTACACCAATATGTTAATTGATTTTTCATATATTTTATTTGTAAAAGTTCAACTCAAAAAACTAAATTATTTATCTAATTGTATTTAAAAACTAAATAAATCTATTAAATTATTTATCCATTAAATTAACTTGAAATTTAAATAAATTATTTATCTAGTTTTAATATTTTTAATTTTTTAATATTTTCCTAAATTCTTATTTTTTAACTTAAATATTAAATAAGTTATCGGACTTTCAATTAAAATCAATTATGCCCCTGAACTCGAAAAAAAACAGTTATACCTTCGAATTCGGTTAAAAATCAATTTAAACCCTATGTCACGTCATCATCCCACATGTACCGCCATGTAAGTACCGTAATGGTCAACGTCGGTCAAATGGTCAATTTAATGCAATTTGCGAATTGGAGAGTTTAATTGGGTGCGTTTTTCGGCGAAGGTCTGAATTGATTTTTAGGTCGAACTCCCTATTTTTAAATATAAAAAGTTAAATTTATTAGATCATTTTGAATTAAGACTAAATTAATAGAATATATATGTTTTGAAGAGTAAAATTATCATTATACTAAATCTTGTTAGATGTTTAACTTGATTGTAACTAAAACTTCAATTAAGTGATTCAATTATAAATTTTAATAATTGAGTAATCCAATCATACTTTATTAATAATTGAGTAAATCAAAATTAAATCGGATCAAAATATGTCGGATTCAATTGATATCGAATCAAATCACCCCGATGCTTTGTAGGTTCAGGTTCAGGTTCATGTTCTGTTCTGTTCTTTCCATCATTCTTTTTCAAGTCAATACCTTATTTTTTTGAACCAGGACCGTTCTCCCACCACCCCTCATATTTGCTGATCTCGCAAAATTAAAGGTCCTTTACCATCGTTTGTCTGGTTTATCCTCCTCCATCCTTTTTTTCCATTCACGAGGAGTTTATAGCGGGATGGCGCCAGCTTCCCCTGGCTTTAGGCGCTCCTCGTCCTCTATTTTTCAACCCTTTAATCTTTGGAAGCGGGTTACTGTTCATCTCCCCCACAATTGTTGTTTGTCGATTTCGGTGATCGGTTGAAAGAGACCAAGTTTCTCGGCGATTTACGACTTTCCTTGTAACCCCCTAGACTCGTTTATGCGTTACACTTATGCCTAGGAGGTCACATTCGGGTCACAGAGGCGACCCACTATATATATAAAAAAATCCAAATAAAATTCTTTTCTTTAGAACATATAAAATCATAAAATATACTTTGCTTAAATCATCATTACCGAAAAATCATTTATACATTAAACAGAAATTCATAAAATATATTACAGACTCAAATACAAAATAAGACGACATATATGCCCCCTATTTATACAGATATCGTGCTCCGCAAGCAAAGCCGAGGGAACTCCTATCAGTGATGTCGATTGCCAAAACATTGTCAAATCCTTTTTAACCTGCGATGGTAAAAACAACGTGAGCTTGGAAAAGCTCAGTAATACAGAACTACCAGATAATGCTATATGCGGCAAGCAGGTATAAGGTTAATCAGAACTAATGTAGAAAGCTTGAATCATCAAGATTCGGATACGAAATGAAATTCATATTCTTGTTACGCTTGGAGGTAACAAAATCATTTCTGATTGATCACCCAACTATCAGACAATATGTCTATAACTTAGATAATCATAGAAGAATATAGATTACGAGAATTTAGCCAGAAAATTTAGTGTGTAACAACAATTACTGATCAAGAATGATAAATGGAATATTTCAGACAACAGAAGAGTGTTCACGAGGCAAGAGATAGACAGGGAAATTTAGTATCAACATAACTACCCTCCAACAAAACTCCAATATGTAATTCCCTAGAACTGCATCCATAAGGTCTTACCCAAGGCCAATAGGGCGTAGGAGCCAACCTAAGGGGATGTCTTAGGTCCATAAGGAATTACCCGAGCTGAACCATCGGAACCTACCCAATGGGTTACCTTGGGTCCATAAAGAATTACACGAGCTGAAGCATCGGAACCTACCTAATGGGTTACCTTGGGTCCATAAAGAATTACACGAGCAGAAGCATCGAAACCTACCCAATGGGTTACCTTGGGTCCATAAGGAATTACCCGAGCCGAAGCATCGGAACCTACCCGAGGGGTTACCTTGGGTCCATAAGGAATACCAAACATGATCAACGTGTAATCAAATGAAATCAATCCTTAAAGTTGTTTTGAAATTTTAGTATAAATGGGTCACTCTCATGAAGTATTCGATTCTTCATTTTTCTTTAATAGTAACAACAACGACCACCGATGGTGCTTGGGCGTGTCTAAATGGTGGAATGTTACAGGTTCCAGCCGGCCTGGATAGCAATGCACTCAAATGTGTGAATAAGGGAAAGCTGTACATTTCAAAGAGCAGCCCCCAGAGTGTGATGGATGCCTACTCCTTGCAATTCCGGAATGACTTTTCAATCTTCATAAAATCACGTTCCCAGGAATTGGTTCCCAGCGGCCGCATGGTCCTTTCTTTCTTGGGTCAGAAATCCGCCGATCCCACGACCGAAGACAGCTGCTACCATTGGGAGCTGTTAGCACAAGCAATCATGAGTCTGGCTAGAGAGGTAGCTACTTCTTCTAAATGTTTTAATTCTTGAATGGTATATAATTCAGTAAATTATGAAATTATGAACATTTTTCCAGGGTCGAATCGAGGAGGACAAAGTTGATTCCTTCAATGCCCCTTACTATGCTCCATGCGCGGAGGAGATACAAAAAGAAGGGTCTTTTACGACCGATCACCTTGAAGCTTTTGAAATCGTCTGGGACGGCGGTGTTGTTACCGACATCCATACGCCTTAAGGGAAGCTGTTGGTCGAACAACGAGTGGCCAAAACCATCAGAGCCGTTGTCGAATCCATGCTGGCATCTCACTTTGGAATCGAGGCAGATGTAATGGATGATCTATTCATTAGGTTTGCAGATATGGTTGGAACACACTTGTCCAAGTCCAGAACCAAGTACATCAATTTGGTGATGGTCCTCATTAAAAATGGGTAATCAAACTCAAAGTGGAAGCACATCTTAGGAAAAGTTTTAGTGGCTACATATATGACACTATCTAAAGTATGAGTTGAATCTAGACTTGCTTTGGTTGTTGGAAAATCTATTCTCTTGCCAGGCTGGTTTAATAGCCACTGTTCAAGGTGGTCAAAAATTATACCGGATGGCGCGTAAAGCTCACGCGCGGCCCTGAACGGCCAGAAAATGACCCAAAATGCCATTTTTCCAAATTTCAACAACACAAATCATAAAAAACCAAAAATAAGCCAGAAATCAACCAGAACTTACCTAACCAAAATCTGGTTGGAAACATCATGACTCCGATGAGCCTTTCTCGACGGCCGCTCGAAGAATAGGTTGGTGGGTTTTACTCATCTTGAAGTCGGAAAGCTAATGATGATGGCAGCTCGACAAATGGACAAGAAGGGTGGCCGAAATCGAAGATAAACAAAGAAGGATTTGACCTAGGTTCGTTGAACCTTTCCAGTGATCTCTACGGTGAATAGCGTGACGCTGCGGTGAGTGGCTCATCAGGTTTTGATCACAAGGAGGCGAGGATACCGATGGTGGTGGCGATGTAAGCCACGGTCCGATAGTGGCCGAGATCGGGCCGGAAAACAGTGAGGGTTAGGTGAGAGGGCTTTTGGTATTCCAAATCCCCAAATCTAGATCTGAGGTATTCATTCAAGTAAGGGGATTTGAAACAACTTATTTATTTTTTGGTATAATTATAAGACTTAATTTATTACAATTGATGTGAAAACATAAGCAAGAATGGTCTTTAGCCCAAACGGTTAAGGCTTATGCTTGCCAAGTAGAAAGTTACGGGTTCAAACCCCTTGGTTGGCATTTTTATTCTTCTTACATCTTTTTTTACACTCAAGATGTTACAACTCTCTCCCAATAAAAAAATTTCGTCCTCAAAATTTTACCAAAGTCAAAGCAATGCAGGAATTGCTCTTTCATCCCTTCTTACACCAAAATTCTTCCATTAGAGTATGCTTATTTCTCAAAAAAAAATTAGACCGTCATAGATCAATTTGGCAGTGTCCTCAGTCCCTCGGATTATCTTTGGACCCAAAGTCATTCTATATCATATCTCAGACCAACTGATCAGAATGCAACATTTGAATCCATACCGAACTTCATATGATACCATACGAACACTTGTCTCATAACATGTATTATAAATAGACCCAGTCAGAGATAGAAATCCCTTCTAACAACAACAAAGTCAATCATACAATCCTGAAATGCATCCTTTAGAATGTGAGTTATCTTACCAAATTAACCATCAATTTAGATGAAAACCTGTTTCCAATTCAGATGAGCACTCAAGGGCTCCAATACGTCATTCCTGAATTATGATGTTACCATAAATTTCAGTCATAAATGATTTTAAGTGCTGCATCATGCCTTATTTTCAAGAAAAAAACCTTCCTTATAATCGATCGACATAACTAAGGTTTTGAACAGTTTTCACTTACCTTCAGTGGAACATTCAAGCGACTGCTTCCTTTGATATAACAAAGTCATCATAGAATTTTCACTTTTGACACGCATACGGATGTCTTTCTTTTGAAACCACAATACCTTTATCAAACTTCCATCTGAATATTCTCAAACATAATTATTATCACTGAATAGCCTTACATGAAATCTTATATTGGTACCTCACAGAATCACACATTTATTCTCAATCTGATCCAGATCTTCAATTCACATACATTAACCATATCAAGTTCTTTTTCCAGATTTAAATTCATCAAGTAAATCCGAATTATAGACGAATGTTACAAGCATTCATTGCCAGTACAGATCGTGCTATTAAGGACAGAATGGTTAGATACACTCATTACAGGAAAAGATTCGACATCGAAGTTTCGACTCGGAGGAGCACAGTTATGATCTAGAGGCATGCACAAACCAGACACCCTATGACAAACGATCAGACGATTTACCCAGAAAGGTGCAACTTTAAGCTCTGATACTACTAAATGTAACCCCTTATACCCGCTTATGCGTTACACTTAAGTCTATGAGTCACATTCAGGTCACAGAGGCGACCCACTATATATATAAAAAATCCAAATAAAATTATTCTCTTTAGAATATATAAAATCATAAAATATACTTTGCTTAAATCACCATTACCAAAAATTCATTTATACATTAAACATAAATTCAGAAAATATATTATAGATTCAAATACAAAATAAGACGACATACATGCCCTCTATTAATATAGATACCGTACTCCGCAAGCAAAGTTGATGGAGCTCCTATTAGTGTCGTCGATCGCCAAAACATGGTCAAATCATTTTTAACCTGTGATGGTAAAAACAACGTAAGCTTGGAAAAGCTCAGTAATACAGAACTACCAAATGATGCTATATACGACAAGCAGGTATAAGGTTAATCAGAACTAATGTAGAGAGCCCGAATTATCAAAATTTGGATACAAAATGAAATTCATATTATTATTACGCTTGGAGGTAACAAAATTATTTCTGATTGATCATCCAACTATCATACAACATGTCTATAACTTAGATAATCATAGAATAATATAGATTATGAGAATTTGGCCAGAAAATTTAGTGTGTAACAACAATTACTGGTCAAGAATGATAAATAGAATATTTCAGACAATAGAATAGTGTTGATAGGGCAAGAGATAAACAGGGAAATTTAGTATCAACATAACTACCCTTCAACCAAACTCCGATATGCAGTTCCCCAGAACTGCATCTATAAGGTCTTACCCTAGGCCCATAGGGAGTAAGAGCCAACCTAAAGGGATGCTTTAGGTCTATAAAGAATTATCCAAGCTGAAGCATCGGAACCTACCCAAGGGGTTACCTTGGGTCCATAAGAAATTACTCGAGCCGAAGCATCAGAATCTACCCAAGGGGCTACCTTGGGTCTATAAGGAATTACCCGAATCAAAGCATCAGAACCTACCCAAGGGGTTACCGTGGGTCCATAAGGAATAACCAGCACTAAACCTGCCCAAAAACTTGTTGCGTGTTTTAAGTGCAACGCAAACGGTGCAAGTGTACACGTCACAAGTAATAAATGATAAGTATCAAGTATCGTCTCCACAGAGATTGGTTTGGGCCACTTTTCTTAAGTTACTGCAAATGTTTCAAGAATTAAATAATAATGATGATTAACAATTAAAATAAAATAACAATTAAATAAAAGAAATAAAGATAGGATGGGAGGTTAGGCTGAATTATTGTGAGTTGTAGAGTGATGATCGAATGGACCGTTGTGGTGATTGAGTAGCAGCTAGATTGCCAGGGCAATTATGTTGTGATTGCCTGGTCGATTGCCAGGGCAATTCCCCTGCGATTGCCTGGGCAATGCTCCCGCGATTGCCTGGGCAATGAAGAATGGGTCGATTGCCTGGGCAATTGAGCATCAACTTCCAAAATTTGGTGAACCGTTCTTCAATGATTCCTCGTTATTCCTAACGCGAAATACTGTTAATTGTACATGTCTTGATAATACATCCCTGCGTGAACCAAGGGTGAACAACAACCAATCTTGCGCTTCTCTTAGCCATTGAAATTCGTAACTTATCCCTAAGCCGAATTAGCCTTCACAAACTTTCGTTTGTATGAAAACCATGCTCATTCGTTTCTTGAATATAACTCTTCCGATATTAGATAAATAGATGATTGAATTTCGAGATCCTCTCCCAATTCACTCGCAACCAATGTTAAGAACCAAGAATGAACAAACTTTGAAAATTGAATTGCAACTCAAAAACCTAAACAAAATCCAAACAATTCACAACTACAAAAACACAATAACCAAAGCCAAACAAGTTTAGTTCATGGTTGGGTGTGAAAAGAATATACGATAAAATCTACCCAATATGACTAGAATAAAGAACAAGAAAAAGAGCAGCCCTCAATCTCTCAATTCGACTTCCTCTCCCATCTTTTGCTTGTGACGGCTTACTTTCTTTATATAGGGGATGACTAGGTCAAATTCTTCTTATTTTTGGAAAGTATGAGTATAGGTTGGCATTGAATGTAAAAGAGATACATCTCTTTTATTTATTTACTTTCCAAATATTCATCTTGAACTTTTGGGAATTAATCTCCTTTTGATTTCTTCATGGAATTTCAATTCTTCTAGGATTTATTCCCATAAATCGGCAGCCACCTCTTCTTGTCCTTTATCGCCGAGGCAATTTCCTACTCACTTGGGCAATTTGATCCTACACACATAAAACACACACTAGCAGCACATTTTTCTACAAAAATTAACCAATTTATGTGATCAAGCATGTCGGTGAAAGAAACTATGAAATTATGCATGAATGCCTAATTATGAAATTAAGATGAGCTTAAATCTAACAATAATATAAGTAAAAAGGGCAATAAAAATAGTACTTTTGAACACTTAACACACCCTCAAACTTGAACTATTGCTTGTCCTCAAGCATTGCAAAACTAACAATTACCTGCCAAGACTTCGACCATCAAGAATTTTCTCCGTCCCTAACTTCAATCTTTAGAACCGTGGCACAAAGTATGATTACCCTTCAATTTTTTGGATAGCACAGGAATTACTCGGAACCAAACTATAATGCTCGTGACAATATGTCTGTGGAGTTGTGTACAAGTCGATTATCAGGATTCCATATGAACAATAGGTTTTTATCAAATTAATTACCGAGGCATTTAAATTTTATTTTTACTAGAGCCAATTTCGGGCACCTCTAGCAAAACGTGCAATTTCTTATTTTAATTTTTTTCGACTAGAGCCAATTTCGGACACCTCTAGTGATTCTTTAATATGTAACGACTAGATCCGGTTTTAGACACCTCTAGTGATTCTTAACTAGAGCCGGTTTCGGGCACATCTATCAAGAAATTTTTAATTTCAATTTACCCAAATTTTAAGCAACCTAAGTTCACCGAGTTTCCCTTAATCAACAAGACACAACCGTGTCAATTTATATTCAGCATCATAGTGAAATTCTAAGTTCGTTCCATACAAATCCTAAAATTAAAGGTTCTTTCAATTAAGTGCAGTGCAAAAAATTTATCATTCGATATCCAACAAGTCTAGGCAAATTAAATCCAATCAAAGGCATAACAAGTAATATATGCAACCTATATGAGACAACTAGATGAATGCAATTAAAGAAGAAACTAAATAAAAACAAACACCCTCAAACTCGAGAGAAACATTGTCCTCAATGCATACAAGTAAAAAAATTAAAATGCAAATGAGTTAGTCGAAAAAGTCGTCACCTTGAATGATGAATTTCCATTGAGCCGTTTGTTTGATTATTTTTTCGGTTCGCGGTGGTTGAGTGCGTGTGGCTGGTGGTGCGGCTTGAACCCTTACTTCTGTAACCTCATCGCTTGTTGTATTTTCTTGATCGGTCTTTTCAATGATTGAAGCTTAACGATTAGTCATTGGTGGTACAGCCGGTGGCGATGTCACTTTATCATGTGCAATTGTCGTGGCATCTTCAGTTGCTAGGGCAAGTAGCTCGGCAGGAACACCGAGAAAGGTACGATGCTATTAGGATACTTCTCTAAAATTACTTGAGTGATGGTTGTGTTGTGGTCCTTCATGTACCGTATGAATAGAAATTGACGAGCCTCTATTTGCTTCAATTGATGGGATAGTGGGCGGAGCATCTCTTCGATTCGATTCATGTTCACCGAGGTAGGTTCGCTTGCCTGGGCATCAGGACTTACCGAGGTATCAGGAATTGTCGAGGCATTTTTGGCTTCCTGGGAAATTGTCGGAGCATGGGATTTCTTTGGTAGCGTTGGTTCTCTCGTCAATTCTTCACCCATGATTCGTAAAGTATGTGTTGATGGCAGCGACATCAACAAGAATCACTCTACCTCGTACATAAATACAATGATTATCCTAATTAGAAATATAAGAGTAAAATTCCCTTACCCATAAGATGTCTCCCGTTTAGAAATCACCTCTCAATGAGTGGAGACACGAATCGTCGACAATAAGACTTGAGTGTTTGGGATGAACTTACTCCGGGCATGGTTTTAAGGTTCTTGATTGAAAAAACTAAGTAGACAAGAAATGAAAAACTTAAGAGTTCAATAGGGGAAGGAAGTAAAGAAAGATGAAATAGATGGGTAAGAAATCGGCTTAAGCTCAACTCATTTTCCCTTGAAACTCTTATTCTAAAAAAATAAAAACAAAATGATAAATATCAGAATAAAAGAAAAAGAAAAACAACGATATTAAAAAAATATAGAGAAAGCTTGAGGAGGGTTGTTTCTGATATTTCTTATAGTCTATTGTCACCCTCTATCGGGTGATAATATTGCCCAAAAAGAGTTAGGCCAATGTGCTCACAACTACCCCCCTTTGCGTTACCATGGTGGAGGTGTTTTTCTTTCGTGTTCCCTTGTAGTCCATGCATACCTTCCACCGTGCTACTATTCCTGAAGGTATTAATATATCATTAAAAAAATTATATCAACATCCAACCATTTAATTACCTCATTCTCATCAAATTCTATCATGGTTGGATGTAGCATTCGTTGTCGTGGCAATTGCTGCTCAAGCTAATTGCCGTGGCAATCATCTGCCAAAATTCTATGAATGTCAAGGGAAAAACCAATATTATGAAAAGATTCATGAATCCAACCACCATTTTCTTTAGGCTTCTCAAACATCTCCATAAATAGAGATTTGGATGGCTTCAAATCTACCAACTTTGATTTCTCAAGACATACATGCAATGGATGGGGTGAGTTTTTAAAGAATTCAAACAATCACCTACTCATAGTCCATTAGCAAAGTATTGTCAATCCATTGATCTTGCATGTGGTCGTGCAATTGTCGTGGCAAAAGTGGATGAGAGCAATTTGTTGTAGCATTACTCTTCTCAGCTTCTCAGAATATTGTCGCGGCATTGCTCTGTTCAAGCTCTTCAATCATTGTCGTGGTAATTCATTGCA
The DNA here is from genome assembly GCA_019671005.1 of Hibiscus mutabilis. Taxonomy (NCBI): domain Eukaryota; kingdom Viridiplantae; phylum Streptophyta; class Magnoliopsida; order Malvales; family Malvaceae; genus Hibiscus; species Hibiscus mutabilis. Next base: position 11,358,538 of record CM033724.1, on the reverse strand, counting down.
TAGGCTCATCAAGTGTCGGGCAGTCTTTCTCATTGGTAGGTTCTCGACTTGGAGGTTTTAATTGATCTTCACACATCAGGGATCTCTCTTTGTATTGCTCCTTCTCATCTTGCCTTAGGATTTCAGTATCCCTAAGAATTGATTGTTGGGGCATGTTATCCATGACATATGTGGATCTCCTCAATTGATCTTCTGAATCCCTCAATTGTGCCTCAAAATTAGCTATCCTCGCATCCATAGACTTTGATAGCTCTCGAATCTCTTCAATTTACCTATAAAGTCTAGCCAAAGAAGCTAGCAACGTTTCCTCTAAGAAATTGAAATGCTGTTGAAAAGGACTATATTGCCTTGGCATATCTGTTACAATAGCAAAATTGTTATGGTAAAAAACGTTTTGAGCATTTTGATCGTACCATGAAGGAATTTGTTGTTGGTTCCATCTAAGGTCCTCCTTGTAGCCATATGCACTGGGATTGTGAGAGCAATCTTCAAACACATGATGTTCTCCACAACAAGCGCACGATTTTTCCACGGTATAAGCTTTTCTCGGTTGGTATAAGTAATCATCGGTGAGTGTGAGAAACTCTTGATTTGATTGATTCCTATCTTCCATCATCAACTCTCGAATAGATCAACTTTTATTTCCCCACATGTTGATGTCCCTTAACTTTGCAGCGTACCTGAATTTTTTTTCTTTTTTTAATTCAAACAAAGAAACAAGTTAGTAAAAATAATAAGAAAAATGCAATAACAAAAACAACTAACACCAATTGCCAATCCCCGGCAACGGCGTCAAAAACTTGTTGCGTGTTTTAAGTGCAACGCAAACGGTGCAAGTGTACACGTCGCAAGTAATAAATGATAAGTATCGAGTATCGTCTCCACATGTATTGGTTTGGGCCACTTTGCTTAAGTCACTGCAAATGTTTCAAGAATTAAATAATAATGATGAATTAACAATTAAAATAAAATAACAATTAAATAAAAGAAATAAAGATAAGATGAGAGGTTAGGCTGAATTATCGTGAGTTGTGGAGTGATGATCGAATAGACCGTTGTGGTGATTGAGTAGCAGCCGGTTTCCCAGGGCAATTCTGTTGCGATTGCCTGGTCGATTGCCAGGGTAATTCTGTTGCAATTTCCTGGTCGGTTGCCAGTGCAATTCTGTTGCGATTGCCTGGTCAGTTGCCAGGGCAATTCCCCCGCGATTGCCTGATCAGATTGTCTGGGCAATGCTCCCGTGATTGCTTGGGCAATGTTCCCATGATTTCCTGGGCAATGAAGAATGCGTCGATTGCTTGGGCAATTGGGCATCAAATTCCAAAGTTCGGCAAAGTGTTCTTTAATGTTTCCTCGTTATCCCTAACGCAAAATACTGTTAATTGTACACGTCTTGATAATACATCCCTGCGTGAACCAAGGGTGAACAACAACCAATCTTGCGCTTCTCTTAGCCGTTGAAATTCGTAACTTTTCCCTAAGCCGAATTAGTCTTCGCCAACTTCCGTTTGTATGAAAACCATGCTCATTCGTTTCTTGAATCTAACTCTCCCGATATTAGATAAATAGATGATTGAATTCTGAGATCCTCTCCCAATTCACTCGCAACCAATGTTAAGAACCAAGAATGAACAAACTTTGAAAATTGAATTGCAACTAAAAAACCTAAACAAAATCCAAACAATTCACAACCACAAAAACACAATAACCCAAGTCAAACAAGTTTAGTTCATAGCTGGGCGTGAAAAGAATATACGATAAAATCTACCCAACATGACTAGAATAAAGAACAAGAAAAAGAGCAGCCCTCAATCTCTCAATTCAACTTTCTATCCCCTCTTTTGCTTGTGACGGCTTGCTTCCTTTATATAGGGGATGGCTAGGTCAAATTCTTCTTATTTTGGAAAGTTTGAGTATAGTTTGGCATTGAATGTAAAAGAGATACATCTCTTTTATTTATTTATTTTCCAAATATTCCCCTTGAACTTTTGGGAATTAATCTCCTTTTGATTTCTTCATGGAATTTCAATTCTTCTAGGATTTATTCCCATAAATCGGCAGCCACCTCTTCTTGTCCTTTATTGCCGCGACAATTGCTTCGGTAATTTCCTACTCACTTGGGCAATTTGATCATGCACACATAAAACACAGTAGCAGCACATTTTTCTACAAAAATTAACCAATTTATGTGATCAAGCATGTCGGTGAAAGAAACTATGAAATTATGCATGAATGCCTAATTCTAAAACTAAGATGAGCTTAAATCTAACAATAATATGAGTAAAAAGGGCAATAAAAATAATACTTTTGAACACTTAACACCTGCAGAGACTTTAGATTATATCCCATAAGTACCCCAAATCAGATAGCTTAGTGATGACAGACGGAATGAGACAAATAGAAATCATACATATATTTTCAGAGTATTAGAAATCAGAGAGCATGTTTTTCAAATCAAACATAAGGTATATTTTTAAATAGACAGGATTTATGATTCAGATTGAAGGGAGAGTCTTCATTTTAAATTAGTGAGAATATACACGTGCAAGAAACACACCAACTAGTTTAAATTACCACTTAGAGATATGATTTTAGAGTCAAGATTATATACAAAGAATTTGATAATTATCATCTTCATCCATGTATTCATGGGTTATATCTCAGATCATTCAGAATTTTTAGTATATCAAGATTATGCAGGAATTCAGATTTATCATAAGAGTTCCAGTCAATTTTGCTCGTAAGAGCATTTTGGTTATTTAACGCTCAAGGGTGATTTAGTAATTTAAACCTGATAGGGTTAAGTCGGTGGTTTATGATGCTAAAAATTGCTAACGGTTTGTCTGACTTCCAAGATCAATACACTAAACACATCTCATCACTGTGTTACCTTCCAAGCATTCAAATCGGTACATCTTACTTGCGTTCAAAACTTAATTCTAGATTGCGTTGTAAATCTGAACATACCACGTCATTTATTATTCTGGAATGAGCCTCGAATGGATGAATGTATATTTATGCAACAATTTTTTATTATTAAACAGTATTGAGAAATAACTGACATATATAAACCAACCTTCAAACCTATAGGGGTATTACAGTCATTTGCATTCTATTAGAACTTCAGGACTTTAATGTTTCCTTTATCTCGAGACAAAAAGGGTATTCCAATTACTAAAATGTAGTCGTTCACATTTTTTCGGTCTTTTAAACCACTTAATCGTTTTACTTTCCAAGTTATGTCTGCCACTTGTTTAATTTAGTAGTTTATGTGTCCGAGGGTATCTTAGTCATTTTAGCCAATTCATACACATCGATGTATATATATTTTCAATTCTTTTAGCCATCTCGGTTCTTTTGACTTTTTCAAACCATTTATTTATTTCAGAACTCAAGGTTATATCTGTCATTTTAGATAATTTAGCAAATTTGGTGCTTGAAAAATATTTCAGCCAACTCAATCGCTTAGATCAATTCAGAAATCCAAGGTACTTCCAGTAATTTATATTATCAAAGCTTTATCCAGAATTAGAGATAGATTCAAGCTATTTTTTCCACATATTAGATTCATGATACCAGAATCGTTCCCAATAGTTCAATCATTTTAGATAACGAAGTCGATTTATTAGATCAATAGTAGATTTCAAATCACTTCCTCAGTTAGGGGTATATTTGTCATTCATACAATTCTAGGGTGATTCGTCATTTCGTAACTAATTCTTTCAGATATTTGCTCATAAACACGAATAATCAAAATTTCATATTTGTTGATTAATATTATTTACTGATCTCGAAAGTCCTCTTAATTACCAAACTTCTTGTTCGAATATTTGATATTGTTTGGATTACCCGTCTTATTAATCATAATAGATTTATCTTAAGCAGAGTTAACAATACGCGTAATCATCATCATACATGCATTAACCGAACATCGACACTTTTCATAAAGCATACAAGGGTAGTAATGTATTACTCTGATCGGTGTTATGTCGGTCGACCCTTGATACTCCATTCGAACACTCTCGAACCCGAATTCGACGTCCTTCAACCATCTTGAATCCAAAGATGTGCGAATACCTTCAATTAATTGAATAATTAATTACATACACGAGTTTAGGTTCATTGTCAGATTTGGACATTTTGGGGTTTGAATTTCGTAAAACAGACTTCAAAAATGGACTTAGAACGTCGAAAAACATAAAATAAGGGCTTTCAAAATTTTTTGACTTTTTGGGTCAAATTCAATGCTAAAGTCAACAGTCAACGTTGATGTCATCAGTCAACGGTCAATGCTGACATCAGTAGTCAATGTTGACGTCATCGATCAACTGGTCAACTGGGTTGACTCGGGCGAGTTGACTCACTGAGTTAACTCAGACAATTTGACTCGGGCGAGTTAACTCACTAAGCTGACTCGGTCAATGGGTCAAGTTGGTCGAGTCGGACGAGTCGGGTCGGAGGGGTCGGGTCAAACAAGTCTGGTCGGGTTTTCAATTCGATTCAAGACAGAACAGGTTCGATTGGTTCGGTTTAGGGCCGGTTCTCTAGGTCGGACTGGCTCAGTTCAATGGCCAGACCGGGTTTGGCCAGGCTGGTTTAGTAGCCACCATTCAGGGTGGTTGAAAATCATCCCGAACGGCGCGTGAAGCCCACACGTGGCCCTAAATGGCCGAAAAATGACACAAAATGCCATTTTTCCAGATTTCAACAACACAAACCATAAAAAACCAAAAATAAGCTGAAAATCAACCGAAACTTACCTAACTTACCAAAATTCGGTTGGAAACGTCATGACTCTAATGAGCCTTTCTCGGCGGCCGCTCGAAGAATAGGTGGGTGTGTTTTACTCCATTTGACGTCGAAAAGTTGATGACGATGGTAGCTCGACAAATGGACAAGAAGGGTGGCCGGAATTAAAGATAAATAAAGGGGGATTCGACCTAGGTTCATCGAGCCTTCCCGGTAATCTCTACGGCGAACAGCGCGACATTGCGGCGAGTGGCTTATTAGGTTGATCGCAAGGAGGCAAGGATGCCGACGGTGGTGGCGGTGCAAGCCACGGTCCGGTAGTGGCCGAGATCAGGCCGACAAACCGTGGGGGTTAGGTGAGAGGGCTTTTGGTATTCCAAATCCCCAAATCCAGATCTAAGGCATTCATTCGAGTAAGGGGGTTTGAAACAGCTTATTTATTTTTTTGGTATAATTATAATACTTAATTTATTAGAACTGATGTGAAAACATAACCAAGAATTGGTTTTTTAGCCCAAACGGTTAAGGCTTATAATTATCAAGCAGAGGGGATATGGGTTCAAACCCCTTGGTTACCATTTTTATTCTTTCTACATCTTTTTTTTTTACACTCAAGATGATACGTTACCGATTTTAGGAACAAAGGGTTTCAAGGGATTAGGTTTGGCACTTGAGCTGCCTTGCTGGAGTCATCCTTGGTCGACTCCTCTTCCACCATCTTTAGCTTTGTTGGCCGGACGCCCTCCCTCGAAACCATCCTATTCGTCATTTCGCTCTGTTCTTTGGAAGGTCTATCACTTGATGTGGTTTGTTGTGACTCTTTGTGTCAAGAAGCGTCTTGGTGTGAAGTGTTGCTCCCCTACGTTAGCTCGATGGCTGTGTATGCCGAGTTCTCAAGCCTTGCTGTCTCGCCTTACGGCTACCCTTGTGGTTTCGATTGGTTGTCCTTTGGTGATGCGAACCGAAAATTTTAGAGTTTAAGTAGTCATTTCCGAGCAAAAAACTCTCTTAAATCTGACTTTTATGTCCCCGAATATAATTGTGTTGGCCTTTTAGTTTATGACGGCCGTTTATTTTTTTACTATGTTTAGGTTGTTTTCATCCTCTTCGAGTAGGGCTTGTTTGTCACCTTGTTGTGCCATCGTTTGTAACGACCTTTTAGTCATCTTTTTCTCAGGTCCTAATTCTAACGTTTTTGTATGCGATCCGTTTTAATAATGAAATCCTTTCGTTTGTTCAAAAAATTTTTTTCACCCCGATGCAACCAAAAATATTTTAATTTGTTTTACAGTCAACTAAAAGCTGAGCTAATACTGATTAGTGTCTCGCCATTTTCCATCAAAAATTAAAATAAAAAAAAAGTAAAGCCTCCCTCTAATTCTCGAGACGAAGAAGATGATAAGCTACAACCCCATATTTTCACTTATCGACCCATTCCTTATTTTCTCTATTTTTACAGCTTTTAATCTACTCTACATTGTTCTTAGATTTTCCGACCAGGTATCCGATGCGTTTCATATATATATATATATATTTGAATTTAAATGATTTTTAGCTTCTTTTTTTTTTTTGGTTAATTTTTCTCCGGTGAATGAATCGGCCGCCGTAGATAAAATGGAGAAAGTGATTTTAGACCAAAAGGATGCGGTTGACTGGGTTTATAGAGGTGAAGGAGCTGCTAATCTTGTTCTCGCTTACACTGGATCATCTCCAGCATTTGTAAGTTCTTCAATATTTTTCCCCTTATAATTTTGAATTTATTCAAAAATTGAAATTGTTAATATTATGTTGCTTATATTTTTTTTATTCGTTTGGAATTTTGTTGATATTGATATAAGATGGGGAAAGTGGTGAGAATACAAAAGTCACAAGGTAAAGGCAAAAGTTGAGTGCACGAAAACGAGGGTTTAACAGCGCATGAACGGCTTCTTTGGCGAGAATATAAGGAGTTAATGGTGTGGCCAAACAGAGAGATTGTACAGCAACATTACGTCAAGCATGTAATGAGCCCATTGTTAGGCCCACAACATGTCGATGCCGGGGTATAATCAAATGGATATATGATGAGCTTTGTAATTGCCTATTCTTGAAACTTATTGCGATTGGTCCTGAACTTGGCAGATGCGTGTTCATGTGACTAAGGAATTCCTCCTGTCTGTAGAGAAGAATGTGACTTGCTGCCGTCCTGCTTGTCGAATAGATTCATCACAGGTTGATGTGAATCGTGATTCTGTTCTAATCATTTCGGATCATTCAGTCTTTATGAATGGTAATTTCATATTTTCCCGATATACTTGTTGCATTTTCCCATGTTATTTTTGCAAATGTAAAGGATGATATAGTTTTTGTCACTCCTAAAGACAACAAAAAATAGGACTTTGTAATCCTGGTTAGCAAAGCTTAATTAGATAGGTTTATAGCTACATTCCGATCGTATCCTTATGAGAGCTAAAGTACTAGTACCAGACTTACTTTTACTAGAATGCAGCTGACAGAATGTTTGCCTGATAGAGTTTGATGGTAGTGAGAGGACTAGAACTAGCTCTCTAGATTTTTTCTATATGGAAATTTGTACATCTAAAAGTACTTGAGTGAACTAGCCTTCTTTTCTCTTAATGTGATTTCTTAATTAGATTGGTAAATTTTTTAATTTATACGTGCGCTTTGCCTTTATGTGGGAAAATCCAACAGTTTGAGAATAGCTCATAGCATGTATACGTTCTTCAAATTTTTAATTTTGCTAGAATCATGTCAGAATACGTATAGTTAAATCTAACTAAAGAATGAAACTAGGTTTCCATTAAACGTAATATTTAGGTTATGCAATATGCCAAAGCCTCCATTAGGATTTCATATCATTGAACTTTCCTTATTTCAGGCACTCTTAAAGGTGGACCATGTATAATTGTGAGATAAAGGTGGATATCTTTTTTTGTGTGTGCCTTTTTCCTGTCAATATCTTTGTTTCATCAACCTTTTTTTGTGTCATGCATTTTCATTCGCTCTATTAGAGTTTTACTTTCCATTTTTTCCGATGAAGTAGCCCAAATGTGGATTTCTCCCAATTTCAAGATTCATATCTGAAGAAAATGCTGTTAAACGAACTACAACTCGATTTAAAATGCACCAAGAACTGAAGTTGCATAATCAAGAGGTAACTTATTATTATTATTTAGTATGCGTGTGTGTTTTTGGGGTATTTATTTGTGCTAAGTTACTAGTATGTCCACATGGAAGAGAAGAGTGTCAGTTCTAGCCACTTTCTCACCCAGATAGCTAATATGGTCATCTTTGTTAATACTTCTGTTTATTCTCACTTCCTTAATAATTCTGACATTTCAAAAATATTTACAGATATCAGAATATAGTGAATACAATCCACTGGATTTATTCTCTGGATCCCTAGGCAGGATATGTAAAGCTATTGAAGCTCTCTATGCCACCCCTCAGAACAATTTCCGTGTATTTTTGAATGGCTCTATTGTATTTGGGGGGTTGGGCGGCGGTGCAGGCAGCACCATTGTTCTGGTTGGTGAGGCCTTTGAAGATGCACTTAAGGATGTCATTAAGGCAGGTGATGGCCTGTGCAAAACTAGCTTTATACAGCTTGTTGCTGAGACAGTTTACGCTTCTGGAGTATTAGGTCAAATTTTGAAGTTCAGAAGCTCGATGCTTATGACATTGAAGGGGCAATTCATGCTTATTATAACATAATTTCTCAACCTTGTATGGTTTGTAGAGAATTGAGTAAAGACAAATTATCAAACCGTCATACTTCTTTGCACTCCATTACTTTGGATGAAAGTTTGAAGATTGTGAAGGACTATTTGTTAGCTGCAACCGTAAAGGACTGTAGTTTGATGATTAGTTTTAGACCAATGGAAGATGGAGATGTGCTATCAGGACCTTCTCACAGTACTGTATATCTAGGATCAACTAAGCAAGTTTTTGAATACAAGGTACACTTCCTTTCCATTTTCAGTTGCATCTTACTGTCCATTATTAATGCAAAAATATTGTATATGGTATTTTCATAGCAGTCGAAAAGGAATCTCTTGAAATGCTTTTTGGGATATGCTTTGATCTTGTTGTTCAAAATTATGAGGTTCTAAAAGTCAATTTTTTTTTTGTGGTTTGCAATTATATATTTTATTTGGGGCTTTCATAATTTGCTTAAGCTTTGTATCAAACCCAGAAAAACATCATATGGCTCTCTGTTTTAATGTAATATGGACGTTCTTTTGGGATGAAATCAAAGTCCTTTATGATGAGGTTTGTTGTTTTCTTCTCGTTTTACATGTATATCTTATCTAAGCTGCAAATTTATAGGTGTTTTTCATTGATCTGGATTTGAAACCTTTGAAGAAAATGGAGGACTATTACAAGTTAGATAAGATGATTGCGAACTGCTATTGTCAGATGGCAAAAACTGAGCATAAAACAGATAAAGCTGCTAGAAGGGACGCATATGAAAAAGTATTGACATAAAAGATGTGCCTTAAAAGACAGTTTGTTACTGAAGATTGTACTGGTAAGTGCAATAATTTTTTATATGTTAAACTGTTGTAAAAGTAAAGTTGTAAGAGTGAAGGTGAGAATTGCTCATCTTTGGGCTCATGTTCTTCCTTCACCTCATTTCAGAACTTTTGGATTTCCCTTTGAGAAACTATTTTATTGCTGCATCTTTTGCTTAAAGATTTATGCTACTTTGTTTCTTTTTTTAAATTTCCCTTCTAATGTGGGAACCAAATGGTCCTCTGTTTTCACAGCAGTTGCATTCACTGATTTATATTCAGATTTGCCTATGAGAGGGACTACTTGGTTGGAAGGTTTGTCCAATTTGTTGTACAATTCCCAAACATAACATGGACTGTCTCGAAATCAGATAAACTATGCTTCAGTCTGAAATTTGCTATCCAGTTTGTCTTACTCTTATCAGAGTATAGTTGATTATTTACCAGAAACGTTACTCTAATACTTTGTTCTTTCTAGTCTGTAGATAATTTATCATTTTTTATAAAGCTTTACTATTTATCAATCCCTGAAGTAAAATTCATTTTTGCTTTTAAGTATTAAGTTGCTGAGAATCATCTAACTGGGGTTATGTTGGACCATTTTGCTATTGAACCTCAACTTTTCCTGTGTATATTGTTTCTGATTCAGTTTTCAATTTGCTAGTATCATGTATAAAGGTGATTATCATGCTTAAAAGAGTTAATGCATTTGCATTCTCAAACGTTATATAGTTATAATGCTTACCATACATGCATATCATCTGGTTTCAGGAGTGCTGGTTAACACTTCGTTGCCAGTGGAAGCTTAACCGGAGAAAAAAGAGAAAATGACAGACTGCAAGGTTTGGGCTATCAGGAAAATGATGTATCAACTGTCAACTACTCACCGCCATTAAATCATGAGTCTGCATAGCCAATTAATTCATATAGCTTGATATTGAAATTATTGTTTATAGTGAAGCTTTGATGATGGTATTTTGTGGTGGTGAAAATTGAAGTTTTTAGCAGACTTTCTTAAATGCACTCTTCCTTTGAAGCTTACCAAATCAGTCTTTTGTTTTGAAAGTCTAATTGTGAATTCCATTCTTTTTTTCCTGCTTAAACCTGACCAATTTATGTAATGTTTGCATGTGAAATAATTAAAATAATAAATTTCTTACAGAAACAACTGGAGTTATGACTGAATGGAAATTAAAATCATGTGAAGGCGGAAGGGGAGCTTGATGTGCAGTTTGCATTCACTTTTAGTCGTGCTTCATTCCTGCACTGTAGAAGCACTGTTGTCCTTTTGTTTTTGACTGATATCTTCCGTGTGTGGCTACTATGGTCCATGGTCTCCTCGGCCATAAAGCTGTAACTCAAAAAGCATATGATTTGAAGGAAAGACCTCTTGATGGAAAACTCTACCATGTTTTGGAATATGTGCAAAATACATGATTCTGCTTCTTAATTTGAAGTTTATGCTAACTGAAATTATTCAGCTTTGAGTAGTCTGTACTGAACTTTGGAGGACCTTTTGTCCAAACAGAGCTGGAGATGACAGGTTTAAATGCTTGGACAATTGGAGGGAGGTTCCTAGAGTTCTATGTCTGCAATTTCAACACATTTTTGGCTTGCTAGGTATGTGTTCAATACTTGAATGTAATTTAATATTGTTCAGTTAATTCCAAATTTCTTATGAGAAAGACATTTCAATACTTCTCAGATTGATTGGTTGTTAGCTTTCTCAGCCCTTTTTTATCTGAGGAAATTCCTAGACTACCCTTGAGTCCTGCCCTTGAACTTGGTCTTTTGGGTAAGGCAAACTCAAACTACTAGTCCAGTGCCTGCCTAACAACCATCTGTTTTTTTTTTTATTTCTCTATAGTAGCAGGAAATAAATATTTTAACAGCATAACCTAAAGCCATGAATATTTGAGTAGGATAAAACAGTTCGCACTTCAGGTCCCAGCTTCATTAGCTTAGGAACTTTAAAACTTTTGCATAAGTTGCTGAATATCCATCTCTACCAAAGCTAATTGTCCTTGAGAATCTGCTTGTTTTGGGACTGTTGCGGAGGCTTGCTTGTACCATAATTGTATAGTTTAAAGTTGAAGACTTGAGAGGACCTAAATGAATGGTAGAAGTCTGAGTTTTGCCCATTCAGCTCCAAGCAACCATTGAGTTTGTATTTGAACTGTTCTCACGTCTCTTTAAGATAGAAAACCTTGTTAAGTTGTACTTGGAAACTCAAGTAATATGGCTCATAGAATCAATGCCATGTATTGTATGATTTCCTTTTTAGCAATAGAAAGGATTTTCCTTAATGCCTTGGGAGTTATTCTGTGAGGTGTGAGCCAGAGGAACTGCTATATTGTTATGTTCCATTCAAAACTGTTTCAAGGTCATTATGAGTGAGAATTCTGAAGTCATGTTATTGCTGCTGTATCTGTTCAATGTTCCTGGCATAAGGTAAATGTAGACTTCCTAAATTAGAGTCTCTGCGACTGATGGAGCTGACCTGGTTAAGATTGTTAAGAAGTTCAAGAAATTCTGAAAACATGCTTCATTTACAAGTATAGGGGCTGCAAATGTTGGGAACAAGTATGAGAAGCACGGACAGGAAAGATCTTATGATTTATACTCCAAAGACATGCTAGAGGATGATGGCATTTTTACCGTCCTATGATTAGGATCTTACATATTCCAATTTGCTTTGCAACTGAGTTTGAAACTCATATCTTTGTAGTAGCTCGATGAGGATATAGGAGTTTTCCAGTGTTGCGACATTCTAAATTGTCCACAGTTATTCTAATCTTAATCTGAATATATTCGGATTATTACTTCGTCTTGTTTGGTGTAATAATTGATTGATTATGGTGTATTAATTTTGATTGTAATTTTATTTGTACATTGTATTGACTGGTAATTGTAACTTTAAAGGTTTCTTTTCATATGTAAAAAATTAATTCTTTTTTGAAATTATAAAAAATGAATGTTATCTGGTACGAATCATCCTTTTTTGGAATAACAAATTTATAAAACTGGTGATCTCAAAAGCTAATTATGAAAGACTCGAAGGGCAGTGAGCAACTGTACTTACACCTAGGGATAGTAATTGATATTTGCAAATATGCAACTTATTTTGTAGATTCTCCGAATTCAATATTCTAATTATTAAGATTAATTGACTTAACCGATTTTAGTTAATAAAAAATGCTTAACTTAATAAATTACTTTTATTAAATTATGTAAACATTTATTTCATTGACGTATGAGATCATATAATATAATTAACATCTTATAATATGATATTAATATAATATTTATAGGAAAATAATTTTATTATTTAAAAAACAATGAACATTTAAAAAAATGTAATAGATTATGTATTAATTTAAAAAATGCAATAGATCATGTATTAACTTGTGATCGAATTGTTAATAATATTTAATTGTTAACAATAGTTAACAGTTGACGGTTAAAATGATTAACCGTATTTTAACAGTTAAGTTAAAACAAACATGAATAATAATAACAATATTATAAATATTCAAAATTTATAACCATACCTAAATTTACGCCAAATACTTGAGGGGCAATGAATGGGGTTTAAGCTTAGCCTGATATATGATTGACTAAAATATGATAAATTGATAAAGCATAAATCAATGAGCTTAATAAAAACATCACAGCCCCATTTTCTTATGTAAATGTACATATATATTCACAGACTTGCGTTACATTCATATTTAGTAGAAGATACCGTAAATATAACTGAACTGAACTGATCGCTTTGCTGCTGTATGTAGCCAACACCAAGTTTATCAGCTTCCAACAATAATTCCTATTTACATTTGAAGTTGCCGATACAACTGAGACAAAACCAAGAACTTGTTAATATTTCCATCGACGGAGCAGGACTGATATTATGAACCAATTACACCTTAAAGATTCAAACTAATTCGAGTTATTAAGATCACCTATTAAGTATATTTCCTCGAGTTCCTCTCAGCACGAAACTCACCAAGTTTGTCTCTCAAGTCAGCTGTCGGGGAGTATTAGAATCTTAAATGTGTTAAAAGCAAAAGAAGAAATGCAGACAAATGGAGGACTACAATTCTAATTTACAACACAATATACAAGATATTGTGATCTCATGACCTTGATATAGTTAAACATCAATCAGCAAATAAAGTTGACTTGTTTGGATCACAATTAAATAGATAGAGTCGGTCGCCACCCAATGACATAGGCTACAATTAAATTTATAAGAGATGTTTTTGACAGTCAATGATGGAGAAACGAGGGACCTACCAGCATCCTTGTAGCGCTCCTGACTAATAGCCTTCTTTAAGTCACAGACAATGTTGAACTCTTCCGTATCAAGACAATGCTGACCGCTTGGCCTGAAACCATAAATTAAAGAAGTTCTAGGTCTTGAAATCCATAAACAAGAATCACCTGCAACTGCAAGTGTTAAAATGTTCTATTCTCTCAACAAAGGAGCAAAAGCTCCCAAGGGGTTTGAAGACTAACCGGTCCAGCTCGGTGAATAATAAGCCATCTGAATCTGGGGACTGTGTTGACAGCTTCGCTGATTCAATTACGCGCATACCATCACTGTATGCCAAGTTCTTGTTCACTTGTATTGGTACCTGAACAACACATCAAGTAGACTTCCAATAAACTCACATTCTTGGTAGGAATTTAATCAATCACAAATATGAAGAAAAACATATATAATTAAAACTATACTTTTAAACCATATCTCACAAAAATCTAAAAGGGATAAACAACATGAGTGTAATGCTTCTCGATGTGGTAAAGCATTTGCGCCATCACATTGATTACAACGAGTAAGATAAATTTCCGGATCATTACATCTCTTTCAAGGAAATATAGTACTTAAAAGAAGGAGAGGGGGGGGGGGGTTCTGACAATGCCTGAGCATATAATCTGAAGTATTCTTAATTGCTAAACTGGCAGACATTTGAGACAAAACAAAAACCATATCTTAGGTATTCTTTCTCCTCAACGACGAGCCTTGGATAATGTCAATTAGCACATACACATTTTAGCTGTCGGAAAATACTTTTAGCAAGAGTTCAAAACAAAATGTCAAAACAATCACTAGTTAAATTTATTAATATGCTTCAACAAGGACCATGACGGTATCCATCTTAGACTTCTAGTACTTGACGAAACTAGCAGATGCAATTATAAAACAGTTATAACCAAGTCAAATCCTCGGAAGACTATTTGTTAAAAATAAAGGAATTATACTAGAGGCTAGCACATAACAGGTACCTTGCATCTCACAGCAATGTTGATGGCATCAGAAGGCCGGAGGTCAAAAGTGACAGACTCCGTCTCATCGCCCACCTGCAAGAACATCCAACATGATTCAGTGAAGACTACTCTACAAGAATAACCAAAAGTTGGAATATGCTAATAGTGGAAGAGAAAGATACCTTGGTAAGATACAGCTGTGCAAAGTAGGCCTCATGCACTCTTTTAGTAACTCTGACAAGTTTTACCTGCAAAAACAAGTCAAAAATATCAAAAATTCACAATCAAAACGAAAAGGCGCAAAGACGAGTCCAAACATGGAGATGGAAATGAATCATACCGAGTAGCCCATCTTGTCAATCATGTTCTTCATCACTTGATACATAGTAGGTCTAGCCTGGAAACAACATTCGGAACAAATATTAGCATTCACATTCAATACAAGACCAAGTGACTCACAAGTTCAAATCCAACAATCCAACATGCCACAAAAATAAGAATCCCGACTAAATGGGAGACAGAATGAGAACATACGATTTGAACATTACACACGGCTGCCATGAGCAATGCACTTGGCATCTCCACTGCAATTAAAACAATAATTGAAATCAAACTTGAATGATAAAAGCTAATAAACATAGTTGAATGATCTGAGGATAATGAAAGATGATCACATACAAACGATGATTGGGAGAAGAAGACCGGTCCCATCTTCCATCTTCAGAACGATGGCAGGATGCGGTGCATAATCTGGCAGATGCCCGCCTTGAGGATTGTTATGCTCACACCTTAAATTCCTACCATCCCTCATTTTGATCATAAATCCATCAGCTCCACTCCTCACCTCAACTATATGAAACAATCACAACAAACATATCATATCAACAATTCTCTACAATCTATATAAAAAAACAGAGTCTATATCGAATTCAAAGACCCGACGAACAACAACAACAACAAAAATGAAGTAATCATTGGCCAAGAATCCACATACCAGCTTCAACCACACTGGAATTAACATAATCTTCATTGTTTTCATTGAAATTCTCGGCCATGCTTCCATTCCCATCTGAGGAAGAACTGAAAATACACTGCACCGTGGTGTTGCACTTCCGCAGCCTCCGGTGACCGGAAACGCCACGTGGCTTACACTTCCCATCAGTTATCCCTCTGTATCCCCATATATCACTTCGATGCAATCTCGCCCTCGGAAAAGGCCCATTAAAGGGCAGCGTATAAACACCAACTTGCTTGCTACGAACGGCAGGGCAAATCACCGGTCCTTGCAAAGACACCATATTTACCTCTTTTATCACCTACCCCATAATTTAAAAAAATCACTACAGATATTTATAAATCATAATTTCATTATAATAAATTAAAGAGAATTCACCGTGCTACCCAATTTTTAATCTAAAACTATCCAAAAAAACGAGATCAGAAGATGCATACATATTTAAAGACCATGGATGCTCCAATTATAAGAATTAAAACATCAATTCATTTTTAAAAAAAAAAAGAAACAAAAAACGACGGATAAAAAATCAAAACGATCGATTTTAAGCAGCGATCAGATCAAAGTTTCCAGAGAATTACGGATATTTGGAAGTTGAAAGCAAAGCTTGTAATATGAAGAAGCCTTTTTGAAAAATTCAAAATGATTTAAGGGAAAAGAAAAGAGAAGAGAGCTTCGAAAAATGGAGTAAGCAAATAAACCGACAACGTATGGATCAGCGAAGGAATGAGAGATCGGCAGAAGATAAGAGATTTTTTTATTTATTTTAAACTTAAATAAAATATAAGTGTTCAAATATTTATTTTTTAAATTTTAAGTGTTTAAAATATTTTTTTATAAAGATAGTGTTCAAAGTTTTAAAAGTTATAACTTTAAGTTTTTAAAGTATTTTTTTGTAAAAATAGGTGTTTAATATTTTAAAAGTTAAAATTTTAGGTACCTCAAATATGTCACGTGTCAAGCATTTATTGGTTTAAATTTTTTTAACACCCATTAATAGTTAAGAAGTTAAAATTATAACTTTTGAAACCTTAATAACCTATTTTTACAAAAAAAAATACTTTAGACACATAAAGTAAAAAAAAAAATGGCACTTATTTTTCATTTAAGCCTTTATTTTATTATCATTTGGCTTAATTCATGGTTTGATCCTTCAACTATATTGAAATTTCTGAATTATTATTGCTTTGGTCCATAAAGATGTTTAAATTTACAATGTTTACTATATGGTTATAAATATTTATAAGTAATTATTTTATGTTTTAAATTCATAAAAAATAGATAACACTGAACATATAGTAATATTTTGATGAATATAAGGTTGAAAATGGCATTTAAGAAAAACAAAAATATTGTGAGAAGAAAGTAGAGTGAATATTTATAATTTCTATATATTAGAATTCCAATACATATATATATATATATATATATTAAATTTTATATTTCACATTAAATATGAGTATTATTGATTAAACTATTCATAGATATGTGAATTTATTAAATATTGAAATTTAGTAAGTTTACTTTTAAAATATAAAAAAGTCTAGAAAACAAAGTGAATAATGAGTTTAAATATACAAATCATAATCTGAAGGACTATAATAGATATCTGAATCTAAATCCAAATCCAAATCCATTTTCTAAAAAATGAATTGAATTTATATAACATATATTTGAAATTTAATATTCAGATATAATGTGAATCTATTACAAACAATAATTAGAATTTTTAAATTTTCATTACAAAATTTAAAATTTAAAAATAAATATATAATTTTTGGCATCTAACTTTAATATTTATGTATAATATGATTTTTTAAAATCTATTACGGACAATAATTAAATATCTTAAATTCACATCACCAAATTAAAAAAAGTTAAAACATTAAGACTTCAAACATAAATGGCCTTGAACTTGATAATTTTGACCAAATTAATCTTTGAATTTGACAATTTTGATCAAATTATCTTTAGATTTTGGTTAGCAACTTATAAGTTTAGGGTCGGTTTTTTTATTGAAGTTTAGTGGTCAATTTGAATCCAAAAAAGTTCAAAAGACTGATTTGATAATAAAAAAGTTTAGGGACAGATTTGATCAAACTTAACAAGTACAAGGATCAATTCTTGTTATAAGCCAAATATCAGTAAATATCTGAACATGAAGTAATTATCTTGCAAGTCTCTATAATGATGCAACCGCAGCCGTCTCACTTTTAACAGATAATAATACAGACGGTCGAAAATGTCTAGAATCGCCACGTGTATAGTGATTCTCTCAGACAGTATGGATAAGGCTACTCTTCTTACATCCAAAAGGAAAGAAAGAAAAAGTCTAATATCTGCCCTCTTCGCAAAATATCTCACACTTCACAATTTTTTCCTAAAATGAAATTTTGATTATCAAATATATTCTTAGATTAAGGATTAATTTTGCTCTTATAATAGTTTTAATTTATCAATTTTGTTCATATATTATTTTTGTATCAATTTAGTTTTTAAAATAGTCAATTGTACTACTGTTTACCCCTTGTAAAAAATAATGTTAACTTTCGTCAAGAGACAAATATTGATACAATTCAACTATTTTAGAGGCTAAACGAATATAAAAATACCATAAAAATAAAAACGACAAATTAATACTACTACAAAAATAAAAATAACCCTTAAGCCTATATTTTTTTGACCGGCAAATGATTATAGTCTTATGATTATACAGTGAATTGTTTTACATTTCCAGAAAAAAACAAAACTTTATAATTTTTAATTGCTAACATATGTTATTGAAATTTATTTGAATACTAGTAAATAACATATATGTATATGTTTCGATTAAAAATATATACATGTTTAGGGATGATAAAATTACTTGACCCCGACTCGATCCAACCAATTTTTTTCTTTTAAAATTTCGGAGATCGAGGCGGGCGCATATGTTGTTAATGCTCAATTATAAATATTTTATGGCTATTTAATTCTATTATAACTAGAATTAAATTATGCTTTAAAAATGAAGATTTTTTCTCATTATTTAGCCTATAAATAGTAGGCAATTGTCGTAATAGGGGTTTTACCCTCTATGAAAAATAGATGTTTTAAGAAAAAAATGTGTTTTTACGGTATCAAAGTAGACGTCACCCAGAGACCGGGATGACGCTCCCAACAGAACACCGTAAATGTTTTAAAAATGAAAAAAATGGAAAATAATGGCAAATGTGGAAAATGGATGGAGTCGCCACCGGCCACTTTGGTAGGCCGGACACCGTTAAAAGGGAAATAGAGATTCAAAAAGTTGGGTTTAGGATTCGATTACGCGTGGGGAAGGATTAGCACCCCGCAATGCTCCAAAATTGTTACCGCGTTTATTGAGTGTTGTCGTTGCAAGAAAACGAAAATTTGAATTTTAAATTTAAAGTTTAATACCTAAAAAAAGCGGTCTAAGAAGAATATTTTATTATTTACGAAAAATGAGAAAGATGACACCTGAGTGAGTCAGGATGCCACTTCCTAGCCGAATTTCGAAATAAAGTAAAAAATATTCCCTTAAATTGGCCGAGTTTAGAGAAAAAATATCTGAAATAAAATAAACAAAAATATATATATAGGTATAATAATTTAATATATACATATATATTACATAGTAAAGATAACAATAATGATAATAATAATAATGTACATATGTTTATAATATACTAAGTATAATGTAATATACATAATATGATAAATATACTAATGTATCATATATTAAGAAAATAGAAAAAAAATAAATATATTAAAATATATATAATAATATATCATAAGATAATAATATATATATGTATATATATACAACATACATAATAAAACATATATATATATACACGTAATATACTATATTTAATAAGAAAAATAAAAATACATATATGTTCATATTTAATCATAATAACATGTAAATATACTACTACTACTAATAATAATAATTTAAACAAGAAAATCAGTAAAAATTAAAAAAGAAAACTGAAAAAGGGACGAAATCACAAAAAAATTGGAAAGTTACAAGGACTAAGGGGGCAATTAAACCATGCGGCAGACTCTGTTTGAAAATAGTTTTGGGACGGAGGGACTAGTAGGGTAATTTACCCTTTAAAATCGGATCAAAATTGAATCTTGGTGACCAAATTGAAAAACGTTTTAAAAACCCAATGACCTAATTTGTAGATATACTATGCGGCGGGCCAGAAACGAAAAATGGATAGGGGCATAAGGGTTTATGGCGTAATTAAACCATTTATTAAATCAAGTATATAAGTTAAAAAAACAAGAAAATGATTCATTTTGTTTCAAATAAAACAAACAGAGGGTTTTTCTCTCAAGCTCTCCCTTGCCGCGGTTGGCTGCATGTCCGTCGCCGCCACAGACCGCTGATTGCTGGTGGTGGCAACCACCGTAGCCGGAAGCCAGAAGCAGAAAAACCACGCCTTGTCGGCTCTCTTCGACATCTTGAATTCGAATCCAACCTCAAATTTCATCAAAAATACCCCTAAGTGAGTAGATCTACAAAGAGAAGAAGCGAATCTTTATTTATTATTTTTTTACCTTTTTAATTTGTATTTTTTGTTCAAACGACGATAATAGATCTGAGAATATTTTTTATTTATTTCGAATCTTTTCCTTTTTTTCCAATCTGAATCTTCTTTTTATCCAAAAATCTCCTTTTTTTTATTCTAAAACCCTCCCTTTACAATTGATTCGTATGGGTTTTATACCTATTTTGATACATGCATGAGTATAAAGAAAACTAACAACTTGATCTGGTTTTTGCAGGTTTTGGGCGGTGGAGCAGTGGCTTGGACGGTGGCCGGCGCGCGTGTTGGCCACGCGCGGAAGTGAGGGTGGCAGGCGGCGGCGGCTGTATGGCAAGTGGGTGTTTAGGTTTATTTTTATGATTTTTAGGATTAAGGGCATTTATGTAATTAGGTTTTTTTAATTTAAATGGGTCTTGGATCTATGGGTTTGGGTTGCTGGGTTTTTAGTTTGGGTGTTGTAATTGTATTGGGCTAAGAGGCCTGAACAGAAATGGGTTACTACAGCTGCCCCTTTTTGTGCGTTGCTGTGTAATAGGAAAAGGGCAAAGACAAAAGAATAACTATTTTTGTCCGGTCGAGTTTAGGTTCATTCTCTCTGGCCACCGTTTATTCTTTGGGCTTCTCTTGATATTCTTTGTTGCTCTTGTAAGCAAAATCTTCAAAATTGAGGGTCTGTTGGGGAAGACAAAATCTGGAGCAATCTGTTGGAGGAGACAAAATGAGCTTGGCTTGCTACGAATCTGACAACGATGTAATGCCTGGAGAAAATTTGACCTAGCTGCAACACTAACGAAGAGACAAGGTCTGCAAAACTTGATCCAGCTGCCATCTTGACGAAGTCACAGGATTGAAGGATAAAGGTTTGACCCAGCTACAACACCGAGGAGGCCAGACCGAAAGTCGGTAAATTTTAATGTAGGGCTTGGCTCGTGGACTTCTTTTGCTTTTTCCCAAATGCACAGGGATCAACGGTTTTGAGATGCCTTTACCGGTAGCCGCTTGCTCCGAGCTAATTGTACCATTCCCTGGGTACAATCAGTTTGTACCAATCGTGACATTAGATTTTTCAAAGGATTTATTTTCCTTCGACCATTCGCGAAAATAGATTTCGATGGACATTTGAATTATCCATTATCTTAAACTTTATCGTGTTTAAGCACGTCGTGCCAATATTTCTGCTGGACTTGTCAAAAACTTTGATCTAGATTGAGCTCAGGCACACCATCAACGGAGGGACATGATCAAATATCAGCAACTTGGATTCTACCACACCATCAACAGAGAAATAGAATCAAATAACAACAACTCAAACCTTACTACATCATCAACGGAGAAGCAGGAATGAACAACAACTTGGACCTTACTACGCCCTCAATGGCGGAGTAAGAATAGATCTTGAATCTAGCCACACTATCAATAGAGGGACGTGATCAAATAACTTGGATTATACCACACCATCAACAGAGAAGAAATAATGAACCGCAACTTGAACCTTATTACGCCTTCAACGACGGAGTAAGAACGAACAATAACTTAAGCCCAGCCACACCATCAACGGACGTACATGATTTGATATTAGCAGCTTAGATTCTACCGCGCCATCAACAGAGAAGCAGAATCTAAAAAACAACAACTCAAACCTTACTACACCATCAACAGAAAAGTAGGGATGAACTACAACTTGGACCTTACTACGCCCTAAAAGACGGAGTAAGAACGATTAATAACTTGAACCCAGCCACACCATCAACAGACATACATGATATGATATTAGCAGCTTAGACTCCACCGTGCCATCAACAGAGAAGCAGAATCTGGATAACAGCAACTCAAACCTTGCTACACTATCAACAGAAAAGTAGGGATAAATCACAACTTGGACCTTACTATGCCCTTAACGGCAGAGTAAGAACGAACGGCAACGTAAACCCAGCCATACCATCAACGAAGGGACCGAATCGGGTAACTTGGATTCTACCACGCCGTCAACAAAGAAGTAGAATCTGCATATTAGCAATTCAACCTTACTACACCATCAACGGAAGAGCATGGATGAAAAGTAACTTGGACCCTACTATGCACTCAAAGACGGAGTAAAAACGATCAATAACTTGAACCCAGCCACACCATTAGTCGAAGGATATGATCTGATAACTTGGATTCAACCTCTCCATCAACGCAAGAGGTGAGATTGGATATTTGTAATTTGGACCTTGTTACGCCATCAACGGAGAAACAAGACCGGATGAAAACAGCTTGGACACAACCATTCCATCAACGCAAAAGGCTGGACCGAACAACTACAATTTATACCTAACATCTCCATCAACGCAAGAGGCATGATTTGAGGATGAGGCTTTGATTTTCCATGAATTTTGATTTTTATGATTTTCTTCTTTTTAATTTTTTTGATTTTTTGAATTTTTTATTCTCTTTTTATATATTTTTTTTTAGTTATGACTGTAAGAAAGAGATAATATCAAGGGCAGAAGTTTGGTCTTAGCTGCACCATCGACAGCAATGCGAGATATACAAAACGATGGTTCGCTACATCAACATGGAGGCTAAATCTGGATTGACTTGGTCTACCGCCACTGTTGGAAGCAAAAATTATGAAAAGTCAGCTCTGCCACTTTATGGCGATAATCATGACCTAAAAATGAAGGAAAACATTAATTAGTAATTGTGCAAAATTTACCATTGTTACTTAGGTGTTTGAGCTTTTTCTACATATTCAGCCTCCTTCAGGCTAGGGATTTATCTTTACGTCATTGCCCCCATGGACGAAGACCTTCGGTCTCTTCTCCAGACCTGTTTGTATGTCCAAATAAATGCACCATGAATGCCCCTAACTTTTATGCCTAATGTGCATGTTTATTCTAAATGTATGATAGCTCGTATAAATGTATGATGCATGTGTTTGATGTTAAATGGTCCCAATAAATATGTGAATGTTGATTTTTTCTTTTTTCCCTCAAAGAGATACCCTTGACTCTCTGTTGGTCGGATTGAGTTTTCGGTCTTGTATTGCGAAGATGCCCCCTAATTTTCCTTGGCTTTGATCGTCTACCGGTGGAGTTGTCTTTCTGTATGTATGCCCCTTATAGAAGCGCTTTATAGCAAATTTGAGCTTATGTTTAGGTTAAATTAGGCGTGGGTCATATAGATTTTGATTCACACTACTCATGGGTACGATCGAATCAAGGTGAAAAATATATATTTTCTATTAAATCTTGTAGTTTTAGGCCCGTACAAAAAGGCTCTCACTGCCATTGGGATTAGACAAGCGAGGTACACAAAAAAACACTTCTTTGAAAGAAATGGAAACTACAAGAGGACCTACTGTAGTTAAAATCGTTCAACAATTATCCTGGTCCAAACCGTCAAAATAGAGTATACCCAAACCCGTACATCAAGAATTTTAGTTATGATATTCGTGCTTCGGTAGGGGATTTTTGATCATGTCTGGTACTGCGGGATTTTCGATACTTAGCACACCAAGCTTGATGTATTTTTCCACTAGCCTTTTAAAGCCCCAACAATTCTCAATTGTGTGCCCAACTTGTTCGGCATGATAATCACATCTTGCATTTGGATCATACCACTTAAAAATAGAGGTTGTAACGGGGCCTGGTGGTAAGGTGCCATTACTCGAGCATTAAGTATAACTTTGTATAGGTCTACGTATGGAATTGGGAGTGGGGTGAACTCCTACTTTTCGATGTTCTTCTTTTGAGCATAGTCTTGGCCTAAAGAACCTTGAGCACCTATAGCATTGGGTTGTACCACTGTTGTCGGCTTTGCATAATTAACATTGTAGACACCTGAGGCGTTCACTTCGTTGTCTTTCTTTCCATATGATATCTTCTTATGGGATGGACTTTTGCCGACGTCAATTTTGCCATTTTTAACAGCATTCTTGATAAGCTCACCAGATAGCACTAAGTCAGTGAAATTGGTGGTTATATTTCCTATAAGGCGATCTAGAACTAAGTCTTCCAGTGTTTGGACAAATATAACCACTGCCTCTTTCTCACCAAGCGGGGGTTGAATTTGTGCCGCTACATCCCTCCAGCATTGTACGTATTATCTGAAGCTTTCGTTAGACTTTTGTTTCATGTGTTGCAGAGTCCAACGGTCTGGCACCATATCGCTGACGTATCGGTATTGCTCTAGAAAAGCCTTGGCCAAGTCTTTCTATAATTTTATCTGGTGACGGCTTGGTTAATTATACCATTTGATGGCAGATCCGGCTAGGCTGTCTTGGAAACAGTAGATCAATAACTTGTCGTCTCTACCATATCTTGTCATTTTTAGGCAAAACATAGTAAGATGAGCATGAGGACAACTTGTCCCATCATATTTTTTAAGCTCTAGGGCATTGAACTTAAGGGGCAGCACCAAGTCTGGGACAAGGCTGAGTTCATTGGTGTCAAATCCAATGAAGGTGTCCATTACCTACATGGCTTCTATCTTTTCATCGAGTCACTTGTAACGATCATCGATCTCCCTTGAAGTCTCTATCTTTGGTTTCTCAAATTCGACCAACTGGTCCATTTTTGAAACGACATTTTCAGGTTAATTTCCCCCAGGCTTAGCTCCTAACGCGATGAGCATAGGGGAAGAGTTACCAGCCTGATGGAGTGGTGACTTTACTCGAGAAAATGTTCTTTGAGGGCCAAGTCGAATATCAGCATGAGGAGGAGTAAATTTCGGAGGATACGTAGAGCCTTTGTTCACATCAATGAGACTTTCTGTATGATTCGCAACAAATGCCTCTCCTTGCTCAGGGAGTTTATGTCATAGCATCTGTATTTTGCCTTTTTAATCTATATTTTTTGTTCAAACGACGATAATAGATCTGAGAATATTTTTATTTATTTCGAATCTTTTCCTTTTTTTCCAATCTGAATCTTCTTTTTTTATTCCAAAAATCTCCTTTTATTCTAAAACCCTCCATTTACAATTGATTCGTATGGGTTTTATACCTACTTTGATACATGCATGAGTATAAAGAAAGCTAACAACTTGATCTGGTTTTTGCAGGTTTTGGGCGGTGGAGCAGTGGCTTGGATGGTGGCGGCGCATGTGGCCAATGGTAGTGCGCGTGTTGGCCACGTGCGACAGTGAGGGTGGCAGGCGGCGGCGGCAGCTGTTGGCAAGTGGGTGTTTAGGTTTATTTTAAGGTTTTTTTAGGGTTAAGGGCATTTATGTAATTAGGGTTTTTTTTAATTTAAATGGGAATTGGATATATGGGTTTGGGTTGTTGGGTTTTTAGTTTGGGTGTTGTAATTGTATTGTGCTAAGAGGCCCTGACAGAAATGGGTTATTACAACAATTTTACTCATTTTATATATCTCTAAGCAAATGTTTGATTTAAAAATACTCTTTTTGGTTTTCATAAATTTTTTATGAGTGATGTTTTGAGTTGAGAGAAGAGCAGTACCACTAGAGTCCATTCCATCTTTTAGGTGTACGAAATTTGGAGAGCCATATTAACTTGAGGGGGTCGTTCGTCTATTATAGCAATTACATACATCAGGGCAAATTCGCTTATAAGGCTGTGGTTAATACAACGACACGATTATCGTTTTGTTTGATTATTTTATTATTTTCCAACAAGTGCTAACAACTCGTTTTGCAGTAGTATATTTTCAACAATTTAGAAGCCAATTCATGTACTACCGTTGAAACATAGTCCAATTCAACAACGTTAGTTTGTTTGAGTCTCTGTAATTGCAGTGCGTCTTGACAAACAGAAAGGGGTTAATGATCTCCTCGGGGATATATTTGGTATAGTCTTTAAATTTTTAAGTCTCAATTTCATTCGTTGAATTTATTTGTTTTGATAGAAAATAATCAATTTAATGATGGCATAAGACATAAAAAAGTTGTTAATTCTCTTTGCTCTCTGCTCTCTGTGGCACGTTCTTTTGACTTTTTTTGGTGTTTTTCATGTGCTTTTCTCTTTTTGTTTTTTGTTCTCCTTTCTATGGCTATTGCTGAGGATGATATGGCAGGGCTCTCTATTGAAGGGGGGTGAAGATGAAGGTGTTCAAGTCAGTTTTGAGGAAGATGACACCCATGCTTCACTCGTTAATTGTTTTGTGGGCATTTTTCTAACATTCAGTGTCATAAACTCCCAGTCGACGTGATCTGCTTTAGCGAATATTTGGCATCTTCCAAATGGCATATCTATCACGGAACTTGGTGGGGGTGTTTTTTATTCTGACTGTACCATGAGATCGGTGCAAACAGGATCGAATTGGGGGGTCGTGGAATTTCAACTCCCTTTTGCTAATCCTCCACCGTCTCAAAGAAAATGAAAACCCTATGTTGGTTCTTTTATACTATGTGGATTATTGGGTGTTCATCCATGATGTTCCACTGGGTTTTATGTCGAAAAAAGTTGCGAGGATTCTGGGTAACTTCATCGGCCAATTTCTTGAATACGACTCTTTTGCCACTTCCTTGGGATACAAACGAATTATGAAAGTTCGTGTTAAGGTTGGTATTCGCTCTTTTTTGAAGAGAATGAAAAAACTAATTTTGCCTCAAGGTAAACACCAATATGTCAGATTTGAATATGATAAATTAACCATATTCCGTTTCTTATGTGGCAAGCTAGATCACAGTGAGAGTTTTTGCCACTTACGTTTTACTGAAGGAGGCCAAGATTTGCCGATGAAATAGAATGCTTCCCTGAGAGCCCCTTCTCGATAGACGATGGCATCCCATAATCGTTGGTTATTGGAGGAAGGACGCGCTGGTCCTTTAATTTTGCCCATACCCCAATCCCAATCTGATGTGCGTGATTCTAGGGCTCCTGATCTTTCTCACACAATAAAAGGCAAGCCAACGCAAGAAGTTATGGAAAAGTGTAGATTCTCTGGCCAAGAATAAGGCACATGTAATGGGGATTGTCATTGCCCCTAATTCACGTTCTGAGTATGGACCAACCACTTGTTATCGAGGTCCCACCCCACATATGACACATAAATCTACTGGATTTTTTTGACCCCTATGTTACTGGGCTCATTTGATGGGTTTGATATCATTAATGACGCGAATGAGGAGGATGACCCACCGGAGAATATTGATAGCTCCAAACATCCACGAATCCACCAACTTTCCGATCCTAAGAATTCGAATGACATTATCCTTTCTTCATCGGCAAACTCCGGTCAGCGGGCTAACTGTCAACAATGAAACTTTTAAGTTGGAACGTTCGGGGATTGGGGATGTCCCGGACAATGAAACGTCTCTGCATCTGAAGAAGGTTTCGCTAATGTGATTTTTGAATCGGATAACTTTGGAGTTATCTTTAGTATTAACTTGAGCACACCCAATGCGTGGGAGTCTACCGCTGTAGAAAAAGACATCATCTGCCTTGCTTTCCAGTTTCTTTTATTTCTGTTTTGCTTACATTAAATGTGCTTGTAACCGTGTGACTGATTGGGTGGCTAAAGTATGTCTAAAGGGCACTTGCCTCGAAACTGGATTGTCTACCAACTAGATAGCCTTCGTACTCTGTTGTTATTTTAATTGGGTTAATGATATATCTTTTCAGAAAAATATATTTGATGCGGAAAACTTTGTGGTGTATTTATAGAGTTTAGGGTTAAAGTTTTAAGGGTTAGGGTTAGGATTTTAGGGTTTATGATTATGGATAGGGTTTATAATTTAAGGTTTAAATTTTTGAATTTATTTTTTAGTGCGTAAAATTTAGTGCCTCTAAAATAACACATGTCATCGTTTGAAACCTGCTAGTAGAAACTGGAATCTAGACAACGAAAGGGTTTATAACCATTATTGACTTGGTTAACTAACAATATCATTGTATGGTCCCAACCCATTCTTTTGGGTTTGATAAAAAAAAACCATTCTTTTGGGATGTTGAAAAGCTAAATAAGTAAATTTATGAATTTAGACACTATTACCAAGGCAACAATCTAGCTTCTAAGAAAAAGATCCATGTTTCCAAGTGAAGGTAGTGCGAACACCATATCATGTAAATCAGAGTGGGACAAAAAATGTAGATTTTGAATGGTGGTGTAGCCATGATCGTGACCTTCATAGATTTTGATAACTTTTGTAAAAGCAATCCGATGTTAGTTATATGTTGAACTTCGATATCCTTTAAGAAAAAGATTAAAATTAATCCCAAAAACCTCAGATCATAATCCATACTAATGAAAGTTTAATGATGGCAATGTGAACACGTTTATCAACAATATTTGGCATTTACACTCACAATAATCAATCTTACTAACATAAAAAAACAATATTAACTGGACTCAATCATTTCTTTAGAAGTTCAGCTTTCAACACATATCCAACCAAATCTAAACATAAATCAACAATCAATAGTTACAGAAAGCATCAACAATCAAAAGAAAAAGGAACGGGAAAGAAGAAGAAGAAACGGAAAGAACTCTTTTTGATCTGTATCATTTCACGA
Source organism: Hibiscus mutabilis (assembly GCA_019671005.1). Classification (NCBI taxonomy): domain Eukaryota; kingdom Viridiplantae; phylum Streptophyta; class Magnoliopsida; order Malvales; family Malvaceae; genus Hibiscus; species Hibiscus mutabilis. The sequence continues at coordinate 11,329,966 of CM033724.1, read as the reverse complement.
ATTTTGCGTTGGTTCCAGCTTGACCTAGACAGTGAAGTGGATTAAGCTCGTGCCAAAGAAGAAATGGACTTGTTGAGAAGCTCCTAAACTCTTTGGTCAATAGTCAACAAAATGTCACATACTTCTCTAGCACCACCCGACATGGTGGCACATTTACTTATACCTGCTTGTAATGGCTCTGCTTAATATTATTTGCTAATTTAAGTTATATTTTCATAAAAAAGTCAACAAAATGTCTCGTGTGGATACTTCATTGGATAGGACATCACTTCTGTAAAAAAAATTTAACGATGTTAGATTTAGAGGACATATTAGAAGACGAAAGTAAAATACAAGAGACATGCTAAATATTTTAAAAGTATAGAGACCACATTAAAAGTTTTATTAAAGTATATGAGACGACAATATCATTATCGCAACATGAATTAATTGAACACTTGTCAACACCTTAAAATTGCTTGCGAAAATTTTATTTTTCACTGATGGTGCACATAACAATAATTTGTATACTGTAAGGATTATTATTAAGTGCATTGACTATAAAAATATTTTCCCCACAAACGACAATTTTTAAATAATTCCACAAACGATGTTAAAATTGTGACAATTGTCTCATGTATTTAATTTTTTTATTTCTTATATTTATCACAAGAACACTTGAGATAATCCTACACTTACATAAAAAAATACTTTCACCAATAGTTTGGCAAATAATTGTTCAGAATATAAAATTTTAATTATACAAACAATTATTAGAGTCGAAAATATTTTTTTTTTCACAAACAGAGATCGAAACATGAGAAATGTCCTTATTATCAAAGAATAATTTATTTAAAAGTTAAAAATAAATAAAACATTTATCATCATTTTAACTATGTAGATTGTTTTCTACTAACGGTGCACTTGATAATAATTATAATTATATTATATAAACACTATATGAAAATAGTGCAAAACTAATGGGACATATTATATATATATAAATAAATAATGCGATATTGCACTTATACTCAACAGCACTCCGTTCCTAATGTTCCACGATTTTCTATCTTATAGTGTTTTCGTGCTACATTAGAGTAAATCACTAATCAATTAACTGTAAATAAAAAGAAAGTAATATGGTATCGAATTTTTGAAGAAATTAATTAATTTGATGTTCTGCTTTCCAAGTTTATTTTTCTTCTAAAAAGCTGGTTATAATTAAGGGTAAACTACTTAAATGACCAACATATTATGGGTAAAGTCGCAATTTGGCCATAATACTTTTATCGCAGCAATTAAGCCATCATACTATTAATTTACTCTCAATATTGGGTGACGTAGCAGTTAAAAATAAAAGGGTATAATCACACATTTAGTCCCTATTATTTACACATTCTTTAGTTTAGTCCTAATTTTAAATTAGTAAAATAAAATAATTATTTAATTAGGTGGTGACACGTGTCAACTCCTTATTGGAGGACTTTAATTATTTATATTTGATTTAATAAATTTATTTTTTTCCAATCAGGTGGTGACATGTGTCACCACCTATTTAGAGGAGAAAAAACATTTTCTACACTCTTGCGTTTAGGAGGACTCGAACCTGAGTCCACTTAGGGTATAAGCAATGGCTTAGCCACGACACCAATCACAACATAGTGCTTTAAATCACTAAATTTATTTTATTAATTTGAAATTAGGTCTAAATTAAAAGAATGAGTAAATAATAAGGACTAATGTGTAATTATACCCTTTTATTTTTAATTGCCACGTCACCCTACCGTTAGGTTTTAACGGCAGGTGGCTACATTGAGACTAAGGCCCTGTTTGCGGTTGAGGTTGAGTGGAAAAGCCAGTTTGAGAAGCTAGAAGCAACAAAAAACAGACAACTTTTGAGTGTCAAAACCTTGGTTTGTCCAGAAGCAACAAAAAACATGCAACTTTTGAGTGTCAAAACCTTGGTTTGCCCCCCAAACTATCTTCTCAAACCTTGGTTTGGAAAAGCTAGTTTTTCTAACTTCTCAAACTAGCTTCTCAAACCTTGGTTTTGCCACTTCAACCGTAAAAAAAGCCTAAATTAATAGTATGATGGCTTAATTGCTGCGAAAGAAGTATTGTGGTTAAATTGCGAATTTACCCATAGTACGGTGGCCATTTAGGTAGTTTACCTTATCATTAAATGAAGAGGAAAAGACAAGAAAAAAACAAACCCAACAGTAAAACAGCAAAAAAAAAAAAAAACAAAACAAACCAAGTCGGTAAAACAACAAAAGACAAACAAAAGAAGAAAAAACCCAATACGATGAAAAACAAAGAACAAACAAATCCACTTTTAGGTAAGTGATCAAAACTCGACTCGAAAAAATTAAAATTTTTAATTCGACTCGAGACAAAAAAACTTGACTCGTTCTGACTCGACTCAAAATAATTTTAAATAAAGTTTGAGTTGTAAAATAGAAATTCGAATAACTCGAAATTTTTAGTAATTAGTGGATTGATTTTTAAGTTCGAGTCAAGCTCCTCAATTTTTCCTGATATTTATATACCAATACAAAAAATATGAAGAAATATATGTCACATATAAAAAAATATGATGAAATATAAATGCATATCTTTTATGATTAGAGAAAGTCATTTAAATTAGAATCAAACTATACTATAACATGATAAATAATTACAATTAAATTTGTATAGAAACTCAAAAACTCAGCTCGAATTTCATAAACTCGACTCGAATCGAAAAAAGTTCAAATAAAGTTTGAGTTGTAAAATATGACGAATCAACTCAAATAATTTGAAAATTTTTTACTCGACTCGATTGAACGCGCACCGTTACTTCTAGGTCACAGAAATCCCCAAATTAGAAAGAACCAAAGAAGAATTCGGCATGCATATGAAAATGCAGATAAAAGGAGATAAGCGAGAAGACAAACCATGGACCATCTCGAGGAAAACATTCCGGTCGCAACCGAGAGATCCATCAAAAACAACATACTCTAGAATCTGTCCATGGAAAATATTTGCCGCCGTTCAAATTCAGCTAGTGATAGAACAGTTTCTGGAGCTTCTTCAGCCCAATAAATTGGAGAATTCATTGATCGACCTTCTTTAGCTAATAAATGAGCAACTCCATTGCCCTCACGCCGAATAAAATGAAAGGTAATTGATTCAAATTTTCTAGCTAGGGTTTTGATGTCATGCACAATTGGATTCAACACCGAATGATCTGATATTGAGTCGCCTTCTATCACCACCCTTCGGAATCCCAAGTCCTTTGCAAAACAACCGCTTGGAGGCAGGCATATGCTTCAGCTACAAAAGGATCAGCTACAAAGGAATGGAACAAAGTATAGGCTGCCATTACAAGACCATTACTCTCACTACCAATTACACCAGATGCAGAGCTTCTGACATTTGAATTAAAAGCCGAGTCAAAATTAAACTATATGAAGTTCTCACTTGGGGTCATCCATTGAATCTGTCGGTTTGAAACCCCAGACTGTGTAGCTGCTTGAAGGGAATCATTTTCCGCTTCAATAAAAGACCGTGTTACCATTGTTGAAGGGTTAATCCTCTCATGCACAACTCTATTTCGAGTATACCAGATGCCCAATATGCTACTATGGTAATATATCTCTGATTACTCTTCAGATTAGAATAAAATGAAACTAACCATTCCATCCATTCAATATTTGTAGGGTAGATAGGAAGTGTCACTCCTAATGCCCGAAATAGCTAGACAGTGAAATCACATTCTCGAAACAGATGACTAACAATTTCTCCAGAAGAATGACAGAGGGGTCAAGAGTTGCTAGTATTCAGCCTTTGATTCTGTAAATTTTGAAAGGTAGGGAGAAAATTATTTGTAATTTTCCACATTAAAATCTTGATTTTAGATGGAATTTTAACTCCCCAAAGTTTGGTATAAAAATTCTTCAATGTCACTGATTGAATTGATGTAGGAATATTTTGAGCTCTGGAATCCTCATCCTGTAGCAAGCGATATCCACTTTTAACAGAATAAACACCAGTACCCTTTGGCCTCCATACTTTTTCATCATTCAAGCTCATAATTAATATTAATTTGCTGAACCTTCACTCTACCATCTTCAGGACCAGGAAGCCAAGGATCGTTCCAGATGTTCGCCTTATCCAGATGTTCGCCTTATCACCTGAACCTATTCTCGATCCAATTTTTTTTAATCAAGCCACGGGTGTTCCAAAATCTTCTCCAGACATAAGATGGGTAAGATCCTACACTTGAATCTAGAAAATTATATGTTGGACAATATCTAGCTTTTAAGACTTTAGCTGAAAAACTGTTAGGATTAAATATTAAACTCCAAGCCTGCTTTGCTAATAGAGCTACATTAAACTGGCAAAGGTATCGAAAACCAACTCCACCAAACATTTTAGGAAGTGTTAAACGTTGTCAAGTGCACCAATGGATTCCTTTTCTCAAACCACTATTCCTCTACCATAATTTGGCCATAATTTGTTCTAATTGCTTGCACAATGAGGTTGGCAGAAGGAAACATTGCATGGCATACACCGGAATGGCCTGTAGAATAGCTGTAATGAAGACTTCTTTCCCCCATCTAGAGAAAACAAACTCCCCAACTATCAACCTTCTTGTTAAAACGGTCTAGAAAGTAACTAAAGCCTCTTTCTTATTTCTTCCTACCATTGTTGGCAACCCCAAATACTTTTCTGGACTCGAAGATATACGCATTCCTAACAATTGGCTGATCCGAGACTTGATAGTGTCATCAACGTTACAACTGAAGAAGATAAGAGACTTATCAAAATTAACTCTCCGCCTAGAAGCATTCGCATACTCTATGAGAATAGCTTGCAAATTTTTTGCATCTATGATTAAAGCTTCACCAAAGATGATACAATCATCAGCAAAGAGTAAATGCCCAACCTCAAACCTTTCTCAATCAATCCTTGCTCTTTTAATAGCCCTAGAAATATTAGCTGCATTGATCAAGGTTGAAAGCCCTTCCGCACATATAAGGAAAAGGTTAGGACTGAGAGGATCCCCCTGTCTTAGGCCACGATGGCTGAAATTGTTCACTGATTTCACCATTAAGACCCACTGAATATCTTACTGTTGAAATGCAGCTTATTATCAAACTAACCCACTGCTTTGCAAACCCAGTTTTAACATCATTCTTTCTAAAAAAGACCCTTCAACCCTGCCGTATGCCTTACTCACATCGACTTTAAGAGCAAAGTGACCCCTTTTACCACATCATCTTTGTTTTAATAAGTGTAACACCTCATATGCAATGATAACATTATCTGAAATACGGTGACTTGGGATGAACTCCCCTTGGGATTTGTCAATACAAACATCTAACACATATATAAAACATTACATAGGCTTATTGGCTTAAATTGTGTGATGTTCTAAGGGTCCATAATCTTAGGAATACAAACAATAAAGGTTTCATTGATAGCCTCCAAAATCAGTCCTATACAAGATTGACAAACAATAATTTATAACATCATGACCAATAATTTTTTAGTACTTTTGGTAAAACAATGCAGGGAAACCATCAATACTTGAAGCTTTCAAAGGCGCCATAATATCGATCGCCCTTTCACCTCCTCAGCCTTAGTATTCATGATCTTCGATTGAATCATATTCAAGATAGAGGATGCATTATTTGGAGAAGATGTCTTAAACAAAATTTTAAAATATGCACTAGCAGCGCTCAACATATCAAAAAATTTTGTAACCCAACGCCCTCATTATCATAGAGTCCTTGAACCGTATTCGATTTTCGTCTCAAAGAAGCATAGTTATGAAAGAAATGGGTATTTTATCACCATTCTTTGACCAATTTGCTCTTTACCTTTGCTCCCAATAGAGCTCCTCCTTGTCAGCCTCCATACTATGTCCTAGCTTTACTTAAGCTTAGAAAAAACGTCCCTATCCGGGTCACAGGCCATCAACTTGGAAAGACGATGCTGTAGATTTTGTTTATGCTCAGAACATTATTTTTTATTTGTAACACCCCAAAAATTTCCTAATTTGAAAAACCCTAATTCTAAAATTCCTAATTCAAGAACCTTAAATTTTGGGAATTTTATTTTTGAAACCCTAATTGAGAAATATGAATTAAATAAGAATCAGTTATGAAATCAATGACCTTATTGAGCAAAATCAAAACTTTGGGATTGATATGTTAAACGGGTAAAATTGGGGACCCTTCCCATGCGATTTACCCTTTTGATTTGAGTTTTTAACCTCCTTTCAACCCTAAAAATTGGTTCATATGCCATTTCATTTTTTCCGCAACAACCTCCATCCCATATCTCTCTCACGATATCCATGCCCCTCACCCTTTGTTTTCTAATCAGCCCCCGACCACCGCATTTTCATCGTCCGTTTCGCGCACCATCACCATCATCTTGACAGTCACTGATCGGTGAGCAAACTTGTCGACAGAATATTGCATGGCAAAAGACTGAAGATTCAGTGTAAATATACAAGTAAATAATGCCACAAATACGTTTTTTTGTATGTAAGTATACACTTCTACAAGTAATATAGTAGTAAGTTGAGTATCGTCTCCACATGTATTGTCCAGGAATTAATTCCCACAATTAATACTTGTGAACTGAAAAATAAAAGTGATGGAAATTGATTGAAGGAATGAGTAAATAAAAGAATTAAGGAAATAAAAATGATAAAGGAAACATAAGTAAAGATCCAGGTAGACTGGCAAACAACTAGTGTAATGATGATTGGAAGGCTTGACAATGGTTGCTTGGATTTTACGCTAGTTACCCCAGTTATTAATAATGTCCGATCTTGGATTTATTGTCGAGCATATTTCAAGAATAACATTACCTCTGTCGATGACAATACCCTAAGTTAACCACGATAAAACCCATATATGTCTATAGTGCAGATTTTCATAGATTAACCTGATTAAGTTTCAATCTATACTCCTAAGAGGTATAATTACTTCTGGTGTAAGTTCATCTACTTGAATATCTTCTGTCAAAGTTTCTCTCCTTATTACTTGTCAATTAATCCTTATCTCCTAAGTCTGTTAAGATATTAGAGGATAATAAGCATTCAATGCCAACTATCGTATGACAATAAATATATGAAATGTAAGCACATGCGAAATAGACAATAATGCCAAAGCACACAATTATTAAAAAATAAAAATACTAAGTGCTAACCGCAAACACCCCTAACCAATTTAAAGATTAGTTCATGGCTGGGGAAACCAACAAAATATCATCGTTTTGATTCATCATCACAAAAACCAGAAATAAAATCAAGATATAAGAAACAAAAAATGAGTTCTTTCGATGTAGCCCTTCAATGGATTCAGACCTTAGTTTTTCACCACGGTACAACCTCCTTGATCCCACTTTGGTTTATCGCTATTCTTCATTTAAATAGGCACGCGTGGAAAACCCTATATTTAGGTTTGAATTTGAAATCTAGTTGCGTGATAGGATAAAAGCGCTATCTTCTTATCATCTTTTGAATTTGAGCTGATCTGGTTCTAACTAGGGCTAACGTTATTGGCCTTCAATATTTTGCCAACGAGCTTAGCAATTCTCCTTCTACTTTTGCCAACGATGCTCGGTATTTCCCTTCTAGTCCTTCGCTTTGCTCTACCAACTGTTATTGTCTTGCTCTGCTAAACCTGTCCTGCCCCAACCTACTCACCAAAGCAAGAAAATACACCTTTACTCTGGAAAAAGAAACCTTCCTCAACTCCTTAATGAAACTGCATGATTCTACTAGCTAAATGTACAAATATGTACTCAAAGTCAAGCAAAAACATGACAATATGTATATAAAAATAATACTTTTGAAGAGTTAACACACCCCCAAACCTAGCACATTGCTTATCCTTAAGTAATGCAACTAAAAATTATAAAATAGAAAATAAAGCAAAGTACCTCGGCAAAGTTTTCCTGATTATCAACATGTGCTAGCAAGTAAAATTCGGCCCTAGTATTATCTTCAAATATTCGAGAGCAGTAATGCTAATAGATCAGTAAATTTAAGTGCAACAATATAACTCTAGCCTAAGGTCATGAAGTGTGCATGATGTGCGAGTGGTTTGCATCAAGAATCCTTTAACTCCCATAGCACAAATTTACTATCCAAACTCAGAAAACATTTTTTCTTCTTTTTTTCTTTTTTATTCACCAAAGGTATCTTTTTAGGCATTAAATTAGGGTTTGCGTCATGACGTTGTTTGACGTGAGAAATAAAAGGGAGCATACCACAAATCTCCATTTTAATCTAGACTACACCACTAAGTTAACCCATTAAACTCATACCCTAAAGTTCTGTTGGCTTGAGAACTAAGAGGGAGCAAACCATGAAGCCCCAAGTTACTTATTGTCTCTAAGGCAAATGAGTGTTCTAAAATATTACTTGCCGTTGGCAAAACATTATTGCCTTATTCTTTACTTATCCTGGCATTATTTTTTCCTTTTTTTTTTAAATTTTGAGCCCAGTTTCAAGAATCCTAAGCTTGTTTTTTGAAATAGATGCGTACTACGTTTTTATGTAAAACCAAATTTCCCAAAGCTAGAAATCAATTGCTAAGCAACCTGACATTACTAATCTTCTGGCTCATGCTAACTAAAGATTCTAATTTCATCATCGGACAGGGCATACTAGTGCAAATTCTAACTATGCTAACAAACGTGTTGACAAAATTATCAGGTTAAAAATTATGCCGTGGCAATTTTTTTACAGTTTGGTATGCATGTTTTTACCTAATCTACATGGAAATAATAGAATGCAGATAGAAACATAAAATGAATGTCATGGCAATAAATACGAGGCAACACACACCTCCAAACCTAAGGTGGGGATTGTCTTCAATGCATGAAAACACATTTATACAAATGCAATGCTTGCTAAAAATGAAAAACATGAATGTACGGATTAAGGGGATGAGGACTCCCATGAGGGATGATTTTTGCGAGTGGAGCGAGTCTTTTTTAGGAATGATCCTCATTTTGGTGCCTTTGACTTCTTCCTATTTAGTTGTGGCTTCGGAGTATTAGTCATGGCAGTATCTTGGTGGGTAGGTGATACTGGTATAGTGGCATTAGATTACTAGGCTGGAGTATAATTAGGCTGAGGGATGGCTATCATTTCTTTTTGTTGCACGAAGCTTGGTTGGGAACTCTGGATATGGTGGTAAAGGATTGCTGGACATTGCTTCAAGTGTTGTCTTCGGGACACGATCTTTGTCCCCAATATACTGCCAGAGTGCCAGGTTTTGTTCCTCGGCCTTTTGGAACTTTTAAAGGAGGAGTTCTTGGCGTTGATAGATCTGGGAGAATAATGCCACAACATCAATTGGCTATTGAGTGGTCGATTTAGCCTTAGGTGTCTTGGCAGCAGAACTCGGCATGGTCTCTTGGCAAAATTTCTTGTGCTAAGAAACGAAGAAACTTTTCAAAATAGAAAAGGAAATAAAACAAAAAACTAAAAATTTAAAATTGAGACATCCCAAGTACTGAAAAAAAAACAACTCTCCTAAACTATTTACAATGCTCATACTGGGTTGACAAATATTTATTGAATCTCTGCAAGGAGAATAGTCTCATTGGCATTATTCTGACTATCTTCCCAATACTACTTTAGTCTTTGTTGTAGGTCTTGAGAATTTTTGATCGAACTCAGCACCCTAGTAGTGCTTAGGCTTTCCTGCTCATTTCTCCTTTGATGTAGAGGAATAGTCATCCTCATCCTATTCCAGACTTGTTGAGGCAATCTTCATTAAATCATCAACTTCTAGCTGCAGCTTCTCAGACATTTTTTTTGCATCGATTTTTTCTTGTAACACACATTCCGGCCTGGTAGGAATCTAGGTGAACAAAATGGTATTTGATACGATATTTCATTCGATAATCAATAATTCGATGAGATTTAGTGTTCAATGCGATACAATATTCAATACAATAAGATCGTTAGTTCGGTACGATACAAAAATTATCTATTTTGGACGAATTTTAAACTTCTAAAAGTTTTAGGGACTAAACTATAATTTTGATAAATTAAGGGTTCATTCCAGGAATTAAGCCTACCATAATGTAATTCGTACTATAGACAGTGTACTTGAAAATTTTTACATCAACCAGAGTTTATCTACTAGCTCAATTTGACCTTACGAGATTTAGTGACCAAATTGTAAAGTTCTAGAATTCATTTTAAACCTTGGTAACATAATTAACGGTATGGGTATAGATATGTGTTAGGCCGTACCTATACACCTTAGCTGAGTTCGGTAAGTTCGTTATTACAAAGGGGATCGTACCGATACAATACAACCCGTATCGATACGCAATGATCAACATGACCTAATAATTTTACAAATTCAAAAGGTCATACCGATACGGGTTCTACCGTACCGATACACCAATGACTGTTAAAACGGTTACAAAATGCTATATATATACCGATACAGAGTGTTGGTATGTGAGGCTTTAAATTAATATCCAGATTCCAGTGATACAAAAGAGTACCAATACGAATAATCGTATCCGGTATGAAGCTATCTGTACAAGGAAGGGATTGGTACACTCCATATCCGTACCGATACCTAGTTATAACTGAAATTCTAGATTTTAAAACTCGTATCGGTACGGATCAATCCATATAAGTTCGCTTTTTAACTTGGGTCGAAACATGCAAACCTGTACCGATACGCCATCACCCATATCGGTATGGAAGGGTCTGTAATAGTAATTTTTATCTGGTTTATTAACCATTTATCCAACCAAAACCTTGTCCAAATTTTACAAAATTTTACCAGTAAGTTTATTTAACCTATATCTAGTAGCATGTCAAATTTTAAGGTCAGTTGAATCCGTTTACTATGTTTTCCCCGATTTAGGACAAATATGCATTTTAGCCACTTTCAACCCATTTTCAAAAGTCTTGTTTTAGCTTCTTAAACATACCAAAAGCATAAACAGCATACATGCATCCCTATAGCCAAAAGTGACTTATATAGCCATTATGCCACCATTCTAGGAGTTTGTAGGGTATGAAATGCATTAGGCATACTTTGCCTAGTGATATAGTCATAAACGGTACGAAATGCAATGAATACATCTAAATCATGCTCCAACAACATCAATAACAACAATATGACATTAGGTCCAAGTCTATGTTCAATATAATAACAATAAACAATACAATAACAATAATCAATGCAACATCAATATTTAGTCAATAACAATAATCAATAGCAAAAGGTTTTCCTTGGATCGATGTAGGGAGTGTGGATACTCGAATTCCTATGCCTCACCAAAACGATTGTGGTCTTGTCCCTCCGCCTCACCTTTATGACTTAAAACACAACATACCTCTGCCTTACCACAATAAAGGCCGTAGCCACCCGTACCATTGAGCTTATGAATTCTACAGCATGCCAATTGTATTCAAAGTCCACTCGAATCCAATGTTTAATAACACTGGTTCAATAGAAAAGTTTCCATAGCAATGATTCAGTACAATGATGCAATAGCAATATTTTCATAACAATGAATCAACATCAATAGTTCAATGACAATGATTCGATATCAATAATCCAATAACAATATTCAATAGCAATATTTTAATAGCAATATTTCGATGATTATGATTCAATCTAATGTTTCAATAACAATATGTAATAATTAATGATCAATATTTCTATATATCAATAGTTCAATGATTTCGATGACCACAATAACGATGCTATGGACAATAATTCGATGAAATACTCACCAATACTTACCAATATGGCCTACAATAATGTTTTTATGCAATATCCTCAATACGAAAAGGTTAGCAATGTAATAATCAATATTCAATAGATCAGGGAAGGCACCTAGCCTATTCTCGGGACTCCGACTACATTCACCTTAGCGTTCGAAGCACTCAAGGCTCTTGGATGACATTTCCTTTGTTCTTAGCCTTTGAAGGAGATGATGATCCTTCTTTCTCCAACACTTGAGCTAGGTAAAAACAATACAGGGATATTAGAATCAATACTACGAACTCAAAGTCAATATCTAAACTTTTAGTAGCTTTTAACTAACAATTTTCCATTGATTTAAGCTTAGGAAGCATGGGTGCAACTATGGTCTTCAAGATCTTAAACTTGAAATTAGACTTCAATAATCCAATGATTCACATAATTGTTTAGGGGCTTTAGCTTACCAATCCAAGGGCTATTCAAAGGTGTAGAGAGATTGAAGAAAGCTTGAACTAGTAACATAGGTGCTAGCTTAAGCTTGAGGTAAGGGATGACAATAGAGGTGTGATCTTTAAGAAATGAGATAAAGTGTTTAGGAGAACTAGGTTTGGTGAGCTTAAAAATGATTTCTAAGTATTTTAAACTCCCTTATTTTTCCTTATCAACCACCGAGACCTTTTCTTCACATAAGGGAAACCTCTTATTTTATAATTTATTTCTTTCACTCTTTCCCTTTTTGAAAAGCTAAACCATAATTGCTTTTAACATATTTTGTTCTATATCATTTATCATCTTTTTCCTTTCTATCAAGACAACAACTTCATGTAAATAGCCAAAACAAGTAGGTGAGTCATCACCAAAATAGGGAAATTATGAGGTGGTCCCTCAACTTTCTAAACTTTATACCCTTACCCCCCAAACTTCAAATTCTCACAATTTTGCCACTAAATTGCTTCTAGAGAGTTTAATTAGGTTCAAAGTTTATAAATTGACCCAATTAGAGTCTAATACAGTGTATTTGACCACACAATTAAAGTCAGTGCAATATTTAGACCTTTTTTATATAAAAATTTTGTATTGCTAGAACCCTATTCCGACTAGACCAATTTTTAGGGTGTTACATTTCTGCTTCAACTTTGTTGGTTCTTTAAATTCTTCACCCATCACATTGTCAAAATCCTGCTCCATGGTATCAGCTTCTGTTCCCTAGTAGATCAGGGCTATGTTCTCATCAAAGATGGACTCCATTAGTTTAGCAGCTTGGCATTCCTCATACTTTTCTGCACATTTAAGAGCTTGAAATACATTAAACACAACTTTCTAGTCATTCATACGCATAGTAAGCTCACATTTTTAAACATCAATTAAGGTCATACATGTGGCAAGAAATGGTATTCCCAAAATTATTGGGACATTAATATCAACCTCAAATTCTAAAATGATAAAATTAGTTGGGAATATAAATTTATCTACCTTTACCACCACATCCTTAATCTTACCCTTGAGATGTGCCTAAGATCGATCTGACAGCTGAAGTGTTACTGTAGTAGGCCTTGCATCAATACCAAGTTTTTTTGAGAAATGACATTGGCATCAGATTGATGCTGGCTCCCAAGTTGCATAGTGCATTGCCCATGAATCTATTGCCAATCGTGTAGGGAATAGTGAAACTTCCCAGATTTTTCAGTTTTGTTGTCAATCTATTAGTTATCATTGCCCTGCATCCTTTAGTAAGAGAACACGTCTCGAAATTACCCAGCCTCTTTTTTTTGGACAATATGTCCTTCCTAAATTTAACGTAGTTGGGCATTTTTTCTAGAGCTTTCATTAATGGTGTGTTAATCTTCAGTGTTGTTGGCAATCTATTATTATCATTGTGCTTAAATTGTTGATCTTGCTTGCTTCCCCTTTCTCAAATTCTTTGGTTTCTTTCGCTAGAATTGACTCATCCTCATAGCATACAATTGGTTGTTTTTCTGGTGTTGAAATCGCAACTTGTTTGCCACTTCGGAGAGTGATAGCTTTGTTTTGTTCTCTCCCTTTTTGTCAGGCATCCTCTGTATCATTTGGCAGAGTCCCTAAAGGTCTGACATTAAGTGCCCTAGCAATCTGTCCCATCTGAACTTTCAAGTTCCTCATGGATGCGGCTAGACTCTAGACAGTTGCATCGTTATGCTCCATATAATCCTTTAGGGTGTTCTCATCGAAAGATCTTTACGCTAGAGGTCGATTATTCTACGCTTTTTGTGGCAACACATTCTGGTTGAAACCAGGTGGTGCAATGGTGCTCTGACACTGGCATTAAATTGGTTACCTCCTATATTCGACCATAAAAAGTTCGGATGTTGCTTTCACCCTGTATTATAAGTATTAGAGTATGGGTTAATATTATGATTGTAATTGCCAATAAAATATACCGATTCTGGGTTTGCTGGGCATTTTTCCACATTATGATCTTCTCTGCAAATAGTGTAAAATGGTTCCAATGCCTTTACTTCACGGACTTTAGCAGACTTTTGCATTGCTGTCACTATATTAGTGAGGTTGGCAATTTGAGCATTGATAGATAAAAGTGCCTCAAGTAGGGTATTGAAGATCATTGATGGCAATCATTTCAAGGATTTCATAGGTAGGGTATTGGAGATCATTGATGGCAATCCTTTTAAGGATTTCATAGGCATCAATGTAATTCTTATCTAGAAGTGAACCGTTTGCTGAAGCATCTACAACGGTCCTGACACGAGCATTGAGTTCGTTATAAAAAATCTCTATCTGGGTCTAGGTAGAAAATACATGCATGAGACATCTTCTCAATAGATCCTTAAATCACTTTCAAGTATCGTACAAAGTTTCATCATTAACTTGCCTAAAAGTAGTGAGTTCAATCCGCAACCTGGCATTTAATGTAGGAGAATGGAATCTCAGTAGGAATTTTTGGCATAAATTTGACCACATAGTGACAGAACCTGGTGGCCAGGAATTTAGTCACAATTTTGTCATATCTCGTAAGGAAAATGAAAAGAGCTTCAGCTTTACTATTTCGTCAGTCACAACAGGCTGGTAAAATAGTTGGCAAACCTCCATAAATTGATTCAAATGCTGCTTTGGGTCTCCATTAGGTGATCCATCGAATTGTCCTACACTCAATAGCATTTGAATCATTATCGATTTAAGCTCAAACTTAGCCATATTTACCTCTGGACTAATCAGTCTTGGCATCGAATCAGCTATGATGGGTGCTAGGTGTTCTCTGATAGATTGTTCTTTAGGTATCTGAGATGAAATATTAGGAGTGGGCAGTATAACTGCAGGTATTGTCAATATCTCCTAGTTATTAACATTATTTATGACATCTCATAGCTCACCATCCCGTTATGAGCCTTTTCTTGACGTTTTCTTCTTAACATGTACATATACCAAACAAAATAAAATAAACAAAAAACAAAAAATAAGTAAAAATTAAAATAATTAATCATGTTGCAATCCCCGACAATGGCGCCAAAAACTTGTCGACGAATATCGTATGGTAAAAGATTGAGGATTCAGTGTAAATATGCAAGTAAATAGTGCCACAAATACGTTTTCTGCGTGCAAGTATACACGTTAGCAAGTAATATAGTAGTAAGTTGAGTATCGTTTCCACAGGGATTGTCCAGGAATTAATTGCCACTTTTATACTTGTAAACTGAAAAATAAAAGTGATGGCAATTGGTTGAAGGAATGAGTAAAATGAAAGAAATAAAAATAATAAAGGAAACCTAAGTAAAGATCCAGGTAGATTGGCAAACAACTAGTGTAATGATGATTGGAAGGCTTGGCAAGGGATGCTTGGATTTTACGCCAGTTATTAATAATGTCCTACCTTAGATTTATTGCCCCTATATGTGTATAGTGCAACTTTTCATAAATTAACCTGATTAAGTTTCAATCTTTACTCTTAAGGGGTAGAATCACTTCAGGTGTAAGTTCATTTACTTGAATATCTTCTGCCTAAGTTTCTCTCCTTAATACTTGGCAATTAATCCTTATCTCCTAAGTCTGTTAAGATATTAGGGGATAATAAGTATTCAATCTCAACTGTTATATGACAATAAATATATGAAATGGAAGCACATGCGAAATAGATAATAATGCCAAAGCACGTAATTATTAAAAACTGAAAATACTAAGCGTTCATCGCAAACACCCCTAACCAATTTAAAAGATTAGTTCATGGCTAGGGAAACTAACAACAAATCATCATTTTGATTCATCATCACAAAAACCGGAAATAAAATCAAGAGATAAAAAACAAATGAGGAGTTCTTTCGATGTAGCCCTTCAATGGATCCAGTGCTCTCGACCTTAGCCTAGTAGAACCACGATCTACCCTCTACCTTTTTTCTTCACCATGGTGCAGCCTCTTTGATCCCACTTTGGTTCATCGTCAGGTTTTATTTAAATAGGTACGCATGGAAAACCCTATATTTGGGTTTGAATTCGAAATCTGTTTGCGCGATAGGATAAGAGCATTATCTTCTTATCATCTTTTGAATTTGAGCTGATCTGGTTTTAACTAGGGCTGACGCCATCGGCCTTCAATCTTTTGCCAACGAGCTTGGTAATTCTCGTCCTACTTTTGCCAACGATGCTCGACATTTCTCTTCTGGTTCTTCGTTTTGCTATGCCAACTACTACTGTCATGCTCTGCGAAACCTGCCCTACTCCAACCTGCTCACCAAAGCAAGAAAATATACTTTTACTCTGGTAAAGAAAACGTTCCTCAACTCTTTAATGAAAATGCATGATTCTACATGCTAAATGCAAGCAAAAACATGGCAATATGTATATGAAAAGTAGTACTTTTGAGGAGTTAACAAAACCCCGACTCTTGGCGCTCTTTCACCAGCCACCGTTTGCGAGAAAACCATGAGAACCCTTTCAATTTCTCTTTGCGCCGTCATCTCCTCCTCCGCTCTTCAATTATGGGTAAGCCCTCATCTAGTGTGATTTATTTTAGATTGTTGGTTGGTGAGTATTGGTTCCATTGACTAGTGCTAATTGTTGGGTGTGTCGTTGTGCCTTTGTCGTTGCCGTCTCAGACAAGTTCTCGCTGCCGTGGGCATGCACCCTTAGCCGCTAGCTCTCCATCCGCCCAAATTGTGTCTCGAACGTTGTAGCATCAACATGATGTGCCTTGTTGCCGACTAGTTGGTGAGCCACCAGTAGTTATTCAACCAAAACCCATGCTTTGATAATTGTTTCACACTGTTTGGCATTAATAATATACTGGTATTTAGTGTGATTTTATTAGTCTATTTATATTATATTTTTCTTAATATTTATATTATATTATTATCAGCATATATGTATATGTATTTATATATATACATATATATTTTATGTTTTTACTAAACTTTTAAGTATACAAACGTGTACTGCTATTGAAATATATAAATATATAGTCGCTTTAAAAATCTCAATATGTATTTGAAATCAATTTTAAGTTTGGTATATATATATATATATTACTGATATTTTATTATTATCTTGAAGTACAACATTGTAACAAATTATGAGTATATTTTTATCTTACATATTCGGCAAATATTATTTTTAATTACCAATATATTATAGTCTGTGTATTTTTGTTTGACCCAAACCACTGTCCCTTTTGTTGGCCCGACCTGTGACCCAATTTGACCTCGTAAATCGTCGATGTTGACTTATTTTGGTCAACTTTGATCTTAATATTTTTAACGTCCTAAGTCTGAATCTGCTGCCCATTTTTTCAAATTCAAACCTGAAAGTCTTTTTTTTTTCTATTTACGATTATTTTGTACTCAGAATCTGAAGGGTTGTGAATTTTGGAATCCGATTCAGAATATTTCTTTGTTCAAATGATTACATCTCTGAGGCCGATGAGTTACCTCCAATTGTTCTGATTGGTTGTGCACGCTCTTTGAGGTCTATGTGTAAGTATGCCTTCATATTAGTTATTATGTTTATAGTTGGTGGCTTAGTGACAATGTTAGTTATGATTTAGAGATCTTATCTCGTAGGTTCTGATTCAGCTAGACCTTAGCATGAGTAGCGCCCTTCTTGATATTAGCGCTTCTGCTCGCTAAAGGTGTGTCTCTTACTGTGCCATAAACTTGTGTGTTTCTTACTATGTTATATACTTGTGTGAAATGAGATTTTTACATCTTGCGTGATTTATTCTGTGTTGTGATTTGTGAAAGTTTTTGGATATCATGCATAACATTTCAGACCGTGTTTTAACTAAAATTCAGATTTACCAAATTGTGAAATGTCATATTTATGGAATCGTAAAACATCAAATTTATAGAATGGTACAACTTGAATCTTAATAATTCAAGTTTTGGATGAGATTCAGATTTTAAAATCAGCATCATATCATTGTGTGTACATGGAATGAGATTGTACGGGAAAGTTCAGCGATTTCACCATTCGGTTGAATTTTACTTCGGATCAGTGGTTCCACCCTTCAAGCTAAATTCTACTTTGGATGGTGACGATGTAGATAATAGGTTATGGGGAACCTTACTCTTCGGATGGTGTATAGGAGATTGGGGATTGAGCTTTCATGTGCATCTGACATCATATCATTATAATTCAGATTTAATGTGTTTTCAAAAATATTTATAAAAAAAAATATTGTTTTGTTTTGTGGTTGCTTGCACTTTAGAGACACACTAAGCTCTTTAACTTACACCCCCATAGTCTTTCTCTTTTAAATATACTCAGACTCTTAGGCAAGCATCTCACTTATATCCATATATTCTTAACATAAAGTATGAATTCTCTTTCAATTATTTTAGACTATGGTTCTGCAGTATTTTTGGGATATTTATGTAATTCAGACATTGAGACTATTTATAATTCAGGGATTTATTGGATGCATGCATTTATAGATTTGTTTTTAGATATTTTATCAACTATCAGAATATTGTTTAAAAGATTGGGTTTTACAATAATTAGAATATTTATTGAGTTTTACTTAATTAATCAATTATTTTGAAACCTAAAATCGTTTCTTGAGGGACAAGTTTTGGATTGTGACTTCCTAAATTCGGTTATTCCTTTTAAGTTGAGTTTATGGGTTACATTCAGTGGTATCAGAGATAAGTTCAACCCTCGGGCTGTGAGGCTTACGATAGTTGTTTTCAAAATGGTTTTAACTTCTACATGCATCTAAAATATTTTGGGATAAATGAGAATTTTCTAAAGAAAGAAAACTTGTTATTGTTTCACTTGATTTTTACAGAATTATTTTCAACGTGTTTTAAATTCGAGGCTCCAGTATTGAATATGAATTTAGGTTATTACCTTCGGTAGATAGTACTATGTTACCATGTAAAAGTTCGTGTGTTTCATTCGGTTGAGGCAGTACCGCTGTTTCTAAGAGTGATCATCCTCCTTATGTTGTTTAGACAGGAAATTAGAATGCGATATATGATAATAAGGTTTTGAAGTACCTAACGAAGTGTGGAGATAATTTTATGAATCTGTGACAGAAAAATGTGACAGTTAGCGATTATGAGATAGAGTTTACGAGGTTGATCAAATATGCTTTGGGGTTAGTTGCGATTGAGAAAGATAAGTGTGGCTGGTTTTTGAACAGGCTTCGTCTACCGCTTTAGAGAGAAGTTGTTAAACATCATGATAAGGTGTTCAGCGAGCTGGTTGGTCTAGCTAAGACTGCTAAGAGGATAGATGCACTCTTGAAAGAGGAAGAGCTTCAAAATGTTGATAAAGTCAGAAAGCAATTAGATGTAACTGTTTAGAAAGCAACATGATGCAACTGTTCAGCCAGAGTTATCGGAGTGTAAAACCTATAGTATCGACAGTTTCAACTAGCAGCCTGGGTAGTTCAAAAGTTCCCCACCCTATTACTGTGTGTAATTTCTGTAATAAGAAGCATAACAAAGAGTGTATATAGAAGAAATGTATGTTTTAGATGTGGTTCCTAAGATCATTACCTAAGATTTTTTTCCACGTCCACTTACTATTTCAATCGTACAGAGTCAGTCATAAGCATCAGTTCAAGCATCTCATGGTGGTAGAGGGCATATTAGGTCAGCTGCTCCTAGTATTGCTAGTAGAGGTAGACAAACTCAGAGTGATGAATTAACTAGATTTGAGTTTAGACGACTAGAGCTCGTGATAGTTATGAGTATGTATCTGAGGCATAATAAATACATTTATGATGCATTCAATTATTCTTGGATGTGATGGATGGCGAATTTAGAATGAGACAGTATAAGTATGTGTCAGATAGTTTTGGGATCAGTTGCTAAGTCTACAAATTTTGAGGACGGAATTTCTTTTAAGGGAAGGAGAGTTGAAACACCCCAAAAATTCCCCAATTCAGAAAATCCTAATTCTAAAATTCCTAATTCAAAAACCTTAAAAATTGATAATTTTATTTTCGAAACCCTAATTGAGAATTGTGAATTAAATAAAAATCAGTTATGAAATCAGTGACCTTATTAAGCAAAATCAAAACATTGGGATTGATATGCTAAATCGGTAAAATTGGGAACCCTTCCTACATGATTTACCCTTTTGATTTGAGTTTTTAACCTCTTTTCAACCCTAAAAATCAGTTTATATGCTATTTCAAATTTCTTCTGCAGCAACCACCCTCCCATATCTCTCTTACGATATCCATACCCCTCACCTTTTATTTTTCGATAAGCTCCTGACCATCGCTTGTTCATCGTCTGTTTTGCGCACCATCATCGTCATCTTGACAGTCATCGACCTATGAGGAAATCCTGACCCTTGGCTCTCCTTCATCAGCCATCGTTTGTAGAGAACTGTGAGAAACCCTTCAGTTTCTCTTTGCACCGTCGTCTTCTCCTTCTCTCGTCAATTTTGGGTAAGCCCTCATCCAGTGTGGTTTATTTCAGATTGTTGGTTGGTGAGTATTGGTTCATATTGATAAGTGCTAATTGTTGGGCGTGTTATTGTACCTTTGTCATTGCCGTCTCCGATGAGTTGTCGTTGCCGCGGGTGTACACCCTTAGCCGCTAGCTCTTCATCTGCCCAGATTGTGTCTCGAACTTGTAGCATCAACATGATGTGCCTTGTTGCCTACTAGTTGGTGTACCACCAGTAATCCTTCAACCAAAACTCATGCTCTGATAATTGTTTCGCACTGTTGTGGCATTAATAATATACTGATACTTAGTGTAATTTTATTATTATTATTATCTATATATAGTATATTTTGCTTAATATTCATTATATTATTATCATTAGCATATACGTATATGTATATATATATATTCAGTTTTTACTAAACTTTTAAGTATACAAACGTGTACTGCCATTGAAATATATGTAAATATATGTAAATATAGTCTTTTTAAAAATCCCAACGTGTATTTGTAATCAATTTTAAGTTTGGTATATATATATATATATATATTTCATTATTATCTTGAAGTACAACATTGTAACAAATTATGAGTATATTTTTATCCTATATATTCGGCAATATATTATTTTTAATTACCAATATATTATAGTTAGTGTATTTTTGTTTGACTCGAACCACTATCCCTTTTGTTGGCCCGACCTTTGACCCAACTTGAC
This sequence comes from Hibiscus mutabilis, assembly GCA_019671005.1. Classification (NCBI taxonomy): domain Eukaryota; kingdom Viridiplantae; phylum Streptophyta; class Magnoliopsida; order Malvales; family Malvaceae; genus Hibiscus; species Hibiscus mutabilis. The sequence goes on along the minus strand of CM033724.1, from coordinate 11,308,628 downwards.
CTCGTTTACCGTCGATGTTGACTTTTTCCGATCAACCTTGATCCCAATATTTGTTGACGTCTTTAGTCCGAATTCGTTACACGTTTCATCAAATTTGAACTCGAAAGTTTTGTTTTTCTATTTACAATTATTTTGTACTTAGAATCTAAAGGGTTGTGAATTTTGGAATCTGATTCAGAATATTCCTTTGTTCAGGTGATTACATCTCTGAGGCCGACGAGTTACCTCCAGTTGTTCTGATCGGCTGTGCATGTTCTTTGAGGTCTATGTGTAAGTATGCCTTCATATTAGTTCTTATGTTTATAGTTGGTGGCTTAGTGATAGTGTTAGTTATGATTTAGAGATCTTACCTCGTAGGTTTTGATTCAGCTAGACTTTAGCGTGAGTATCGTCCTTCTTGATATTAGCACTTCTGCTCGCTAAAGGTGTGTCTCTTCTTGTGCCATAAACTTGTGTGTTTCTTACTATGCTATATACTTGTGTGAAATGATATTTTTACATCTTGCGTGATTTATTTTGTGTTTTGATTTGTGAAAGTTTTTGGATATCATGCATAACATTTCGGACTGTGTTTTAACTAAAACTTAGATTTACCAAACTGTGAAATATCAGATTTATGGAATCGTAAAAAATCGAATTTATAGAATGGTACAACTTGAATTTTAATAATTCAAGTTTCAGATAATATTCAAAATTTAAAATCAGCATCATATCATTATGTGTACATGGAATTAGATTGTACGAGAAAGTTTAGTGATTTCACCATTCGGGTTGAATTTTGCTTCAGATCAGTGGTTTCACCCTTCAGGCTGAATTCCACTTCAGATGGTGAGAGTAGGTTTTGGGGAACCTTACTCTTCGAACGGTGTATCGGAGATTGGGGATTGAGTTTTCATGTGCACCAGACATTATATCATTATGATTCAGATTTAATGTGTTTTCAAAAATATTTATCAGAAAAATAAAAATATTGTTTTGTTTTGTGGTTGCTTGCACTTTAGAGACACGCTAAGTGTAGACTCTCTAAGTGAATGCTGGTAAGAGGGGCAAAAGATATGTGTTGGAAAATTATAAAATAGTTCCAAGATGAGTCTTTTGCGTGCAAGTATACACGGTCTGCAAGTAATACAGTTGGTAAGCTGAGTATCGATCCCACAGAGATTGACTTGGAATTCAATTGTTTTGATTGCTACTTGCCTTAAGAAAAAGTTGATTTGTTTTGAAGTTAGTTTTGGAAATAATTGAAATAATAAAATAAAATAATAGAGTAAAGACGTTGGCAAGGAAGATGCTTTAATGAATAATGAGCGTTGGCAGGGAATGCCTGGTTGTCACGCTATTCATGCCATGCCAGCCTTCAATAACAACCTGTCTTGGCATTGTTTGCCGAGCAGATTCAAAAATTAGCAAAGCCTCTCTCGATGGTCATTGCCCTAAATTGATCATGTAAAAACCCCTATATCTCTATAGTGCATGATTTTAAATAAACCAATTTGATTAAGATCCAATCTATACTCCTAAGGGGTAGATTTCACTCCCGAAGTAAGTTCATCTACTTGAACGACTTTTCTCGAAGCTTCTCTCCTTAGTATTCAATAACTTAATCGTTGCCACCCAAGTCTGTTAAGATATTGAGGAGTAATATGCCAACAGTGTCAGCTCTCTCTTGGCATAGTATTTAGGAAACATTAAAGTATGCCAAATAGTGAAAACATGACCAAAGCAGTTTTATTATTAAAAACTAAAACATAACAATAGCGTTCAACGCAAACATTCCCCTCCAACTATTAAGTTATTTCATGGTGAGGGATTTAACCAACAACCCACAAATGTTTTCAAAAACATCATCAATAAAACAAAACAAAATAACTTGGAAGAGAAAATGGGCTAGAAAGGGTCTCTCGATGCAGCCCTTCAAGATCCAGGCTTCTCGGCCAAGCTGGTTTAACCACCATTCCAAGGTGCAGCCGATTGTCAATTGTCGCACACCAACTCCTCTCTCCGATCGTCTATCCTTATCTGTCCTACTCGGTTGGTGTTTAAATAGGCGTGCAAGGAAGGGATAGGATGAGCTCCTCATTTGAATTTTAAATGCAAGGGGTAAGAGATAGTTATCTTCTCCAAATTTTAATGAGAGCTGATCAGGCTAGGGCTGACGTCATACTACCGATGTTGCCTTGGCATCCAAGCTTGGCATGAATCTGCCAACCAGTCTCGGCACCATTTTATCCGCTATTTTTTCAGAGATTGATCAAATTACTATCTTTTCGAAGCCTGATCATTTCCTATTTTTTCGGGGTCCAACAACTTCTTGGCATGACATCAAGTTCACTTCTCTGCCAACCGGTGCTTGGCATTGTCTGTCCATTTATGCCAACAGCACCCGGCATTTTCTCTGGCATTCCTTTCTGTGTTGCTTTTCTGAGCCATATCCTATGGCAAACATGCAAAATTGCTAACAAAACAACCATTCACATTGTCATAGAAAAAATTCTAAACTCCTTATGCAAATGCATGATTTTAACATCTAAATGTACCTAAAAACAAGCAAAAGCATTGTAAGATTGGCATTAAAAATAATACTTTAGGAGAGGTAACACACCCCCATACCTAACTCATTGCTTGTCCTCAAGTAATGGAATGAAAATGAAAAAAACAAAAAAAACTGTGAAAATGTTACATCGACAAAATTTTGGTTGAATGTCAACACATGCTGGCAAGCAGAATTTGGCTCTATCTCTGTCCTCAGTATCTCAGTGCAATAATGCCAAGCAGGTAGTAATTCAAGTGCAACAATATAACTCTAGGCTAAGCTCATGAAGAGTGCATGATGTGTAGGCGATATGCATCAAGTATCTTTTCACTCCCTTAGACAAATTTTACTACCTAAACTCAGATTTTTTTCATTTCTTGCCAAGGGTTTTTGTTGCCATTAATTTAAGCTTGCTTCATGACACTATTTAGCGTGAGAGATAAGAGGGAGTATACCATGAATCCCCACCTTAGTCTAGACATCACAAGGCTTTCTCTTCAACTCATACTCTAAGGTTTTGGACTTGAGAACTAAGAGGGAGCAAACCACGAAGCCCCAAGTAACTTATCATCCCTAGATAGAGGAGAGTTCATTTTTTTCATTGCCTTGGCATAACATTGCTGCCTTATTAGTTTCTTTTACCTTAGCATCATTTTTTTCTTTTTTAAAATCTTAGCATAGTTTCAAAAAGTCTAAGTTTGCTAAGGAATTAGATACATACTACATGTTAAGTGTAAGTTCAATTCCCTAAACTAGAGATTAATTGCCTAGCTACGTGGCATATCACTCTGCTGGCATGGCATGACGACTAAAGATTAAAATTTCCTCATTGGACGGACACCTAGATCAAATTAAACTTGCCTAACAAGTGTTAACTTTTTTTCAAGATTAAATCGAGGCAAAATTTTATTCTTTTTTTAGTGGTTTGGTATGTATCTATTCTAAATGACCTAGATGGCATGGCAACAGAAATTAAACATGAAATGTACGACATAAATGTGAAGAAATGCACACCCCCAAACCCAAGATGTGCATTGTCCCCAATGCATGAAATAACACATATAGAAAAATAGTAAAATAAAATGCATGATCATGTAATGTAATGTGATGAAATGTAAGAGTTTAGGAAGAAGATGACTCTCATTCGGAGACTTCTTCTCGTGTGACTCGGGTCTTTCTCTTCACAAATGTCCTAAAAAGCTCATTATACCTTTAACACTCGTTGGAGGTAGTAGCTGCCTAATTACCTCAACTTTTGCTTGATCCACTTCTAACCCTCTCTCAGTTACCTTGTGCCCGAGAACAATACCCTCATTCACCATGAAGTGGCATTTTTCCCAGTTCAACACTAGGTTTGTCTTTATGCATCTCTTCAAAACTTGCCCCAAACTCTGGAGATATTCTTCAAATGTTTTGTCAAACACTGAGAAATCATCCATGAGCACCTCCATATTGTGCTCGATCATATCGGAAAAAATAGACATCATACAATGTTGAAACGTTCTCGGTGTATTATATAGGCCGAATGGCATCCTTCTAAACGTAAACGTCCTATATGGGCACGTGAACGTAGTCTTCTCTTGATAATCAGGGGCGATGACAATCTGATTATAACCTGAATAACCATCCAAAAAATAATAGAAAGCCTTACTTGCCAACCTGTCTAGCATCTAGTCAATGAATGGCAATGGGAAGTGATCATCAGGGGATTAACTAAGCTTCACTATTTTGTACCACGGTCATGCCACCCTTCTTTGGCACGCATTACACCGGGCTAACCCAAGAGCTATCAAAGATGGGATATATAATCTCGGCGTCAAGCCATTTTATGATCTCCTTTTTCACTACCTCTTTCAAGCTTGGGTTTGGCCTTTAATGGTCTTGCCAGGGTACTCCTCCAGGATAATCTTATGCATGCAAATGGTTGGGCTAATACCTCAGAAGTCTGCCAAAGTCCACCCTAATGCCTGCTTATAATCACGTAATATTGCCAACAATCTTTTATTCGTATCATTAGTGAGACTAGTGGTAGTGATCACCGGTAGAGTTGAGTGTTCACCTAAATAAGCATACTTCAAGTGATCTAGCAGTGGTTTAAGTTCCGACGCTAGCGGCTCCTCAATTGATATTCTAGGTGCATTGATTTCTCTGCTACTGTAGTGGCTCAAAATAACTCACCTCCTCAGCCTCCAAAACCAGTTCTTCTAGTTCCTCAAACAGATCAGCTATGCCATCTAAGTCGCTGGCATCAAGTTCTCTATTTTGGCATAACTATGCCGTGTCCAAAGTATAGATGGACTCCATCATCTCTTCTGCTTGGCATTCATCAGGTTCATCTACACATTTCAAAGATTGAAACACATTAAATGTAACATGCTGGTCATTCATACGCATTGTTAGTTCCCATTTATAAACATCAATCAAAGCCCTACGCATGATAAGAAAAGGTCAACCCAAAATAATCGGGACATTAATATCAACCTCATAATCCAAAATGATAAAATCAGCTGGAAAAATAAATTTATCTACCATTACCAATACATCCTCAATCATACCCTTGGGATGTGCATCGGATCGATCTGCCAGCTGAAGTGTCACTGTGGTATGTCTTGCTTCTATACCAAGCTTCTGAAAGACTAGCATTGGCATCAAGTTGATGTTGGCTCCTAGGTCACACAGTGCCTTACCTATGAATTTGTTGCCAATGGTGTAGGGAATAGTGAAGCTTATCAGATCTTTCAGCTTTGGTGGCAATCGATTTAGGATCATGGAACTGCATCATTCTATCAGAGCTACAGTTTTAAAGTCTTCCAACTTCTTCTTTTTGGACAGAATGTCCTTCATAAATTTGACATAGTTGGACATTTGTTCAAGGTATTCTACCAATGGAATGCTGATTTGTAATTGCTTAAGAGCCTCCAAGAAGCGCTTGAAATGCTGATCTTGCTTATGCTTTTGAAGTCTTGCTGGAAATGGTGGCGGCGGATAGATACGTACATACTCTACCGACTTTGCCAACGTAGTGCTGGCATCAGTGTGCTGTCTGGCCTCGATGCTGGCATCAGTGTGCTGTCTGGCATCAGTTATGGCACCATCTGCTTTTGTTTCCTCTTCCTCTACTTTTCTGGGATCATCTGCTGGCACAGTCTTCTCAATTTGGCAATTAATTGGTTGCTAAGCAACTTTTTCCATCTCGCACTGCTTACCACTCCAAAGATTTTATTCTTTGCACTACTTATTGTCTTTGTGCCGAGCATATCCTATGTCACTTGGCAATGCTCCATGGGGTCAATTGTTGAGTGCACTAGAAATCTTCCCTATTTGGACTTCCAAGTTTCTCATTGATGCTGCCAAACTCTGGACTGTGGCATCATTCCTTTCTATGTACTCCGTGAAAGTGCCTCCTTGATTGAATTTTTGCTCGTGCTGAAAATTGTTTTGGGCTTTCTGTGGCATGGCATTCTAATAGAATGCTGGCATGGCATTGTTATTCTGCCTCTGGGTATTCTGGCATTGGGCATTATACTGGTTACCTCCTTGATTTCCCCAAGCTAAATTAGGGTGTTGTCTCCAACCTGCATTATAAGTATTGGAGTTAGGATTATAGTAACGATTAACATTGCCAACAAAATTTATCAATTCAGGGTTGGAAGGGCATTCATCCACATGATGATTCTCTCCACAAATTGTACAGAAAGGGTCTAATGCTTTGACTTCTTGGGACTCGTTGTTCTTTTGCAATGTTCTTACCATGCTAGTAAGGTTAGAAATCTCAGCATGAATAGATGTTAGTTCATCAACCTAAAATTTCCTATTGGTTTTAGTTTCGGTCCCAAGTCTCGCAACACGATATTCAAAATCATTGATTGCAATCCTCTTTAAAATATCAACAACCTCAGTATACGTCTTGTAAAGCAATGAACCAACTGTTGAAGCATCAACAATAGTCATCGTTTATACATTTAATCCATTGTAAAAAGTCTGGATCTGGGTCTAATTTGGGAATCCATGCATAGGACACCTCCTCAACAGGTCTTTAAACCGTTCGCAGGCATCATATAAGGTCTCATCCTCAACCTGCCTGAATGTGATGATCTCACCTCGCAGCTTGGCAGTGAGTGTTGGCGGCTGGAATCTTGTCAAGAACTTCTGGCATAGGTCTGCCCATGAAGTAACTGAGCCAGGTGGCAAGGAATTAAGCCAAGCTTTTGCTCTGTCTCTCAAAGAGAAAGTAAATAACTTCAGCTTCACGGTATCTTTAGGTACTCTATTTTGTTGGAATAACTGGCAAATCTCCATGAACTGCTTCAGATGCTGTCTTGGGTCTCCAGTAAGTGCTCCATCAAACTGACCTACATTCAAAAGAGTTTGAATCATTACCGGCTTAAGTTTAAAATTGATAGCATTTACCTCTGTTCCAACAAGTCCTGACATCAAATTGTCAATGGTTGGGACCGAATGTTCTCTAATATGTCTCTCATTAACAATTGGGACAACAGGTGGTGGTGGTATCTCTTTGTTAAGTGGATTTCCTCCATTGGTCATCACACCATTCCCTCAATTACCTTGGTTTTGTATCTCTCGAAATCTTCTTTTTAACCCCCGCAAGGTTTTCTCAATTTCCAGATCGTATGGCCAACTGTCCACCACAGGATGGCTTCTGGTCATACACCGAAAAAAGTAAAAGGTAAAAACAAAAAAAGTAAAAGAAAGACAAGTAAAGATTTAAAAACAATCAATTCCATTGCAATCTCCGGCAACGACGCCAAAACCTTGTAGATTCTCTAAGTGAATGCTGGCAATAGGGGCAAAAGATATGTGTTGGAAAATTATAAAATAGTGCCAATATGAGTCTTTTGCGTGCAAGTATACACGGTCTGCAAGTAATATAGCTGATAAGCTGAGTATCGATCCCACAGATATTGACTTGGAATTCAATTGCTTTGATTGTTACTTACCTTAAGAAAAAGTTGATTTGTTTTGAAGTTGGTTTTGGAAATAATTGAAATAAAAAATAGAGTAAAGACGTTGGCAAGGAAGGTGCTTTAATGAATGATGAGCGTTGGCAGAGAATGCCTGGTTGTCACGCTATTCATGTCGTGCCAACCTTCAATAATAACCTGTCTTGGCATTGTTTGTCGAGCAGATTCAAAAATTAGCAAAGCCTCTCTCGATGGTCATTGCCCTAAATTAATCATGTAAAAACCCCTAATCTCTATAGTGCATGCTTTTAAATAAACCAAATTGATTGAGATCCAATCCATACTCCTAAGGGGTAGATTTCACTCCCGAAGTAAGTTCATCTACTTGAACGACTTTTCTCGAAGCTTCTCTCCTTAGTATTCAATAACTTAATCGTTGCCACCCCAAGTCTGTTAAGATATTGAGGAGCAATAGGCCAATCCATACTCCTAAGGGGGAATTGAGATTGGCTCATTCTCACCATCATCAATCGGAAGATTAGCCAAATCCGCTTCCATGTTGTGTAACCAAAAGAATCTCGACAAGAATTGATACCCAAAACGTACTAAACAGTAGATGAAAAGCGTGCTAAACAGCAGACCAAGTTTAAATCTAAAAATTAAAAACAACCAATTAAATTAACCACCTTTCATTTAAAAATAGAAACCCATTGTTGTATGGTTGATAATACGATGAAGTTTAAAATTTCAATTTTTATTCCATTCAAATAATATAGTTGTAGTTAAATCTAGTTTTATGTTAGTTTAAATCTTATTATACATAGGTATCTGTAAACACTAATTTTATCAAGGTCTGTTTATTATTATTATTATTATTATTATTATTATTATTATTATTATTATTATTATTGGGCTGTAAATAAAAAATAGATATAAAAAATATATGAACCCATTTAATTAAGTCAGTCCAAGTCCATTACAATATGATTAAAACCTCTCTAATATGTACAAAGCTTATTAGGCCTAACTGATAACAAAAAACCTAATTTGATCAAATCCCATCTTTATCATATGTGCAACCGTCCCCGGTCGTTGGATCAAAATTGATCCAACGGTCCTGATCAAAGAAAGACGACTTATCAGATTGCGCGTATGATGCATGCCCAGGTTTTCCAGCTTCCTACGTATGCATGCAATATATCCCGAGGCTGTTGGACTCCCATGCACCACGTGTTAGCATCTGGCGCTACCGCGTCATCCTCTAGGAGCCATATGGACCATCCATCTTTAAACGATCCTAGCTGTTAGATTAGATCTGCTTCAATGGCCCAAATCTCATCTGACCAAGAGAGACTCTTCGCCTCTCGCCCTCTGATGTCATCGCGTGTAATCATCAGCGATCGCCCATTTATCACGGACTGAGGATTGCCATCCCACTGGCTCTCTAACCCCCGTACATGTCAAAAATCATAAAAAAAATAAGAGGGGCGTCAGAATCACAAATTATCAACAGTGTTGGAATTTAATGTAAAGTGAGAGATTGAATGTATATAACAATGTAAAAATCCCATTTGTAGGTATTCTAAGCTCTCTTTCTTTTCTTTTGCATATTAAGCATAAGCAGATAATATAACAAATAGAGTTGGGGCCTTTACCTTTTTGTCGCTTCATTTTTCAATCGTCCTAGGGTATATTCAATGATGGACGAGCCCGTTGTTCGGTGACAAGCCTCTCGGTCTCCTCTTGAGCCATGCATGGTGAATCGGACGATTGAATTTTCAAAAAAAGGGTAATGTTTTTCTAAAAATGGGATTAGGGGTTCGATTCTGAAAAAACAAGGTTAGATCTAATTTTGAAAAAAAGTGATTTGATCGTTTTTTTGGTGTTCGCCGATGCCGGCGAGCGGCGGTCGGCGAAGCGAGACGGTAGTTAACACGGCGAATGCTTACCAATTTTGGGCTTAAACATATATGGATGAATACACGGTGGTGTTCATCCTTCTTTAGAGAGAATAAGGAGATTTTTAGGGGTGGTTTAAAAAAATGAGAAAAAAATCTTATTTTTGGCCTAAAAATGTGTTTTATACTTGGTTTTAAAATTAAAATTAAAATGGGTTATTCGAGTAATCCTCTTCCTTAAAATAATTACAGCCTTAGCCATCCTGCTTTTTAAAGTCATTCCCGTGATACCTAAAACTTTCATGCTATTCTCAATTTCGTCCCCGGATCAAATTTAATCTTATTTTTAGTGGTTTAATACTCGTTTCCCCCTCTTAAATTTGTTCTATTTTTATTTTAGTCCCCAAAATCTATGGGTTATTTGATCGTTTGGTCCCTCTGCACATGCATTATTTAATTTCAGCTCTGTATTTTAATTTTAATTTAATTTAAGTATTGCTTCTTTTATTTTATTTAATTTCAGTCCTTTATCTTGTGTATTCTTGTTCGTACGTTTATTTATTTGTTCAATACATGTTGTTTATTTTTATTTTTGTTGTTTAGTAATACGTTTTAATTTATAAATATATGCATATTATATTCTATGTTTATTGCTTAATATATGTTTATGTGTTATATATTTGCATATATACACATGCTTTTCTTATTTGTTCGCAATATATATATATATATATATATCCTATTATGTCAAGTAATATATTATGTATATATGTTATATATGGTGCTCTTTTTTATATTAGTACGTATATGACATGTATACATTATATTATTTATATCCTATATGCAATATATTTATGTAAATATGTTTATGTTTATCTCATATTGTTATATCGTATATTACCATTTAGTACATATGTTTTTTGTTTTTGTTTTTGCTTTATTACGTATGTTATAATTACTATAGTATGTCATATATTAATATTACATTATTTGTTTGTTTTCTAGATATGCCGTATACATATATGTACATATATATATATATATATATATATATATGCGTGTATAGTTTCTTTATTTTATGCATATTAATATCCCATACATGTATTTATCGCATATAGTTTTAGGCCTCATTGTTCCGTATTCTAGTGGGAGTGTCATCCCGATTTCCAGGTGTCATCTCCTTTGGTACCGTGAATATTGAGGCGATTTTATTTATGTTATCATGCATACATGCATTTTTAGGGATTATACTTTATATTAAACCGAATTTAAATTATTCTTAATAAATACGATACGAACCTTTAGGTGCTAATTTTGGGCGTGGTGGGGGTGCGAACCCTTCCCCACTCGTAAACGACTCTCAAACTCGATAAATCTCTGGCTTTGTTTTTCGATGTCCGGTCTACCTAATCCAAGTTGATCGGTGGCGGCTCCCTTGTTTTTATTAAAGATACGAGTTTTCCCTAAATTCCCCCCGATTAAATAATTTTTAAAAAGCAAAGGAACATTTATGATTTAAAAAAAATAGTCGCTACAGCATTGCTACTCAGCGGGGGACTATTTTTTTTGTTTTTAAAAGAAGAAAGGAGTCAAGCCTTAGTTGGTTACATGTCGTATTTATTAAGAAAATTTAAATTCGATTTAATTTAATTTTAATTCCTAACCTTGTTTGTTTTACGGCTCTATTTATCCGGTGTTTGGTGTATATTGCCATTCATGCATGAGCTTTCTTCACGAGCTCCATCCTTATTAAGTGGGAGTGATTAATTCGCCTCGTGGGGTATTCACCTTCGTATGGTGTTGTAATTCACTTTTGGGATTCAGTCCTTATATTTCGTGGGGTTCACACCCCTGTATGGTATATGGGTTGTATCCCCCTCGAATCGATGTCCTAGCGATAGTTCTGGTACTTTTTACTTTAGAACTTAACCACATATAGTGAACCGTAGAGCCACACAGGCATTCTATCTGTTTAGCGGTAACCCCTTTAGGTTTTGTTTGATATATTCATACTGTGTTTGTTATATATGTGTTGTCTATGTGTTTTTAATTATTTTAATTTATTGCCTTATTTATCATTCGGTATTTTGTTTTTTTATTTATTTATTCGATTTATTACACCATATTGACTTGTTTTTTGGTGTTTGTTTTCGATTTATTTTTTTCGCATTCAATTTGCATTTCATATCATACATAGGTGTTGATTCAAGAACAGTTCGCTTTAGAAGGCATTCAATAGAGAAGAGAGGTTCGGTAATACTAAAAGTGATAATGCTACAATATGGGGTTGGTCCGAGCGAATACAGATAGAAAAATGGGACAACCTAACAGTAAGGCACGTGTCAAATATTTCCAGGTCTACTCCGATCGTTTCTAAGCAAAACAATCTACAAGAGTTAAAAGAGATATGGCGAAGATGGAATTTAGATATGAAGTAAGTCTTTCAACATGAGTTCGGTGACGTAGCCTTTTTGCTAGATGTCCAGGGTGACATGAATCTATTTAGGGATCTAACACAGTTTTGGAACCCAGGATATAGTTGCTTCACTTTCGGGAAGGTGGACATGACTCCCACAATTGAAGAATATACAGTATTACTTCATTGCCCAAGATTCAAGATAGGGAAAGTCTATACAAAGCCTAAAGATTCGCTGTCCTTTTTGGAGAACTTAATTGATATCACTGGGATGAGTGAAGAATGGTTTTAGGGTAAAATCGTAAAAAAGAAAAAACTAAATGTATAGCTTGGACGCATATTCAAGATTTGGTCCCTTTGCATCCTGACCCACCAAACAAGAGATATTTATTTGCTTTCTGCATCTACGCGTTGGTTATCTTCCCCAAGATTTTGGGATACATCGATTAAGCTACGGCAGATTTATTTGAAAAGCACAAAAGGTATTAATCCAGTGCTAGCCATCTTAGCGGAGACTTTTCGGTCACTGAATACATACAGAAAAATGACAGGGTTAGATTCCTAGGTTTCGTCCTATTATTGGAGATTTGAATCCGAAATCACTTTTGGGATTTGAAGTTTTCCCATCAGATGTGCTTTTCCACCTATTCTCCCATAGAAGTTTTTCTAGAAGAATACCAGGCTAAAGCAATGACCGATGATCAGTGGATAGCTGAATTTTGTGACCTCCGTGATGACATCGTCATGTGGAAGGTACCGTGGTTAATCTCAAGTGAATTTCTATACCGTTATGAAGAGTATGATTGAGTACCTTTGCTCGAGATTTGGGGTAGAGTTGGTTATTGTCCGCTGCTCATGTCACATCAGTACGATTTGATACAATTCATTCATTTCACTCACGGTCTAGATACATCTAGTTTCAAACAACAAGGTAATGGTTATAAAGCACAAGTCCAGAAAATGAATCGTTATGGGAAGAATATGCACAACCATTTACTCCGACTTATGAATAGTGGAGACTCAGTCGGGTTAATGATACCATCCCTTGCGCGAACCAAGAGAACGTCCGACCTATAGAAGAACGTATGAGGAATGCTCCATCAAACATGGAGAAAACTAGAAAAAAGATGTGTGCTCTAGAAAAACGTGTATTCGATCTTAAAGCTATAAACTATTTAACATCGATTAACATGGAAAAATATAAGTGTTGAGAGAAAGACGTCTTGAAATAGAAGAATGTACTAAAAAATAATCACGAAGACTTAAGTAAAGATTGGCTGGAATTGAAGCAAAATTTGTGAAGTAATGGTTTGGGCACCACTGCCAAAGAACTGACAATTAAGCTCGTGAAAGCGAATAAGAGAATTGATAGCTATGCTCTGAACTACGAAGATAGCCAGAAACAAGTTGAGAAAAAGGCTAAGGAATTAGAAACTGTCGCTTAGAAGTTGACTCTTAGCCAAGTTCAAAATAAGGAATTGGTGGCTCAACTAGCACGGTTGAGGTTAGCTCACCAAGCCAGTCAGAGTCTGGTCGAAAAAAATGGAAGAAATGAAAGCAATCGCTTAAGAACTAACTATCATTCAAGCCCGAAACCAAGGATTAACAGCTCAAAATGAGGAACTTGAAGCTCAGATGATACAGTTAGAAGGATTTTTGCAGGAGTATCACAACCAAGACAATATTACTGCTCTGAATCTTGCTCGAGATAAGAACGAGTTATTAAAAGCAAGGGTAAGCTGAGTTGGAAGCCACTCTACGAGATTGTAGGGAATGACTCGCCTCTTTTGAAAGAGCCATATAAGAAGACAATCATCGGATAATCTATGGACTCCAGCAGGTCGATCAATTGATCAGAGACCAGCATAGAGCAATAATGGATGTTATGGTGCAAGCGCAAAGAGTGGCTCAGTATATCTAAGGCTTGGCAAGGGAAGTAGTAGAGCTACATACATGTGTTAGTCTAGGAATAGATTTGTGATCCCGAGTGCGCGCCCTACTTCGCAAAGCCAAGATCTTAGGAATAGAAATTTGACGATATTTGTAACTCGTTATTTCAACTTTTTGTAATCAGACGTCTTCAAATGAAAGTCTTTCTAAGGACTATTTAAGAATCAATGCCTCCATTGCATTCATTTTGACATATTATTTGATTACTTTTAATTATTCGTATACATTATACATTATACATTATTAAAATAATATAATTAATTGTGGAAATATTGTGATAAAAAATTTAACTTCAAACTGTAATTATTCTGCACCATTATGGTACTCATCTACAAGTAAAAATAATGGAAGACCTCGAGACCCGTTTCGATCAATCTGAACAAAGAATCAGTTATAAAATTGCACAGTCACAGTCTACGTTATGGCTCAGATGACTGCGTTACTCAGAAAGATGGATAGTAAAGAAAGAGTTTCTCATGGTACTATTGAAGAGCCATAAGGGATTCCATCTCATGTTAGGGTTCAACCAAAAACGCCCATTCCCGAGAGAAGAATGTACATCAACACTGTTAGGGTATCTACAAGAAAGCAAATAGGGGCATCTACAAGTCAGCCCATCGATGTGGAGGCAGGCCACGAGGATGAAATGCCAAACTTAAACGTGATAGAAAAGATCAGGGCCAAGATGGAGAAGAAATATAAAAAAGGTTTTATTTCTTCGAAGAAAAACTAAAAGCCATGCAAGAGGTGGACGAATAGGGGAATGATGCCAGTGACCTGAGTATCGTGGTAGATCTAGTTCTTTCGCTAAAATTTAAAGTGCCAGACTTCGATAAATATGACAGAACTACTTGCCCCTTCGTTCATATAACTATGTATTGTCGAAAAATGACGGCTTTTATGAAGGATAAGAAGTTATTGATTCATTGTTTTCAAGATAGTTTAACTGGGTCGGCAATTCGATGGTATACCCAATTCAACTGGGTTAACATCAAGTCATATAAGAACCTCTCAAGAACCTTCGTCGAACAATACAAGTATGTGTCTAACACGACCCTGAATCGAATCATGCTGGAAAAAATAGAACAGAGATCGAATAAAAGTCTATGCCAGTAACGTAGAGATGGCGTGATATAGCTTACCATATTCAACCGCCAATTCCCAAACATGAGATTACACCTATGTTCGTGAACACTTTGAGAGGTGCATTGTTCGACTGCCTGATAAATAATACCACTTAGACTTTTGCTAATCTGGTAAGAACGGGATAATCAATTGAAGTGGCGATATAGAGCATGAAGATTGACAGTAGAGAGAATTCCAGAAAGCATTACAAGAAGAAGAACAATGAGGTGAACACCACAAACACCTATAATATCCCACCAAACATCACCATTTCACAGCCATAAGCTTCGACTAGGAATGTACAAAATTTAAGTAAAAAAGAAGATAGATCTCTAAAGAAAGAAAGGGAGAAGATGTATTTCACATCTTTATCGATATTGTATGTTGAGTTGTCCTCATAGTTGTACAAGGTCGACTTGGTTCGGCCATATTATGTTACTCTATATAAACCTCATTTTCCTTCATGGTATGATGATAGGGCACATTGTGACTATCTCGCTGATGTCTCCGGTCACTCGAAGGATAAATACATTGCCTTTAAAAAGTTTGTCCAAAACTTGATAAACATCAGAGTTTTAAAGTTTGATGAACCAAACATGGCTGCTAATCCGTTATCAAACCACGAAGGCCGTAGCAATAAAAATGACTTTTTCCATGTTTTCTCAAATAGCAAACATTTCGTTTATTACATACATTTATTATTTATTTTTCATTCATTTAATACGAATATTTTTTTCCAAATATATATTTTTATTCAATTAGTGCATGGTCCATACAATTAACTGTATGAATGATTCTGAATCTAATATTGAGATAGACTTTGAGCAACCTTTGTGTTTGGCAGAAATCAATGAGGGGGAAATGAGATAGAATACGAAGTCCCAAAGAACTGTTAAGGTTGATGGCAGGTGAGGAAAAACAAATCCTACCTCATCAACAGAAAGTAGAGACTCTTAATTTGGGGACTGGTGAAGATAAGAGGGAAGTGAAGATTGACACCACCCTCTCCTCAAACACTAGACAAGACTTGATAACTCTACTTTAAAAGTGCAAAGATGTGTTCGCTTGGACTAACCAAGATATGCCGAGGTTGAATACGAACATTGTGGTACATAATTTCCAATGAGGCCCGAATATAAGCCAATTCAACAGAAGCTCAGAAGAATGATGAACGATATGCTGTTGAAAATCAGAGAATAAGTTAGAAAGCAATTTGATGCCAGTTTTCTGAGAGTTGTCAAATACCCAGAATGGGTCTCGAATATAGTCCCAGTACTAAAGAATGACGAGAAGGTTCACATGTGTGTAGATTATAGGGACCTCAATAGAGCGAGCCCGAAGGATAATTTTCCTTTACCTCATATTGACACTTTGGTTTACAATACAGCGAAGCATTCATGGTTCTCTTTCATGGATGGTTTTTCAGGATTCAATGAAATAAAAATACACTCGGAAGATATGGAGAAGACTACATTTATGACCGATTGGGGCTCACTTAATTACAAAGTGATGCATTTTGAACTTAAAAATACTGGGGCAACTTATCAAAAGGCCATGATGACTCTATTTCACGATATGATGTACAAGGAAATTGAGGTATATGTGGATGATATAATTGCTAAGTCTCAAACTGAGGAAGAACACATTTAGAACTTGAAAAAGTTGTTCAAAAGGTTGAGAAAGTATCAACTGAAACTCAACCGTGCTAAATGTACATTCGTAGTCATGTCTGGAAAGCTCTTGGGATTCGTGGTTAGTAAAAAGGGAATCCAGATTGACCCTGACAAGGTGAAAGCTATTCAAAATCTTCTGCCACCTCAGACACAAAAAGAAGTTCAAGGTTTTTTGCAAAGAAAATTATATATCTCGGTTTATTTCTCAGTTGACTTAGAAGTGCGATCCTGTCTTTAGATTACTTCGGAAGAACAACCTAAGAGTATAGGATGGAGATTGTCAAAAAACTCTGGAA
The DNA here is from genome assembly GCA_019671005.1 of Hibiscus mutabilis. Lineage (NCBI taxonomy): Eukaryota > Viridiplantae > Streptophyta > Magnoliopsida > Malvales > Malvaceae > Hibiscus > Hibiscus mutabilis. Next base: position 11,291,815 of record CM033724.1, on the reverse strand, counting down.
AAGATCAAGAAGCACATGACAAATGCTCTGATTATAGTGGCGTCAGTTTCAAATAGACTATTGATCTTGTACTTTATGGTCTATGAGAATTCGATGGGTTGCGTATTGGTGCAACATGATGAGTCTGGAAAGAAAGAAAGAGCCATCTATTATTTGTGCAAGAAGTTCACCAATTGCTAAATACTGTAATATCTTTAACCAATATGTCACAATTGGGCCTCAAGCCCAACTCTAAAGCCAAAAAGTCTGCCACTAGATTTAGCCCAAACACCATTATTTCATAAAATCCATTAAGTTTAAATACTTGATATAAACAAAATAGGTAAAACATTACATGTGAGCTCAATTGAAAATACATAATTTAAAAGCATTCAACTCATAAGTTAAAATCCAAAATAAAAGCTACTATACAACACAGGGTCCTACGAACACATAGCCTAAATAAGTTTAAGTACTTTACTAGGACACAAGTTGATGCTAGGGTCCTACTCTGATGGTGTTCTCACGATGCACGTCAACCTACTAACCTGCAAAAGGAAACAACAATTCTGAACGCTAAGCTAACGAAGCTCAGCAAATACACTTTCACTCAACCATGCTTCATGCAAATCATAAATAAGAGCAGGTTATAAGTATAATATCATGGTAAGATAAGCAATGACGCTACCGTAACCGCCTAACCACATAACAAGTAAGGATGTATTATCTCACACAGTATACATACATCATACCAACAAACCTGAAGTAAGGCCCGGTGTCACACAGCCTCGGGAACTACACTCAGAGTGAGACACGGTGTCACATATCCTAAGGAACATACACTCATACTCGAAATATCTTACCGAGTATCATTGGATGAGGCCTAGTGTCGCACAGCCTTGGAAACATACAACTGAAAAATCTTATCAACTTGTGTTGCAACAGTCTCATTGGGTATTCGGATCCCATTAAACAAGGTTCTCTACCATACAGTGCCCTTAGAAAGCACATAACATTTAACCGATCCACCAAAGATCCTTATTGTTTTACACAAGTAAGTGATCAAGGCTTTAGTAAATTATTACTTGTTATGCACGTATATGAGTCTAGAAACTCGATCTCTTAATTTTACTATTCATTATTCCATATTAGAGGCCCATTGGGCATTAACCTTCAAATTATAGACCATTTGAACTTAAAACATAAATTTTTGGCAGATTGCCCAGTGAGTATCGATACTCACTTAGGAGTATCGATATGCTCCAATGGGTACCGATACCTACCTATGCGTATCGATACTTGATTTTCTCACTAGAAAGGTTTACCTAACACCCCGTATCGATACATAAGGAGGTGTATCGATACCCCATGCATATTGATACGCTTCCAAGCATATCGATACCTATTTTGGCTACTAAAATTTCAATGGAACAGTAGGTATTGATACCCCTACAAGCGTACCAATATGCCCTTGAAAATTTTGCTTGATTTTAACATTTTTAACACGGGGTATCGATACGTATTAATCCCGTATCGGTACTCGAACATAGAACTCATTTTCTAGAGTTCGAGAATTATCCCCCAAGCCCCCAAATCCCAAAGGTAAAACCCATATCGATCATACAATTTATGAAAGGTAGTTTAAGTGGTTCTCTACCATTTTAAGCCACATTAACACCAAACTTAGGATTTACCATTAATGAAGACTCAAGTATTTCAAACCACCAAATATCACACAAGCAGCCAAGCAATCAAATTAATGATTTCCAGGAATACAAGGGAGTTAGTAGTGTACTAACCTTGAATTAAAACTGAGAGAAAAGCCCCCAACCTCAAGCTTCAAGCCTAGCTCACCCCTTAGACTTTGGATGCCTCTCTAACATCTTTCACTACAATAGGAGGTTACAAAAACGTGATATTAAATTGTTGGGGGATCTAAGAAAGTAAAAAACAAAAACATAACCCAAGGATTGAGCTCCCCAAACCCAATCCCATTTTTCTTTACACACCCCTACCAAAACCTCTACCTCCACCATTTCAAGACATTTTTACCTTGTATTATAGATCCCTGATTGCTAAACAACTCTTCCTCAAATGCTCAAAATGTGATTCACTCCACAAAACTCAAAGATTCAACCTTTTGCTATGGCTTTTGGTTGGGATAAATGAAATTGAGTGAAGCATGGAGACAAGGGAACAACAATTTCTATGGAGAAATAAAGAGACCCCCTCTCATTTATTCTTTTATTTGTGAAAATACCATTTTTTACCCTCCCAAAGCCATCCTAAAACCAACCAATACAAGCCCACCCACTCAAAATAAACCCAACAAGGTTCCCGAATGTCCAACACTTTGACCCAAGTGCGAAGCCTACGCTTTGGGCTAAATCAACTCTTAGATTTAGAAATCTGGGTCGATACAAACATGGTATCCGCCAATTCAAAAATTGTGTTATGCTCTAGTTTGGGCTACCAAAAGACTCAGGCAGTATATGCTGTATCACACCACCTGGTTGATATCCAAGTTAGACCTATTAAAATTCTTGATGGTAGCACCAGAATTGACTGAGAGGATGGCTCGTTGGCAAATGCTATTATCCGAGTTTGACATCATATATGTGAGCCAGAAAATAATAAAAGGGAGTGCTATAGCAGATTTCTCAGCTAGTTGTGCCTTAGATGATTATGAAGCCCTAAACTTTAATTTCCTAGATGAAGATTTGATGTACATCACAACGGAAGAAGAGATTGTTCCAGAAGAGAAGTCGTGGAAGCTTTATTTTGATGGAGCATCCAATACCCTAGGTCATAGAATATGTGAAATGTTTATCTCTCCAGAGAATGTCTACTACCCTCTCACGAGTAGATTATAGTTCTTTTGTACAAACAATATAGCCAAGTATGAGGCTTGTGTCATGGGATTGTATGCAGCCATCGAGAGAAAGATTAAGATGCTTCAAGTTTTTAGAGATTCGTCCTTGGTAATTTATCAACTTCGAAGAGCATGGAAAATAAAAAAACCCGAAGCTAATTAAGTATTATGATTTGATCCAAGAACAAATTAAAGAATTTGAGAAGGTTAGTTTTGTCTACCTTCCGAGAGAGGATAATCAGATGACAGATATTTTGGCGACCTTAGCTGCAATGTTCAAGGCAAGTACAAAAGCGAAAATAAAATTGGTTTAAATGTAAATCTTTAAAGTGCTGGCTTACTATTGTAGCTTAGAAGAAGAAGCAGATGGTAACCCCTGGTACTATGATATCTTACAGTATATCAAGTTTCAAGCCTACCCTAAGGAAGAAAACGAGAATGATAAGAGAACTATTAGAAGAATGGCAGCTGGATATGTCCTAGATGGTGAGATCTTATACAAAAGGAGAAAGACCAAGTACTGTTGAGGTGTGTTGATGCTCGAAAAGCTAAAAATATTCTCACAGAAGTACATGATGGGTTGTGTAGGACACATGCCAATGGCTTCTCAATGGCCCAGAAAATTATGAAATATGGCTACTTCTAGTAAACCATAGAGGGAGATTTCATCAACTAAACCAAGAAATGCCATAAATGCCAGATATGTGAAGAAAGAGATCATTTGCTGGTATCACAAGGGCAACAGTTTGCAAGTTCTTGAAGAAATAGATTATTTGCTAGTATGGGCTGCCAAAAAGGATCATTACCAATAATGCTTCTAATTTGAACAACACAGTGATAAATGGGATATGTGAACAATTCAAAATAATGAATAATAATTCCACCACTTACTGCCCTAAGATTAATGAGGCAGTGGAAGCAACAAACAAGAACATTAAAAAGATCATGTCGAAAACAACAGACACTTTTAAGAATTGGCATGAGAAACTACTATTTGCCTACCAAATGTCTGTGCGTACATCGATAGGTGCAACGCCATACTTTTTGGTCTATGGCACAAAGGCAGTACTACCCGTTGAAGTAGAGATCCCATCACTTTGAATTTTGAATAAAGTAAAATTGGACGAAGCTGAATGAATATAAGCTATGTTTGATCAGTTGAATCTCATTGAAGACAAGAGATTGAAAGTTATCAGCCATGGTCAAATGTATCATAAGAGAATGGAGTGGGATTATGACAAGAAAGTTCGCCCAAGAGAATTTTGATACTTAAAAAGATCTTGCCAATTCATAAAGATTCCATTCGAAAATGGATGCTTGATTGGGAGGGTCGTACGTCGTCAAGAAGGCCTTTTTTGGGGGAGCGTTAATCTTAATAGAAATGGACTAGAATGAGTTGAGAAATCCAGTAAACTCTGACTTGGTCAAAAAATACTACGCTTGAAGAAACAAAAAAGAGACAAAAAGAGAAAAAAAAAAATCAATCAAAAAATGAGAAAAAATTCAATTGAAAAGAAATAGGGGTTCAAGATGAAAACCCGAAAAGGGCATATTGCAACCAATAGAGGATTTGAGTTAAAAACCCGTAAAAGGTAGCTCAAGTGGTTTTTGAGATTAGGCATCCGGAAAATAGGCTCTATCAGAAATCAAAGATCTAAGTGAAGAGCTTTAGGCAAATATTTTACCTCGATCGATGGGCTCATGCATCATTCATGCAGTGGATGTTTAGGACATTGTATCGTGTTTTATTTTTTTTCTCATGTTTGCTATGACCTTTCAAATCATTCCAAATATTATCAATCTTAATGAAGTGCTATTTTTGCCTTCTCTTATCGTTCTTATAAGCATATTGCAAGTAGGTTAATATAGATTCATGATAAGAAAAATATTTCTTGGTATTACTATGTTCTAGCCTTTAAAGTGCAGGTGATCCAAAGACATAATTAACATTCATTCGGGTTTTCTATGGTATACCCAGAAAAATATCTCAAGCACCAAAATAAGAGTGCACCGAGATAAAATGGCAAGAGTCATCTATATCAAAGCTCAAGCTTGTTAGAGAAAAGTAAGAGAACCGTGAAAACAAAAAGGCTACAGGGCAAAAACCTGAAAGAACGTCAAAAAAGAAAAGAAAAAAAGAAAAAGAAAAAGAAAGAAAAAAGAAAAAAATATATATTAAAAACTGAAAGGGCGCTTTGAGAAGTAAATCTAAAGTGAAAACCTGAAAATATGCTTTAGAGCAAAGTTTCAAAAGCTCGAAAGGAAAGAACTAAAATCGTTGAACCCGAATATGAGATGAGGTACCGCTACTACAAAGAACCAGAAGAGTAAGAAAAAAGTAGAAAGCTAAGATTGGTCGACCAGAAAAGTGAAAACATTCGAGAAATCCCGAGTTGTTGCTATTCATGCATCATATATAGTTAGACATCCCTAAGTTAGGAGCATGCTAACTCATACCATCAAAACATCTTGTCTATTTTCTTGAAAGGTACTAAAGAAATTAGTAAAAGACTTGATCTTTCACTTCACGACCAAAGAAGTAGATCTCAAGCAAAGAAAATCTTTTCATGCCAACACGACAAGAAATTGGGGCATTGTTTCAATATTTTTCAAGCTTCAGCCTTTTGGTAAGCAAGGGAAAAGTTTTTTGGTACTCATGAAGTAAGAAAACGGGGTACCATTTTAGAGTGAAAAGTTATATATAGGAAGGACTTGTAGCTCCAAGACTTCAATGAAAGGTTTTATATAGGAAGAACCTATAATTTCAGGATTTCAAAGCCAAAGATTCTATATAGGAAGAACCCGAAGTTCCAGGATTTCAAGGCCAAAGGTTTTATATAGGAAAAACCCAAAGCTCCAGGATTTCTAAGCCAAAGGTTCTATATAGGAAGAACCCGAAGCTCTAGAATTTCAAAGCGAAGAGTCCTATATAGGAAGAACTCGAAGTTCCAGGATTTCAAAGCCAAAGGTTCTATATAGGAAGAACCCGAAGTTCCAGGATTTCAAAGCCAAAGGTTCTATATAGGAAGAACCCGGAGTTCCAGGATTTCAAGGCCAAAGGTTCTATATAGGAAGAACCCAAAGGCTCTAAGACTTAAAGCTGGAAAATTTTTATCTAGGGAGGATTTGTAGCCTGAAGAGATGTCGCCAAGGACAAGCTAAAGATTCTATATAGGAAAAACTTGTTACTCTGAGGCTTCAGACAGAAGAATGATAAACCAGTTTCATATAGAGGGACTCGTGGCTCTACATCTCCAAATAGGGAAGAGGGATAAAATTAGTGCTTATAATCTTTGCTCTATTCTTGTTTCACAGAATGAGCAAAGAGAGGCAATTGTAAACACTAATTTTATTCAGGTCTAATAACCTGGATTTTATTATTATATTTATTTAATGTTATTATTATTATTGGGTTATACATAAAAAATAGATATAAAAAATATATGAACCCATTTAATTAGGTCAGTCTAAGTCTATTACAATATGATTAAAACCCCTTTAATATGTACAAAGCCCATTAGGCCCAACTAATAACAAAAACCCTAATCTGATCTAATTCCATCTTTAACATATGCGCAGCCATCCCTGGACCATTGGATGAAATTTGATCCAACGTCCTTGATCAAAGCAGACGACTCATCAGATCGCGCGTATGATGCACACCCAGGCTTCCCAGCTTCCCACGCACGCGTACAGTGTATCCCGAGGCTGTTGGACTCTCATGCGCCACGTGTCCGTATCTGGCACTGCCGCGTCACTTCAAGAGCCATCTAGACCGTCTATCTTTTAGCGATCTCAGCCATTGGATAAGATCTAATCCAACAGCCCAGATCTCATCTGACCGAGAGAGGCTTTTCGCTCCTCGCCCTCTAATGTCGTCGCGTGTCATCATCAACGTCTGCCTATTTATCACGAACCGAGGACCGTAATTCCACTAGCTCTCTAACCACCGTACCAGTCAAAAATCATAAAAAATGAGACGGTATCAGAATCACAAATCATCAACAGTGTTGGAATTTAATGTAAAGTGAAGAGGTTGGATGTGTAAAACAATGTAAAAATCCTATTTGTACTCATTTTTGGATTATCAATAAAAAATGATTTCAGAATGTATTCTAAGCTCTCTTTCTTTTTTTCGCATATCAAGCATAAGCAGATAATATAACAAATAGAGTTAGGCCTTTACCTTCCCGCAACTTCATGTTTTGGCTGTCATAGGGTATCTTCGATGATGGACGAGCCTTCGTTCGGAGAAAAGCCTCTCGGTATCCTCTTAAGCCGTACATGCTGAATCGGACGGTTGAGTTTTCAAAAAAAATTGTATAGTTTTTCTAAAAAAAGAAGGGATTATGGGTTCGATTCTGAAAAATCAAGGTTAGATCTCGTTTTAAAAAAAAAGATTTTGGTCGGGTTTTTTTTGTGTTCGCTGGCGCCGGACGATGGTTAACACAGTGGATGCTCGTCGATTTTTGGGTTTAAACCCAGATATGGATGAACACGCAGTGGTGTTCATTCCTTTTCAGAGAGAATGAGGGGATTTTTGGGGTGGTTTAAAAAAATGAGAAAGGGTCTGATTTTTTTGTCTAAAAATGTGTTTTATACTTGGTTTTAAAATTAAAATGGGTTATTCGCGTAATAACTACCGCCGCCCCAAAATCCATTTCGCGGTCCCTGAAACTTTCATGCGATTTTCAATTTCGTCCCCGTATCAAATTTAATCTAATTTTCAGTGGTTTAATACCCATTTCCCCTCTTAAATTTGTTCTATTTTTATTTTAGTCCTTAAAATCTGTGGGTTATTTGCTCGTTTGGTCCCTCTGCACATGCATCATTTAATTTCAACTTTGTATTTTAATTTTAATTTAATTTCAGTACTGCTTCTTTTATTTTATTTAATTTCAGTCCTTTATCTTGTGAATTCTTGTTCGTATATTTATTTATTTGTTTGATACATGTTTTTATTTGCTTATTTTTGTTGTTTACTAATGTGTTTTAATATATAAATATATGCATATTACATTCTATGTTTATTGCTTAATATATGTTTATGTGCTATATATTTGCATATATACACATGCTTTTCTTATTTGTTCGCAAATATATATATATATCCTATTATGTCTAGTAATATATTATGTATATATGTTATATATGGTGCTCTTTTTTATATTAGTATGTATATGATATGTATACATTATATTATTTATATCCTATATGCAATATATTTATGTAAATATGTATATGTTTATCACATATTGTTATATCGTATATTACCATTTAATACATATGTTTTTGTTGTTGTTGTTGTTTTTTTGCTTTATTACGTATGTTATAATTACTATAGTATGTCATATTAATATTACATTATTTGTTTGTTTTCTAGATATGTCGTATGCAAATATGTACATATATATATACGCGTGTATAGTTTCTTTATTTTATGCATATTAATTGCTCATACATGTATTTATCGCATATAATTTTAGGCCTTATTGTTCCGGTATTCTAGTGAGAGTGTCATCTCGGTCTTTGGATGTCATCTCCTTTGGTACCATAAATATCGAGGCGATTTTATTTATGTTATCATGCATACATACATTTTTAGGATTAGACTTTAAATTAAACCAAATTTAAATTATTCTTAATAAACAGGATACGAACCTTTAGGTACTAATTTTGGGCGTGAATGGGGTACGAACCCTTCTCAACTCGTAACCGACTCTCAAACTCGGTAAATCTCTGATTTTGTTTTTCTGTAACTGTTCTATCTAGTCCAAATTACCAGTGGCAGCTCCTTTGTTTTCATTAAAGATACGAGTTTTTCCAAAATTTCCTTGATTAAATATTTTTTAAAAAGCGAGGGATTATTTATGATTTTAAAAGAAAAATAGTCGCTACGGTATAATTTAAGTTTTTTAATTGAAATTTAAATATTTTTTAGATATAATTATGTGTATTATAAGTATTTTATTTATAGTTATTAATTAAAATAATTATTTGATACACTAGCGGTGGAAAATTTTAGTATTTACAAGTGCTTTAATTTTAGGGTTTAAGAACTCAATTTAGGGGTGTATAGTTTAGGGGTTTATGTTTAGTTGTGTAGTATTTAGTGTTTGTGAATAGAATTTAGAGTTTAGGGTTTAAAGCCTAAAACCTCAACATATTACCCAAAAAATTAGACCTTAAATACTAACACTAACCCCCACACCTAAATCCCTAAATCTTGCATCTTAAACTAAGTCTCTAAACCCTAAAACTAAGGTACTTATAGAAACTAAAAGTTTTCATCGCCAGTATACTGAATATAAATCCTATTAATTATAATATTTTTATAATTGGATATATAACACTTTCAAAAATAAAAACCACTGCATCAACTGTTATAATTAATATATTGATGGAACAATTTTTTTAATAGCCTTTAAGTAATTGTAAGGTAGTATTTATTTATAGATTTTTAGTTTTTTGACAAGACACACACTTAAAAGCAAATCGATTTGAACTCAAATTTTTTAAGGTAAATATCATTTATTTTTGTACTGAGATCACTTGTTAAATTATGATGGAACAAACTTTTTGACCAGTCTCTAGGCGGAGAATGTATATGTTACATAAAAAAAAGCCAAAATTAAAGTGCATGTGAACACATGCATAATATATAATAATATCGTAAATTTTAGGATAACATTAAATTTTGTACAATGTAAGAAGAGTTGGCACGACTCTCTCTCTCAAATATTAGAAGTCAATGAATATATATAATTTGCTTTGTTCTTCTGTTTTATTCGAATTCAAAAAAAAAAAATTTAAAAGAATATTATTTTTTATAGATTTAAGTTTAAATAATTTTATCGATAAGTTGTAATGTTCTATGTAACTTTTAATAAGAGTTAATTTTTTTAAATAAATATTACAATAAAATCAAATTGAGAATACTAAAAAATTAAAGCTATATAAAAAATTCCTAAAAACCTAATCTTAAACTATAAATGTAAAACTATTAAAAAAAGCTAGAAATGTAAAGAAAAGGGCAAAATTAGTGGGGTACCTTGTTCCACTGTCTAATCATCGGCAATTAAATAAGGGAAAAGAGAGAACATGAGTAGCACTTGCACGTTCCCCCATTGTGTATACCCACTTTTGTTATTTAAATAGAAGCTAGAGATAAGATGTGCCTTTTGTTTTTTTCACTAAAAGCAAAACAATTATTAGCAATTTTGGGATAAGAATCACTAACCCTGAGCAATAACTATTGCCTAATTGATCTTCAACTCTACCCTCTTTAATTTGGCAAATCATAAGCAAGCCCATTACCAAAACCCACCCCTTCTTTTCTTGCCTTTTTTCTTATGCCAATGAATCATTGTGTTTTTTATTATGGATTTATATTCTATACGCATGCCGAAAATAAAAAATTTTACAAGCGCCTTGATTTTAGGGTTTAGTATTAGATTTTAAGGTTTAAAGGTTAAGGTTTAGGTTTAAATGTTTAGAATTTAGGGTTTGTGGTTAGAATTCAAAGATGTTAGGGTTTAGAGTTTAGTGTAATATGGTTAGAGATTTTGGTTTTAACCTATAAATCCTAAATTATAACTTCAATCCCTAAATTTTAACCACAATCCATCAATTTTAAACTATTAAACCTAAACCTCTAACCTTTAAACCCTAAACCTTAAAATTAACGCACTTATAAAAACATTTTATTCCCCCCTCTGTGTTGAATAATTACCCATTTATTATTAGTATTTGGCAAAAGAATGAGAATGAAATAGAAACATTGTTTTAAACATTCATGCAATATAAGACAATACGATATTTTTTTAACAGATTCTATTTAAGAGAATGGGAGGGAAAATTTGCTCATAATAGGTATTAAACCCACAACCTAGGGGATAGGGGAGGGTGTCAACCAAAAGCTTTTAACCACTTACTCTAGAGATAGTTGACAAAATATAATATTTTTTAAATAGTCTTAAAGTGGAGAAATTATTACATGAACCCTTTTCACCATGTCATCAATGGTCTCAACCTATTAAAAATTTCCACAGCAATATTTATTTCCATGAAACTTACACATAAGAAAATCAATCAATTAAAATGTTTCAAAAATTACATCAAACCTGTCGTATTTATGAACCCTAAATCCTAAACGCTAAACACTAAACCTCAAAACCATAACCCTAAATCCTAACCTTAAACCCTACACTTAAACCCTAAACCCTATCCTAAACCATAACCCTAACCCTAAACCCAACTAAATTACACGACTTTAGGGTTTAGGGCTATAAATGCTGCATGTTTGGTGTAATTTTGGCAACATTTTAATTGATTGATTTTCTAATGTGTAAGTGACATGGAAATAAATATTGATGTAGAAATTTTTAATAGGTTGGGACCATTGATGACATGGTGAGAAAGGTTCATGTAATAATTTTTCCTTAAAGTGATTATAAATAATATTTGTTCATAATTTTTTAACTATTTTGATAAAACACACACTTTGTAAATAAAATTATTCGAATTCAGGTCATTAAGAATGAACATAATCTTCTTTTATATTAATAACATTTGTTAGATTCAGACAACACAGCATTTTATTCTTTTAATGTGAACAAAAATATATTGCTCTTTTTGTTAAAAAAGAGTCAGATATTCATTTAGATACTAAAAATTACAGTAAAATTTCAGCCGATTTGAAAGAATATTTCCTTTTTGGAAATTAATTAGAAAAGTGCCTCATTAATGGTTATATAAAAAAATATCATCTTTTCAGTCTACATAAGATAAACTCAAGTTTAGCCAAAAACGAATTTTAAATTTTTGCTTAACTAAAAGTGAATTCCGTGTAAAAAAAATTTGATAAATTAATTTTTTTTTATTTTTTACCTACCCACTCAACACATAACTCACGTTTAGCCAAAAGCAAATTTTAAATTCACGCTTAACCAAAAGTGAATTTGTCTTATATGGATTGAAAGGGATATTTTTCTAGCTAATGAGGTTATTTTTCTAATTAATTTTCAAAAAGGGAATGTTCTTTCAAATCAGCCTAGAATTTCTCTCTCATTATTACCCGGGAGGGTTAAAAAAAGGCTTTGAAATTGAAACAGCATCTTCACATGAAACCATTTTGTTCTCCGTTATGAAACCCATTAAAATCTCCATTATCTTCTTTATCCAACCCATCCATCATGTAATACTCGAACTTTTCAACCACACACTCCGGCACTGATACTTGCACTCTCACCGCCTCAAAATTACCTACCACCGGTAAAAACAAGCAGTAAATATCACTTGTCAATGGTCCCATATGCAATGGCTTACCTTCCCCAAAATCCAAATCCTCTAATCCAAGCTTAGCCCATTGAGAAATCACCAAGCTCGAACAAGTATCTGTTTTCACAGTTTTATCCTCCAACAAATCAATCATTGACCTCACATTCCCGTCGGTTAAACTCCATTTGGCTTGCTGGATTAAGTTTATTCCGTGGTGTAAATTCGCGGTCACCAAGTCTTTTACCGCGGTCTCTGCACATGCCAGAACAAATCCGTTCCCGTAATACCCATGTGGCAATTCCGGGATTAACTTTCTCCTAACGTTGACGGAAAACAAGAGCTTGACCTTGAGCGACGTCGGCGACATGTCCAGGGATCGAACCCATGATCGCCATGTGTGCGAGGCCAGTGCCTCGAAGGTGGTGCATTTGAGGGACGGAACGCACTGCTGTTTGAGGCGGAGGACGTGGAGTGGGGTGAAGGTAAAGGACGTGGGCACCAGTGGCCGGGGCTGTAAATACTGGTTGATGTCCACGTGGGTGTAGTTGTCTTTGACGGTAGTTTTGGTATAGCCGAGGTGGGTGTGGGTTATTTGTGGAGGATTTCGGGGTTTCAACACGTGGCGAGAGTGGAAGGGTAAGACGGTAATATCGGGTTTGGGTTTGGTGATCACGTGCGCCCACGCGTGCAGGAACTGGGATGTGCCTATGCCGTCACATATACAATGATTTATCGCGGTGCAGAGGATCATACCTCCACAGCGGAGATTCGTTACCTGCACCGTCAATAAAAAGAAAAGGAAATTAATTAAAGTTTTTCTTTCTTTTGTTAGATTTTAGTTTTGATCATTCTATCATACTAAAATAAACTTTAATTCATCGTTTGATATATTTTTTATTTTATTAATATGATTAGTTAATCTAATTTTTTAAAATCAAAACTATAACTATTTTCCAAATAAAACTCCAATCAAACAATTTAATCTAAAAAATTTAATGTTGTAGGAGAAACTATTTTACGAGTATGTCTTGCTATGTTAATGTCACATCTTAATCTTACAAAAAAAGAACATGAAATATAAAAATAGTGGTGTTGCACACCTTATTATATTTTTTTTTGAAAAAAAATAATGTCTCAACAATAAATGATATCAAAGCGACCCATCGACTATATGATTTCACACCGAACACTTCACTGAGTGGGATAGAAAGGGTGAACAACTATAATGTTAACACGTGATGAGAACATCACAAGATTGAATGTGAGAGAATGCCACTTCTTAGAGAAAGTGGTGACATTAATCTACATTAGAAAAGAAAAAAAAGGTCTTGGGATGTAAAAAAATAATAGTGTTACACATTCTATTAGACACGCGTTTTTGAAAGAGATAATGATTCTGTGAAGGTCTCAACCAATAAAAATTATTAACTTCATCATTTTTCATCCATGTCATTAGTTCACTCAAAATTAACTTTCAAGTAATTACTTACTTTATGTTTACGTAAAAAAATACGAAGATTTATCATCGTAAAAATGATGACATGAAAAAAAAGAGTGAGGTGGATGATTGTTATTATGAAAGATATGGTATGTTAAGTTAATAAATATTCATTGAGTAGTTATATGTGTTATTTTGGAAAAATTATTAGATGGCTATGGCTCACCACGTCATTTATGGTCTCATACAATAATAATTTTTCATCTCACTTTTTTTCTAAGGTGAATCTTCACATATTTCCTACATGTCATTAAATGAATAAATCTCATTAGATGAGACCATAGATGACGTGGTGAGCCGGGACCATGTAATATTTTTTTGTTATTTTGATACAGTACCTAATAACTTAATAAAGGAAAAGAGAGATCGAGTTATATCATTCAAATTAAAATGTAGTGACTAAATATCAAATTTTAACATAATGAAAGGACTAAATTCAGAATTTGACAAAATTTTAATATCTTTTGTGTAAAGTTAAATTTGTACGGATATTTACATACCTGAACGACAAGCGGAGGGATCTGGAGGAATGAGTGAACATCAACCCTGTAAAGCAGCTTTCTCCAAGACCTGTTTGGCTTCGTGGAAAGCTGAAGAAACTCATCACAAGTGATATCCATGAAAGCGTCGGCAAACACAGCACCTTCGCCATTGCAGTCAATCTGGAGCTTGTGATCGTCGGGGGTGCAAGTTGTCAACCTCCCGGCTAAAGGGTAGTAATCCACGAGAACCGTTGAGAGGGAATATTTCAAGACATCTAGGGCAACAGCTTTCCTGAAAAGGTAGAGATATTTAATGGAGAATCTGAGGAACTTTTGATCGTCGAGGTTGGAGAGGTACAGGGAATGGTTGGGGGTTGCGGTGTTCGGAGAGATTAAGGTAGGCTTGTTTTGGTAAAAGCAATCTGGGAGTTCTTGAGATCTTAACATGACTTTCTTTCTTTCTTCCTGCGTTGTTGCTTTTGCAAGAAAGAAGGGCGATTGTTGGAAGACAGAGGAAGGAGGGTGAGAGAGATAAAAAGAGGGGGGGAACAATGGGGTAGGCCAAGATCTACGGCTGGATATGGTTATAGTACGATCAGATTCCTTTAGGAGAGGGCCGAGAGAGAGTGGGAGAGCCACGGGTCGCGTTGAGGTGCGGTACGATATTAATCGAAAATATTATAAAATACAAAATTGAAAATATTATATTTTTTAATAATATTTTGGGTTGATGGTTAATTATCAAAATTTAGTTTTGAGTATCAATATTTATAACTTCTAATAATATTTTAAGTTTTTTAAGTATTAAAACTTGTTTATAAGTACCAATACTTGTCATGACATCACCAACTTAAAATGTTATAAAAAATGTAATATTTTAGGTTGGCAATTTTGGCTCAATATTCCCCTTGGAGAAATAATTTGAAAATATACTCCCGTCATAAATCATTTGGAAAAATATCCCTTATTTGGTCCACGTAATTAAGAATCGCGTTATGGCAGACGAGATTTCAAAAATCGTGCTTCAATGGGCGAGAATTTTGGATGATGTGGCACGTCGATTAAGGTGTCGAAATTTAATATTTCGGGATAAAAAGTCGTGCCCAGCTGGACGTGATTTCATGAGAATACGAAACGGAGCAACGCAAATTTATCGCGCTATCAGCGTGGAAGTCTCGGTTGGACAAGCGCGATTTCTGTTTTATTTAAAACTAAAATCGCGTTTTACGCAGTGTGATTTCCGTAAATTACTTCTCACTTTCCGCGTAGTTAAATTTGGGCGGGTTTAAATTACATAAATCACGGTTGGTGCAACGCGATTTCTTTGTAAAAATATTTAACCGGTTTGAATTTCAAAATAAATGATTACGTCGATTGAATTTCAAAAAGGAAAATCAGGTCCAGCATAGCGAGATTTCAATTTAACAGTCGTGTTGGAACTGATGTGATTTTCTCTATAAATTGTCCCTCTCCCCACCATTCTTCCCCACCACAACCCAAACATTCCCTTCTCTTCTAGATTTTTAATATTTTTTTTATCAATTTGTCTTGTTTAATATAAATGGCGAGGTTGATACAATTTAATCACAAGCACGTATTCGATTATTGGCGAACACATGTAATTTTTATCTATTTATTTTAAATTGGTATATATTTTTTTATATTCTCATGTTATTATTTTTTTAATTTAATACATTTATCATAATTTCATTTTTTTAGGATGGGGTTGGCGAACACAAGCACGTATTCGATTATTGGCGAACACATATAACTCGATTGACGAACGGACCACACCCGGCTCTAGAGAAATGTATCGAGCAGGCCAGATTTCATCGTGTCTCCAAAATTATTGGAGGTGCCAAATTGGAACCAGATTTGATCAACGCTCTTCAAGAGAGGTGGAGATCGGAGACACACACATTTCACCTTCCGTGCGGAGAGGCCACAATCACTTTGGAAGACGTTTCTCATATTCTCAGTCTTTCAGTTGATAGATACCCTATTACAGATACTATAACTGATGATCGGCATGGTTTGTGTTTGGAGTTGCTAGGGATTGCGCCAAATAGGTCGATCGGTGGAAAACTTTACTTAAGCTAGATTCGTAAAAAAATTTCAAACTTACCGGACGACGTGAACGAGGAAGTGAAGAAGGTAAAAATATTTTCTTTATACCATATTTTTACAATATTTTTAATATATTTTTTGAGTATTTACAAATCCCGCAATTTAGTTCATATATTGTGGTTGCGACATATGCGTGATTTTGAAGAAGTTGGTGGATTGAGCTGGGGGTCTGTAACACCCTAAAACCAGGCCTAGTTGAAATTTAATTCCGGCAATTGGAAATTTTGCACCTAAAATGCAAATTTTAGAGTTGACCTTTACCAAGTGGTCAATTATTGGTTTATTGAATCCCATTTAAGCATTGATATTGATTAAAGATCCCATTGTAAACTTTGAAACTTGTTTTAGTGACCAAATTGAGAGAATTGGAAGCTTGGGCAATAGTTTAAAAAGTAAAGAATTGAAAGACTAACCTTGCGATTATACCCTCCTCAAGATTAATCATCTTATATGTGGGCAATTGGGGTGAGGTTTCTTCATCCAAAGGAAAGCTAAATAATTAAAAGAAAGAAATTGAAGATAGAAAGCTTACCGGTGAATGATCTTTCATCTACACTATAATCATCTTCTTCCTTTAACCACACACCTCAAGCAAGCTCATTCATTCGAGAGCTATCCAAACTTTGTTTTCTTTCAATTTCTTTATGCTATAGTATTGCTATCGAACGGGTAAGCAAAAGCCTCCATTGATTCACTGATTCCATGACCAAAACTATGTCAAAGTCTATGTTCAAGAAGCTATGAACCCTAGAATTTCCTAGGGGTAGTAAGGCTAATCTTTATTGCTTTTCATAGCTATTAAGTTGCTATGAATCTATTATCGATATTGAAATCCTTGTTTTCTTGTAGCTCAAGAGAAACAATGTAAAGAATCACCAAGTCCTTCTAATTCCAATAAGCTCAAAAACAAAGGGATTGTCATCCGGGAGCCTTAAAAGTCTCAAAAGTATCAGCAAGTATAGTCGAAGTCTCAAGAATGGCTAGGTTCCTATCTCGATTTCATTATATTGGTCTATTGCATTTCCATCATTTGAATCAAGGTATGAATATATGAAAACCTTGTTAAGGTATCATTGGTAAGCTTATTACATTGTCAAGTTGATTATTGAATCATTTCATTGTCATTGATATCATGGAAAACATTGAGAAAAGCCATATTGATCATGGTATATTGTTAATGCTATATTGATATTGTCATGGCTATCGTTAAGGTTATTGTTATTGTTATTGAAATTGCCCTAAGTATTGAATTCTTGGATACTAATGGACATGGGATACAATTGGAATGCCATAGAATTCATGAGCTCATCGGTACGGAGTGGACTATGGTCCTTGAGCTAAGGCTCTATTTGGCGATGTTGGCAGGATGTGTTAGTGTTGGTCTTATTGGCGATGTTGGAGGATATTGACCATTTATTGTTGGCGATGTTGGTTGGGAATTTGTGTATCCACATTTACATGTCGATCCAAGGAATTAAGATATTGAAATTATTATTAAAACATGAATTGAGATGCACTTACATTGACATACATGTTAATAATATAATTGACATTCATGTTGTTATTATTGTAGACTACCTCACTAGGCTAAGTAAGCTTAATGCATCTCATTTCCATGCATTTTCAAGTTAAAGGCGTGTCAGAACAAGGATCGGTGCAATGACGTTTTTGAAGCAAGTCAACAAGTTACATGTAATGTAAACTTTGTCCTTAAACTCCTAGAAAGGTGACATAGAGTCTAGAAAAGTTAGTTTAGCCCTATTTTGTATGTACATAAGGTTCACTATGTTAAATGAGTTAAGACTTGAAATATGGTATGTTAGTATTTTAACAAATTGGGATAAATGGCCTAAGATGCATCAATAAGGGAAAACATAGTAAATGGATTCGTATTGACATGAAATTTGACATGCATATAGAAATAATGTTTATAAGTTTGCTAGTAAAATTTGGTAAACTTTAGACATGGTTAAAGCCTTTAACTTGGATAAAACCAGACAAAATATGACATTACAGACACAAGTGTACCGGTACAGGTGGTGTTGTACTGATATTGATAAATAGTTTTCAGGAAATGTTAACCCGAGCGTATCGGTACGGGTGATGTCGTTCCAGTACAGGCAAACAAAATTGGTATAAAGTTTTAAGGAGTACCGATACTGATGTAGGGGTATCGATACAACAAAATTGGTATAAAGTTTCCAAAACCTCTGAAATTTTATATGCAAAGTAATCAAGCAAGGAATTCCACATCGGTAATTCTAATTATTGATAAGTCCTTAAAATTTGCAAGAATTACAATTTAGTCCTTAAACTTGCATAAGTTGTTAAATGGTCCCTGATTATAATTTGGTTGAAATTGCATTGACCATAGCTAATCATTGCATCGAATCAATGTTATTAATTGAATGTTTATAGTCCAATTCATCAAAATTAGTAAACCATTCACATTATTGTTTATCGGTAACGATTTTTGACCCAGATTTTTACTAGACCGAGAAAAGGTGTTACAATTGTGGTATCAGAGTTAGAGTTTAGTTGATTCTAGGACTAAACTTAGAGTTTAGCTGATTCTAGGACTAAACTAAAGTCCATTGTATTGTTATTACATTGCATATGCCACCAATGAGTTTATTATTGTGTATATTGTGACTTGCGATTAATTCGATCTTTTTATAGTATATGATGTCTGACTTCTATAAAGCTCACGAAGAAGTTAAGCATACGATAGGATCCTCGATGCATGGTGCTAAGTGTTCAAAAGTACTATTTTTACTACCCTTTTTATTCTTATTATTGCAAGACTTAGGCTCATATTAGTAGCATTATTAGCCATTCATACATGTTTGCATCGTTTCCTTGGTGGACAATCTTGATTTCATATTTTGCTTAATTTTGTGGAAAAAGATACTGCTTTGGTGTGTTTTGTGTGTGTGTGCAGAATCACTTACCAAAGCAAGGTTGGAACCAGTTGTCAGGGCAATGCATGAAGGAGATGCCGAGCTAGCTGCCAGGGCAATGCATGAAGGAGATGTCGAGCTAGTTGCCAGGGCAATTTTCGACAAGGGATAAGATGATATAGTAGTCGAAATTGATGACTAGATAAGCTCAAGATGACTTGGAGCAAAGCTAAATCCCAAAGGAGTTTGATTTCCATGAAGAGGTTAAATAGAAATTAAATCCCAAGAAGATAGGAGAAGTTCTAGAAGGAATTTAAATATAATAAAGAATTGTATTCTTTAAAGATAATTTAATTCTAACTTAACTTCCTCCTCAAAAAAGACTTTGACCTAGCCCTATAAATTAAAGACCATGCCGTCAACTCCAAGGGAGAGAGAAGAGAATTTTCGACAAGATCAAAAGGGGAGATTTCGTCAAAGAGGCTTCAACCATTCTTCATATTTTTCTTTCTTGTTCCATTAGGTTTATGCTAGGAATTCTTTGTTTTGTGTTTCTTTGGAACCTAGCCATAAACTAAATCTATTTGGCTAAGGTTATTGTGTCTTATGGTTGTGAGAAACAATTGAATGTTGTTTAGGTAATAAGAGTTTGCACTTTCAATTCAAGGTTTACTCATTCTTGGTTTTTCTTCTTGTTTGCGAGTGAATTGGGAGAGGATCTCGTAACTTCATGTATTTATCTAATATCGGGAGAGTTAGATTCAAGAAACGAATGAGTATGCTCTTCATTCAATCTATTGATGGTGAAGACTAATCCAGCTTAGGGATAAGTTAAGGATTTCAACGACGAAGAAGAGCGCAAGATTGGTTGTTGTTCACCCTTGATTCACGCAGGGATGTATTATCAAGGCATGTACAAATAGCTAGAGTTTTGACTTAGGGATAAGAAGAAACCATTGAAGAACGCTCCGCCGATCCTTGAAGTTGCTGCCCAACCGCCCAAGTAGTTGCCCAACTAGTCGCCCAGGAAACCATTGATTAGTTGCCAAGGCAACCCCGCTGTGCAAGTTGCCACGGCAACTGAGTTGCCCTTGAACTCTTTTACGAAGATGATCCAATCAGCTATCACACCTCAACTCATGATAACCTGGCCTATTCTCTCTCATTTAATTACATCTTCTTTTACTTATTTGCTTTCTAGTTTAGTTGTTAGTTAAAACTCCTACAATCTTCTATTTGTGTTTCTTTTACTTCTTACAGTGCAAGAGATTAGATTCTTGAAGTTGCACCAATCCCTGTGGAGACGATATCTTTTATACTATAACTTGCGACGTGTACACTTGCACAATTGCAGAGTACTTATTACGCGCAACAAGTTTTTGGCGCCGTTGCCGGGGATTGACAATAGCGACTTTGTTTTTATTTTCTTGCATTTTTTTATTTTTCTTGTTTAAGATTCAAAGGGTTAACAAACTTTGGTTTTGCATTGGTATATGACTAGGGCGAGACCGATTACACCAGAATATCCCTTTGATCCAGAAATCGAACGAACCTTGCAAAGACTCAGACGAAGGTTAAGAGTAGCAATGGCTAATCAAGACGACAATATGAATCAAGATGTTCCAGCAGGAGGATGAGTGATTCTTGCACGAAACATAACTATTCGAGACTATCTTGAAGAAGATCTTGAAGGACTTAATCCAGGAGTTGTCACACCTGAAATTGAAGCCAACCACTTTGAGTTGAAACCGGTGATGTTTAATATGATCAACACAATTAGTCAATTTGGCGGGTCAGCAACTGAAGATGCACGACAACATCTTAAATTTTTTCTCGAGATTTGTAATTCATTCAAAATACAAGGAGTCACCCCGATGTTTTACGACTAAGATTATTCCCATATTCACCGAGGGATAGGGCAAAAACATGGTTGAATAGTATTCCTGCCGGATCAATAGGATCTTGGATCGATCTTTGTCATGATTTCCTTGCTCGATTTAATCCTACAAATTTGACTGATAAGCTTCGTAACGAAATTACTTCTTTTTGGCAGACAGATGATGAATCCATGAACGAGGCTTGGGAGCGATATAGGGAACTTCTACACAAATGCCCCTACACGGATTCCCAATGTGGACACAAGTAACAATGTTTTACAACGCTGTGAATACAACAACAAGGATGATGCTAGATGCCTCGGCAAACGACATACTCCTAGATAAGTCGCCGGAGGAAGCAATGCAAATTCTAAATAGGCTTACCAAGAATGATTATCAATTCCCCTATGCTAGAAGAGGAGGAGTTAGACGCCAAGCCACAATACATGAACTGGGATCATCAGACTCAATTTCGGCACAATTGGCTACTCTAACTAAGATGGTCCAGAACATGCAGAAACTAAACAACACAGAGGAAGTCAAGGTAATGGATTCCTTTTGTGAGTTATGTGGTGATAACCATGATTCTTCTGAATGTATGCAGAATCCGGAATCCAGCTTTTATGTGGGGAATTACAATCGGAACAAAAATGTGATGTCCAATACATACAATCTAGCTTGGAAGAAGCACTCGAATTTTTCATGGAGTAATCCCAACAATACTCTAAACCAGAACAATCAGAATGCACAAGCATCGAGATTCCAGCAGAATATGCCACGGCAACAGTTGCCGCAGCAACAACCGACAACATCTAGTTCTTTAGAAAATTCTCTCATTGCTTTTATGTTGAAAACTAAATCTTATATGGCTGAGAATAGTAACTTCATAAAAAGAAATGATTCTTTTATTAACAGGACCGAGATGAGATTGCAAAACCAAGAGGCGACAATCAAATCATTGGAAAATCAAGTCGGGCAATTTGCTCAAAACCTGAATACTATACCACAAGGAGGTTTACCTAGCGATACTGAAGGAACAGGCCATGAGCAATGTAAGGCGATCACCACTAGAAGTGGCCAACAACTTAAAGAGGCTCAAGGTCGCTCATCAAACAAAACTCCACAAAAAGATCAAGACGAACTCAGTGGCAAAGCCTCAAATGCTGAACAAAGAATTGCCTCGACAACCAGTGATAAGCATGCATCGGCAACCGGCGATAAGGATGCCTCGGAAACCAACAATAGGCATGCCACGACAACCCCAATTGATAATGCCTCGGCAACTCCAGTTGCCCCGGCAATGCCATCAATCAGGTTCCAGATCAATGAAAGGATCGAAGATATCTGACTTCCACCACCATTCCCACAAAGGTTGAAGTGACAAAAGCAAGAATATCAATTCAAGAAGTTCCTTGATATCCTAAAGCAAGTCCACATCAACTTGCCATTGGTTGAAGCAATTGAACAAATGCCAAACTGTGCCAAGTTTCTTAAAGACATTATGTCCAAGAGAACAAGGCTAGGAGAGTTTGAAACAGTTGCCGCAACAGAGGGATGCATGGCCATGTTGCACAACCGTATGCCACCCAAGTTGAAGGATCCCTAAAGTTTCACAATACCTTGTTCCATCAGAAACCACTATGTCGGGAAAGCATTATGTGACCTTGGAGCAAGCATAAACTTGATGCCTTAATCGGTTTTCCAGAAACTAGGAATCGGGAAGGCAAGACCTACAACAGTTATGCTACAGCTAGCCGACAGATCCTATGTGCATCCAGAGGGAAAAATCAAAGACATACTGGTAAAAGTTGATAAATTTATTTTACCCCCTGACTTTATTGTTTTGGATTGTGAAGCAGATGAACATGCACCTATCATTCTCGGGAGACCTTTCCTAGCAACAGGGAGAACCTTGATCGATATTGAAAAGGGAGAACTCACAATGAGGGTGAATGACCAGCAAGTTAAACTAAATGTGTTCCAAACACTAAGACAGGTCGATGATCCAAAAGAATGCCAACTTCTCCATGCCACGACAGAGTTTAACTTTGAAGAGGAATTTAGTTGCCTCGGCAACTACATTGCCGATCAGGAGGAACCTGAGGAGTATGAAGAACCGATCGATGAGGAACAACAAGAAGAGGCGAATTGGTTAGTCAATCGACCGGGTACATACTTTGAACCACTGGATTACTCAGGTAAGGAAAGTAAGCTCGAAAAGCCCTCTATTGAAAAACCACCGATTCTTGAGTTGAAACAGTTTCCAGAGCAACTAAAATATGCTTACTTGGGAATCGATAATACATTGCCTGTAATTATTTCCTCTAAGTTACAGCCTGAGCAGTAAAAGAAGCTGATCAAAATGTTGATGCTACACAAGAAGGCAATAGGGTGGACAATTGCCGACTTGAAGGGAATTAGCCTGGCAGTGTGAATGCACAAGATTTTGTTGGAAGATGATCACAAACCTTTGATTGAGGCCCAGAGGAGACTGAATCATGCCATGAAAGGGGTTGTAATGAAAGAAATCATCAAGTGGCTTGACGCCGGCATCATATACCCTATCTCTGATAATGCATGGGTAAGTCCGGTACAATGTGTACCGAAAAAGGAAGGTATAACGGTGGTAAGTAATGAAAACAATGAACTCATTCCAACCAAGACTGTGACCGGTTGGAGGGTTTGTATGGATTATCGAAAGCTAAACAAAGCCACTAGGAAAGATCACTTCCCATTACCCTTTATTGATCAAATGCTTGACCGTCTTGCAGGTAAACCCTTTTATTGTTTTCTTGATGGTTATTCAGGTTACAATCAAATTTCCATAGCACCAGAAGATCAAGAAAAGACAACCTTCACATGCCCATATGGTACTTATGCTTTCCGAAGGATGCCGTTCGGATTGTGTAATGCCCCGACAACCTTCCAAAGATGCATGATGGCACTCTTTTCAGACATGGTCGAAGACTTCCTTGAGATCTTCATGGATGATTTTTTTGTTTTTTGTAATGACTTCGACAGTTACCTCGACAATTTAGAGAAGGTGTTGACAAGATGTGAAAAAACCGATTTAGTCCTTAATTGGGAGAAGTGCCATTTTATGGTAGATGAAGGAATAGTGCTCAGCCACAAGATTTCATCTAAGGGAATTGAAGTAGATAAAGCCAAGGTGGACGTGATTGAGAGATTACCCCTACCAAGTCCGGTTAAAGGAATCCAAAGCTTTATTGGACATGCAAGTTTTTACAGGAGGTTCATTCATAATTTTTCTAAAATTACTAAACCCTTGTGCAATTTGCTTGAACAGGATAAAGTCTTTAATTTTGATGTTTCTTGCACCCAAGCATTCGAAACCCTAAAGGAAAAGCTTACCTCAGCACCCATTGTCGTTCCACCAGATTGGACGCTAACTTTTGAGCTGATGTGTGATGCAAGTGATTTCGCGGTAGGAGCAGTCCTAGGCCAACGCACAGGTAAGACCTTTTATATGATATAATACGCTAGTAAAACTCTTAATAGTGATCAAGTTAATTACACAACAACGGAGAAATAGTTACTAGCCGTAGTTTACGCATTTGACAAGTTCCGATTCTATTTGATTGGTACAAAGGTAATTGTTCATACGGACCATTCAACAATTAAGTATCTATTTGCTAAAAAGGATGCCAAACCTCATTTGATTCGTTGGATATTGCTTTTACAAGAGTTTGACATTGAAATTAAGGACAAGAAAGGAACATAAAATTAAGTGGTCGATCACTTATCATACTTAGAACGCAATAGGGAAGAGGACGTGGATTTAGAGATATGCGATACATTCCTGGATGAGCAACTGTTAGTTGCCTCGACAACCATGGATGGGTATGCCTCGGCAACCCCTGTCGCCTCGGTAACCTTCGACGCTTCAGCAACTCTCGATGCGCATGCCTCGGCAACTCCAGACGCGTACGCCTCAGCAACCACTGATACTCACGCCGCGACAATTACCGATACGCATGCCTCGGCAGCCATGGACGCGTATGCCTCGGCAACTCTAGATGCACACGTCTCGGCAATCTTAGAAGCAGTCGCCAAGACAGAACAAATCTCGGTAATACCCTGGTACGTGGATTTAGTTAATTTCCTTGTTTGTTACCTTATGGCCTTACTCACCAAGGGAAGAAGCGGTTCCGCCATGATGCTAAGAATTACTTTTGGGATGAGCCTCTTTTGTTTAAACAATGTACATATCAGGTTATACGCCGATGTGTCCCTGAAGAAGAGCAGTAGAATGTACTTCGGCAATGCCATTCTTCACCCTATGGAGGACATTTTGGAGGAACACGTACCGCAGCCAAAGTTTTGCAATCCGGGTTGTATTGGCCAACACTGTACAAAGATGCCCAAGAGTTTTACAAGCAATGTGATCGATGCCAGGGGACGGGCAATATCTCTAGACGATATGAGATGCCACTCCAAAACATCATCGAGGTGGAATTGTTTGATGTATGGGGATTAATTTTATGGGACCTTTCCCATCTTTATTCGGCAACATCTACATTCTACTTGTCATCGACTACGCGTTTAAATGGGTTGAGGCAGCTGCAGTTCCCAATAACGATTCCAAGACCGTGCAACGATTATTGCAGAAAAAACATATTTACACGGTTTGGGATACCGAGAGCAATTATCAGTGATGAAGGCAAGCATTTTGACAACAGACTTATTGCCAAGATATTGCAACGCTTCAGAGTATCACACAAGATTGCTATGGCATGTCACCCACAAACCAATGGGCATACAAAAATTTCCAACCGGGAATTGAAGGGTATACTCGAGAAAGTTGTAAATCCCTCTAGGAAGGATTGGTCAGTAAAACTAGATGACGCACTTTGGGCATATCGTACTGCATTCAAAACACCCTTAGGTATGTCTCCCTTCCGACTTGTCTATGGAAAAACATGCCATCTACCGGTGGAAATCGAACACAAGGCATATTGGGCAATCAAGACCGTGAATATGGATTGGGAAAGTGCCGAGCAAAAGCGTTTGTTGAACCTCAACGAGATAGAAGAATTTCGTGCATTCGCCTATAACAATGCACAAATCTACAAGGAGAAAACAAAGCAATGGCATGACAAGAAACTATTGCCACGACAATTCATGCCAGGGCAACTAGTTCTCTTATTCAATTCTCGGCTAAAACTTTTCTCGGGAAAACTGAAATCAAGATCGTCGGGACCATTCAAAGTTGTCAAACCATTCTCCCATGGTGCCGTGATAATCAAGTCTATCACTGACGAACATGAATTCAAAGTTAATGGACAAAGATTGAAGTACTACAACGGTGCCCATGTGAAAAGTAACAAAGAAGTGGTCACCTTAGGAGATGCATGAGCATGCTCTCCTTTCGATATTTTCTTTTTCTTTTTTATTTTTTTGAACTATTTTTTATTATTTAATTTCGGTTATTTTTTCTTTTTAGGATAGATTTATTTATTTTCTTTAAGATTAAGACCAAATATTTCTTTCATATTTATCTAATTGTTTTTTTTAAATTTCATTGCACATCTTTATTTATTTTCTTTTATTAGTTTATCTTTAATTTTAATCTTTATTTTATTTGTTTTTGAATTGTAGGAAAAAGAGTTCAAGATAAAAGAGGTATTTTGATTCAAGAAGGAAACTTTTTCAACAAGGAAATTAATGGGCTGAATCTAAGGCTTATATTAAGCCTCCAATATACCCTAAAGAAACCCCTTAGCCGTCACCTTTCCCCTAAACCGAAATCCATTTCTTTTTTATTCCAAAATTAATCCCACCCACCATATTTACTACCTATCTCTTCTATTTAACCCATCACCCTTAACTTTCCAAGAAACCTATTCATACTTTTCATCTTGCAACTCTTTAGTTTCTTTTGCTTTCTTTTCTTTGTTTTTACCAAACTCACAACCAAGATCATCCATGGCGTCCAAAATTGAATTTTTGGTTCATCCAAGTTCCTCCAAAGAACCAAGATACAAGAAGTTTGCTACATCGGTGGTTCAAGAAAGATTTCACTCCAAGTTTGAAAGCCGGAAGATTTGCGAAGAACAAGGCTTTGAATACTCCAACTCTCATAAAGATTTCGGCCTTGAACCATTCATCTTCGAAAGGATTGCACATCAAAAGTGGCAAATCTTTTGCCATCAATCGAAACCGGGTAACATCTCATGGGTAAGAGAATTCTATGCTCACTCACCTAACCCGGATAATCCTTATGTTTTTGTTCGTGACAAGGCTATACTCATAAGCCCCGAAAACATCAACACCTTTTACGGGCTCTACATTGAGAAGGACGAGCATCAAGCCTTTGTTGATCTACTCACGCCCAAGCAACTCGACAAGGTGCTTCAAGAACTCACTCTACCGGGAACTTATTGGAATGACGATAAATACAAGGGCACGGTAAATCACCTTCGGCTTAAACCTGAGGAAAAATTATGGAATAAGTTTGTTAAAACTTCTTTAATGCCCACAACACACAATACCACCGTTGATACACCTCGACTTTTGCTCATACATTTTACTTGCATAATCGCATCATTAACATTGGAAAAATTATTTGTGATGAGATTTTTGTATGTAGCACAAAAGACAAGGGTTCTCTTTTCTTCCCTTGCTTAATTTCTAATCTTTGCAAGAAGATGCATGTCCCAAGTGATTCCACTGATGAAAAGGCCCTACCAAAGTTCGGTTGGAATCGAACACAAATCTGAAAGCTAATGGGAGAGGAATTGGTAAAATCCCCATTGCCTTCAATTGCCGCGGCAACTCCTGCCGCCTCGGCAACCCCTAATGTCCAAGCAACTGATGCCCGGGTAACTCGGCAGCAACCTCGGGACAACTTGAAGCACTCTTACAACCGTTGGCGAACCGCCTTAGGCAAATTGAAGACCAACAATTAATGTTCATGCAGTACATGAAGGATCACAACAATGCCATCACCCAAGTCATCCTAGAAAAGTACCCGGACAGCCGTGTGTCGTTCCCTATCTTTCCTGCTGAAATCCTTGCCACGACAACCAATGAAGCAGTCGCCATGGCAACCGCAACAGATGATGCCACGGTAACCTACACCGCGCCTGCCTAAGCAGTTGCCGCGACAACCAACACTGAAGATGCCACGGCAACCAAAGCTAAAAACGCCCCAGCAACCACTGCAAAAGCCAAAGGTAAAGCACCTATGCTCGAATCAACTCGTACTGAATCATTGTCTAATTTTTCAAATTCGGACGAGTCCTCCATTTCACCAACAAAGACCGCACCAATCGAATCCTTCAAGACCAAGCGAAAAGCCAATGACATTGATGAAGAGGACAATGAGGACAACCCCGTACGAGGATCGATTATGCAATTGGCAACAAGGAAGCAACCACCGCGTTCAAGCAAAAGAATCAAGACACCGACCAAAAGGAAACTAATCATCCACGACGCCGAACTCTCAGAGTAAGTCCTCGTTTGCATTTTACTTTTATTTTTCTTTGTTGCATGCATTGAGGTCAATGCCTCACTCGAGTTTGGGGGGGTTGTTATTAGTTTGTTACCATGTTTAGTTGCATTCGTCTTAAGTTTTGCATTTAGGATACATAAATTGCTTGCCATGCCTTTAGTTGGAACAAGAATTGCCTAGATTTGATGAATATCCGATGATGACTTTGCCAATGTACTTAATTGATAGAACTTTTTATTCTAGGATAAACGTGGAAACACTTAAAATCTTACTATGATGCTAAACTTGATGAAACACTGTTGTGGCTTGATTGATTTAAAGAATTCTAGCGAACTTAGCTTGATAATTAAAAAGTTGGGAGATTAGAATAAAAATTGGATGAATGCTAGAGGTGCCCGAAATTGGCTCTAGTATGGGCTAAAAAATTGAATGCTAGAGGTACCTGAAATTGGCTCTAGTATGTGCTAAAAATTGATCGCTGGAGGTACCCAAAACCGGCTATAGTCGAATAAATTAATTAACTTAAGAAAACTAAAAACAAAACACTAGAGGTGCCCGAAACCGGCTGTAGTTAAAACATGTTAAAAGAACCCAATGAAGTAATTTGAAAACCTCTTGTTTGCATAGAATCCGAAAAATCAACTTGCACACAACTCCTCACACACTCACAAGCATTATAGTTTGATTCCGAGTAACTCCTAAGTTTTTTGAAAAATGAAAAGCCAATCATAGTTTGTGCCACAGCTCTGAGAGTTGAAATCAAGTTCAAAGCTAAGTTTGTGAAAATTGAAGTTTTGGCGGGTAATTATTAGTTTGCATTGCTTGAAGACAAGCAATAGTTCGAGTTTGAGGGTGTGTTAAGCGTTCAAAAGTACTATTTTATTACCTTTTTTTATTCTTATTATTACTAGACTTAGGCTTATATTAGTTGCATTATTAGCCATTCATGCATGTTTGCATCGTTTCCTTGGTGGACAAGCTTGATTTCATATTTTGCTTAATTTTGTTGAAAAATAAACTGCTTTGGTGTGTTTTGTGTGTGTGTGCAGAATCACTTACAAAAGCAAGGCTGGAACCAGTTGCCAGGACAATGCATGAAGGAGATGTCGAGCTAGTTGCCAGGGTAATTTTCGACAAGGGATAAGATGATATAGTAGTCGAAATTGATGACTAGATAAGCCCAAGATGACGTGGAGCAAAACTAAATCCTAAAGGAGTTTGATTTCCATGAAGAGGTTAAATAGAAATTAAATCCCAAGAAGATAGGAGAAGTTCTAGAAGGAATTAAAATATAATAAAGAATTATATTCTTTAAAGATAATTTAATTCCAACTTAACTTCCTCCTCAAAAAAGACTTTGACCTAGCCCTATAAATTAAAGACCATACCGTCAACTCCAAGGGAGAGGGAAGAGAGAAATTTTGAAAAGATCAAAGGGGGAGATTTCGACAAAGAGGCTTCAACCATTCATCATCTTTTTCTTTCTTGTTCTATTAAGTTTATGCTAAGAATTCCTTGTTTTGTGTTTCTTTGGAACCTAGCCATGAACTAAATCTCTTTGGCTAAGGTTATTGTGTCTTGTGGTTGTGAGAAACAATTGGATTTTGTTTAGGTAATAAGAGTTTCCACTTTCAATTGAATGTTTACTCATTCTTGGTTTTTCTTCTTGTTTGCGAGTGAATTGGGAGAGGATCTCGTAACTTCATCTATTTATCTAATACCTGGAGAGTTAGATTCAAGAAACGATTGAGCATGGTCTTCATTCAATCTATTGATGGTGAAGATTAATCTGACTTAGGGATAAGTTAAGGATTTCAACGGCTAAGAAGAGCGCAAGATTGGTTGTTGTTCACCCTTGATTCACGCAGGGATGTATTAACAAGGCATGCACAAATAGCTAGAGTTTCAACTTAGGGATAAGAAGAAACCATTGAAGAATGCTCCGCCGAACCTTGAAGTTACTGCCCAGCCGCCCAAGTAGTTGCCCAGCTAGTCGCCCAGGCAACCATCGATTAATTGCCAAGGCAACCCCACTGTGCAAGTTGCCACTGCAACTGAGTTGCCCTTGTACTCTTTTACCAAGACGATCCAATCGGCTATCACACCTCAACTCACGATAACCTGGCTTATTCTCTCTCATTTAATTACATCTTATTTTACTTATTTGCTTTCTAGTTTAGTTGTTAGTTAAAACTCCTACAATATTCTACTTGTGTTTCTTTTACTTTTTACAGTGCAAGAGATTAGATTCTTGAAGTGGCACCAATCCCTGTGGAGACGATATCTTTTATACTATAACTTGCGACGTGTACACTCGCACAATTGTGAAGCACTTATTACGCGCAACACGTGGCGAGGAGAAAGGGGGATAGACTCTTCGAATTCACAAATCCCTTCACAAGAACTTCTGAATCTTGAACCCGTACTACAGACTGCTCAATTTGAATATTATAAGAACATGACTGAGATGTTCAAACAATTTATGGCTACTCTTAAGTTTGAGTAGTCTATACAGTCCTCTATAGTTCCCACTTCTTCAAGTCAAGCCCCTATTGATAAACTAGCACAACACCGAGCTACTACCTTTATAGGTAAGGGTGGTGAAGACCTTGAGATGGCAGAATATTGACTAGATAGCACGATAAGGATTCTGACCAAGCAGTTACAGTGCTTAGATGAGCATAAGCTTGAGTGTGCCTTAGCCTTGTTGGCATATGAGGTTTTACATTGGTGGAAAACCACTATACTTATCGCTCTCGATGAAGTTGTAACCTGGGAGTTCTTTCTGCGTGAGTTTAGGAAAAAGTATATCGGCGAATACTATTTGGTAGAAAGACGGGATATGTTCATGCATCTTAAGCAAGACGAGAGGCCGGTGGAGCATTACATCCACAACTTCTGTAAGTATTGCAAGTATGGAGCTGAGTACATCAAGAAGGAAAAGGAAAAATATAGAATGTTTGTAGCTAGGTTAAGTGATGAACTTCAACCTTTGTTCACTGCCTTGGGAAGCACAGATTTTCAAGAGCTCATAAATCGAGTGATCTTTACTAAATCTGCTCAGAGATCGTAGAGGTTTAGTGGGCTAACTCGGTCAGGGAAGAGACCTCGAGATGATTCTCGCCCACCCTTGCCATATAAGAAGGGTAAGCAACAAAGATTCAAGCAACATTACCACCAACAATTCTCTCAATCAGGCAATTTTGCTAAACCACAAGCTATGTCCAAATCTGCTACAAGAACAACCTCCATTAAGAGTATCGAAGGTTCAAGCCAAGAATCACAAGACCCTATCTGTAATTTCTCTCAAACAATGCATCATACGGGGTAATGCCATAGACAATCCGGAGCATGTTTCTTCTATGGTGAGTAAGGTCACTACATTAAAGATTGTCTATGAATACTTCTAAGTCTTTACCACTGGCAATTCCAGCGTCCTCTGCTCAATCCTTCAAGGGTAAGGAACATAACAAGTTGCATTGGGAGCTTTTGAGAGACCTGGTGGCTCTACAAGGACTCCTAATCGACAAGAATCTAAAGCTTCAGCTCAAGTTTATCACGTGAAGATCAGGGAGAAGGATGAGGATCCATACATTATAGTAGGTATTATTGAACTATATAATCACCCTGTTTATGCATTGATTAATCCTGGATCCACTCATTATTTTATAAGTACTATGTTGATTCAAAAGATTTAAGTTAACATTCAAGCCTATACCCTCCAAAATTATCGTAACCAATCCTTTAAGGGATAGCGTTGTAGTTGGATTAGTATGCAAAAATTGTCCCATCATGATACAAGGGATACCTTTTTCGGCCAATCTCAATGCCCTCCCTATTCATCAGTTTGGCATTATTTTGGGGCTTGATTGGCTCATAGAGCATCAAGCTTGGGTGGATTGTTCAAAGAGAAAATTGTATCTTAGAGGTCTTGGCAAGAAGAGTGTAACTCTTATGGACTCTAGGAGTAAGAAATCATTATTGTATGCTATCGCAAGTAGGGAAGAATCTTAGTTGCAAGTTATAGATGCCGTAGAAGAATTTCTCGATGTATTTCTCGATGAACTTCCAGGTTTACCACTCACCCGTGAAGTTGAATTTGGGATTAAAAGTGTAACTTGGAACCATTTCGATTTCTATTACACCTTATTGAATGTCACCGATTAAACTCACCGAGCTCAAAGTACAGATTCAAGACCTATTAGATAATGGTTTTATTCGACCAAGTTCCTCACCTTGGGGAGCTCCAGTTCTTTTTGTTAAGAAGAAAGACGGATCAATGCATCTTTGCATTGATTATCGACAATTGAATAAGCTCACCATCAAGAACAAATACCCTTTACCGAGAATTGATGACCTGTTCGATTACTTAAGGATGCAACTGTCTTTTCTAAAATTGACCTAAGATCTGATTATTATCAAATGAGAGTTAAAGAATGTGACGTGCCCAAGACAACCTTTCATACGAGGTATGGCTACTACGGATTCTTGGTTATGCCCTTTGGATTAACCAATGCACCGGCTGCCTTTATGGATCTTATGAACGAGTTTTTATAACTATCTCGATAAGCTTGTGATAGTGTTCATTGATGATATATTGATTTATTCCAAGAATCAAGCTGAACACCGTGACCATCTTCGCGTTGTGCTCCAAACCCTTCGAGAGAAGCTGTTATATGCCAAGTTTAGTAAGTGTGAGTTCTTGCTCACTCAAGTTTCATTTTTAGGACATTTAGTTTCTTCTAAAGGTATTCAAGTGGATCCGAAAAAGATTCAAGCCATAATTGATTGAGGCCACCAAAGAATGTAAGTGAAGTTCGTAGTTTTCTCAGTTTTGCTGGCTATTACAGAAGATTCATTAAATGATTTTCCATAATAGCAGCACCGTTAACCAAACTT
The DNA here is from genome assembly GCA_019671005.1 of Hibiscus mutabilis. Lineage (NCBI taxonomy): Eukaryota > Viridiplantae > Streptophyta > Magnoliopsida > Malvales > Malvaceae > Hibiscus > Hibiscus mutabilis. The sequence continues at coordinate 11,258,428 of CM033724.1, read as the reverse complement.
CTATGGAATGATACTCCTTTTGAATGGGCTGAGAAGAAACAACGTAGTTTTGATCAGTTTAAATAAGTGTTGACTCACGCACCGGTTCTGACCCAACCTAAATATGGTAAAAACTACACCGTATATAGTGATGCATCGCACCAGGGGTTAGGATGTGTTTTAATGCAAGAAGGCAAGGTTGTTGCATATGCATCGAGACAACTTAAGCCACATGAAATGAACTACCCTACTCATGATCTTGATTTGGCTGAGGTTGTCTTTTCCTTAAATATCTGGAGGCATTATCTCTACGGAGAAAAATGTTACCTATACATCGATCACAAGAGCCTCAAATATCTATTGACGCAGAAAGAGCTTAACCTGCGTCAAAGGAGATGGATGGAACTCCTTAAGGACTATGATCTTGTTATTGATTACTATCCGGGCAAGGCCAACATTGTAGCTAACGCACGCAACCATAAACCTTCGCTTGGTAAGTATTAATATTGAATATCGAATCTCCAGTATTGACAAATGTATTGAAAATTACAATATCGTTATTGCATTGTACCCCTCGAGCTATCAACACCCATTTCAAATTATAAAAACACTGACCTTTAGTAGCTGACCTTCAAGTTCAGTCTACCATTGTGTTGAGAACCAAATTATTACAAGATCAAGACCCCAAAATGCAAGCTATCATTTCTAAACTTCAGAGTAATCATGATCTTGATTTCCAAGTCAACTCTGAATGACTCTTATGTTTTTGTGATAGAATTTGTATACCAAATGATAAATCTCTTTGTGATGACATTCTCAAGGAAGCTCATTTTAGCCCTTTCTCGGTTCACTAGGGGTCAGTAAAGATGTATAAGAACCTTTTGGAATTTTACTGTGACCTGCTATGAAGAAGGCTATTAAATAATTTGTATCAAGGTGTCTTACGTGCCAGCGAGTCAAGGCTGAGCATCGAGTTCCTACGGGATTATTGCAACCCATTGAACTTCCTCAATGGAAGTGGGAAAGAATAACCATGGACTTTGTTAGTGGTCTACTATTGACTCCATCTAAGCATGATGCCATTTGGGTTATGTTGACCGTTTTACCAAGTCAGCTTATTTCTTACCTGTCAGAATGGATTACTGTCTTCCCAAGTTAGCTGGCTTGTACATCAAGGAATTGATCAGACTCCACGGAGTACCCAAGTCAATTATCTCTGATCGAGATCCCCTTTTTGCTTCGTGAATTTGGAAAGTATTGCAAGAAGCTCTAGGAATCCGAGTCAATCTCAGTAGAACCTTTCACCCTCAATCTGATGGCTAATTAAAAAGGGTAATTCAAATATTAGAAGACATGTTTCGTGCATGTGGCATTGATTTTGAAGGGACTTGGGAGAGGTCCCTACCTCTCATCGAGTTTGCTTACAATAATAGTCATTAGTAATCTATTGGGATGGCACCTGTAACACCACCTACCCGATTATGTTTCCAATTACGAGTAGAAGATGTCACAAAACAAATTTAAACAATTTATCACAATTTCAAATAAAACCAACAGCTTGCACTGTTACTAAATAAATAAAAAAATTCTATAGACCTCCAAAATTCATTCCGTAAATTTCTAATTAAACTAGATACACAAAGCTTTCAAACCATATAAATTATAAACTCAAATTTATACTACGAAAATTCCAATAAAATTTTACATTCACATCACAGAGAAAATCTGCTGCCCTATTTTCTGACCTTTCATCAAATAAAAAGTCATATCTTTTTGTACGGAACTCGAAATCAGTCACCATTTTTTTAAATAAAACTAGACTCAATTTTTAGTTCATACATATAAATTTCACCTTCTAATTCAATCTATGGAATTTATGGTAAATTTTTAAACTCACTGCCTAAAGCAGAGTTTTCTAGACATCATCATCTAATTTCATTATAAGTCCTCTAATTACCCATAAATTATTCCATTTTACTTACTAATAATTCTAAACCATATTTATTTATACATATACACATTAAAGAGTAGTTTAAAGTCCTTTTATACAAAAATACATACTCCAAATTATACATGCCACTATCCAAAATATAATATCGGATGTCAAAACATTACTAAAATAACCTGTAATTTCCCTTCGAACTTGAGGTGATGCCAAAATATCCATGCTTACGAACCGTATGATCAACCTACGTATGCACAGACAAAATACATATGCTAAGTATAACTTAGTGAGGCATTATAAGTAGTTATAAAATCAAGTAATGAAATAAATGAAAACATGGTTAGGCAAATTCAAATCAAATATTTCTTGTAATTTAAAATATTCATATAAAACAAATAGTGATAGTCATGTACTTTAACTTTCAATAAGCCCAAGAATTGTATAAAAAGAAACTGAAGTATGCAAGGTCGGTACTCCTTGAGTACTAGTCACCAAGTGACGATAAACATATAGACACACAAAGTGTCGGTAATATATAGACACATAAGTGACAGAATCATATAGACACAACAATGTCTATATTATATAGACACATAGGTGCCTAAACATATAGATCCGAAGATCGGTGTGCAGCTACACGTAGTCCTTGACTACTAGACCTCTAATGGCATGCCACTATACTGTAACTCTCTATCATAACTTGGGCAGTTCATACCCTGTCATATACTAACCTTTTTCCTTTACCTGTGAAAATATCGTATAACTTGTACAAAACCATGTTGTCATCTTAATAAAATCTTATAAATGAAAATCATAAAAATTTATCAAAATATATTTGAAACATATAATTGCACTCACCTTAAATGCCTCGTTAATTTCCTTGTACCAAATGGTTCACTCCAGTATTTCCTCTTTATATCCTAACTTGTTTCGATTTCGATCTTGCTTGTTATCTGTACGTATATAAAATACCTAACACAAGCACTCTTAATTACTTATTCCTACTATACAAAATAATGAAAAGTAACTAGATAACTTTCCATTATACACAAAATTATCCCGATACAACTTTCTATATTCGAACCAAAATTCCTCACACTTTTCAATAATTCTTCAACTTTTTCCAAAATACTCATTTTAGTCCTTATGGACTCATTTAAGATCCCAATCATCATTTACAAATCTAATCCTCTTATTTCTCAATCTTTACACTTTAGGACCTAAACTTTAGAAATTTACATTTCAATCCCCAATATTGTCGAAAATTACAAAATAGTCCCAAAATTAATATAAACTCCAAATTTAACCTTCTAATCACTTAACTTAATTTTCAACCCAAAATACTTCAAAAAAACAAGCTTAATAATCAAGTCCCTAAACTTTCCAAAATTTACATTTTGGTCCCTAATGTCAAATAATTAGGGATTTTCATTCCAAACACCTTGTATCATCATTTTGAACCATTCTTCCTTCATTCACCACTTAAAATTCATAACTTAACATAAACCCTAATTTTTCCATATTTCAAGAACATGAGAATTTCTTCATCAAAATAACTAATTCAAGCTTATATAGCATATTTCTCACCATTTCCATCATCAATAAAAATTTTGACATAGTTTCTCCTAATTATCCATCATAACCGAATGGTCACTAGTTCAATTTCCATGGAATTTTCAATGTTTGAACCATGAAAACAACATCACAAGTATACTTTCAACAAGAAAAACCATTAAAATTCAAGTTTACTACATGTCCTTCATCCAACTAAATCACCAAACTCAACCTTAGAGACATGGAAACTAAGCAAAATTATACCAAAAGATAGAGAATTTGATGGAGATAAATTCTTGTTTCATGACTCAAGTCTAAATATAAATAAATAAGCTTGAAAAATTGAATCAAAGTTCTTACCTAGGTTCCTTGATGGTTTCGGAAGCCAAGGGAGAAAGATGATGAAATTTCCAACCTTTCTTTCTTTTATTTAGTGCCAAATGGCAATTTAATTACCAAAAATTCAATATAATAATCTTTTAGTAATTAAAAGACTATTTTATCCTCCAACCGAAGTTTATTTTACAAGTCTTCTTTCTAAAAGTCCCTCCATCACATTGGAACTAATTTAGTTCCTTTCTAACTAGCCATCCATAAAAAATCATAAAATTTCATTTTACGATTTTTGTTCGATCCAATTATCTGAAAATCACCTAATACGATTTTTTTCATCAATCGTATTATAAATTCCCAAACCAAAATCTCATATTTATAAATTCCATAAATAAATAATATTGTCATACTCAATCTCCCATATTTATAGAGTCTAACTCTGAAATTTGGACTCGCTCCAAAAATGCCGATAATTATTCGAAATCTCTATCTGATAAAATTCTCTTTAAAATCCTTTAACAAAAATTTTCATACGAATCATTTCTACTTATTCAGAGTCCAAAAGATTAACCTGAAACACTTTTATGGAACCTTGCCAGAGGTCACCCATCTCATGGCCTGAGCACGCTTAACAATTTTATTCGATCCAAATTCGATACCCTCTACTGTATCGAATTTCTCAAAATTGATATAAAAATACTTATTTCGATCCGATTCACATACTAAAATTACTATTTGAGAAAATTACCATGTTAGTCCATAAACTTTTCCCAACTTTTCACTTTGACCACCAAACTTTAAAATTTTACGTTTTAGTCATTGAACTAAAACCACTAACTTTTGATTCTTTGTACTTTAGTCACTAAGCAAATTTTGGGGTATTACAGCACCGTATGAAGCATTGTATGGTAGGAGATGTAGAACATCGTTATGCTGGTCTGAACTCAGTGAAGGCAAGATGTTGGGCCCTAACTTACTTCGGGAAACTAAAGAATGGGTTATCATCATTCATGATTTTTAAAGGCCACCTTTGACTGACAAAAGGCCTATGCCGATCTCAAGAGAAGAGATATACAATATGAAGTTGGTGAAAAAAATTTCTTGAAAGTCTTCCCATAGAAGAAAATCCTTCGTTTTGGCAAAAATGGGGAAGCTAAATCCCCGATTAATTGGACCTTTTGAGGTGACTAAAAGAGTTGGTCCTGTAGCTTACCAATTAGCTTTACCTCAGGAGTTGAGCAAGATTCACGATGTATTCCATGTATCGATGCTCTGCAAGTATAAATCCAATCCATCTTATATTGTTGAGCCCAAATCAGTAGAACTCCAACCTAATCTGACGTATGAGGAGGAACCAATACAAGTACTAGCAAGAGAAGTTAAAAGACTTCGAAACAAAAACGTTCTTCTAGTTAAAGCGCTTTGGAGAAGTCACAAGATTGAAGAAGCTACATGAAAACCGAAAGAGGCTATGAGAAATCATTACCCACATCTCTTCGGTTCAGGTAATATTCGAGGACGAATTTTCTTAAGGGGGAGTTGTAACACCCTGAAACCGAGTATAGTCAGAATTTAATTTCGGCAACCAAAAATTTTGCACCGAAAAGTTAAATTTTAGAGTTGACCTTTGACCAAGTGGTCAATTATTGGTTTATTGAATCCCAATAAAGTATTGAAATTGATTAGGGATCTCATTATAAACTTTGAAATTTGTTTTAGTGACCAAATTGAGAGAATTAGAAGTTTAGGGGTAATAGTTTAAAAAGCAAAGAGTTAAGGGACTAACCTTTCGATTAAACCCTCCTCAAGATTAATCATCTTATACGTGGGCAATTGGGGTGAGGTTTCTTCATCCAAAAGAAAGATAAATAATTAAAAGAAAGAGGTTAAAGATAGAAAGCTTACCGGTGAATGATCTTTTATCTACACTATCATCATCTTCTTCATTTAACCATACACCTCAAGCAAGCTCCTCCATTGGAGATCTATCCAAGATTTGTTTTCTTTCAATTTCTTTATGCTATTTTATTAATATTGAACGGGTAAGCAAAAGCCCTTCATTGATTCATTGATTCTACGACCAAAACTATGTCAAAGTCTATGTTCAAGAAGCTATGAACCCTAGAATTTCCTAGGGGTAGCAAGGCTAATATTTATTGCTTTTCATAGCTATTAAGTTGCTATAAATCTATTATTGATATTGAAATCCTTGTTTTCTTGTAGCTCAAGAGAAACAAGGTGAAGAATCATCAAGTCCTTTTAATTCCAACAAGCTCAAGAACAAAGAGATTGTTATCCGGGAGCCTTGAAAGTCTCAAAAGTATTGGTGAGTGTAGTCGAAGTCTTGAGAATGGCTAGGTGCCTATCTCGATTTTATTATATTGGTCTATTGCATTTCCATCATTGGAATCAAGGTATAAATATATGAAAACCTTGTTAAGGTATCATTGGTAAGCTTATTACATTGTCAAGTTGATTATTGAATCATTTCATTGTCATTGATATCATGGAAAACATTGAGAAAAGCCATATTGATCATGGTATATTGTTAATGCTATATTGATATTGTCATGGCTATCGTTAAGGTTATTGTTATTGTTATTGCTATTGTTATTGACATTGGCCTAAGTATTGAATCCTTGGATATGGATGGGCATGGGATACAATTGGCATGCCATAGAATTCATGAGCTCATTGGTACGGAGTGGACTATGGTCGTTGAGCTAAGGCTCTATTTGGCGATGTTGGCTGGACGTGTTAGTGTTGGTCTTATTGGCGATGTTGGAGGATATTGACCATTTATTGTTGGCTATGTTGGTTGGGAATTCGCATATCCATATTTACATGTCGATCCAAGGAATTAAGATATTGAAATTATTGTTAAAACATGAATTAAGATGCACTTACATTGATATACATGTTAATGATATTATTGACATTTATGTTGTTATTATTGTAGACTACCTCACTAGGCTAAGTAAGCCTAATGCATCTCATTTCCATGTATTTTCAGGTTAAAGACGTGTCGGAACAAGGATCGGTACAATGACGTTTTTGAAGCAAGTCACCAAGTTACATGTAATGTAAACTTTGTCCTTAAACTCCTAGAAAGGTGACATAGGGTGTAGACAAGTTAGTTTAACCCCATTTTGTATGTACATAAGGCTTACCATGTTAAATGAGTTGAGACTTGAAATATGGTACAGTAGTGTTTTTACAAATTGGGAAAATGGCCTAAGATGCATCAATAAGGGAAAACATAGTAAATGGATTCGTATTGACATGAAATTTGACATGCATATAGAAATAATATTTATAAGCTTGCTGGTAAAATTTGGTAAACTTTGGACATAGTTAAGGCCTTTAACTTGGATAAAAACCAGACAAAATATGACATTATAGATACAGGTGTACCGGTACAGGTAGTGTCGTACCGGTACTGATAGGCAATTTTGAGGAAATGTTAACCCGAGCGTACCGGTACGAGTGATGTCGTACCGGTACAGACATGCAAAATTTGTATAAGGTTTTAAGGAGTACCAATACTGATGTAGGGGTACCGATACACCAAATCAACACTGGAATTTTACTGTAGCAACGGTACTGGTACGGCTAGTGTCGTACCGATACTCATTAATAAATTAATTTGGGAATTTAGGGTTAGCGTACCGATACGAAGGGCATTGAATACTTGTACTTGTACAATATGTTACATACCGATACTAGATTTAGATTCAAAAGAAATTATTTTAAGGGTGTACCGGTACAGCCTCTCGAATATCGGTACCGATACAGATGAGTTAGTTAAGTTAGTTAACTAGTTTTGAAAATCTTGCAAATTAGTCAATGATTTAGATATGGTCTAATTGGAAGTGTAAATAGTTTCCAAAACCTCTGAAATTTTATGTGTAAGGTAATCAAGCTAGGAATTCCACAACAGTGATTCTAATTATCGATAAGTCCTTAAAATTTGCAAGAATTATAATTTAGTCCTTAAACTTGCATAAGTTGTTAAATGATCTCTGATTATAATTTGGTTGAAATTGCATTGACCATAGCTAATCATTGCATCGAATCAATGTTATTAATTTACTATTTATAGTCCAAGTCATCAAAATTAGTAAACTGTTCACAGTATTGTTCATCGATAACGTTTTTTGACCCGGATTCCTACCAGATCGGGAAAGGGTTTTACAGGGTCTGTCGTAATGGCACATTTGTTTAGGGAGATGTGCCTGAACATCCAACCAACCAAAGCCATTATTGGAGGCTATCTTTTGTTGCTGCAATCTCGGGCGTGGTTTAGAATGTCGTTTTTACGTCCAGAGCTGAGCGAGCCATATCCCTATGCTGTTCCACTTTGCCGTAGGTAAGGAAAATGTTATTACTTTTTCATATACTTTTATTTCCAAAAAAATTAATTTTATTTTGTAGTTGGAGCGATAATTTAATTCATATTGGTCTCCCCCATAATATGATGACCAACAGACAAGACATTGAGAATTTCTCCGAGAATCATGTAAAAATTTCTATTTTATTTGTTATCTAATTTTCATATTTATTTAAATTAAAGTTATAATAAAAATTTTTTGTCAGATCCTAATATCCATGAATGCCTCCTAGAGTTCTCACAGTCGACGCGGCTTGCTTGGACGGCCACGGTACCACTCATATATTACGCTATCGTTGAGTGAAATCCTAGCGATCGTGTTTTACAGTAGTTTGGTTGCATTCAAGGAATCCCGATAGAACCTTAAAATTTAGACGGACACAATACCATGAATGCTTGCTTGGACGATCACGGTACCACTCATATATTCCTGAACCATCTCTTCAACGTTCTCGTGAGCGATCTCATTCTTGGGTTATGTACATAACATATTTTACTATACAAGTTGTGGATAAAACACAATTATTCCAATTTAGAGGAGATAATTCTGATGAAGAACCGTTAATGGAGCCAGGGCCATATGGTGATGAGATGGGTTTATTCCCTCCCTTACCACCAGATCTCAACGAGCCAATGGATGTGAAGGAAGATACAAATGAAGATGCGAAGGAGGATGCGGAGAAAGATGCAAAAGAAGATGCGGAGGAGGATCTAGCCCTGATCCAATTTGGTAGAGTAGACAGTAGCTCAAATTATTACGAACCACTATCTCACTTCACAATAGTGGATATAAAAGGCTTCAACGCTCTGGAATTTCTAGAATTCCCACAGTTGGAGCAGTACAAAAAACGAAATAAGGGTAAACTACAAGTTGGAATGGTTTTCAAGATAAAGAAACTCACGAAGGCCGCGATTAAGCACTACAACATACACCTCTCAGTTACGTCAACCTTGAGAAAAACTAAAGCGGACAAATATATTGTTGAATGTCCACACAAGTACCAAGGATGTAATTAGAGGATCCGTGTATCCAAATTGAAGAGGCTGAACAAACTGAAAGATAACAAGATACAACAGACCTCATACATGCTTTGGGCCAGTCTAAGTTAAGATCATCCTAACTTGAATGTGCACGTGCTTTGTGATTCTATCCTCTCACTTGTAAAAGCAAATCCGCGTGTAACTGTACTGGTATGTATAGTTGCAATTAAATCGTAATATACTTACACAGTTAAATACGATAAAGCATAGTATGCTTGAAATCGTGCAATCCAACAAATGTATGGACAATGGGAGAAATCATACAACGAGTTGCGATTGTGGCTGAAGATGATGCAAAAATATAACCCTATAACCATTATAGAATTGGAAATTATATTGTCCTAATGTTATGATCGTGTCGTACAAGGACAAGAACATTTTTTCTATTTTTTGGATATTTCTACAGTGCGCTAAGGCTTTCTGCTAAGCCGATAATCCAAATCGACAGGACGTTCTTGTATGGGAAATACCAACAGATCTTACAACTCGTGGTTGCACAAGACGGTAATAAAAATGCATTATGTTAGCCTTCGTAATCGTTAAAAAATAAGATATCCCCTCTTGGACCTTTTTTCTCAAAAACCTGCACACACATATCCTACGTCGGGTTATACAGCAAAGAGAAGAAGGGATCTGTGTTATTTCATATCAGAGGCATTGTGATATGAGGAGCAATATCACGTATGGTCCCATCTTGGGAACTGCCATATATACACCATCGATTCTGCTTAAGACATATTACTACAAATTACTATGAACGGTATAAGAATAATGATGAATTTATAATGGTTCTTCGCATGGGTAAGACATTCACTTTGTAAAATTATAATTGCAACTACTTCAATTATTATTTCTCGCTAATTATTCCACCATTTACTGAATAGACAACGACACCGAGTATCTGAAGTAGATGAGCTGTTGGAAGAGTTGAGAGTACGAAATATAGATGGATATGACTATGTTGTTGATATCCCAAGGGAGAAATGGCTCAGATGTTATAATGGGGGTTTCCAATATGGTCACATGACAATGAACTTGACCGAGGCGATCAATTTATCTTTGAAGGGAACACGTCATTTACAGATCACTTTCATTGTTAAGGAGACATATTATCGACTAGCTACCCTTTTTGCAACCCTTGGAAAACAGGCAATAAACTATATTGCATGTGGCCGCCAATTCTATCCAAATCTCAAGAAAAAAAAACTTCAAATATACACTGTGCATGCAAATGCGATGGGCATGATATGCTTCTCTCGTGACCAACATGTGTTTCAAGTTTCTAAACATTCGAGACCGTTGGAAGGAATAATGGGAAACAATTACGTGGTTAATCTAGGCAAAAGAATGTGCGACTGCATAGTATTCCAACATTTAAATACTCGTGTATGCACGCATTTGTCGCATGCACATTTGTTTATTTTGACGCCTACACACTCGTTGATCCAGTATATTAACTTGAAAACATATTCAAGGTATACTAACATGAGTTTCCTCCGATCAAAAATGAACGTGATCCAAATATGATTGACCATGAGCCTAAGATAGTGACAGATCCTTCCCTACAACGTGAGAAAAAAGGTCACCTACGGTCAACTGGGATTCATACTACCGAGGATAGGCTTCCTAAAGAACTGACCGGACAACCAAAACGGTGCAGTAAATACAGGAACATGGGACACAACAAGAGCACATGTCCTCTAAGGAATAGCCCTCAAATCAACTGATTCTAGCTGTTAGTGTACTGTAGTATTTTGAAATATAAGACCTGATCTTCAAAGCTTCAATTGTTAGTTCATGTACCATTTTTTGAGTGATTCTGACACGGATTAGGATGCCTTATGAGTGCCGATTTTCACACCATTTTAAAGATATGTTTCCATACTAACATGTGACCGTTAGAAAATGGGAAAATTATCCCCAAAATCTCGTAAAATCCACTCAAACATGCCTACCGACAGATGTCTGCTTGGTCTTTATGAAAAAAAAACATGGGTAGATAGCTTTTTTGGAGCAATTTTGGCACGGATTAAGATGTCTTATAAGTGCCGATTTTCACACCATTTAAAGATATGTTTCAGTTCTAAGATGTGACCGTTAGAAAATGGGAAAATTATCCTCCAACATCTCGTAAAATCCACTCAAACATACCTACCGACACATGTCTGCTTGGTCTTCATGAAAAATAACATGGGTAGATAGCTTTTTTGGAGCGATTTTGACACGGATTAGGATGCCTTTCACAACATTTTAAAGACATGTTTCAGTACTAAGATGTAAGAGTTTAAAAATTAATTTATATATGCTAATATCAATTAATATTAATCAAAACATACCTATCAAACCTTGTTTTTACGACAACATTGCATAAAAATCGCACTTGTCCAACCGAGACTTCCACGCAAATAGCGCGATAAATTCGTGTCGTTCTGTTTCGTATTCTCGTAGAAATGACATCCAGCTGGGAGTGACTTTTTATCCTGGAATATTAAATTCTGGCACCTTAATCAACGTGTCACATCATCCAAAAGTCTCGCCATTGAAGAGGGATTTCTGAAATATCGCCTGTCAGAACGCGATTCTTAAATACGTGGACCAAATGGGGGGTATTTTTCCAAATGATTTCTGACGGGCGTATGTTTCCAAATTATTTCCCCAAGGGGAATTTTGAGCCAAAATTGCCATTTTAGTTTGGTGGGTAACATTTTAAATTCCGTATTTTGTAATATTTTGGTCGGTGCTACACCGTAGGCTCACCATAGCATGTCGCACCCCAGACCTACCCAATACTTATAACAAGCTCGCAACTACAATTTTATTTTTATTTTTATTTTATACTTGGGGTTTTTTAAGGTGTCAACTGGAGTGCGTTTAGTGACAAATTCTTACACGTTCTGTTAGTAATGTTATATTAAAAAATTATTTTTATAATCTAATTAATATTAATAGATACAAAATATTGATAACTAATAAATTATTCAAACAAGAATCAAATATAATTATGTCCTTATATGTTATTTTGCTTGTTTATATAATCAAATAACTATCAACTATCAGTTAATTTTACCAAATACCTTTATACAATCCGCTAGTCAAATTAGCTAATGCAATCAGCTATCCGCTAATGTAATCCACTATCATATAATTCCCAAAAAGGTCATAGTAAATGTTAGTATTTTGTTTCTATCTTATTCGATTTTTAAAAGTATTATTTTATTATTTATAAAATGGGTACATTATTTGTGTAAATTTTTTTTACAAATATGTCTATTTTAAAATTAAAATCTAAAATTTTAATATTAAAATTCTAAAATTCCAATCTTAAACCTAGAGGATGCACGTTAATTGTGGGGGAGTTTTGTGGTTTAATTATATTTTAAGTGGTTTAATTATATTTTAAGTCATTGATAATTTTAAAACTATTGTAATTAAATCATCGTCTCTCCCAAAATTTCTGGTTTGATTAATTTTTAGGATCTTTTGGTTTTAAAATTAATGAAGTTAAGTCTTGACTTCTAATTTTTTAATTTAATTACTTTTTAAGTCATTTAACTCCAATTTTTTAAGTCATTTAATTTTTTGGTTTAATTGCTTTTTAAGACCCTACTCATTTCAAAGTTAAATAACTTGCCCCATGAGTAAATGTTAGATATGTCCCTGCCTAAACCCTAAATTTTGACATTAAACCTTAAATTAAAAACCATATAACCTAAACTCCTAATCCCAAATAACCCCACTTATAAAAAAATTTCCACTGCTAGTGTATACTATAATAATCCTTACAAAACTACATGTACATTTAACAATTTTTAATATATATATACAAAAACTATAGATATGTGAATATTACATATACTAAGTATTCTAAGGGAATATATATCTGTTAGGAATTTGGTATGCGGCAAAATAACCAAAGCGATAACGACATAGACCAAGACATGCACATGAAACAAGATTTAACGTGGTTCAACATAGCCTACCTCTACGGACGAGAGAAACGAACAATCCACTAATAACGTAGAGAACCCAAAGAGTATAAATACATGATAACCCATGTAATCCCAAAAACCGATGTACAAATCCCATGACCCGGTGGAACCAAAACACTCTTCCCAACATTCCTACAATACCCATCTCTACAACGTAGGCACAATAGTTGTAGAGATCCTAAAAGTGATTACATCTCTCCAGAGTAATTTCCCCTCTCACTCATTCTCTTGTTCTCTCAAAAGGTTAAACCTAGTCTATATTTATAGACCCAAATACTTGGTCATCAAGAAACTTTATTCAATAAGATCTCTACCTGAAATAGATATTTACACATTAAAGTAAATCCTAATTACCAAGTAATTTTCAACCACTAGAATTACAATAAAACTCAACTTAATTCTCAATTAGAATTTGAGTCAAAATATAACAATATCTAAATTAAATTCATTGCTGTTATTCTTAGACTTTTAGCTCAAATCTTGGTCTACCTTTAAATACTAGGACATAAACTAAACAATAATGATTTTACCTTTTCCCCTTCTGTTTTGGGCGATTTAGTTAGTATCCTTGCAAAAAAAAAAAACTTTTATAGTATTTAAACTTCAACGAAATGTTAGATACAATGGTAAGACATATTGTAAATTTAAAATGAAAATCTAAATTTAAATAGATAGATTATCAGGAGAAACAGTAAATTTTTTAAAAAGATTATTCTTCATGAACTTAACGAGTAGTTCTAGTGAAAAGAGGATGATGATAATCTTAAAAGACTCGAGTTTAATCCGTTTTGTCTACAAAATATGCGTTATCAAAAGGTTAAGAAAAGTAATGATAGGTACTATCTTGTAATCACCTTAAGACTAATAAAAAAATATTATTCTTCATAGACCGTAAAATTGAGTACATTAATTATAAAAAATAGAAGTTCAAAAGATGAAGATCTCATGGAATCAAGAGAAGACAAACCCAAATGTTAGTAATGATAATTAAGGGTCATTTTCGTCCTTCCCGTTTCTAGTCAAAGTCTTGGCATTGGTATTCATGTTAGCTATTATTTGCTGCAAATTTAAATTTGAAATGAATGGCCAAAGTGGTCCATGTATGCTTGCTTGTAAGGACGAAACAGAGTATATGCCACGATAAAACAAAAACAAAAAGGGAGTGAAAAAATCCAAAGAAGGAATTGACCAAACATTTTCAGGAACTTTGTTTCCTGTTTGGGTGTTGGGGAACTACATTATCAGCAGCCAGAGTGGCCTTATGATGCTTTTCATGTGCTCTGTTTTAATGTAATCTTTTATTTTTATGTACAAGTAAATGAGCTGTACTCAGATGCTGAATTTATAATTTGGGGAGCTATAAATATATTTTTAGTAATACCATAGAATCAAACCGTTAGGGTTTTCGAAAGTGTTTATCTATTCCTTTTTTAGGAGTATTGGCTCTAAAGACAATTTTAATATTGTCAGTATTTTTTTCTTCATTTTTTATTTTAGTTTTCGGTAAAAAAAATTCTGTTTTGGGTTCCTCATTTACATACATTTTGTTGCATTTGTTTGTTAGTTTCTGTGGCATAATTTTTTGTATACTTAATCTTAGTTTGGCATGTGTAGTAATTATCACGATGCATCGTCTAATTAAGATCAGTGGTCTAGTAAATCAAAACCAGCGAAACAATTTACGAGATTGATTTTTTCGATCACCTCTCTTACATCAATATTTTTATGTTTTAAAAATATATTGTATTATATTCAAAGTGATAGGATTAAAAAGGCATCGCACCAAAAACATTGAAAGTTTAATGCGTAAAAATAAATACAATAAAATTTTAAGAGCGTGAAAGACATTAAAATACAAAATATATCACTTTCAGAAGGACTTGAATAAACTTCTGAATGAATTTCAGCAAACAACTACTTTGACCAGAGAGCTCTATGAAGAAAACAAATTCTTCTGTTACTTGTTCTTGGCATATCGACACAACCACAAAGGGGAATCATAAGCATATACAAATTGGCATCATTCGATGACAAAAACGCTTGTTGATACTCGTCACCAATGTATTTAGGTACCTGGTGGGTCACATGACCCACCATTAGTTTTTAGAATAAACTACAACGGAGGTCACTCAATTATGGGTAATGTTATATTTGGGTCATTCAATTTTTAAAAGTTACATTTGAATCACTCAAATATAGGTAAGGTTACATTTGAGTCTCTCAAATATGGATAAGGTTACATTTTGATCACTCAATTTATGGGTAAGGTTATGTTTGGGTTACCCTTCATACTTTAAAAAAGATTACTGCTGCAAAAATTACATTTGGGTCAATCCTCAAATGCTCGAACTTTTGATAACTTTTGTATTTAAAACTCGGAAGAACTTTCACGATATCACACTTATCTCTTTTTTTAAACAAAGGAATGGGAACTGCTCCTGTTGGGAATTGATCCCAAGACCTAGGGGAGAGGGGGAGGGGAAGGAAAGAAGCAGATGAGAAAGCTTTGGCCACCCGGCCATCATTTTTTTTGTACTCATCATTTTATCAATTCAACTTTCTTGTCACTTTTATCAATTGGGGATTGTTATTACTTTTTTTAAGTAGAGATATTTCTTTATCAAAATATATTTTTATGCTTATTTAGTATATTGTAATTTAATTAATTGTCGGGAGAGATTCGAGGCCTTAAACCTCTAAATAAGGTAAATAGGTGAACCACCAAACTTAAATTTTTGGATCTGTCCCTGCTCGTCACCTGAACGCTAAACTGTCAAAAAACAATCAACTGTCATAAAAACAGACTATAACTGCTATAAAACATACGAAAGAACTGCCATAAAAGTAGACGGGTCAATACTTTTATGTTTAATTAGATAGAGAAAATGATATTTTATTAATGATTGTTAAGTCTATATGAAAGATAATGTTTTTTTGAATTTTTATATTTTAATGAATTTTCTTCATAAATATGGTCCTAAAATTCTCCTTATAATTTTGAAAAAAAAATCTACTTAATTAGACAGTATCTTGAAAAATATTATCTTCTCTATCTAATAATTTAAATTTTAATCTTGAAAATCACATCACTGACATTATTGTCGTAAGGGACAATCATTAACTCTTAACATGGACCGTAAAACGAGGGTAAAATATACTAAAAAATATAGAAATTATATCATCATGTTGAATGTAATATGGGGACTAAAATCATAGTTTTACCGATCTTCAAATATGCCGTATACCATGAATTATCGGATTAAATTTGGAGTTGGAAATATTTCTAATTGAAAAACTAGATAAGCAAAAATCGACTTCTTTATAAAGTAAAGCTTTAATTATGCTTAGGAATAATATCCAATCAAACTTTTAGTCAACTCAAGCATATTCGACATTCAAACTTGGCCTTGAGGTTCAATTAACTAAAATATTCAGCGTTCATTTATGCTGGTTGACACGTTTAACACCAATAGCTCAACTTTTGTTTCTGATTTCCCATTTCAACAAAGTTAAGTTGTTTGAAATGATGGAATGCGATTCCTATTGTCGACCTCAATTTGTCAAATTTGGCATCATAAACATATTGTAATCTCCAGCCAAACAAAACAATCTTTAAGGTTAAACGTTGATGTAAAAGGAAAAAGAAAACATCTGAATTCCAAATGCAAGAGCTTGAATTCAATTATGGAAAATTATTTGATGTATAAGTTGTATAAACTTTAGTTTAAAAAAATTATATATTTTAGAGTTTAAGGATTTATTTTACGTTTTAGGGTTTAGAATTCATAATTTAAGTTTAGAATTTAGGACTTTATAGTTAAAAATTTAGATTATATAATTTAAATTGGACGGATTGTATAATTCATGGATTTCTTAAAAAAATAATATCTAATAAACTTATCCGTGTGATACATGGATTATTATATGTATAAATTTAAAATATTAAATTATTTGTTAATAATCTCTAGAGCAGGTGGTTAAAGCTCTTAATTGACACATATTCATGTACCCTAGGTTGTGGGTTCAAAATCTAATATGAACAAATTTTCCCTCCCCTCCCTAGATAGAAATTGTTTAAAAAAATATTAAATTATTCAAATATTTATATTTATTTTTTATCTATTAAATAATTAAATTATAATGATATTTTAAATCTAATAATAAGAAATTTAAACCATTTAGGATATATACATTTTTTTTCAAAAATAAATGAGTCATGATAACTGTAGATTATATATTTTACGAAAACTATTATGTAAAATTCAGATTTAGAAATATATTATATGAAAAATGGAATTAATTTGATACACAAACTATATAAAATTCAAACTGCATAACCTTACATATTTCTTTCATAAACCCTAATTTATATATCCTAAACTCTAAATCTTAAATCCTAAATATACACCTAAATAGTCTAAAGGTGGTTACAATGTAATATTTTACTCTTAATAAGTATTGAACACACACCCTAGGGGAGATGAGTAAATGTTAACTGATAACTTTAACCACTTGCTCTGGAGGTTGTTGACGAATTCGTTCTTTTAACTATTTTACCTAACCCTTTGGCGCATATTTATTATTTAAATTTCTAATATAACCATTTTATGGTAATTAAGATGGTATAATTTAATGTCCAGACCATTCAAATAACATATACTAAAAAACAACAAATTATTTGGCAAATAATTTTGCTTAAAAAATCCATATGTTTGACATGGACGAATTGATAATATTGATTTTCTTAATCGAGAGTCTGAGATGATTAAACGAAAACTCTCACTGATCGAGTTATTTAATCTCAACACAGATAGTTCAGTGGGATCTTCTTTGAGTCTTGACTCGACATGTGGGATCTCTTTTTCGGTGTCTTTATTTATGTCTCACACTAAAAAAATAGGTTTAGGGTTAAGGTTAGAGTTTATGGTTAGATTTTGGGAAATTAGAGGTAAGATATATTTTTTAGGGTTTTGAGTTTATTGATTGAGATTTAAAAGTTATGGTTATGACTTAAAATTTAATTTTAATGTTGAGACATAAAATGACACCGAAAAGGGATAGAAGATTTTTGACCGAAAAAAATAACCAAATAATTTTCCGTATAAACATACGTTTGACATAAACGAATCATTATGCAAACAATTCTTTGGATAATATTAATTTCCATAACCGACAGTATGAGGTAGTTAAGTTTAAACAATTCTTTAGCCAAAGGGGGTTTAGACAGAACTGATAATTCCGTTGTTTACTACTCAGTACGGAATATGTGATGGATGCTCATCTGCGAGGTTCGAGGTGGTCTCTTGAATTGGGCTCAGTTGGCAGAGCAGGTCTGAAAGTTTTTTGTTGCAACTTGTATGCGTTAGCCATGGTGTTTGTTAAAAAACTGATTAAAGAAGAATGTGATCATTCATTCATTCATTAATTTACACAATACAAGGGTTTATATACAAGACTTTTACACCCAAGACTAACCTCTGCTAACTAACTAACAATCTGAACTAACTACTTAACAGACTCAACTAATGGGAAATAACAGTGTTTTTACCGGTATGTGTTGATCCTGGTACTTGTATGTTGGGTGTATTCGGGAAAATGTTACGTTTATGGTTTTAGATTTTTTATGTACTAGACTAACTTCGTGAATGTGTTTTGGGCACTCTTTTCCTCCTAATACTGGACGTACTTTTAAGTGCAATGGTAATATTAAAGGGAATTTTAGCGAGATTTCTTACCGTTTAAGTGTAAAACACTAATTTTGATTTAAGGTTTAATACTAAAATAAGTGTTTAAACTATCTTCTTTTTTCTTTTATGTGTCTAAACTATTTTTGCTCCTTTTAGGTATCTAAACTATCTCATTTTTTTCTTTTAGGTGCCTGAACTTTTTTTGCCCCTTTTAAGTGCTCAAACTATCATTTTTTGGTCAAAGTAGGTGTCAAACTATCATTTTTTATCAAATTAGGTGCCTCAGTTTGATCCTAAAAGGGGTAAAAAAGTTTAGGCACCTAAAAGAAAAAAATAAGATAGTTTGGGGGCCTAAAAGAGAAAAAAAGTAATTTAAACACTTAAAAGGGGAAAACATAATAGTTTGGACACTTATTTTTTATATTAAACCTTAATTTAAAGATATTTAAAATTTTGAAATGTAAAATTTAAAAAATTTAGATATTTTTCCTAGATTAATTTAAACAAATAAAATTTTAAATTAATTAATTTCAAGTATTAAACAAGTATATATTTTTAATTAAAAAAGTTGTCAAACAATGAAACTATCTATATATCATAATTACAAGCTTTAACGTAGGATTTTTTTTCTTTTTTCTTTTTTAACATTTGGTATGAACTTGTGGTACTATATGTTTATTTTTCTTAATTTTTGACGTATGATTTTTTCTCGTATTTGTTAAATGTATCTTACTTTATATAATATAATTCAAAATTCAAATCGGATATATGTAACATTTTCATGTTCCAGCCACCTCAACACCATATAAATTATAAATAATATGGATCTTAGATTTTGAGTTAGGAATATTCTGGGGAATCCACTTTCGGTAGCTTCGTTCACCATTCCAAGGATAGGTAAAAGAATCAGACCATTCGATTTTCTTTTTGAACTCTAATTTGACATTGGAGTCAAAGGGAATCGAGTTCTAAAGTATATGCTTTGTGATCCATGGAGATTTTCTATACACATTGAATTTTATGCTTGTCGGTTAATTACTTTCGACATCTCGAACTATAGGCTACATTTCAAGTTGGTCAATAAATTTCAAAACATTTTAATTGAGTCCGTAAAGTAGTAGTGTGATATCAATCAATCAAGTTATTCCTTTAATCTATTTGTCAACTTAAGCACTAAATTCTAGCTCGAACTTGGCCCGAAAATATGTTCAGGCAATTTTTTGTTTAAACACATTAGATCCATGTTTATTCAATATGTACAAATATGTTCAAAATTAATCTAAGAGTTTTAAATACGCTAAAATATCGTATCCAAACTAACATTTAACGTTGGAATTGATTATTAGAATGACGAACAAATTCGATTGTTTTGATATTGAGAATTGAAATTTGAATATCAATTCTAATTTAAGCGTTAATTCAATGCTTTTGAACATGAAAAATAGAAAATCATTGAGCAAATTGGCAGCTAAGTAGTTCAAAACAACAATCATTGTAGAAAGACGTAGCTACTATTTGATTAATTTAAAAGTAAAGTATGAAAAATAAGTATTGACCAACAGAGTTGGTTCAAGTGATAAGCTGTTTGGTATAGCTTAAGTATATCTCGAGTTTGAGGCTTTGTGTATGCAGAAAATCTTCTTGGGAGCCTCACCCACCAAAATTAGGTATGCGACGTGGGTCGGTGCGGATTAGTCAAGGAAAAACCTTGGGAACCGGGAAGGCAACAAAAAAATTAAGTATTGAATTCAAATTATAAAATATGTTTGATATTTTGTTAAAAACAAGTATTGAATATAATTAGAGTGTTTGGTAAATGTAAATGCTATAAAACAAAATGAAATATTTTTAAAAAAATTAAAAGAAATATATAAGATGAAATATTTTGAGCATATCTTCCATTAAGTGATAAGTAAATCATTATCTACTTTTTCATAAAAAATATAATTTTACCTTACAAAAAAAAAAATGGACGCATAGAAAATATTAATTTTGGGTAATAAAATATGAGGCTAGTATGCAATTTGCCTAATCTTTATCATTATCTTGTTTAAAAATGGTGCAAGGGGAATATCAGTAGTATAATGGAGACAATGCAATCTGAAAACCCAATATTCCTCCCCCTGGAAAAGCGATGCCAAATGCATGAACTAAAAGGAGACTGATTCATCCTATTCAATTTAGTTGTGCGCAGGGATTGGATTAGTTTTATGATAAAAAGACCAAGATGCTTCTATTATATTACGTAATCGGAGATCAGGTGTTGCTGAAAGAAAAAGGAATCTTGTAGCAGAAAACAAAGTAAGCATTTCCTGTTGATGAAAGGAAGGATATCAACAACTAGGCTATATTTTTTTAATTTTTTTAAATGAATTTATTATTTTTTTTTTGTAGAGAGAATAAATCTCAGATTCTACTAAAGTATAGGAACTGACGAGATATTTTATTTATTTATTTTACAGGTAAATTATATTAAGACATGAATAACTATTATATTTATCCCAAGTATAATTTTTATGGAAGGGAGAAGACGTTTCCTTGTGGGCTTTTGAAGTTTGAAGTCATAGTTATAGTTCATTGAGAAGCATTGTTCCAAGAGGTGTGGGCAACTTGATGGATTATAGGTATATTTACATCAATAAGTGCTTTTTGAGGGTAGTTTTAGGGTACGGCATCTCAGAGTAAAGTTAATTTAAGGCAGTATCTAACTTAAAATATTATTTGTAATACTCATTTTTTATTCGAGCCTCAAATTATATTTGAACCATTTACCCGATTTGAACTAATTTAAAAAAAAAAAAGAGGATAGCAAAAAAATAAAAAAGGGGCAGGGCAAGGCAAGGCATGCCGCCCATGCCCTGCCAACAACACCCTCATACTCAACCCATGCCCTATCCCATGCTATAACCCTCACGCTATTTCCCTCAAAGCTACCCCATGCCCTATGCCACCACTCTCCTCTTTTTCCTCTTTTTAATATACCCATCATCTTCAATCCAAAGGGCCGGCCATTTCAAGCACAAAGACAATGGGAGCTCTCGGCAAATTGAAAAAAAAAAAAGAGAGGCTCTCGGCAAGTAAGAAAAAAGGGGATTCACTCCCATTTATGTTTTATTAGTAATCCTTTTTATTTATTTTATTTCCATTTCTATCATCACATTTTTTTCGTCTTTTTATATTCAATACATGTGTTGTTCGAATGTTTTTTTAAATGTTGTAGCATCATGTATGTATCTTTTTTATTTTATCCGTTTTCGTTCTTTTATTAGGATAATAATAAGAGTATTTTGTATGTATCTAGTATGCATGCATAGGTATAGTTTGTCATTGATTGCATGGTTACTCACTTGTTTGATTTTTTATTTGTTTATTTGCAATATGTGGGGTATGTATGTTCTCTTTTACCGTATGTATGTTTGTGATATGTACATAATATGTGGTCTTGCTTTATTTTGTAATAGCATATGTTTAGTTCGTGATTTTGCCGTTTAATGTTCATTTCTGTTTATCTATATTTTGGATATCTCATATATGCGTATGTTAGACCTTTTTACGGTATGTATATTATATATAGATATATACATGTATTTGTTTATGTATTAATTATTCACGCTTTGAATTTATTTTATTTACACATTCAAATAATTTGCCATGCATGCCACGTAGTTTAATATTAATATGTTTTAGTCCCTTTTTTTGGTTATGTATTATATGTGTATATATTTTACATATGTATTTGTTATATTATATATATGTTGTACATATTTTTATATTTTACATTATATTATTTATTAAATATTTAACATATTATATGTTATTTAATATATAGATATAGTGTTATAATAGGTATATATTACTTTTGTTACATATGTACTTTATTATGTAAATACGTTTTATGTTATATTATATATATATATATATATATATTCTTCTACAACCCATATTTTATGTATAGCTTTTTATATTTTCTATATTTTTACATCATATATATATATAAGTTTTATGCACATTGGTAAAATATGTATAGTATTTTATTTATGTTAGATTCATTTTTTTGTGTTAGATTAATATTTATGTTAGATTAGTGTTTTATTAGTATTTATTTATATTTTTATCGTATTGTATTTATGTTTGCCATGTTTTAAGTTGCATTTCGGATATATATTTCGTCAATACGATGCCCTTTTATCCGAGCATAAACGGGGCCAGTATCAGGTGTAGTGATGGTGGTTGGCGTTTATTTTTGGATAACGGGGCCTTTAATATCTACTCGCACTTATAATCAAATTTTAATTCAATCGTCACTTTGATCTGGAAAGTTTAATATTAATAAAGCAGTAATTATTAAAATACCAATTTTGGGCGGTGTGAGGGTGTTAATCCTTCCTCATCCGTAACCGACTCCCGAACCCAACAAGTTTTCAAATTCTGGTTTTGTGGTGTCCGACCTACGCTAGTGGCCGGTGGTGACTCTATTTTTAATAAAATACGATTTTTTTCTAAAACCCCACGAAAAATATTTTTTATACCCGAGAAATACCCAAACACATTAAAACCTCATTTTTTTTAGCGAACACCTCCTTGTTTTTTTAGATTGCTACAGATGGCGACTCGTTGGGGACACGTATTTTTGTTTTTCAAAAACAAATAAGAGTCAAGATTTTTTTAAATAATTACCGCTTTACTAATATTAGAAGTTTCGGATTAAAGTGACTATTAAATTAACATTCGATTATAATTGTCCGTTTATTTTAACACATTTAAAATTTGGCATATAAACTCGTCTTTTTTAAGTGGGGGAAAATGCTAATGCTTTCGTGAGGATATCTTCCTCTGTGTAAGCCTAGCAAGTACCTTCGGGGCTCGAGTACCTTATGCTTTCATAAGGATATCGCTCATTCGTGTAGGCATAAGCGAATGAGTCCCCCTGAGTTGAACCCGGTTGAAAGGAGCCTATAATGGGTGATGACCGGGGCCTTGCTACTTTTAGTAGAGGACAACAAAGACAATTCGGGTACCTTCTAGAACCAACACTGCATGTAGAGAACAAATAGAAAGCCCACCCCTTTAGAGCCATACGGATAACCTAGGTGTTTTAGATGGGATGTAAATAGAGTTGTTTTGTTTGTTTATCGTATTTAATTTGCCCTTTTATTTGTTTATTTATTTTATCCGGTACTGACTCGTTTTTTTGTTTTTTTGTTTTACTTTATTTTTTGTACATCATTGCATTTGCATTACATAAAGGTGTTGGTTTTCATGATCAGAAAGCTTTCATTATTTGCTTTAATTTATTCATTTAATTTCAAATTAACCTATTTTTTTGATCACATCATATATGTTCATTTTGGTACTCACTGCATATCATGACATTTTGATTTTTGCATTGGTGCATTCGTATATAGGATATATACTTTGTTTCTTACACGCATTCATTTTAAGACTGATCCTCGGGATGCCCTGTGACAACAATACTGGGAAAGGCGAAAGATCAATCGATTCAACATCCATACAGAACAAGAAGTAAGACAAAGATGGCAAATGAAGACAGACTGGATAGGATTGAGCAGAACCAGAAGACTTTGCAGGCAGATTTAACACAAAAAATTAGAGGACTAGTTAGCCAAGGCTCAGCAAGAGATAAGAGATCAGTTCGCGAAATCTCGGAGGACATACTGTTGAAACTAGCACAGATGCTGGGACGCAAGTTTCCTGAACATGGAGAGGCCTCTGCTATCAACCTTGAGGCAGGTCCCGAGGAAAAAAATGAAGATCTTATGTATCCTTCAGGGTTCACTCCCATTCAAGCCAGGATGCAACCAGAAACTAAACCTTAGGTGATCATTTCTCGGGGAAAGTCTCATCTACATCAGACTGGTACTTTGATTCCTATAAAACTGCCATCTACATTAGAAGTTAAGCCTGAAGGCAATCAAGCTGAAAATTTTATCTCAAAGATGGACCATCTATTCGAGACCAAGAAACTAAAGGTGGAAACTTTAAATGAAATCGAAGATCAATGCAAAAGGCTCTAAGAGAAGTTAGAAGCTATGGAAGTGGGTGATACTTTCAGTGGATTCGATGCTAACGAACTCAGTCTTATCCCAGATTTGATTTTACCTCCTAAATTCAAGGTCCTAGAGTTCGAGAAATATGATGGGACAAGATGTCCCCACGCTCATCTTACTATGTTCTATCGGAGAATGATTGAGTTCGGTAGAGATTACAAGCTGTTAATTCACTGTTTTTAGGACAGTCTATCAGGATCTGCTGCCTGTTGGTATAATCAATTGTGCCGACATCAGATTAAGTCCTGGAAGGACTTAGCCAAAGCTTTTCTAGAGCGGTACCGACATGTCAGTGACATGGTGCCAGACCGTTGGACCATACAACACATGAAATAAAAGTCAAATAAAAGCTTCAGACAGTATGCCCAATATTGGAGTGATGTGGCAGCTCAAGTTCAACCCCTGCTCAGTGAAAGAGAGACGGTGGTCACATTTGTTCAAACTTTGGAGGGTCCGATCTTGGGTCGCTTGATAGGCAACGCGACTACCAACTTTGCCGACCTCGCGTTATCTGGTGAGCTCATTGAGAATGCTGTCAAGACTGGCAAAATTGATGATGGAGGTAGTTCGTCCTACAAAAAGCCCTACCATGCAAAGAAGGATCATGAAGTAAACTCTTCGGGAGTTTATAATGCCAATTATTCTAAGCCTATCACATTTGTGCAACCTAAGGCCGTGCCAAGTGCTCGCGGTTCCTCAAACCAGGTTTATGGTAAAAAGAAGAACACTAAAAACATAGAATTTACTCCATTACCAGTTTCTTATGGAGAATTGTACAAACAATTGTACGACATCCATATGGTGGCACCTTTTTACCAAGATCCGGTACAACCTCCCTTCCCAAAATGGTATGATGCAAATGCAAAAAATGATTATCAAGCGGGACAAGTTGGCCACATAATTAAAAACTGCTTTGGTTTCAAAATGTTGGTGGAAAATTCATTAAGCTTGGGGTGATAAGCTTTGATGACTCAGCAAGAACGGCTACAAGCAAAGACCCTTTTGCAGAAGCATGAAGATGCCAAATAGGGATGTGTTGAAGGTTTTTTGAACTGGACCATGTTTATCCAGATTAAATATCGCATTGTCTTGACCATAGTAGGCCCCCTTGTAGTTTTTATCACTTTCAGAATAATGCTTTTTGTAAACCAATCTCACTGACTTAAGTACGATAGTAGTAAAAATATTTTGTAAGGGATCAAAACTACAAGTTGCAATGCAAATGTATTTTGTTCATATATGAGCCTTGAACATCCAAAATGCAAAAATAACATCACCCTAAAGTTTCAAAAGCAGTTTCAGACGATAGCATAGAACGAGCTAAAGTTTAGGGCATCCACCTAGATGAAGAGCTAGGTGATCAAACCCAAGATAAGGTTGAGGCATCGCTACATCCAAAAAACCAAGATTCTGACAGGACCAGTGAGGAGTCAGGGGCATCCCATTAAGGGCCATAAAAATTATATCACATTCATGCATTTAGTTGCATTCATCTTGTAGTAAATCATTTTTGCATACGTCATACATTTAGATTAAGTGCATACACCAAAGTTACCATACATTTAGGATAGACACATGCATTTAGGCATAAAAGTCATACGTGTTTTTTTATAAACAAGTTCGAAGAAGAGATCGAACATCCTCAACATGGGGGCAACGACATGATAGCCAACCTTATTCATAGAAGATGCCAAACAAAAGAAGTTGGAATATCTAAATAAAAGGTACCAGTGACAAATTTTGTGAATATTTACTAAAAATATTTTTTCTTCATTTCAGGATTTTATTCCTCCGACGATAGTATGGTGGAAGCCAACATCTTCCAGATTATCACTTTTTCCAAAAGAAATAACTTATTCCAGATCTTACCCTCTGCCAATAGAAGCAGAGCAAATTTTTTCAGATATAATCTTGTTATCAATAGTAGTTCAACATCTTGCAATCATGCTTTCATCAGTGGTGGTACGCCAACTTAATGTAGATCTTGCCTCCGTCGGTGGTGTTGCAGATCAAATTTTCCATCCATATCCTACATCTCCATCGGTTGTGTAGTGGATCCCATAGTTTTGCTGATCTAGTTTCTCCGTTAGTGGTGTAGCAGATCAAATCTATCTAGATCTTGCCTTCGTCGGTGGTGTTGTAGATCAAATTTTCTATCCATATCCTATCTCTCTCGATTGTGGAGTGGATCCCATATTTTGCTGATCTAGTCTCTCCGCCAGTGGTGTAGCAGATTAGACCTATCTAGATCTTGCCTCCGTCGGTGGTGTTGCAGATCAAATTTTCTATCCAGATTCCATCTCTCCGTCGGTGGTGTAGTGGATCTCATATTTTACTGATCTAGTCTCTTCATCAGTGGTGTAGCAGATCAAATCCTCTCCAGGTCTTGCCTCTTCGTCAGTGTTGCAGTTAGACCAAAATTTTACTCATAATTTACTTTTTATTATAGTTGTAGAAAAAGAAAAAGAAAAAGAAAGAATTAGATCAAAGAATTAGAAGAAGTCAAAAAAAAAGGTAAAAAGATCAATCAAAAGAAAAAAATAGAAAAGTTAAAAAAATAGAAAAAAAAAAAAAAAAATAAAAATAAAAATAAAAATAAAAAAAAATCAATCAAAAAAAAGAAAAGAAAAAAAGAGAGAAGAGAAATTTTCAAGTGTTATCTAATCATGTCCCTCCGTTGATGATGTGGTCGTGTTCAAATTGATGCCATCCGATTCTGCTTCTCCATCGATGGTCTAGTGGAGTCCAAATACGGAAATTTGATCTTGTCCTCCGTTGATGGTGTGGATAGGTCCAACTTCATAAACTTTCGGTTCTGCCTCTTTGTCGGTGATGTAGTTGAACCAAATTTGCCAAATTCTGATCATGCCTCTTCGTCGAGTCGTAGCTTGATCACCAAGAAACAACCTTCCGATCTTGCCTCTTCATTGAGTCGTAGCTAGATCAAATCTTTAGACCTTGCCTCTTCGTCGGTGTTGCAGCTTGGTCAAACCTAATTTTTGGTTTTGCCTCTTCGTCGATGATATAGCTGAACCAAATTTGCCAAACTCTGATCCTACCTCTTCGTCAGAGTCATAGCTGGATCAAATCTTCAGACCTTGCCTCTTCGTCGGTGTTGTAGCTTAGTCAAATTTAACTTTAGGTTCTGCCTCTTCGTCGGTGTTGTAGCTGAACCAAATTTACTAACTTCGGTCTTGCCTCTTCATCGGTGTTGTAGCTAGACCAAATTCACTAACTTGATCTTATTTATTGTTATTAAAAAGCTGGAAGTAAAAAAAACTAACTTTAGAAAAATGAGAAGAAGAAAAGAGAAAAAAAAAAAAAAGAAATTCACTAACTTTCAATTATTTATCTTTATTAAAAAATGAAAGTAAAAAAAAAGAAGTAAGAAAAATGAGAAGAAAAGAGAGAGAAAAAAAAAGAAAAAAAGAAGAAAAAATAAAGCAAAGCAAAGCAAAAAGAGAAAAAGAGTCAAATTGTCAAAAAATAAAAAGTCAAAACAAAAGAAATTTTTTTCAATTTTGAAGAACTTTGCCTCGAGAGTAATAAGATGGATCAACCAAGACAAGAAAGAAGAGTTGTAGATGAAGATCCACCAAGAAAGAAACGTTCATCCATCGGACAAAAATGGTTTTTTTTTTGTCTTTGCTCTATCGATGTTTTCAGCAATAAGCAAAGAGGACGTAATACCCATTTTTTTGTCGCCCCAAATTATATTCGAACCATTTACCCGATTGAATCAAACTAAAAAAATAAGAGGATAGCAAAATAAAAAGGGCAAGGCAAGACCTTGCCTACCAACAACCCCCATACTCGGTGTGCCCTATCCCATGTTGGGTCAAATTTGTCTACCCTCATGCCCTATATTATCATCTTTTTAATCAATAATCCAGAGGCAACCATTTGAACAAGGACATTTTACTGGGAAAAAATCCCCAAGTAAAAAAAGGATTCAACCCCATTTATGTTTTATTAGTAACTTTTTATTTATTTTATTTTTTCTATCATCACGTTTTTCATCTTTTTATAGTAATAAGGTGGATCTTTTTTATTTCATCTGTTTTCGTTCTTTTATTATGATAATAATAGGAGTATTTTGTATGTATCTAGTAAGCATGCATAGGTATAGTTTGTCTTTGATTGCATGGTTACTCACATGTTTGAGTTTTTATTTGTTTATTTGCAATATGTGGGGTATGTATGTTCTCCTTTACCGTATGTATGTTTGTGATATGTACATAATATGTGGTCTTGCTTTGTTTTGTAATAGCATATGTTTAGTTCGTGGTTTTGCCGTTTAATGTTCATTTTCGTTTATCTATATTTTGGATATCTCATATATGCGTATGTTAAACCTTTGTATGGTATGTATATTATATATATATATACATGTATTTGTTTATGTCTTAATTATTCACGCTTTGAATTTATTTTATTTACACATTCGAATAATTTGCCATGCATGCTACATAGTTTAATATTAATATGTTTTAGTCCCTTTTTTGGATATGTATTATATGTGTATTATATTTTACATATGTATTTGCTATATTATATATATGTTGTACATATTTTTTATATTTTACATTATATTATTTTTTAAATATTTAGCATATTATATGTTATTTAATATATAGATATAGTGTTATAATAGGTATATATTACTTTTGTTACATATGTACTTTATTATGTAAATACGTTTTATGTTATATTATGTATATATATATATATATATATATTCTTCTACAACTCATATTTTATGTATAACTTTTTATATTTTCTATATTTTTACATTATATATAAAAGTTTTATGCACATTGGTAAAATATGCATAGTATTTTATTTATGTTAGATTCATTTTTATGTGTTTGATTAATATTTATGTATTTATGTTAGATTAGTATTTTATTAGTATTTATTTATATTTTTATCGTATTGTATTTATGTTTGCCATGTTTTAAGTTGCATTTTGGATATATATTTCGTCAATGAGGTGCCCTTTTATCCGAGCGTAAAGGGGGCCAGTATCAGGCGTAGTGATGGTGGTTTGGCGTTTATTTTTGGATAACGGGGCCTTTAAAATTTACTCACACTTATAATCAAATTTTAATTTAATTGTCACTTTGATCCGGAAATTTTAATATTAATAAAACAGTAATTATTAAAGTACCAATTTTTGGCGGTGTGGGGTGCTAATCCTTCCCCATTCGTAACCGTCTCCCGAACCCAACAAGTTTTCAAATCTCTGGTTTTGTGGTGTTCGGCCTACCCTAGTGGCCGGTGGCAACTCTATTTTTAATAAAATGTGGTTTTTCTAAAACCCCACGGAAAATATTTTTTATACCCGAGAAATACCCAAACACCTTAAAACCTTGTTTTTTTAGCGAACACCTCCTCGTTTTTTTAGATTATCCAATTGGTAAGAATTTATGTTCTAACCTAAAATGTTATATGAGGCAGGATTAACCTAAAATGTTATCCAATTGGTAAGAATTTTGGTTACAACCTAAAATGGACAACGTAATTATTTTAGTTACAACCTACAATGTTACCCAATTTGTAAGAATTTCGGTTATAAACCTAAAATATTATAGATAATGTAATAATTTTGGTTCCAACCTAAAATGTTATCCAGCTCAATCTAAAATATTAACCAATTAATAATAATTTAGGTTACAATCGAAAGCTGCCATTTTTAGCCTTACCTTAAGCTTCTGCACCCTAGCGTTACCCACTTTTTGAACATTAAATTTGACGGTCCAAATTGAATTAATTGTTTTTCCTTTTTTTTTCAAACCAATCGTTTCGACACCTTTTAGGAGAGTCATTTTTTCGAATAAATGTTTATTTCTATATATTGCTTAATATTATTTACTTACTGAATTGTGACTTTTGTACTTGTTTTTCTCATATTGTATTTTAGGTTGTTTAATATATTTTTGAACACTTTTTTTAATTGTTGTTTCGTGCTTTGATTTAATATTTAATATTGATAAGTATTTATGCTAATTAGTAATATTTCGAATTTGACCTTGATGTTTTGATTGGTTTGGGTGGTAAAAAAAAAGACGAGCTAACTAATTTATCTTAAATAAAGAAATTAAAGGAAAAAACATAAATATTATATTAACTAAATCTAATTTAAATATGAAAATTACAAAATAGAAGTTCGTATGTTGTCTTGCAATTTTTATCTTCCTTTTCTAAAAACAATTTTTTACGGCGAACCACAAATAAAAGACGTCACTTTGCTAGTTTTCTTACTAAATTACATCTATATAAATATTCATGAAATTAATCAAATTAGCATTAACAAAACTTCAAATTTATAGGATTATCAAATTATAAATAGATAAAATATTTAGGGATAGAGTCGAAATTTGAGGTTGAAAGAGCAAAACATAAATATTTAAAACATGAAAAAATTTAGAAATAAATCAAAATTTTAAAAAGAATTATATAGAAAAATAAAGGTGAAAAAAATTCTCCCGTCCCTGAAAATATTTACTCAAAAAAATAAAATTATATAAAATATGCCCATTCTCTCCCCCGAAAATAAGTAATAGTAGAACTCAAGCAACTCAAACAGCAAAACAATCAATTATATTGGGCTGGGCCTAATGGCTTGCCACGGCTCATAGTCGCCAAACAATCAGCTTCCTAATTCTGCTCTCTCCGCACATGGCTGCATTAGTATCCCTGCCACAACAGCATTGCCCTCAACTGCCATGACAATTTTACCATTCTATTAATTTGAAAACTTTACAATTTCAGGGACTAAAAGATTATTGTTGCGCGTAATAAGTGCTACGCAATTGTGCAAGTATACACGTCACAAATAATAAAGTGATATGATAAGTATCGAGTATCGTCTCCACAGGGATTGGTTTGGGCCACTTTGCCTTAGTTATCGCACTGTAAAAGTAAAAACACAATTGATAATTGTAGGAGTTCTAACTAACAAATAAAATAAAAGAGCAAGTAAACAAAATAAAGATGTAATCAAATAAGAGGGAATAGGTCAGGTTATATGAGTTGAGGTGTGATAGCCGATTGGATCATCTTGGTAAAAGAGTGCAAGGGCAACTCAGTTGCCGTGGAACTTGGGCAGCGGGGTTGCCTTGGCAACTAATCGACGGTTGTCTGGGCAATTGTTTGGGCGGCTGGACAGCAGCTTCAAGGTTCGGCGGAACATTCTTCAATGGTTTCTTCTTATTCCTAAGTCGAAACTCTAGCTATTTGTGCATGCCTTGATAATAATTTCTGCGTGAATCAAGGGTGAACAATAACTAATCTTGAGCTCCTCTTAGCCGTTAAAATCCTTAACTTATTCCTAAGCCGAATTAATCTTCACCATCAATAGATTGAATAAAGACCATACTCATTCGTTTCTTGAATCTAACTCTCCCGATATTAGATAAATAGATGAAGTTATGAGATCCTCTCCCAAACTCGCAGACAAGAAGAAAAATCAAGAATGAGTAAACCTTGAATTGAAAGTGCAAACTCTTATTACTTAAACAAAATTCAATTGTTTCTCACAACAACAAAACACAATAACCCCAACCAATCAAGTTAGTTCATGGTTGGGTTCAAAAGATATACAAAGAATAATCCCCAAACCATGAATCTAACGAAAGCAAAGAAGAAGAAGAAATCGATCAGCCCTATTTGGAAACTCTCTCAATCGAACTCTCCCATCTTGCCTTCTCTTTGTCGAAATCTCTCCCTTGCTCTCCTCACTTGTCGAAATCTTTGCTCCCTTCCCCTCTTGAGTTTGACAGGTTGGTCTCCTTTAAATAGGAGATGGCTAGGTCAAAATCCTGCTTGAGGAGGAAGTTAAGTTGGAATTAAATACTTTAAAAGAATATAATTCTTTATTATATTTAAATTCCTTCTAGATCTTCTGCTATCTTTTTGGGATTTAATTTCTCTTTGACCTTTTCATGGAAATCAAACTCCTTTGGGATTTAACTTTGTTCCACGTCATCTTGGGCTTATCTAATCATCAATTTTGACTACCATATCATCTTATCCCTTATCGAAAATTGCCCTGGCAACTAGCTCGGCATCTCCTTCATGCATTGCCTTGGCAATTGCTTCGACATCTCCTTCATGCACTATCCTGGCAACTGGTTCCAGCCTTGTTTAGGCAAGTGATTCTGCAAACACACAAAAACACACCAAAGCAGCATTTTTTCCACAAAAGTCACCAAGTTATGTAATCAAGCTCAACGGTGGAAAGAAACATGAATTAATGCATGAATGACTAATTATGCAACTAATATGATCCTAAGTCTAACAATAATATGAGTAAAAAGGGTAATAAAAATAGTACTTTTAAACACTTATCAATTATTTTGAAAAAATATAGATGAACATATTTTTTTATTTTTTAGATATAAAATAACCAAGCAATAATAATTATAGTACGTTATAAATAAGATAATCACATAAACATTAGATAATAATTAAAGAATAAACAAAATTTAAAAGAATTATTAAATAAACTTTAACTTGGTATAAAAGAGTTTATTTATAAACATAAATGAATTAGGGTAAATTACGTAAATCATCATTGAACTTTACTCTTAAACCTATTTTGGTCACTGAAGTTTCAAAACGTTCAATTAATCACTGAAGTTTAGACAAATTTATTGTCACTAAAATTTAGACATTGAAAGTTTTCTGTCACTCTTAAATCCCAAACGGTCATAGATGGTGGTCATTCGGACCCAAATTTGACCAGTCACTTTGTCTTGTCCCCTGAGTTTGAATTCAACCTCCATTTTTTGCCGAAAAGTGCTCCAAAGTTCATGAATCGACCAAAACCTTTCGATTTCTCTCACGTCGATCTCCTTCATCTGACGTCGGATGGAGCTCATTTCTCAATATATTGTTTCTCTTGTGTCGATGAAGTTTTCCATCGTTTGGATCTTGGAGAAGTTCCTTCGTTCGACGGTAAATGGACGTCGTCAAAAATTTAAAAGAGGAGTGACAAAAAACGCTCGATGTCTAAACTTTATTGAGTAAAGTGAACGTTTTAAAACTTCAGTGACCAATATAGAGTTGAGAGTAAAGTTAGTTCAGTGATGATTTACGGAATTTACCCAATGAATTAAATGTACTTTATTCTTATTTAGTTATTGTAATAAACGTACTTTAAAATCATCATATTTATTTATTTATGACCATAAAGGAATAGAAATCCAAGAATTGTTAACCAAACTCAGTTAAACAAAAGTGAGACGGAAAGTGAGTAAGAATGAGAAAGGTGGTTATTGGAAAAGCAGGGTTAAGTTATATATGGTTGAATGATGTGTAACTTTTGTTTTTTGTTTACGTTTTGAATGAAGATTTGGGCAAATGGGTCCACTTTTGATTTGGTGCTCTGTCTCTCTTCCCCGGCCCGCATGCTGTTGGCAAGACTTCACCTTTATTTGTTTCCTTCTTTTTGCTCACCAAAGAGAGGGTCGGTCGATATCACCTTTGGCCAAAGCATCGGCAAACGAGTTTCCTTCTCTAAAAAACATGAACCAAAGACACACTAATAAACAATGAACAAAGCAGGTCAATACATTTAAACACCTCCCATAAATGCCAAGGTCGAATGCTTGGATTTGAGCACCACGAAACAACTACCATAGATCCATATGGATAGCTTTCGTTGTTTCTGTTTAACTGCTTTTACTCCCATTGCCTTCAACTTGGCACCCTTTTTAACCCAACTACTCTTTTCTTTTGTCATGAGGGGTCACATCACATCCTATGAAGTTTGTCCTAAAAGAGACGGTGATGGATAGGCTTTGGCTTTAACAGTTAAAGCTTCATAACTACTTTGAGTCTCACTCAGTTATCCAGTTGATATACGATCACTTTGATTGTATTAAAGCTTGAGTCGGCTTTAATGGGTTTTTTTTAATTAGGGAAAATGGTGTTAGTTGGACTTTATTTAGGAAATTGGTGCAAAATCTAAGGGAGTTGTCTTCGGCCAGAGCCTACTCCGGTTAAAATCATCGCCTGATGTGGGGTTGGGGTAGTCATCCGTAAACTATCTTGTGTAATAGTGAGATAAGGTTGAATCCAAAAGACCTACATAATTATAAGATATGAAAGTAAAATTGGGGGTTTTGATTGTCAAACTAAAATTAAATATTATAAGAAAATAACTAAAAAATTAAATATTAAGAATAACAAAGATCAATCTTACCGAACTTTTAACTCAAATAGTGATTTTCATCAAACCCTAACTTTGATCACAAACTTAAAGATCAATTTCTAATGTCCAAGTAATTAGTCACTTATTCGGAAAAACCCCAACAACCAACAAATATAGTTCTCCTTTTATAATTTATTAGTCTACTTATTCAAAAAAGCAACAACAAGCATTCAAATCAAAATTTACCATTAAACATTTGAGCATCGTTCCATATTAAATCCAATGATAGCATTAAGAATCAAGAGGGCGACTAAAACAAAATCAATCAATTAAGAGAATACAAATAAAACGGTACTTTGAACGTGATTCTGCTTATAAAATATGTATTATTTTCTTTTTAACTTTGAAACTTCAAATTGAAAATGAAAAGTAGACTTGAGTTTAGGTTCCATTCCCACAATTTCCAGCTACTTTCAGTACCATTTAGTTCTTTTATTCTTCCATGACATAATGATTCAGAGCATTAAATAGGGTAAACATCCTTCACTTTCTGCCTTTTTTCCGTTTCTTTTGGAGATGATTATTTGTAATGTATTCGTTAGAAACCTAAAGAGGATAAAGGTATTTGGGGTTTGATATTTGATGTCTGCTATTTCTTTTCAAAATATTTTATGCGTAATTATTCTATACACTGTAGGAGGAAACTAAAATTTTTTACAAGTGTCTTAATTTTAGGGTTTAGACATTCAATTTAGGGTCTTGGGTGTTACACCTTAAATTAAATCCCTAAACTCTAAAACTAAGACGATTGTGAAAACTAAAAAGTTTTCACTATCAGTGTATTGAATATAAATCATAATATTAATAATTGACCAAGTAAGAAAAAACATTTGCTATAACAAAAACTTACAGTAGCAAGCTGCTAGCAACAGATAATGTTCAAATATCATAATCCATGCAAACAAAAAAAAAAAAGTTTTTCTTAAAATTTGTTGCATTTACAATTGAACTCCAAATCGAAATGTGTTATATGTAAGTAGTTTTTGCATATTATGTTTTAGGGGATTCAAATATGCATTGTAAGGTGTAAGAATATATGTAGATTGTTGTGAAGGGGAAAAGAAATTAGAGGGAAAAAGGAGAGAAAGTGAGAAAAAAGAAACATGTGAAAATAATCAAGTTGAAGTGCATGGAAAATCAAAATTGAACACTTTTTTAAAAGCTAAAAGAGACTACAGTCTCTTGACCCTACAAAACCGACCATTCTTTGTTCTCTTTCATAGGGGCGGAATTTAATATTATTTATTAAGAAAAATATTTAAATTTTTTTGAATTTAAGGACCAATTAAAATATAATTTTATAATTTACCAATTTCAAAAAATTTCAAATTTTATTTTATTTTATTTTGAGCCATGCCCACCGGTCCTCGCTGAGTATACCCCTACTCTCTCATATCATACCTACCTTTATATATGGTTTGATATTGGTGAAGAAGATTGTAGGAAAAAGTGAAAAAGTAATGAATCCAAAAACTAGTTTTTCCTATAGTATTATTATCCTAAATTATAACGTCATTCAATTATTAGTAAGAATACAAATAGATCACTAAATTTAAAAAAAGTTACAAACAAGTCATTTAAGTGACATGGTTGTCTGATTGATACAATTGTTAGTTAGAGTGACATGATTATAATTAAAAGTTAACGCCCATTTCATTTCAAATGATAGAGTGACTTAATTATAACAATCGATTAATTGAGTGTTTTATTTGTAAATTTTTAAATTCAATGACCCATTATAATCTTACTAATAATTGAGTGGCATGTGATATAATTTGCACATTTTTGTTACATTAGGTATAAAGCCAAAGCACAATAAAGACGTGAGAAAGGAAAAATAAAGGGAAAAAGTCATTAAATAATATGGTAAATTAGACCACAAGTTATTCAACTATTAGTAAGATTATAAATGAGCCATCTAATTTCAAAAAGTTACAAACAAGTCAACTAATCGATTATCACAAACATGTCATTGGATCGTTAAATAGAAAACAATTTTCTAATGTGGAATATTTTATTCATTAAAAATATTATATTTTAAAGAGTTACAATCAAGTTACTCAATTAATTGATTATAACAATTGAGTCAATCAATTAATTAATTAAAACAATAAGGCCATGTTCTACTACGTCGATTGTCTTATGCAGTGGCTGATAAATATTAAGTTTCACTATGAGATTCACATCGATCTTCTCATTCAATTTACCGGATAAAAATCTTAGAATCTCTCTCAAAAGCCATGAAAACACTATCAAAACTTTTGAACTTTTTAACCATAATTTACATTTTTCACTATAAAATGGTCTCTATCTCGAGATATGTTCTTCCTCACACCAAGGATAGCTTCTCCATCATTTGGATCGTCGAATGGAGCCCCTATCTTCGAGAAGCTCAAACCCAAAATGAATTTTCTTTTTGTGACTTTTTGAATTTGGATGACATATTTATAATCGTATTAATAATTGAGTAACATGTGGCATAACTTACCGAATAAGCAAATCATTAAAAAGGATTCCTAGCAAAACATTCTAACATTTCTTTCAATTTTAATGCTCTAATGAGTTGTTTGTGATAACCGATTAATTGAATGACTTGTTTGTGAATTTGAAATTTAGTGACTCATTTGCAATATTACTAATTATTAAGTGACTTGTTGTATACTTTACCGTAAATAATATTTATAACAACGATATGCCTAGTTTAGCATTGTTTTTTAAAATTGAGGTGGAAAAAGAAATTTTGAATTATTTGATTAAGTGTTTAGCATTGCTTTTAAAGTTTATTTTTGATAAGATAAATAATCATTTTAGA
The DNA here is from genome assembly GCA_019671005.1 of Hibiscus mutabilis. Classification (NCBI taxonomy): domain Eukaryota; kingdom Viridiplantae; phylum Streptophyta; class Magnoliopsida; order Malvales; family Malvaceae; genus Hibiscus; species Hibiscus mutabilis. Next base: position 11,220,411 of record CM033724.1, on the reverse strand, counting down.
TATTATGTTGTACGCAAAAAATATGCATTCAAATGATATTTAAATTTTTTTAATATTACAATATATGAAATATTTCAACTAAAATAATGATAAAATTATATATAAAAATATCAAATAAATAAATTTAAAATGAGTGTACGTGTTTCATGAAAATTTAAAATAATTTTTCATCTAAAAAATTGACATGATAAGATATAAAATTTTCAAACGTACAAAATAATTTATTAATTAGATAATTATATATTGATAAAAAATTATAAGCTTATAAATTCTAAAATAAATACACCATAGGGTAATAAATAAAAGTTAAAACTATAATTTCGACACCAAAATCACTTTTTTGGATTGAAAATTGATTTTCAAACGTATTTTTCCGAAAACTATTTATTTAGCATTGCTTTAGAACTAAAAACACTTTGAAAAAGCAATGTTATGAGGTTTTAGGGTATGTTTGGCATTGCTTTTGAAAAGTGCAGTGAAAATAGTGGTGGCATTGGGGCGGATCGGGGACGGTTTTGCACTCCCCACATATTTCCCAACACTTGTGGGTACAATTTTGAGGAATCCCCATTAAATGTTTTGAGAATTTTTTCGTCTTTATTCCCATTCCTTGTGGATCCATGCGGGTTTCGGTTAATCCTCATCCTGAAAAATAAACAAATCTTAATACATTAAAACAATACGCAACATTAAATATAAAAAAATTACAAACATAAATGATAAATTTAGTTTTGCCAACAATAAACAAACCATTTTAAAACTATAATAATAATTTAATATGTAACAACTTCTTTTCTCAATACTTTTTGTAATCAAATCAATATAATATGTGATACTCGATGCTGCTTTTGTAGACTTACTTTGATCATTCTTCTTGTCATTAACCTATATGAAAAATAAATATCATCTGCATCAAATAAGAAAAGTAAATATCATAGATTCATATGCATGAATAATACAAAAGGCAAATATTTATGCAGTTGACTCCAAAATATTAAAGTAAAAAAAAAACATAATTAGGCCAACCGAGATCCACTTACGACATCTTTTAGACTGTTAAGAAATTTGATAAAATGTTGATAAAATGTCAATCAAGGACATAAAAGATAAGAGAGTTATTTCAAAATGACATGAGCAAGAGGAGGTAGAAACTCTAGCAATGTTGGGAGAAAAAGTTCAAGAGATCATTTAATAGCAAATCGGGATTTGAGATCAACCTTGAGGTAACGGAGGTGTCATTGACAAGGAAACAATCATTCTAATAATAGAAAACAAATAGAAAAGAAACACATGATTTACTTGAAAAGGGGTAAAGAACCAGAGAATGAGAAATTTTGAAGAAAAAATAAACATGTGGTCGTGTGGATGAGAAACTTGAGAGCAATTAGGTTTGGTTTGAGATAAAGTTAAAGTAATAATGATATAGTTAGAGTTATTTATTATATTTTTGAACATATATAATTTTTTATTAAGACATATATTAGGGGTATATAAGTAGATGAATATATATATTTAAAAACTTTTTGTAAAATATCCAAGATCCATGCGGATATTTTTCAGGATCCCATGATGATTTATGCGGGTACAATTTGATTTTCCTCATGGTTCGAAAATAACAATCCTCGTTCCCATCCCTATTTGAGCTTCAGCGATAAAACTTCTCCCATTCTCATCTTCGTGGGTGAAAATTTCAGTTACTCTCAATTTTCGTTAGTTCAAATCCCCATTATTTTTTTATTCCCCACTTGATTGTCACCCCTAGGTGAAAAAATGTCTTTGAAAAGTACCTTTGAATTGTTTGGTTCAAAATTTTATTGTTTTTATTTATGTAAAAACGTGCTCATGAGGAGATAAAAAATTGTTTTAGATATATTATTGTAAAGTTTAAAACATGTCATTGAAATTATGTTTAAAACCATTAATTTTATTATGTATGATATATTTCAAATTAAATTTATAAAATAATAAAATTTATATAATTTTTTATTAGATAAAACCATTTATAATTAATAAAATAAAAATAATTTAATTAAAATTCAACTCTTTCTCTTTATGATTAAATGAATATATATTCTTATTGTTTATCATGGTCACCACATGATCAGTGATTAGGGATGTAAATGAACCGAGCTTGAATGAACAAGACTATGTCTATGTTTGTATGTTTATTTTTAAAGGTGTTCATGTTCGGTTCGTGTTCGTTTAAATTGTAATACTGTGTTCGTGTTCGTTTATTTATTTTTTAAGGTGTTCATGTCCGTTTGTTTAGTGTCCATTTACGAACATGTTTGTTTAAGTGTTTGCGAACATGTTCGTTTATATGTTCAGAAATGTTAACTAAATTAACAATAAATAAATAAATAATACGTTTCAACAAGAACTTATATAGCATCTTTAGAACAACTAAAATTTAGATACATCCACAAGTATTTTCATCATATAAACGAGCCTATAAACGAGCTTGTTCGTAAACATAAACGAACGAAACACATCTTTGTTTGTGGTCGTTCGTTTATTAAATGAATATAAAATTTTTATTCATACTCGTTTATTTAGCTTAATAAACGAACATTATACAAACAGTTCACGAACGGTTCGTTGAACGCTCTGTTCATTTACACCCCTAATTGTGGACAATAAACTATAAGAGAAAGCTAAATTATTTGTCAAAAAGTAATTTAAATAGAAAACTCATTCATGTTTATAGGTGAAAATGGAACCTGAAAGTGCGTAAGACTTAATATGCGATTGCAAAATCCAAATTTCCTCCTATTCGAAAAAATAAATTTTCCTCCAAACAAGAATTTTAGTCTTGATCTTTATTTTAAAAAATATAAGTTAGAAAATGGATATTATATACGAAAATATATATACATTTTTCTTTTCATTTTTAACATAGCACCCCCCCCCCCCTCCAATTTAATTTGTGACGGTGGGTGGAATTTATTCTTCTTGCAGTCGAGACCCGATTGAGGCCAAAACGCCATTGACAGTGTCACCTAACGGGGTCGTATACATTCCAGAAATTTCACTGAGAAAAATCTAAATGAGTCTAAGGGTCCGTTTGATTCAGTAAAAACTGTTTCTGGAAAATAAATTTTGGAAAATGAATTATATTTTCTAGAAAACTGATTAGAGAAACCATTTTCAGGTGTTTGAATGAAGCTGTGTAAATCATTTTTCGTTGTTTGGTAAGTTTTCTTGAAAAAAAATAATGTTAAGAATCTGTTTTTAGTAAAACAAACATTACAAAGTGTGTTTTCAGCGAAACAAACAAATATTATAATGTTTTATTTTTATAGAAGTAAATGTTTCTAATTGATATTATAATTTGGTTCAATGGATATAAATGTAACACCCTCGACCCGGATGTCACATTTAGGCCTCAAGCCCAACCCGTTATTATAAAATTTTGACCTAGTTTAGCTCAATCCGCAATCTATTTTGAAGTCCATTTAATTACAGCCCAATAAAACATAGTAAATAATTAAAAAACATATACAATGGAGTTCCTTTTAAAATTACATTATAAACCCTTGACTCGGTAGTTTGAAAACCAAATACGATTTACAATATACAATAGGTTTCTACGAATACAAATCCAAATACCTAAGTATTGTACTCTGAAGAGACGAGGCACTGGAATCCTTCCCAAATGGTGCTCCTTCAAGAACGTGCCAAACCTACTAACCTGCGAGCGGAAACAACGATTCTGAACGCTGAGCTAACGAAGCTCAGTGGATACACCGCCACTCAACCATGCTTCATGCAAATAATAAATAAAGCAATGCAACAAGAATGATATCATGGCAAGATAACAATGGCGCTACCATATCCGCCTAAACACATGGTATTATGAATGTATGATCACGCATACAGCTCGTACAAGTATCTCATACGTTTACCTAGCACCACATTGATGACACCAACAACATTAAGTGAGGTTCGCGTCCACAAAGCATCGAAATCCTACACTTGAGTGAGGCACGCATCCATAAAGCATCGAGATCCTACACTACGAGTAAGGCCCGCGTCCATATAGCATTTGAATCCTATACTCTGAGCAAGGCCCGCGTCCACAAAGCATCAGGATCCTATACTCAAGGGGATGAGGCTCGCGTCCATATAGCATCGGGATCCTACATCCATGCTCGAGATCTCTCATCAAGCATCTTTGAATGAGGCCCACGTCCACAAAGCATCGGGATCCTACATTCGGGAGTCTTCAAGGTGTTGCAAAACACTTAGGGTATCCAAATCTCAACAACAAGTGATGACTCGACTATCTAGGCGTCCCATCAACACACAGCAATGACCATAGTAACCACACAGCTCTAGACCTCGACACAAGGGTCTTATCGCACACATCTCTAACACCTTTACCATAGCCTTATGGTTTTTATCAGTTATTATATCATCCCGTTGAATTATCCATTCATTAGCATGTTTATAAAGTACACATTAGCCATTCTCATTAATTTATCTTATTATCCGACAAGACTCAACCTTATAGGCGTCTTTTTCCACACACAACATGGACCTAGATTACAACACAGCATCCACGATCCGCCTAGGATCCCTATGGTTTACCACCTCACATAATTTACTTAACATTTACCAAGTCATTACCCATTCATTACTCGTACGAGGTTAAAATTTCCATTTCCCAGTTTTAATATTCATTTTACACCTTAACGGACCCCCAAGGCCCTTTGCCTCAAATTATAACACCCTCGAACGCCACCTAGAAATTATTGGACAGATTGCCCAGCGAGTATTGATACTCCAAGGTGAGTATCGGTATTCCCCTCTAAGTATTGATACTCACACATGAGTACCAATACTCTAATTAGGTTCAAAATAACTAGACCCCAAGCCGTACCGATACGCTATGTACCGTACCGGTACTTATCATCTGTACTATGATCGCCCCGTATCGATCCACCCTATACCGGTACTCTCACAAACGCGTACCGGTACGCTAAGCCTCTTCTAAGCAAGCAACAGCGCGTACCTATACTCCCCTATGAGTACCGATACCCCCACTAAATTCGAAGGAATTTAACCCAAGGGAGTACCGATATGTTACGTACCGTACCGGTACTCAAAGCCTTTCCAGGCAATGTAACAGTGCGTACCGATACGCCCCTTTTCGTACCGATACACGAAGGCGTCTCTGGAATCCTTACCTTACAAGGGGTAACGATACATGTAGAAGCGTACCGGTACTCCCCTCACGACTCTCCCCCTATTTACACTAAGGCGTACCGATACTCTAACCCCAGTACCGGTACACAAGCCTAATTTTCAAACTCTGGGTGCATGTTTCACCTAAAAACCCTGTTTAACCCCCATAGTTAAACCCCAAATCGATTCTACAAGTTATTGTGAAGGTATTAAGTGGGTTTCTACCAATTTTAAGCCTTAGCAACATCAAATCCCCATTTTACCATTAAAGGGGTCAACCCAAAGCTTATCAAACCATAAACACCAAAACATGCACAAAGCTTATTTTTATGAGTTGTGGGAAACAATAGGAGTTAATAGTGTACTAACCTCGAATTAAAGCTGATGAAGAAGCCCTCAAAGATCTATTCCAGTTCTTTTTCTTCAAGCTCTCACCAAACACCTTCTTCTACCACAACCAACCATTTTTACCTTGGTTGGTAAATCTCTCAAAGCTGGACAAGCTTCCTTTCTTGCCCCAAACGAGATTCTTACTCAAACTCTCAAAGATTACACATTTTACTTCAACTTGGGTAGGAAGATGGATATGAGAAAGATGGAGAAGACAAGGGGACAAAGGTGACTTCACCCTCCAACTTTTCTGCAGAAATTAAAGCCCCCATCAGCTCTCATTGTCTTTAATTATGCTTTTACCCATTTGCCCTTCTTAATTTCACCTTAGCCCAACAACAAACCCACAACACAAGCCCAAAAGCTTTTCTTCAAGCCCAACAAGGCTTTCAAGGCCCAATATCTTGACCCAAACGTGAAGCTCATGCCTCGGTTTAACCTGACCCTCGAGTTCTGAAACCCGGGTCGTTACAATAAACTTAATAATTGATTGAAAGTATGTGTTGCTTCCATACCAACATTAAAAATGAACAAAGATTAAATATTTATTAGTATCATATCACATTGAACAATATTATTATCCAATAACATAATTAGCGGTACACCATATTAGAAAATAATACCATCCAAGTACATAATTAGTAGTACACCATAATAATACAACAATATTGTCCAATATAATTAGTACTACAACATATTAAACTACTTATATTGTTGAAGTGTATAATACAACATATTAAAACAACGATAGTGTCTAAGTACCTAACTATTATTAAACATTGCATTAAAACTACACACCTTTAACCCTGAGTAAACTTTTGAAGTCAATTTTTTCTATGCTTCATTTTTTTAATCAAGAAAGCTTTGGCTTCAAGTTTATTTTTCACTAAAAAATCAAACACGTTGCAAAGAAATTCTTCATCAAATCCCTCTTTCTCCATCAACATCACTTCTTCATAAAGATGCGGTGTCTTATCCTCATTAAACTTTTTCAATGCTTCAGCTATCTCACCAAGTTTTTCACCCACAAACTTTAGTCGATCATCCTTGACACTTTCTTGAGTATTTTTTCTTTTATGTTTTGATGTGCCAGATGAAGATACTTTGTTCTTTCCTCATCGACATCTTCAGTATCAAAATTAAACGGCATTGAACAATCATCATCATCATCCAACTGTATATCAGCAAATGTTTTGACAAAACTCCCTGTTGCCATATCTTGACTGACAACCACAACCATCTCATCATAATTATCAATTTTTTTGTTCAAAAATGATGATTACTTCGGGTGTACATGTTAAATATCATACAAAATTAAAATAACAAGTAAAATAAAATGTTAATAAAAGTTAAAAGAAAAGTATATAAATATTACCGTCACTGTATCATCGTATGTCTTGTTATCACAAGTTATCATTTTCATGTTGTCATCCCATCCGAATCCATTTTCTCCTCGAATTTGACATATGATCTTCCATGTATTTTTTAAAGTCCTCAAATGATTTTCAACATGTCTAGGATCACAATGAACTTGAAATCTTTCAAAAATGGTTGTGGCAACTCGATTTATAGAAACTGATCTAAAAGTACTAGATGGTTTATTCTTTTTTTAGTCTCATCTACAAGTATTTTAAAGAAAAGACTTTCCATCAGTTTTGTCCATCTGAAATGTTCTGATGAGCTCCCTTTATTTGATTTAATGTTACTCATCGCTACATTAATAATCATATAAAAAATTAATTAAATAAGTAATTTAAATCAATTTCCATAACAATCTGTAATATTCAAAAATGCAAAACTCAAATACTATAATAATTTCTATAATCAACCAACTTGAAACATAACAGTTTTAATAGTCAACAAACTTAAAACATAATAATCTCAGCATCTAATAATCTCAATACATAATAATCTCAATATCCAACAAACTTAAAACATGATAATCTCAATATCCAACAAACTTAAAACATAATAATCTCAATATCCCACAAGCTTAAAACATTACAATTTTAACGTCTAACTTACATAACATAGAAGTACTCAACCTAAGTTCTAAAGAAAATTAATGTTTCTACTCATATAATCACTCTACATAGCTTCTACAATTTCATCTATCTTAGTAGTCCATTCTATAGCTTATTCTCTCTCTTCTCGCTCAGTAAGAGTTGATATTATCAAATTAGACTCGGATTCCTCATACAATCCTTCATTAATTGAATCATTAGGATCAACTCTCATTATATGATTATGAATGATAGTGCAAGCTAACACTGTATCTACTTGAGTTTGAAAATCCCAAAATGGTTCAGCGTCTAACACACGAAAACGCTTCTTTAAAATCTCAATGACTCGCTCAACAGTGGTTCGCAATGATGAATGACGAAGATTAAAGAGCTCATTTGCATTTTCTGGACGGTGATCGCTAAATTCTTTTAAATGATATCTAACACCACGATATGGAGAAATAATTCCATTTCGGATGCCACATCCAGCATCAGCAAGATAATATTTACCTACAAGTAGACATAATGTTATTATTACTTAACACATTATGACTTTAATTGAACTCTTTTGTATTATTATTGATAATTTTTACCTTCAGGAATATTAAATCCTCTTGGATGTCTAAGTGCATCTGTTAAAATACGAGAGTCATGTGCACTGCCTTCCCATCCAGCTAGAACATAAGCAAATTTCAAATCAAAGGTAACCGCAACCAATACATTTTGTGTCGTTCCCCCTTTACGACTACGAAATCTTCCTTGAATGCTAAGTGGAACAGATGCACGAACATGAGTTCCGTCTAATGCTCCCACACAATCTTTAAAATATGGATAAAATCTTGGACTGTTTCTTATTTCAAGAGGTGTTGAGTCATCGGGTAATCTAATGAGTAGTTTATATAATTTCAAAATAGTTCTCGACACTATCTTAAAGTAACGATGAATTATCTCAATTGATCTATAATATCTTGATCCAATCACTCGAAACCTTACATTGTGACCAATTATATGTAAGAATATGACCACTTGCTCTCTAACGTTCACCGATCTAGTCGAGTGTAACAAATTGTTCCTAGTAAGGATGTCACACAAATTAAAAAAAGCAATTGGTCGCATTCTTATTATATTAATGCAATTTTGGTCACCTCTATATAATATACTATTGATATAATCCTCTCTTTCATAATCTCGATTCACATGACATTGACGAGTTATTTGCTTTATAGATTTTTAATGTTTGAATCAAAACTGCCCCAACAACTAATGTTGAAGCAGCGACTCCCACTATTGCATTATGAATATAGTTACGATCCATCTACAAAAAAAATAATAGCCTTACATTATGAAAAGGATTAAAATATAAATTTGACTAATAGATTGGTGTATTATGAAAAAGAGTGTGTATGAAGTTAAATTTGATGTTCATATACACGAAGAAAATTCAAAAAACATAAAAAAATATAAAAGAATACCATTATATGTGATGATTAAATAAACCAAACAAAACATTCCCGATCCATTGCATCCTTTCTGTCCTTTTCTATTTTCAAGTATATATGTACAGTTTATTAAGGGGTGAGTCACTAGAGATTTCTCTTTGTTTTGACACCTAAGCTAGTATATAAGTGCTATAATACTATAATAGCTAAATAATCCTTTCCCATTATTCCAGTTTCATAACCGAATGGCAGAGGAGTGGGAAAGGAAAATTAACACCATCTTCTACCTTGCTTTCTCTATGGCAGAATGTATAAAACCTCAGAGAGGGAAATTAATTGAAAATTTAGCTTAGTATAGGAAAGCTCAAGGTTCAAGCAAGAAGAGAAGGGTATTGATCTTGAGTTTAAAGGGAAAAAAAGGTATTACATAGATTCTGTGTGGTTATTTAAAAATTATTTTTGAATAGTTTATTGGTGTAAATATATAGAATTTTCTGGTATTATTTTGAAACCAAAGCAAGAAAATTTTTAATAAGTACTCATGTTTTACAAGATCTGGTTGTTTCTTTACTATGTGCATAGACAGAAACTGAGCAGTGATTTTCTTCAATTTTCTGAAATCTAAAGGTCAAAATGCTTTGTTATTGTCTACAAGATTTGGTTGTTTATTTACTAATGTTTTACATTGCTTTGAAATTTACAGTATGTCTCTATTGTGGTAGACATGTGAAGGGTAAATGGCTTGAACTAATAGAATCAGAAAATTAGAGACAGAGTAAAGTACCAATTTAAAGTAACATGAAGAAAAAAAGAGAAAGAAATAGAAAAATAAAAAATAAAAAACAGAAGAAATTTGAAGCAAATATGAGGAGATTGAAAGAAAAAAAAGTAAACTAGGTCAAGAAATTAAAGAGTTTCAGACAAACATAAATAATATATAAACGGAAAAAATAAACAGAAGAAATCTAAACCAAATTAGGGGAGATTGAAGAAAAAAAAAGTAAATTAGGTTAAGAATTAAAGAGTTTCAGACAAATATAAAGAACATACGAACAGGAAGAAAATAAAGACATGCACATAGAAGATGATGAACGCCATTTATTTGAGTTATCGGACGGCGTTGATGGAGAGATGTTAGTGCAGGTGTCGGCGCGGACAAGAGAATTACTTGACTTTTTTTTTTGAGTTTAAAAAGAAAGTGTAAAACGTACTACTCAAAATGATAGGTAAAACAAACTACCGAAGTCGTAAAAAAAATAGTTTGACTGTAATTGCAATTACATTGACTTTTCTGTTTTACACGAATCAAACATCAAAAAATATGAAAATTGAATTCTGAAATTACAATTACATGAAACAAACGGATACAAAATCGAGTGGGTCGCATTATGTCACTGTAACATCTGTTTTAGCTAAGATACGTGGCCTAAGCAACTTAGGGCTCGGGTCTCCCTCAAATTCAATTCTGACAAGTAGCATCAAATACCCTACAAACAAATCAGCTGTCTAAACCTACCCTACCAAAACAACCTCTCAAAGACCGACCAAAAGCTCATCCTTGAATCCCAAACCATCCATTTGAGCACTTCTTGACCATAGGCTAGCTATTTAATGTATTCTTACTTTATGGTTTGCATGGATCTTTGCACCTGTATTGTAATAACTAATAACATGTGTTGTCATTATCTTGGGGGGACCGCCATTATATAAAATCATGTGTAGAGAGAGTAAAAACTAACAAAACTATACTCTTCCGATGGCAACGATTGAGACAAATTAGATTTTTTTTTTTTTGTAACGATCGGGATTTCCGCATCAATGGGTCAACATTGACCCGAGTTTAGAGATTTAGTATTCGGGTAGAAAGAACCCGAGTGGGTTTTGGGTGAAGGAAATTGGGCCATACTTGAAGAAGGATTTTCGAGGATCGGTAAGATTGAACGTAATTGTTGAGCCATGGTGGTGGTTTGGAGACTCAACAGGATTTTCGAGGAGCTATGAAAGTAGGATTTGACATGACTAGTAGAAGGAAGAGTAGTACTTGTTGAAGTGTCAGGAGATGTCATATAAAAAAAACAGGATCCATACTTAAGAAGGAGAAGGATCGGGATCAGGATCAGAATCAGAATCAAGAGACAACTAGTAGGAACCAAAAAATTTGAATATGAAATAAAAGGATAAAAAAAAAAAAAAAAACAAGAAGATTATTGAAGGGAAAAATGAAAAGGAAAAACGGCTTAATAAAATTTGACATCTCTACTTACAAAGAAATTTTTAAAATCTAGATTAAAAAGAAGACACCTTTTTTTAGTAACAACCCATAAGCTGAAACGGTTTTAGGAGCAAATTTATCCATATATGAAACTTGAGTTGCATAACAAGGACACCCAAAAACTTTCATGTGGGGAAGAATAGGAGATTTATGATAAAGTGACTCAAGGACTTTTTCACGGTAGAACAGAAGAGGGTAGACGATTGATGATGTAGCATGTAGTGGACATACACTCACCCTAAATTTTTTTGGGTACCTGGGACTTGTAGATTATGTACGATAGAAAAATAAAATTTTATTTAGTTTCTACTCTATTCAAATAGACATTAGATTAAAGTCGTATCTGATAAGATTAATCTTAATTATGACTAATAATTTAATTTAGCAGGTAATTACTGTTGTATCACTACTTATTTAACATAGGAATAGCCCTGCTGTATAGATAAGAGAGTTTCATTTTATGAGAAATAAACATTTTGTTTTTTATATTAAAATTATCTACATGGTATCAGGTTAGGTTCTTTCAAAATGTATTTTAAAATAACTCAAAATTCTATATCAGAAATCAATTCAGGGTCTGACTAAAATCCCTATCCACACACTCTTGAAGCAATTCAGAAATTATTTGGATAGCTGTCAAACACAAGCGAATCACAACCTCCATGGCTCAACAGGCTAATGTCTCTTCATCAAATTGGATAGTAGACTCTAAAACGCCAGATCATATGATAGGTGATGTGAGAATGTTCACAAATTTTAACCCACCAAAAAACATTTCCAATGTCAGTATTGTCAATGCCTTTTTCTCTCTCCAAAGTAGAAGGAATTGAGGACATTCAAATAGCTTAAGATCTTTCTTTTTATTACTTTATGTCCCGCTAGTATCATGCAATCTTATATTTGTTGGCAAGGTGTGTAGACCTGAATTGTTGCACTAAATTCAACTTTAATGTATGTGAATTTCAGGCATTAGACTCAAGGAAGGTGCTTGATGGGGCTGAGATGTGTAAATTGAACTCTAAAGGTAGTAGTATTACATCAAAGTACCCTACCCAATTTCAATCTGCATAGCATTACACCATAGATTTGTTTTATGTTACATTCTAAACCTAATTATTTTTTCTTTTTTATTGGAATAATGTTATACAATGCAATCAACTTGGTTGAATGTTCAATAAATTAAAAGAGTAAATTCACTACTACTTTCACAATCAATTACCAAAATTAATTATAAAAAAGTAAATAACAAAGAAGAATCATGGTAATATCAGATGGATTTCCCTTCGTTGATGTCTTTTTTCTCTTTTCTTTATTTTGATGGAATGTCAATTTAGCTTCTCACTTTTATTATGTTGAAAGTGATATATGTAACACCACAAATTTTTCCCCTAATTTTAAAAATCTAAATTCTAAAATCCCTAATTCTGTAACCCTAATAATTTAGGAATTTTTAATTTTATAACCTAATTCCAATGAGGGATTAAATTAGAGAAAATCAGAATTGTGGGTTATTTTAGAGATTTTAGTGACCAAAGTAATTAAGGGCAAAGTTTTAAGTCGAATCCGCAAACCCTAGAAAGTGCAAGGTTGCACCTCACAACTTGCCCTTTTTTTCCTTGGGTATTTAAACCCCGTCTTCAGAATTGAATAATTCTCCCTTAACTCTCCCGATATCTCCCTCTTTCGTTCGTTGAAAATAAACTCACCCATCACCGATGAGGCTTCGACCAACCGCTAACTGACTATCGTTTCACGCGCTACCCTTGCCTTTGAGACCGTCATCAACCCGCGAGAAAACCCCAACCACCCAGCCTTATTTTTCTACTCGTCGTTCGCAAAGCAAGGCGCCAAAATTGTTCGATTCAAAACCATGTTCGATAGGTTGATTCATACGATCAAAACTGTTCGGTCCAATCGTGTCTTCGATTGATTTGGAAATTAATTATACGAATTAGATAAGTATACTTGTATCATTAAAATTTCATAGAATAAGTATTTATGAATAATTCCTTAGTCATGGTGATTATAGTATTAATGTAGAATTAACCTCGTAGGTTCCAATACAACAAGATCCAGTGTTAGGTTTAAATGTGGAAAACGTCCTCCACAGCGTTAGAGAGCTAATGCTTGCTTAAGGTGTGTTTTTTTCCGGTGCTAAAAATAAATGATTTTTATATGGTTTTATACCTTACTTGATTATGATATGCATTATGGCTTATATGGTTGACATCATATGCATACGATTTTAGAATGTATTTTTAACTATGATTTATGAAATATTTGATTTACGAAACATCAGAATGTACGGAAATCATGATTTATGAATTTATGGATTATGATTTATGGATTTATAAAGTATGTTTATGGAATATTGGATTTATGAAACTTTGTTTATGAAATTTGAGTTTTAAACATCATATATGTATGAGCATGGGTTGGGATTTGTACAGGGAAGTTCAGTGGTTTCACCATTCGAGCTGAATTCCACTTCGAATGGCGGACGTAACGAGGAGGTTATGGGAACCTTCCTCATCTTTGGCGGACGTAGTTGGGTGCATTGCATTTCACTTGTGATATTGTATCATTTGTTTTATGTTTTAAAGAATTTTAAGAAAATATTACTATGTTTTATGATTATGGTTTTCCTTGCACTTTAGAGGCACACTAAGCTCTTTAGCTTACACCCCTATAGTTTTCTCTTACAGATATCATTAGACTTTAGACGACGTGATACTTAGAGGACCTTACCTTTTATCTTATTATTTTATTATTGAGTACAAAACTATTTTTTAGTTATTCAGATCATTATTTATTATCTTGATACATTGATGTAATTTCATACTTGGGGACTATTTATATTTTTTGGATTATCTTAGCATTCTTTTACTATGATTTTATTTTAGAGATTTTATTTAAACATTCAATTATTATTTAAGAAATTTATGTTTTATTTATTATAACATATTTATTAAATTATCGTTATATATTTTTTAAATTAAAGTATATTTTTCTAAAAATTGGATATCTTGAGGGTTATGGTTTCAACCGTGACTTCCTAGATTCGACCTATTTTTTCTGGGACGGGTTTAGGGGGTACATTTAGTGGTATTAGAGCTAAGTTCAACCCTTAGACTGTGAGGCTCACAATAGTTGTTTTCAAAACGGTTTTGACTTCTGCATGCATATGAAATATTTTGGAATAAATGGAAATTTTCTAAAAATTTTGTTACGGTTTCGCTTGATTTTTATGAATTTATTTTCAACGTATTTTAAATCCGAGACTCTAGTACCGAATCCAAATTTAAGTTATCACCTTCTGTAGATAGTTACTATGCCACTGCGTAGAAATTCTTGTGTTACGTTTGGTTGAGGTTGTACCGATGTTTCAGATAGTGATCATCTGCCTTATGCTGATTAGACAGAAAGTTAGAATAAGATTTATGATAATGAGGATTGATATGTGGGAGCGGAGCACCTTTGTCGAGATGATTTTATGAATCTGAAGCAGAACAACATGACAATTAACGACTATGAGATAGAGTTTATGAGGATAATAAATATGTTTTTGGGATAGTTACGTCTGAGAAAGATAAATGTGGTTGGTTTTTGAACGAGCTTCGTCCACCGATCTGAAAAGATGTGGCTACGCATTAGATTTTGGTGTTCAATGTTTCGGTAGGTCGAGCTAAGTCTGCTGAGAGGATTGATGTACTCATGGAAGATGATTAACTTTAGAATACTGATCAAGTCAGGAAGCAGTCAGACACAAATGTTAAGCCAAGTTTTGTCAACCCGTCTGTAAAAAAGGGTTAAATATGAGTTTAATTTCAGAGTTATCAGAGTGTTAGACCTGTAGTACCGACAGTTCCGATTGGCAACGTAGATAAAATTTGGTAATAAGAAGCACAACGGAAAGTGCATAGGGAGAAAACAAACTTATTTTAGATGTGGTTCCCAAGATCATTGGATTAGGTTGTCCATGTCCACCTGTCGATTCATTCATTCAGAGTCTATCCCTAGTATCAGTTCAGGCACCTCATGGTGGTAGAGAACAATGTAGGTCATCCGTTTCTGGTACTGCTAATTGAGGTAGGCATGTTCAGAGTGGTGGTTTAGTTAGATCCGAGGTTAGACGACCATGACTAGTTATTTACGACCGAAGCTCATGATAGTTATGAGAATGCATGTGAGGATATAGCAGGTACATTTATAATGTATTCAGTTTTGTTTTTGGTTATATTGGATTATGAATTCACCACGAGAAAGTATAAGTTTGTGTCAGTTAATTTTGGGATCTGTTGTTAAGTTTGAAAATTTCGAGGATGAAATTTCTTTTAAGGGAGAGAGAATTATAACATCCTAAAATTTTCCCCTAATTCGCTAACCCTAATAATTTAGGAATTTTTAATTTTATAACCTAATTCCAATGAGGGATTAAACTAGAGAAAATCAGAATTGTGGGTTACTTTAGAGATTTTAGTGACCAAAGTGAATTAAGGGCAAAATTTTAAGTCGAATCCGTGAACCCTAGAAAGTCAAGGTTGCACCTCACAATTTGTCCTTTTTTTCTTGGGTATTTAAACCCCGTCTGTATAATTGAATCATTCGCCCCCTTTATCCTTTTAGCTGCCGCCGTTCTCCCTTGACTCTCCAGATATCTCCCTCTTTCGTTCGTTGAAAATAAACTCATCCCACTCACCCATCACTGACGAGGCTCCGACCAACCCCTAACCGACTATCGTTTCACGCGCCACCCTTGCCTTTGAGACCGTCATCAACCCGCGAGAAAACCCCAACCACCCAGCCTTATTTTTCTACTCGTTGTTCGCAAAGCAAGGCGTCAAAATTGTTCGATTCAAAACCATGTTCGATAGGTTGATTCATCCGATCAAAACCGTTCAGTCCAATCGTGTCTTCGATTGATTTAGAAATTAATTATACAAATTAGATAAGTATACTTATATCATTAAAATTTCATAGAATAAGTATTTATGAATAATTCCTTATACATAGTGATTATAATATTAATGTAGAATTAACCTCGTAGGTTCCAATACAACAAGATCCAGCGTTAAGTTTAAATGTGGAAAACGTCCTCCACAACGTTAGAGAGCTAATGCTTGCTTAAGGTGTGTTCTTCCGGTGCTAAAATTAAATAATTTTTATATAATTTTATACCTTGCTTGATTATGATCTGCATTATGGCTTGTATGGTTGAGATCATATGCATACGATTTTATAATGTGGTTTTAATTATGATTTATGAAATATTTGATTTACGAAACATCGGAATTTACGGAAACTAGGATTTATAGATTATGATTTATGAATTTATGAAGTGTGTTTACAGAATATCGGATTTATGAAACTTTGTTTATGAAATTTGAGTTTTAAACATCATATGTGTATGAGCATGAGTTGGGATTTGTACGGGGAAGTTCAGTGGTTTCACCCTTCGGGCTGAATTCCACTTCAGATGGCGGAAGTAGCGAGGAGGTTATGAGAATCTTCCTCATCTTTGGCGAACGTAGTGGGTGCATTGCATTTCGCTTGCGATATTGTACCATTTGTTTTATGTTTTAAAGAATTTTAAGAAAATATTACTATGTTTTATGATTATGGTTTTCCTTGCACTTTAGAGACACACTAAGCTCTTTAGCTTACACCTTATAGTTTCCTCTTACAGATATTTTTGGACTTTAGGCGACGTGGTACTTGGAGGATCTCACCTTTTATCCGATTATTTTATTATTAAGTACGAAACTATTTTTTTAGTTATTCATATCATTATTTATTATCTTGATACATTGATGTAATTTCATACTTGGGGACTATTTATATTTTTGGATTATTTTAGCATTCTTTTACTATGATTTTATTTTAGAGATTTTATTTAAACATTCGAATATTATTTAAGAAATTTATGTTTTATTTATTATAAGACATTTATTAAATTATCATTATACATTCTTTTTAAATTAAAGTATATTTTTTTTAAAAATGGATTTTTTGAGGGTTATGGTTTTAACCGTGACTTCCTAGATTTGACTTATTTCTTTTAGGCCGGGCTTAGGGGGTTACAATATACATTTAGTTAGATCCACTTACACTATGTAAAACTCATCTTGATTTACATTAATCTATGATATTGGATGAGTGAAATAGATAGATAAGATTAAAAGTTAAAAATGAGAATATTTTTAAGGAAAAAAAGATAGAGGAGTGTTTATTCTTATTCATTCATCTCATCCAATGGCCATGGATTTGTGTAAAATCTTGTTTTACACTAACTCATGGCTATTGAATGAGTGAAATGGATGGATGGGATTAAAAGTTGAAAATAAGGAGATTTTTAAGGATAAAAAATGAGTGTCTAATCCTATCCATCCATTGCACTCATCCAATAACCATGAATTTGTGTAAACCTAATTGAGTTTTACATAATGTAAGTGGATCATATCCCATATATATATGTTGAGATCCACTTACACATAATGTAAAATATGAGTTTTACACGTTTTTTGGATCGTTGGATGGATGGAATGGATGGCTGAGATTAGCTCATTTCTTTTTTTTTTCAAATGATAATCTTCACATATCCCACTGTTAATCTAGTCATTCATTTCACCCATCCAACGATTCAAAAAAACGTGCAAAACTTAAAAATTGTTACATTGTGTAAACGAATCTTGTCCTATATATGGTAGGATCTGTTTATACGGTGTAAAGTCTAAAAAGTTTTATATTAATTTTAAATTATTAGATAAGTGTATGATTGAGATCATTAACTTCTTTTTTTGTTGAAAATCTCGTCATTTTAAACTTTTAATCTCAATCATTAATTTACCTTATATATATATATATGGCAAGTTATATAACAAAACAAAGTTAGGTCCTCGCTCTCTTTTAAAAAAAAAAGTTAGGTTCTCACTCTAAATCATTTAAAAAGTCGCTATTAAGCGTGTCAATATCTAATATTTCATCTAAAGAATACAATTTATTCCACTAACTTCACAGGAAGGTCCAAATATTCGACCGAACTTTCTCTAGAAAATTCACAATGTCAAACTCATAATTTCTAGAGTATACCTTACACTACAACAACAATTTCCTTCTCTCTTTTTTGTTTCGACATATCCTTTTTCATATTTCCATTGATTAAATAACTATTTTGTTGTAATTTCCTTAAGTTATATAGTACACGTACTCTGCAACCATCTTCCAACTCTTGGGGCTCACCTCCACAGGAGCTTTATTTAACCGAGAGTTTTAAATTGAGTCGGATTGCTAAATTGGTAACGATGATTTAGGTGGGCTTATAGGTAATAAAAATAGACTAAGATGGTTGCAGGTTGTTTTGACGACCGCACAGAGTTCTCAGAAAAAATAGTCTCAAAATGAATTAATTTAAATATTTATAAAAGAAAAATAAAAAGTTAATTAATGTTATATTTTTTTATAAAGATTAGCCCCTATCACGTACACAATAAATAAATAAATGTATTTTTTTAATTTGAAAGCCTCATTTTTAATAAATTGCACAAGACCCTTAAAATTTAAACCGACTCGGAATGGTTGACTAGTGGTGGTTATAGAAAAATAGTTTACATTGCTTCGTTACACTAGATCTTGGAGATATAGTTTAGGGAGTTTACTTCAAATTTTTAAATTAATTTGAGGTGTAGATTAAACTCTAATTTTTTATAGAATTTAATTTAAAATTTAATGAAAATGAAGCTTAGCTAATAAATTCTAAAAATAAAGTTTAATAAGAATTTTAAAAATTTTAGAGGATTTAATTAAAAATAATTTAAAAATATAAAACATAATATAAATTTCTGAAATTTTAGAAGTGTCATATTAATTTTTTTAGAAATAAATGTTAATTTTAGAAAATAATAGGGCCAAAACCCTACTGACCCTTATCATGGTCTACCCTGGTTGATTATCGATTACTAATTTTCAAATATTTTTTTTGAATAGCGTAACCAATTTTCAAACATATTTATATAATGCAGAAAATAAAACAACTTTTAACTCAAATTCAAATTTGATTTAATTTAACTATCAATATTAAGTCAGATCAATTAAGTTAATTAAAACTAAATTTTAGTTTAGTTAGATATTCGATTAAAGTATGGAGTTGATTGATTATGTCGGTTTAAAAAAAAAAAAATTCAATGCTCTTCTCCTGGCATCATGAATATTTGATCCGCAGTTTGTTCAGCTATGAACGTGTTTCATCAAGTTCCAATGTTGTCGGCAACCAATTAAAGATCACAAGCGTTCTGAAAAGAAATCTTCGTGGTGGTGGGTATGAGATGCGATACGTTTAGGGTGCGATTAAAAAATAGTAAATTTTAAAATTTTTCTAAAAATTTAAAATATTAGACTTTTTTATAATAATTTAAGTTAAATTTTTATGTTTTTTGACAAGTTTTGATACTTACAAAATAAATTTCGATACTTAATTTTTTTTAATATTTTAAAATTTTGACAAGTATCGATATTTGTAAAAAACCTAAATTATTATTAAAAAAAATAACATTTTAAATTTTTTAACAAGTATCGAAACTTACCGTCTTTTAGTGTATGCCTAATATCGGGTGAAGAGAAGAGGGGTTGGCTGAAGTAGGTCAGACCAAATTTAAGGTTTTCACTGATTGTATTATTAAGGGGGGAAAAGGAAGAAAAAAAAACAATTTAGCTGAATGGAAGTGTAATTTAATGTATAGTGCATGGCATATGCTAAAGTATATGTTTTACACGATCGTTTTTTAGTTCTAACAGGTATTCTCTACCGGCTTCATTCAGATTTTTTAATTAGTTAGGTTGGGTTGGTTCTAGATAGGGTCAATTTGAATCAGATTAATTTATATTTTAAGAAATTTCAAATCATTTCAATTTGGGTTAATATTGTGTTTCAGTAATTGTAGATGCAGGTTGTTTGGGTTTGGTTTAATTTTTAAAATCGGATAGTTATATGTTTTATATTATTCCGGGTTGAATTAGTGGCGGATGCAGTAAGCCTTATAGGGAATAATTGCATTTCTATTTTTTAAAAATATATTTAATTTAATATTAATTTTTTCTATAAAAAATTAGTTTATTGTGTAAACGGGAAAAATAAAATATGTATACCCATTTTAATGAGAAATTATACCATAGGTCATTCCAGCCACGTCATTTATGAGACCAACCAATCAAATGCATTCATTTCATTAATTTTTTTATCTCATCTTTTTACCAAATAAATCTTTACTAATATTTACTTTAAATTAAATTTAAAAACAGTTTTTACCAAGTAAAGATTTGGTAAAAAGATAAGATGGAAAATTAATAAAATAGATGCATTTTATTGAATGATCTCATGGATGACATGCCGGGAATGACCTATGATATAATTTCTCTATTTTAATGTATATATATATTTTTAAGCTTCATTCTTAAATTTTTAGATCCATCATTGGGTTGAACGAGTTTAAATTATTAATTTTATTTTCATTCTGAACTTAGATCGATTGGTTAAAATTATTTATTTTTATAATAAAATGATTTTTAGATTAGAATAAAAATGAAGGAGGTGGCTTAATGAAATAGAATACATGAATAATTTGTTATAGGCTAGGTGTTTCCAGATCCTTGAAAGTCTAAATAAAGTCAAAATCTTGATTGTTACTTTGAGGCTCAATCAAGGAATTAGCATCATTCCTGTAGTTGCGCTAACGCACATGGAGATATTTTGTTTTTGAAAAGTTTAATGAAAAAAAAATAGTTTGGTCAGATTTTATATATTATAGAATTAATAATTAGGCTAAAGAAGTATTTTTATCATTGAGTTCGACCCAAAAAAATAATTCCGTTCCTCGCTAAAAAACGCATTTAATGTGGCCCTTTAGTCCGCAAAATCGATCAAATTGATCATTTGAGTAAAGTTGACCGTTACAGTGCTAACGTATCAGTTAACAGTGATGACATGGCGGTCCACGATGCTAACGTGGCAGTACAAGTGGGATGATGATGTGGTAGAGGGAGTTGAATTGATTATTTTAACCGAATTCGAGGGCATAATTAATTTTTTTGCCGAGTTCATGGGCATAATTATTTTTAATTAAAAGTTCGATAATTTATTTAATATTTAAGTTAAAAAATAAGAATTTAAGAAATTATTAAAATTTTAAAAATATTAAAATTGGACAAATAATTTGCTTAAATTTCAAACTAATGTAATCGATTTATTTAATTTTTGAATAAAATTAAATAAATAATTTAATTTTTTCGGATGAATTTTTACAAATATAATATATGAAACAGTCCCTTAGCCAACAATAAAAGAAACAGTCCCATTACCGTCCGTCCGTCTCCGTTGCAGTTTTAAAATTAAAGTGATAAATATTTTTAAGTACTAAAAATAGAAAAAATTCCTTAGAAATTGTCAATTATGTTTAAGGAGATAAATTCTTTTGTAAGTAGTAACAAATAGAATTACATAATGCTAAACAATTAACAAGTGTTAAATTGTTATAAGTAATTTTTTATGGTTTTAATCCAATGTCCAGATTACCCCTTGAATGGCTTGAAATAACACCGCCATCCCTAAGATTCCTTTTGGTTTTAAGCAACTGTCACATGTCAGAAAAGCAACTCTGCGCAACTTAAACGGTTAACTCTGGTACAGGCGGTGAAACTGAGGTAAATGAGAAAGTAAGGGTTCGTTTTCTAAAAAAATATTTTATGTAGTTTTATTCTATTTTCAGACAAATATATTACAGAAATAAAAATTTATTTTTCAAAATAAATACAGTTAAAATGTATTTCGTATTTCACTTTTCAATAAAAATAACAATTAATTATTAAATAATTAAATTAAAATATAATTATTAAAATACATTTTAAACCTTGTTTTTAAACTTTTTTTTGTTTTTAATTTTGAAAATAATGTTAATGAAAACTTTGAAAATATTTTTTTCTGTTTTGAATTTTTCACTTTTTTATTTTGAAATTTATTTTCTAATTTTACCACCAATCATATTTTCTTTAATATTTTTTATTGTCCAAAAATATAAAAATGAAAATGATTTTTATTTTTTAAACCAGACTAAACCTAATTCCTTTTCATTTTCCTATTACAAGATTATAATTTGAATGAGATGTTATAGCTATGAACCCAATTAGTTAAAAAATCTAATTTATTAAAATATATAATATAACAAAATTTAAAGTTTGAAAATAAAAAATCAATTGAGATATTTACCTTTGGTCAACATTTCTGACATTTTAATTGAGATTATTAATCAATAAATGAATATGTCATCTGTTAAATTACCTAACTTTAACCGTTTTTTCTTCGAAAGTTCCTTTAATTGTTTTAAGAGTGTCATGTTCAGTGTGGTCTTAATGACGTCGATTGACTTTTTTTTTTTTTTTTCTTTGTTTTTTTTAAGTTTTGTACAAAAATACTATTTATTTTGAGTTTTTTCGCACATTATACTGCGTTTATTTATCTTTCTTTATGGTACAATTTTTCTTATACTTTTATGATAATTTGACGTATGTGTAGAGATCGTCACAACACACTTTCTGATCAAAGAAGATTGACGATTTAATATGGTTAGATCTGTAGGAAAAATGTTTGGTTAAACTGAAAAAGGTTGAAAGGGAATTTGCTTGAGGCGTGCACTAGATATTGTCCTTAAGGATATTTCGCGGTGAAACGTACCCTCCAGGATTCAACAAGCACTTCTAGCGAAGCAGACAATAGAAAGAGAAAAGAACCAATGAATACTCAGCTAGGAGAGAATGAGAAAGTTGAGAAAGTTACTTTAAATTTGATGATTTGAAAAGCATAGTGAGCATGGTATTTATAGTATCATGTATTCCCAAAAGGGTATTTAAAATAGTAAGTAATCAAGGGCAAATCTATCATAAAGTAAAATGAATGGTTAAAATTAAATGTTCTTTTAAATTTAAAATGAGTGGTTAAGAATAAATATACTTTAATTTAAAATAGATGGTTAAGATTAATCAAAAAAATGAATGATTAAAAATGACTTTTAAATAATAAAAATGGATCGGGGCTCTAGTTCATGCACATGGGAAAATCAATCGATTTCGATTTAATTGAACTTCTTGGGCAAACCCCGAATGTGCGAAACCACCATCATATTTTTCTCTTACAAGCCCAATACCAAATCTTTATATTTAAACCCAAAAGTAGTAATATAAAAGAAAGATGTGGGATTCTTTGAATATACTAAATAATTTTATATTTTTACAACAATCTCCCACATATTTCAAAGAATGATAAAAAAGTTTAGCTGAGTATTCTGATATAACGTATTCATTCTGGTGTCTTTTTGGACTATGAACCAGAACTTAGAAAAATGAGATATAACTTACTGAGTAATTGGTGAAACACGTTTCTATGAACCAACAACTCATTATTGTAAGCTAACATTCTCAT
This sequence comes from Hibiscus mutabilis, assembly GCA_019671005.1. Taxonomy (NCBI): domain Eukaryota; kingdom Viridiplantae; phylum Streptophyta; class Magnoliopsida; order Malvales; family Malvaceae; genus Hibiscus; species Hibiscus mutabilis. The sequence continues at coordinate 11,196,657 of CM033724.1, read as the reverse complement.
TAATCAGATTGTATCTATTCTTGCTCTTTATTGCGGTTGTGCGCTAATAGGCCATGCGCGTGCCTGGATTTTCATAAGTGCTCTAGAGATTTTGCCGTAAATCTCATAGAAGCGGCCCCACTTCACACTTATATAGGTCAAGCCATCAAGTGTATTCTGCAAGTCAATACACCACCTATAAAGGCTATGGACTTGATTAAGAGTTTTACTCACCCTCACCATCCTTACAGTTTTTTATTATTAGCACTATTTACACCATAGGAAGGGACAAACTCAGAAAAGAATTAGTGCTTTCTCACGGATCAATCCAATGACTTGTTATTACCTATATGAACCTTTTTCATGGGATCGCCAATCACAAATGTTGGGTTACCATCATTGTTGATTTCTTATATTGGCATAAGTCCATTTCCCCTCGATGTTTCACAAAATAATTTTCTTCCCAGGGTTTAGTTGAACGATTTGGCCAAAATCATTCATAACTTCACATAATTAATTGATATCACTTCATCTTTTTGCAGCTGCTTTATTACCTTATGCCATTAGACAAATATGTCTAGTTTAACCATTGGAAGTTTTTATTCTTTGCAATGTCTATTGCTACTTGGCAATCACAATGCATTGACACTGAATCTATCAGTTTTGTGCCTAATAAAATACAGGCTAAGAGGTTTTTTCAATCACTCAACTTCAAGTACATGCTAAGAGATTTTTCTATCACTTAGCTTTATTGTTTAGGCTAAAAAGTTTTTCTACCATTTAACTTCATTACACAGGTTAAGAAGTTTTTCTACTACTTAGCTTTATTACACAAGCTAAGAAATTTTTTTACCACTTAGCTTCATTATTAGCCAACTCTAATACAATAAATGCAGACTTTATAGTAAATTTTCTATAAATGTCTATTTGGCTAATTTTTAAGACACGTTCTACCTCTGAGGGTGAATACATAACCACTAGTAGATTTAGTCTCATATAAATAAGATATTTAATTATCATCATTGTATTCTTCTAATACAATGGGTACTTTACTAAGTAGAATATCATAACTCATGATATCCTTTTGATATCTCATTAACTTTGCTACATCAACTCAACATTAATGATTTGAGTTGTGTATATTAGCTCAATTGAAAAATAACATGTACCATCTCAGGTTAGTAAAGTTCATCAAGTGCATCAAAATTTTAATAATTTTGTGCATACTTGGATTGGGCAACATGATCACATATATATTTCCTCATTAGAATATTAGCATCATAAGAGGTATTCACAGGTTTGGTATCAATATATCCAAACTTCTTTAATATTTCATCGTTATGTTTTTGTGATAGCATTTTGCTACCACACTTCCTTATGATTTAAATACTCAATATGAGATTTGCTTCATTCATGTATTTCATATCGAATTTTGAAGCAAGATACCTCTCAGTCTAACATAATAAATACTAAGATAGACATGTAATCAATACACAATAATCACATAAACATCGTCAATCAGATTGGTACAAACAAAAGACATTATTAAGATAAACATGCTATCAACACAAACAAATCATCACTCATGTTTTCACTTATCACTTGATTGAATTTCTCATTCCACAATTTTGGAAGTTTGTTTCAAGACATATAATGATTTGAGAAATTTACAGATTTTAATTTCACGACCTGATTTAATGCATTCTTTGGGCTATTCAATATATATTTTTAAATAACCAAAAACATGATTTTAACATCCATTTGGCTGATGAAAACTGTGTGTTGAAACTAGAACAATATATATATATGTATATATATATATATATATATATATCATTGAAGAAATTTTTGTAATTGGAGTAAAAATATCAAAACAATCTATATTGTTTTAAGTAAAACGTTTTGCAATGTATATTTATAAAATCATTATTCTTAAAACTTCCTTGTAAAAAGAAAATTTGTTTGTAACCGATAAGTTTTGGTTTATGGAATAAACAACTAATTTGCAAACATTATAAAAATGAATTATATTTAACACTAACCCCTTTTGCTCAAAAGAAAAGCATAATAAGAAGAAACTGTTTCAAAAATTGTATCATTTTTAGCCAAGTATACATATATAAAAATTATACTTCCAAAGAATTTTACAGTTCTAGGTCATTTAAATCTTCTCAAATCATTATGTTCACAATCAAGTTTGAATCATAGACGGATTAGAAGAAACAATCGTACAATTTAATGGTCTATTTTCTTTATACTACACCATTTCATAATAGGAGATAGATGACAGATTATGATTTCTTTTATATTATAGTCATTAATCAAAATAAACATCTCCTTTATCTTGGTCACCTTTTTATTCTTTTATTCCTAAAATAAAATATGATGTATCTCAAAAACACATATCATTAAAATTGACATAAATTCTTGTCATTGTTTGTTCAACAAGTTTGTTTCAATTAAATATGTTATTATCCAAAGCATAAACCATATATGCAACACTATGAACATGCAATCTAATACTTTAGAGCCAATCACAAACTAGAAGCATAAATTTGACATAACACCCCCACACTTTAAAATATTTTAAGAACATATAAATTTAAGGTGTCTCTAATCATTTTCACATAGAAAATCCAACATACATATTTTACAAGTTATATTAATATTAGCATGCCAAATTAATCATAACAACAAAAATTCTCACAATAACATGTCACATAACATATCACATAGATCATCATGACATTTTAATAAGAAAAGAAGTATAACTAGCATGCATAATAACTTTAAATAAACATGTTAAAAACCCTTTTTTTTCACAAAATATATTCTCGATTCATCACATTGAAGGGAACTTAGGCTAAGGTATCTTTTGGATTTAATTTTGAATAATACCTTCCTTCTTCAAATACTTGTGCAGTTTCAAACGGTCTCTAAGATAGACAGATTCTTCTCTTTCCTCCGCAATGGGGGTATGGCATAAATATGTGTCTAGTAGCACCATTGTCTATCATCCACTCTTTTGTATTCATAAAAATATCAACTTTGAGAAATGACCACAAATATTATTTCATCTGCTTCAACCAAATTAAAATTTGGCTTAACAAGATTTTTCTTTTTTTTCCCCATTATTTTAGTTGTTTCAACCAAATCAATATTTGGCTTTAACAAGATTGACGACATCTGTTTCGCCCAAATTAATATTTGGCTTAACAGGATAACCATTTCTCATTGAAATTTTTGCACTAAGTTATACGGTGGCTCAATGTGTCATCATAATTGGAGATAAAATTCGCAGGTATAATCAATGAATAATGCACCAGGTAGGTTCTTATGAAAGAGAGGTGGTGTAAAAGACACTCTTAAATACCAAGTCTTTGATAGGACCAATCCTAAACATGCATTTTCGCATTATACCAACAATCAATTATGGAGTCAGTCACATATAAAATAATTTTCCTTTTCCTTCTTTTTCAAAATATTATTTTGGGTTTGTAATCAACTTCAATCATGCTCAAAGCTCAACTCACAAAATTTTGTAAGCATAAATATCATGCATAAGATTTTTTTAAATAATTCAACGCCATAGCATAGGTAAATAAAAATTATTATTTAAATATATACACAAAAATTCATAGATAATACATACCTATTTTAGCAGCATTAAGTTCGGACAACGTGACTGTAAGGAGACGCACTAGAGTTCTGCATGGACATCGTAACAATAACAGCAACACCAAGGAAAATCTTTGTTAAGAGGTCACAAGTTTTTTCGGTTTAAAATAGGAAACAGAAAATATCCTTAAGATTGTAGGAAAAATGTTTGGTTAAACCAAAAAAGGTTGAAAAGGGAACTTGCTTGAGGTGTGCACTAGACATTGTCCTTAAGGATATTTCGCGGTGAAGCGTACCCTCCAGGATTCAACAAGCACTTCTGCCGAAGCAAGCAACAGAAAGAGCAAAGAACCAATGAATACTCAGCTAGGAGAGAATGAGAAAGTTGAGAAAGTTACTTTAAATTTGATGATTTGAAAAGCAAGTGAGCATGGTATTTATAGTACCATGTATTCCCAAAAGGGTATTTAAAATAGTAAGTAATCAAGGGCAAATATGTCATAAAGTAAAATGAATGGTTAAAATTAAATATTCTTTTAAATTTAAAATGAGTGGTTAAGAATAAAAATACTTTAATTTAAAATAGATGGTTAAGATTAATCAAAAAAATAAATGATTAAAAATGACTTTTAAATAGTAAAAATAAAAATAATAAAAATGGAATGGGCCTCTATTTCATGCACATGAGAAAATCAATCGATTTCAATTTAATTGGACTTCTTGGGCAAACCCCGAATGTGCAAAACCACCATCAAATTTTTCTCTTACAAGCCCAATACCAAATCTTTATATTTAAACCCAAAAGTAGTAATATATAAAAAAAAGTGTGAGATTCTTTGAAATATACTAAATAATTTTATATTTTTGCAACAAGATCTTCATTTATGTTAGCTTGTTGATGCAATCAAAATTGTTATGGAGCAAACTGCAAGATTAATTATCTCGACCACCCCTCTTAAATCAATACTTTTACGTCTAGTTGGATTGAGACGAGTAAATTTTGATGATAATTGTTAGGTTTCTATAAAAGATAAATGACGTATTTAAAGGAAGATTTTGTTTTTTGTTTATACCCTTTTGATTTTCATGTTTCAGTTTGTTTAATCTCCATAAGTTTTTTTGGTGGACATGATCTCAAATAACTTTTTTAATGATTCGAGTGCGTTTTCTTTATTGGATTTTTTATTGTTAATAAAGTTCAACTTCGGTAAATTAATTAGTTGTAATTTAGAATATGTAGGATTTATAAAAAAATAGTATACAAAGTAAATCTATATTATTAACAGTTAAGATTTTATGGAATTTAATGACGTAAGTAATTGAATAATGGGTAAAATTTTGATACACAGGCTGCGTAAAATTAATTTTACACAAGCCTTGTATTTACACTATAAAAACTCAAATCCTAAATTTCTAACCCTAACCCTAAAAAACTAAACCCTATATGCTAAATTTTAAACACTAAACTTAAATTCTAAACCCTACAACCTAAAACCCCTAGATCTTAAACCCTAACCCCTAAAACTAAAAGGCACGCGTAAAATAAAGTTTGCACAACATGTGTATCAAAGTTTTTTCCTTGAATAATTATACAACTTCAGTTTTAAAAAAATCAAAATTTTCTGTCATTGTTTTATTTTGAAATATTTTGACATATACTTTTAATTTAATCATTAATATTTTATTTTTCGTCGAAAATTATTGACTATAAGATGATAATTTTTTTCTCTAAAACTAATGTGATTTTAACGAAAAATATGAATAATGTGAACTATTAAAATAATTTTTTTAAAATTAAAAATAAGACAATTTAATTTTAAAATTTTTAATTAACTTTCACCGTATATTGACCTTTAAACGAAACGGTGAAATTCTCCTTGTTAATAGTAGTACAGCACAGGCAAAGCAACAGTACGTAAAACAGCAGGAAAAAAAAAAGAAAAAGAAATACGGTGATAATTAAATTAATTTGTATGGGTGGGAGAAATGGTGACCAGCTGGAATTGGAAGTATATGCCACCCCACATGCCTAATCAAGGAGATTCCCCTACTTTTTCACACGTATTTTCTTCTATAAATCCCCTTCTCATTTCTCTCAAAAACCTCTTCCAGTTTTCTTCTCCTCCCCCTTATAGAAATCTAGGTCTTTTCTTCTCCGTTTTCTTTTGCTTTGCTAGAGCTGAAGCTCTGCAGCTGGTTTAGCCCCTGTTTTAGATCCCCCCTCCCCCTCTTAGATCTTGGCATATGCTGTAAAACCTTGATGTTTGGGATTCATGTCTCCGGTTGTGAGTGAAATACTCCGTTCGGGGTTTATGATAAACTCCTCCCTCAGACGCAGGACCCATCTCGTTCAATCTTTCTCTGTTGTCTTCCTCTACTGGTTCTATGTGTTTTCATGAATAATCTCTCTCTAAATCCTGCACTCTCATCGTTACTGCTATTATCATATATAATAATCAAATAACTCTATTTTTTTCTCAAGTTTTCAGCTGTGATTTTGGTGTATATATATATATATATATATATATATATATATATATATATATATAATATGGCTTCGTCTAGTGGAAACTCCAATTCCTCAGGTTCCATGGTGCCTTCGGGATCCGAAGAAGACTTGCATCAGTTGATGGATCAGAGAAAAAGGAAGAGAATGGAGTCCAACCGAGAATCAGCACGGAGGTCCAGGATGAGGAAACAAAAGCTCTTAGATGATTTAACTGCCCAAGTGACGCAGTTAGCCAAGGAAAACAACCAGATCCTCACAAGCATCACCTTCACCGCCCAACACTACTTGAACATGGAGGCTGAGAACTCGGTTCTAAGGGCTCAGATCATGGAGCTCACTCAGAGACTCGACTCTCTCAATGAGATTCTCCATTTTCTCAACAATGGGGCGTATGGATCCGAGGGCTTTGAAACAAGTGATGAAAGCTTCACCGACCCTTTTGATATCCCCATCATGGCATCGGCGGATATGATGTTTGAATACTAGAGAAAAAGGGTGAAACTTTGCTGGGGTTGGTGGTTTTGTGATCTCTTTCTTTTGTAATACGGGTGTTGTTATCAGAATTAGTAACGTATTGTTTAGTGGTATTGGCAGCAAAGGAAAGATGGCAGGTGGGGGTTTCTGTTCAGATATAAAATATGGTATGAAGTGTTGTGTACGTATGTGGCCTCCCTTTATTATGTATTAATTAATTTACTTCACTTGTTTGTTGTCTTCTTCTTCCTTGAAACAGTCATTCAGTGTGATGTCTTTTGTTCTTTGTACGCCTCTCTCTCTCTCTCTCTCTCTCTCTCTCTCTCTCTCTTTGGAAGAAAAGTGGCAAATAATTGCTAATGCCAAAAAGAGGCAAAATTGTTGTTTGTTTCAGCAAATCCATTTTATTCCCAACAAGCAACTTCGTAAAATCGTATTTCAATTTATCATAAAACCCGTCTAACTTGAAACAAATAACACAAACTAATTTGAATTTAAAATAATTTGAATCTAAAAGAACTCAAATCTAAAACTAACATGAATATAAAATGATCTGAATCGAAAGTGATTTGAAAATTTTAAAACTCAAATTAATTCGGCCTAAATTAACTCAATTGAAAATCAACCCTACCCACCTAACCAATTCGTTCATTAATATAACTTGGGACAAATTGAAGACCTATCTATTACCATCAAGAAAAGTGTTTTCAAGCTTAAGTGAACATTGAAAACCTGTTAATAAAAAAAGAAAAATACTTTTCTTGTAGTGTTGTTTCACGTTGAATTTTAGTGCACTTTTAGGCACTATAACCTTTTCATTTTAGTCGTAAACTGGATGGGTACAAGATTTTATGTTAGGCCGTTAATTTTTAAGAAGATGCATTTGGACTTTAGGGGTATGAAATTACAAAAAATTTAAAAGTAGAAAATTAAATCATCAATAAAAAATACAAACAAAATACTTAAATTATATAAAAATTAAAATTTTCAGAATATGAGACCATATTTCAACGTGCCTCAACCCATTATAGATCACAAAAATCTTGATGGAAGTGATTAATGGGTGGAAAAAATTCAAACCTATCGCTCTCAAAAACAATCATAGAGGTCATGGTGTACATGGCTAATGAAACCTACTTTAAGTACTTTGCATGCAGGGTGCTCATTAGTGTGATTTTACTGTCGGTGTTTTGAAATTCATCATGAAAATATTTTTAAACAAGTGTTCTAAAAGCAATTTTTATTCATTGTTTTAAAATTAAGTTCTATAGGTTTTAGAAACCTAACATCTCCAATCAGTTTGAGAGCCACTAAACATTATCAAGAACACGAGAGCATTAACTATGATATCATGGAAGCAAGAAATCAATTACTAAAATAAGTTACTAAAAAAAATCTAACACAATCAGATAGTCTAGCTAAATGAAATGTTAGGCCTTTTAAACAATATTAAAGGTTCAGATTCTAATATTGTAAATAAAAAAATTAAATTAAAAATGTCGCTCTCAAAATAACTCTCTATAAAATTTGATTTTCACTAGTCGATTATTAGGTCAGAAACAAGTGGTTAAAAAATCAAATCAACCCAATTTGAGTGCCACTGATCCCATGTTTGTTGATTCGTGTGCTACTTTATGGAAACACCCGTAGTTTTGCTATAGGTTCAATGTACAATGTTTAACCCAAAGATATTATTTTTCTTATGGATTTAATCATTCCGTCTTTCAATTATGAATGCCAATAAACCCATTCAGAAGACATGTGCTATTGTATATATAATATAAATGATATCATGCACCTGTTTTTATATGCCCTGATTATTTTTATATTGTAAAATTTTAAAAAATTGTAACTTTTGTTTTCTATGTCAAAAATTATGCATCAATCATTGCAATAAATCCTTCATGAAGAATATCTGGATGTTTTAAATATTTCCAATTGCTTAATTATCTTGCAAGCCACGCATAAACTACATTTATGAAAATTATCCCCTTAAGAAGTGGTATCTAAATTATTGTGTCATCATATAATTTCCCCTACAAGTCAATATTATTAAAAAAGAAAACTAGTGATATTCACTAATTGACCTAGTAACTAAGAATGTTCATATTGTCTTATCTTGTATGGATTTGAATTCTTACATGGGAATATCTCCCTATTTAATAAAAAAAACTAGTTAACAATTTCAATCTATAAAAGTATGAAATAGCAATATTTTAAATGAATTAATATTTGATGTATTGGCAATGTATAATTCTATGCACAATCAATGAACTAGATGATGATACATCATTAAAGATAATTTTAATGGATTTTGTTTTAAAATTATATGATAACATGTCTATCGCCCTGTTTGGCAATTAGTGGATAGCTGATAGCAGATTATATTAGCTGATAGTTGATTGCATTAGCTGATTTGACTAACAAATTATATTTGTAACGACCCGAGTTTCGGGTTAGCATGGGGTCTCAGACCCGGGTATTGGGCTTTTTGTTGAGAGTCTAGATTAAGTAATTAATTTGGGCCTAGTAACAAAAAAAGGAAGAATGAGGTGCTGTGCTTTTATTAAAATGGTTATCATATTTTATTTGAGGGGAGTTTGAAATTTAAAAGCTCGGAAAAAAAGAAGAAGAGATAAAGTGGGTGGTAGGTGGGAAAAAGTAGCAGATAATTTGATGGAGAGAGAAAAAATAGAAAAGTGGAGAAAGAAAATAGGAAAATGGGAAAAAGAGAGTGAAAGCTTCCAAACCTCGATTCGCGTATCGTACAGGCTGTCGTGGCCTTTATTGCTGGCACCTTCTGGTCTATCTCATTGAGAGGAGTCAGTCGATAGTCACCCCGTCGTCGACGCCGACGTCGCTCACCTGGGTGAGAAGAAGGGAGTTTTGGCGAAGTTGGTTTGACAAGATCCGTCGCCCACTGTCGCAAGCCATCACCATCATGGAACTCACTGGCCGAAGACAAGTCGATCTATAGCTCATTGTTTGCGTCTGGCCACCGGAGGCCGACACACGCACCGTCGCCCGCGTGTGGGCGTGTACAATAGACAAGGCGGGTGCATGTATGCTCCTATGCACCTTGTCGTACCTGATCCTACTCGGTGAGTGCACATACACCCTATCACACTTGATTCTGCCCCGCGGGTGCACCACAACTGTCGTACACCGTACTGCACTAGATCACTGGGCCGTTGACCAGGGTTGACCAGCCGTTGACTTTTTGGGGGGACTCTACCCTAGCATTTCTCCACATTCTGAGTCTATTGACGTAATCCGTTTTGCCAAATTCGAGCTCGATATGTTGTTTTTATGCATTTGACCTTGTGAATTAAATAAGGGATGCATAAAATTAATGTATTTTCATATTCATTTTTATATAAGGGTTTTTTCAGATCGGATATCGAACCAAGTGAGTAATCGGGAAGTTTATATGAAGATTTATCGCTCTAGCTTAAGGTTATTGCACCTCGAACTCTGAAATACTTCATGAGCATCATAAGTGTACTTGCCTTGCTAGTTAGTGGTTACAAAATAGGTTGTTGATAGATAAACATGTGTCAAGACCAGTGTTACGAGACTTGGTAAATATTGAGATGCCTGATGAGTTTGAGAATATTCGAGACTATTATGAGCTCTAGAAACCGTGTAGGGTCATTTGAATATTCGTATAATTATATGATTGGTTGATTTGCATGTTGTGTTGCTTGAGTGCTTGAAATGTGAATTGGCATGTTCGATGGAAATTATATTAAATGGACTGATAATTGGTAATATTCAAATAAATGATCAAGAAGTCGATAATTAATATTAATTAATAAATGCATTAGTAAACAAACCCTAATGACTTCAGTAAGCTTTAGGGATCAATTTAAACGTGGTAATAACATAATTCGAAGGGATTGTGTGAACTCGTGTATAGGATATTGGTACGAACTTTGGCTGTATCGGGGCACATTTGGGGGGTTGTATCGATACGAGTTGACCCGTACCGGTACATGTGGAAATCTAGGGTTTTTAATAAGCAATATTTGTATCAGTACGCATGTGAGTACCGATATCGAGAGTGTCGTATCGATACTCGTAGTCGAGTGTCGATACCCATTGAATGGAATGATTTATAATGCTAATAAAAGATAGAAATTTGTGTGGGATAATAATGTGATAATACGAGTTAATAAAGATGATAAATGAGGATGATTAATATACACTTTCATAATGTATTAACAAGTTGGTAAACCTAAATGATGGCTTGATAATTGATAGAAACCATATATATTGATAATCATGTTAATACTGTGTGTTGTGTGGTAATCGTGTCCATGTTGTGTACTGTTCGGACACTTGGTTGTTTGAGTTACCTTGTTTGATTAGATCCTGATTCCCAAGGAGAAAGTGTTGCAACTATAGTTAGAGATTCCAATGTACGTTCCTAAATCTATGTGGCACCAGGTCTCATTCAAAGATGCTCGATAAGAGATTTCGAGCACAGGTGTATGTTCCCGAAGCTGTGTGGCATCGGATCTCACCCAAAGAGTGTATGTTCCCAAAGTTGTGTGGCACTAGGCTTCACTTTAGGTTTGTGGTTACAACTTTGTGTGTTGTTGCTCGGATGATCTGGTGTGATCCTAAGTATGGTTGGGCCTTGTGGGCCATGTATGATGTTCTGCTACATTGAGAATATGTGTTTAAGCGACTAGTGGTAGCGCCATGTGCTTATTTATCTCTCCTTATTGTTGTGATTAGCATGAAGTATAGTAGAGTAGATGCGTAGCACTGAGCTTTGTAAGCTCAGCGCTCGAAATCATTGTTTTCGTGCGTAGATTGATCGTTGGATCGTGAGATCGAAGAGCACTATCAGTACGGGATTCTAACATGTGGTGATCTCCAGAGTACAGTACTTGTGTTTAGTAGGCTATGTATTCATAGGACCTTACGTGGTCGAGTCTACAATTCTTACTTTTGAAATTGTATTAATCAATCGAATGTACAAATATTTTAAATTAAAGTGGAGCTCCTTTGTAACGATTTAATTGTTTATCTATGTTTTCAAATATTAGATTTAAACATTTGGAAATACTTTGCTTGGGCTAAACCCAGTTTGAGAATTTTATGGTTTTGGGTTGGGCTTAAGGCCCAATTGTGACATTCGGGTTGAGGGTGTTACAATATTAGCTGATTGTATAAAAGTGTTTGGTAAAAGTAACTGATAGCTTATAGTCATTTGATTATTTAAACAAGCAAAATGACATAGAAAGACATGATTACATTCAATATATGTTTGAATAGTTTATTAGTTATCAATATTGTGTATCTATTAATATTAATTAGGTTATGAAAATAATTTTTTAATATAACATTACTAAGCATATTTGAAGGATCTATATATTAATTTATTATTTATATAATTATTTTTAATACAATTTAATTAATTATTAAATTTAAATACAAATATAAATGTGTGAGAATAAAAAGAAAAAAAATAAAGATATTAGTTTACAAATGCCACAATGTACATACGTGGGGGTAAAGAATTAAAATAGAAAATGATAAATTTAGGTTATTTGAAGATTTTTGATAATTGTTAAGGGTAAAAGGGTCTTTATAACTCTTATATCAAAACTTCTAATTTAAAAAAGCTTTTATTAGCAACTTTTTCAAAATTTTTCAAAATTAGATATTTCACTCCAATCCGTTATTTTAACCTGCTATTCACCAAATATCTAAATTAGCGAATTTGACCGGTCAAACCTCTAGTTTTAGCTCAAACCTTTAATTTTGGCCCAAACCTCTGTTTACCAAACATGTCCAATATATGGTTCAATGATGATACACAAAATTATACACCCTGAGAGCATCAAATATTACTCCTTTTAAATTACTTTAATGTTAAATGATGTTCTTCTATACTTGAATAAAAATTTTAAAACTTAGTTTTAACTAAATCAAAATTTAAAAACCCAAACTCATTTCTTTGCTTCCTATTCCATGTGTTTCATATTTTCTGATTTTTTTTCAACAAGGATTTTATTATCTTTACCTTAAACGACATAAGTGTGTAAAAATATGAATTATTTATTCATAATAATTATGTGGACTAAAAACTTGTTTAGATTACCCACTAATATAAATTATCTTTTACATTACAAATAATTTTATAGTGCAACTTATGTTTAGTTAAACCATTTGGCAATCAATGATTTGATATTTGCTTTAACCATTGTTTTACATGCAATTTCATTGAAGAGGACAAAATGTACACCAAAGATAAATAAATAAACATACAAAAAATTTAAATGAATCAATTCAAATGAATTACAATAATCATACGAGATAGTACACTAAAGGCGCAAAAATACAAACACACATGTAACGCCTTAAAAATTTCTGATAATGACTAAATTGAAAGTGTCAAAGATACGAGATCAAAGTATGTATAAGTAGAAGTAGGAGGACTTGTGTAAAAATTTAATCCAAAATTTTATAATTTTAAAATGATGAAATAATGAGAGCCATTAGATTAAATTAAGTTTTTCTCAATAGAATCTTGACCATTGATTTTAGGGCTTTATGTTCATAAATATATGAGAAGAAGATGAAAAAGAACATTTGTTCTCCATTTTCTCCATATGTATGAAAGAAGTTTGATAAGCCTTCATCTTTCTACCGTGTTTCATACATCATTTAAACCTATTTTGATGCCCTCATTCAATTTCTAATATGTTTTTTAAAGAGAAAATCAAGCATTGAAGAGATTTATCTAAAATCCTTAATGTTTCATGGTTAGGTTTTCTTATATATTGATATAGACAAAGAGTACATGTAATTTCCGGCATTTGTGTTTATTTCTCTTCATTTTACATGTAATGATTATGATGAGATTATTGATTTTAGCTATGTATGTTGTTATATATGTGTTTTAAAAGCTTCAAAAAAAGTTGAATGAGGATACTCAAGTGTGGAGATGGTTTCATGGGTAGGTTTATCCACTTACACATAATGTAAAACTATGAGTTTTTTTTTTTTCCTCAGCAAACTATGAGTTATACACGTTTTTTGGATCGTTAGATGGGTAAAATGGATGACTGAGGTTAACTTCTTATTTTTTCCAAGTGATAATCTTCACATATCATACTGTTAATCTGAGCCATTCATTTCACCCATCCAACGGTCTAAAAAAAGTGTAAAACTTAAAAACCTTTACACTACGTAAACGGATCATATTCCTATATATGTATATATACTAAACAAAGAGTACATGTAATTTCTAACATCTATGTTTAATTCTCTTCATTCTACAAGTAGTGATTATAATAAGATTATTGATCTTAGTTATGTATGTTGTTATATGCGTGTTTGAAAGCTTTAAGAGAAGTTAAAGAAGGATCTTCAAAAAGAAAGGAAAACAGTTTTAGATTAAAGCAATCTCAAAACTAGATTTAGTTTTTGTTGCTTTTACTATGGTGTGTGCTCTTAGATTGAGTCAAGGTATGTCATCTTAATACTTATACTTTATTGTCATGTCATTATGGTATTTTGATCCATGTATAATATGTAAAAAATCGATGAACATATGTTATGTTACGTCATTTAAATGCAAACTTGTGTACTGCGATGCAAAGAATGTGTTGAGTATGTGTAAATGTCTACTACATTAAAACAATCATGAAGACATGTCACATTGTATGTGTTCTAATAGGCTTTGGATCTACGATATTGTATAAAGAGAGAAAATTATGAAAATCAGGTACTTTATTTTTTTGTACTATTATGTATTTAAATTTTTTTCTTTAAGTACACTTAGATACCTAACTTTGTTAAATACACATGTTAGATTATAATTGATTTATACTTATAATTTTAATGTCGTTTAGTTAAAGAGATAATATATATTACAGATTTAAAAGTTAGACATTAAATTCTAAATATGAATATGTATAGTTTTAAAAATTGTTCGGTACCTAATTGCACCAAAAAATTAAAATTTGAATACCTAATTGTAGCATTAGAAAGAGAAATTATTTTATGGACCCGCTTCACCTTGTCATTCATGGTCCTCATCCACTAAAAATCCGCCAACTAATCCTTTTTTCCATGTCAATAATTTATTCATAATCAACTTCTATGTAACCACCCCTATTTACATGACATAAAAAAAGTGAAGATTTATCTTTTAAAAAAATAACATGAAAAAAATTAATTTGTTGATTTTTAGTGGACAAATCATGTGGTAGGCTGAGATTATATAATAAATTTTCCATTAAAAGAAAATTAAAAACATAATTACATCAATAAAAATGTTAGGTACCTAATTAGAATAAAAAAATTAAATATCACACGTTATACATAAAGGCTAAGTATAATTTACCCTTATTTTAATTTTAATTGATTAAAACTTAAAGCTACAATCAAAGGTTAAGCATAATGGCCATTTAATCGCTTAAAGTTGACCCTTTTGCTCAAAGATGTGTGGCTGGTACGTCCCCCTTTGAATATTTAGTTTAACTAAGATGACATCTTACTTAGCAATACTTAATTCAAGTGTCGGTTCTTTAATTTTTTTAATATAGATTCATTAATTTTATAGAGAATAAGAGTTTTTTTATTAACACTAGAATTTATTTATTTTTTGATAATATTCATGTCCGTTTTACGGTTTATATTTGTGGTGCGAGGCTGCCTCTTCTAATAAATACTAGAATTTATTTTTTTGAAATAGTAATTACAAAAAAATGGCCAACGCGTAGAATTTAGGATATACCCATATGTGTAAATAATACTTCCTTTTTTAATGATAAATGAAAATGTTATCGTCGACCTCATTAAAAACCTCCCTAACCTAAATAGAAGAAAAGAGTACCTCGGGTAACAATTACAGAAACAACAGGCAGTGCCCGAAAAACTCAACTAAACCATCTATAATAGACCATCCATTCCTAACGGAGGTACAAAATAAATATGTATCAACAAATCTCCATCCGTATGCAACCTAGCCATTCTGTCCGCCACTCTATTACCTTCACGCCGAATATGTTGAAAAGACACTTGTCAATCTCTTGCACACAATGCGCGAATGTGTGAAACAATTACGGGAGCCTCATTTAGTCGCGAATCACCTTGCATTAGCCGTATAACATCCAAGCAATCTACTTCCACAACCACCTCTCGAAGTCGCAACTCCCATGCACATTGTAAGGCGGCATATACCCCCCATAATTCCGATTCAACAACGCTACATACCCCTATAAATTTCTTAAAACCCACAATCCACTTACCTTCATTATCCTGAATAACTCCTCCGCATGAAGGCCGACCATCCTTTGGGCAATGTGCCCCATCGCAATTCAGTTTAAAACATCTAATAGGAGGGGGAAACCAAGACGTTACGCATGGAACCACGGCAACCCCTGAATGCCCAACCACCGCTCTTAGCAAACCTTTCAAAGCAAAATAATACTTCCTTTTGTAATGAGACATGATTTTTTGAAAATAACTTATTATTTTTAAATTATTTTTCCATTTGTTAATAAACAGTTATATTGTAACAATAATTTAAATATATATTTTAAATTCGCTGAAATTTATTAAATAGTTATATTATAAATATTCAATTTATTTTCGCAATTTAGGGTATTAAGTGACATCAAATTTAATTAGAGTTGTACACTTTAATTATAATTTTAAATTTTAAAGTTAATGAGATTCATTAAATATAGTTATATTGTAAAAAAAAATCCTTTTACAATTTAGGGAATTAAGTGACACGAAATTCAATTGGAATTAGACATTTGAATAATACTAGTTTTTGAGATATATACGCGTGTAAATAATACTTAATTTTGTAAGGAAACATTTGATTTTTTAATCATTTATTTTCTTTAAATAAAATATACATTAAAGCAGAAACTAAATATTCTAAGTAAAAATATTGGAAAATTATTGCAATATTTTAAATGTAATGATAATTGTTCATATACAATTTTTTTTATCAAATTTGAAGAAATGAATTTTAATTATTTTTATTTAAATACTAATTTTCATAAACGTGGAAAAACAATAAAAATATATTGAAGAAAGATAGTTAGAACTCGACTTCAAACACTTACAAAATCCTTTTCCCATCTAATAAAAGATTGTATAGTAATCTTAGGTTATGTTGATTTTATTGTCTATTTTTTTGCCCTTCTTTTTACTTTTTATTTTCTTGTTGAAGGAAGGGACTGATTCTAATATTTTTCATTTTCCTTCATCTATTTTCATTCTCTTTTCTTTTTCACCGAACATTGGGCTTAGAATAATAATAATAATAATAATAATAATAATAATAATAATAATAATAATAATAATAATAATAATAATAATATCCTCTTTTGCCTCATAAATGAAGCAATACTTGAAACCTAAAGCTAGAAGTAGGAAATTTTTGTTGCTTCTATTGTGCATGAAATTGCTAATAAAGATTCCACCAAGAAAGCAAGGGGTACATTCCTAGACTCCAAATTTAATTTGAATTAATCCGAACCCAAAGTTATCAATTGGCTTAACTACAAAATAAGTGCCCAAACTATATCTCCTTTTTACAATAGGTTCCTAAACTTTTAATTTTAGCTTAAATAGGTGTCTAAAGTACTTTTTGGTTGAAATATGTACCTAAAGTTTTATTTTTGACTTATTTTAAAGTCAACCGAGACACTTACTTTAGCACCTATTTCAATCAAAAATGAAACCTTAGGCACCTATTTCAGCCAAAAAAAATTTAGGCGGCTATTTTAACCGAAATATATTTTAGACGTCTATTACAAAAAAGATATAGTTTGAGCACTTATTTTGTAGTTAAGCCAAATTCAAAACCTAAGTATGAAAGGGATTGGTTTGAAAAAAAATGAGGTCACTTTACTAGCTTTTTGTTTAATAGCTTTCCATTTATTACTTGAATGGTTATTTTCATAGGGCAAGCATGGCATAACATAAGCATCGGTGACTTTAATATTTTATTTTTCTATACTGGAAAGTGTTTCCATATTTGAAGACGACGACAGGCCAGCTAAAAGCTGCTCTGCATCCCTTCATAGAATTACTTCAATCCTTGTCTATTTACGTTCATCTGCAGTTACTCTTTCTTATTATTACACTTTGCCCTAATTTTCAATGGGAGCGATGTCTAAAACCCAGGTATCTCTTCTCTTTTCAAAAGATTTTCTTCTGTCGTCGATGTAAATTGGTAGCTTTTGCTGCCTCTGCCTCGTCAGGTCTTCCCTTTTCTTTTTGATTCGATATGGGTGGCCATCCCAAAAATATAGTAGGAAACTTCCATATATGATTCAGCTCGGATTACTATTAATTTAATAAACATGTCTTTCATTTAAATATAACTATGAAATTGTTAACAATCTCTAGAGCAATTAGTTAAAAGCTCTCAGTTAACACATTCCTCTTCTCTAAGTTGTGAGTTCTAAACCCATTAAGAGCAACATTTCTCCTTTCCCTTCCCTAAGTAAAAATTGTTCAACCTTCCCCTCCCCTAGGTAAAAATTGTTCAATATATATGGAATTAGAATATAAGTAGAAAAGCTTAAAATAAAACATATTAAAATTCTATCAAGTGTTGATTATTATTTGCTTTTCGGTGGGATGGAAAATAGCATGAAAGGCACTGAAGATGACGCAATACCTAAAAATATAGTATTAAATAAATCCAAATAATTGATGGCTAAATTCCTCCAAAGATTAGGTCACAATTGCATCATCTCAAATCACCATTGTGATAAGTGGGGTGCCACAAACATCACTGTAAGCTTGGTAGGTTGCATGGTATGATTGTTTTTTCCTTAGCGGAACAGGTAATTAAAGGTTATATCTACTATCTGTGCACTTAAACTGGCTGCATGCTGCATAATCTGAGAACTTGACCATGGAAGTGATCAAACTCCAGAGTCATGGACCCTCCTGTACCACTCAAGGAAAGGCCTCATTTATTATACCTTTAGCAGTTGCAAAGGACTCAAGTTTTAGCATTTACAATTGTCACGCCTGAGAAGAGATATGGTCATTAATCTCACATCAGAAAAGAAAAGGGAGGTATTGAGATATAAATACGGTGGCGCTGCACATCCTATCAGACATGTCTTTTGGGAAGAGGGTAATGGCCCCGTGACAAGTGGTATCAGAGCGACCCTTTGACTGTCCGGTTTCACGCTGAGCGCCCATGAGTGGGGTAGGCAGGGTGGACAACTGTGACAAAGGTGACCCATCACGAGAGCGAAAGCTCGTGACGAGGGCGTCACGAGGTTAAGTGGGGGAGAATGTCACGCCTGAGAAGATACATGGTCATTAATCCCACATCGGAAAAGAAAATGGAGGTCTTGAGATATAAATACGGTGGCGCTGCACATCCTATCAGACATGTCTTTTGGGAAGGATCATTTCACTTTGGGCTCCTACCCAAATCCGGGCACACGGTTTTTCCCGTTCCCGATTTTGTACTGGATTGAGGCGGTTCTTAAAATATCAGTCTAAATATCCCGTGGAACTGCTGGTTTCCATTTCAACTGTCTGATCGGGTACAGTTTTAATAACACTGAATGAAACTAAGCCCACATCTAGGAACCATTAGATCTCAAGCAAATAGACAAGACCATTTTATGTTCACAGCTGGAACCCCATCCCCTTCCTCAAATTTGATTAAAAAAAACAAGCAAATAGACAAAACAAAAGGCTTTAGACATTAAGATTAGCAACATCAAAAGCATAGCCATCAATTACAGTAACATTAATTAAAAAGGATGATCATTATAGGAAAAGGTAATCAAGATAGCACTAATGATAACCAAAAAACAAAAAGACCTTAGCACGATCATTCATTTAAAAAAAGAAGCAAAAAATGGACCACTTGAGGTGGTGCAAAGTTGGGACAATGTGCTAGGATGAATACCCCACATTGAATAAAACTTGATAATTCCCATACAAAATAAACATCACGTAATTTAAATTCAGAACAGCTTCAGCCATATGTTTTCACTTAATCATATGGAATTTGGATATATGCAGCATCGCATACAAATGGAATGTCGGCATACATACCAGCAAGTGCACATCTGATGCATTCCAAAACGGTGAAGAGGTAAGCAAATGCCACAGCCGTCCAAAAGTGCATCCCAAACTTACCCCAATAGATTGCAAGTGGCATCCAGCGGCTCACGGTCCCAATCACCTGCAAGGCAATCTCCAATAACATGCCCATCACCACATGAAATCTGAAAAAGTGAGGCCATTCTTTCCTCCTCACTATCCCCAGATACGCAACGAAGAAATATGCCATCAGGAACCAGCTCGGCAAACTTCCAATGGCACCAAGGAAAGGATAGGTCAAAAACTCAAAGTCTTCCAAGAAGGGGTGTAGATGATATGCTGTCTCAGCATACATCCACGTCTCATGAAGAGGCATTAAATAAGGTAAGCATGCTAAAGCCCTCCACCACCATCTGGGCTTCTTAGTCATTGGAGGAAAACGAAAACTGTATGGAACATCCTTTGATGCTCGAGGCACCAAATTAGATCTGCAACGCCTTGGTAATGATGGTAAAGCTTGAGAAAGGCCACCTTGAACCCCACTCAACAATGGAGATGATGCAGCAGAAAGGTGCAAGAAAGGCACACCTACAATATGGGACAGTTATACAAAAGAAAATATAAAAAATTGTTGGGAATTGAGACATTCACTCATCCAGAACCGCAGAATGTAAACTCAAACAAATCAAAATAATTTGGTTTGGATTCTTAAAAGGTTTGAGTTTTGATCTTCAAACAATGTACACTCTACGAAGAAAGAAAACTCTACGGAATTGAACCAACAAATTAAATGAAGCAAGAAGAAATTTTCATTAATTTTGAGTGAAAAAGTTATAGAGTACATGGAGAATAAAAGTTAAGAGTTAGAGCCTTAGAGGTAGGAAAGGCATATGATTTAATTTAACTTTTCAATGGAGATCCTAAGTTAAAGAGAGTTTATATTGTTTTGGTAAAATACTAATAGATGAAGAAACTTATTTAAATATAAATACCATTATATTACTCATTTTCAGATTGCATTTTGGTAATACAAAAAAATGATCTACAAATGATGTTTGATATTAACCTCTTGTACACCAAATGATGTCTATAAAAGAAAAAAGGGTAAGCCGTGGCATATACCTCCAGCTGGCCAGGATTTGAAATCCCAATCAGACCCTGAAGATCTACTGCCGGTGCTGCTTCGAGATAGAGCTGTGGTAGGCAAACGATGATGGCATGAAAAACTAGAGCTACATGGCACAGGCTTCGGAAGACTTGAACTCACGGAAACGGATCTGGAGGGGAAAGCGAATCCATTCAGAATCATGGCAGCTACCTGTAAAAGACAATGTATGAAATTTTATCACATGGTAGAGTAAAGAGGGAAAATTTTAAAATAGAATCAGCCCAACTATGCAATCCCACCCAATCAAATAATGTAGACAGAAATATGGAGAGCTAGTGTTTCCCTGATAATAAAACCAGAAAGTTCAAGCATATATTAGGCAGACACCACCAAATTATACCAAATCGTTATTTGCACATTACAAATTGTAGTAAAGATTAAAAAAAGACATCCTCTGTCAAAGTAAATTCCTAAACCATAGTACCAGTAAAATCATTTGTGTTTCTGGTTCAACATTGTTCACATTTTATCATTGGTTCTTAACCCGTAATATCAGCTACAATGTCCATTGGTGTATGATTAAGATCAGGGACACAGAACTTTATATTATGGGGCAAACCTATAAAATTCTAGGAGGGGGCGAAAATAAACATTCAATAGAAAATGCATAGAAAATTTCTTAAAAATTTCTAAATCATAAGAGAATTTCAAATTTTAGGGTGCGACGGCCCCTCCCCTCTCAGTCCATCCCTGAACATGTTTTCTTAAGCATAATACTAAATATTAATCAGCGTTCCATTTCCTGCAACAAGTAAATATGAAAATAAAAAGAGAAATCTTCCACATAACATACTCTTGAGCAACTGAATGTTTCGCACTTCAAAATTATCAACCCAACAACTTAAGGGGAAAAAAACAACACTTATTGAGTTAATATCAAGTCTCAACTATCAAGTTCAAAACTTAATAACCATCGTGTGAAACCAATGAAAAGCTCGGTTGATAAAGAAACAAAAACCCAAAAACTAAGAAAAATCGATGAAATTTTTCCTTTAACTAAAGCGTCAGGTAGATGTCAGGAAGACAAATTACCATGAATTGGAGAAAAATGAAACAAAACGGCTTGAAATGGTAGTGTTATGCCCGCCTGCGTTCGACTTTGGTCTTCGCAATTCTATCTTGTTTTCCTGGGGAAGAAAGGGCCAGTTTTTTTGAGTTCTACTTATGGGTTGGAATCCGATACGAAAGTTTGCAAAAAGATAAGTAAAGGTAAGGTTTGCAGAACAAAGTGGGCTTTGGCCATTGATAAATTGTCCAGTCCGACTTTTGTCGGTAAATTTGGAAAGAAAATAGCCCAACATGGCGTATTAGGCCAGACCCAAAGTTGATTTCAGACCCCTATCCGATGATCCGTTTTCGCTACTTATATAAGATACTAAAATATTTGAAAATTTAATAAAAATTGTTTGATAGAATGCCCAAAATTATTTATAGGGTAGATACAACTTTTTGGTACCTAACTTTTGCATTTATATTTAATGTGGTACCTAAGTTTTTTATGCAATTAAGTATCTAGCTTTTTTAATGTGCAACTAGACACCTAACTCTTTTAATTGTGCAATTAGGTACCTAATTTTTTTGGGTGCAATTAGGTATCCAAATTTTATATTTTGATGCAATTAAGTACCTAACATTTTTTAAAATTACATGTGTTCATACATAGAAATTTAAATCCTAACTTCTGAATTTGTAACATATATTACCCCTAAAACCAAACAATGTTAAATTATAATTATGAACCGATCATAATTGAACATGTGTAATTAAAATGAGTTAGGTATTGAATCTACTAAGTAGTTAAGGATGCTCATATTGACCCATCTTGTATGGGTCCGAATTCCCACATTTGCATTGGGAATGTTAACATATGCCTAAACTAGGCACCAAAAAAATTGTACACCCTTATTTATAGTCCCCAAACTTTAAATTAAAAAGTAGTATAGTAAGACAACAATGATATCAATTAAATTAAACTCAATCAATATAAAGTGATAAAAGTCAAATTTTAATATATATATAGGGGGTTGATTCATTTATATAATTATTTTCAATGATTTCATTTTTTTTACCAACAAGATTGGTCGAAGTGGTAAGCAGCTAGGTATCGCTTAATCAAGTCTCAAGCTCGAGACCTTGCGTATGGAGAAAATCTCCGCTGGGGAGACTCACCCACCAAAGCCAGGTTTGCGATGTGGGTCGGTTTAGATTAGTCAAGGCAAAACCTGACAAAACCCTTGAGAACTTGGAGGGCAACACAAAAATTAGATACAAATCTAGCAAGATGAAATATTAGATCTTTTAAGCAAGATTAGAGGCACGAATCTTGACGTTGTGAATGAAACAATTTGAGTTGAGAGGATCTACCTAATAATAAGGCTTTGCAATACCTAATTTAGTCATCTAATAAATTAGATACATGTAATTATAAAAAAAAAAACACTATCTCTACTTTTAAATTATAATCCAATGAGAAGGAGAAAATATTTACACAAAAACATGTACAGCACTTTGCATCTGTTTAATATTATAGTCCTTTTTACTAACCATCTACATTCCCCCACTTGCTTTTTTTGTAAAGTAATTGCATAAATTCATATGTATATTTTAATAAATACTATATTTTCAGTACATAAACTTTTTTACATGACATAGTATATGATTGTTAAATTCAGGGATGGACCTAGGGGTGCTGGGGTAGCCGTACCTCCTAAAAATTTTAAGTTCCCTTATATTATATATATATATATTGTATTTTCTATTGATAATATAATTATGTACCCCTAAACTCTTATAATTTTGTACCCCTACATTTCTAATATAGTTTCCTGATAGTTTCTCTGTGAAAAATGCACTCAATTTGACCCTCGATCTCACAAATTGCATTAATTTAGCCCTTTGACTAACGTTGACCATTAACGTGCTGACGTAACCATTAACGATATTGACATGACAACCAACTTGTAAATGCTTACGCGGTAGATAAGTAACATTTGAATTTTTAAGGAGTTCGAGGATAAAATTGATTTTTAGAGAATTCAAAAAATTAATTGTTTAGAAAGTTTGAGGGCTGAATTATTTTTATGTAATATTTAAATAAAAAAAGAAATTAAATATATAAATATAAAATATATTATTAAAATAGTTTTAAAATACTGAAAAAATATAATTAAAATTTTCAAAAATATTAAGTAGAAATTATAAAATTAAAAATACCATAAACTATAAAGTGATAAATTATTGAAATTTAAAAATATTTATAAAGCATTTAAATATTAAAACTATATTGAAAGAAAAATGACATTATAAAAATTAAAAAATCAAATAATTGATATTAAAAAAATTTAAAATATTTATATTGTTGTTTTCTAAATTCTATAGAGTAACTGTTAAACTGACAAACTAACTAAAGTATTTGTTGAGTGTATATCCTATGTTTCTTCCGATGAAGTGGCAACTCGAATGTTTATTGTATAGTTGTTAAATGCTTCGAGGTCTTATTTTCATGAATTCATGTGGTGTTTCTCATGGTCTTTGACGTTTGCTATGTTATAATATATTTGCAAATCGTGAATGCTTATAACAGCTTTGGTACACATATGTATTGTTTTGTTTTAAGCTACTTGTTATTGTAGTTTTACGTCATGACTTGATCATGTCTTTTTGTGTGTATTAAAAGTTATTTGAGTGAACAATCGTGTCATTGATATTTTTTAAGGGATCACTTGTCGAGCTAGTTAAGTGTGTACCCAACTATTTTACATGTTTGTTATAATATTTGTATTCGATAAATACTTTCTTTAACTAATTTGTCACTTTTATCATTACCCTCACTGCTAGAGAATTATAAGCCCTGCAAAATTCAAAACACATTAGAATGTTTTTATAAATATTTTAAAAAAAAGTTTTCAAAATAATTTATAATTTTATAGGGTTTGTTATTCTTTTAAAAAAATAATTTTAACTTTTTTTTTGTCAATGGGTATGATTTTATTAAAAAAAATCATACAAAAATTATTATGTTCCCCATTAAAAACCTCTAAATCTAGTCAGAGGAAAATAGTGCAACATGATAATAAAAAGAAAAGCCAAAAACATCGAAACAAAAAGAAAATTAAAGACACAACCGCAAATTTTGACTTAAAATTTTAAATTAATTGTATTTTTATTTTTAATACTTTAATTTTTATTTTTTAAAATATTAAAAAATCAATTAAATCCTTGAAGTCTCTAAAAATCAATTTTGCCATCGAACTCCTTAAAAATCAAATGTTGCCCCTTTAACACGTCGACATTCACGCGTGGGCTGCCATGTCAACACTATTAACGACAACGTCGGTACATTAACAATTAACGTTAGTCAAAGAGCTAAATTAATGCAATTCATGAATTTTAGAGAAAAATTAGGTACATTTTTCACATAGGGGCTAAATTGATTGTTTGGTATGAACCTAGGGAGATACCCTTTAAACCAATTTTTTATTATAATTTACTTAACATCATATTTATCGAATTCAAATTGATTACTTTTTGGAGTTGGTATGTTTATGAGTGTAATGATGATAATTCTTAATAGAAAATACTAATGATACGAATGATTAGATATGCTTTCTAAATTGAAAAAAAATTGACCATAAACATTAAAAAGTATAAAGCCTAAATCTAAAATTTCAATCAAGTGCAAATATTGGTGACATAATTTGATTTAATAATGTTAAACTTATATTTGATTTTGATATAATAAGGATTAATTTATAAAAAGGAATAAACTTTTAAAGTATTCAATTTACTCACTAAATTGACAAACATTCGAACTTAAACTTTTCCTAAGTCAAAACAAAAATCCCCAAAACTTTTCTAAGTATTTTGGTACTCAAAATAGCCAATTTGGTAACTAAGTACCGATACGGCCTATAGCTTATCGGTATGATTTTTCGCTACTAGAAAACTGTTTTAAGCTTAATGGCTATAGGGTACCGATACAACCTCAGGTGTATCGGTACGGTATTTTGAAACTGGAAACCAAATTGCATGAGTATCGGTACAGCCTTTGGCGTACCGATACGGGGTTTAAAGATTTTGTAAATCTTTGAATTTATTAATTTGACCGTTGCCTTGTCAGTTTATTGGAACCATAAATTTTGAAAAACGGTTATGCGTACCGATACCCTATTAGGCGTATCGATATGATTTTTCAAACAAAACTTCTAAGGATTCTAGTGAGCAAAATCAGTATCGATACGGTACGAAATGTACCGATACCCATTGTAAAATAGTCACTCCGTACCGATACGCCCTTTCGCGTACCGATACCCCTTTGTTGCAACGGTTCTTTCTTCTTATGGTAGGTACCGATATGAGCTATCGAGTACCGATACCCAGTGTTTCCAGACAACATTATTGCAGGAAAAATACAGCCCAACAGCTATAATCAATATTCCAACTACCCAAACGGATAGAAATCAATGAGGGGGTATAAAATCAAGTCTTCAAAGCTTCTTCAACAACAATTCAACAAGTCTAAAGCATTCAAGCACACATCTAACATCTTTGAGCTTTATTTGTCAAATTCTTATAAACCCACTTAAGAGTTCTTTATTGTAATCTTTTTAATCAAGTGTTTGGGGTTGAGTGATCCTTAAAATTGTGCAAACGTTCTACCTTTGTGAGGTTTTCTTAGTTTGTTAAATTTGTAATTCTCTTTTGAGAGTGTTCTTAAGGTTTTGGGTATAAACCTTAAGGGAGTTGTAAGGTTATCTTCTTGAGCCTCAAAAGGAAAAAAATCCAGTGGATTTGAGAAATCCTTAGTGTGGATAGCAAAGGTAGTGGATGTAAACTTTATTGAGAAGGTTAAACCATTCTGAAATTCTTGTGTCAATTTTCTTTTGCTTCCACCGAATTTTTAATTGCCAATTCACCCCCTTGTGGCCATTTACAATTGACTGTTCATCTCAAAAATTGGTATTAGAGCTACACTCATTGGAAGGCTTCATATCCTCTTGAGTAGATCCTACCGGTGTACAATCAATCAACAAATAAAGCCATGACCTCTACCTCTAAACACCACTTCGAGGAATCATAATCTATCTCCAAACCACCTTATTTCAATGGGGGGTAAACTACCCCTATTGGAAGAATATAATGAGGCTCTTCATCAAATCCAATGACTACCTCTTTTGGGATGTAGTGGAAGATGGACCAACTAGTTTGATGAAGGAAGAAGGAGACCGATGCATTCTCAAGACAAGGCAAGAATACATCGATGAAGATCGAAAGAAATTACAAATCAACGATAAAGCCATGCACATTCTATTTTATGTTATTGGACTGGATAAATACGACAAAATGTCTTCTTGCACAAGTGCGAATGAGATATGGGACAAGCTAAAACTTACTTATGAGGGCACCAATGAAGTCAAGGAGACCAAGATTGGACTCCTAAATCTTAGCTCTGAGAACTTTAACATAGAACCGGATAAAGACATACCAAGATGTTCAATAGATTTTCCGTCATCGTCAACGAGCTTAAAAGCTATAGAGAAGTCATTTCAGAAGATAAACTTGTTCGGAAGCTTATCTACTCTATTTCCAAGACATTAAAACTTGAAGCTTGATGCTCTTTTGGGGTCTCTTCTCACTCATAGAATTATAAAGAAAAAAA
The DNA here is from genome assembly GCA_019671005.1 of Hibiscus mutabilis. Classification (NCBI taxonomy): domain Eukaryota; kingdom Viridiplantae; phylum Streptophyta; class Magnoliopsida; order Malvales; family Malvaceae; genus Hibiscus; species Hibiscus mutabilis. Next base: position 11,169,186 of record CM033724.1, on the reverse strand, counting down.
TAAGAGAAGAAAAAGAAAGAAGAGAAAAAAATAGAGAAGAAGGAAGTAGAGAAAAAGAAAATGTGAATTGCTCTCAAAGCTTCACAAGAAGAGAGCGATTATGGTGAGGAAGAAGATGAAGAAATAGCTATGCCAGCCAAGAAATTCACAAGGTTCATGAAATCCAACCAGAGAAGAAAGTTCTAACGAAGAGAGGGTTTCAAGAATAAGCCAAAAAAAAAAAGAGAATGGCCAAATCATTTGCCATAAATGTAAAAAGCCAGGACACATCAAGTTCGTTTGTCCCTAACTAAAGAATAAGAGCTTTGGGAAGAAAAATCTCAAGGCACATATAGCTACTTAGAGTGATGATGACTCATCTGATGAGGAGCAAGAAGTAGTTAACCTTTGTCCCATGGCATTGAAGGAGGATCCTAAGGTAACCTCAAACTCATCTAATTTTGATTTTACTATTGATGAGCTTCAAAAAGCTTATGATGAGTTGCAAGAGGTATATGATGAGTTGGTTTTGAAGTATAAAGAATATCTTTTCAAAAAAAAGAAAATAATTTTGAATTAAAAAAACAAAATGATTCTTTATCCAAAACCAATATGGAATTTGAAAGGAAGGTTGATAATTTGTGAGCAAAACAGAAAGATTTTGAAAAGAAAAATCAAGACTTGCACAACCTACTTTCAAAAGTCCATGCTGATCACCAAAAAGAAGTATGTGATCTTAAAGTTTCTTTGAACAAGGTTGGGAAACCTCATTTTGAAAAAGAAAATCATTCAAAACCTAACCATATAAGAAGAAACTTTAATGACTACAAACATGGAGGCTTCCAAAGGCCTTCAAATGGTAAGAAAGTTAGAAGGTTTGGGTTCCTAAGGAACTTGTTACTTCTAACAACATTGATGCTATTGCTTATTGGATTCCCAAGGGAACCAAGATTTTGGGAGCTAATACTCATAGACCCAAAAGAATTTGGGTACCAAAAATCAAGACTTGATTCTATGTTTGTAGTGGGAGCATTGCTACAAGGCCAACTCTTCAAGTGCAAATTCATGGTACCTTGATAGTGGATGCTCAAGATAAATGACCGGTGACAAGAGTAGATTATTGGAGCTAAAACCAAAGAGTGGAGGAGTAGTGACTTTCGGTGACAACACCAAATGCCACATTGAAGGAATTGGTTCTATTGGTAATCATTCTTCTATTCTTATAGAGAATGTTTTATATATCAATGGTCTTAAGCATAATCTTTTAAGCATAAGCCAATTGTGTGATAAAGGTTTCAATGTCATGTTTGACTTAAATGGTTGCAAAATCATTGACATTGCATCTAACAAAATTATGCTTATTGGTCATCGTATAGGAAATATTTACATGATGCATCTAGATGACATTCATATTTCAAATGTATGTTTTGTTGAAAAGATGAGCACGATTCTTGGTTGTGGAATAAAAAACTAGGACATGAAGCTTGAGTGTTTTGGAAAAATTAATTTCAAATGATCTAGTGAGAGGTTTGCAAAAAATCAAGTTTTCTCTTGACGAAATTTGTGATGTATGTGCTAAAAGCAAACATAAAAGAGTTTCTTTTAAATCCATTAATGATGTGTCAACTAGTAGAGTTTTACAATTGATCCGTATCGATCTTTTTGGCCCTACTAGAATTATGAGCTTGGGTGGAAAACAATATTTTTTTAGTTGATGGTTACTCTAGATTTACTTGGGTTCTATTTTTAAGTACCAAGGATGAGACTTTAGAAAAATTCATCATGTTTTCAAAAGCAAACCAAAATGATGTTGGTTACTCTATTTCTCATGTTAGGAGTGACCATGGAACCAAATTTCAAAATCTTGATTTTTGAAGAGTTTTGTAACTCAAAAACTTTCTCTTATTTTCTCACCATTTTTTTCTCTTCATTAGATTTCTGAAAAAAATGATTATGTCAAAAGATTTCTTTCTTTTTTTCCTTTGTAAAACCTTGTTAAATATTCCTAGAAGATTTCTCTAAATTTCATTTTATTCATCAAAAAAAGTTTATGTCATATTATGGTGGAAAGACTTCAAAGGTAATTTTCTTTTCCTCTCTTAAAACTAAGGTTCTTTATTGATATTCCCTAGTGTTTGGCTTCTAATTGATGTTTAATATCTTAGTTTTGCTATTTAATTCTTGGAAATGATCTTAATTGGTGTTTTTGTGATTTTGCCTAAAATATTGATTTATGGGTTACTTGTTAGAGATTCTTGATGGATTAAATCACATTTTAGTTGTTTAAAATAATGTGAGATGAGATTTTTGGAATCAATCCCGAAACTATTTAATTGGCTATTTTCTATGGTGGTTTAAGATAGTTTAGGGGTTGTTTTGCTTGAATCTTAATTTCTGGAAGTATAAGGATGTGTTAGCTATGTTTTGGATGATCTTTGATGGTGTTAAGATGCTAGAAAATTTAGGTTGTGGCTGGTTATCGTTTGATTGTTGTTTGGAGTAGTTTTTAGTGTTTTCAGATATGTTTGGGTGCAAATTTGTGGAGATTGCAGGGAATGATTGTAGGCTGGTGTTAGAAAGCATTTTAATGCATTTTGTCTATGGTTTTGTGTTGCCAAAATAGGGGAGAATCAAGCCTAGCTCATTTTGTGGAAGTTGGCTTGTTTCAAAGGCTTGGAACGCAACGATGAGCAAAATGTTACGCATTGATGAGTGTATTTGTGTTTCGAACACTCTTAAAGGTTTGAATAAAGAGTTGGGAGTTTAGATTAAGCCTAGCAAATTTAACTAAGCTCGAAAGTAAGTTTTCCCCACTTTCACATTTGATATCGGTTTGATATGAGATTTGTTTTACAAGTTTTGCCTTTAAAGCATGATTTGGTTTACTTACTGTTATATGCATCTTTTAAATGATATGCAATGTTTATCAAGTATATGGATGCTTAAATGCTTTGGGAAATGGTTCCTAAATGGAATGTAATTGTTGCCTTGGGCAATGTGGTTTTGCATATGGAAAAGTTTTGTTAAAAGCATATGGAAAACAATAAGTAAATGTGTTTAAAAGTGTATATTGACTATGTGGCAAACAAAAGAAAGTATCGGATATAGTTGGCATGCCATAGGGTTTAAAGTGCACTATAATATGTTAAGTTGATCGCACCACGGTCCTTGAAGAAAGCAGTTAAACTTGGCTACTCAGGCTGTTGGATTGTCACTTGTGGTATGCGGTTTAACTAGGCAACCCAAGTTGATGATTTACCTTGAGGTATGATAGAGGTGAGCCTATCCGGGTCAAGGTATGGTTTGGTAGAGGTGAGTCTATTGGGAAATTCGTATATCCGATGTGGTTTTATTGAAACAATGGTTTATCTAATGGTCACTATATTAGCCAATATATGAGAAACAAGTGGAAAACTATATTTTGCACATGGTCGTTACGCATGCCATGTTTTGAAAAGGGTTTTAAAAGTGTTGACTTTTATACTCATGTTTTTAATGTATTGATGAATGTGGAAGAGTGGCACCACTAAGAATATGTTTGCTTACACTCTCATTCTTCTTTGCAGAAAATTAAGGATTGGGGGAGCATTGGAGCGAGGAGATCCTAAGACATCATTTGAAATTGAGTATGGTTTTAGCTTAAAGCTTTTGGTAATAAGGCAATGTGTTGTCCAAGTTTGGGGATTTGTACTTTGGTTGTATTTGCTTCCAATGATTGTATCTTGTTGTTTGTTGGCTTGATGTTTAGTTTTGTGAAGTGTGTTGATGGATTTATGCTTAGTTTCAATTTCGAGTATGTTGGTTGAAATGTTTTGTAACACCCCCTTCTCGGTCCAGTAGGAATCCGGGTTAGAATGCGTTATTGATGAACAATACGGTGATCATAACAATATTTACGATAACTTATGCCACATATCAAGTATCAATAATTTATAATGCAATACAATAAATATTTTTAGTCAATAAAGTTTACCCAATTTATAATTGGGGACTAGTTGGTAACTCATTCAAGTTTAGGGGATAAACTATAAAATCACTAAGTTACGAGATCTTACTTAAAAATGGGAATTACCGATATGAAATCCAATGCAGGTATATCATGTTTACAAGTTTTTAGAACAATCAGAGTTCTTTTGCACCCTCAATTAAGCCTTATAAAGGTTCAGTGACCAAATTACAACATTCTGAAACTTCTTTAATCTCATTTTATCTAACTTACCTACCTTAGTACCGATACTCAAAGAGGCCGTATCAGTACAGCTATGTCGTGGTTATTAAATCAGTTATAAACATTAGGGACCGTACCGGTACGATTTTATCCATATCGGTACACTATGCTAGTCTCAGATTACAGTAAGACTAGCCGTACCGATACGCTGAAGGCCGTATCGATACGCCTTTCATGACTGTTAAAGCGGTTATTTTTATTAAGCTCATAACGATACTGGGTATCGGTACACATGGTAAACGCTTAGAAGGTCAACTATCAAGATCGATACGGTGCTACAATATTTATCCAGTGGCTAAGATCCGTACCGATACGCCTAGGTGCATATCGATACCCAGCTACGGAAGAAATTCCAGTGACTAAACCCTGTACCGATATGCCCTAAAGCGTATCAATACACCAACGTTAATCTGGCCAAATATGCAAAGTTGTACCGATACGCCATCATCCGTATCGGTACGACATGGCTTGTAATAACATATTTTATCTGGTTTTTACTCAAATTAAGGGCCTTAAACTTGTCCATTTGTTACCAAATTTTACAAGCACGTCTATAACTATCAAATCTATGTGCACACCAATTTTTATGTCAATTCGAATCCATTTACTAAGTTTTCTCTTGCTATAGCATTTTAGGCCATTTTGCCACTTTTACCAAAACACTAACAGGCCATATTTCATATTTTAGTCCTTTCAACATAGTGAGCCATTTATAAACACAAAATTGGACTAAACTAACATGTCTACGCCCTATGCCATCATGCTAGGAGTTCAAAGGCTAAGTTTACATTATATATAGCTTGTATGACTTGCTTCTAAACACTTCTTTGTCTGATCCTTGATCCGATCAACCCTTAACCTAAAAATGCATTGAAATGAGATGCATTAGGCTTATATAGCCTAGTGAGGTAGTCAACAATAATAACATGAATTCCAATAATATCATTAACATGTATATCAATGTAAATGCATCTCAAATCATGTTTTAACAATACTTGCACTAATTTATTTCCTTGAATCGACATGTAAATATGGATACGCGAATTTCCAACCAACATCGCCAATAATAAATGGTCAATATCTTTCAACATCGCCAATAAGACCAAAACCAACACATCCAGCCAACATCGCCAAATAGAGCCTTAGCTCAATGACCATAGTCCACTCCATACTAATGAGCTCATGAATTCTATGGCATGCCAATTGTATCCCATGTCCATTCGTATCCAAGGATTCAATACTTAGGCCAATATCAATAACAATAACGATAGCCATGACAATATTAATATAGCATTAACAATATATCTTGATCAATATGGCCCTTCTTAATGTTTCAATAATATCAATGATAATGCAATGATTCAATAATCAACTTGACAATGTAATAAGCTTACAAATGATACCTTTAACAAGGTTTTCATATATCCATACCTTGATTCCAATGATGGAAATGCAATAGACAATACAATAAAATTGAGATAGACACCTAGCCAATCTCGAGACTCCGACTACACTTACCGATATTTCTGAGGCTATCAAGGCTCTCGGATAACAATTCATTTGTTCTTGAGCTTGTTGGAATTAGAAGGATTTGATGATTCTTCACCTTGATTCTCTTGAGCTATAAGAAAATAGGAATTACAAGGATTTCAATATCAATAATTGAATTCATAGCAATCTATTAGCTATGAAAAACAATAGAGATCAAACTTGATATCCATAGGAAATTCTAGGGTTCATAACCATCTTGAGCTTGGATTCCGACTAAGCTCGATTTTAGGGCTTTACATCTCTCCCCCTTAAGAAAATTCATCCTCGAATTTTACCTGAACCGAAGAGATGCGGATATTGATTTCTCATGATCTCTTCCGGTTCTCATATAGCTTCTTCGATCTTATGACTTCTCCAAAATACCTTAACTAGGGTAACATTCTTGTTTCGAAGTCGCTTAACTTTCCTTGCCAATTCTTGTACTAGTTCCTCTTCATATGTCAGATTGGGTTAGAGTTCTACTGATTCGGGCTTAATAACATGAGATGGATCAAATCTATACTTGCGGAGCATCGATATATATAATACATCATGAATCCTGCTCAACTCCTGAGGCAAAACTAGTCGATAAGCCACAAGACCAACTCTCTCAATCACCTTAAAATGTCTAATAAATCGGGGACTTAGCTTCCCCTTTTTGCCAAAATGAAGAATCTTCTTCCATAGGAAGACTTTCAAGAAGACTTTCTCACTAACTTCATATTGTATATCTCTCATCTTGAGATCAACACAGGCTTTCTGTCAATCAAAGGCGGCCCTTAAATGGTCATGAATAATAGTGACCCGTTCTTCGGTTTCCCGAAGCAAGTTAGGGTCTAACATCTTACCTTCACCAAGTTTAGACCAACATAAAGGTGTTTTACATCTCCTGCCATACAATGTTTCATATGGTGCCATCTCGATAGATGATTGATGACTATTATTATAAGCAAACTCGATGAGAGGTAAAGACTTTTCCCAAGTCCCTTCAAAATTAATGACACATGCACGAAGCATGTCTTCTAATATTTGAATTACCCTTTCTGATTGGCCATCAGAATGAGGGTGAAAGGATGTACTGAGATTGACTCGATTGCCCAGAGCTCCTTGCAATGCTTTCTAGAATCGCAAAGTAAAATGAGGACCTCGATCATAGATGATTGACTTAGGTACTCCATGGAGTCTGATCACTTCCTTAATATACAAGTCAGCTAACTTGGGTAGACCGTAGTCTATTCTGACAGGTAAAAAATGAGCTGACTTGGTAAACGGTCAACAATGAATCAAATAGCATCATGCTTAGCTAGAGTCAACGGTAGACCATTGATAAAGTCCATGGTTATTCTTTCTCACTTCCATTGAGGAAGTTCAATGGGCTACAATAATTCTGTGAGGACACAATGCTCAGCCTTGACTCGCTGAAACGTAAGACACCTTGATACAAACTCTGTAATAGCCTTCTTCATACAAGGCCACCAGTACAATTCTCGATACATCTTCACCGACCCCAAGTGAATCGAGAAAGGGCTACAATAAGCTTCCTTAAGAATGTCATTTCGAAGAAATTCATCATTTGGTATACAAATTCTATCACGGAAACACAAGAGTTATTTGGATTTAACTTTTAAATCAGGATAATGATTACTCTGAAGTTTGGAAATGATGGCTTGCAGTTCAAGGTCTTGATCTTTCAATAACTTAATTCTCAACACAATGGTAGACTAAACCTAAAGTTTAGCTACTAAAGGTCGGTGTTTCTGTAACTTGAAATAAACGTTGATAGCTCGAGGAGCTACAATGCAATGACGATACTATAATTTTCAATACAATAATCAATGCTTGAGATTCAATATTCAATATTGATACTCATCAAGCGAAGTTTTACGGCTGAGTGCATCAGCTACAATGTTAGCCTTGCCGGGTGATAATCATTAACAAGATCATAATCTTTGAGAAGTTCTATCCATCTCTTTTGACAAAGTCTAAGCTCTTTCTGGGTCAACAGGTACTTGAGACTCTTGTGATCATTATATAGGTAGCATTTTTTTCCGTATAGATAATGCCTCCAGATCTTTAAGGCAAAGACAACCACAGTCAACTCAAGATCATGGGTAGGGTAGTTTATTTCATGTGGCTTAAGTTGTCTCGATGCATAAGCAACAACGTTGCCCTCTTGCATTAATACACATCCTAACCCTTAATGTGATGCATCATTATATACGAAGTAGTCTTTACCAGACTCAGGTTGGGTTAAGATCGGTACATGTGTCAACACTTGCTTAAGCTGATCAAAACTGAGTTGTTGTTTTTCAGTCCACTCAAAAGGGATATCATTCCGTAGAAGTTTAGCTAACGGTGTTGCTATTATATAAAATACTTTAACGAATCTTCTATAATAACTAACAAGACTGAGAAAATTGTGAACCTCACCAATATTCTTTGGTGGCCTTCACTCCACTATAGCTTGAATCTTCTTTGGATCTACTTGAATACCTTCAGCAGAAATTACATGTCCTAGAAATAAAACTTGAGTGACCAGAACTCACACTTACTAAACTTTGGCATATAACTGCTTCTCTCAAAGGGTTTGGAGTACAACGCGAAGATGGTCACGATGTCCAGCTTGATTCTTGGAATAGATCAATATATCATCTATGAGAACTAATACAAACTTATCAAGTTAGGGTCAAAAAACTCGGTTCATGAGATCCATAAAGGTAGTCGATGCATTGGTTAACCCGAAAAGCATAACCAAGAATTCGTAGTAGCCATACCTTGTACGAAAAGCTATCTTGCGCACGTCACATTCTTTAACTCTCATTTGATAGTACCTAGACCTTAGGTCAATCTTAGAAAATATGGTTGCATCCCTAAGCTGGTCAAACAAGTCGTCAGTTCTTGGTAAAGGATATTTATTATTGACGGTGAGCTTATTTAATTGTCGATAGTCAATACAGAGACGTATTGACCCATCATTCTTCTTGACAAAAAGGACTGGAGCTCCCCAAGGTAAGAAACTTGGTCGAATGAAACCTTTATCTAACAAATCTTGAATCTATACTTTAAGCTCGGTGAGTTTAAACGGTGCCATTCAATAAGGTGTAATGGAAACCAGAGTGGTTCTAGGTTGCACTTCAATCCCAAATTCAACTTTACGGGTTTGTGGTAAACTTGGAAGTTTATCGAAAAACACATTAGGGAATTCTTGCACCGTATCTATATCTTGCAATTGAGGTTCTTCCCTACTCACAATAGCATATAGCAATGATTTCTTACTCCTAGAGTCCATAAGAGTTACACTCTCCTTGCCAAGACTTAATATACAATTTTCTCTTCGAATAACCCACTCAAGCTTGATGCTCTTCGAGCTAATCAAGCCCTAAAATAACGTCAAACTCATGAATATGGAGGGTCATGAGATTGGCCTAAAAAGGTATCTCTTGTATCATGAGGGAACAACTTTTGCACACTAATCCAACTACAACACTATCCCCTAAAGGATTGGTTACGGTGATTCTGGATGCTATAGGCTCGGATGTTAACTTAAATCTTTTAATCAACACAGTACTTATAAAGGAATTAGTGGATACATGATCAATCAATGTATAAACACGGTGAATATGCTATAATGTCTGGATCTTCATCCTATTCCCTTCTCCTCACATGATAAACTTGACCTGAAGCTTTAAATTCTTGTCGATTAGGAGTCCTTGTAGAGCTAGCAGACTTCCTAAAAGTTCTTGATGCAGCTTGTTTCTGTCTTTTGCCCTTGAAGGATTGAGCAAATGACACTGAATTTGACGGTGCAGAAGACTTGGAGGTATTTATTAGACAATCTTTGATATAATGGACTTGTTCACCACAAAAGAAACATGCTCTATATTTTTTGTGACATTGTCCCGTAGGATGCCTCCTCTGACAAAAATTATAGATAGGATATTGAGACTCTCGACCCGAACCTCCAATACTCTCAATGGAGGTTGTTCTTATAGCAGATTGGGACATGGTTTGTGGTTTGACAAAATTGCTTGACCGAGAAGGCTGTTGGTGATATTGTTGCTTAAATCCTTGTTTCTTGCCCTTCTTATATAGAAAAGGTAGGCGAGAATCATCTCAAGGCCTCTTCTTAGATCGGGTTAGCCCACTAAACCTATGTGACCTTGAGCAGCTTCAGTATAGATTGCTTGATTCACAAGCTCTTGGAAATTTGTGATTCCCAAGGTAGTGAACAAGGGTCAAAGTTTATACTTAATCCTACTACAAATATTCTACATTTCTCCCCTTCTATCTTGATGTACTCGGCTCTGTACTTGCAATACTTGCAGCAGTCATGGATGTAATGCTCTACTGGTCTTCCGCCTTACTTAAGATGCAGGAAGATATCCCGTCTTTCAGCCAAATAATACTCGCTAATATATTTCTTTCTAAACTCATGCAGAAAGGACTCCTAGGATACAACTTTCTCAAGAGAAGTAAGTATAGTGGTCTCTCACCAATGCAGAGCCTCGTCTGCTAGCAAGGCCAGGGCATACTCCAATTTATGTTCATCCGAACACTGTAACTGCTTGGTCAAGATTCTTATCGTGCTGTCCAACTAGTATTCTGCCGCTTTAGGATCCTCACCAGCCCTGCCTGTAAAGGTAGTAGCTCGGTGTTGTGCCAACTTATCAATAGGAGCTTGACTTATAGAGGTAGCGGCTATAGAAGATTGAGTAGACAACTCGAACTTAAGGGTAGCCATGAACTGTTTGAACATCTCAGTCATGTTCTTATAACATTCGAATTGAGCAGTCTGTAGTACAAGTTCAGGGTTCTGGGGTTTTTGTTAAAGAATTTGTAAATTCAGAGGGTTTTCCCTATTTTCTCCTCGCCATGGGTCAGGGAGCCAATAGTATGCTCAACTTCTTTGTGAGCTTTCTCAGAGTCAAACATCATATAATATAAAAGGAAAAAGGATCAGATTAATCGCAAGTCACAATATACACAATACTAAACTCCTAGGTGGCATATGCAATGCAATAAAAATATAATAAACTTCGGTTTAGTCTTACAATAAACTAAACTCTAGCTCTAATACCACAAATGTAACACTCCATTCTCAGTGTGGTAGAAATCTGGGTCATAATGCATTATCGAAGAATAATATGGTGATCAGATCGATATTTACGATAACTTATGCCACATATCAAGTATCAATAATTTATAATGCAATACAATAAATATTTTTAGTCAATAAAGTTTACCCAATATATAATTAGGGACCAATTGGTAACTCATTCAAGTTTAGGGGCTAAACTATAAAATTACCAAGTTAGCAGATCTTACTTAAAAATGAGAGTTACCGATATGAAATCCAATGAAGATATATCATGTTTAAGAATTTTTAGAACAATCAGAGTTCTTTTGCACCCTCAATTAAGCCTTATAAAGGTTCAGAACTTTTTTAATCTCCTTTTAACTTACCTACCTTAGTACCGATACTCAAAGAGGCCGTATCAGTACGCTTACGTCGTGTTCGTTAAATCATTTTAAACATTAAAGACTATACTGGTACGGGTTCATCTGTATCGGTATGCTATACTGGTCTTAGATTCCAGTAACGACTGGCCGTACCGATATGTTGAAGGCCGTATCGATATGCCTTTCATGACCGTTAAAACAATTATTTTTATTAAGCCTGTACTGATATTGGGTATCGGTATGCGTGGTTAACACTCATAAGGTCAACTATCAAGATTGATACGGTATCAATACGGTGCTACAATATTTCTTCAATGGATAAGACCCATACCGATATGCATAGGTGTGTATCAATACCCAGCTACGGAAGAAATTCCAGTGACTAAGCCCTGTACTGATGTGACGTAAAGCGTATCGATACCCCAACATTAATCTGTCCAAATATGCAAAGCTGTACCGATACACTGTTGCGTGTAATAAGTGCTACGCAATTGTGCAAGTATACACGTCGCAAGTAATAAAGTGATACGAGTATCGAGTATTGTCTCCACAGGGATTGGTTTGGGCCACTTTGCTTTAGTTATCGCACTGTAAAAGTACAAACACAATTGATAGTAGGAGTTGATTTTAACGAGTAAAGTAAAAGCAATAAACTAAAAGAATAGATGAAATTAAAGTAGAGTAAATAGGCCAGGTTATCGTGAGTTGAGGTGTGATAGCCGATTGGATCGTCTTGGTAAAAGAGTGCAAGGGCAACTCAGTTGTCGTGGCAACACACAACGGGTTGCCTTGGCAACTAATCGATGGTTGCACGGGCGACTAGCTGGGCAACTACTTGGGCGTCACGGGCAGCAACTTCAAAGGTTCGGCAGAGCGTTCTTCAATGGTTTCTTCTTATCCCTAAGTCGAAACTCTAGCTACTTGTGCATGCCTTGATAATACATCCCTGCGTGAATCAAGGGTGAACAACAACCAATCTTGCGCTCCTCTTAGCCGTTGAAATCCTTAACTTATTCTAAGCGGATTAATCTTCACCATCAATAGATTGAATAAAGACCATACTCATTCGTTTCTTGAACCTAACTCTCCGATATTAGATAAATAGATGAAGTTACGAGATCCTCTCCCAATTCACTGCAAACAAGAATAAGAACCAAGAATGAGTAAACCTTGAATTGAAAGTGCAAACTCTTATTACCTAAACAAAATCCAATTGTTTCTCACAACAACAAAACACAATAACCCCAACCAATCAAGTTAGTTCATGGTTGGGTTCAAAAGATATACAAAGAATAATCCCCTAAAACATGAATCTAATGGAAGCAAAGAAGAAGAAGAAGAAATCAAACTCTCTCCCCCTTGCTCTCTTGTCGAAATTTCCCTCTTCTTGCTCTATGGAGTTGTCGAAATTTTCATCTTATTTATAGGGCTAGGCCAAAGTCCTTCTTTGAGGAGGAAGTTAAGTTAGAATTAAATTATCTTTAAAGAATATAATTCTTTATTATAATTGTATTCCTACTAGAACTTCTCCTATCTTCTTGGAATTTAATTCTTCTTTAATCTCTGCATGGAAATCAAATTCCTTTGGGTTTTGCTCCACGTCATCTTGGGCTTGTCTAGTCATCAATTTCGACTACCATATCACCTTTGCTCTTGTCGACAATTGCCATGGAAACTGGCTCGGCGTCTCCTTCATTTATTGCCCTGGTAACTGGCTTGGCATATCCTTCATGCATTGCCCTGGCAACTAGCTCTAGCCTTGCTTTGGCAAGTGATCCTGCATATACACACAAAACACACCAAAGCAACATCTTTTCCCACAAAAAACTACCAAATTATGTAATCAAGCTCAACGATGGAAGGAAACATGGATTAATGCATGAATGGCTAATTATGCAACTAATATGAGCCTAAGTCTAACAATAATATGAGTAAAAAGGGTAAGAAAAATAGTACTTTTGAACACTTATCATACACCATCACCCGTATCGGTACGACATGGCTTGTAATGACATATTTTATCTGGTTTTTACTCAAATTAGGGGCCTTAACCTTGTCCATTTGTTACCAAATTTTACAGGCATGTCTATAACTATCAAATCTATGCACACACCAATTTTTATGTCAATTCGAATCCATTTACTAAGTTTTCTCTTGTTAGAGAATTTTAGGCCATTTTCCCACTTTTACCAAAACACTAACAAGCCATATTTCATATTTTAGTCCTTTCAACATAGTGAGCCATTTATACACACAAAATGGGACTAAACTAACATGTCTAGGCCCTATGCCACCATGCTAGGAGTTCAAAGGCTAAGTTTACATTACATATAGCTTGTGTGACTTGCTTCAAAACACTTCTTGCTTCGATCCTTGATCTGATCAACCCTTAACCTAAAATGCATGGAAATGAGATGCATTAGGCTTATATAGCCTAGTGAGGTAGTCAACAATAATAACATGAATTCCAATAATTTCATTAACATATATATTAATGTAAATGCATCTCAAATCATGTTTTAACAATACTTGCAGTAATTTATTTCCTTGGATCGACACATAAATGTAGATACATGAATTCCCAACCAACATCGCCAACAATAAATGGTCAATATCCTTCAACATCTCCAATAAGAACAAAAACAACATATCCCGCCAATATCACCAAATAGATCCTTAGCTCAAGGACCGTAGTTCACTCTGTACCAATGAGCTCATGAATTCTGTGGCATGCCGATTGTATCTCATGTCTATTCGTATCCAAGGATTCAATACTTAGGCCAATATCAATAAAAATAACAATAACGATAGCCATGACAATATCAATATAGCATTAACAATATACCATAATTAATATAGCCATTCTTAATATTTCAATGATATCAATGATAATGTAATGATTCAATAATCAACTTGACAATGTAATATGCTTACAAAGCTTACCAATGGTACTTTTAACAAGGTTTTCATATATCCATACCTTGATTCCAATTATGGAAATACAATAGACAATGTAATAAAATCGAGGTAGGCACCTAGCCAATCCCGAGACTCTGACTATACTTACTGATACTTCCAAGGCTTTCAAGGCTCCTGAATAACAATTTCTTTATTCTTGAGCTTGTTAGAATCAGAGGGATTTGATGATTCTTCACCTTTATTCTCTTGAGCTACAAGGAAATAGGAATTACAAGGATTTCAATATCAATAATTGAATTCATAGCAATCTATTAGCTATGAAAAATAATAGAGATCAAACTTGATATCCCTAGGAAATTCTAGGGTTCATAACCTTCTTGAGCTTGGATTTAAACATGGTTTAGCTATGGAATCGAGGAATCACTTAAGGGATATTACTTACCCGATCACTAGAATTGAATTGAAATCAGGAAATCAAAGAAAATACAAGCTTTCCCTAATCAACAATGGAGGTGCTTGCTTGAGGTGTGTGGTTGGAGGAAGAAGATGAAATGTTGGTGATATATTTTCAACCGGTATGTTT